>JASDDO010000022.1:311308891-312785230 GCA_030015575.1 Agapanthus africanus | reverse complement strand
CAGTCGGGTAAAAACGGAAAATACCGACAAACTTACCCTAAAACGGACGAAATCGCATAACGATTTCCAAAACGTTACATGGCAGTGAAATATACGGTTAAAGTCATGAATTGGATTATGGAAGAGGTATTGCTATGAATACTAGGATACCCCTGCGAAACATTTTCATGTTTCAGTGCATTGTTAAAAGAAAACTGTTTTCCTGATTAGGTACTTACTCCAAGGGTATGTATTTACCAGGTTTCATTCTCATATCTGTATAGTTTTACAGATGATGAGTGGGAGTAAGTTATTGGGAATTAGGTAATTATCCTCATTATATTGGAATTCGTTGTAATTGGTGATATTTGAGGAAATCGCCAGGGTTCAATTTTCAACCTACGACGCACAGGTTTTGAGTTGTTTAACTCAGCGGACTTATACAGAGTATTGTATGTTGTCCAGTGTCCATCAGGACAAAGGGGTAGGTCCTCGTACTCTGTTCTGTTTACTTATGACTTCTTTAGTATTTAGACAAGTGTTTCATAGAAATACAAGGTCTAAGTTTTGAGAAGTTGTGGGTATAAGAATAAAGTAGAGAACCAGGTGTCGCAAGTATCGGGATTCTTCAAAGAGATCGAAGATGTAGATTCTTGTGATTGGTATTTAGATGATAGTGATGGTTTTGAGAAACATGTTTCTCTTTCAGGTTACTCATAATTGGATGGATTCCTAAGTTGAGTAATGCTGATTAGCCTCTTTTTATTAAGTTGATATGCACTGGAGACAGCTGCATGATTTGAATCTGGTTCCAATTAAATAAAGTGCCAAAGTTTCTATATTGGATATAGAATGGTTCATACCTTAAAAGATGTTAACGTACGGGGAGTTGTCCAGCTTATGCTTAAAACCAGACTCTGGATAACTCAGGGCACGTTTCTGTAATGGCTGTTTATGGGTTGACCCTGGTTATGACGAGGGTTGATATTCTACCATTTGGAAGATCAATAGTGATATTGTTCTTGACTCGCCACAGTTTTAGTAAAATGGATTTTTTCAGAAAACAGTAGTGGGAGTATGGTAGAACTGAAAGTGATTCCAGAACCGCAAACGATTACGGAAAATTTAATAGGACCTATATATTCAATCAGGTTTGACATTCCATTAGCCACTCCGCAGATATGGTGGGTAACCTCAGACACCCGAGAGGTACTCCGGTAGCCTCAAGGATGGTGACAGGGAGGTTCTTGTTTACCCAGACTTGACACTACTGATGTTCCAGGCTATGAGACCCGGTAGGAGGGTTGTCGTAGTCGGTGGGAGCAGCGGAAGCATAGTGGGCAAGTAGCTTATGTCTATTTATAGACTTGAGCGGTTATAGCGGAGATAGATCATCTAATTTTGATGTGACAGTCATAGGTTTGACTTCATCAGAATAGGGGATGGATCTGTTAAGAAGGTAGTAGGGTGTGATGCCATGGTATTTGGATGACATACACAGAGTAGGAAGTAAAATTCCTATACAACGATCGGTTGTACTGTGGTCGTCACACAGTTGTTTCTCCAGACAGGATATGGATATAATATTTGACATTCTGGTTTCTAGATCTATGGTTTTAGATCTGGATTTGGGTAGTTTCCCAATGTAGGTACTTTGACAGTATTCTAATGGTTTTTAGAATAGATGACTCCTGGCATGGTGGTGTACCTGCAGGTGATGGAGTCACCCTCTCTAAAGGTGTCTTACAGACTAAAGGGGAGAGGGATGGGCACGATTGGCAGATCACTTGCTTAGGCAACTGAGTCAATCATGAGATGTCAAGTACCACACCAGATGTTGTTTTTGCACTAGATGCAATAAGTTTGTATTAATCCAATCCTGGAGAAACATAAAGAAGCAGTTTTAGAACATAAGTGCATGTTCTACGGATTTGATGACGGCAGCCTTCTTCGGGAGACGATTATCATTCCAGGCTTCAAAGGTGACATGGTTGACAGAGTGATTGTCAGAGTTATAGTTTTCCCTCTGACGAGGGACAGTATTATGGACAGGTGGTCCAAGAAGATACTATGGGTGGCATGGTGCCGGATACTGATTAGGTTTAGTGATCGATACAGTCTAAGAAATTTGGATTTGGAGTTCATTTATGAACTAGGTCCCATCAGATATCCAGACATATTCAAAGACAGGTATTACTCAATTCGGGAGATGTCTTTCTCCGCGAACTTGAGATTAAGAGAGACATAGAAGAAACTTCTAGGCGGATCCACTCACTGAGGCTATTTATCGAACACAATAGTTTTACAAACGGGCTTTGTGAAACTGATTAGTAGAGGAGTTGGATGTTCGGTTTCACACGGGCTGTGAGTAGTCGACATCGCAATAATTAGCCTTGAGTGCAAGTGGGAGATTGTTGGAGATAGTGCCCTCAGAGTCAATTATTGGATCGCAGGTACGTGATTGCAATGATTGCGGAGGACCTATACCGGTAGGACAGTCTTACTCGAGATGATAGTATGCTATCTGATTTGCCTTTATCAGTCGTGTACAGTTTCAGGTGACTGATCACTGTTACACTTTGATAGAGCCCTTAGGATCTTGGTTTACTACCTACAGTATGATGGCGATCATATACGTGAGAGTAGGGTGGTTTATACGCATATCCTTAATTGTGGTCCCCGGTCGTGGGAGTTTCGAGACAGGGCATCGATACTCCGGAGTAGACTAGTGTATACAGTCGAGACCCCAACGAGGGGCGGTGGCCGGTCTCACAAGCCACTGGTGTCAGTTGGATCACCTAAGATGTATACAGGTGCTCATTGGGTTATGAGTACACCGGACAGGACTCGCCAGGAACCTGTTAGTTGGTATTATACATATCGTCAGATAGCAGTTCCCTGGTGACATGTGTACAGGTTAGTTCATCGACCTGAGGTCGTCATTTATCTCGTGTGAGTTCCCACTGTGCTTTGATTTCTACCCTACCACGGCTCAAAGGAGTCGTGCAAACAGGTAGTTTTTGGGTACACTCCCAAGCCACATGGAGGCACATGAGCGGATCGGCAGGGGATTCGTCTCTCCCGGTATTGGGGGCGAGATCGTGCTGTGTATAGAAGAGCCATTACACAAAGCCCACGGCCATGGCAGGAGATTTACTGGTAGGTACTCTGGTAGTATCTCACGGTGTTATTGGGCTACACTCCGACACGACTTATACTGCTATTGGGGGTCTGACGTTACTAGCCCCTTAGGCAGATATGCGATACTCATAGACGAACGGACCGGACTGTATATACATTGTCACTGTTAGGCTCAGTAGGGTTTTCGGATGAGTTCGCTCATCGGCCTCCCTTGAGGTCAGTCCATGGGCAGCCGTTACGCATTGCTAGTGCCACTGACAGTTTGTGGTTAAACCCACTGCCAGAGTACTGACGAGTCATTAGAGTCCCCCACAGACAGTTTCCCAAGTTCGGTCGAAACGTTGTAGAGGCCGTATGGTTTTATGGCAGGGTTCGGAAAATGCACGTGCGTTTACGCACGTGTCATTTTTCGGGCAGATGATACTGGTCGGCTTTGGTTTAAGCCGGATCCGAGTATTATATTGAGTAGATATAATATCTTTGTCTCAGTTGCATGTTGTATTCGGTCGTAATACAAATGCGGGTATATTTATACAGTTACGGGGTTATCCTGAAATTCATTTCGGGATCACTTTTGGAAGTTGCCAGTTTCCAGTTTTCTATCAGCCGTCTTTTAACATTCGGTTAAAGACGGATTTATCTTTTCTTGAGATGAGTGTAGATGCTTCTAGAAGTTTCTAGAAGAGGTGACTAGGATGGTGATAAAGTTCATGAACCTTAAGTTTGCATTAATGAATGGATGACTATGTTTAGTGAGTCATTCATTTCATTAATGTGTTTTGTTTTGCCATAGATTTTTTCTCTTGATCTTTTCTTCTTGTGGTCACCTCCTCCCTCCTACACTCACCCCCTCTTGATATAAGTGGCCGGCCCCCTCTCCTCCTCCACTTACTCACTTAAGAAAATTATGGTTGTTAAAAGAAAAGACTAAAGTTTTGGATACATGGAAATTTCATAGTTCATTTCTCGTTCCATTTCATTTCCATTGGCAACTTTATTAACCGATCGACCATGGCTTTGGACGAAGTGAGACAAAGTAATCTACTCATTCTCTACATCATTCTTGGTCGTCTCTTTTAGCAAACTTGACGACCGAGTTGCCTCGGGTAAGAGGCGGGAGCCCGTTTAAAGAATCGATGACATTGTGCCACCTGAACGAGCAGATCGGAGATCGAAGAGATCGGAGCAGCCGCAACGGAGCGTGGGATGATGGTTAAAAAACGAAGGACTCGGATCGTTCGGTATAACCTTTCTACACTCTTTACAGTTTGTTAGTTTAGCAATAATGGCAAATCCGGGTTAAAGTATACGATAGCGCGAGTTAAAATGTTTTTGTTCCGCATTTGGCGTCTGTAGACGGCCGGGGCGCTACCGTAGACTTATACACTAGTCTACTCCGGGGCATCGATGCCCTGTCTCGAAACTCCCTCGACTAAGGACCACTTTTAAGGATGTGCTCATAGACTACCCAACTCTCACGTATATGATCGCCATCATACTGTTGGTAGTCAAGCAGGATCCTAGAGGTTCTATCAACGTGTAATAGTGATCAGTCACCTGAACCTGTACACGACTGGTAAAGGAAAACCAGATAGCATACTATCATCTCGAGTAAGACTGTCCTACCGGTATAGGTCTTCCTCAATCATTGCAATCACGTGCCTGCGATCCAATAATTGACTTTGAGGGCACTATAACCAACAATATATATATATATATATATATATATATATATATATATATATATATATTGGTTGACTCAGACCTAGGTGGATCTCCTTACCCTTTTGACTGGGCTCGACTCACACATGTTTTCAAATGCAGTGGAGAATCGTGAGTACTTTAAAATACCAAACTGTATGACTCGTATATTGGGTAGGTATATTCTTCAGTGTTGCTATTACTACATCACTTTCTATATATTCATTATGTTTCATCGTATTGCATGCTTATACATGTGTTATCTGAAATTATTATGAAACCCTGTTATCAGGAAACTAGCACCATTACCGATGAAGCGTATGCTCCATATACACTTGCTTGCCGATTCACACACATCATCATCCGTAATTGCCATGTCACGTACACTTTAATGAATACTATTTCATTGACATAGTCTGCTAACTGGTAGTTGCAATATGTTATAGCTTTCATATGCTAGTTTAACTATTGTATTCATTGCATGACATCAGATTCATTCATATATTCATTGGTTTTGTAGTATTATGGAGATTTATGCCAGTTTTCACTTTTATTGACATGGTGATTTGGTATTTTCGGATCCTTCTTGAGATTTTCTGGATTTGGAAACCGCATGTGAAAGTTTTATAAACTGATGATGTATTTTAAAGAGAAAAATGCGGTTTTCCTGGATATGATGAGTCTTGTCCACCATGATGTTTTCTCGGTTCTAAGATGGTTTTCGAGACCCGATTCGAGGAGTTGGATGAACCGTCTGCGGGCACATGGTGGACCCGGTATGGTACCCCAGGGCAAGAAGCTCGAGTTGTAGACGATGAGCTCGGCAGGGGCAGACTGCCTACCGGTGATTGTCTGGCACGGCGGATATCCGGAGGATACCGTTCGTGGTTGTGTGATTGATGATATGGGCCAATCCGAACTGACTGAGCGCGAGGTATTGAGATATTGAGATTTGAGACACTGAGATATTAAGATTTGATGATGCAGGCCAGTCCGGATAGCTGGAGCCTGAGATTTTAAGATTTAGGTTTTGTGTCGATACTTGACACGGATTCTATGTTTATTTCATTGATGATATCTCGGTTTTGGTATATACATACAGAAATCTCATTAAATAAAGAAAAACAGTTCTTCAATTCATGATGTACTCGGTTCTCATTATATTCATTTGCACATCATTTTAGTGACATATTACTACCTGATATTTGTACATCATTTTAGTGACATGTTGTTACCTGAGGCACCGACACGAGTACTTAGTATTACACTTAGGGATATATGTTTACCCTTACCATTATATTATGCTTCAGGCCATATTATTATTTTGAGGATATTACTGATCGTATGACCTAGGATTGCGTTAAACATGTGATTTCTGCTCTGTGATGTTTTCTACTCACGAGTTGGCAACTCACCCCCGTTGTGCCACAGTTCCTTGCAGGTTTTGCCGTACAGGTATCTTGACGGCTTGCTGGCGCACTGCTTTCATTTCGGGTGATTGCTTTGGTAGGTGGGTTCACTTGCATCGTGACCACCATTGTATATTTGTTATTCAGTTGTATCTAGTAGAAACTCCATCAACCAGACTTGTATATTTGATAGACTTAGAAAACCAGTAGTTATTTCGACCTTAGAGTCGCGCGTTGTATTATTATGGTTTTCATGTTGATTTTGAGTTTCTTTTGAGTTTTGATCATCGCCCTTCGGCGTTGTATATTATATTGCTTGCTTGGTTGTGACCGTCAATTGACGAAGAGCTAGCTCCCGCTTGGGGATGCCTTTTATTATTTCGTATACTATCCATGTTGTACCCCGTTTGGGGCCAGTATTTACAAAGGAAACTCTGCCGAAATTTTCAGAAAAGCCTTGATGTTTTAAAAATGCATACCTCGGCTTATGTTGTTAAACTTCTTATTTTAAAATTGGTTTTTTCTTCACTCTACTTATTTACTTGGTTTTGATTTCTGGAGTTTGGCTTACTTAGATTACGTACGCCTCGAGATGTTTCGTAATTTAAGTTCCGGTCATATTCCGTACATTTCGGGTCGTGACAAAGTATCATTATATTGCTTGCGTGGTTGTGATTTTCGATTGACGATGAGCTAGCTCCCGCTTGGGGATGCCTTTAATCATTTCGTATACTATTCATGTTGTACCCCGTTTGGGGCCAGTATTTACAAAGGAAACTCTGCCGAAATTTTCAGAAAAGACATGATGTTTCAAAAATGCATACCTCGGCTTATGTTGTTAAACTTCTTATTTTAAAATTGGTTTTTCCTTCACTCTACTTATTTACTTGGTTTTGATTTCTGGGTTTTGGCTTATTTAGATTACGTACGCCTCGAGACGTTTCGTAATTTAAGTGCCGGTCATGTTCCGTACTTTTCGGGTCGTGACAAAGTTGGTATCAAAGCCTTAGGTTTTACCTTCGGAGTGTAGGATGACCCTTGGTTGATGGAGTAGGTGACTCAAGTAGAGTGACGTACCGTGTGTATGTTCCGCGGCATACTTACGATACGCTACTCCGCTTAAGAAGTCTTAGGATGTACATTTTCTTGCACAATATTTTATTCATTCCTATGATCTATTCTCTTCAGTACCAGTTTATGGTTTGTTACCACGGTTGTACGAGCATGGAGATCTACGGCTAGAGTTGCGGTCAGCACGAGCTCGTTACGGACGAGGACTGACCAGGGCGTGATTCCAGGTTCATACGATTTGCGTAGATGTGTCGTTTTATTGTGTTTTCGCGCCATGAGCGTTTGATGGGTTGCTTTTACGAGATTACTCGGACGTGCAGGCCGGCACCAGAGGATTGGGCCATTGCTAGAGGCCAGCCGGATTATTATGACCGTCAAAGCACAGATCATTTTGATGATTGAGGCACTGTTCAGCGTGCGGGCGAATGAACCAGTGATTTCAGCGAATGAAAAGATATCGCCCCAGATGTTTGAATCTAATGCCGCATGAGTTATACTTCGAGATATGATAGAAGATCGGTAGTCTCCAAAGATGAAAGACTAGGACATGTGATTCATTGCCTACCTCGATGCGAGGTCATCTGATTGATTGATTCCAGCTAGAGACGACTTCACGCAGGTACGTTGGTAGTCAATAGAGACGATTGAATGTCAGGAGCTCATTTTCCATGTTTAAAGCATTCAGAGACAAATGCATGTAATGCTATGGACCCTCTAGAAGAACGAAATCCTAACTCAACATAATGACCATGGAATGCCTTTGAACCTTAGGGTTTACGGCAGTTCAGCGGTGCCATTAGTGAGGCTTGGATTTGCCATTCTGCGGTTGGTCCACAGGTGCTCTGGCATGTACTCGATACTATTAAACTGTACTCAAGATGTTGAGCTCTTGGGGGATTATGGAATTTTGACGAATCGAACGAGAAGTTCGACATCATTCGGATATCATGTGATGGGGTACATTGCTTAGGAGACTCCAGATACGAGTATAGCCATTGGAGCGCAGTCCATGCAGCCACGAGGAGACGAGCCCAAATCGGTCGACATTAGAGAAAAGTGGAGTAAGAGGTTCGTACGAGATCGTGACGAGGGGACGTTCCCCTCCGCTGACATCACAGATGTGATACGCATGCAGAGGCGTTGTAAATGAATATATCTTCCTGGAGGAGTCGTGTTGAGTATGCAGCCGTTCCGGAACAACAAAGAGATATAGTAAAAGATGATAGCCTCCGTACAGTTCGGCATAGGCGAGATCGGAAGACACCCTGAGCAGGTTCTTTCCAGGACACTGCTGCAATGAGATTTGCATCGAGGATCAAATGTGTGATGTATATTCAGAGGACCAGAGGCCGACGCTAGAGACGTGCTGCTTGATGAGTGGTCGTGCTAATTGGCCGTGAGAGGACCAGAGGAGTACTAGAGTGGATCGTTTCCGTTAGTACACCGGACCGGGACGACGAGCCGATAGATTGCGGGATCGGTAATCCACAGAGAAATGAAGACCCAGAGATAGAAGACGCCAGACCGTAAGCAGGAGGCAGCGGATGTTCTTGCTCTGCTAGTTTTGAACGTACCGACACTTTTCGACGTTGTAGGAGGCCTACCTTAGTGTCTTTCGTTGCGATTTGCGTTGTGATCTGAGTATCACACTTTTATCGCTTGGATTTGAGTGTTGATGATTGGGCTTTATGGTATTGTTTTCGTGCACCATGGCTGCACCTACTGGGTATTACGTTTTTGTGCATAGTTATAGCTCTTGAGATATGTTTTTGTACACTGTGTACTGATCTATGATTTGTGCGTATTTATTGCACTTGATATCGGTTTGTGCCTCGGCTGCACATGTTTATGATTTCGTGGATTTCCTACGGTTGATTTGATTTTGTGCATATGGTATGCACTCGATTTGGTTTTTGCACTCGGTATAGCTTACATGTGCTTGCAGTGCATTGATACATATTTTGTGCACGCAGATGCACGCGTTTATGATTTTATAGACCTTGGCACACTCGGTGTTTCTTTTTATACGCATTTGAGTTATTGATGCATCTCCGTGCACTTGTTGCACCCGATTTGTATTTTGTGCACTGGATGCACTGTATTTTATATTTCGTGCACTGGATCCACCGGATTTGTATTTCGAGCATTTGTTCACCAGCTAGGTATTTTGTGCATTGGTTGCATCGAACATATACTCCGTACCTTGGTTGCACCCGATATATGTCTTGAGCATTTTTGTTACCAGATTTGTGTTTTATGCTTGATGTTCGTTTTCATGCATGTTACTGCACTAAATACTTTGCACGGACTGACGCGCTTGGATTGTATTTTGCGCATATTAGGCAAATGATTGAGATTTTGTGCACCACAGTTGCACTTGACCTCGATTCAATATCATTCGAGATGCTGATTTTGATTTCATGCTTATGATATGCAGGTGATTTGACTTGTGCTTTCGGCATAGTTTTCATACACTTTTAGTATTTTGATTCGATTTTGTGCACGTTGATGCACATGGTTGTGAGACTATATACCACGGTATACCTGATTTTGATTTTGATTGAGATGTGTTGTATACCGTCAATTTCGATTGTGATAATCGATATTTGTTTTCGTACACTTTGTGCACTTGATTTGGATTTTGGCGCATACTTGAGGCGCTTGATGCGATTTAGGTGCACACCAGATGCACTAAATAGAGATTCTTCGTGCATATCAGATGCACCTGATATTGTTGCCGTGCACACCCGTTGCATTGGACAGATGCTTTCGTGCACACCCGTTGCACTTAGATGTTGGTTCTGTGCACATGTATGGCACATTCATGGATTTTGATTTCCGTGCGCACCAGACGAACATGGCAGTCTTATGCACATTTTGGGATTGATTCTTATGGAGCAGTACGTTTTTATGATATTTACTATTTGGTATAGTAGCTGAGCAGGACTAGTCCGAGGACAGTACCTGAATATATTTTTGCATGCATTGATAGTTATCGAAGGGATTTCCAAGGAGGAGCTATAGTCTCAGTATTTACCTACGTGTCCGAGATGACACGAAACTTTTTACAAAGGAAACCCTTCTAAATTGTTTTCAAAATGGCATGACGTGTATGTTAAAAAAAGGATACATATATATATATATATAGTTATAGTTATTTTCTTACAATAGACGTCCGCCACTGTGCAGTGATACGCGCATCGCACAACGTCTTGAAAGGTTTGGCATGCATTTCTTTCTGATGTTTTAATGATGTTTACATGTATAGTTTTGATGTATATCATCTTGGTTTTCGTATTGGGCGTTGACATTGACGTCTTCCCCATGGCTCCGATGATTGCGGGATGCTTGACGGAGTTCTTATTTTGATTTGGTTATGTACTCGTTTTCATGCACGTGCATTGCGCTATGATGTGATTTATGTATTTATGATTTCGGAGCCCCGACGACTTGATCATTTTACTGCAATGTTTTTGTATTTGGGGGAGTTTTAATTTAAATTCGGGGACCGAATTTCTTTAAGGGGGAAGATTGTAACGTTTTGAAAATCGTTTAGGTGAAATTTCGGAGAATCGGTAAAATAACGGGTGTTTTCCGTAAAAATCAAGATATAATTATCTTTCATCATAAAATCAAATATACCTATTCTAGCTACGTAATTGCTAGTATTTGGTATTTAATAGGTCACTTATAAGATATCTGGATTTCAAAAAAAAATTCCGTAATTAATTATTTTAAATATTATTTTTTAAGCTTTCACTAATACATTTAATTAGTGATAATTACAAATTGGAATGGGTTAATACATGTTTTGTGCAACATGACACATTAAACTAACATGTAAAATATTGTTTCTGAAATGAAAAGAAATTGTCAGGACGGTTTTAGAAAATATCAAGGAAAAAGGTCTAGATAGTGAAATTAGTGTAAAGGGAAATTGGGGTATAATATTTATCTTTTTATTTCCCTCACCCATACCCTCTCTCCTCCTCCTCTACTACTGGACCGAGCCTATGCTGACCCTCTACCTCACACTCCAATTTGGGATTGAAGGGAAAGCTTAAAGGAAAAACAATTAGGAAAAGAATATGAAAGTAATATTTAATTGAGGTACGGGGTATTGTAATCTTGTTATATTTTTTTCAACACAACCATTCTTTCTCTCTCCCGTCCAAATGGCCGAAACCCCTTCCCCAAATCAGCAGCCCGCCCATTTTCATGTTGGAGATAGTGCCCTCAGAGTCAATTATTAGGTCACAGGTACGTGATTGCAATGATTGATGGAGGACCTATCCCGGTAGGACAGTCTTACTCGAGATAATAGTATGCTATCTGGTTTACCTTTATCATCGTGTACTGTTTCAGGTGACCTGACAAGTTGCTATTACACGTTGATAGAGCCCCTAGGATTCTTGCTTGACCACCAGCAGTATGAGGGCGATCATATAAGTGGGAGCTAGGGTCTATAAGCATATCCTTAAAAGGTCCCTAGTCGTGTGAGTTTCGAGACAGGGCATCGATACTCCAGAGTAGACTTGTGTATACAGTCGAGACCCCGACGAGGGGCGGTGGCCGGTCTCACAAGCCACTGGTGTCAGTTGGATCACCTAAGATGTATACAGGTGCTCATTGGGTTATGAGTACACCGGACAGACTCGCCGGGAACATGCTAGTTGGTCATATACTAGACGTCAGATGGCAGTTCCCTGGTGACATGTGTACAGGTTAGTTCATCGACCTGGGGATCGTCATTTGTCTCGTGTGAGTTCCCACTGTACTTTGATTACTACCCTACCACGGCTCAAAGGAGTCGTGCAAACAGGTTTTAGTTGGGTACAGTCCCGAGCCACATGGAGGCAGTGAGCGTATCTTCAGGGGTTCGTCTCTCCCAGTATTGGGGGTGAGGCCGCGCTGTGTCTAGGAGAGCCATTACACGAAGCCCTCGGCCGAGGTAAGGAGATTTACTGGTAGGTATTCCAGTAATATCTCAGGGTGTTCTGGGCTACAATCCGACACGACTTGTACCGCTTTTGGGGGTCTGACTTTTACCAACCCACTAGGCCCGCCATGCGATACTCATAGACGAACGGACCGGACTGTACGGATATTGTCACTGACAGGCTCAGTAGGGTTGTCAGACTGAGTTCGCTCACAGACGTCCCTTTTAGTCAATACCTGGTAGCCCGTTACGTATTGGCTTATACCTCTGACGTGCTAGTGGTTAAATCCACAACCAAGGTGTTGACGAGTCATTAGAGTCCCCCTCATTCAGTTACTCGGCTTTCGGGCGAAAAGTTGTAGAGGCCGTATGGAGATATGGCAAGGTCCGATCAGATACGTGCGGTATTGCACGGATCAGGATAGGATAGTTTGTACTACAGGCCGTATGGATATATGGCTGGGTTCGATCAGATACGTGCGGTATTGCACGGATCAGGATCGAACGGATATTACTAGCCGGCTTTGGTTTAAGCCGGATCCTAGTATAGTACAGTGTAGATTTAGTCTCATTGTATTTGTATTTCGGTCGAAATACAAATGCGGGTGTGTATGCACAGTATCGGGGTTTTCCTGTAATTTATTACGGGACCAGTTTTCTGGAGTTGCCAGTTTGCTTTTCGTTTCGGCCGATTTCCTTTGTATCGTTCATTGGCCGAAGATTGGTGGAGGAGGGCTTATTTGCATTGTTGCAAATGAGCATTTGTGGAGGGGGTCTTTGCATATTGTTTTATCATGACAACTCTTCTTTGACCTTTTGACTTCATGATGGTTCATGATGGGTGGACCATACCTTGACTTTGTGTTGATGATGGGAGATGATTTGGTTGTTGAGTGTTGGTGTTTCTTGGTAATCATGTTCTTTCATGATCACATTTTGATTCCTCTCTCTCTCTTGGATGATAGAGTTTCCCACTCTTTTCTTTTGGTCACTCCCTCATATTCTCACCCTCCCCTCATGGTCATGGCTGGCCAAGCATTGCAAGGGCTGTCCAAATTTTTGGAGTATGGATTTTTGTTCATTTCATGCTCCAAAAATCCCCTAGTTCCTCCACATAATTCTTGTATTATCCCTCCACCAAAATGGCACCTCCATGAATCCCAAAATGAGACATAGCCTCTACACTATATTCTACAGCAAATCTTGGGCACGTCGACTAGCCAGCTTCGTGCCCGAGTTGCCTCGGCATTGAGGTGGGAGCCCGTAAAAGAAGTAGGCGATGTGGTGCACTTCCGGCGACGAGGTGGAGACCGAAGCTTCCGCAGGAGATCGGGACGACGAAGAGAGGCCCGGAGGACTCGGATCTGTCGGTATATCTCTCTTCCCTTTCTTGTAGATAGCTAGGACTAGTTAGTGGTTCGATCCGGGTATTAGTGCGCGGCGGTTTACCAGTTCAAGAAAAATTAAAGTTTATCACCGCTTCCGCATTTGGCCGTCGGATTGACGGCCGGGGCACCGCCGTGCACTTACAGTGGTATCAGAGCCTCGCCATTAACTTAGTCTAGCTTGGTTTAATTTGTTTGCATTTCCGATCGATCAAAAAGTTCCAAAACCGTGTTTTTCCAATCGACAGTTTTCTGTTGAAATTTTTTGGTCTCCAAAATTTTTTCAGGTTGTATAAAATTGATGTACTGGAGACCACAAGGCTACTGTAGAAATTCGAAAGGGTGAATCGACAGTGGAGGCGCGGAACCGCGGCCAAAACCCCCTTTGGGCCGCGGTTCCGCCGCGCACTGTGGAGATCCCTGCACCAAATTTCTACAGTGACTTTGTGGGCTTAAAATATGGGTTTTGGAATATTAATTTTGGGCCCAGAATTTCTTGATGTGCTAAAGTAATGCTTGGGGGCCCACTTGTTAAAATTTGATTGATCGGATATTTTAAACACATTATTTCACAGTATTTACATTATATCTGCGACCGTGAATGTCACTTGATCGGTAAATCCGGTCTAACTGCTATAGCCCGATTAGACGGATTTGCGAACGTGACTTTCACGTTGATGTTCTGTTTTTGCTGTGATGTTGCGGATCGGTCGTAGGGGATAGCCTGGATGCAATACTATTACAGTTGTGGTTGTATTATGTACATTTGATTTTGCGGGGCGAGCGTCCGACATGTGGACTGACGTCACTGCCTGATTGTATTATTCTTTTGGGGCACGACCTGGTTGCGGTCGATGTACCCGTTGTATGTATATTTTACTTTCTGTACTAGGATTACCCCGCGGTGGGGTGCACGGATAGCTGGGTTCTAGAGGGCAACAAGCCCGCATCTCATGGCATTGAGATGGAAGGGGCTTCACTCTAGGATTGGTGGGCTATTCGCCGCACTCGTAGGGGGTACAGGTTGATCCAGGAGGGGTGCCCAAGTTACCGGATTCCGTGAAGTGCTGGGTGGTCCATTCACGGCGCTGAAGGGGGCTGCCTCGCTTCAGGTTTTGGCGGGTAACTTGCCGCGCCCGTAGGGGTCTAGGATTTCATTGCACAGGCTATCCACACGACCAGGGGAACGTCGGGTTTCAGTAGTGGCTCTGTGAAACCCGGGGATCCCAGATATCTGTATTGTTCTGTGATGCTGTTCATTCTCTATGATGTTGCATTTCTTATCACGCCTTGAGCGAAATATAATATATTGGTATATATATTAGTAGATGTTGTATATGTTTTACATCCGCGCTAGTTCAGTCCCCGCTCTGTCATTAGTCAGCTAACCTAACGGGTAATGACGGGACCCAGTGGCGAATGCGGATGGCATATACGTACATCAGTATATTTTCGTTCTTTTTGGTGTGATCAATTGATGGGACTGCATTGATTCGGATCAATGCAAGTTAAAAACAAACCTAATCTGATGTTGTTGGAACACTTTTCAAAAAGCTGTTATTGCAAGGACGTTCACTTTTGTTTTGCATCATGGTATTCAGTTGGAATATCCTGCTCCTCAGTCGACGAGGCAAGGGCCGAGATCCCTTCACCGGGAGTGACCCCTTGGACAAAAAGTTTGCTTCAGGGCATTAACTTCACTATAGCCGATTGCTTTTGCTTTGCACCGTGGTATTCAGTCGTAATATCCTGCACCTCATTCTACGAGGAAAGAGCCGAGATCCCTTCACCGGGAGTGACCTCTTTAGCAATGGTTTTCGTCACTATATTTTCTAAAAGCTATCAGTTCCTTCAACGATATCAAGTTCATTACGTTAAAGGTTTTCGCCAGAAATCATTCGTAGCCCTCCGTCATTTCAGTTAGGTATTCGGTAGTATTCAAGCTATGTATTTTGACCTCACGCCAAGGCATAGTGATTGGTAGCTGCCGGGTATTTATCTGTTGCATAGATAGATGCGTTGGTTTGGGACAGTCGTACTACTATTTTGGTCTACGTCAAGGGTATGTACGGGTGGGTTCAAATTAACCTGGATAATGACGGGCAGAACTTGACATGTGACTTATGATATTTTGACCTCACGCCAAGGTCATAAGAGCATGGGGCAGAATTCACATCGGGAGTTTCAAAAGAACTGAAACTTGCCAGATATGCGCATACCTTCTGGAGTGTGATACCGTGAGCGGATTCCGTCACGTTATCATACGATGATAGTTGGATCCCGATTCTCACTGATGAGTTGGTATACTCCTCGGGTGACCCCGACTAGTTCTTCTTTCAGGTTTGGAGGAGAATTTGACGGTACAGTGGGAGGTTTCCAGATTAGATAAATTGGTAACCATTCTGATCTAGGTTAGAGTGCACGCTGAGTGTTTCCTTTCTCTCTCTCTTTGGCAGCGACCATTGACCCGACCCTAAGACTATGACTCAGAAACCAAAATTAACCGAACCTTCTTAACACTGGCTTTTGGATTGTCAGAGTTGCAAACCTCATTGCCACTCCTACTTTTACCCTTTTCTCCAGGACACCCCGTATTGCTACGAACGTCCACTTCCATTGGACAAAACCATCGTATGGCTAGATACGAACTCGAAAGAATTTATTCGAGGATGGTTTCAGGTACTGGAGAAAACGGATAGGATTATTCAGTTGTCTTTTCCTTTTACCCTCTCTCAGGTTACAAGTACTCCTTGGTTTAGGGGTAGTACACCTATTACGCAAATTGGATTGTCTTCTTCTAAACCTTAGGCTGGTGCCGACCGGTAGGGAATGAAGAAAACCAATTAGCATAACGATGGTGTGCAGAAGGTATTAAGTTAAGACAAAGCAAGGGATTAGTAAGAGGGCAAAGTAAATTGCAACAGATATTCATGACCAAACCAGGTATTTCTTCGCCAATCCTAAAATCACCTTTGAATTTCTCCAGGACACTCCGTATCACTACGAAGGTCCACAGTTTATTGGATACTCCATCGTATGGCTATATACGAACTCGAAAGGAACTTGTTCCAGTTCGGGGATGGATTCTGGTTCAGGAGAAATAGGAATAAGATTTATTCAGGTGTCTTTTATCTTCACCTTCTCTCGCATTGCGAGTGTTCCTAGGATTGGGACAGTACACCCATTATGCTTATTGGATAGTCTTCTTCCAAACCATAGGCTGGTGCCGAACGGTAGGGAAGGAAGAAAACCATTTGGCCTAAAGGGGTGTGCAGAAGGTAATGACTAAAGACATATGAAGGGATTTGGTGAGGTGGCAAAGACTTATACGGTTACAGTCATGAATCTGGAAGAGGCATTACTAGGAATACCGGGATACACCATCGAAACATTTCAATGTTTCAGTCTCACTGTGTACTGTTAAAGGAAAACTGATTTCCCGATTAGATACTTACTCCAGGGTATGTATTTACCAGGTACGATTCTCATATCTGTATGGTTTTACAGATGATGAGTGGGAGTAAGTTATTGGGAATTGGGTGATCATCCTCATTATATCGGGATTCGTTGTAATCGGTGATATTTGAGGAAATCACCTGGGCTGTTTGCCGGTCGGCAAATATTTGTTTTTGAATATCCGCTGTTATGCACCAATTTCAAATCGATATATCTGTACGTCTATTTTCATAGAGTGAGATATACCTTTATGAAATTATGTCTACGACATTTACCTATATCAGTGGATGGTTAGGTAAGGAGCATTAAGCAGCGGTGTAATTCTTCTTAACCATAAGTACAGTTTTCAACCTACGACACACAGTGAATGAGTTATCAGACTCAAGGGACTTATACAGAGTATTGTATGTTGTCCAGGGTCCATCAGGACAGAGGGGTTGGTCCTCGTACTATATTCGGTTTACTTATGACTTCTCTAGTTTTTAGACAGGTGTTTCGTGGAAACACAGGGTCTGAATTTTGAGAAGTTATAGGTATTTGAATAGAGTAGAGAACCAGGTATAGCAAGTATCGGGATTCTTCAAAGAGATCGAAGATGTAGATACTTGTGTATGGTATTCAGTTGATAGTAATGATAAAGAGATCTTGCTTCTCTTTCAGGTTACTCATAATTGGAAGCATTCCTAAGTTGAGTAACGCTGATCGTCCTTCTTCCATTTAGTTGACATGCACTAGAGACAGCTGCATGATTTGAATCTGGTTCAATTAAATCAGTGCCTCTGGTTCTATATTGGATATAGAACAGTTCATATCTTAACGTTATTAAGGTACGGGGAGTTGTCCGGCTTATGCTTAAAACCAGACACTGGACAACTCAAGGCACGTTTCTATAATGGCTGTTTGTGGGTTGACCCAGGCTATGACGCGGGTTGACTTTCTACCATCTGGAAGATCAATAGCGATATTGTTCTAGACTCGCCACAGTTTTATTAAAAATGGATTTTTTCAGAAAACAGTAGTGGGAGTATGGTAGAACTGGAAGTGATTCCAGAACCACAAACGATTACTGAAGATTTCATAGGAACCTAAAGATTCAATCTAGATTGACATTCCATTTGGCCACTCCGCAGATAAGGTGGGTAACCTCAGGCACCCGAGAGGTACTCCGGTAACCTCAAGGACGGTGACAGGGAGGTTCTTGTTTACCCACAATTGCCATTGCTGTTGTTCCAGACAGTGAGACCCGGCGGGAGGATGATTATAGCGTCGTTCTAAACTAGTTTTAGAAGTGTACGTGTATATGACTCTGCCAGAGGGTTGTCGTAGTCAGTGGGAGCAGCGGAAGCATTGGTGGACAGGTAGCTTATGTCTATTTTTATACTAAAGCAGATATAGCGGAGATAGATCATCAATTTCTGATGTGACAGTCATAGGTTTGACTTCATCAGAATAGGGGATGGATCTGTTGAGAAGGTAGTTAGGGTGTGATGTCCTGGTATTTGGATGACATACACAAAGTAGGAAGTGACATTCCTATACTACAATCGGTTATACTTTGGTCGTCACACAGTGGTTTCTCTATATGGGACTTGGATATTATATCAGACATACTGGTTACTAGATCTATGGTTTTAGATCTAGATTTGGGTGGTTTCCCAATTTAGGGTACTTAGACAGCATTCTAAGAGTATTTAGAATGGACGACTCCTGGCACGGTAGTGTATCTGCAGATGACGGAGTCACCCTCTCTAAAGGTGTCTTACAGACTAAAGGGGAGAGGGATGTGCATGATTGGCAGATCACTTGCTCAGGCAATTGAGTCAATCATGAGATGTCAAGTACCACACCAGATGTTGTTCTTGCACTAGATGCAATAAGTTGACATTGATCCAATCCTGGAGAAACAGTCGGAAGCAGTTTTAGAACATAAGTGGATGTTCTACGGATATGATAACGACAGCCTCATTCGGGAGACAGTTATCATTCCAGGCTTCCAAGGTGACATGGACGATAAGGAGGTTGTCAGAGTTATAGTTTTCCTTCTGATGAGGGGCGGTATTTTGGACAGGTGGTCCAAGGCAATACTGAGGGTGGCATGGCGCAGAATACTGATTAAGTTCAGTTGACGATACAGTCTAAGAAATTTGGATTTGGAGTTCATTTATGAGCTAGGTCCCATCAGACATCTAGACATTCTAAGACAGGTATTGCTCTTTTCGGGAGATGGCTTTTTCCGCGAACTTGAGATATAGAGAGACATAGAAAGAAACAACAAAGCGGATCCACTCACTGAGGCTATTCCTCGAACGCAATAGTTTCTCAAACAGGCTTTATGAGACTGACTAGTAGAGAAGTAGGGTGTTCGGTATCACACGGGCTGTGAGCGTGCGACATCGCAATAATTAGCCTTGAGTGCAAGTGGGAGATTGTTGGAGATAGTGCCCTCAGAGTCAATTATTAGGTCACAGGTACGTGATTGCAATGATTGATGGAGGACCTATCCCGGTAGGACAGTCTTACTCTAGATGATAGTATGCTATCTGGTTTACCTTTATCATCGTGTACTGTTTCAGGTGACCTGACAAGTTGCTATTACACGTTGATAGAGCCCCTAGGATTCTTGCTTGACCACCAGCAGTATGAGGGCGATCATATAAGTGGGAGCTGGGGTCTATAAGCATATCCTTAAAAGGTCCCTAGTCGTGTGAGTTTCGAGACAGGGCATCGATACTCCAGAGTAGACTAGTGTATACAGTCGAGACCCCGACGAGGGGCTGTGGCCGGTCTCACAAGCCACTGGTGTCAGTTGTATCACCTAAGATGTATACAGGTGCTCATTGGGTTATGAGTACACCGGACAGGACTCGCCGGGAACATGCTAGTTGGTCATATACCAGACGTCAGATGGCAGTTCCCTGGTGACATGTGTACAGGTTAGTTCATCGACCTGGGGATCGTCATTTGTCTCGTCTGAGTTCCCACTGTACTTTGATTACTACCCTACCACGGCTCAAAGGAGTCATGCAAACAGGTTTTAGTTGGGTACAGTCCCGAGCCACATGGAGGCAGTGAGCGTATCTTCAGGGGTTCGTCTCTCCCGGTATTGGAGGTGAGGTCGCGCTGTGTCTAGGAGAGCCATTACACGAAGCCCTCGGCCGAGGCAAGGAGATTTACTGGTAGGTATTCCAGAAGTATCTCAGGGTGTTCTGGGCTACACTCCGACACGACTTGTACCGCTTTTGGGGGTCTGACTTTTACCAATCCCCTAGGCCCGCCATGCGATACTCATAGACTAACGGACCGGACTGTACGGATATTGTCACTGACAGGCTCAGTAGGGTTGTCAGACTGAGTTCGCTCACAGACGTCCCTTTTAGTCAATACCTGGTAGCCCGTTACGTATTGGCTTATACCTTTGACGTGCTAGTGGTTAAATCCACAACCAAGGTGTTGACGAGTCTTTAGAGTCCCCCACATTCAATTACTCGGCTTTCAGGCGAAAAGTTGTAGAGGCCGTATGGAGATATGGCAAGGTCGGATCAGATACGTGCGGTATTGCACGGATCAGGATAGGACAGTTTGTACTACAGGCCGTATGGATATATGGCAGGGTTCGATCAGATACGTGCGGTATTGCACGGATCAGGATCGAACGGATATTACTAGCCGGCTTTGGTTTAAGCCGGATCCTAGTATAGTACAGTGTAGATTTAGTCTCATTGCATTTGTATTTCGGTCGGAATACAAATGCGGGTGTGTATGCACAGTTTCGGGGTTTTCCTGTAATTTATTACGGGACCAGTTTTAGTTTTCTGGAGTTGCCAGTTTGCTTTTCGTTTCGGCCGATTTCCTTTGTATCGTTCATTGGCCGAAGATTGGTGGAGGAGGGCTTATTTGCATTGTTGCAAATGAGCATTTGTGGAGGGGGTCTTTGCATATTGTTTTATCATGACAACTCTTCTTTGACCTTTTGACTTCATGATGGTTCATGATGGGTGGACCATACCTTGACTTTGTGTTGATGATGGGAGATGATTTGGTTGTTGAGTGTTGGTGTTTCTTGGTAATCATGTTCTTTCATGATCACATTTTGATTCCTCTCTCTCTCTTGGATGATAGAGTTTCCCACTCTTTTCTATTGGTCACTCCCTCATATTCTCACCCTCCCCTCATGGTCATGGCCGGCCAAGCATTGCAAGGGCTGTCCAAATTTTTGGAGTATGGATTTTTGTTCATTTCATGCTCCAAAAATCCCATAGTTCCTCCACATAATTCTTGTATCATCCCTCCACCAAAATGGCACCTCCATGAATCCCAAAATAAGACATAGCCTCTACACTATATTCTACAGCAAATCATGGGCACGTCGACTAGCCAGCTTCGTGCCCGAGTTGCCTCGGCATTGAGGTGGGAGCTCGTAAAAGAAGTAGGCGATGTGGTGCACTTCCGGCGACGAGGTGGAGACCGAAGCTTCCGCAGGAGATCGGGACGACGACGAGAAGACCGGAGGACTCGGATCTGTCGGTATATCTCTCTTCCCTTTCTTGTAGATAGCTAGGACTAGTTAGTGGTTCGATCCGGGTATTAGTGTGCGGCGGTTTGCCAGTTCAAGAAAAATTAAAGTTTATCACCGCTTCTGCATTTGGCCGTCGGATTGACGGCCGGGGCGCCGCCGTGCACTTACATTTCACCACTCTTTTCTCTTCAAAATATTCATCAAAAATGCTTCAAAATCCATAAAAATTCAAAGCTAAATCCAAATCCAATCTCTACCCATTTTTCCTTGGCCTTTTCTAACTTGAACCTTGGAGAAAAGTTGGCATTTTGGAGGCTATGATTTTCATGTTTGATCTCATGGTCATGAGGTATAAGCTTCATCCCAATTTGTTACTTGTTAATTGTATGTTTGAATCTAGTTTTAATTAGATGTTGTTATAACCTTAATTGCAAAATGGAAGTTTAAAGAGAATGGGGTTTGAATTCAAGTTAGGGTTTTGAGTAAAGAGATTATGGTTGTGTGATGTATTTAACATGTTAATGTTATGCCAAAACTAATCATGTTGCTAGTTTGCTAATTGTTGCTTGTAAATTGTTAAAATTGGATTTTTAGCAAACTAGGTTTTTGAAATTAATTCAAAATGTGAGACTAAAATATGGTTAAGGTTTTCATCACATCATTAACAATACAATGGATAGTTTGACATTTTAAGACATGTAAATTGTAAGCTAGTTTCTAGTTTGCCAATTGTTATTTTTAAAAAAATTGTCCAAATCATATATTTAGTAAACGAGATTTTTAGAATTTTGAAAATAAGTGGGATTAAAAATCTAGTAATTGTTTGGGTGGCTTAGTTAAAATATTTAGTGAGCATTGTAGCCAATAAAATCGTTAAAACATTTAGTTTTGTACTAAAATGGAAAAGTTTGCTTACTAGGTTTTGGGAAAAATAGCTTTTAAAGTCAGTTTGAGGTTTTGGTGAATTACAACCTATTTCATTTTATAATTAGTGTTTTGTGAATGTGCAAATTTTGGGTTTTTCTCGATCAATCGGCGTTTGTACGCCGATGATGAGGGTTATTTGTTTCTTTTGCATGAGCGGGCCATATGTTTTGACCTATGTCAGATACGTGTGTCATGGGGTCATGAGTTGGATTTTAATGTGATACGATGTACTATGATATGTAAGTACCCTCACGAGGAATTCGAGACGACAAGCAAGCGCGTGGCGAAATCGGCTTCGGCAAGCGAAGATTAATGTGAGTAGATATATATCTACGGGAAGAAGTCGGGTGGATGGCGTACAGCACCCCCGCAATGTCGTAAGACATGATATGTTGTGATATATATATATACTTAAACGTGTTATTGAGGGATATGAACACTTAACAAGAAAAGCTTTAGAAGATCATGAGTTAGTGTTAGCGAGAATTAAGGAAAGTGACTTAGTTGGTTTCATAGTCGCGAAACCTAGAGTAAGGTTGTTACACATACACATACACGGATGATTGAGGATAGTATATGGTATTTAGAGATGAGTCGATGAGATTGGGCATGGTGCCATGAGATCGGTGATGTGATTTAGTTCGTACTAGGAGATACAACATAATGTTATAGCGGATCTTTAGGCGATGTGTTTCACACACACGCGTACATATATGTTGATGATATTAGTATTGTACTAGATTTAGATCAGTACCCCCCTGTTCACAATATGTGATGATAAGGATATCAGGTGAGTAATGAGATAAATATGATATTTGACCCGTACCAAGATTTGGGATTTACCGTACGAGATATAAATATGATGTTAGATCCGCACTCTTGACTTGAGGATGTCATATGTATATATTGTATTGTACGTGATACTATTGAGGCGAGATCACCGACTATATATATATATATATATATATATATATATATATATATATATAGGTCGACTCAGACCTAGGTGGATCTCCTTACCCTTTTAACCGGGCTCGAGTCATACTTGTTTTCAAATGCAGTGGAGAATCGTGAGTGCTTTAAAATACCAAACTGTATGACTCGTATATTGGGTAGGTATATTCTTCATTGTTGATGTTACTACATCACTTTCTGTATATTCATGATGTTTAATCGCATTGCATGCTTATACATGTGTTATCTGAAATTATTATGAAAGCTTGCTGTCAGGACACCAGCACCATTACCGATGACGCGTATGCTCCACATACACTTTCTTGCTGGTTCACACACATCATCATAGGTAATTGCCATGTCACGTACACTTTAAAGAATACTATTTCATTGGCATAATTTGCTAGCTGATAGTTGCAATATGTTATAGCTTTCATATGCTAGTTTAACTATTGCATTAATTGCAGTTCATTGGTTATGCAGTATTATGGAGATATTTGCCGGTTTTCACTTTTATTGACATGGTGATTTGATGTTTTCGGATCCTACTTGAGATTTTTTGGATTTAGAAACTGCATGTGAAAATCTTATAAGCTGATGATGTATTTTAAAGAGAAAAATGCGGTTTTCCTGGATATGATGAGTCTTGTCCACCATGATGTTTTCTCGGTTCTGAGATGGTTTTCAAGACCCGATTCGAGGAGTTGGATGAACCGTCTGTGGGTACATGGTAGACCCGGTATGCTACACCGAGGCAAGAAGCTCGAGTTGTAGACGATGAGCCCGGCAGAGGCAGACTGCCTACCGGTGATTGTCTGGCGCGGCGGATATCCGGAGGATACCATTCGTGGTCGTGTGATTGATGATATGGGCCGATCCAGACTGACGGAGCCCGAGGTATTGAGATATTGAGATTTGATGATGCAGGCCAGTCCGGATAGCCGGAGCCTGAGATTTTGAGATTTAGGTTTTGTGTCGATGCTTGGCACGGATTCTATGTTGATTTCATTGATGACATCTCGGTTTTTTTTATATACATACAGAAATCTCATTAAATAAAGAAAAACAGTTCTTCGATTCATGATGTACTATGTTCTCATTATATGCATTTGCACATCATTTTAGTGACATATTACTACCTGACATTTGTACATCATATTAGTGATATGTTGTTACCTGAAGCACCGACACGAGTACTTAATATTACACTTAGGGATATATGTTTACCCTTACCATTATATTATGCTTCAGGCCATATTATTATTTTGAAGATATTACTGATCGTATGACCTAGGATTGTGTTATATATGCGATTTCTGCTCTGTGATGTTTTCTACTCACGAGTTGGCAACTCACCCCCGTTGTGCCGCAGTTCCTTGTAGGTTTTGCCATACAGGTATCTTGATGGCTTGCTGGCACACTGCTTTCATTCCGGGTGATTGCTTTGGTAGGTGGGTTCACTTGCATCGTGACCACCATTGTATATTTGTTATTCAGTTGTATTTAGTAGAAACTCCATCAACCAGACTTGTATATTTGATAGACTTAGAAAACCAGTTGCTGTTATTTCGACTTTAGAGTCGCGCATTGTATTATTATGGTTTTCATGTTGATTTTGAGTTTTTTTTAGTTTTGATACTCGCCCTTCGGCGTTGTATATTATATTACATGCGTGGTTGTTGATTGAATGAATTTCTTTGTGTGTCGGTTTAGAAAATGAATAGAAATCATAATCAAAGAATTATTTGACCACAATCAATAACGGTGTCGGATGTAGCGCGTTAGTAAGTGCGGATCGTCCACAGGGAAAGTGTAATCGTTCGTGTTTCGAATTAGATGAGTCGAAACTTTAAGGAAAGGAAAAGAAAACAATTCATGATTTATAAAATTGCATTTCAAGAAAGAGAAAATATCTAGATCTAAGAAAGCATTAAAATCAAGAAGTGATAATTTGGGATGATTTCCAACAAACAATCAAGATTCAAAATGTAGCTCGTAGGAGTAGATCAGATCTATAGATGTGATGAGATCTAATGATTTCAAGTTCTTATCCTTAAACGAATTGATACTAGATCGGTGATAATTCATTGAGGATTATGAATCTTGCGAAGAAGCTAGGGTTCCTCGTCTTATCCTTTATCCTTTCAATGAATCTCATTCAAATTCTAGCTTCTAGTTAATCAAATGATCAATCGTTGTTCCCTAGTTTTGAGTGAACACAATCAAGAGAGGTTCATCCCAAAACTAGGTCATCGATCATTTGATTCACAAGAATTTACAATCGTTATAAGATTTAAGAATTGTAAAAGAATCTAAATCATCATCATTCTATTGATCGTCACAACTCCTATACAAGCGGAGTTTACTCAAACATCATAATAACAAACGCAATCACAAATTGAGATCGAATCATAATGTTGAATCAAAAGATAAGCAAGATATAGAAATTTCACCTTTATTTATCGACAAATTTCGTTACAACTCCCTTGAATTTACAAAAGGAAGGAACTAGATCGTCGATTTCAGCTTCGCTCGGCTCCTTGAGTCTCGGATCGGCTTGGATCTTTTGCTCCGTTGAAATCCGGCGTCGCTTTCTAAAGGTTGAAAGATCTCTTGCTTGAAAGGTACTTGGGATCTTGATCTTGATTTTTAATTGGAATTATGGTTTGGCACAAGTCGTGTCACTCAACTTGTGGGTGGAAGAGGGAGAGATGAAGAATTGAACCTATTTCTTGAACAACCTTAACCCTAGATCTAGGCTCTCTTTTATAGACCTCAAAACCCTAGATCTAGGATTTCAAATTTTAATTTTCCCTCCAAAAGTTTGTTAAAGAGATTTGAATTTCCCTCCAAAAGTTTGTTAAGAGAGCCTTCTAGAAATAGTTTGGTACGCCGAGCCTTCTAGATGCGCCACGTGGAGCTTCTGGGGTCTTCTGGAAGCTTGGGCCGTTAGAATTAGCCACGTGAGAAAAATTGAGCCAATGATGACGTCATCACGCCGCGGTTCCACGGCGCAAGCAGGCTCCCACCACGGAACCGCGGCGCTTTGGAGGCCTTAGTGCTTGTTCTCTCTGGTACTTCTTTGGGCTGATGTTTGGGCCTTTTCCTGATATGTTAAATTGTATTTGGCTTTCTGTATTACTACCGGATCTCACATCTTGGAGTTGGCGTATTTTTTATCAGCTCTTTTAGCTTTGTTCCTGCAATTTCTTGCACAATTTCTCAGGACAAGAGTTGAGCCATACAAGGATGATGCGATGCCATGATAAACACACAATTTCCCTAAAAATGCCGGTTTTAAAGTCTTACGCATGAAATCTGGTATTTCAGAGATGTTTTGCTAATATGTGCAATATGAATACCGAACACTTCTAGATGAGTGCAAATGATAGGGAAATTGCCGTGTTAAAAATACAGTATTTTCGACTGATCAAATTCCCCCAAACTTATTTTCGATCGTCTCGATCGAGCTTTTTTATTAAAAAGAGAAGGAGAAAATTAAGAAAGAGAAAAACAAACTAGCACACTTTCGTAGACAACACGATTGCACTGAGCACGTGCAATAAGCCTTTAAACCTCTAGGTGTCCCTAGTAGGAGGAGTGTTGTCTCCTGAGGGTTTTCAGCGGATTGCACCCACAAAATCCAATAATAAAAGGAAGATCATGAATATTACATTTAAAGACAAGAATTGTAAAAAAAAGCCTTGAAAATTAGGGTTTCCAACTAAGCTAGCTTTTCGGTTGTCATAAGACCTATCTTAATGGTCATGAAAAGATGTCAGAAATTACGTCCTCCCTCAATAAAACATCGTCTTATTCTTCATTCCTATCTTTCTTCCAAACATCGATCATATCACCCTGCGTGTGTGTAAAGGACATCCCTACACCCGGAGAATTCAATTCAAGCTACATACTCTTGCCCATCAGCCTCAGTACTTTTTAATTAATGAATATTTAGCTAAATTTGCTCACACACTTTCATGCGACCGTTAATACTTCTTGAGGTACTAACCGACCGATTACTCCTATGCTTGCTTATTTGGTGTATTTTTCTCGTCTTGCACCACCTAAGGCATAGCAGTGACTCCCAGACCAGTTGGCCTTAGGGCACTAGGTGAAGAGGCACCCTCGCTATATATTTCTTATTGCCCTTGGTGATAACAAAACCAATGTCCATTTTTTTCACCATTTTGTATTTTTATTCATTTTTTTTATTTACTTTATACTTTGGCTTTTATACAAGAGCATTTCAAGGTATCCTCTACTATCCCGGGCTTCAAGACGTGTGTAAGTGCGAATAGCAGGGTATCAACGTTCAAAATATTTGGCTTCCAGAATAGTAACTATTTTTCAGACTTATTTTTATCCTCAGATTAGCGACTTCCATCATCTTACTAACCCTTGGGACAACGGCTCATAACTACTTATTACTAGTTCGTATAAGAAAACTTCTAATTTTCTTAGTTTTCTTAAATTTTTCCAATCTTTTGGATGCAATTTTTCACTATCTAAACTTTTATTATCTTATTTATGTACAAAAATATTTTTTATCTTTTGAAAATTTTTAAATTTTTATAGATTTTGAAAAATGTTTTGTGCTTATGCAAAGTATGATGCAAATGATGCGAAAATAAGCACAAACCTCCCCCAAACTTGTTTTCAACAGTGTCCTCACTGTTGCCATCTGCTAAATCTCGAAAACCTGTAAGCCTGGGAGGAATTTATTAGTGGGGGCAAAATATTTAAGTGAAGACCCTCCCCCAAACTTATTTTTGGCTCATCATTTTATGTAAAAAATTTCTTTTCAAGAGCCCGAAAATATACCCCCCCCCAAATTTGAGTTATGCAATGTTAATCTTTTGAAAATTACATGAGGGGGTCAAAAATCAGTGGTCAATGCCAAGCTTTGCAAAGACCGAACGTTAACACCAACCATTCAAAAAATTTATCAATGCAGTGCTCTGGTTGGTGGAAGAAGAAGTGGGGAAAGGTTAAATGGTGGAATAGAATGTGTGTGCGTCTCATTTTGGAGAGACAATGCAGTGAATGTGTTGGATTGCTCGCATTCTTTTTACAAGTCAGAAGAAGGGGTGGAGGTTCAATTTCATTGATTGGATGATGATTCATCTCAACACCCGTGTCATTTAAAAATGCGAGTTCATCAGCGAAAATCTCCTCAAAAGTTCCATCAATACCCCAAAGAATAATGTCATCACAAAGTGCGGGGTGATCTTCAGACTCTAAGAACAGTTCATAATCAGTGTTAGTTGTTGACCCGGACATCTCGGTGGAAGAGTCCGTATGTGTATGATACATAGTTGGGTCAAACAACAACGTATGAAAAGAGTCAAGATCGGTATCAGGAGGATCATCAAATTCGCTGCTGTTGACATCGATTAAGTTGACAGAACATACCTGAGCAATAGGTTCGGAGGGTACACTTCCCAACTTGTAAATGTTCAGCTCAATTGACTTATTCCCGAAGGATAGGGTCATAGAGCCATTATGACAGTTGATGATAGCGTTGGAAGTGGCCAAAAATGGGCGACCTAAAATCACCGGAATTTGATTCCGTGGGTTCGCTACATGCTGTGTATCAATTACAGTAAAGTCCACAGGGAATATAAATTCCCCGATTTTTATTAATACATCCTCCAGTTCACTCCTAGGTTTGGTGATTGATCGGTCATCCATCTGAAGAGTTATGTTCGAAGGCTTCTACTCTCCGATGCCTAACTGCTCATAGACTGAGAAAGGAAGCAGGTTAACACTTGCGCCCAGATCTAGTAGAGCACGGTTAATGTGTTTTTGTCCAATAGAAATGGAAATAGTAGGATATCCAGGATCCTTACGTTTCCTCGGTAATTGTTAGCGGAAAGCCGTGTCTACAGTCTTTGCCACGAAAATCTTCTTGGGCACTTGAGTCTTCCTCTTCCTAGTGCACAAGTTCTTAAGAGTTTTCGCATAAAGACGGAACTTGTTGGATAGCATCTAGGAGAGGGATGTTGATGTTAACTTGCTTAAACATATCCATAATCTTCTCCATATGTGGACTCGATTTGTTAGCCCTTAACCGATTAGGATAAGATGCTTTAGCAATAAGCGCTGGGTCCATCAGAGGAGAAGGAAGTGTGTGTGGACCCGATCCCAGAATAGAAGTGGGGATCGTCTGCGGAGGAGTAGAAGAGGTGGGCTGAGGTGGCGAGCCTTGTGGGAAACGGAGAATAGGCTCGTGAGAAGGCGGTGGGGTAGAAGAACTGGGGTCAGAATTAGAAGTAGAAGTGGAAGGAAAGGTCTCCGCTGGGGTATCATGGATAGATTTTTCGGTATCATCAAACTCTTCCCCAACGTGATTGTCAAGCACTTTTCCAGATCTCAATGTGATTGCATCCACATGATGTGAATAGCCAGGATTGGGTAAGGGTTGAGCTGGAAGTTTCCCTTTCTCTCTTGCACTCATTTCGGCTTTTAGTTGTGCAATTTGTGCTTCCATCGATTTGATATTCTCATTTTGAGAGACAATGATCTTCATCACATTCTCGACGGAAGATTGCAAACTTGCTGTCCCTTGGATGGATTGTTTCATGAAAGTATCCAAGGTTTGTACTAGTGCAGAGATATTATCTGTACCGGTCAATTGCAAAGAGTTTTCATGTGGTGTACAAGTGTTGGCCGGATTTTGGAAGTTTTGTGATTGGAAGGGGTGCTGACTCAATTGAAGTGGTGGTTGCTGTTGTGGTGGAGGGACCCTTTGGAAATTGTGTTGGGTTGGAACCGTGTTTTGAGATTGTGATTGGTTCCAAGCAAAGTTAGGGTGATTCCTCCAACCCTGATTATATGTGGAAGAATATGGATCGTTTCTAGGTCTTTGAAATACGGTATTGGTATGCTCGTGACCTTGAAACGGAGAATTCAATGGACATTCTTCCGTCAAATGAGAAGGATCAGAACAGCATCCACATACAGTTTTGGAGAGCGACATTTGATTTAGGGCGGCGGCTAAAAATTTGTTTTTCATAGTCTCGAGTTTCTTATTGATAGCTGAAATTTCAGCTCTAACTCCTATGGAAATATCATTTCCATCCTTAGACGATTGACTCACACTCTCCCACTGTAAAGACTTTTCAACGAAATCTTCTAAAAATTTCCAGGCTTCCCCATCATCTTTAGTCATGAAGTTACCTTGACACATGGATTCAGGGGTCTGTCTTGTGTTAGGATTAATGCCCTCATAAATGATTCGGCACAGTTCCTACCTGGGGATTCCGTGATGTGGACATTGAACTAACATATCCTTGAAGCGTTCAAGACATTTTGAAAATGTTTCATTTGGAAGCTGGGTGAATTGATTTATTTCGCTACGGACTCGAGCTGTCTTATGATGTGGGTAGAATTTCTTAAGGAATGCTTTGACGAATTCTTCCCAATTTGAGATGGAATGTGCGGTTGTGTTGTACAGCCACTTCTCGGCTATATCGCAGAAGGTGAATGGGAGAAGACGAAGACGCAAAGCATCTACAGAAAGCTGTGAAGTACCCATCATTGCGCATACATTTTCAAATTTGGTGATAAACACATATGCGTCTTCAGACTCGAGACTGTGAAATTTTCGTAGAAGGTTGATGTATTGGGGTTTAATTTAAAAATTGTCCCCGTTGGCTGGTGGAATGGAGAGACAAGTGGAAAGGGGACCTCGTGTAGGATAGCACCTCTCTTGGAGAGAGATGCGGGGTGGATTCTGCGCACCAACGGACGGCGGCAGAGTAGTGGTAAAGAAATTCGATGGAGACGGATCCATCGATGGTGGTGTGGTGGTGGGTAAAGAAAAGGTAAATATAGAAATACCGACTTTTGGGTTGATCAGGGGGGACGCAGACATAAATGGGCACTAGAATCCCATGTCCAGCCTATCTTGCACTAAAAAGGTTTAGTACAAGTGGCAGTGTGGCTTATAATTAGGGGAATGAATGAAATGTGATTGGTGTTTGTTTTGAAAAAAATGATACGGATTTTTGAAAATATGACGCGATCACAACAAATGCAACAAGCAAAACCCTAATTCTATGGTCGCCTAGGTCAAAGCTCTAGACCGCTTCTAACTGCCAAAAGACAAGTCGCAGGATCAATCCTCCACTGCCTCTTTGTCCCCCTGTGGCCAGGTAATTTCCAGGTAAGTGGGAAGGTACTCCACTACGTAAGTAGTGGGCCTAATTAATAACCACTAGCCTTCGACACACTTGCCTTAGACACCACAAGAAAACGCGGATAAGCAATGAATTACCCACGGCCTTCTTCTGTCCGAAGTGAGCGCGACAGTCCTTAGAGTCATCTCTAGATCTTTTTTAGTTAATGAGGGTAAATGCGGATGCAAGTTTGTGATTTTTGGGGCTTAGGAAGGGTAATGAACTCCCCACCTAATCTGGATTTGGTCGTGCCCCTTAATATCCGTATTAATATGCAAACAACCAAAAATCAAAAACACGCACAATTTATTTTTCTTTTTGCGGCGCTGCGATTTATTTGCAAAGAAACCTGCACAAAATTGTTAATTGGAGCAGACAGAGAAGAAGATAAGAAAGTGTAGAAGTCACCTAGGAATTTTGATGCAGAGATGACGTCAGGCCGTGGCGGATCCGCCGCAGATTCCCTCTTATGCCGCGGAATCGCGGTTCCTTTAGAGGATCACTGCACAGAAATTTGTGCACAAGCTCCTGTTCAGCTCAAGAGCTCTCTTGACTTCTCTGAAAAATTTTTTTCCAGCTCCAATAATTCCATATTTCCTCGCAATCAAATCACAACAACACGTATTAGTGTTTGCGCGAATTTTGATCTAAAAATTGTAATGGAATAAATCTTTCAACTCAAATTTCAAAATACGAACAATTAGCGTACAATCCCCGGTAACGGCGCCATTTGATTGAATGAATTTCTTTGTGTGTCGGTTTAGAAAATGAATAGAAATCACAATCAAAGAATTATTTGACCGCAATCAATAACGGTGTCGGATCTAGCCCGTTAGTAAGTGCGGATCGTCCACAGGGAAAGTGAGATCTGTTCAATTTCCGAATTAGATGAGTCGAAACTTTAAGGAAAAGAAAAAGAAAACAATTCATGATTTATAAAATTGCATTTAAAGAAAGAGAAAATATTTAGATCTAAGAAAGCATTAAAATCAAGAAGTGATAATTTGGGATGATTTCCAACCAACAATCAAGATTCGAAATATAGCTCGTAGGAGTAGATCAGATCTATAGATGTGATGAGATCTAATGATTTCAAGTTCTTATCCTTTAACGAATTGATACTAGATCGGTGATAATTCATTGAGGATTAAGAATCTTGTGAAGAAGCTAGGGTTCCTCGTCTTATCCTTTATCCTTTCAATGAATCTCATTCAAATTCTAGCTTCTAGTTAATCAAATGATCAATCGTTGTTCCCTAGTTTTGAGTGAACACAATCAAGAGAGGATCATCCCAAAACTAGGTCATCGATCATTTGATTCACAAGAATTTACAATCGTTATAAGATATAAGAATTGTAAAAGAATCTAAATCATCATCATTCTATTGATCGTCACAACTCCTATACGAGCGGAGTTTACTCAAACATCATAATAACAAACGCAATCACAAATTGAGATCGAATCATAATGTTGAATCAAAAGCTAAGCAAGATATAGAAATTTCACCTTTATTTATCGACAAATTTCGTTACAACTCTCTTGAATTTACAAAAGAAAGGAACTAGATCGTCGATTTCGGCTTCGCTCGGCTCCTTGAATCGTGGATCGGCTTGGATCTCTTACTCCGTTGAAATCCGGCGTCACTTTCTAAAGGTTGAAGGCTCTCTTGCTTGAAAGGTACTCGGGATCTTGATCTTGATTTTGAATTGGAATTAGGGTTTGGCACAAGTCATGTCACTCAACTTGTGGGTGGAAGAGGGAGAGATGAAGAATTGAACCTATTTCTTGAACAACCTTAACCCTAGATCTAGGCTCTCTTTTATAGACCTCAAAATCCTTGATATAGGATTTCAAATTTGAATTTTCCCTCCAAAAGTTTGTTAAAGAGATTTGAATTTCCCTCCAAAAGTTTGTTAAGAGAGCCTTCTAGAAATAGTTTGTTAAGCCGAGCCTTCTAGATGCGCCACGTGGAGCTTCTGGGTCTTCTGGAAGCTTGGGCCGTTAGAATTAGCCACGTGAGAAAAATTGAGCCAATGATGACGTCATCACGCCGCGGTTCCGCGGCGCAAGCAGGCTCCCGCCGCGGAACCGCGGCTCTTTAGAGGCCTTAGCGCTTATTCTCTCTGGTACTTCTTTGGGCTGATGTTTGGGCCTTTTCCTGATATGTTAAATTGTATTTGGCTTTCTGTATTACTACCAGATCTCACATCTTGGAGTTGGCGTATTTTTGATCAGCTCTTTTGGCTTTGTTCCCTGCACAATTTCTCGGGACAAGAGTTGCGCAATACAAGGATGATTCGATGCCACGATAAACACACAATTTCCCTAAAAATGCCGGTTTTAAAGTCTAACACATGAAATCTGGTATTTCAGAGATGTTTTGCTAATATGTGCAATATGAATACCGAACACTTCTAGATGAGTGCAAATGATAGGGACATTGCCGTGTTAATGTAACGTTTCAGAAAATATAAAATATAATTTTTGGAATTTAATATTAAAATAATATTTTTCCCGAAAACTGCCGATTTGCGAAATTGGGGTTTTCGAAAAAGGGTATAAATATATACCAATAATTATGAAATAAATAGAAATTAAAATGATTTATTCATTTAATAATATAATTAAAGGATTTGGCATTTTTAAAATTTATTATACGAAGTTTCGATAAAAACCCAATTAGTGCACTGCTAATCGCGATTAAGCCAAATCCGCGTTTTTACAGTTTCCATGGTTAGTGCACCTTGACATGTTCATTTTGTTACATGTTTCATTTCATTTGGGCTTTATATTATGGTTTTTGGTGAGAAAAAGATAGAAATGGGGGTCATGATGAGTGAGGAGAGAGAAAGGGATATAATGATGGCTTGGAAAGAGAGAGAGTGTGTGAATTATAATGAGATAAGGGGGGTTGCTGCCCAAATCATAATCCCTCAACATTTCCCTCATCCTCTTCATCTCCTCAAGCTCCCAACCCTCCTCAAATAATCCCTAGATCCATCTCCTAACAATCCCTAAAACTCTACACACCCTTCACAAAAATTAATCCCCTCTTCAACCTCTACGTGATGGACCGAAAAAAATGGGATTTTGATGACGTTGGGAAGTTAGTGCTGCCTAGAGTGGACTAGATGAGGTATAATTTCTTCCCTTTAGGTTAGTTTTGTGAGATATCATGTTTAGATGTCGTTTTGGGAAGATTAGTGGACATTGGGAAACCCAAGTGAATGTTTGAGTGTTGGTTTGAATTGGATGATACCTTGTAGCTGTTAACTGAACTTAGGTGCTGTTTAGTGACCTGGAACAGGCCCTAGAAACCCCAAAACACGGATTTAGAAACCCTACATTGGAAAAACTGCAAATCTGGGAGTGTAATTAGGAATCTGCTATCACCCCGAGACCCCTAAAATAAAATTGAGCTGACAGTGAGTCGTGTAGGCACCTAGGAAGCTACCACCAAGACCCGAGCCCCTAATTCAAACCTACGGCCGCAGATTTAATTATTCTGGCCGCAATTTGCGGCCAGAGTAGAAGGGAATGGGTCCATTTTTGTTCCAGGGTTCATTTTGCACTAAATTAGACCTCTCCTATATGTAGTTTTGGCCAATTGTCATCTGGGGAAAATCTGGGAGCATTTTGGTGTGTTATAGGCGTTGTTTTCCGTATTTTTAAATGCACTTTCTTGATATTTGGATTTGTATTTGGTTGTGGGGTGTTCGTACATCGACAACAGGGGTTGTTTGATTGATTTGCACGGTTTGGCCATAGGTTCTAACCTGTGAGCACACTGTGCGCTGTATCGGTTTTCTGTGTCGATTTTAATACGTATTGCGATTGGTTATTATTGTAGGTACCCTCGCATGGATTCTGAGGCGAAGAAGCGTGGCGTCATCGATTTGGGCGAGCGAGGATAGGTGAGTAGATCTATATCTACCGGGGAAGTCGGGTGGATGGCGTATAGCACCCCCGCAAACTTCTGATGGAAACCGATTTATAGAGTATGGTTAGGAAACCTAGATTAGGAAACTAAGGTTAGAATATAGTTAGCGTTGTAGTCACATTAGAAACTAGAGTTTAGTTAAGTGTGATATGCTACTACTACCCTAGGATGATGTTTAGCGATATTACCGCTTAGGGTTCTGTAGGACTAGATAGTCGATGTAGATGCGTCATCCGAACCATACCTTTTTCTAAACTAAAGAATCGTATGTATCTTTTTAAATGTATAACTTGCGGGATGTTATGGATTTTCAAATGATATTTTTTCCTTAAAAGCACCGTAACCCCTGTTTCCAAAGCTACGATTCACTTCTTTAAAAATCTGATTGTATGGTTCGGAAGTGTTTGTTAGTTTAGATACTTATACATAGTAGAGATAGCATGTTTATGTAAATTCGAAATGATATGAGATATAAATGCGATGAAAGAATACAAGACGAATTTGATGATATGATAAGATGATGATATGATGTGATGGTATACGGATGCGAGTCGATCGAGATGATTTATACCTTGCCGGTCCCCTGATATGAGATTATTGCATATGCGACCCGGGACATAGGTATATAGGGTTATATATATATATATGGAATGTTATGAATCATGGATGATAGGCCGTATGTGATATTAGGCCGTACCCTCATTTGTCTTATAGGATGATAGGATCCCTATTAGCTTAATGCCGCCGCACGATGATATTCCGTGCGTGATGAGTTGACTTGATGATTGATCCTTACCCTTGACTAGAGGTTGCCGTACGATGGATTATACCGTACGCGATATTATTGGGCTAGATGCCGATTGATAGATTCACCGACTCGGACATATGATAGTTATGTATACCTGATAACTGTTAGCTGATGGTTTACTTGCTGCATTCATGATATTATTATGGCATTGCATATACCTGTGATAGTACACCTGCACTATTATCGATGATGCGTATGTTACATGTACACATATTTGCCGGCTCACACACTTCATCATCGATAATTGCCATGTCACTACACAGTAGGGTTGCTGCATCATGACATATATATTGCTACATTCATATTTGTGCACGCATACATGGTACATCTATACTTGTGCATATTCATATTGTACCTATATAGATAACTGGTTTTATTGGGAAATTAGGAACCGCAAGTTATATTTTAAAAACTGGAATCATTTTAAAAGAGCGGTTTTCCCCTTAATATGTCATATCACTATTCCATATTGCATGTTACACGGATATGCTCCCATTTCTTTTTACATGTCGCATACATCATGCTCTATTATTTTACGCATTGAGATATGCTGTTTTCATGAGATTTCTGGAATTGAGAACCGTGGATATTTCAAATGAGATTATATGTTGTTTTAAAAACCTGGTTTCTCTTGATATGATATTTCAGTGCGTCCACCATGTGTTTTCTCGGTTCTGAGAGTGGCATGTAAAACCCGATTCGAGGAGTGGTAGGCATTGTCTGCGGGTACATGGTGGACCCGGTGAGGTACCGCGGGGAAAGAAGACTCGTATATGTTAGACGGTGAGCCCGGCAGGGGGAGCACTACCTACCGGTGATAGTATGTAGACTCGGCGGTTATCCGGAGGATACCGACCGGAGTAGCGAGATGGATATGAGGGCCGATCAGGGAGTGCGGCGCCTGAGGGCCGATCTGAGGATACGACGCCTGAGATATATGAGGATTTACGTGCTGATGCTGGGCACGGTTTTCATGATGTTTTCGAGTGTCGATGCTAGGCACTCAGGTTCCATGATTTAGATGTGTCGGGAGCGACACCGTTGATATATATAGCCTCATACTTTCATGCACACTCTTTTATGATATTTACATGCATGATATTGTTGCGTCAGTGGTTGACGCGTGGATTAGATCCACATACATACATACATACACTGATGTTACTATGGGAGATTATACACATGTTTATAGATATTGATTTATGGGTGGACGAGATCCACATACCCGCATGCATTGATGATTACTGTTGGATGTTATCCACATGCATATAGATATTGACTACCTTGTTGGCACATATACGACCCGGTCACCCGAGATATCGTAGTATTACCTTTTGATATAGTTGACCTAGGAGTTTTGTTTATTCGATTTCTACTTGTAGATATATTTCTATTCACGAGATGGCAACTCACCCCCGTTGTGCCACAGTTCTTACAGGTTGACCGCTTGGATCAGTAGCGGATTCGCTGGCACACATCTTTATTTGGGTGTTTTGCTTTGGTAGGTGGGACATTGTATCGTACCCACTCTTGTATTATATTTCATATTGTATCTAGTTAACTCCATCAAACAATCAAAATTAGAATTTGTATAAGTAATGAGACTTAGTGAGACTTGTAGTTGCGAGATTTGAGTGATGGGTTTTACATTCACTTTTGGGGTTATATTTGCTCATTTCTTTGTCTTTTGTGGTGAACTTCGGCGTTGGGCGTCGTATACTTATTTATACTGTTTTGCGTGGTTGTGATCCGCCGTTTGGCGAAGAGCTAGCTCCCGCTTGGGGATGCCATTATTCTTGTTATGTATTTGTGGTTTTGGATCAAAATATGCAAAGGAGGTGCTGCCAAAATTTTTCAAAAGACGAACATGTTTTCAAACTAGAAAATTTGATTTGCATCATTCGTGTTTCTTTCTATGCATTAAGTACACTTGATTTTATTATACCTTTATTTCAAAACCTCACCTCCTTTATTTTTCTAAAAAGGTTTAGACTTCTGGGTTTCAGCTTACTTGAATTCCGTTACGCATTTAGACGTGGTGTGATTCAAGTGTTGGTCATGAGCTAATATTTCGGGTCGTGACAAAGTTGGTATCAGAGCGCTAGGTTTAACTTTTGTTCGAGTCTATGTTTGACTATGCGGAGTCCAGGGCGGGTATGTATTTTGGAACCCAGGCTTGACCTTATGGAACTTAGACTTGAACGGGGGGGGGTATTAGACCCGAACTTTCGTTTCATAGGCTGACCCTGATTGATGGAGTAGGTAGCTTGAGTAGAGTAACGTACCGTACGTAGGTTCCGCGGCATATTTACGATACGATACTCCACTTAAGAAACCTTAGGATGCACATATTTTTGAGACCAGTGATTCTCTTCGTATCCATGATTATACATCCATTGGAGATCCTTGAGTCTATTTGTTTCCATGATCATACTTTCATTGATGCTGTTCCTTTTCATGATCATGTATCCATTCTGGATTTGTCGTTTTCTTTCTTGCTATTGATCTGCTCTCTTCGATACTCGATTGAGGTTCCTGTCACCATTGTTTGGGCGCGGTTTGAGCTGCTGCTAGTGTTACGGTCAGGGCGAGCTCGTCCGGTACGAGGGCCGACCATTGTGTTTTCTGGTGACATGGGAACGTCTCGAGTTAGCCTTGATGATTGTGACCTCTTGTGAGGCGAGTGCTCGGTTTTATATCGGATGATCGGGCCATTATTATAGCTGCCAGTTGCGAGAGGACTGCTGATGTACAACATACCTCGAAGACGTTGATGTCGCCTACCGTGCAGACAGATGACCCAGCTGTTGCTGAGATTGATAGGATGTTGCTTCCGGAGCTTACGAGCTAAGATCGCCGGAGCTTCCAGGAAGATATGAGACAGATGATAGCTAGTCTACCCCGATTTGAGAGACGAAGGTGATTCGTCTGATTTATGTGCCGGAGCAGGCCCAGTTGAGTTGAAGATTTCCAGTGTGGAGAGTCTTACTCAGGTCTAGAGCAGACCGATTTAGAGATGACCGCCAATGTATCGCCTTTCCTGGAGGATTAAGGTGCTGTTCAGCGTACAGACGAATGAGCCAGTTGTTGCTGCAAATGACGAGGTACCGCCAGAGGTTTGAGCTACTGCGGCATAAGTATATACTTAGAGATATGATGGAAAGTCGCTAGCCACCCAAGGGTGAAGGACTAGGACATGTGGTTCGTTCGCTAACCGATGCGAGGTTATCAGATAGATTGATTCCAGCTAGAGACGACTTCACGCAGATTCGTTGAGAGTCGATAGAGACGATCGAATGTCAGGAAACCATATCCTAAGTTTAAAGTATTCGGAAAGACATGCAAGCAATTCTATGGACCCTATAGAAGAATGAAACCCTAACTCGATATAATGACCGTGTGAAAGCCTTTGAACCTTAGGGTTTACGGCAGTTCCACGGCGCCATTAGTGAGGCTTGGGTTTGCCCTTCTACGGCTGGATCACTGATGCTGTGGCATGTACTCGATACTATTAAACTGTACCCAAGATGTTGATCTCTTGAGGAATTATGAGGTTTTGACATATCGATCGTATGGTTCGACATCATTCGGATATCTTGTGATGGGATACATGGCTTGGGAGACTCCGGATACGAGCATAGCCGTTTGAGCGCAGTCCTTGCAGCTACGAGAAGACCTGGACCAGGAGTGGTCATTTTGCGCACACCCAGAAGGCCAGGGTTCGGCATCGTCGACGAGATAGTTGACCAGGTTCGGATAGAAGACCTCACCCAGATGTGTTGTGAGTTGATCGAGGACGGACGAACATTGAGTATTCCTCCGATGGTTGGGACGAGTTTCCGAGGACGTGTTCGGCCAGATATCTTCTACCGAGTGATGAAGCTACCGAGTTCGTGACTTCGAGTCGGTATGAGAGACTTTGGATTGACCGTGGCCGAGAACAGTTGCAGTGTACCGATAACATGGCGTAACGTCATAGTGGACGATGATAAAGACGAGTGGAACCAGAAGTTCGTGCGAGACGCTGACGAGCTGTTATTACTCTCCGTCGAGATCAGAGACCTGATATGCTTATATAGGTGTTTGGATACGGCCAGTCTCTGAGGAAATGTGTGCGGCATATGTAGATGTCCAGAAAACGAGAAAAGATTATATAAGAGTACCAGCCTCCGTACAGTTCAGCATAGGCGAGATCGGAAGAGACCTTGAGCATGATTCCTTCCAGGACACTGCTGCAATGAGATTTGCACCCAGGATCAGATGTGCCACGTACAGTTAGAAGACCAGAGGCCGACGCCGGCAACGTGCTGCTTTATGAGTGGTCATGATGATTGACCGAGGGATGACCATAGAAGTGCTAGAGCGGAATTGTCCCCGTTAGCACACCTGACAGGGCCGATGAGCCGATAGGTTGCGAGATTGGTAATCCGCAGAGAAGATAAGGACCCAGAGACCGAGGATGCCAGACCGTGAGCAGGAGGCAAGCGGATGTTCTTGTTCTGCCGGTTTCTAGGCGGACCAGTTTTTTTTTCCGACATCGTAGGAGGTGTACCTCGATGTCCTTTATTGCGATTTGTGTTTGTGATCTGAGTATCACGCTTATATCGCTTAGATTGAGTTTTGATGACGAATTTCCTGATATTGATTTCGTGCACCATGGCTGCACCTAATGAGTATTTACATTTCGTGCATAGTTATTGCACTTGAGATATGTTTTTATACACCTTGGTGTACGCGGTGTTGCTGTTTATGCATTTTAGTTTTTGATCGGTATTTTTGTGAACAGGATGCAACGTATTTGTATTTCGTGCACTGGATGCACTGTATTTGTATTTTATGCACTAGATTGCATTCTGCATTTGTTGCACTGGACGGGTATTATGCGTTGTCGCAATGGATTTATACCCCGTACCTAGGTTGCGCCCGATTTATATCCTTGAGCATTCGTTTTACCAGATTTGTATTTTCGTGCGCGTTGGCACTTGTCGCTCGTTTTCGTGCATGTTACTGCACTATATGGTTTTACGGACCCGACGCGTTTTGGTGGGTTTTTGCGCATATTAGGCGCTCGATTTTGGATTTTGTGTGCATCGGATACACTTGAGTGAGATTTTACTCGTGCATGTGGGATGCTCTTGATTTGGATTTTCTTCTGTGCATATTGGATGCGATTTCATTCGTACAGGATAAATGCACTTGAATTGGATTTTCGCGCATGTTGGGCGCATGATATGAGATGTGATTCTGTGCACACCGGACGCATGGGATTGAGATTTTAGTGCGCTTTAGATGCACTTGGTATTGTTGTCGTGCACACCCGTTGCACGTAGTTTTGGGTTTTTGGTGCTTATTGTGGCACCTGTATTTGGATTTGATTTCCATGCGCACCAGATGTATGTGATTATTGGATACGCCTTTTGAGGCTAATTTTGCTTTGAGCACTTTGTTTTCATGTTGGGCACTATATTGTGTTGTAGCCAAACAGGACTGATCTAAGGATAGTACCTAAGTACATTGCATGCATTAAAGGATTACCAAAGGGTTTTTAAGGGGAGCTATAGTCTTGCTATTTTCTTAAGTGTCCGTGAGCGATACGAACGTTTATAAAGGAAAACCTTTTGGGATGTTTTGAAAACGACGGAACGTGTATTTAAGAAAACATATGTGGACATATATTATTATTTTAAAATGAGCGTCCGTCAGTTATGCCATGAGTTACGCATTCCCGCGGCGAATTAGAAAAGGTTTTGCATGTGTTTTATTCAGATTTTGGAGTTTTTCAAGGATGCGTACTATACATGTATTATAGTATTTGACTAGTGTAAATTGGATTTCAGTAGTGGATTTCGAGATCTGTATCTTTATTATAACTCCGAGGATATGTGTGAAAATCAGATGATTTGCGTAACGCTTGAAGGAGCTCGATTTTGAGTTTTGTACTCGTTTTTATGCGCACTCGACGCGCTGTGATATTTCTGCGATTTCCATGATTTCGGAGCCCCGTTGTTTTGAGCTGATTATTGAAATATTTTAGATTTTAGGGGTTTAAATTTAAATTCAGGGACCGAATTTATTTAAGGGGGGAAGATTGTAACGTTTCAGAAAATATAAAATATTATTTTTGGAATTTAATATTAAAATAATATTTTTCCTCAAAACTGCCGATTTGCGAAATTAGGGTTTTCGAAAAAGGGTATAAATATATACCAATAATTATGAAATAAATAGAAATTAAAATGATTTATTTATTTAATAATATAATTAAAGGATTTGACATTTTTAAAATTTATTATACGCAGTTTCGATAAAAACCCGATTAGTGCACTGCTAATCGCGATTAAGCCAAATCCGCGTTTTTACAGTTTCCATGGTTACTGCACCATGAAATGTTCATTTTGTTACATGTTTCATTTCATTTGGGCTTTATATTATGGTTTTTGGTGAGAAAAAGAGAGAAAAGGGGGTCATGATGAGTGAGGAGAGAGAAAAGGACATAATGATTGCTTGGAAAGAGAGAGTGTGTGTGAATTATAATGAGAGAGGGGGGGCTGCTGCCCAAATCATAATCCCTCACCATTTCCCTCATCCTCTTCATCTCCTCAAGATCCCAACCCTCCTCAAATAATCCCTAGATCCATCTCCTAACAATCCCTAAAACCCTACACACCCTTCACAAAAACTAATCCCCTCTTCAACCTCTACGCGATGGACCGAGCAAAATGGGATTTTGACGATGTTGGGAAGTTAGTGCTGCCTAGAGTGGACTAGATGAGGTATAATTTCTTCCCTTTAGGTTAGTTTTATGAGATATCATGTTTAGATGTCGTTTTATGAAGATTAGTGGACATTGGGAAACCCTAGTGAATGTTTGAGTGTTGGTCTGAATTGGATGATACCTTGTAGCTGTTAACTGAACTTAGGTGTTGTCTAGTGACCTGGAACAGGCCCTAGAAACCCCAAAACACGGATTTAGAAACCCGACATTGGAAAAACTGCAAATCTAGGAGTGTAATTAGGAATCTGCTATCACCCCGAGACCCCTAAAATAAAATTGAGCTGACAGTGAGTCGTGCAGGCACCTAGGAAGCTACCACCAAGACCCGAGCCCCTAATTCAAACCTACGGCTGCAGATTTAATCATTCTGGCCACAATTTGCGGCCAGAGTAGAAGGGAATAGGTCCATTTTTGTTCCAAGGCTCATTTTGCACTAAATTAGACCCCTCCTATATGTAGTTTTGGCCAATTGTCATCTGGGGAAAATCTGGGAGCATTTTGGTGTGTTATAGGCGATGTTTTCTGTATTTCTAAATGCACTTTCTTGATATTTGGATTTGTATTTGGTTGTCGGGTGTTCGTACAACGACAACGGGTGTTGTTTGATTGATTTGCAGGGTTAGGCCGTAGGTTCTAACCTGTGAGCATACTGTGCGCTGTATCGGTTTTCTGTGTCGATTTTAATACGTATTGCGATTGGTTATTATTGTAGGTACCCTCGCATGGATTCTGAGGCGAAGAAGCGTGGCGTCATCGATTTGGGTGAGCGAGGACAGGTGAGTAGATCTATATCTACCGGGGAAGTCGGGTGGATGGCGTATAGCACCCCGCAAACCTCTGATGGAAATCGATTTATAGAGTATGGTTAGGAAACCTAGATTAGGAAACTAAGGTTAGAATATAGATAGCGTTGTAGTCACATTAGAAACTAGAGGTTAGTTAAGTGTGATATGCTACTACAACCCTAGGATGATGTTTAGCGATATTACCGCTTAGGGTTCTGTAGGACTAGATAGTCGATGTAGATGCGTCATCCGAACCATATCTTTTTCTAAACTAAAGAATCGTATGTATCTTTTAAATGTATAACTTGAGGGATGTTATGGATTTTCAAATGATATCTTTTCCTTAAAAGCACCGTAACCCCTGTTTCCAAAGCTACGATTCACTTCTTTAAAAATCTGATTGTATGGTTCGGAAGTGTTTTTCAGTTTAGATACTTATCCATAGTAGAGATAGCATGTTTATGTAAATTCGACATGATATGAGATATAAATGCGATGAAAGAATACAAGACGAATTTGATGATATGATGAGATGATGATATGATGTGATGGTATACGGATGCGAGTCGATCGAGATGATTTATACCTTGCCGGTGCCCTGATATGAGATTATTGCAGATGCGACCCGGGACATAGGTATATAGGGTTATATATATTTGGAATGTTGTGAATCATGGATGATAGGCCGTATGTGATATTAGGCCGTACCCTCATTTGTCTTATAGGATGATAGGATCCCTATTAGCTTAATGCCGCCGCACGATGATATTCCGTGCGTGATGAGTTGACTTGATGATTGATCCTTACCCTTGACTAGAGATTGCCGTACGATGGATTATACCGTGCGCGATGTTATTGGGCTAGATGCCGATTGATAGATTCACCGACTTGGACATATGATAGTTATGTATACCTTATAACTGTTAGCTGATGGTTTACTTGCTGCATTCATGATATTATTATGGCATTGCATATACCTGTGATGGTACACCTGCACCATTATCGATGATGCGTATGTTACACGTACACATATTTGCCGGCTCACACACTTCATCATCGATAATTGCCATGTGATCAGTCGAAAATATTATATATTTTAGCCGGCAATTTCCCTAACATTTGCATACATTTAGAAGTGTTCGGCATTCATATTCTACATATTAGCAAATCTGTCACAAAATATGAGATTTCATGTATTAGACTTTTAAACCGACACTTTAAAGGAAATTAACCGCATTTCTTGGCATCGCATCATTTCTGTAGTTGCGCAACACTTGTCTTGAGTCTGTGCAGGAAATATGGAAGAAAAGCAAAAGAGCTGATCAAAAATACGCCAACTAAATCATTTCAGATCTGGTAGCAATTCAGATGGAGAAATACAATTCAACATATAAAAGAAAAGCCCAAAAGTGAGCCCAAGTTCAACCCAGAAGTCCCAAGCCATAAGCCCTCAACAGAGCCGCGGAACCGCGGCGGGAGCTTGCTTGCGCCGCGGTTCCGCGCCTCTTATGCCACGTCAGCCGTCAAACTTTTGTGCAAAATTCCTAGCTCTGGGCCCACAGTCCTTTATGATACTTCAAATTACAGAATTACCTCGAAGCTACTGCCAGATCAGCAAAGAAGATTAAGAAGGCTAATCCTAATTAAGCTCCTAACTAATCCTCTTCTAGAAGCTCCCTCCTAACTAATCACATCTAGAAGCTTCTCCCCTAACTAACTTTTGGAGGGAAATTTGAATTTCTTCAACAAATTTTAGGAGGGAAACTTAGAATTTGAAATCCTAGATCTAGGGTTAGTTATCTATAAATAGAGCCTAGATCTAAGGGTTAAGGTTGTTCATCATTAGCTAGTTCATTAGTTAAATAATCATTCTACACCATCTTCTTCCACAAGTCTCGTGACAAGGCTTGTGCGAAACCCTAACCCTAATTCCACTCCAAATGCAAGATCTTGAGTACCAAATCAAGCGAGAAGCCTTCAACCTTTTAGGAGCCGAGCCAATCTTCAATCGGGCAAGTGATCCAAGCCGATCCGCGATCCACGGAGACGAGCGAAGCCAAGTCGACGATCAAGTTCTTCCTCTTGTAGTTCTTGAGCGAATGTAACTAAATTGTTGATATAAATAAAAGGTGAAATTCTTTAATCTTGCTTTCTTTTAATTCTTGCATCATGATTAGATCTCAATTTGTAATTGTTGCTCTTGTTGTGATGTGTGAGTGAAACTCCGCTCGTAAAGGAGTCGAGGCGATTGTAGAATGATGATGTAACAAATCTTAATACGATTTTTAAGTCCTACGAGTTTTGTAAACCCTAGCAAGTTCAAGAATCGATGACCTAGTTTCGTAGCGATACTTTCTTGATTGTGATCGTTCGAAATTAGGGATCTACGATCGTTTCTTGAATTTACTAGAGGCTAGAATATGAATGATATCGATGAATGAACAAGGGATAAGATGAAACCCTAGTTTCACAAGAAATCCCTAATTCTCGTCGATCATCATCGATCTAGTATCAATTCATTGAAGGATAAGAATACGTAATTGTAAGATTACATCACATCTATAGATCCGATCGATTCCTACGAGCCTCATTTCGATTCTTGAGATTTGGTTTGGAAAAATCAACAAACTATCAATTCTTGATTCTATCTTTTAATGCTTTCTTAGATCTAGTTTTTCTCATTCTTGAACTTCAACTATAAATCTTGAATTGTTTTGTTTTCTTTCTTTAAAGTTTCAATTCATCTAATTCAAAAGACGAACGATTACACTTTCCTTGTGGACGATCCGCACTCACTAACAATCTACATCCGACACCGTAGTTGATTGCGGTCAAATAATTTTTGGTTGTGATTTCTTTACAATTCCATACTACACATCGAGAATTCCATTCAATCAAATGGCGCCGTTGCCGGGGATAGTGCGCTAATAGTTCGTATTTTGAAATTTGAGTTGAACAATTTATTTCATCATAATTTTTAGATCTAAACTCGTACAAACCCTAATACGTGTGTTGTGATTTGTTGCGGGAAAATCTGGGATCATTGGAGCTGGAGAAATTTTTTTATGAATTTTCCAGAGAGCTGAAGAGTTCAAGGTGAACAGTGTAAAGAATTTTTGTGCAGTGAACAGGTATTTTGACCGCCCTTCCGCGGCTAAAGACCAGCATCCGCGGCGGATCCGCCGCAGTTGTAGCTCCTCTCTGCACCAAATTTGCTCTGTAAGTCTCTGTCTTTCTTATCTTCTTCTCTGTCTACTCCAATTAACACTTTGCTGCAGGTTTCTTTGCAAATAAATCACAGCGCCGCAAAAGCAATAAAAATTTTATGCGTGTTTTGATTCTTTTGGTTGTTTGCATATTAATACGGAATTTAAGGGGCACGACCAAATTCAAATTAGGTGGGGACTTCATTACCCTTCCTAGGCCCCGAAAATCGCAAAACTTGCATCCGCATTTACCCTCATTAATTAAAAAATATCTAGAGATGACTCTAAGGACCGTCGCGCTCAATTAGGACAAGAGAAGGCCGTGGGTAATTCATTGCTTATCCGAGTTTTCTTGTGGTGCCTAAGGCGAGTGTGTCTAAGGCTAGTGGTTTTTAATTAGGCCCACTACTTACGTAGTGGAGTACCTTCCCACTTACCTGGCACTTATCCGGCCATAGGGGAACAAAGAGGCAGTGGAGGATTTTATCCCGCGACTTGTCTTTTGGCAGTTAGGAGCGGTCTAGAGTTTGACCTAGGTGACACTAGATTCTAGGGTTTTTGTGTGTTGCATTTGTTTTGTTGCATCATATTTTTCAAAACAAACACCACATTCATTCTTTCCCCTAATTATAAATTCACGCTGCCACTTGTACTAACCCTTTTTAGTGCAAGATAGGCTGGACACGGGTTTTTAGTGCCCGTTAAGTCCGCGTTTCCTTCATCGACCCTAAAGTCGGTATTTCTACACTTACCTTTTCTTTTACCCACCACCACACCCACATCGATGGATCCACCTCCATCGAACTTCTTTTCCACTACTCTGCCGCCGTCCGTTGGTGCGCAGATTCCACCTCGCATCTCTCTCCAAGAGAGATGCTATCCAACACGAAGTCCACTTTCCACTTGTCTTTCCACACCACCAGCCAATGGGGAAAATTTTCAAATAAAACCGCAATACATCAACCTTTTACCAAAATTTCACGGTCTCGAGTCTGAAGACGCATACGTGTTTATCACGAAATTTGAAAATGTATGCGCAATGATGGGTACTTCACAGCTTTCTGTGGATGCTTTCCGTCTTCGTCTTCTCCCATTTACCTTGTGCGATTTAGCCGAGAAGTGGCTATATAACACTACCGCACATTCCATTTCAAATTGGGACGAATTCGTCAAAGCATTCCTTAAAAAATTCTACCCACATCAAAAGACAGCTCGAGTCCGTAGCGAAATCTATCAATTCACCCAGCTTCCGAATGAAACATTTTCAAAATGTCTTGAACGTTTCAAGGATCTGTTAGTCCAATGTCCACATCACGGCATCCCGAGATGGGAACTGTGCCGAATCATTTATGAGGGCATTACTCCTTACACAAGACAGACCCTTGAATCCATGTGTCAAGGCAACTTTATGACCAAAGATGATGGGGAAGCCTGGAACTTTCTAGAAAATTTTGCTGAAAAATCTTTACAGTGGGAGGGTGTGAGTCAATCATTTAGGGATGGCAATGATATTTCCATAGAAGTTAAAGCTGACATTGCAGCTATCAATAAGAAACTCGAGAATATGGAAAATAAATTTTTAGCTGCCGCCCTATGTCAAATATCACTCTCCAAAACTGTATGTGGTTGTTGTTCTGATCCGTCTCACTTGATGGAAGAATGTTCGTTTCAAGGTCCTCCACATATGATCAGGGTTGGAGGAATCACCCTAACTTTGATTGGAACCAATCACAATTTCAAAACACGGTTCCAACCCAAAACAATTTCCAAGGGGTCCTTCCACCACAACAGCACCCACAACTTCTATTGAGTCAGCACCCCTTCCAAGCACAAAACTTTCAAAATCCGGCCAACACTTTTACACCGTCTAGTCCTTTGCAATTGACCGGTACAGATAATACCTCTGCACTAGCAAAAACCTTGGATACTTTCATGAAACAATCCATCCAAGGGACGGCAAATTTGCAATCTTCCGTCAAGAATGTAATGAAGATCATTATCTCTCAAAATGAGAACATCAAATCGATGGAAGAACAAATTGCACAACTAAAAGCCGAAATGAGTGCAAGAGAGAAAGGGAAACTTCCAGCTCAACCTTTACCAAATTCTAGCTATTCACATGATGTGGATGCAATCACGTTGAGATCTGGAAGAGTGCTTGACCATCACCTTGGGGAAGAGTTAGATGATACTGATAAATTAATCAATAACACCCCGGCTGAGACCTTTCTACACACACACACTTCTTACCCCAGTTCTTCTACCCCACCATCTTCTTCCGAGCCTATTCTCCATTTCCCAAAAGGCTCGCCACTACAGCCCACCTCTTTTACCCCTCCACGGACGATCCCCACTTCTATTCTGGGATCGGTTCCACACCCACTTTCTTCTCCTATGATGGACCCAGCGCTTATTGCTAAATCACCTTATCCTAATCGGTTAAGGGCTAACACACCGAGTCCACATATGGAGAAGATTATGAACATTTTTAAGCAAGTAAACACCAACATCCCTCTCCTAGATGCCATCCAACAACTTCCTTCCTATGCGAAAACTCTTTAGAACTTGTGCACTAGGAAGAGGAAGAATCCAGTGCCTAAGAAGATTTTCATGGAAAAAACAATAGACACGGCTTTCCCCCAACAATTACCGAGGAAACGTAAGGATCCAGGATATCCTACTATTTCCGTTTCTATTGGGGAAAAACACATCAACCGTGCTCTATTAGACCTTGGCGCTAATGTTAACTTGCTTCCATACTCAGTTTATGAGCAATTAGGGATCGGAGAGTTGAAGCCAACCAATTGCACTCTCCAGATGGCTGACCGATCAATCACCAAACCTAGGGGAGAACTGGAGGATGTGTTAATAAAAATCGGAGAATTTATATTCCCGGTAGATTTTATTGTAATTGATACACAGCCTGTAGCGAACCCACGGAATCAAATTCCGGTGATTTTAGGTCGCCCCTTTTTGGCCACTTCCAATGCCATAATCAACTGTCGTAACGGTTCTATGACCCTATCTTTCGGGAATAGGTCAATAGAGCTGAACATTTACAAGTTGGGAAGTGTACCCTCCGAACCTATTGCTCAGGTCTGTTCTGTCGACTTAATGGATGTCGACAGCAGCAAATTTGATGATCCTCCTGATATTGATCTAGACTCTTTTCATATGTTATTGTTTGACCCAATTATGTATCATACACATACGGACTCTTCCACCGAGATGTCCGGGTCAACAATTAACACCGATTATGAACTGCTTTTAGAGTCTAAAGATCACCCCGTACTTTGTGATGACATTATTCATCGGGGTATAGATGGAACTTTTGAGGAGATCTTCGCTGATGAACTCGCATTTTTGAATGACACGGGTGTTGGGATGAATCATCTCCCAATCAATGAAATTGAACCTCCACCCCTTCTTCTGAATTGTAAAAAGAATGCGAGTAATCCATCACATACACTGCATCGTCTCTCCAAAATGAGACGCACACACATTCTATTCCACCACTTACCTTTTCCCCACTTCTTCTTCCACCAACCCGAGCACTACATTGATAAATTTTTTGAATGGTTGGTGTTAACATTCGGTCTTTGCAAAGCTTGGCATCGACCACTGATTTTTGACCCCCTCATATGATTTTTAAAAGATTAACATTGCATAACTCAAGTTTAGGGGGGTATATTTTTTCTGGCTCTTGAAAAGAAAATTTTTACAAAATGATGAGCCAAAAATAAGTTTGGGGGAGGATCTTCACTTAAATATTTTGCCCCTACTAATAAATTCCTCCCAAGCTTACAGGTTTTTCGAGTTTTAGCAGAAGGCAACAGTGAGGACACTGTTGAAAACAAGTTTGGGGGAGGTTTGTGCTTATTTTCGCATCATTTGCATCATACATTGCATAAGCACAAAACATTTTTTTCAAAACCTATAAAAATTTAAAAATTTTCAAAAGATAAAAACATTTTTTGTACATAAATAAGATAATGAAAGTTTAGATAGTGAAAAATTACATCCATGAGATTAGAAAAATTTAAGAAAACTAAGAAAATTAGAAGTTTTCTTATACGAACTAGTAATAAGTAGTTATGAGCCGTTGTCCCAAGGGTTAGTAAGATGAAAGACGTCACTAATCTGAGGATAAAAATAAGTCTGAAAAATAGTTTCTATTCTGGAAGCCAAACATTTTGAACGTTGCTACCCTGCTATTCGCACTTACACACATCTTAAAGCCTGGGATAGTAGAGGATACCTTGAAATGCTCTTGTCTTAAAGCCAAAAGTATGAAATAAAAAAAAATGGTGAGAAAAATAGACACTGGTTTTGTTATCACCAAGGGCAATAAAAAATATATAGCAAAGGGTGCTTCTTCACCTAGTGCCCTAAGGCTAACTGGTCTGGGAGTCACTGCTATGCCTGAGGTGGTGCAAGACGAGGAAAATACACCAATCACGCAAGCACATTAGTAATCGGTCGGTTAGTACCTCAAGATGTATTAACGGTCGCATAAAAGTGTGTAAGCAATCTCGTTTGTCAAAAGTACTGAGGCTGATGGGCAAGGGTATGATAGCTTGAATTGAATTCTCCGGGTGAAGGGATGTCTTTACACACACGCAGGGTTATATGATCGATGTTTGGAAAACAGATAGGAATGAAGAATAAGACGATGTTTTATTGATGGAGGACGTGATTTCTAACATCTTTTCATGACCATTAAGATAGGGCTCATGACAACCGAAAAGCTAGCTTAGTTGGAAACCCTAATTTTCAAAGTCTTTCTTTTACAATTCTTGTCTTTAAATGTAATATTCATGATCTTACTTTTATTATTGGATTTTGTGGGTGCAATCCGCTGAAAACCCTCAGGAGACAACACTCCTCCTACTAGGGACACCTAGAGGTTTAAAGGCTTGTTGCACGTGCTCAGTGCAATCGTGTTGCCTACGAAAGTGTGTTAGTTAGTTTTTCTCTTTCTTTATTTTTTCCTTCTCTTTTTAATAAAACATTCGCTCGAGACGATCGAAATTAAGTTTGGGGATATTTGATCAGTCGAAAATATTGTATATTTTAGCCGGCAATTTCCCTAACATTTGCATACATTTAGAAGTGTTCGACATTCATATTCTACATATTAGCAAATCTGTCACAAAATATGAGATTTCATGTATTAGACTTTTAAACCGACACTTTAAAGGAAATTAACCGCATTTCATGGCATCGCATCATTTCTGTAGTTGCGCAACACTTGTCTTGAGTCTGTGCAGGAAATACGGAAGAAAAGCAAAAGAGCTGATCAAAAATACGCCAACTAAATCATTTCAGATCTGGTAGCAATTCAGATGGAGAAATACAATTCAACATATAAAAGAAAAGCCCAAAAGTGAGCCCAAGTTCAACCCAGAAGTCCCAAGCCATAAGCCCTCAACAGAGCCGCGGAACCGCGGCGGGAGCTTGCTTGCGCCGCGGTTCCGCGCCTCTTATGCCACGTCAGCCGTCAAACTTTTGTGCAAAATTCCCAGCTCTGGGCCCACAGTCCTTTATGATACTTCAAATTACAGAATTACCTCGAAGCTACTGCCAGATCAGCAAAGAAGATTAAGAAGGCTAATCCTAATTAAGCTCCTAACTAATCCTCTTTTAGAAGCTCCCTCCTAACTAATCACATCAAGAAGCTTCTCCCCTAACTAACTTTTGGAGGGAAATTTGAATTTCTTCAACAAACTTTAGGAGGGAAACTTAGAATTTGAAATCCTAGATCTAGGGTTAGTTATCTATAAATAGAGCCTAGATCTAAGGGTTAAGGTTGTTCATCATTAGCTAGTTCATTAGTTAAATAATCATTCTACACCATCTTCTTCCACAAGTCTCGTGACAAGGCTTGTGCGAAACCCTAACCCTAATTCCACTCCAAATCCAAGATCTTGAGTACCAAATCAAGCGAGAAGCCTTCAACCTTTTAGGAGCCGAGCCGATCTTCAATCGGGCAAGTGATCCAAGCCGATCCGCGATCCACAGAGACGAGCGAAGCCAAGTCGACGATCAAGTTCTTCCTCTTGTAGTTCTTGAGCGAATGTAACTAAATTGTTGATATAAATAAAAGGTGAAATTCTTTAATCTTGCTTTCTTTTAATTCTTGCATCATGATTAGATCTCAATTTGTAATTGTTGCGCTTGTTGTGATGTGTGAGTGAAACTCCGCTCGTAAAGAAGTCGAGACGATTGTAGAATGATGATGTAACAAATCTTAATACGATTTTTAAGTCCTACGAGTTTTGTAAACCCTAGCAAGTTCAAGAATCGATGACCTAGTTTCGTAGCGATGCTTTCTTGATTGTGATCGCTCGAAATTAGGGATCTACGATCGTTTCTTGAATTTACTAGAGGCTAGAATATGAATGATATCGATGAATGAACAAGGGATAAGATGAAACCCTAGTTTCACAAGAAATCCCTAATTCTCGTCGATCATCATCGATCTAGTATCAATTCATTGAAGGATAAGAATACGTAATTGTAAGATTACATCACATCTATAGATCCGATCGATTCCTACGAGCCTCATTTCGATTCTTGAGATTTGGTTTGGAAAAATCAACAAACTATCAATTCTTGATTCTATCTTTTAATGCTTTCTTAGATCTAGTTTTTCTCATTCTTGAACTTCAACTATAAATCTTGAATTGTTTTGTTTTCTTTCTTTAAAGTTTCAATTCATCTAATTCAAAAGACGAACGATTACACTTTCCCTGTGGACGATCCGCACTCACTAACAATCTACATCCGACACCGTAGTTGATTGCGGTCAAATAATTTTTGGTTGTGATTTCTTTACAATTCCATACTACACATCGAGAATTCCATTCAATCACCATGTCACTACACAGTAGGGTTGCTGCGTCATGACATATATAGTGCTACATTCATATTTGTGCACACATACATGGTATATCTATACTTGTGCATATTCATATTGTACCTATACAGATAACTGGTTTTATTGGGAAATTGGGAACCGCAAGTTATATTTTAAAAACTGGAATCATTTTAAAAGAGCGGTTTTCCCCTTAATATGTCATATCACTATTCCATATTGCATGATACACGGATATGCTCGCATTTCTTTTTACATGTCGCATACATCACGCTCTATTATTTTACGCATTGAGATATGATGTTTTCATGAGATTTCTGGATTTGAGAACCGTGGATATTTCAAATGAGATTATGTGTTGTTTTAAAAACCCGATTTCTCTTGATATGATATTCAGTGGGTCCACCATGTGTTTTCTCGGTTCTGAGAGTGGCATGTGAAACCCGATTCGAGGAGTGGTAGGCACCGTCTGCGGGTACATGGTGGACCCGTTGAGGTACCCCGGGGCAAGAAGACTCGTATATGTTAGACGGTGAGCCCGACAGGGGGAGCACTACCTACCGGTGATAGTATGTAGACTCGGCGGTTATCCGGAGGATACCGACCGGAGTAACGAGATGGATATAAGGGCCGACCAGGGAGTGCGGCGCCTGAGGGCCGATCTGAGGATACGGCGCCTGAGATATATGAGGATTTACGTGCCGATGCTGGGCACGGTTTCCATGATGTTTTCGAGTGTCGATGCTAGGCACTCAGGTTCCATGATTTAGATGTGTCGGGAGGGACACCATTGATATACCTCATACTTTCATGCATACTCTTTTATGATATTTACATGCATGATATTGTTGCGTCAGTGGTTGACGCGTGGATTAGATCCACATACATACATACATACACTGATGTTACGAGATTATACACATGTTTATAGATATTGATTTATGGGTGGACGAGATCCACATACCCGCATGCATTGATGATTACTGTTGGATGTTATCCACATGCATATCGATATTGAGTACCTTGTTGGCATATATACGACTCGGTCACCCTAGATATCATAGTATTACCTTTTGATATAGTTGACCTAGGAGTCGTTGTTTATTCGATTTCTACTTGTATATATATTTCTATTCACGAGTTGGCAACTCACCCCCGTTGTGCCACAGTTCTTGCAGGTTGACCGCTTGGATCAGTAGCAGATTCACTGGCACACAGCTTTATTTGGGTGTTTTGCTTTAGTAGGTGGGACTTTGTATCGTACCCACTCTTGTATTATATTTCATATTGTATCTAGTTAACTCCATCAATCAATCAAAATTAGAATTTGTATAGGTAATGAGACTTAGTGAGACTTGTAGTTGCGAGATTTGAGTGATGGGTTTTACATTCACTTTTGGGGTTATATTTGCTCATTTCTTTGTCTTTTGTGGTGAACTTCGCCGTTGGGCGCCGTAGACTTATTTATACTGTTTTGCGTGGTTGTGATCCGCCGTTTGGCAAAGAGCTAGCTCCCGCTTGGGGATGCCATTATTCTTGTTATGTATTTGTGGTTTTGGATCAAAATATGCAAAGGAGGTGCTGCCAAAATTTTTAAAAAGATGAACATGTTTTCAAACTAGAAAATTTCATTTGCATCATTCGTGTTTCTTTCTATGCATTAAGTACATTTGATTTTATTATACCTTTATTTCAAAACCTCACCTCCTTTATTTTTCTAAAAAGGTTTAGATTTCTGGGTTTCAGCTTACTTGAATTCCGTTATGCCTTTAGACGTGTCGTGATTCAAGTGCTGGTCACGAGCTAATATTTCGGGTCGTGACAGTTAAAAATGCAGTATTTTCGACTGATCAGTTGTGACCGTCGATTGACGAAGCGCTAGCTCTCGCTTGGGGATGCCTTTTATCATTTTGTATACTATTCATGTTATACCTCGTTTGGGGCCAATATTTACAAAGTAAACACTGCCGAAATTTTCAGAAAAGACTTGATGTTTTAAAAATGCATACCTCGACTTATGTTGTTAAATTTCTTGTTTTAAAATTGGTTTTTCCTTCACTCTATTTCTTTACTTAGTTTTGATTTCTGGGTTTTGGCTTACTTAGATAACGTACGTCTCGAGACGTTTCGTAATTTAAGTGCCGGTCCGCTGATGGCTTGTGGGTGACTGATATGATCATCACCTACTGCCGGTGTATTGACGAGTCATTAGAGTCCTAGACAGAGGTTTCCTAGCTCAGGCGAAATGAAGTAGGGCACATATATGATATGTGCGGGACCGAGATTAATACGTGTATGTGATACCGTATTCCAATCTCGCGATACAGGTTATATGTGATATAACCAGATTTTTGAATCAAGTGTTGATTCAATGATGTGTTATATGTATATTTGATATGCATATAAATGATATTAGTCAGTTGTATGCGATACAACCGGGTTATTAAATCAAGTGTTGATTTAATAATTTAATGTGTAATTATATATTTGATATATTAATATACATTAACTAATATTAGCTCACTTAAGAAAATATTTTCTCTTTATACATTTAATATATATGTGATATTGTAAGTCCATGCTACCTCTCCCGGTACTTACGGGCTTGCGGAATTTGATGAAAAACGATTTCTAGAGGCGGTAACATGGACTCAAAACCGGATCTTTCTTAAATATCTAATTAACAACCTAACTAGGAGTTGTTAACTACTCGGTTAGGGGGTTATACTTTTCTTTCTTGAACTCCTTCGTCTTCAAACCTCGATGGTGTACAGATCGGCTTCACCCCGTCGTCTCCTTGCGCCGAAGATCGATCCACCCGAAAGCTTCTACCTTTGGCTTTTTCTTCGAGCTTTGAAGAAACTAGTTCACTCGGTTTGCTAAACCTTGTGAACTAGAGTGAGTAGAGGAGAGTGTGTTGGGATTTTTCTCTATGGTTCTTTCTTCTCAACTCATGAAACAAGTGAACCATAGACTAGAGAGAGAGGGAGAGCAAGAGGAAGTGGGTGAGAGCTCAAGCCAAGAGAGAGAAAGGAAATGAGTGAATGAGCAAGAATTTTCTCTTTTGGCTCTCATAATTCAAAGCCATCATAACAAATCATAGCGATCAAGTATTATGTGATGGTTTAAGCTACAATAGCCATATCATTTCATGCACTCATTTTGCACAAGAGAAACAAACAAGCAAAAGTCTTTGCCAAGAAATGATAGCCATTGTCATCATGATGGTCAACTAGTCCAACCTAGTCAACCGGTCAACAAAGTCAACAAGTCAACAAAGTCAACCCCTCAACAACCATGTCACCATAATACTTAATTAATATTATTGTTAATCATATATCATATTCTCATTAGGGTTGAGCAAAAAGTCAATAGTCAACAGTCAACAACCCTAATGAGAATCCTCTGCCTCTGTCTCTCCGTCAACTGTGCATACACACCCGCATCCGCGTTCCGAGGAACACGAATACATACGAGATGAAATCAATCCCAAAAACGTACACTAGGATACGGCTTAAACCAAAGCCTGCTAGTGTTAACTGTCCGGACACAAAACGTGCACAAGTGCACGGATGTGACCAAACCCTGTCGCAAAACCATGCGACCTGTCACAAAACAATGCGACATCTACTCTTTTGCCTAAAGGCGAATACCTTTCTGTGTGGGACTCTAAAGACTCGACACTACGCTGGCAGTGGGTTTAACCACAGACCGCAAGCGGCACTATCTGTACGTAACGGTCCCCAGGTAGATGCCGACAAGAAGACTGACGAGGTGAAACCCATCTGAACTCCTACTGAGCCTGAATGTGACATTCTCCGTACAGTCCGGTCTGTTCGTCTGATACATCGCATGGCGGGCCTTGGGGGCGGTAAACGTCAGTCCCTTAATAGCGGTACAAGTCATGTCGGAGTGAAGCCCAGAACACCCTGAGATAACACTGGAAACCTACCAGTATATCTCGCTTGCCCTGGCCAGGGACTACTCGTGTAATGGCTCTCCTAGACACAGCACGATGTCAACCCTCAATATCGGGAAAGACGAATCCCGTCTAACCGTCACTGCCTCCAAGTGCTTCGGGACTGCACCCAACTACTACCTGTTTGCACGACTCCTTTGAGCCGTGGTAGGGTAGTAATCAAAGTACAGTGGGAACACACTCTAGGCGAAGTAACAGTGTCAAGTCAGCGGACTAAGCTGTACTCATGTCACCTGGGAACTGATAACTGACGATAGGTATAGTACCAACCAACAGTTCCCGACGAGTCCTGTCCAGTGTACTCGTAACCTAACGAGCACCCGCATAATATCTCAAGTACGACGTACTGACGGCTGTGGGACAGACCGTCTCCCACACTGGGATGAGAAGCGCATACGCTAGTCTACTCCGGAGTATCGATGCCCTGTTTCGATAGTCCTGCGACTAGGGACCTGCATAAGGATGTGCTTATAGATTACCCAGCCCCCACTAGTGTGACTGCCATCACAACGCTGGTAATCAAGCAAAGATCCTAAGGGCTCCATTAATGTGTATAGGTGATATACTAAAATAAACATGTGTACACAATGAAGTAGAAACAAACCAAGTAGCATACTACTATTTTGAGCAAGATTGTATATACAACTGTGAATATCCCAAGCTTCCATCAAGTAATATACAAACTAGTTTGATACGGTAATAGCCTCTAGGGCATATACACTAACAATCTCCCACTTGCACTAAGGGCATGTACTGGCGTATCAAAGACCTATCATCTCGATCAGCCGCTCGAACTGAGTCTGGTGCAAGGCCTTGGTGAATGGATCTGCAGTGTTATCTTCTGAAGCAACCTTCCGAACCTCGATCTCCTGGCGATCCACAATCTCCCTGATCAGGTGATACCGCCTCAAGATGTGTCTGGATCTCTGATGGGACCTGGGTTCCTTCGCTAAAGCTATAGCCCCGTTGTTGTCGCAATACAGAGGTATTGGATCAACAATGGACGGAACCACCTGAAGTTCTTTCAAGAACTTCTTCATCCAGACAGCTTCTTTTGCGGCATCAGATGCAGCGATGTATTCCGCTTCCATCGTCGAGTCTGCAACGGTTTCCTGTTTGGAACTCTTCCAACACACCGCCCCTCCATTGAGGGTAAAGACAAAACCCGACATGGACATGGAATCATCCTTGTCACTCTGGAAGCTGGAGTCAGCAAAGGCCTCGATCTGGAGGTCTTTTCCGCCATACACCAAGAACATCTCCTTAGTCCTCCTTAGGTACTTGAGAATGTTCTTTACTGCAATCCAATGTTTCTCCCTAGGGTTTGAATGATACCGGCTTACCACACTCAGTGCATAAGCTACATCCGGTCTGGTACACAACATCGCATACATTATAGAGCCTACCGCAGAAGCGTAGGGTTAAATAGACATGCGATCCTTCTCCAAATCAGTCTTGGGAGACATCTCTTTAGAGAGGGTGACCCCGTGACAAGCCGGTAGATTACCGTGCTTAGAATCTTCCATACTGAATCTTTTCAGTATGGTGTCGATGTACCTGGACTGTGAAAGTCCTAATATCCTCTTGGATCTATCACGATGGATCCGGATCCCCAGGATGTATGGGGCATCACCCAGGTCTTTCTTGGAGAACCTGTGTGACAAGAACCCCTTGACAGATTGTAGCATAGGAATGTCATTTCCTATTAAGAGAATGTCATCCACGTATAAAACGAGGAATACTACAGTTCTCGCTACAAATCTACTATAGATGCATGGTTCATCTGGATTTTTGATAAAGCCAAATTCTTTGACCGTCTCATCAAAACAGATGATCCAACTCCGCAATGCCTGCTTTAGTCCATAGATGGACTTAAGCAACTTGCACACCTTTCCGCTGCTCCCACTCTGAATGAAACCCTCTGGCTGGTCCATATAGACACACTCCTCTAAATTTCCATTTAAAAAAGCGGTCTTTACGTCCATCTGCCAGATCTCATAATCATGGAAGGCAGCAATGGCAAGAAGGATCCGAATGGATTTCAGCATAGCCACTGGAGAAATGGTTTCGTCATAGTCCAAACCAGGTCTTTGACGAAAACCCTTTGCAACAAGTCTAGCCTTATAGGTCTCAACCTGTCCATCTACACCAATCTTCCTTTTAAAGATCCACTTGCATCCTACGGGTTTTACCCCATCTGGAGCAATGTCCAACGTCCATACTTTGTTGGTGTACATGGACTCCATTTCGGTCCGCATTGCATCCAGCCATTTTACCGAGTCAACGCTCTGAGCGACCTTCTGGAAGCTAGTAGGCTCATCATAATCTATGATGCAATCCTCACTATCCCCGTCTATGAGAAAACTATAGTATCTCTCGGGCGGATGAGATTGCCTACTACTCCTGCGGAGCGGCGTAGGAATGTCCTGTTCTTTTGAACCCTCTGGTTCCACTAAGCTTTCAGTAATAGCCCGTGGTTCTGGAATTTCTTCCAGTTCTACTGTGCTCCCACTAATTTCCTTTTCTAAGAACTGGTGTTCTAGAAAGTGGGCATGACGAGAAACAAAAACCTTTTGTTCCTCTTCGCGGTAGAAGAAATATCCCTTGGAGTTCTTTGGATATCCCACAAACTTGCACTGTACTGAGCGTGCCTCGAGTTTGTCCACATGCTGCTTTTTGACAAAAGCTGGACTTCCCCATGTCTTAATGTGATTAAGATGGGGCCTCTTCCCACACCACATTTCATATGGTGTGGTAGGCACAGTCTTAGTGGGAACTCGGTTCAAAAGGTATCCAGCTGATTCTAGCGCATACCCCCAGAATGATTGCGGTAACTCAGCGTTACTCATCATGGACCGTACTATATCCAATAGGGTTCGGTTCCGTCTCTCCGATACACCGTTATGTTGTGGAGTGTATGGAGGAGTAAGCTAAGAGAGAATTCCATTCTCTTTTAAATAGTCCAGGAACTCGGCACTCAAGTATTCACCACCTCGATCCGATCTTAGAATCTTGATACTTTTGCCGGTTTGTTTTTCTACTTCATTTTTATATTCCTGGAATTTTCCAAAGGCTTCGGACTTATGTTTCATTAAGAAGACATAACCGAACCTTGAAAAATCATCCGTAAAAGTAATGAATTAAGAATAACCGCTTCGCGCATGTGTAGACATTGGACCGCACACGTCGCTGTGTACGAGTCCCAAGAGCTCGCTCGCTCTTACTCCGTGTCCAGTGAACGGAGTCTTTGTCATCTTTCCTTTGAGACATGATTGACAAGTGGCATACGATTGATATTCGAACGGATTCAAATATCCTTCTGTATGTAACTTCGTCAACCTTCTCTCATTGATGTGACCCAGTCTACAATGCCATAAGAAAGTCTGATTGATTTCCGGAGACTCTCTTTTGTGTGTATTCTGGACATTGAAAATCTGTGGTTGGTTTAATATGGATATACCATTGCTTAATGTACCTGACCCAATCAAAACTTCATTAAGGTGAATGTTTACAACATTACTTACAAACGCAAATTCATAACCTTCTTTAGAAGTCAAAGATATAGAAATGATATTACAAGTTGCGTTGGGTACAAAAAAGCAATTACGTAAAACCAAAACATGTCCATCTGACAATCCCAGGTGATAGTCCCCCACGGCCTTAGCATCCATGCTAGCTCTGTTTGCAACTTTGAGGGTCATGTCACCTGCCTTCAAAAACCTATGGTTTCTCAACGCCTGCAAAGAATTACAGATATGAGATCCTGATCCGGTATCCAATACCCAGGAAGTAGAGTTTATTGAAAGAGAGTTATCAATAACATACACACCTGAAGCTGAAGCCGCAACCTGCTTCAAATCCTGTATTCTGGCCTTCCAAGCCCTGCAATCATTCTTCCAGTGTCCCTTCTTATGAAAATAGAAGCATTCTTCTTTATCCACAAGCTGCCCCGCTTTCTTTGTTGCTTTTGCTTTTGCTTTTCCCTTCGTATCCACTTTACTAACACCGCCCCTTGGTTTGGTGGGGGCTTTCTTCTTCTATCTCTTGGTTTCGCCTTGGACCTAGAAGAGGAAGATCCTCCTACAAACAAAGTGGATGTTTCCCTACCTTTCTGTAGGGTGCCCTCTGCACTCCTCAGCATGTTGAGGAGTTCTGAAAGTTCAACTTCCTTTTCTTGTAAGTTGAAGTTCAGGATAAACTGGGCGTAAGTGGAAGGAAGGGACTGGAGAATCAAGTCCGTATAGAGCTCATTCTCCAACGTGGTCCCAAGGTCCGCGAGCTCTTCTATGTAGCCAATCATCTTAAGCACGTGTTCCGCTACCGATGATCCGACGGCCAACCTCGGCGAAAATAACTTCTTCGACACTTCGTATCTTGCGATACGAGACTGCTCACCATACAGTTCTTTTGTATGGAGAATATGGATTCGAGGTCCATATTCTCGTGCCTCCTCTGATGTTCGTTGTCCGTAGAGGCAAGCACGAGGCACTTGGCCTTCGCGCAATCGATTTCCCAGGTCTTACGGATTTCCCTATCCGCGGCGCTGGTTTTGGGACCTGGGACAGGGGGAGCTTTGGTGGTAAGAAGATACCCCAGCTTGTCGTAAGTGATTGCCATTTTGACATTCCTGAGCCAATCTTTGTAGTTTGGCCCTGTCAGTATGTTTTTATCTTGAAGTAACTTAAGTCCAGTCATGTCGATTGGTCGCTGCAATTAGGAGAGAGAGAAGAAATACTCGGCATGATGCTCTTGCAAGTTTAGAGTGGTTTTTAGTTTGTCTAAACAGGATGGCTCCCACTGTTTCTCGAATCCCTCCTCAAACCAAAAAGGAAGAATTAGTCAGGATCAATCTCACCGTACAATTCTTGCTTAACCGTTCGGCCAGGCTGGTGTCGGTACTTCGAGGGAGGTTTTCCAACGCTTTCGCGAAGTTCTTTAATTTAAGAACCTCTTTTCCCTAGGGGCGTCGCCCCGCTAACACCTTTCTAGACACCTACTTAGTTTATAGCATTGATCGTTAAGTGAGAAATTTCCCGAGGAGTAGCATATACTCATAGTAGGATCGGGATCCAAATATCATTGCGTGACGAAACTGAAGGAATCCTACCAGAATCATCACACTCCAAATGGTATACAACACTAGCAAGTTTCAGTTCTTTTGAAACTCCCGATATGGATTTTTTCCCCATGCTCTTATGACCTTGACTTTGGCCAAAATATCATAAGTCACATGTCAAGTTCTACCCGTCATTCTCCAGGTTAATTTAGACCCACCCGTACCTACCCTTGACTTTGGCCAAAATGGCAGTACGACTGTTCCAAACCAATGCATCTATCTATGCTACACATGAATACCCAATAGCTACCAATCACTATGCCTTGACTTTGGCCAACATACATAGCTTGAATACTATTGACTATCCATGTGAAACGACGGAGGGCTACGAATGGTTTTGGCTAAACCGTGAACGTAGTGAACTTGATATAATCGATAGAACGAGATAGCTTTTAAATGGAGTGGCTCAAGCTCCGCATTTAAAAGTTGGTATTGAAAAAATACGAGTGGTTTTTCGAAAGTGTTCCAACGACTTTTACTTGGTTTATTTTCTTGCATTAGTTCTTTTAATGCGTGTTATTCTTGCATTAGTTCTTTTAATGCATCCCATCATTTAATCCTACCATTGCAGAAAACAACCAAAATATGACGTACGCTTATGCCAATCGCATTCGCCACGTGGCCCAGTCATTACCCATTAGGTTACTTAACTAACGACAGAGCGGGGGCTGGGCTAGCGCGGCTGTAAAACATAAGCAACGCCTAAATAATATCATATATAGATATATTGCAATGATAGCCATTTCAGATCAAAGATGAACACATTGGATATACTAGGAATCCGCAATTCGTACGAGCCTGTAACGAAAAGCAGATTACACGGTCGCGGTGAATAGCCAATACCCCACCGAAGACCCCTACGGGTGCGGCAAACTACCCGCCAAGTACCCGAAGCGAAGCAACCTCCCTCAACACCGTGAGTAGGCCACTCGGCACTTCGAGATACCCGGTAGTTTGTGCACCCCCTCCATGGGTCTATCCTAGGAGCAAAAACAGTAAAAAGAAATTATACAATGACGGCTACAACCCCGACCCGGTTGTGCAGCCATACAAATAATTATTACATCAATTTACAAATTTAAATGAATTGAAAGAAAAGAAAACTCTCGTCTCACAACCCCCGGCTATTCACCCGCGACAATCCAATGAATTCATATACACAAACCAATAACATTACAGATCACAGATTTGTATAACCCCCACTAATCGACATATAGCTATTAGCAGACGTTCAATACAAATATCACATCACAGATAAAAACCCGTCAGCTTAAGTCTTTAGAAGTTCGATCAAAAATACGGATTTTTAGGCCCCAAACACAAATTTTCTTTCTGGAAAATCTGGGTTGAAAAGACATATTCCAAAAATCCCAAAACAACCCCAGAAACACACTGCACAAAATTTGGACCTCGGCCGAGTCAACTCGGCCGCGGAACCGCGGCGGGAGCGTGCTCCCGCCGCGTTTCCGCGGCGCTTTGACCGGTTCGTAGGACCAAATTTTGTGGGTGTTTAATAAAAATCCTAAGCCGATTTTTAAGATGAAATTTATCAATTTTTGAACAGAAAAAAAATCGGCAGAAACTTGACATATCGGGTTCGTTTCGCGACTTTTTCTTTGATCGATCTTCTAGTTACTTTGCTAACATGTTAGATAGAGTTTAACTAGGCTCTGATACCACTGTAAGTCCATGCTACCTCTCCCGGTACTTACGGGCTTGCGGAATTTGATGAAAAACGATTTTCTAGAGGCGGTAACATGGACTCAAAACCGGATCTTTCTTAAATATCTAATTAACAACCTAACTAGGAGTTGTTAACTACTCGGTTAGGGGGTTATACTTTTCTTTCTTGAACTCCTTCGTCTTCAAACCTCGATGGTGTACAGATCGGCTTCACCCCGTCGTCTCCTTGCGCCGAAGATCGATCCACCCGAAAGCTTCTACCTTTGGCTTTTTCTTCGAGCTTTGAAGAAACTAGTTCACTCGGTTTGCTAAACCTTGTGAACTAGAGTGAGTAGAGGAGAGTGTGTTGGGATTTTTCTCTATGGTTCTTTCTTCTCAACTCATGAAACAAGTGAACCATAGACTAGAGAGAGAGGGAGAGCAAGAGGAAGTGGGTGAGAGCTCAAGCCAAGAGAGAGAAAGGAAATGAGTGAATGAGCAAGAATTTTCTCTTTTGGCTCTCATAATTCAAAGCCATCATAACAAATCATAGCGATCAAGTATTATGTGATGGTTTAAGCTACAATAGCCATATCATTTCATGCACTCATTTTGCACAAGAGAAACAAACAAGCAAAAGTCTTTGCCAAGAAATGATAGCCATTGTCATCATGATGGTCAACTAGTCCAACCTAGTCAACCGGTCAACAAAGTCAACAAGTCAACAAAGTCAACCCCTCAACAACCATGTCACCATAATACTTAATTAATATTATTGTTAATCATATATCATATTCTCATTAGGGTTGAGCAAAAAGTCAATAGTCAACAGTCAACAGTCAACAACCCTAATGAGAATCCTCTGCCTCTGTCTCTCCGTCAACTGTGCATACACACCCGCATCCGCGTTCCGAGGAACACGAATACATCCGAGATGAAATCAATCCCAAAAACGTACACTAGGATCCGGCTTAAACCAAAGCCTGCTAGTGTTAACTGTCCGGACACAAAACGTGCACAAGTGCACGGATGTGACCAAACCCTGTCGCAAAACCATGCGACCTGTCGCAAAACCATGCGACCTCTACTCTTTTGCCTAAAGGCGAATCGCTTTCTGTGTAGGACTCTAAAGACTCGACACTACGCTGGCAGTGGGTTTAACCACAGACTGCAAGCGGCACTAGCTGTGCGTAACGGTCCCCAGGTAGATGCCGACAAGAAGAATGACGAGGTGAAACCCATCTGAACTCCTACTGAGCCTGAATGTGACATTCTCCGTACAGTCCGGTCTGTTCGTCTGATACATCGCATGGCGGGCCTAGGGGGCGGTAAACGTCAGTCCCCTAATAGAGGTACAAGTCGTGTCGGAGTGAAGTCCAGAACACCCTGAGATAACACTGGAAACCTACCAGTATATCTCGCTTTCCCTGGCCAGGGACTACTCGTGTAATGGCTCTCCTAGACACAGCGCGATGTCAACCCCCAATACCGGGAGAGACGAATCCTGTCTAACCGTCACTGCCTCCAAGTGCTTCGGGACTGCACCGAACTACTACCTGTTTACACAACTCCTTTGAGCCGTGGTAGGGTAGTAATCAAAGTACAGTGGGAACACACTCGAGGCGAAGTGACAGTGTCAAGTCAGCGGACTAAGCTGTACTCATGTCACCTGGGAACTGATAACTGACGATAAGTATAGTACCAACCAACAGTTCCCGACGAGTCCTGTCCAGTGTACTCGTAACCTAACGAGCACCCGCATAATATCTCAAGTACGACGTACTGACGGCTGTGGGACAGACCGTCTCCCACACTGGGATGAGAAGCGCATACGCTAGTCTACTCCGGAGTATCGATGGCCTGTCTCGATAGTCCTGCGACTAGGGACCTGCATAAGGATGTGCTTATAGATTACCCAGCCCCCACTAGTGTGACCGCCATCACAACGCTGGTAATCAAGCAAAGATCCTAAGGGCTCCACTAATGTGTATAGGTGATATACTAAAATAAACACGTGTACACATTGAAGTAGAAACAAACCAAGTAGCATACTACTATTTTGAGCAAGATTGTATATACAACAGTGAATATCCCGAGCTTCCTTCAAGTAATATACAAACTAGTATGATACAGTAATGGCCTCTAGGGCATATACACTAACAGATATATGTTAATGTATTTATTTTGTGTCATGCTAGATGATACATTGGACATGGGTGTATAAGACTCATACCAAAGTAAAGATATTTTGGGTGTTTAAATATTAAGGGATAAATCAAAATTAGGTGGAAATTAGCATGGCTAAGATGCTTGTGGAAGCATGGAGAAGTTTTGACTAAAGTCCACTAATTTTATTTTACTCTAGATATTTATTAACCTACCCACTATCTTTAGCCATGATTTAGTCTCTAAATGAGTTATATATAATATTTTCTCACCCATGGTTCATGACTTGATCATTCTTGAGATAATTTTCTTCATCTCCTTCCTTGCTCTCTAGTTTCGAGTGAGAGAAGAAAAGAAAGAGAGATAAATTATTCTAAAGTGAGTAAAATTCCTACTTCATCAACCTACACTGGACTAGCCATTTTATATAGGTTATTTGTTTTGGAGATAGTGCCCTCAAAGTCAATTATTGGATCGCAGGTACGTGATTGCAATGATTGAGGCAGGACCTATACCGATATGACAGTCTTGCTCGAGATGATAGTTTGCTATCTGGTTTGTCTTTATCATCTTATACATGCTTTAGTTCACTATTGCATGATGATAGAGCCCATATGATTCTTGGTTGACTACCAGCAGTATGATGGCGATCATATACGTGGGAGCTGGGGTCTGTAAACACATCCTTAAAGTGTCCCTAGTCGTGGGAGTTTCGAGACAGGGCATCGATACTCCAGAGTAGACTAGTGTATACAGTCGAGACCCCGACGAGGGGCGATGGCCGGTCTCACAAGCCATTGGTGTCAGTTGGTTCACCTAAGATGTATACAGGTGCTCATTGGGTTATGAGTACACCGGACAGGACTCGCCGGGAACATGCTAGTTAGTATTATACATATCGTCAGATAGCAGTTCCCTGGTGACATGTGTACAGGTTAGTTCATCGACCTGAGGTCGTCGTTTGTCTCGTGTGAGTTCCCACTGTGCTTAGATTACTACCCTACTACGCTCAAAGGAGTTGTGCAAACAGGTTTTAGTTGGGTACAGTCCCGAGCCACATTAGAGGCAAGTGAGCGGATCGACAGGGGATTCGTTTCTCCCGGTATTGGGGGTGAGATCGCGCTGTGTCTAGGAGAGACATTAAACAAAGCCCTCGGCCGAGGTAGGAGATTTGCTGGTAGGTACTCCGGTAGTATCTCAGGGTGTTCTGGGCCACTCTCTGACACGACTTATACTGCTATTGAGGGTCTGACGGTACTAGCCCCCTAGGCAGATATGCGATACTCATAGACGAACGGACCGGAATGTATGTATATTGTCACTGTTAGGCTCAGTAGGGTTTATGGATGAATTCGCTCGTCAGCTTCCCTTCCAATCAATACATAGGCAAACCGTTACATACAGCTTGTACCTCTGACGTGCTAGGGGTTATACCCAGTGCCAGTATGTTGATGAGTCATTAGAGTCCCCCACAGACACTTTCCCAAGTTCGGGCGAAACGTTGTAGAGGCCATATGGGTTTATGGCAAGGTTCGGAAAATGCACGTGCGTTTTCGCACGTGTCGTTTTTCGGGCAGATAATACTGGTCGGCTTTGGATTAAGCCGGATCCGAGTATTATGCTGTGTAGATATAATATCTTTGTCTCAGTTACATTTGTATTCGGTCGTAATACAAATGCGGGTATGTTTATACTGATACGGGGTTATCTTGAAATTCGTTTCAGGATCACTTTTGGAATTTACCAGTTTCCAGTTTTCTATCGGCCGTATTTAACATTCGGTTAAATGCGGATTTATCTTTTCTCCTTCAGGATGAGTCATGAGGTGAGTCATGTGTGTGGAAGCTTCTAGAGTGAGTGAGGTGTTTTTAATCCATTGGATGCATTAATTGAATGATGACTAGGTTTTGATGTGTCATTCTTTGCCTTAATGCATTTTGTTTGTGCTAAGATATTTCTTCATGATAAGCTTTGCTTACACTCACCCCCCTTGCTCCTACACTCAGCCCCTCCTCTATATTTGGCCGGCCCCCTCTTAGTGAAGATTATGGTTGATTGAAAAAGGATTGATATTGTTTTGGACTCATGGAAATTAGATAAGCCTTATTTCTCATTTCACCCGATTCCAAAAGGCAACTTCATTAACCGTTCGTCCATAGCCTTGGACGTAATGAGACAAAGTGTTCTACTCATTCTCTACATCACCTTGGTCGTCTCTTTTATCAAACTTGAAGACCGAGTTGCCTCGGTTCAGAGGCGGGAGCCCATTTAAAGATCCGTCGACGCGGTGCCACATGGACGAGAAGACTGGAGATTCAGGAGATCGGAGCAGCCACAACAAAGCGTGGGATGATGGTTGAAGACCGAAGGACTCGGATCGTTCGGTATAACTCATCTACCCACTTTGTAGTTTGTTAGTTTAGCTTTAATGGCAGATCTGGGTTATAGTACGCGATAGCGCCAGTTGTAAAAAGTTTTTGTTCCGCATTTGGCGTCTGTTAGACGGCCGGGGCGCTACCGTGGACTTACAGTGGTATCAGAGATTCACTATTAAGTTATACTAACTTGTGCTAATGCGTTTAAAACATCGATCGAACGAATTTTCAAAAATCGCAATTTTCCAAATTCTGAGTTTCTGTCGATTTTAAACTGTGTCTAAAAATTATTTTACATATCACAGAAAGCAAAGCAGGGTTTTTTAAGCAAACGAGAAAATTTTTAGCACGTGATCCCACGTGACCGCCGCGGATCTGCGGTCAAACCTAGGGTTTGACCGTAGAACCGCGGCAGTACTGTGGGAACAGTGCATCAAAATTCTCCAGTAGGCTTTTCTTGGGAAATTGTTGTTTTTAGTACTGTTCATTTGGGCCCATATTTTGTTACTGTACAGCAGATGTACGTGGGACCCACTTCGGGAAATTTAGTCGATCGAAATTTTAAACTTCTTAGTATGCAGTACTTACTTTATATCTCCAACCGGGAATGTCATTTGATCGGTAAACCGCGTCTAATTGCTATAGTTCTTTTAGACGGGTTTGCGAACGTGACATTCGCGTTGATGTTCTGTGTTGTACTGTGATTTTGCGGATTTGTCGTGGTGGATAGTGGTGTGCAATGATAGTGCAGTTTGGATTCATTTGTACATTTGATATTGCGGGGCGAGCGTCCAACATGTGGACTGCCGTTACTACCTGTTTGTATAATATTCTTTTGGGGCACGACCAGGTTGAGGTCGATGTACCCGTTGTACATATTTTTATTTCTGTACTAGGTTTATCCCGCGAAGGAGTGCACGGATAGCCGGGTTTTGGAGGGCAACGGGTCCGTATCTCATGGCTTTGAGAGGCAGAGGGACTTTACTCTAGAATTGGCAGACTATTCGCTGCACTCGTAGGGGGTACATATTGACCCAAGGAGGGGTGCTCAATTTACCGGATTCCGTGAAGTGCCGGGTGTTCCATTCACAATGCTGTGGGGGACTACCTCGCTTCAGGTTTTGGCAGGTAACTTGCCGCACCCGTAGGAGTCTGGGTTTCATTGCACAGGCTATCCACACGACCAGGGTAACGTCGGGTTTCAGTAGCGGCTCTGTGAAACCCGCGGATCCCAGATTATCTTTATTGTTCTGTGATGCTTATTGCTTTACTGTAATGTTGCATATTATCACGCCTGGAGCGATTATTGTGTATTGGTATATATACTATTAGATGTTGTATATGTTTTACACCCGCGCTAGTCCAGCCCCCGCTCTGTCGTTAGTTAACCTAACGGGTTAATGACGGGACCCAGTGACGAATGCGGATGGCATATACGTACATTATATTTTCGTTCTTTTCTGGTGTGATTGATTAATGAAACTGCTTTGATTCTTATCAATGCAAGGATAAAACAAACCTATATTTGATGTTGTTGGAACAAATTTTAAAAGGCGTTATTACAAAGATGTTTCCTTTTGTTTTGCATAGTGATATTCAGTTGAAATATCCTGCACCTCATTCGACGAGGCAAGGGCTGATATCCCTTCATCGGGAAAAACCCCTTGGGCAGAAGTTTGCGTCAGGGTAATAACTTCATTATAGTCGATTGCAAGTTGCTTTGCATCGCGGTATTCAGTTAGAATATCCTGCACCTCATTCCACGAGGAAAGAGCCGAGATCCCTTCATCGGGAGAGACCTCTTTAGCAAAAGGTTTTTCGTCACTATATTTTTTATAAAAAGCTATCCGTTTCCTTCAACGAGATCAAGTTCATTACGTTAAAGGTTTTTCGCCAAAAACCAGCCGTAGCCCTCCGTCATTTCTTTTGGGTATTCAGTAGTATTCAAGCTATGTATTTTGACCTTCGCCAAGGCATAGTGTTTGGTAGATGCTGGGTATTCATTTGTAGCATCGATAGATGTGTTGGTTTGGGACAGTCGTACTACTATTTTAGCCTTCGTCAAGGGTATGTACGGATGGGTTCAAATTGACCTGGACAATGACGGGTAGAACTTGGCATGTGACTTATGACATTTTGACCTTCGCCAAGGTCATAAGAGCATGGGGCAAAAATCACATCGGGAGTTTCAAACATACAGGAAACTTTCCAAGCATGCACATACCTTCTGGAGTGTGATAACTTGAGTGGCTTCCATCAAGTTATCTTGCGATGATTGTTGGATCCCGATTCTCACTGATGAGTTGGTTTACTCTTCGGGTGATCCCGACTAATTCTTCTTTCACGTTTGGAGGAGAATTTAAGATTACAGTGGGAGGTTTCCTGATTAGATAAATTGATAACCATTCTGATCTAGGTTAGAGTGCACACAGAGTGTTTCTTTTCTCTCTCTCTTTGGCAGCGACCTTTAACCAACTCTAGACTATGACCCAGTGACCAAGTTGCCCGAACCTTCTTAAAATACTGGCTTTTGGATTGTCTAAAGTTGCATAAGTCATTGCCGCTCCTTCTTTTACCCTTTGTATTTCTCAGAACACCCCGTATTACTACAGACATCCACTTCTATTGGATAGATCCATCGTATGGTTATATACGAACTCAAAGGGACTTCTTCGAGGATGGATCCAGGTTCAGGAGAAATAGAATTGGTTTATTCAGTCGTCTTTTATTATCACCTTCTCTCAGGTTGCGAGGGTTCCTTGGTTTAGGAGAGTACACCTATTACGCTTATTGGATAGTCTTGTTCCAAACCATAGGCAGGTGCCGAAAGGTAGGGAATGAAGAAAACCAATTAGCCTAAGAAGGGTGTGCAGAAGGTAATAAATAAAGACAAGATAAAAGGATTAGAAAGAGAGGGCAAAGTAAATTGTGACTGTTATCACTCACGATCAAACCGCGTACTTCATCGCCACTCCTATTTTACCTTTGTTTTTTCCCAGTTCGAGAGAAATAGAATAAGGTATTATTCAGTTGTCTTTTATCATCACCTTCTCTCAAGTTGTGAGTACTCCTAGGATTAGGAGAGTACACCTATTATGCTTACTGGATAGTCTTCTTCCAAACCATAGGCTGGTGCCGAACGGTAGGGAAGGAAGAAAACCATTTAGCATAACGATGGTGTACATAAGGTAATGAATAAAGACAAATAAAGGGATTTGGAGAGATGGCAAAGAGATATACGGTTATAATCATGAATTGGATTAAGGAAGAGGCATTACTAGGAATACCAGGAAACCCCTACGAAACATTTTCATGTTTCAGTTTCATTGTGCATTGTTAATTATAAACTGATTTCCCGATTACATACTTACTCCAGGGTATGTATTTACCAGGTTTCATTCTCATATCTGTATGGTTTTATAGATGATGAGTGGGAGTAAGTTATTGGGAATTCGGAGATCATCCTCATTATATCGGAATTCGTTGTAATTGGTGATATTTGAGGAAATCACCTGGGTACAGTTTTCAACCTATGATACACAAGTTCTATGTTATTTAACTCAGCAGACTTATACAGACTATTGTATGTTGTCCAGTGTCTGTAAGGACAAAGGGGTAGGTCCTCATACTATAATCTGTTTACTTATGACTTCTCTAGTTTTTAGACAAGTGTTTCGTAGAAATACAATGTCTAAGTTTTGAGAAGTTGTGGGTATAAGAATAAAGTAGAGAACCAGGTATCGCAAGTATCGGGATTCTTCAAAGAGATCCAAGATGTAGATTCTTGTGATAGGTATTCAGTTGATAGTAATAGTTTTGAGAAATTCGTTTCTCTTTCAGGTTACTCATAATTGGATGGATTCCTAAGTTGAGTAATGCTGATTAGCCTCTCTCCATTAAGTTGATATGCACTGGAGACAGCTGCATAATTTGAATCTGGTTCCAATTAAATTAGTGCCTCTATTTTTATATTGGATATAGAATAGTTCATATCTTAACGATGTTAAGATACGGGGAGTTGTACAGCTTATGCTTAAAACCAGACACTGGATAACTCAAGGCACGTTTCTGTAATGGCAGTTTGTGGGTTGACCCTGGTTTTGACGAGGGTTGACTTTTCTACAATCTGGAATATCAATAATGATATTGTTCTAGACTCGCCACAGTTTTAGTAAAATGGATATTTTTTCATAGAACAGTATTGGGAGTATGGTAGAATTGGAAGTGATTCCAGAACCGCAAACGATTACGGAAAATTTAATAGGACCTATATATTCGATCAGGTTTGACATTCCAATAGCCACTCCGCAGATATGGTGGGTAACCTCAGACACCCGAGAGGTACTCCGGTAGCCTCAAGGGCGGTGATAGGGAGGTTCTTGTTTACCGAGACTTGACACTGCTGTTGTTCCAGACTATGAGACCCGGCAGAAGGATAAGTATAGCGTCGTTCTAAACTAGTTTTAGAAGTAGACGTATATATTATTCTGCCAGAGGGTTGTCGTGGTCTGTGGGAGCAGCGGAAGCATAGTGGGTAAGTAGCTTATGTCTATTTATAGACTTGAGCAAATATAGCGGAGATAAGATCATCTAATTTTGATGTGACAGTCATAGGTTTGACTTCATCAGAATAGGGGATGGATCTGTTAAAGAAGATAGTAGGGTGTGATGTCCTAGAATTTGGATGACATATACTGAGTAGGAAGTAAAATTCCTATACTATGATCGGTTGTACTTTGGTCGTCACACTGTTGTTTCTTCACAAAGGATATGGATGTAATATCAGACATTCTGGTTACTAGATCTATGGTTTTAGATCTAGATTTGGGTAGTTTCCCAATCAGGGTACTTTGACAGTATTCTAATTGTATTTAGAATAGATTACTCCTGGCATGGTGGTGTACCTGCAGGTAATGGAGTCACCCTCTCTAAAGGTGTCTTAGAGACTAAAGGGGAGAGGGATGTGCATGATTGGCCGATCACTTGCTTAGGCAATTTAGTCAATCATGAGATGTCAAGTACCACACCAGATGTTGTTTTTGCACTAGGTGCGATAAGTTTATATTAATCCAATCCTGGAAAAATATTAGGAAGCAGTTTTAGAATATAAGTACATGTTCTACCGACTTGATGACGGCAGCCTCCTTCGGGAGACGGTTATCATTCCAGGCTTCCAAGGCAACATGGATGACAGAGTGATTGCCAGAGTTATAGTTTTTCCTATGACGAGGGACAGTATTATGGACAGATGGCCCAAGAGGATACTGTGGGAGGCATGGTGCTGGATACTGATTAGGTTCAGTTATCGATACAGTCTAAGAAGTTTGGATTTGGAGTTCATTTATGAATTAGGTCCCATCAGATATCTAGACATATTCTAAGACAGGTATTACTCGATTCGCGAGATGGTTTTCTCCGCGAACTTGAGATTAAGAGAGACATATAAAGAAACATCAGGGCGGATCCACTCACTGAGGCTATTTCTCGAACACAAGAGTTTTACAAACTAGCTTTGTGAAACTGATTATTAGAGGAGTTGGATGTTCGGTATCACACGGGCTGTGAGTATGCAACATCGCAATAATTAGCCTTGAGTGCAAGTGGGAGATTGTTGGAGATACTGCCCTCAAAGTCAATTACTGGATCGCAGGTACGTGATTGCAATGATTGAGGCAATACCTATACCGATATGACAGTCTTGCTCGAGATGATAGTTTGCTATCTGGTTTGTCTATATCATCGTATACATGCTTTAGTTCACTATTGCATGATGATAGAGCCCATTGGATTCTTGCTTGACTACCAGCAGTATGATGGCGATCATATACGTGGGAGCAGGGGTCTGTAAGCACATCCTTAAAGTGTCCCTAGTCGTGGGAGTTTCGAGACAGGGCATCGATACTCCAAAGTAGACTAGTGTATACAGTCGAGACCCCGAAGAGGGGTGATGGCCGGTCTCACAAGCCATTGGTGTCAGTTGGTTCACCTAAGATGTATACAGGTGCTCATTGGGTTATGAGTACACCGGACATGACTCGCCGGGAACATGCTAGTTGGTATTATACATATCGTCAGATAGCAGTTCCCTGGTGACATGTGTACAGTTTAGTTCATCGACCTGAGGTCGTCATTTTTCTCGTGTGAGTTCCCACTGTGCTTAGATTACTGCCCTACCATGTTCAAAGGAGTTGTGCAAACAGGTTTTAGTTGGGTACAGTCCCGAGCCACATTGGAGGCAAGTGAGCGGATCGGCAAGGGATTCGTCTCTCCCAGTATCGGGGTTGAGATCGCACTGTGTCTAGGAGAGCCATTACACAAAGCCCTCGGCCGAGGCAGGAGATTTACAGGTATGTACTCCAGTAGTATCCCAGGGTGTTCTGGGCCACTCTCTGACACGACTTATACTGCTATTGGGGGTCTGACGTTACTAGCCCCCTAGGCAGATATACGATACTTATAGACGAACGGACCGGACTGTATATATATTGTCACTGTTAGGCTCAGTAGGGTTTATGGATGAGTTCGCTCGTCGGCTTCCCTTCCAATCAATACATAGGCAAACCGTTACGTACAGCTTGTACCTCTGACGTGCTAGGGGTTATACCCAGTGCCAGTATGTTGATAAGTCATTAGAGTCATCCACAGACACTTTCCCAAGTTCGGGAGAAACGTTGTAGAGGCCGTAAGGGTTTATGGCAAGGTTCGGAAAATACACGTGCGTTTTCACACATGTCGTTTTTCGGGCAGATAATACTGGTCGGCTTTGGTTTAAGCCGGATCCAAGTATTATGCTGTATAGATATAATATCTTTGTCTCAGTTGCATTTGTATTTGGTAGTAATACAAATGCGGGTATGTTTATACTGATACGGGGTTATCCTGAAATTCGTTTCAGGATCACTTTTGGAAGTTACCAGTTTCCAGTTTTCTATCGGTCGTATTTAACATTCGGTTAAATGCGTATTTATCTTTTCTCCTTAAGGGTGTGTCATGAGGTGAGTCATGTGTATGGAAGCTTCTAGAGTGAGTGAGGTGTTCTTAATTCATTGGATGCATTAATTGAATGATGACTAGATTTTGATGTGTCATTCTTTGCATTAATGCATTTTGTTTGTGCTAAGATATTTCTTCATGATAAGCTTTGCTTACACTCACCCCCTTTGCTCCTACACTCGCCCCCTCCTCTATATTTGGCCGGCCCCCTCTTGGTGAAGATTATGGTTGCTTGAAAAAGGATTGATATTGTTTTGGACTCATGGAAATTAGATAAGCCTCATTTCTCATTTCAGCCGATTCCAAAAGGAAACTTCATTAACCGTTCGTCCATAGCCTTGGACGTAACGAGACAAAGTGTTCTACTCATTCTCTACATCATCTTGGTCGTCTCTTTTAGAAAACTTGACGACCGAGTTGCCTCGGTTCAGAGGCGGGAGCTCGTTTAAAGATCCGTCGACGTGGTGCCACCTAGACGAGAAGACTGGAGATTTAGGAGATCGGAGTAGCCGCAACAAAGCGTAGGATGATGGTTGAAGACCGAAGAATTCGGATCGTTCGGTATAACTCTTCTACCCACTTTGTAGTTTGTTAGTTTAGCTTTAATGACAGATCCGGATTATAGTACGCGATAGCGCCAATTGTAAAAAGTTTTTGTTCCGCATTTGGCGTCTGTTAGACGGCCGGGGCGCTATCGTGGACTTACAATTTGCTTCACTAATTCTCAATTAGTGAAGAGGTAGCTTGAGTTGGAGATTCCTCGATGTAGATCATCTTCGGCCTTGACTTGAAGTTCTGCAAGCAAGCTTATTCCTTTCGACTAGTGGAGCCTAGCGAGAGTCTGAGACACCACTACTGGAGAAAAGGGACTACTGCATGGAGCTTTAGAAGTGAATGACCGGTCTACAAAGGTTGTATTACTTGTTCACTTAGAATAAAGTTGTTTACTTGCTTATGTAAACTCTAATTATCTAGTTAGATCATCGGTTATGGGTTGCTTAGCACTCTAGATTTTTTAAAATTGCATTCTTGATGCCTTAGAAAACATAGTGAGGATACTAAGGAACCCAACACTCATTTGTGAATATTCATTTATGAATATTCAAGGAAATAAGGTGGAGGTGAGGTGGAAAGTGTGGCATGTTGAGAGGGATATGCCTCAATTGTTTATTTAATCATGGTTGCATATTTTATTTGGATGGTTGAAAATAAAATGATGCCATTCTCTCATCCATTCCAACACTTAGCCATTTTTTCATTACGAGAGCTCTAGCTCCTCATCCTCCTCCTTCTTCTTCATTACTCTCTTGAGTGATAAAAGAGAGTTTTTTAGAGTGGAAAATTCCTACATCCCCACACTCCATTTTTAGCTACTTTGGAGCATTGGTTGCTTCACTAGGTGAAACTGGAGCTTGGATCGGTTTTCCTCTGGTGGATCATTTTTGGTAAGGGTGGTTTCCTCTCAAGCTTGTTTCCGACAGCTGTTCATCTCAGAAAACTGTATTTTAATACGGCTCATTCATTATCTATTTTATTATATATCGGTGCTATTAATCAGTGTCTGCTCAGTAATTACAGATTATAGGTGTTCGTGATTAAACACTGGAAACATACTTAGTATCATGGATATAGCGTTTGGGAGCCAACACTGCAAAGAGAACAGAAAACCGACCGATATTCAAAGAGCTTTTGCAAAAAAATGTGTGCACATAATTTTGGTCCAACACATACAAGTGTGCACATGACTCTTTGATGGCTTGGACCATACTGGGGCTGTCTTGGCATACATAAATGATGAAATGTGCAAGTGGTGGGCACATATAGTGTGATGGGCAATAAATGCTAAAAGTTTTGATGTGATGCATTGCTTCATGTTTCCCTCCATATCTCTGAATTCAAACCAGGATTAAACTGATAAATCAAGCAGCATAAGAGTGATGTTGGAGTAGACACAAGACCACCACATGAATACGAGCATCGGTGCTCAGTTTTGGACTGGCCACACACAAAATAGAACCGAGCTCGCCGGCCCCCCTTGCCCAGTTTGTCCACATCTTTTTCCTGTCCCTTCCTTGCAGTCACATCACCTCATTCTTATTACTTGTTTAATCTTTTTTGGTGCCTATAAAAGCCGGATTAGTGAGTAAGGGAAGGTTCCTCTCTCATATACTCTATCATCTCACATATATAGTTTTGTTTTAATTTGTTTTTGGTTTAGTCTTGAGAGTGAGTGGGCTATCACTTGGTTTCTTCTTCTTCTTCTCTCTTGAAGCTTTCTCTTGAGAGATTCATTATGGAGGTTGGACAAGTTACCAATATCTTGTACTTCTTCTTCAAGTGTTAATAATATTGTTGGTTCTTTTATTTCTAGTTCTTGTTCTTATTTGATCTTTTCATTATTATAATTAACTAATCTTCTTTGATTGTGGTAATGATAAGGAAGTGAGAAGAAAGGCTTTGCCTCCTCCTCCTCTTGATTAATGTTTAATGTGCTTTAAAGTGATTATAAACTTAGTATTGTAACTATGATGGGTTGACATGGTATGTTGATTCCATACTTACTTTGTAACCTCATCACATACTATATTCTCCCCACAAACCCCATCTTGCAAGCCTAGGGTTAGAATCAATTTGGTGTTAACTTTGCTAAGTTTGGATGTGGTATTTTGTGATTAAGTAACTTGACAATTCTATTGGTTTCATATACCATATACCATCACAAACCCTTAGTAAAGTTAACACTAAAACTATTTGCTCTCACTCGCTACTTTGTGTTTTTGATGTTTCCGTATGCTTGCTAACCCTTGTATTTAGTGTTGATACCTCAAGCTTGGACATACAAACGGTAAGTGAACAAAACGGACTCGATTCGTGTTTTACGGCGAATATCGGAGTCTGATGATTTGTGCTTCGCAACCGCCTTGACAAATCATGCTTCATGCCGGGATCGACGTGAGGACGGAAAACTTAAGATCAAGGGAGCGTCAAAAGAATCGTCGCGATTCGACCTTCCGAGCCAAAACCACAACCACTTCTTTCTTATCTTCTTTCATTGTTTTCTTTGTTTTCGTATTATTTATTTTAATGACAAAACCAAACCATTCGTTACTTGTTGAACCTTAAATCACAAGACCTAATACACAATTCCCTGAGGATCGACCCGTACCAGCCGGCTTACTACAACACGTCGTGCACTTGCGGTTTATAAATTTTAAAACGAGAACGATCGCGTGTGCGCATTCCATTTCCTTAAAATCATATCCGTTTCCAATTGCATCAGAGGAGGCACGATGATATGGATCTTGAATCTATATTTCTCCATACAAAAGATCTGTAAGGAGAGCAATCTTGTATAGCAAGATACGAGATCTCGAAGAACTTGTTTCGGTCGAGGCTGGCCTTTGGATCATCTGTAGGAGAACATGTCCTAAAGATGATTGGCTATATAGAAGAGCTCGCGGACCTCGGGAAAACTTTAGAGAATGAGCTGTATACAGACTTGGTTCTTCAGTCCCTTCCTTCCACCTATGCCCAGTTTATTATGAATTTCAAGATTCAAGGAAAAGAAGTTGAACTTCCAGAACTTCTTAACATGTTGAGGAGTGCAGAGGGCACCTTGCAGAAAGCAAGGGAAACACCCACTATGTTTGTTCGCGGTGCTTTCTCTTCCAGGTCCAAGGCAAGGGCCAAAGGAAGGATGATGAAGGCCGCTACCAAACCAAGAGGAGGTGTTGGTAAGGTGGGAGCTAAGGGAAAGAAAAAGGTTGCAATGCCAGTAGTGGCAAAGGACGAATGCTTCCACTGTCGTAGAAAAGGCCATTGGAAGAAAGATTGCAAAGCTTGGAATGCCAAGAACCAGGAACCGAAGCAAGCTGTGGCTTCGACTTCAGGTGTGTTTGTAATTGAAAAATGTCTGTCAATCAACTCTACTTCCTGGGTATTGGATACCGGATCAGGATCTCATATATGCAATTCATTGCAGGCACTGGGAGACCGTAGAGAGCTGAAGGTTGGTGATATGACCCTCCAGGTTGCTAACGGAGCTAGCGTGGGTGCTGTGTCCGTAGGGGATTATCACCTAGGATTGACGAGTGGACATATTTTGGTTTTGCGCAACTGTTTTTGTGTACCTAGTTTAACGTGTAATATCATATCAGTTTCGTTGTTATCAAAAGAAGGTTATGATTTCACGTTTGTAAGTGATGTTGTTAACATCCACCTGAATCATGGTTTGATTGGGTCCGGTACACTAGATAACGGTATATACGTGCTAAACCAATTACAGATTTTCAATGTCCAGAACACACTAAAAATAAAGTCTCCGGATATAAATAAGGCTTTCTTAATGTATTGTAGACTGGGTCACATCAATGAGACAAGGTTAACTAAGTTACATAGAGAAGGATATTTGGATCTGTTCGAATATCAATCTTATGCAACTTGTCAATCATGTCTTAAAGGAAAGATGACAAAGACTCCATTCACTGGACATGGAGTAAGAGCGAGCGAGCTCTTAGGACTCATACACAGTGATGTATGTGGTCCAATGTCTACACATGCAAGAGGTGGTTTTTCATATTTCATTACTTTTACGGATGATTACTCTAGGTACGGATTCATTTTCTTGATGAAACATAAATCCGAGGTCTTTGAGAAATTCCAAGAATATAATAATGAAGTAGAAAACCAAACCGGCAAAAGTATCAAGGCACTGAGATCTGATCGAGGTGGTGAATACTTAAATGCCGAGTTCCTAGGTTGCCTAAAAGAGAAATGAATTCTCTCTCAGCTTACTCCTCCATACACTCCACAACATAACACTATATCGGAGAGATGGAACCGAACCCTATTAGATATGGTACGTTCCATGATGAGTAATGCTGAGTTACCACGATCTTATGGGGTTATGCGCTAGAATCAGCAGCATATCTTTTGAACAGGGCTCTTACCAAGACTGTGCCTACCATGCCATATCAGATGTGGAGTGGGAAGAAACCCTATCTTCAGTATCTAAAGATATGGGGATGTCCAGCTTTTGTTAAAAAGCAGCATGCGGATAAACTCGAGGCACGATCAGTACAGTGTAAGTTTGTGGGATATCCAAAGAACTCCAAGGGGTATTTCTTCTGTTACGCAGAGGAACAAAAGGTTTTTGTTTCTCGTAATGCCCATTTTCTAAAACATTAGATTTTAGAAAAGAAAAAAGTGGGAGCGTAATAGAACTGGAAGAAATTCTAGAACCACAAACTACTACTGAAAGTTTGGTAGAACCTGTAGTTCAAGAAGAACATGAAATTCCCGCACCCCTCCGCAAGAGTAGTAGGCCGTCTCATCCGCCTGAGAGATACTACTATTTTCTCATAGATGGGGATAGAGAGGATTGCATCATTGATGATGATGAATCTACTAGCTTCCAGCAAGCCATCCAGAGCGGTGACTCGGTAAGATGGCCGGATGCAATGCAGACCGAGATGGAGTCCATGTACACCAACAAAGTATGGACTTTCGACTTTGCTCCAGATGGGGTAAAACCCATAGGATGCAAATGGATCTTCAAGAAAAAGATTGGTGTAGATGGACAGGTGGAAACCTATAAGGCTAGACTTTTTGGAAAGGGTTTTCGTCAAAGACCTGGTTTGGACTATGACGAAACTTTTTCTCCAGTGGCAATGCTCAAATCCATTCGGGTACTTTTTGCTATTGCCGCCTTCCATGATTATGAGATCTGGCAGATGGAAATAAAGACGGCTTTTCTAAATGGTAATTTGGAAGAGTGCGTCTATATGGATCAGCCAGAGGGTTTCAATTAGAGTTGGAGCAGCGGGAAAGTGTGCAAGTTGCTTAAATCCATTTATATACTAAAGCAGGCATCGCAGAGTTGGAACATCTGTTTTGATGAAACGGTCAAAGAATATGACTTTATCAAAAATCCAGATGAACCATGTATATATAGTAAAATTGTAGCATGAACTGTCGTATTCCTCGTCTTGTACGTGGATGATATTCTATTGATAGGAAATGACATTCCTATGCTACAATCTGTCAAAGGATTCTTATCACACAGGTTCTCCATGAAAGACATAGGTGATGCCTCTTACATTCTAGGGATCCGGATCTATCGTGATAGATCCAAGAGAATGTTGGGACTATCGCAGTCCAGGTATATCAACACTATACGGAAAAAATTCAGTATGGAAGATTCTAAGCGCGGTAATTTACCAGCTTGTCACGGAATCACCCTATCCAAAGATATGTCTCCCAAGACTGATTTGGAAAGGGATCGCATGTCAGTTATACCCTACGCTTCTGCGATAAGCTCTATAATGTATGCGATGTTGTGCACCAGACCAGATGTAGCTTACGCACAGAGCGTGGTAAGCAGGTATCAGTCAGACCCAGAGGAGAAGCACTGGATAGCAGTAAAGAACATTCTCAAGTACCTGAGAAGGACTAAGGAGATGTTCTTGGTTTACGGCGGAAAAGACCTCAAGATCGAGGCCTTTGCTGATTCCGGCTTCCAGAGTGATAAGGATGACTCGAAGTCCATGTCAGGTTATGTCTTTACCCTCAATGGAGGGGCGGTGTGCTGGAAGAGTTCCAAGCAGGACACCGTTGCAGACTCGATGATGGAAGCGGAGTATATCGCTGCTTGCGATGCCGCAAAAGAAGCGGTCTGGATGAAGAAGTTCCTCACAGAACTTCAGGTGGTTCTTACCATTGTTGATCCAATACCGCTTTATTGCGACAACAACGGAGCTATAGCTTTAGCGAAGAAACCCAGGTCCCTTCAGAAGTCCAGACACATCTTAAGGCGGTATCACCTTATCAGGGAGATCATAGATCGCCGGGAGATCGAGGTCCGGAGAGTTGCTTCACAGGAGAACACTGCTGATCCATTCACCAAGGCCTTATCTCAGATTTAGTTCGAGAGGCTACTCGAGATGATCGGTCTTCGATACGCTAGTACATGGCCCTAGTGCAAGTGGGAGATTGTTAGTGTATATACTCTAGGGGCCATTATTGTATCATAGTAGCTTGTATATTACTTAATGGAAGCTTGGGATATTCACAGTTATATTAACAGTCTTGCTAAACATGGTAGTATGCTACTTGGTTTATATCTATCTTAATATGTGTGTACGTATTGATAGAGCCCTTAGGATCTTGCTTGACTACCAGCGTTATGAAGGCAGTCACACTAGTGGGGGCTGGGTAGTCTACAAGCACATCATTTTTCAGGTCCCTAGTCGTAGGATTATCGAGACAGGGCATCGATACTCCAGGGTAGACTAGTGTGTACGCTTTTCATCCCAGTTGGGGAGATGGTCTGTCCCACAGCCATCAGTACGTCGTACTGAAGATAGTATATTGGTGCTCGTTGGGTTACGGGTACACCGGACAGGACTCGTAGGGAACTGTTGGTTGGTATTATACCCGTCTTCAGTTAACTGTTCCCAGGTGACATAAGTACAGCATAGTCCGCAGACTTGACACTGCTGCTTCGCCTCGAGTGTGTTCCCACTGTTCTTAGATTGCTACCCTACCACGGTTCAAAGGAGTCGTGCAAAAAGGTAGCAGTTGGGTGCAGTCCCGAAGCACTTAGAGGCAGTGGCGGTTAGACAGGATTCGTCTCTCCCGGTATTGGGAGTTGATATCGTGCTATGTCTGGAGAGCCATTACGCAAAGTCCCTGGCCAAGGCAAGCGAGATTTACTGGTAGGTTTTCCAGTAGCTTCTCAAGGTGTAATGGGCTTCACTCCGACACGACTTATACCACTTTTAGGGGACTGACGCTTGTCGTTCCCCTAGGCCCGATATGCGATAGTCCTAGACGAACAGACCAGACTGTACAGAGATTGTCACATCAGGCTAAGTAGGAGTTCGGATGGGTTTCCTCATCGGCTTTCTTATCGAAATCTACCTGGGGACCGTTACGTACAGCTAGTGCCGCTTGCGGTCTGTGGTTAAACCCACTGCCAGCATAGTAGTCGAGTCTTTAGTGTAGGGTTGCTAGGCACTGCCACAAGGGTCTACGAGGCATCAACCATGCCCGATTCAAAAATTAGCCGTGCCGAACAACCCAAAGCCGGATCTTTATACTAGAGTTTATGCGAAAACTAACATGTTAAACACTTTAACACTAAGTGAGAGGGATAGCAACCTTTGTAGATCCGGTCCTTCATTTCTAAAGCTCTGTGTTGAATTCCCTTCGCTGAGATCATCGTGTTGCGGACTCTCGAGAGGTTCCACGAAGAGAAAAATGCAGTCTTGCTTCCGATCTTCGATACAAAGATGATCTATCTTGAAGTTTCATTAACACAAGCTAACACTCACTAAATGAAGTGAACACTCTCATCTAAAGGGCAAGGATAGATGAGAATGATGAAGTAGGATTTTTGCTCTCTTTTATTATCTTTTTCTCACACATAATTCATCACAAAATCAAAGCTAGAAAGCTTTGCAAAAGGAGGAAGAAGAAGAAGAATGAATCAATTTGTGATGAATAATGAATAACTCATAAGTGAGGTTAGAAATACAACCATAGTTAAGAATGAATCCTTAACCCTTGTAGAGAAACAACCATGGTCAAGGGTTTGGGTTTGGTTAAGTAATATCTTCACAAAATATCTTACACAAAACAAAACATAACCTTCTAGAAACTTCTAGAAGAGCTTAACCCTAATCAAACCCTAACCATGTTTAATCTCCACTAATCATGTTGCATTAATAACCATATCATGTTATAATATTATATATCACATATATAATATTTATTGTAAGAAAATAAAATAATACAATTAACATATATCGCATATATATCAATGTATTACCCGAGTGAGAAAAAGAATCTTTTAGTGAGCTAATATTAGTTAATGTAATTTAATATATCATATATATTATTATACATTAAATTATCGAATCAACACTTGATCCGACAATCCGGCTATATCGCATATAACCGACTAATACGATGACCCGGCTATATCATATATACCCGGCCGATATCTCATATCGCGAGAATCCAATACGGTATCACATACCGCATTATCCTCGGTCCCGCACATATCACATATGTGCTCCTACTCCATTTTTCCTGAACCAAGAAACCTCTGTGTAGGACTCTTAAGAATAGTCAATACGCCGGCAGTAGGTGATGATCATATCAAACACCCACAAGCTGCAAGCGGTCAGCTAAACGTAACAGCTACCCAGGTATTGAGCGCTTAGAAGATCAACAAGCAAGCCTGTACATTCTCCTGTGAATCCAATCAGTAACACTCCCGTACAGTCCGGTCTCGTCGTCTGATATGTCGCATATCTCGCCTAGGGGTGGTAAACGTCAGACCCTAGTAGCTCGATAAGTCGTGTCGATATGAGGACTATAACGGTTTGAGAAACTACTGATAACACTTACCAATAAATCTCAGCAACCCTGGCCAAGGATTTCCGGTTATAGCCAATAAAGCACTGCACAACATCAACTCCCTATACCGGGAGAGACGAATCCCCTCCTATCGCTCATTGCCTCCATGTGATTCGGGACTGTACCCAAAAGCCACCTTTTTGCACGCCCTCATGGACGTAGTATGATGGAAATCAAAGCACAGTGGGAATAACACAAGACTCTATGACGATCTCGGGTCAACAGACTACTTTGTACCAGTGTCATCGGAGAACTACCATCTGACATGAGGTATAATACCATCTGGGAGTTCTCGGCGAGTCCGTCCAGTGTACCCAGTCTCCACTGAGCACCCGTACACCATCCTTGATGTCAAACACCGATGGATATAGGATCATCCATCGCCCATCATATGGGTCAAGATGCGTATACGCTAGTCTACTCTGGTGTATCGATGCCCTGTCTTGATACACCCTCGACTAGGAACAATTATAGGATGTACTCGTCGACTACCATGGCACCACTAGTATGATCTCATCATAGTCCCAGTAGTCGAGTACATATCCTAAGGGCTTTATCAACATGTAACATAGAGACAATCAGAGAACATGTTAAGATAAAGAGCAACTAGATAGCGTACTATCATGTCGAGCAAGAAAGTCCTCCCTATATATGTCCTAGCATCCATTACAATATACATCGTATGTACAGTAATAGCCTCTAGGGCATACATATAACTAACATTTAAAGTGCTACACAGAGAGTTTCTTTTGCTTCGGGCGAAACGATATAGAGGTCGTATGGTTTTACGACAGGGTTCGGACGCATACGTATTTTTACGCACGTACGATGTTCCGACAGCTTTTACTAGCAGGCTTTGGTTTAAGTCAGATTCTAGTATTGGATTATTGGATTAATACAGTCTCAGTATTTTCGTGTTTCCATGGATGGGAGGGGCGTTCTCGTAATTTGTCGAGAAGCTTCTAGAAGATTGATGAGTTGTAGACTTAGGTAGCATTTGCATTAATTGGTTTAATGACTCATGGTGTGATTCATCCATAGAGTTAATGATGCATTTATTGTTTAAATGACTCATGAGATGAATCACAAGGTGAGTTAATGAAGCATGATGATAATTGTTATTTGTTATTCATTTAATAAATATCTTATATTTCATATATTCACAATGATTCATTATTCCAAGATCATTCTCACTCCCACCTTCTCTCTCCTCAAGCTCTCTCTTCAAACCCTAACCCTAAGCTCTCATGTGTTGAGATCAAGGGTTAGCAGGACTAATTGATCCCTAATTCTATTCTATATCATCTAGGTTGCTTTGATTAGCACTTTTAGTAACCTAGTTACCTCAAGTTAGAGGTCAAGCTTGGAGAAGTAGCTCTCGGGTGGATCTTCTATCACAAAGAGGAGGCCGACGCGGAGGTGGTCAACAAGAACAAGAAGGACTTGGCTCATTAGGTATAATATTCTTTCATAGTATTTAATCCCTCCTATGATGTTGTTAGTTAGGTTTTGGCAAAGATCCATAAGTTAGTCGATATTTGTTTTAAACAAAATGATTATTTTACCTATTCCTCCTCCCCGTATCATATGGGGTGTCTAACGTTGACTTATAGTAGTATCAGAGCCTCGCTAAACCATAACCAATTTGTTAGCAAAGTCATTAGAAATTCGATCGCGAAACGAACTGGAAAAAACATCATTTTCACATAGTTTCTGTCGATTTTAAAACGGGGTCTAAAAATTGTTCAGGGGCTCTTAAAAATACAAGCAGGGAAATATAAGGTTACTGGAGAAATTTAGGGTCATAACTTGTCCAAACAGCCGCGGATCCGCGGCCGATCCAAAGCGATCCGCCGCAGATCCACAGCCGAGTTGGGGCCGAGTCAACCCAAAATTCCCCAGTAACTCTTCTGTGTTGATTTTGTTCTTTCTGGAATGTTTTGTTTCTACTCAAGTTTCAGGTGCACAGAGAATTTTTGGGAGTAGAATCATTTGTGTTTGCTTGATCGAAATTCTAAGATGTTTGGCTAATTTGATTATATCTGTGATTTGTTTAATGTGTTTGTAAACCTCCCCTAACTGCTAGTATGTCGGTTAGCACGGGGTTGCACATTTCTGTAATGGTTTGTGTTTGTGGACTTGTTGGATTGTCGTGAATGGATAGCCAGGGATTTGAGATGAGTGTTCTTTCATTCATATGTAATTTGTGAATTGTTGTAATATTCTTTTGCGGGGCACATCCGGGATGAGGTTGTAGCCACCGTTGTTTTATTTCATTTACTGTTTTCTGCTCCTAGGATAGACCCAAGATGGGGTGCACAAACTACCGGGTACTTTGAAGTGTTTAGTGGCCTACTCATGTTGTTGAGGGAGACCTCTTCACTTCGGGTACTCGGCGGGTAGTTTGCCGTACCCGTAGGGGTCTAGGGTGGAGTTTTGGCTATTCATCACGGCTGTGTAATCCGTCTTTCTTTGCAGGCTCAAAAGAATGCGGATTCGTAGAAAATCCAATATGTTTATCTGTGATCTGGAATGCCTATTATTGCGTCAGATGAATGTACAATATCTATATATGATAGCTATTAGACGTCACTTATGTTTTACACCCGCGCTAGCCCAGCCCCCGCTCTGTCGTTAGTTAAGTAACCTAACGGGTGAATGACGGGACCCAGTGGCAAATACGGATGGCATAAGAGGACGTTGTATTTTCGTTGTTTTCTGCAATGATAGGTTAATTGATGGGACGCATTATATTAATGCAAAGAAAATAAACCAAAGTTGAATCGTTGGAACAGTTTAAAAGAGACCACTAGGTTATTTTAGAACTGAGGATATTTTTTAAATTGCGGAGTTTTAACCACTCCTTTTAAAAGCTATCAGGTTCCTTCGATCATATCAAGTTCACTACGTTCACGGTTTCGCCAAAACTATTCGTAGCCCTCCGTCATTTCATTTGGGTATTCAGTATTATTCAAGCTATGTATTTTGACCAACGCCAAGGCATAGTGTTTGGTAGCTACTGGGTATTCATTTGTTGCATAGATAGATGAGTTAGTTTGGGGCAGTCGTATTATCATTTGGACAACTTCAGGGGTATGTACGGATGAGTTCAAATTAACAAGATAATGATGGGTAGAACTTGACATGTGACTTATGACATTTTGACCAACGCCAAGGTCATAAGAGCATGGGGCAGAAATCCATATCGGGAATTTCTAAAGAAACTGAAATTTGCAAAGAGATGCATACCATTTGGAGTGTGATAATTTTGGTAGGATTCCTTTAGCTTTATCACACAATGATATTTGGATCTCGATCCTACTGTGAGTATCAGCTACTCATCAGGAGATTTGTCACATAACGATCAATGCTATAAACCAAGTAGATGCCGAGAAAGGTGTTAGCGGGGTAATGCCCCCAGAGAAAAGAGGTTATTTAATTAAGGAACTTCGCGAAAGCATTGTAAAACCTCAATCAAAGTACCGACACCGGCCTGGCTAACGGTTAAGTAAGTATTGTACGGTGAGAATAGTCCTGGCGAGTTCTTCCTTTTTGGTTTGAGGAGGGATTCGAGAAGCAGTGGGAGCCATCCAGTTTAGATAAACTAAAAACCACTCTAAACTTACAAGAGCATCATGCTAAAGTGTTCCCTCTCTCTCTCATTGCAGCGACCCAAAACATGACAGGCCTTAAGTTACTATTAGAGAAAAATATATTGACAGGGCCAAACGATAAATATTGGTTCCGGAATGTTAAGATGGCTTTCACTTATGATAAAATGGGGTATGTCTTTACTGCTAAGGCACCTGCTGTCCCTGGTCCAGATTCCAGTATTGTGGATAAGGAAATCCACAAGACCTGGGAGTTAGATTGCGCGAAGGCCAAATGCATCGTGCTTGCCTCTATGAATAATGAACATCAGAGGAGGCATGAGGATATGGATCTTGAATCCATATTTCTCCATACAAAAGATCTGTATGGAGAGCAATCGCGTATAGCAAGATACGAGACCTCGAAGAACTTGTTTCAGTCGAGGCTGGCCGTTGGATCATCTGTAGGAGAACATGTCCTAAAGATGATTGGCTATATAGAAGAGCTCGCGGACCTCGGGAAGACTTTAGAGAACGAGCTGTATACAGACTTGGTTCTTCAGTCCCTTCCTTCCACCTATGCCCAGTTTATTCTGAATTTCAACATTCAAGGAAAAGAAATTGAACTTCCAGAACTCCTTAACTTGTTGAGGAGTGCAGAGGGCACCTTACAGAAAACAAGGGAAACACCCACTATGTTTGTTCGCGGTGCTTCCTCTTCCAGGTCCAAGGCAAGGGCCAAAGGAAGGAAGATGAAGGCCGCTACCAAACCAAGAGGAGGTGTTGGTAAGGTGGGAGCTAAGGGAAAGACAAAGGTTGCAATGCCAGTAGTGGCAAAGGACGAGTGCTTCCGCTGTCGTAGAAAAGGCCATTGGAAGAAAGATTTCAAAGCTTGGAATGCCAAGAACCAGGAACCGAAGGAAGCTGTGGCTTCGACTTCAGGTGTGTTTGTAATTGAAAAATGTCTGTAAATCAACTCTACTTCCTGGGTATTGGATACCGGATCAGGATCTCATATATGTAATTCATTGCAAGCACTGAGAGACCGTAGAGAGCTGAAGGTTGGTGATATGACCCTCCAGGTTGCTAATGGAGCTAGCGTGGGTGCTGTGTCCGTAAGGGATTATCACCTAAGATTGACGAGTGGACATATTTTGGTTTTGCGCAACTGTTTTTGTGTACCTAGTTTAACGTGTAATATCATATCAGTTTCGTTGTTATCAAAAGAAGGTTATGATTTCACGTTTGTAAGTGATGTTGTTAACATCCACCTTAGTCAAGGTTTGATTGGGTTCGGTACACTAGATAACGGTATATACGTGCTAAACCAATTACAGATTTTCAATGTCCATAACACATTAAAAAGAAAGTCTCCAGATATAAATAAGGCTTTCTTTAGGTATTGTAGACTGGGTCACATCAATGAGACAAGGTTAATTAAGTTACATAGAGAAGGATATTTGGATCCGTTCGAATATCAAACTTATGCAACTTGTCAATCATGTCTCAAAAGAAAGATGACAAAGACTCTATTCACTGGACATGGAGTAAGAGCGAGCGAGCTCTTAGGACTCATACACAGTGATGTATATGGTCCAATGTCTACACATGCAAGAGATGGTTTTTCATATTTCATTACTTTTACGGATGATTACTCCAGGTAGGGATTCATTTTCTTGATGAAACATAAATCCGATGCCTTTAAGAAATTCCAAGAATATAAGAATGAAGTAGAAAACCAAACCGGTAAAAGTATCAAGACACTGAGATCTGATCGAGGTGGTGAATACTTAAGTGCCGAGATCCTAGGTTACCTAAAAGAGAGAGGAATTCTCTCTCAGCTTACTCCTCCATACACTCCACAGCATAACGGTGTATCGGAGAGACGGAACCGAACCCTATTAGATATGGTACGTTCCATGATGAGTAATGCTGAGTTACCACAATCTTTCTGGGGTTATGCGCTAGAATCAGCAGCATATCTTTTGAACAGGACTCCTACCAAGACTGTGCCTACCACGCCATATCAGATGTGGAGTGGGAAGAAACCCTATCTTCAGTATCTAAAGATATGGGGATGTCCAGCTTTTGTTAAAAAGCAGCATGCGGATAAACTCGAGGCACGATCAGTACAATGTAAGTTTGTGGGATATCCAAAGAACTCCAAGGGTTATTTCTTCTATTACGCAGAGGAACAAAAGGTTTTTGTTTCTCGTATTGCCCATTTTCTAGAACATCAGTTTTTAGAAAAGAAAACAAATGGGAGCGCAATAAAACTGGAAGAAATTCCAGAACCTCAAACTACTACTGAATGTTTGGTAGAACCAGTAGTTCAAGAAGAAAAGGACATTCCCGCACCCCTCCGCAAGAGTAGTTGGTCGTCTCATCCGCCTGAGAGATACTACGGTTTTCTCATAGATGGGGATAGAGAGGATTGCATCATTGATGATAATGAACCTACTAGCTTCCAGCAAGCCATCCAGAGCGGTGACTCGGTAAGATGGCTGGATGCAATGCGGACCGAGATGGAGTCCATGTACACCAACAAAGTATGGACTTTGGACATTGCTCCAGATGGGGTAAAACCCATAGGATGCAAATGGATCTTCAAGAAAAATATTGGTTTAGATGGACAGGTGGAAACCTATAAGGCTAGACTTCTTGCATAGGGTTTTCGTCAAAGACCTGGTTTGGACTATGACGAATCTTTTTCTCCAGTGGCTATCCTCAAATCCATTCGGGTCCTTCTTGCTATTGCCGCCTTCCATGATTATGAGATCTGGCAGATGGACGTAAAGACGGCTTTTCTAAAAGGTAATTTGGAACAGTGCGTCTATATGGATCAGCCAGAGGGTTTCAATCAGATTGGGAGCAGCGGGAAAGTGTGCAAGTTGCTTAAGTCCATTTATGGACTAAAGCAGGCATCACGGAGTTGGAACATCTGTTTTGATGAAACGGTCAAAGAATATGACTTTATCATAAATCCATATGAACAATGTATATATAGTAAAATTGTAGCATGAACTGTCGTATTCCTCGTCTTTTACGTGGATGGCATTCTATTGATAGGAAATGACATTCCTATGCTACAATCTGTCAAACGATTCTTATCACACAGGTTCTCCATGAAAGACCTGGGTGATGCCTCTTATATTCTGGGGATCCAGATCTATCGTGATAGATCCAAGAGGATGTTGGGACTATCGCAGTCCAGGTATATCAACACTATACTGAAAAAATTCAGTATGGAAGATTCTAAGCGCGGTAATTTACCGGCTTGTCACGGAATCACCCTATCCAAAGAGATGTCTCCCAAGACTGATTTGTAAAGGGATCACATGTCAGTTATACCCTACGCTTCTGCGGTAGACTCTATAATGTATGCGATGTTGTGCACCAGACCAGATGTAGCTTACGCACTGAACATGGTAAGAAGGTATCAATCAGACCCTGGAGAGAAGCACTGGATAGCAGTAAAGAACATTCTCAAGTACCTGAGAAGGACTAAGGAGATGTTCTTGGTTTTCGGTGGAAAAGACCTCAAGATCGAGGCCTTTGCTGATTCCGGCTTCCAGAGTGACAAGGATGACTCCAAGTCCCTGTCAGGTTATGTCTTTACCCTCAATGGAGGGGCGGTGTGCTGGAAGAGTTCCAATCAGGACCCCGTTGCTGACTCGATGATGGAAGCGGAGTATATCGCTGCTTGCGATGCCGCAAAAGAAGTGGTCTGGATGAAGAAGTTCCTCACAGAACTTCAGGTGGTTCCTACCATTGTTGATCCAATACCGCTGTATTGCGACAACAACGGAGCTATAGCTTTAGGGAAGGAACCCAGGCCCCATCAGAAGTCCAGACACATCTTAAGGCGGTATCACCTGATCAGGGAGATCATAGATCGCCGGGAGATCGAGGTCCGGAGAGTTGCTACAGAGGAGAACACTGCTGATCCATCACAAAGGCCTTACCTCAGATTCAGATCGAGAGGCTACTCGAGATGATCGGTCTTCGATACGCTAGTACATGACCCTAGTGCAAGTAGGAGATTGTTAGTGTATATGCCCTAGGGGCCATTATTGTATCATACTATCTTGTATATTACTTAATGGAAGCTTGGGATATTCACAGTTATATTAACAGTCTTGCTAAACATGGTAGTATGCTACATGGTTTATATCTATCTTAATATGTGTGTACGTATTGATAAAGCCCGTAGGATCTTGCTTGACTACCAGCGTTGTGATGGCAGTCACACTAGTGGGGGCTGGGTAGTCTACAAGCACATCCTTTTTCAGGTCCCTAGTCGTAGGATTATCGAGACAGGGCATCGATACTCCGGAGTAGACTAGTGTGTACGCTTCTCATCCCAGTTGGGGAGATGGTCTGTCCCATAGCCATCAGTACGTCGTACAGGAGATAGTATACGGGTGCTCGTTGGGTTACGGGTACACCGGACATGACTCGCAAGGAACTTTTGGTTGGTATTATACCCGTCGTCAGTTAACAGTTCCCAGGTGACATGAGCACAGCATAGTCCACAGACTTGACACTGCTGCTTCGCCTCGAGTGTGTTCCCACTGTTCTTAGATTGCTACCCAACCACGGCTCAAAGGAGTCGTGGAAACAGGTAGCAGTTGGGTGCAGTCCCGAAGTACTTGGAGGCAGTGGCGGTTAGACAGGATTCGTCTCTCCCGGTATTGGGAGTTGATATCGCGCTGTGTCTGGAGAGCCATTACGCAAAGTCCCTGGCCAGGGCAAGCGAGATTTACCGGTAGGTTTTCCAGTAGCTTCTCAAGGTGTATTGGGCTTCACTCCGACACGACTTACACCGCTTTTAGGAGACCGACGCTTGCCGCCCCCTAGGCCCGATATGCGATAGTCCTAGACGAACATACCGGACTGTACGGAGATTGTCACATCAGGCTCAGTAGGAATTCGGATGGGTTTCCTCATCGGCCTTCTTATCGACATCTACCTGGGGACCGTTACGTACAACTAGTGCCGCTTGCGGTCTATGGTTAAACCCACAGCCAGCGTAGTAGTTGAGTCTTTAGTGTCCCACACAGAGAGTTTCCCTGCTTCGGGCGAAACGATATAGCGGTCGTATGGTTTTACGACAGGGTTCGGACGCATACGTGTTTTTACGCACGTACGATGTTCCGACAGTTTTTACTAGCAGGCTTTGGTTTAAGCCAGATTCTAGTATTGGATTATTGGATTTATACTGTCTCAGTATTTCCGTGTTTTCGTGGATGGGAGGGGCTTTCTCGTAATTTGTCGAGAAGCTTCTGTTGGAGATAATGCCCTCAGAGTCAATTATTGGATCACAGGCACGTGATTGCGGTGATTGAGGGAGGACCTATCCCGGTAGGACAGTCTTACTCGAGATGATAGTATGCTATCTGGTTTATCTTTATCATCGTGTACTGCTTTAGGTGACCTGACAAGTCGCTATTACACGTTGGTAGAGCCCCTAGGATTCTTGCTTGACCACCAGCAGTATGAGGGCGATCATATAAGTGGGAGCTGGGGGTCTATAAGCATATCCTTAAATGGTCCCTAGTCGTGTGAGTTTCGAGACAGGGCATCGATACTCCAGAGTAGACTAGTGTATACAGTCGAGACCCCGACGAGGGGCGGTGGCCGGTCTCACAAGCCACTGGTGTCAGTTGGATCACCTAAGATGTATACAGGTGCTCATTGGGTTTTGAGTACACCGGACAGGACTCGCCGGGAACATGCTAGTTGGTCATATACCAGACGTCAGATGGCAGTTCCCTGGTGACATGTGTGCAGGTTAGTTCATCGACCTGGGGATCGTCATTTGTCTCGTGTGAGTTCCCACTGTACTTTGATTACTACCCTACCACGGCTCAAAGGAGTCGTGCAAACAGGTTTTAGTTGGGTACAGTCCCGAGCCACATGGAGGCAGTGAGCGTATCTTCAGGGGTTCGTCTCTCTCGGTATTGGGGGTGAGGTCGTGCTGTGTCTAGGAGAGCCATTACACGAAGTCCTTGGCCAAGGCAAGGAGATTTACTGGTAGGTATTCCAGTAGTATCTCAGGGTGTTCTGGGCCACACTCCGACACGACTTGTACCGCTTTTGGGGGTCTGACTTTTACCAACCCCCTAGGCCCGCCATGCGATGCTCATAAACGAACGGACCGGACTGCACGGATATTGTCACTGACAGGCTCAGTAGGGTTGTCAGGCTGAGTTCGCTCACAGATGTCCCTTTTAGTCAATACCTGGTAGCCTGTTACGTATTGGCTTATACCTCTGACGTGCTAGTGGTTAAATCCACAACCAAGGTGTTGACGAGTCTTTAGAGTCCCCCGCATTCAGTTACTCAGCTTTCGGGCGAAAAGTTGTAGAGGCCGTATGGAGATATGGCAAGGTCCGATCAGATACGTGCGGTATTGCACGGATCAGGATCGGACAGATTGTACTACAGGCCGTATAGTTATATGGCAGGGTTCGATCAGATACGTGCGGTATTGCACGGATCAGGATCGAACAGATATTACTAGCCGGTTTTGGTTTAAGCCGGATCCTAGTATAGTACAGTGTAGATTTTGTCTCATTGCATTTTGTATTTCGGTCGAAATACAGATACGGGTGTGTATGCACAGTATCGGGGTTTTCCTGTAATTTATTACGGGACCAGTTTTCTGGAGTTGCCAGTTTGCTTTTAGTTTCGGCCGATTTCCTTTGTATCGTTCATTGGCCGAAGATTGGTGGAGTAGGGCTTATTTGCATTGTTGCAAATAGGCATTTGTGGAGGGGGTCTTTGCATTTTGTTGTATCATGATAGCTTTTCCTTGACCTTGACTTCTAGCTTTATCATGATGGCTTGACTTTGTAGACAATCATGGTTGTTGATGATTGTTGGTTGAGTATTGGTTTTGGGAGTGATCATTGTTTCTCATCATCACTTGCTTTTCAACCACCTCTTTGTCTTGACTCTCTCTCTTGCATGATAGATGAGAATGGCTCCCATTATCTTTGGATTCACTACACTCTCATTCTCCTCTCTCCAAGAGTCATGGCCGGCCAAAGCATTAGGGGGCTGTCCAAATTTTTGCATGTGGGATTTTTGCTCTTTTGCTTTTGTAAAATCCCACAAGTCCCTCCACATTGTTCTCATATCATTTCCTCCATTAAAAGGCAATTCCTACAACCCCAAAATGAGACTTGTACACCATATTCTACAGCGAATCTTGGGCACGTCGACTAGCCAGCTTCGTGCCCGAGTTGCCTCGGCATTGAGGTGGGAGCCCGTAAAAGAAGTAGGCGATGTGGTGCACTTCCGGCGACGAGGAGGAGACGGGACATTCCGCAGGAAATCGGGACGACGACGAGAAGACCGGAGGACTCGGATCTGTCGGTATATCTCTCTTCCCATTCTTGTAGATAGCTAGGACTAGTTAGTGGTTCGATCAGGGTATTTGTGCGCGGCGGTTTGCCAGTTCAAGAAAAATTAAAGTTTATCACCGCTTCCGCATTTGGCCGTCGGATTGACGGCCGGGGCGCCGCCGTGCACTTACAGTGGTATCAGAGCCTGGCCATTAACTTAGTCTAGCTTGGTTTAATGTGTTTGCATTTCCGATCGATCAAAAAGTTCCAAAACCGTGTTTTTCCTATAGCATCAGTTTCTGTTGAAATTTTTTGGTCTCGAAAAATTTTTCATGTTGTAAAATATTGATGTACTGGAAAATCTAAGAGCTCTGTAAAAATTCGATAAAGTGACTCCACAGTGGGAGCGCGGAACCGCCACAATAACCCCCTTCCCTCCGCTGTTCCGCCGCACACTGTGGGGATCACTGCACCAATTTTTTACAGAGGCTTTCTGGGGTGAAAAGTGGGGTTTTGGAATAATAACATTAGGCCCAGAATTTCTTGATCTGCTACAGTAATGTTTGGGGGCCCACTTGTTAAAATTTAATTGATCGGATATTTTAAACACATTTTTCACAGTATTTACATTATATCTGCGACCGTGAATGTTGATCGGTAAATCCGGTCTAACTGCTATAGCCCGGTTAGACGGATTTGCGAACATGACTTTCACGTTGATGTTCTGTTTTTGCTGTGATGTTGCGGATCGGTCGTGGGGATAGCCTGGATGCAATGCTAGTACAGTTGTGTTGGTATTATGTACATTTGATATTGCGTGGCGAGTGTCCGACATGTGGACTGCCGTCACTGCCTGATTGTATTATTATTTTGGGGCACGACCTGGTTGCGGTCGATGTACCCGTTTTATGTATATTTTACTTTTTGTACTAGGATTACCCCGCGGTGGGGTGCTCGGATAGCCGGGTTCTAGAGGGCAACAAGCCCGCATCTCATGGCATTGAGACGGAGGGGGCTTCACTCTAGGATTGGCGGGCTATTCGCCGCACTCGTAGGGGGTACAGGTTGACCCAGGAGGGGTGCCCAAGTTACCGGATTCCGTGAAGTGCTGGGTGGTCCATTCACGGTGCTGAAGGGGGCTGCCTCGCTTCAGGTTTTGGCGGGTGACTTGCCGCGCCCGTAGGGGTCTAGGATTTCATTGCACAGGCTATCCACACGACCAGGGGAACGTCGGGTTTCAGTAGTGGCTCTGTGAAACCCGGGGATCCCAGATATCTGTATTGTTTCTGTGATGCTGTTCATTCTCTGTGATGTTGCATTTCTTTCACGCCTTGAGCGAAATATAATATATTGGTATATATATTAGTAGATGTTGTATATGTTTTTCATCCGCGCTAGTCCAGTCCCCGCTCTGTCGTTTGTTAGCTAACCTAACGGGTAATGACGGGACCCAGTGGCAAATGCGGATGGCATATACGTAAATCAGTATATTTTCGTTCTTTTTGGTGTGATCAATTGATGGGACTGCATTGATTCGGATCAATGCAAGTTAAAAACAAACCTAATCTGATGTTGTTGGAACACTTTTCAAAAAGTTGTTATTGTAAGGACGTTCACTTTTGTTTTGCATCGTGATATTCAGTTGGAATATCCTGCTCCTCAGTCGACGAGGCAAGGGCCGAGATCCCTTCACCGGGAGTGACCCCTTGGACAAAAGTTTGCGTCAGGGCATTAACTTCACTATAGCCGATTACTTTTGCTTTGCATCGCGATATTCATTTGGAATATCCTGCACCCCATTCTACGGGGAAAGAGCCGAGATCCCTTCACCGGGAGTGACCTCTTTAGCAACGTTTTTCGTCACTATATTTTTAAAAGCTATCCGTTCCTTCAACGATATCAAGTTCATTACGTTAAAGGTTTTCGCCAGAAACCATTCGTAGCCCTCCGTCGTTTCATATGGGTGGTCAATAGTATTCAAGCTGTGTATGTTGGCCAAAGTCAAGGCACAGTGATTGGTAGCTATTGGGTTATTCATATGCAGCATAGATAGATGCGTTGGTTTGGGACAGTCGTACTGCCATTTTGGCCAAAGTCAAGGGTATGTACGGGTGGATTTAAATTAACCTGGAGAATGACGGGTAGAACTTGACATGTGACTTATGATATGTTGGCCAAAGTCAAGGTCATAAGAGCATGGGGCAGAAATCACATCGGGAGTTTCAAAAGTACTGAAACTTGCCAGATATGCGCATACCTTCTGGAGTGTGATGGCGTGAGCAAATTCCGTCACGTTATCATGCAATGATAGTTGGATCCCGATTCCCACTGATGAGTTAGTTTACTCCTCGGGTGACCCCGACAAATTCTTCTTTCAGGTTTGGAGGAGAATTTGACGGTACAGTGGGAGGTTTCCAGATTAGATTAATTGATAACCGTTCTGATCTAGGTTAGAGTGCACGCTGAGTGTTTCTTTTCTCTCTCTCTGGCAGCGACCATTGACCCGACCCTAAGACTATGACTCAGTGACCAAGATTGACCGAACCTTCTTAAACACTGGTTTTTGGATTGTCAGAGTTGCAAACCTCATTGCCACTCCTACTTTTACCCTTTTCTCCAGGACACCCCGTTTTACTACGAACGTCCACTTCCATTGGACAAAACCATCGTATGGTTAGATACGAACTCGAAAGAATTTATTCGAGGATGGTTTCCGGTTCTGGAGAAAACGGATAGGATTATTCAGTTGTCTTTTCCTTTTACCCTCTCTCAGGTTACGAGTACTCCTTGGTTTAGGGGTAGTACACCTATTACGCTTATTGGATAGTCTTCTTCCAAACCTTAGGCTGGTGCCGACCGGTAGGGAATGAAGAAAACCAATTAGCATAACGATGGTGTGCAGAAGGTATTAAGTTAAGATAAAGCAAGGGATTAGTAAGAGGGCAAAGTAAATTGCAACAGATATTCATGACCAAACCAGGTATTTCTTCGCCAATCCTAAAATCACCTTTGAATTTCTCCAGGACACTCCGTATCACTACGAAGATCCACAGTTTATTGGATACTCCATCGTATGGTTATATACGAACTCGAAAGGAACTTGTTCCAGTTCGGGGATGGATTCTGGTTCAGGAGAAATAGGAATAAGATTTATTCAGGTGTCTTTTATCTTCACCTTCTCTCGCATTGCGAGTGTTCCTAGGATTGGGACAGTACACCCATTATGCTTATTGGATAGTTTTCTTCCAAACCATAGGCTGGTGCTGAACGGTAGGGAAGGAAGAAAACCATTTGGCCTAAAGGGGTGTGCAGAAGGTAATGACTAAAGACATATGAAGGGATTTGGAGAGGTGGCAAAGAATTATACGGTTACAGTCGTGAATATGGAAAAGGCATTACTAGGAATACCGGGATACCCCATCGAAACATTTCAATGTTTCAGTCTCACTGTGTACTGTTAAAAGAAAACTGATTTCCCGATTAGATACTTACTCCAGGGTATGTATTTACCAGGTTTGATTCTCACATCTGTATGGTTTTACAGATGATGAGTGGGAGTAAGTTATTGGGAATTGGATGATCATCCTCATTATATCGGGATTCGTTGTAATCGGTGATATTTGAGGAAATCACCTGGGTTGTTTGCCGGTCGGCAAATATTTGGTTTTGAATATCCGCTGTTATGCACCAAATTCAAATTGATATATCTGTACTTCTATTTTCATAGAGTGAGATATACCTTTCTGAAATTATGTCTACGACATTTACCTATATCAGTGGATGGTTAGGTAAGGAGCATTGAACAGCGGTGTAATTCTTCATAACCATAAGTACAGTTTTCAACCTACGACACACAGTGAATGAGTTATCAGACTCAAGGGACTTATACAGAGTATTGTATGTTGTCCACGGTCCATTAGGACAGAGGGGTTGGTCCTCGTACTATATTCGGTTTACTTATGACTTCTCTTGTTTTTAGACAAGTGTTTCGCGGAAACACAGGGTCCGAATTTTGAGAAGTTATAGGTATTTGAATAGAGTAGAGAACCAGGTGTCGCAAGTATCGGGATTCTTCAAAGAGATCGAAGATGTAGATACTTGCGTATGGTATTCAGTTGATAGTAATGATAAAGAGAACTTGCTTCTCTTTCAGGTTACTCATAATTGGAAATGCTCCTAAGTTGTGTAACGCTGACGGCCTCCTTCCATTTTGTTGACATGCACTGGAGACAGCTGCATGATTTGAATCTGGTTCAATTAAATCAGTGCCTCTGGTCCTATATGGGATATAGAACAGTTCGTATCTTAACGATGTTAAGGTACGGGGAGTTGTCCGGCTTATGATTAAAACCAGACACTGGACAACTCAAGGCATGTTTCTGTAATGGCTGTTTGTGGGTTGACCCAGGCTATGACGAGGGTTGACTTTCTACCATCTGGATGAACAATAGCAATATTGTTCTAGACTCGCTACAGTTTTATTAAAAATGGTTTTTTTCAGAAAACAGTAAGTGGGAGTATGGTAGAACTGGAAGTGATTCCAGAACCACAAACGATTACTGAAGATTTGATAAGGAACCTAAAGATTCAATCTGGATTGACATTCCATTGGCCACTCCGCAGATTTGGTGGGTAACTTCAGGCACCCGAGAGGTACTACGGTAGCCTCAAGGACGGTGACAGGGAAGTTCTTGTTTACCCACAATTACCATTGCTGTTGTTCCAGGGTGCGAGACCCGGCGGGAGGATGAGTATAGCGTCGTTCTAAACTTTCTTTAGAAGTGTACGTCTATATGACTCTGCCAGAGGGTTGTCGTAGTCAGTGGGAGCAGCGGAAGCATTGGTGGACAAGTAGCTTATGTCTATTTATAGACTAAAGCAGATGTAGCGGAGATAGATCATCTATTTCTGACGTGACAGTCATGGGTTTGACTTCATCAGAATAGGGGATGGATCTGTTGAGAAGGTAGTAGGGTGTGATGTCATGGTATTTGGATGACATACACAGAGTAGGAAAAGAAACTCCTGCACTACAATCGGTTATACTTTGGTCGTCACACAGTGGTTTCTCCACAAAGGAAATGGATTTTATATCAGACATACTGGTTACTAGATCTATGGCTTTAGATCTAGATTTGGGTGGTTTCCCAATCTGGGTACTTAGACAGCATTCTAAGAGTATTTAGAATGGACGACTCCTGGCACGGTAGTATACCTGCAGGTAATGGAGTCACCCTCTCTAAAGGTGTCTTACAGACTAAAGGGGAGAGGGACGTGCATGATTGGCAGATCACTTGCTCAGGCAATTGAGTCAATCATGAGATGTCAAGTACCACACCAGATGTTGTTCTTGCACTAGATGCAATAAGTTGACATTTGATCCAATCCTGGAGAAACAGTCGAAAGCAGTTATAGAACATAAGTGGATGTTCTAGGGATATGATAACGATAGCCTCATGCAGGAGACAGTTATCATTCCAGGCTTCCAAGGTGACCTGGACAACAAGGAGGTTGTCAGAGTTATATTTTTTTCCTTCTGACGAGGGGCAGTATTTTGGACAGGTGGTCCAAGGCAATACTGAGGGTGGCATGGCGCAAGACACTGATTAAGTTCAGTTGACGATACAGTCTAAGAAGTTTGGATTTGGAGTTCATTTATGAGCTTTGTCCCATCAGACATCCAGACACATTCTAAAACAGGTATTGCTCATTTCGGGAGATGGGTTTCTCCGCGAACTTGAGATATAGAGAGACATGGAAAGAGACAACAAAGCGGATCCACTCACTAAGGCTATTCCTCGAACGCAATAGTTTCGCAAACGAGCTTTGTGAGACTGACTAGTAGAGGAGTTGGGTGTTCGGTATCACACGGGCTGTGAGTATGCGACATCGCAATAAATAGCATTGAGTGCAAGTGGGAGATTGTTGGAGATAATGCCCTCAGAGTCAATTATTGGATCACAGGCACGTGATTACGGTGATTGAGGGAGGACCTATCCCGGTAGGACAGTCTTACTCGAGATGATAGTATGCTATCTGGTTTACCTTTATCATCGTGTACTGCTTTAGGTGACCTGACAAGTCGCTATTACACGTTGGTAGAGCCCCTAGGATTCTTGCTTGACCACCGGCAGTATGAGGGCGATCATATAAGTGGGAGCTGGGGGTCTATAAGCATATCCTTAAATGGTCCCTAGTCGTGTGAGTTTCGAGACTGGGCATCGATGCTCCAGAGTAGACTAGTGTATACAGTCGAGACCCCGACGAGAGGCGGTGGCCGGTCTCACAAGCCACTGGTGTCAGTTGGATCACCTAAGATGTATACATGTGCTCATTGGGTTTTGAGTACACCGGACAGGACTCGCCGGGAACATGCTAGTTGGTCATATACCAGACGTCAGATGGCAGTTCCCTGGTGACATGTGTGCAGGTTAGTTCATCGACCTGGGGATCGTCATTTGTCTCGTGTGAGTTCCCACTGTACTTTGATTACTACCCTACCACGGCTCAAAGGAGTCGTGCAAACAGGTTTTAGTTGGGTACAGTCCCGAGCCACATGGAGGCAGTGAGCGTATCTTCAGGGTTTCGTCTCTCCCGGTATTAGGGGTGAGGTCGTGCTGTGTCTAGGAGAGCCATTACACGAAGTCCTTGGCCAAGGCAAGGAAATTTACTTGTAGGTATTCCAGTAGTATCTCAGGGTGTTCTGGGCCACACTCCGACACGACTTGTACCGCTTTTGGGGGTCTGACTTTTACCAACCCCCTAGGCCCGCCATGCGATGCTCATAGACGAACGGACCGGACTGCACGGATATTGTCACTGACAGGCTCAGTAGGGTTGTCAGGCTGAGTTCGCTCACAGACGTCCCTTTTAGTCAATACCCGGTAGCCCGTTACGTATTGGCTTATACCTCTGACGTGCTAGTGGTTAAATCCACAACCAAGGTGTTGACGAGTCTTTAGAGTCCCCCGCATTCAGTTACTCAGCTTTCGGGCGAAAAGTTGTAGAGGCCGTATGGAGATATGGCAAGGTCCGATCAGATACGTGCGGTATTGCACGGATCAGGATCGGACAGATTGTACTACAGGCCGTATGGTTATATGGCAGGGTTCGATCAGATACGTGCGGTATTGCACGGATCAGGATCGAACAGATATTACTAGCCGGTTTTTGTTTAAGCCAGATCCTAGTATAGTACAGTGTAGATTTTGTCTCATTGCATTTTGTATTTCGGTCGAAATACAGATGCGGGTGTGTATGCACAGTATCGGGGTTTTCCTGTAATTTATTACGGGACCAGTTTTCTGGAGTTGCCAGTTTGCTTTTAGTTTCGGCCGATTTCCTTTGTATCGTTCATTGGCCGAAGATTGGTGGAGGAGGGCTTATTTGCATTGTTGCAAATAGGCATTTGTGGAGGGGGTCTTTGCATTTTGTTGTATCATGATAGCTTTTCCTTGACCTTGACTTCTAGCTTTATCATGATGGCTTGACTTTGTAGACAATCATGGTTGTTGATGATTGATGGTTGAGTATTGGTTTTGGGAGTGATCATTGTTTCTCATCATCACTTGCTTTTCAACCACCTCTTTGTCTTGACTCTCTCTTTTGCATGATAGATGAGAATGGCTCCCATTATCTTTGGATTCACTACACTCTCATTCTCCTCTCTCCAAGAGTCATGGCCGGCCAAAGCATTAGGGGGCTGTCCAAATTTTTGCATGTGGGATTTTTGCTCTTTTGCTTTTGTAAAATCCCACAAGTCCCTCCACATTGTTCTCATATCATTTCCTCCACTAAAAGGAAATTCCTACAACCCCAAAATGAGACATGTACACCATATTCTACAGCGAATCTTGGGCACGTCGACTAGCCAGCTTCGTGCCCGAGTTGCCTCGGCATTGAGGTGGGAGCCCGTAAAAGAAGTAGGCGATGTGGTGCACTTCCGGCGACGAGGAGGAGACGGGACATTCCGCAGGAAATCGGGACGACGACGAGAAGACCGGAGGACTCGGATCTGTCGGTATTTCTCTCTTCCCATTCTTGTAGATAGCTAGGACTAGTTAGTGGTTCGATCCGGGTATTTGTGCGCGGCGGTTTTCCAGTTCAAGAAAAATTAAAGTTTATCACCGCTTCCGCATTTGGCCGTCGGATTGACGGCCGGGGCGCCGCCGTGCACTTACAGCTTCTAGAAGATTGATGAGTTGGAGACTTAGGTAGCATTTACATTAATTGGTTTAATGACTCTAGGTTTAATATTCTCCAGGTTTCTTTGATTAGCACTTTTAGTAACCTAGTTACCTCAAGTTAGAGGTCAAGCTTGGAGAAGTAGCTCTCGGGTGGATCTTCTATCACAAAGAGGAGGCCGACGAGGATGTGGTCAACGAGAACAAGAAGGACTTGGTTCATAGGTATAATATTCTTTCATAGTAGCTAATCCCTCCTATGATGTTGTTAGTTAGGTTTTGGCAAAGATCCATAAGTTAGTCGATGTTTGTTTTAAACAAAATGATTATTTTACCTATTCCGCCTCCTCGTATCATATGGGGTGTCTAACTGTTAGTGTATATGCCCTAGAGGCCATTACTGTATCATACTAGTTTGTATATTACTTAATGGATGCTTGGGATATTCACCTTGTATATACAATCGTGCTCAAAATAGTATTATGCTACTTGGTTTGTTTCTACTTCAATGTGTACATGTGTTTATTTTTGTATATCGCCTATACACATTAGTGGAGCCCTTAGGATCTTTGCTTGATTACCAGCGATGTGATGGCCGTCACACTAGTGGGGCTGGGTAATCTATAAGCACATCCTTATGCAGGTCCCTGGTCGCAGGACTATCGAGACAGGGCATCGATACTCCGGAGTAGACCAGCGCATGCGCTTCTCATCCCAGTGTGGGAGACGGTCTGTCCCACAGCCGTCAGTACGTCGTACTTGAGATAGTATGCGGGTGCTCGTTAGGTTACGGGTACACTGGACAGGACTCGTCGGGAACTGACTAGTTGGTATTATGCCTATCGTCAGTTATCAGTTCCCAGGTGACATGAGTACAGCTTAGTCCGCTGACTTGATACTGTCACTTCGCCTCGAGTGTGTTCCCACTGTACTTTGATCACTACCCTACCACGGCTCAAAGGAGTCGTGCAAACAGGTAGTGGTTGGGTGCAGTCCCGAAGCACTTGGAGGCAGTGACGGTTAGACAGGATTCGTCTCTCCCGGTATTGGGGGTTGACATCGCGCTGTGTCTAGGAGAGCCATTACACGAGTAGTTCCTGGCCAGGGGAAAACGAGATATACTGGTAGGCTTCCAGTGTTATCTCAGGGTGTTTTGGGCTTCGCTCCGGCACGACTTGTACCGCTATTGGGGGACTGACGTTTACCGCCCCCTAGGCCCGCCATGCGATGTATCAGACGAACAGACCGGACTGTACGGAGAATGTCACACTCAGGCTCAGTAGGAGTTCAGATGGGTTTCGCCTCGTCGGTCTTCTTGTCGGCATTACCTGGGGACCGTTACGCACAGCTAGTGCTGCTTGCGGTCTGTGGTTAAACCCACTTCCAGCGTAGTGTCGAGTCTTTAGAGTCCCACACAGAAAGCTTTTCGCCTTTAGGCAAAAGAGTAGAGGTCGCATGGTATTGCGACAGGTCGCATGGTTTTGCGACAGGGTTCGGTCACATCCGTGCACTTGTGCACGTACAGTGTCCGGACAGTTTACACTAGCGGGCTTTGGTTTAAGCCAGATCCTAGTGTACCTTTTGGGATTGAATTTATCCAGTTTGCATTCGTGTTCCTCGGAACGCGGATGCGGGTGTGTATGCACAGTTGACAGGGAGGCAGAGGATTCTCATTAAGGTTGTTGACAGTTGACCGTTGACTATTTGACTTTTTGCTCAACACTAATGAGAATATGATATGTGATTAACTATTATATTAATTAAGTATTATGGTGACATGGTTGTTGACTTTTGTTGACTTTGTTGACTTGTTGACTTTTGTTGACTTGTTGACTTAGTTGACCGGTTGACTAGGCTTGACTAGTTGACCATCATGATAACCATAGCCATCATTTCATGGCAAAGACTTTTACTTGCTTGCTCATTTGTGTAAAATGAGTTCATGATATGATATGGTTATGGTTGCTTCAACCATCACATAAGACTTTTTTGATATGATGAGTTATCATTACTTTGGATTATGAGAGGGTGAGAAAAAAAAGACTTGCTCGTTCTTTCTTGCTCATTCTCTCTCTTGTTCTTGAGCTCTCTTGTTTTTGCTCTCACCCTCAACCTCTTGCTCCCTCTCTTGACTCTATGGTTCATATCTCTCATGAGTTGAGAATCAAGAACCATAGATAAAATCCCATTCTAATTCTTCTCTACTCATTCTAGTTCACTAGGTTTAGCAAACCAAGTGAACTAGTTTCTTCAAAGAACGAAGAAGGAGCTAAAGGTTGGAGCTTTCAGGTGGATCTATCTTCGGCGTACGGAGACGACGAGAAGAAGCCAATCGGACCACCATCGAAGCATGAAGACGAAGGAGTTCAAGACAAGCAAGGTATAACCCCCTAACCGAGTAGCTAGAAACTCATAGTTAGGTTGTTTGATAGATGTTTAACCAAGATCCGGGTTATAGGTCCATGTTACCACCTCCGTAAAAATAGTTTTTTACCAAATTCCGCATTCCCGAATGTACCGGGAGAGGTAGCATGGACTTACAGTGGTATCAGAGCCTAGTTAAACTCTATCTAGCATGTTAGCAAGTAACTAGAAGATCGATCAAAGAAAAGTCCCGAAAACGAACCCCAAGAATTTCAAGTTTCTGTCGATTTTTTTACTGTTCAAAAGTTGATTATTTTAACACCTAAAATCGGCTCAGGCTTTTTTGTGAATAACCACCAAAGATAGACCCACGATCGAGTCAAAGCGCCGCGGGAGCATGCTCCCGCCGTTGATCCGCGGCCGAGTTGCCTCGGCCGAGGTCAATCTTCGGTGCAGTGTTATTCTGGGGGTATTTTGGGATTTCTGGAATATATATTTTCAACCCAGATTTTCCAGAACGAAAATTTTATTTTGGGGTCCCGAAAATCCGTATTTTTGATCGAACTTCTAAAAGACTTAAGCTAACGGGTTTTTCTGTAATGTGATATTTGTATTGAACGTCTACTAATCGCTATATGTCGATTAGTGGGGGTTATACAAATCTGTGATCTGTAATGTTGCTGGAATGTGTATATGAATGTGTTGGATTGTCGCGGGTGAATAGCCGGGGGTTGTGAGACGAGAGTTTTCTTTTCTTTCAATTCTTGTAAATTTGTAAATTGATGTAATAATTATTTGTATGGCCGCACAACCGGGTCGGGGTTGTAGCCGTCATTGTATAATTTCTTTTTACTGTTTTTGCTCCTAGGATAGACCCATGGAGGGGTGCACAAACTACCGGGTATGCCGAAGTGTCGAGTGGCCTACTCATGGAGATGAGGGAGGTTGCTACGCTTCGGGTACTTGGCGGGTAGTTTGCCGCACCCGTAGGGGTCTTGGGTGGGGTGTTGGCTATTCACCGCGACCGTGTAATCTGTCTTTCGTTACAGGCTCGTACGAATTACAGATTCCTAGTATATCCAATGTATTCATCTGTGATCTGAAATGTTTATCATTGCAGTATATCTATATATGATACTATTTAGGCGTTGCTTATGTTTTACAGACGCGCTAGCCCAGCCCCCGCTCTGTCGTTAGTTAAGTAACCAAACGGGTAATGACGGGGCCCAGTGGCGAATGCGAATGGCATAAGCGTACGTCATATTTTGGTTGTTTTCTGCGATGGTAGGATTAAATGATGGGACGCATTAAAAGAACTAATGCAAGAATATCACACATTAAAAGAACTAATGCAAGATAATAAACCAAGTTAAAGTCGTTGGAACACTTTCGAAAAACCACTCGGTTCTTTTCAAAACCAACTTTTAAATGCGGAGCTTGAGCCACTCCTTTTAAAAGCTATCTCGTTCCATCGACCAAATCAAGTTCACTACGTTCACGGTTTTGCCAAAACCATTCGTAGCCCTCCGTCGTTTCACATGAATAGTCAATAGTATTCAAGCTGTGTTTGTTGGCCAAAGTCAAGGCATAGTGATTGGTAGCTATTGGGTGTTCATGTGCAGCATAGATAGATGCGTTGGTTTGGAACAGTCGTACTGCCTTGTTGGCCAAAGTCAAGGGTATGTGCGGGTGGATTCAAATTAACCTGGAGAACGACGGGTAGAACTTGACATGTGACTTATGATTTGTTGGTCAAAGTCAAGGTCATAAGAGCATGGGGCAAAAATCCACATCGGGAGTTTCATAAGTACTGAAACTTGCTAGATTTGCATACCATTTGGAGTGTGATGATTCTGGTAGGATTCCTTCATTTTCGTCACGCGATGATATTTGGATCCCGATCCTACTGTGAGTATATGCTAATCCTCGGGAAATTTCTCGCTAAACGATCAATGCTATAAACCTAGTAGGTGCCTAGAAAGGTGTTAGCGGGGCTACGCCCCCAGGGAAAAGAGGTTCTTTAATTTAGGAACTTCGCGAAAGCGTTGGAAAACCTCCCTCGAAATACCGACACCGGCCTGGCTGAACGGTTAAGCAAGTATTGTACGGTGGGATTGATCCTGAGTAATTCTTCCTTTATGGTTTGAGGAGGGATTCGAGAAACAGTGGGAGCCATCCTGTTTAGATAAACTAAAAACCACTCTAAACTTGCAAGAGCATCATGCTGAGTGTTTCTTCTTCTCTCCTAATTGCAGCGACCAATAAACATGACTGGACTTAAGTTACTCCTAGATAAAAACAAACTGACAGGGCCAAACTACAAAGATTGGCTCAGGAATGTCAAGATAGCAATCACTTACGACAAGCTGGGGTATCTTCTTACCACCAAAGCTCCCCCTGTCCCTGGTCCAACTTCCAGCATCGCGGATAAGGAAATCTGCAAGACTTGGGAGATTGATAGAGCGAAGGCCAAGTGCCTCGTGCTTGCCTCGATGGACAACGAACATCAGAGGAGGCACGAGAATATGGACTTGGAATCCATATTGCTTCATACAAAAGAACTGTATGGAGAGCAATCTCGTATCGCAAGATACGAAGCGTCGAAAAAGTTATTTTCGACAAGAATGGCCGTCGGATCATCAGTAGCCGAGCACGTGCTAAAGATGATCGGCTACATTGAGGAGCTCGCGGACCTAGGGATCACATTAGAGAGTGAGCTATATACGGATATAGTTCTCCAGTCCCTTCCTTCCACTTACGCCCAGTTTATACTGAACTTCAACTTACAAGAAAAAGAGGTTGAACTTTCAGTGCTCCTCAACATGCTGAGGAGCGCAGAGGGCACCCTACAGAAAGGTAGGAAAACATCCACTTTGTTTGTAGGAGGATCATCTTCTTCTAGGTCCAAGGCGAAAGCCAAGGGAAAGAAGAAGAAAGCCCCCGCCAAACCAAGGGGCGGTGTTAGTAAAGTGGATACGAAGGGAAAAGCAAAAGCAACAAAGTTGGCGGGAAAGCTTGTGGATAAGGAAGAATGCTTCTATTGTCATAAGAAAGGACACTGGAAGAATGATTGCAGGGCCTGGAAGGCCAGAACACAGGAATTGAAGCAGGTTGCAGCTTCAGCTTCAGGTGTGTATGTTATTGAAAACTGTCTTTCAATAAACTCTACTTCCTGGGTATTGGATACCGGATCAGGATCTCATATCTGTAATTCTTTGCAGGCGTTGAGAAACCGTAGTGTTTTGAAAGCAGGTGACATGACCCTCAGAGTTGCGAACGGAGCTAGCATGGATGCTAAAGCCGTGGGGGACTATCACCTGGGAATGTCAGATGGACATGTTTTGGTTTTTCATAATTGCTTTTTTGTACCCAACGCAACTTGTAATATCATTTCTGTATCTTTAGTTTCTAAAGAAGGTTATGAATTTGCGTTTGTAAGTAATGTTGTACACATTCACCTTAATCAAGTTTTGATTGGGTCAGGTACATTGCGTAATGGTATATACGTGTTAAACCAACCACAGATTTTTAATGTCCAGAATACACACAAAAGAAAGTCTCCAGAAATAAATCAGACTTTCTTATGGCATTGTAGATTGGGTCACATCAATGAGAGAAGGTTGACGAAGTTACATACAGAAGGGTATTTGAATGCGTTCGAATATCAGTCGTATGCCACTTGTCAATCTTGTCTCAAAGGAAAGATGACAAAGACTCCGTTTACTGGACATGGAGTAAGAGCGAGCGAGCTCTTGGGACTCGTACACAGTGACGTGTGCGGTCCAATGTCTACACATGCCCGAAGCGGACATTCTTACTTCATTACTTTTACGGATGACTTCTCAAGGTACGGTTATGTCTTCTTAATGAAACATAAGTCCGAGGCCTTTGGAAAATTCCAGGAGTATAAGAATGAAGTAGAGAAACAGACCGGCAAAAGTATTAAGATTCTAAGATCGGATTGAGGTGGAGAATACTTAAGTGCCGAGTTCCTGGACTATTTAAAAGAGAACAGAATTCTCTCTCAGTTTACTCCTCCATACACCCCGCAACATAACGGTGTATCGGAGAGACGGAACCGCACCCTATTGGATATGGTGCGGTCCATGATGGGTAACGCTGAGTTACCGCGATCATTCTGGGGGTATGCGCTAGAATCAGCTGCGTACCTTTTGAACCGAGTTCCGACTAAGACTGTGCCTTCCACACCATGTGAAATGTGGTGTGGGAAGAGACCCTATCTTAAGCACATTAAGACATGGGGATGTCCGGCTTTTGTCAAAAAGCAGCATGCGGACAAGCTCGAGGCACGCTCAGTACAGTGCAAGTTTGTGGGGTATCCAAAGAACTCAAAAGGATATTTCTTCTACTGTGAAGAGGAACAAAAAGTTCTTGTTTCTCGTCATGCCTACTTCTTGAAAACTGAGTTTTTGGAAAACCAGATAAGTGGGAGCGCAGTAGAACTGGAAGAAATTCCAGAACCACGGACTATTACTGAAAGTTTAGTGGAACCAGAAGGTTCGGAAGAACAGGACATTCCTACGCCGCTCCGCAGAAGTAGTAGGCAGTCTCATCCGCCCGGGAGATACTACGGTTTTCTCATAGACGGGGATAGAGAGGATTGCATCATAGATTATGATGAGCCTACTAGCTTCCAGCAGGCCGTTCAAAGCGTTGACTCAGTGAAATGGCTGGATGCAATGCGGACCGAAATGGAGTCTATGTACACCAACAAGGTATGGACGTTGGACATTGCTCCAGACGGGGTAAAACCCGTAGGATGCAAGTGGATCTTCAAAAGGAAGATTAGTGTAGATGGACAGGTTGAGACCTATAAAGCTAGGCTGGTAGCAAAGGGTTTTCGTCAAAGACCTGGCTTAGACTATGACGAAACCTTCTCTCCAGTAGCCATGCTGAAATCCATTCGGATCCTTCTTGCCATTACTGCCTTCCACGATTATGAGATTTGGCAAATGGACTTAAAGACAGCTTTTCTAAATGGAAATTTAGAGGAGTGTGTCTATATGGACCAGCCAGTGGGTTTCATTCAGAGTGGGAGCAGCGGAAAGGTGTGCAAGTTGCTTAAGTCCATCTATGGACTAAAGCAGGCATCGCGGAGTTGGAACATCTGCTTTGATGAGACGGTCAAAGAATTTGGCTTTATCAAAAATCCAGATGAACCATGCATCTATAGTAGATTTGTAGCGAGAACTGTAGTATTCCTCGTTTTATACGTGGATGGCATTCTCTTAATAGGAAATGACATTCCTATGCTATAATCTGTCAGGGGGTTCTTGTCACACAGGTTCTCCATGAAAGACCTGGGTGATGCCTCGTACATTCTGGGTATCCGGATCTACCGTGATAGATCCAAGAGGATATTAGGACTTTCACAGTCCAGGTACATCGACACCATACTGAAGAGATTCAGTATGGAAGATTCCAAGCGCGGTAACCTACCGGCTTGTCACGGGATCACCCTCTCTAAAGAGATGTCTCCCAAGACTGATTTAGAGAGGGATCGCATGTCTATTATACCCTACGCTTCTGCGGTAGGCTCTATAATGTATGCGATGTCGTGTACCAGACCGGATGTAGCTTATGCACTGAGTGTGGTAAGCCGGTATCAGTCAAACCCTGGGGAGAAACACTGGATAGCGGTAAAGAACATTCTCAAGTATCTGAGAAGGACTAAGGAGATGTTCTTGGTGTATGGCGGAAAAGACCTCCAGATCGAGGCCTTTGCTGACTCCAGCTTCCAGAGTGACAAGGATGATTCCAAGTCCATGTCGGGTTTTGTCTTTACCCTCAATAGAGGGGCGGTTTGTTGGAAGAGTTCCAAACAGGAAACCGTTGCAGACTCGACGATGGAAGCGGAATACATCGCTGCATCTGATGCCGCAAAAGAAGCTGTCTGGATGAGGAAGTTCTTGAAAGAACTTCAGGTGGTTCCGTCCATTGTTGATCCAATACCTCTGTATTGCGACAACAACGGGGCTATAGCTTTAGCGAAGGAACCCAGGTCCCATCAGAGATCCAGGCACATCTTGAGGCGGTATCACCTGATCAGGGAGATCGTGGATCGCCAGGAGATCGAGGTTCGGAGAGTCGCTTCAGAAGATAGCACTGCAGATCCATTCACCAAGGCCCTGCCCCAGACTCAGTTCGAGCGGCTGATCGAGATGATAGGTCTTCGATACGCCAGTACATGGCCTTAGTGCAAGTGGGAGATTGTTAGTGTATATGCCCTAGAGGCCATTACTGTATCATACTAGTTTGTGTATTACTTAATGGATGCTTGGGATATTCACCTTGTATATACAATCTTGCTCAAAATAGTAGTATGCTACTTGGTTTGTTTCTACTTCAATGTGTACATGTTTTTATTTTTGTATATCGCCTATACACATTAGTGGAGCCCTTAGGATCTTTGCTTGATTACCAGCGATGTGATGGCCGTCACACTAGTGGGGCTGGGTAATCTATAAGCACATCCTTATGCAGGTCCCTGGTCGCAGGACTATCGAGACAGGGCATCGATACTCCGGAGTAGACCAGCGCATGCGCTTCTCATCCCTGTGTGGGAGACGGTCTGTCCCACAGCCGTCAGTACGTCGTACTTGAGATAGTATGCGGGTGCTCGTTAGGTTACGGGTACACTGGACAGGACTCGTCGGGAACTGACTAGTTGGTATTATGCCTATCGTCAGTTATCAGTTCCCAGGTGACATGAGTACATCTTAGTCCGCTGACTTGACACTGTCACTTCGCCTTGAGTGTGTTCCCACTGTACTTTGATCACTACCCTACCACGGCTCAAAGGAGTCGTGCAAACAGGTAGTGGTTGGGTGCAGTCCCGAAGCACTTGGAGGCAGTGACGGTTAGACAGGATTCGTCTCTCCCGGTATTGGGGGTTGACATCGCGCTGTGTCTAGGAGAGCCATTACACGAGTAGTCCCTGGCCAGGGCAAACGAGATATACTGGTAGGCTTCCAGTGTTATCTCAGGGTGTTTTGGGCTTCGCTCCGGCACAACTTGTACCGCTATTGGGGGACTGACGTTTACCGCCCCCTAGGCCCGCCATGCGATGTATCAGACGAACAGACTGGACTGTACGGAGAATGTCACACTCAGGCTCAGTAGGAGTTCAGATGGGTTTCGCCTCATCGGTCTTCTTGTCGGCATTACCTGGGGACCGTTACGTACAGCTAGTGCTGCTTGCGGTCTGTGGTTAAACCCACTGCCAGCGTAGTGTCGAGTCTTTAGAGTCCCACACAGAAAGCTTTTCGCCTTTAGGCAAAAGAGTAGAGGTCGCATGGTATTGCGACAGGTCACATGGTTTTGCGACAGGGTTCGGTCACATCCGTGCACTTGTGCACGTACAGTGTCCGGACAGTTTACACTAGCGGGCTTTGGTTTAAGCCAGATCCTAATGTACCTTTTGGGATTGGATTTATCCAGTTTGCATTCGTGTTCCTCGGAACGCGGATGCGGGTGTGTATGCACAGTTGACAGGGAGGCAAAGGCAGCGGATTCTCATTAGGGTTGTTGACAGTTGACCGTTGACTATTTGACTTTTTGCTCAACCCTAATGAGAATATGATATGTGATTAACTATTATATTAATTAAGTATTATGGTGACATGGTTGTTGACTTTTGTTGACTTTGTTGACTTGTTGACTTTTGTTGACTTGTTGACCTGTTGACTTGTTGATCGGTTGACCATCATAATAACCATAGCCATCATTTCATGGCAAAGACTTTTACTTGCTTGCTCATTTGTGTAAAATGAGTGCATGATATGATATGGTTATAGTTGCTTCAACCATCACATAAGACTTTTTTGATATGATGAGTTATCATTACTTTGGATTATGAGAGGGTGAGAAAAAAAAGATTTGCTCATTCTTTCTTGCTCATTCTCTCTCTTGTTCTTGAGCTCTCTTGTTTTTGCTCTCACCCTCAACCTCTTGCTCCCTCTCTTGACTCTATGGTTCATATCTCTCATGAGTTGAGAATCAAGAACCATAGATAAAATCCCATTCTAATTCTTCTCTACTCATTCTAGTTCACTAGGTTTAGCAAACCAAGTGAACTAGTTTCTTCAAAGAACGAAGAAGGAGCTAAAGGTTGGAGCTTTCAGATGGATCTATCTTCGGCGTACGGAGACGACGAGAAGAAGCCAATCGGACCACCATCGGAGCTTGAAGACGAAGGAGTTCAAGACAAGCAAGGTATAACCCCCTAACCGAGTAGCTAGAAACTCATAGTTAGGTTGTTAGATAGATGTTTAACCAAGATCCGGGTTATAGGTCCATGTTACCACCTCCGTAAAAATCGTTTTTTACCAAATTCCGCATTCCCGAAAGTACCGGGAGAGGTAGCATGGACTTACACTAACGTCGACTTACATAGGCAAGTGTTCAAGAGAAAGGGTTATCTAATTAAGGAACTTCGTGAAAGCATTGGAAAACCTCCCCTTATCTCTTGCACTTACCTGGCTTCGTGATCTGTATATCTTGAGCCCGTTTCTCGACACAGTTTTATTTCAACAATCAGGTTCTTGAGTCGGTCTAGTTGACTAGCATAACATAAACAGCTAGGGGTGTGATATTCTTTATTTTTATGATATTTGTGAATTCTTGTTAATATAGGTGATACACGATTTAATTCAATTTTTTACGATTCTTATTCTTTTGTTTATACTCAGTCTCAATTCATTTGTTCAAATTGTCAAGATTCTTGGCACATTCATGACAATTTTCCTTTCTTAGGGGTTGACCAACCGTCCCAGAATTTTGATAATGGTCACCCACCTAACACTCTTGAACCCAGTCCCACTTCAACCATAGGCCAAATGATTGAAAATTTAAAGAAAGAGGTCAACAGATTGACTGCTTTAGCATCACCACCATCACAACCCCTCCAACCTGAAACAATTGAACCATCATTAGGGAATGATAGTGAGATGGATGCTTGATTTACCATTTTAGAGAAGGGTATTGAAGTAATGATTGCGGTCAAGAATCAATCAGCTTCTATGCTAGCCCTATTCATACAGCAGTCTGAGCAATTGTTTCTTGCTCAAGCTCAATCATTGGTTAGAATATAGGAACACGCGAAACATTTAGATGTGAGGATTCTAGGGAGTGAGCACGGTCAATCGGAACCCAATAACGTTAGTATCTGTCATCTAAGAAGTCACCCGAGTGAGATAAATGATCAAACAAATTTTGATGATTTCATAAATGATGATACGATTGAATTGACTGAGTGCTACCAGAACAAACAAGAAAACCCTCTAAGGCAGATCGATGATTTTTGTAATCCAATTTTAAATGAGGGACCTTGTGAATTTGTCGGGTATGGTTTGGATAAATTGTTGGAAGAGATCAATGATCAGGAACCCACATTTTTTTTATCACCTAGTGATATTGTTTCGGAAGAAACATTAGTGTGGGAACCTACTTTTTTAGATGACATGATGTGGGGTTAGTAGTCACTCTAACAAGGTTCTACAAGGTATCAACCATGCCCGATTAAAATTTTAGCCGTGCCGAATAACTCTAAACAAGATCTTTAAACTAGAGATTAGGCTAAAACTAGCAAGTTAAAAACTTTAACACCAAGTGAATACGAAATACAACCTTTGTAGATCGGTCCTTCACTTCTTAAGATCTTTGTAGTAGTCCCTTCGCTGCGATCATCAAACTCCCGGACTCTCGGACGGCTCTATGAGAAAATTGCAACGGTATTTCTTGAAAACTTCGAAGCCGAAGATGATCTGAGTCGAGAGAATATGAACTCAAGCTTCTACTTCACTAACTAGAGAATTAGTGAAGCAAACACCCTAAACTAAAGTGCTAGTCTAGTAGAGGAAGATGAAATAGGAAATGGGTACACTTAAGAATTTCTTTTCTCACTTTCATCCTCTCTCTTTATCAAACCCTAGAAAGAAATTGAAGGAGGAAGAAGATAAGCTCAAAATGAGAATGAAATCTAATCTAGAGAGTGTTAGCTAACCATGGGTGAGTGTGTATCATATATTAACTCATGTAGAGACATAACCATGGCTAATTATAGTGGTTAGGTTTATAAAAATCCTAAGTAAAAACAAAACTAGTGGACTTTGGTCAATGCATTCATAAGCTTCATGAAGCTTCATGCACTTGAACAATTATCCACTAATTTTGTATTTATTTTGTATATTAAAACCCCACCAATATAATTACAATGGTGTATGTCTCATACACCCATGTAGTGTGTATCAACAACCATGATACAAAATGTATGCAAATAAATATATATCACATATATATTAAGTTGTGCACAAGTGAGAAAAATAAATGCTTAAGTGAACCAATGTTATTTAATGTAAATTAGTATATCACATATACAATTATACACTAAATTATTAAATCAACACTTGACTTAATAATCCGGTTATATCACATATAACCGACTAACATCCAATGTATCGACTTATCGAATCAACCCTTGATTCGATAACTTGGTTATATCGCATATAACCGATCGACACAAACATCGCGAGAATAGAATACGGTATCACATACTCGCATTATTCTCGGTCCCGTACATATCATATATGCGCTCCTATTTCGTTTTTCCTGAGCCAGTAAAACATCTTTGTAGGACTCTAATGACTCGTCAATACGCCGGCAGTAGTTGATGATCATATCAAGCACCCACAAGCCGTCAGCGGTAATAGCTGGACGTAATGGCTACCCAGGTATTGAGCGATCAGAAGATCAGCAAGAAAGCCCGCTCCAACTCCTGCAAAAAGCCTGACAGTGGCACTACCGTACAGTCCGGTCTCCTCGTCTGATATGTCGCATATCAAGTCTAGGGGTGGTAAACGTCAGACCCCAATAACCGATAAGTCTTGCCGATGCGAGGCTCATAACGGGTCGAGAAACTACTGGTAACACTTACCAGTAAATCTCTAAACCAGCCCTGGCCAGAGACTTCCCTGTTATGGCCAATCGAGCATAGCGCAATATCAACCCCCAATACTGGGAGAGACGAAACCCCTCCTATCGCTCATTGCCTCCATGTGACTCGGGACTGTACCCAAAAACCACCTTTTTGCACGCCCTCTTGGACGTGGTAAGGTGGAAATCAAAGCACAGTGGGAACACACAAGACTCTATGACGATCTCGGGTCTACAGATTAACCTGTACCAGTGTCACCAGAGAACTGCCATCTGACGTAAGGTATAATACCATCTGGGAGTTCTCGGCGAGTCCGTCCAGTGTACCCAGTCTACACTGAGCACCCGTATATCATCTCTGATGTAAAACACCAATGGATATGGGATCATCCATCGCCTATCTGTATGGGTCGAGAAAGCATACGCTAGTCTACACTGGTATATCGATACCCCGTCTCGATACACCCACGACTAGGGACCTTGAAGGATGTACTTATGGACTACCATGTCCCCACTAGTATGATCCGCATCATAGTCCAGGTAGTCAAGTACACATCCTAAGGGCTTTACCAACATGTGACAGATAGGCAATCAGTGTACATGTTAAGGTGAAGAGTAACCAGATAGCATACTACCATGTCGAGCAAGAAAGTCCTCCCTATATATGTCCAAGCATCCACTACGATATACATCTCATGTATAGTAATGGCCTCTAGGGCATACATATAACTAACAATCTCCCACTTGCACTAGGGCCATCTGATAACAGTGGTTGTATTATCTCATACTCAACCATCCCATAAAAGTCTCTCTTTGGGAAAAGGCCTTTGTGAGTGGATTCGCCGTGTTGTCCTCCGAGTCTACTCTCCTGACCTCGATCCCCTGGAGATCAACCATCTCCATGTTCAGGTGATACTGCCTTAGAATTTGTCTGGATCGCTGATGGGACGGGCGTTCCTAGGCATAAACCACAATTCCATTGTCATACAGTGGTAGGAACGAAGTTCATCTTATGAACTAATATACACTCAGACTTCCTCTTTTGTAGCATCTTTGGTAGCGATGTATCCAGCCTTTATCGTCTAGTATGCCACGGTATCTATCTTTGAACTCTTCCAACATACCGTCCCTTTACTGAGGGTAAAGACAATGCCTGTGACTGACTTTCAGTCGTCCTTATCACTCTGGAACCTTTCCAGTGATTCTCCCCAGGATCAATTGATACCATCTCACTACAGCTAGTGAGTATCCTAAAATCCAATTAGATCTATCTCATATATCCAAAACCCAGGATTTTGTAGGTTTCACGTTGATTCTATATGGAGAATCATTGTGATAAGCGGAGATTGACCGAGCGTAGCATAGGAAACTCCTTTCCTATCATGAGTATGTTATCCACGTTCTCAACGAGGATTTCCACTATACTCTCTACTACCTTTTTTTGTATATGTTAGTTATGTATATGCCCTAGAGGCCATTGTTGTACATATGATGTATATTATAATGGATGCTTGGATATATATAGAGATGACTTTCTTGCTCGTCATTATAGTATGTTATTTGGTTTCACTTTATCTTAACATGTTGACTTGTATTGGTTTACTGTTTTTCTCTCATATGTTGATAAAGCCCTTAGGATCTGTACTCGACTACTAGGACTATGATGAGATCATACTAGTGGGGCCATGGTAGTCGATGAGTACATCCTATAACTGTTCCTAGTCGAGGGTATATCTAGACAGGGCATCGATACACCAGAGTAGACTAGCGTATACGCATCTTGACCCATATGATGGGCGATGGATGATCCTATATCCATCGGTGTTTGACATCAGAGATGGTGTACGGGTGCTCAGTGGAGACTGGGTACACTGGACGGACTCGCCGAGAACTCCCAGATGGTGATATACCACACGTCAGATGGCAGTTCTCCGGTGACACTGGTACAGGGTAGTCTGTAGACCCGAGATCGTCATGGAGTCTTGTGTGATTCCCACTGTGCTTTGATTTACACCTTACCACATCCAAGAGGGCGTGCAAAACGGTGGCTTTTGGGTACAGTCCCGAATCACATGGAGGCAATGAGCGATAGGAGGGGATTCGTCTCTCCCGGTATAGGGAGTTGATGTTGTGCTGTGTTCGATTGGCTATAACTGGAAGTCCCTGGCCAGGGCTGACATAGAGATTTACTGGTAAGTGTTACTAGTAGTTTCTCGACCCGTTATGAGCCATACATCGACACGACTTATTGGTTACTGGGGTCTGACGTATACCACCCCTAGACTTGATATGCGACATATCAGACGAACAGACCGGACTGTACGGGAGTGTTACTGATTGGATTCACAGGAGAACGCACAGGCTAGCTTGTTGATCTTCTGATCGCTCAATACCTGGGTGGCTGTTACGTTTAGCTGACCGCTTGCAGCTTGTGGGTTATTGATATGATCATCACCTGCTACCGGCGTATTGACGATTCTTTAGAGTCCTACACAGAGGTTTCTTGGCTCAGTCGAAATGGAGTAGAGGCACATATGTGATATGCGCAGGACCGAGGATAATGCGATATGAGATACCGTATTATATTCTCGCGATATTTAGATATGAACCGGGTCATCGGATCAAGTGTTGGTTCGATGAATCGGTACATGATATATTAGTCGGTAATATTCGATATAGCCGGATCGTCGGATCAAGTGTTGATTCGATGATTTAATGTATAATAATATATATGATATATTGTATTACATTATCTAATATTGGCTCGCTTTATTATTTCATTTTCTCATTGGATGATATATTGATATATATACGATATAAGTTAATTGTATTATTTTCTTTTGTTGCAAATATATAATATATATGTGATATATATTATTGTGACATGATATGATTTATTGTTAAACATGTTTAAGGATGACTAATGAGGTTAGGGTTTGATTAGGGTTAGTTGCTTCATGCACCTTCTATGTCACGACCCAAAAAGGTACGTGATGGCCCTAATACTACGCAACGCCTCCAGACGTAACGCAGTAAAAGAAAGCCAAAACCCAGAAATCTAAACCATAAAAATACGGAAAAGATAATATAAAGTTTTGGAAATATTTTAAATCACAACCCAAATTCTTTAAAATAGTCCACATTTTCTGTAAAATTTTGGCAGCACCTCCTTTATAAAACCAGCCCCTAAAAAGGGTACAACATGAATATAATATAAAGCATCCCAAACGGGAGCAAAATCCACGCCCAACGGCGGAAAACAACACCACAACAGATATACGACGCCGTAGCGAAGAAATCAGAGACAAAGAAAGGAAACTGTATAAAATCCACAAATCCACAATAATATACAAATCCGTCCTCACCAAGTCTCTAAGTCACAACAACTGCTAGTAGATGGAGAGTACAATATACAACGAATATACAAAACACTCTCTGAATACCCACAAAACCCACCTGGCAAAACTGCACACTAACAGGCGAAGTGGTATCCGCAACCCAAAAGATGATAGATGAGTGTGAAGCTGAATAGCTTGCCTTGACTACTTTGGGGAAACTCCAGCAAAACCTGTGGCACAACGGGGGTGAGTTGCCAACTCGTGAATAGTAAATAACATATGCAGGTAATCGCGAGAATGAACGTACAGCATGAATCTAATATATGACATTTCAAATATAATGGTCATGAGTACGAAATAATGGAAAGTACGCTCTCAAGTACCACCAATATGTCCTGCAATAATAATGTGACAACAGTATGCAATAATCATGCTCTGGGGATATGAGAAAGTAAATGTGCAACTCTCATGGAGGTACTCTCACAGGTACTCCTAATACATAAAACAGTGCACAAGTATATAAAGATGAGGGATGGAGTGAAATATGTCAATTCCACGGAATCCTGACATCGTGGTAGGATCATAATCCAACAATGACAAATCAAAATCCCAATCCTCAATCAGTCACCAAATCCGCTCTCATATCATCTAAGTGTCACATCTCATCAAACTACACAATATCAAATGTATCTCACATAAGTGTCGAATGTACAAGTCAAGTAGATCTCACATATCTAATATGTATACTAACAGTATATCTCCCATATCTCAATGTACAACAGTAGGTGGATCTCACATCTCTCGTATGTACAGTATCTGTATATCTCCCATATATCTCATGTACAACAGCTAGTGGATCCCACATATCTCGTCTGTACAATATCAGGTATCTCTCACCTATATCACATGTACAACAGCTAGTGGATCCCACATATCTCGTCTGTACAATCTCAGTATATATCACAATATATCATATGTACCACACTAAGTGGATCTCACATCTCTAGTGTGTACGATATCATCATCCAATCCCAATGAATCTCATAAATCTCAAGTCAAATCTCCAGCACAGTTCTAACATCCTAAATATAATGACATATATAAATATGATGAGGGCAATACACATATATTAGCGTCCCATTCCACTAATATTGGTGTAAAGGCATATATAACAGCGGCTTAATCCCCTGTTATATATACAAGAGTATTTAGAAATATCATAAAACCAATGTGTCTAGCATCGACACAGAAAACTGATAAGTACGTATCATACGCTATCACGAGAGCCCGAGTGCCTCTGTCTGCCCCTCGCCTCTCGACGTATCGATACGCACATGACTCCCGACGGTATCCCCCTGATATCCGCCGAGTCTCTGGTAATGTCACCGGAAAGTATGGCTCCCCTAGGCCTCATCGCCTCAATGCGACATCGGCTCACTCCGACAACATTCTAGCTTCGGGGTACCTCCGGGCCCCACCATGTATCCTCATGCGGCTCTCGACGCCTCCTCGCATAGGATATATATATCTGCACCGATAAATCTCATGGTGGATGCTATAATATCATCTCAAGGAAAACCGGGTCTTCATGTATGCATAATTTCATGAACCACCACGGTCCCCAAATCCAGAAAACATCATGAAAAAATCCATATAACAATGCGATAATCCATGAATAAATATACGCAATATGAAACTGTAATGAAAGCGTATAAATGTAAAGTATAGCATTCACCAGATAACAAATGAATACATGAAACGTAAAGCAGAAATATAGGTATCTACCTATAACATGATGATGTGATATACCTATCAGGTATAAATAAGTATGCAATACGAGTACACCTGCCAATATGATAATGTAATATACCTATCAGGTATAGGTATGAAATACTTGTAAACCTGCCTGTATGCTGATATGATATACCTATCAGGTATAGGTATGTATGGAAATATCAATATCATGATGTAATATACCTATCAAGTATAGGTAAAGTATGGAATGTAAGTACACCTGTATCCATGTCCCTAGGTGTATATGTATCTAGCCCTACTGATACAACATCCTATAGTAAATAGGAACTAGCATGTCAAGTCTAATATAACAATAGGAAATATGTATCAAAAGTCACAATGTTCCTAACCATACAATAGCATTTCTAAAATATGGTCGTGTATGACATGGCAATTATTGACGGTGTGTGTGGCATCAATCAGTGCTCTCGCAATCTGAGCCGTCAATAATAGTGCAGTGTCCTAAGGATACTAGTCCAATCACAACTATCACTAAGCAGTCAGGTATATGCGCAATTCTAAACATGATATAGAATATGCGACAAAGGTAAAGGTTTCTAGCCCAGACGCATAACGCCATGCGGGCGATTCCCCTGTAGATGTTAAATCTACTCACCCACACTCCAAGCTAGATGAAATCTACCACCTGAATCCTCCTGTGGCAGTGTCCGTAGTCCTCGTCTGCGAACCTGCAACATATAAACAACAACAACATACACATATCAATAATAGCTACGAAATACAAACTAGCTACATCTAACCGACACAACAACATACAACCACCTCTTAAGTGTTCGTATCGTGGCTAACGAGAGTAGCGACACGACGAAAACGACTTAAGAGCGAAACTACGAAAACGGCACGACGCGTGTCGTAACACGTATCGCACGAACACGAAACACTAGAAACTGCACAATTGATCCCAGATTTCCCTACTATGAAAACTAAACAATTTCAACAAGACCAGAGGAACCCAAACCCTAGCAGACACCTACAGACAAAACCCCACACCCAAACTCAACCCTCTGGCCGGCGTCGCCGGCCCCTCCTTAAGCCCTCGCCGGCCCTGGCCGGTGGCATGGGTCTCGTGCTTCAGGTGGTGCTCCAGGTCCCCTAGTACAACACAACCTCTATGTTGAATTCATCAGTAGACATCCCGGATCAAAGCAGGTTCTCAAAACCACAAACCGACACCAAAATACGATATTTCGCAACAAACCCTAATTTAACAATCTAAACAGAATTTAAAAAGCTTAACTACACTAAAAACACTTAAAATAACAGTAAGAGAATATACCTACACAAAGGAAGCCAAAGATCCAAGCTCAAGAACACACCAAGGCATCCAAGTGAGAAATCATGCACAAAATATGATTTTTGTGCAAAGATATGGATTTTGTGAAGGTTTTATGAAATAATTATGAAGAAATGAGATGGGAAAAGGATAAGGGCAGTAGAGGGGAGAGGAATCTCGGCCAAGGTGAGAAGGAGAGAAAGAGAGAGGCAATTTCCAAGTAATTCCTCACAATAAATGCAAAGTCAACACACACACACATGCATGCACCTTCTATTCTTATCCTTTCTATTCTTTTTCTTTTCTAATTCCCTTTTAATCCTAGGCCACACAATCCTTCATGCAATGGTTAAGATTAACTTAGGAAAATTTTTAAGAAAATTTGAAAAGCAAAGATTTCCAGAAATGTGCAAACCGGACTAAAATAACATTAAAAATGGGAAAAATTCAAATTGCACCAAAACGTCCCATATACTCTCAAAGTGTGCGCACAAGCTTTATTTTCTCAAAACTAGGTGCTGGTAACTCGATATGGCCGTTTGATCGCAATCGGTATAAAACTGACAATACCGATGAATTTCACCCAAAAACAGAAACAAGCACAAAACGATTTCTAGATCGTTACAATCTCCCCCCCTTATAAAAATTCGTCCCCGAATTTAAAATTTCACCAAGCATACCTTCAAAGAGAAGAGTACAAAACTCCCAAATCTCACTCGCAGCTTCCCAAGTGATCCCCTCACTATACAGCTACGTCCAAGAAAACTCTCCACAGATGGCAAGACCTTTGACCGAAGTTTCTTCACCTGCCGAACCATTACACCAATGGCTGCCGGTGAACGAAAAGATCGAGTCCAAACCAATGGTCTGTGCTGAATCATGTGAAAAAGTCATGAAGGTATATGCAAAAATTAACACCATGAAAACGGGGTGAATAATCTATAATCTGGGCGGAAGTGCCAAATTAAAGCAACGAAAACTAACTCACATAAAGGATCTCAAAAGACCAACTAGAACATCTCCGAAGTCTCTAGACAAGCTGAGGTCCAAGAATCCTACTACGCTGAGTCAGAAAACAGACTGGCGATCGACACTACCTGACTAACCCTAAAGGTTGCCAATTGAAATATCTCCTGATAACCGCTATCCAGAAGTATCCCACAATGGCGAGTGACGATCCCAACTGCCGCAAACAACAAACCAACAAACACCTTGAGACGAAACCTGAAATTTCTCTTCACATTCCTGTCCACCTGTAACTATCTCACAAGTCACGTCAAAGCTGGCGGAACCTGAATGAACATAGAGAATTGACTGATGTGCCTGCTCTAGGATTTCACGTCTCCACCCGATAACATCAGGTACACAAACGCATCCCTAACTTAGCACAACCTCGTCACAATCAAGGGCTCCGAATCAAGAGCAAGAACTGATGCAATTGCTATCCAAATCTCCAACTGCTGAAAATTCTGCACACATGCCTCAGTTCAAGAAAAGAACCTCCTTACCTGGTCTTTACAGTCAACGGTGCAACAATACTCTAGTAATCCTGCATGAAACGGCGGTAAAAACCTGCTAAACCCAACATCAAAGGACCTCTGTCCGAACACAAGTCTGGGCCTAAGCTGTACGGTCACGATCTCCCTCGAAACCATACAAAACCGTTTCCCGTAACTACAAGACCTAGGAGTCAACACAAATAAGCCTGAAGGAACACTCCGAGAATCTAGCCAACAGCTGGGCTCTACCAATGTCTGCAAAACAAAGTCTCAAAAGCTGCTCCTGTTCCTCAAGACACAAAGAAAATGACCAGAATGTCGTCAAAACACAACAATAACTGGTCGAGGAACGGCCTGAAGAAATCTGGTACATCATATCCCACAAATGCTGCTAGGGTATTGGCAAGTCCAACGACACTACCAAAACACAAACTGCCCGTAGCACGCACAAAAGCAAAATTCGGAATGCCACCACTCCGAACCCGCAACAATGATGACCTGATCCCAAACAAACTTAGAAAAAGTCTCGCACTCTGGAGCTGATCGAAGAAATCGTCCAATCAAGGTAACAGATACCTAACCGCACCATAAGCCGGTTCAATTGACGATCCATCAATCCACAACCGCACCCTGTCGTCATCCTCCTGAACGAACAGAATTAGGAACTCCCAAAAGCGAAACACTCAGACACACAAACCTCCCAACAAACAACTCTGCAGCAGATCCTTAAGCTCCTTGAATTTCGCTAGCTCTCCTGAAACATCGTCGAAGAACCCTTGCACGATAACTACCCGGCCCAACAATCCCAATGTGGCTCCGGTATCTCGAATGAACGCCAAGAATCTACGACATATCCTCCAAAGCTGACTAGAGAAAAAGGCTGAATTCAAGCTGTGAAAGGCGGCACAACTATCCACCTGCACAACAAGAACTGACTCGCCGGGAAAACAAATCCTGACTGTTTCCACACGGTAGTCCACAGACGCCTAACACGTAACTAACCAATCTATGCCCAGGAGAATGTCAAATCCAACATCTCTAGAAGGATCCAATGACGGCAAAATCTCCTCACCAACTGGCATACGACTGCAATACGTGTCGCGCAACAAAAGAATCGCTGACAGAAGTTAACACAACAAAACGGCTGATCTATCTAACAAGATCCTCGTCCCAACCACGGCACAAAGTGCGAAAAACCAACAAGTACAACAACGAACATGAACAAGGATACCTGACACACCTGCACTGGACGTCCGGGCGTCCAATTGAGTAGAAACAAACCCTCGTGTCTGTCTCCTACCCACAACTGGCTGAAATCCTCCACTCTGTGGTATAGCTGTCTCGCAACAACGTGGCTCAGTACAAACTCGCACCCGATGATCCAAACTCCCGCACCGATAACATCCGGAAGAAAACTGCTGACCATCCTGGGAATAAGAGCTAGACGACTGTCCTCGTCTCACACCTCTAGTACTCCCATGCCGTGCACGAAACCTGTCACGACGACTAAACCTCTGTCCCTGGACTGGCACACCTACACGGGTCCTCCACTGTCCTGGAACTCGTAAAGTCTCTGGAATACGTGTCTCGTCAACTGAAGCTACATCTGCTGGTACTACATAAGTAACAGACTGCTGCATGCTGATCCCAAGGAACAACTGAGTAGCTGGGGTGACAAACTCCGGTCGCTGCGCTCAAATGGCATCAACTAATGATCTCATCGTCTGGCGCAAATCCTGCATCTCTGTCACAAGTCTAGCAAGCTGATCAGTCGAAGGCTGATCCACCTGCAACTGTGCAATACGAGTGCCCTCCTGGTCAGTGCTCGTCTCACCCGAGCTAACCCTGACCTCGGCTCTCGCTGCATCACTCTGAGTCCCCGTAGTCATCAATGGCAAGACTATAAATAGAGATAGGATTCGATAAGAACAAGGAAATCGAATCACAAGGATATGAATCATCAAGGAAGGAATCTCAAGAAATTGTACTTAGGCACTTTAGGCGAAATACTGCATCGTAAGTATGCTGCAGACATACCCACAGTACGTTACTCCGCTTAGGTTACCTACTCCATCATACCAGGTCATCCTACACTCCGAAAGGTAAAACCACGCTTTGATACCAACTTTGTCACGACCCAAAAAGGTACGTGATGGCCCTAATACTACGCAACGCCTCCAGACGTAACGCAGTAAAAGAAAGCCAAAACCCAGAAATCTAAACCATAAAAATACGGAAAAGATAATATAAAGTTTTGGAAATATTTTAAATCACAACCCAAATTCTTTAAAATAGTCCACATTTTCTGTAAAATTTTGGCAGCACCTCCTTTATAAAACCAGCCCCTAAAAAGGGTACAACATGAATATAATATAAAGCATCCCAAACGGGAGCAAAATCCACGCCCAACGGCGGAAAACAACACCACAACAGATATACGACGCCGTAGCGAAGAAATCAGAGACAAAGAAAGGAAACTGTATAAAATCCACAAATCCACAATAATATACAAATCCGTCCTCACCAAGTCTCTAAGTCACAACAATTGCTAGTAGATGGAGAGTACAATATACAACGAATATACAAAACACTCTCTGAATACCCACAAAACCCACCTGGCAAAACTGCACACTAACAGGCGAAGTGGTATCCGCAACCCAAAAGATGATAGATGAGTGTGAAGCTGAAAAGCTGAATAGCTTGCCTTGACTACTTTGGGGAAACTCCAGCAAAACCTGTGGCACAACGGGGGTGAGTTGCCAACTCGTGAATAGTAAATAACATATGCAGGTAATCGCGAGAATGAACGTACAGAATGAATCTAATATATGACATTTCAAATATAATGGTCATGAGTACGAAATAATGGAAAGTACGCTCTCAAGTACCACCAATATGTCCTGCAATAATAATGTGACAACAGTATGCAATAATCATGCTCTGGGGATATGAGAAAGTAAATGTGCAACTCTCATGGAGGTACTCTCACAGGTACTCCTAATACATAAAACAGTGCACAGGTATATAAAGATGAGGGATGGAGTGAAATATGTCAATTCCACGGAATCCTGACATCGTGGTAGGATCATAATCCAACAATGACAAATCAAAATCCCAATCCTCAATCAGTCACCAAATCCGCTCTCATATCATCTAAGTGTCGCATCTCATCAAACTACACAATATCAAATGTATCTCACATAAGTGTCGAATGTACAAGTCAAGTAGATCTCACATATCTAATATGTATACTAACAGTATATCTCCCATATCTCAATGTACAACAGTAGGTGGATCTCACATCTCTCGTATGTACAGTATCTGTATATCTCCCATATATCTCATGTACAACAGCTAGTGGATCCCACATATCTCGTCTGTACAATATCAGGTATCTCTCACCTATATCACATGTACAACAGCTAGTGGATCCCACATATCTCGTCTGTACAATCTCAGTATATATCACAATATATCATATGTACCACACTAAGTGGATCTCACATCTCTAGTGTGTACGATATCATCATCCAATCCCAATGAATCTCATAAATCTCAAGTCAAATCTCCAGCACAGTTCTAACATCCTAAATATAATGACATATATAAATATGATGAGGGCAATACACATATATTAGCGTCCCATTCCACTAATATTGGTGTAAAGGCATATATAACAGCGGCTCAATCCCCTGTTATATATACAAGAGTATTTAGAAATATCATAAAACCAATGTGTCTAGCATCGACACAGAAAACTGATAAGTACGTATCATACGCTATCACGAGAGCCCGAGTGCCTCTGTCTGCCCCTCGCCTCTCGACGTATCGATACGCACATGACTCCCAACGGTATCCCCCTGATATCCGCCGAGTCTGTGGTAATGTCACCGGAAAGTATGGCTCCCCTAGGCCTCATCGCCTCAATGCGACATCGGCTCACTCCAACAACATTCTAGCTTCGGGGTACCTCCGGGCCCCACCATGTATCCTCATGCGGCTCTCGACGCCTCCTCGCATAGGATATATATATCTGCACCGATAAATCTCATGGTGGATGCTATAATATCATCTCAAGGAAAACCGGGTCTTCATGTATGCATAATTTCATGAACCACCACGGTCCCCAAATCCAGAAAACATCATGAAAAAATCCATATAACAATGCGATAATCCATGAATAAATATACGCAATATGAAACTGTAATGAAAGCGTATAAATGTAAAGTATAGCATTCACCAGATAACAAATGAATACATGAAACGTAAAGCAGAAATATAGGTATCTACCTATAACATGATGATGTGATATACCTATCAGGTATAAATAAGTATGCAATACGAGTACACCTGCCAATATGATAATGTAATATACCTATCAGGTATAGGTATGAAATACATGTAAACCTGCCTGTATGCTGATATGATATACCTATCAGGTATAGGTATGTATGGAAATATCAATATCATGATGTAATATACCTATCAAGTATAGGTAAAGTATGGAATGTAAGTACACCTGTATCCATGTCCCTAGGTGTATATGTATCTAGCCCTACTGATACAACATCCTATAGTAAATAGGAACTAGCATGTCAAGTCTAATATAACAATAGGAAATATGTATCAAAAGTCACAATGTTCCTAACCATACAATAGCATTTCTAAAATATGGTCGTGTATGACATGGCAATTATTGACGGTGTGTGTGGCATCAATCAGTGCTCTCGCAATCTGAGCCGTCAATAATAGTGCAGTGTCCTAAGGATACTAGTCCAATCACAACTATCACTAAGCAGTCAGGTATATGCGCAATTCTAAACATGATATAGAATATGCGACAAAGGTAAAGGTTTCTAGCCCAGACGCATAACGCCATGCGGGCGATTCCCCTGTAGATGTTAAATCTACTCACCCACACTCCAAGCTAGATGAAATCTACCACCTGAATCCCCCTGTGGCAGTGTCCGTAGTCCTCGTCTGCGAACCTGCAACATATAAACAACAACAACATACACATATCAATAATAGCTACGAAATACAAACTAGCTACATCTAACCGACACAACAACATACAACCACCTCTTAAGTGTTCGTATCGTGGCTAACGAGAGTAGCGACACGACGAAAACGACTTAAGAGCGAAACTACGAAAACGGCACGACGCGTGTCGTAACACGTATCGCACGAACACGAAACACTAGAAACTGCACAATTGATCCCAGATTTCCCTACTGTGAAAACTAAACAATTTCAACAAGACCAGAGGAACCCAAACCCTAGCAGACACCTACAGACAAAACCCCACACCCAAACTCAACCCTCTGGCCGGCGTCGCCGGCCCCTCCTTAAGCCCTCGCCGGCCCTGGCCGGTGGCATGGGTCTCGTGCTTCAGGTGGTGCTCCAGGTCCCCTAGTACAACACAACCTCTATGTTGAATTCATCAGTAGACATCCCGGATCAAAGCAGGTTCTCAAAACCACAAACCGACACCAAAATACGATATTTCGCAACAAACCCTAATTTAACATTCTAAACAGAATTTAAAAAGCTTAACTACACTAAAAACACTTAAAATAACAGTAAGAGAATATACCTACACAAAGGAAGCCAAAGATCCAAGCTCAAGAACACACCAACGCATCCAAGTGAGAAATCATGCACAAAATTTGATTTTTGTGCAAAGATATGGATTTTGTGAAGGTTTTATGAAATAATTATGAAGAAATGAGATGGGAAAAGGATAAGGGCAGTAGAGGGGAGAGGAATCTCGGCCAAGGTGAGAAGGAGAGAGAGAGAGAGGCAATTTCCAAGTAATTCCTCACAATAAATGCAAAGTCAACACACACACACATGCATGCACCTTCTATTCTTATCCTTTCTATTCTTTTTCTTTTCTAATTCCCTTTTAATCCTAGGCCACACAATCCTTCATGCAATGGTTAAGATTAACTTAGGAAAATTTTTAAGAAAATTTGAAAAGCAAAGATTTCCAGAAATGTGCAAACCGGACTAAAATAACATTAAAAATGGGAAAAATTCAAATTGCACCAAAACGTCCCATATACTCTCAAAGTGTGCGCACAAGCTTTATTTTCTCAAAACTAGGTGCTGGTAACTCGATATGGCCGTTTGATCGCAATCGGTATAAAACTGACAATACCGATGAATTTCACCCAAAAACAGAAACAAGCACAAAACGATTTCTAGATCGTTACATTCTAGAAGCTTTATCTTTTGTCATGGTTAAGATATTTTTTGATGACACATTGCTAACCAAACCAAACCCTAACTCTAGTTGTTTCTCTATACATTATTAGCCACTCATCCTTGACCATGGTTTATACATCAATCATATACTTTTATTTCTATTCATCACAAAAGGAATTATCATTATCTTTTCCATTATCATCTTCTTCTCTCTTGATTTTGAGCTCACTAGATATTCATTTTGTGATGATAAATTATGAGAAAATGATTTAAAAAGAAAGCATAAATACTACTCTCTCATCCTCATCTCATCTAGCCCATGAGATTAGTGTGTTCATCTCTTTAGAGTGAGAAAGCTTGAGTTATTGAAACTTCGACATAGATCATCGGAGATTTGGAACACTTCAAGCTAGCATGGATCGTTCGAGTCGTGGAGCCTCTCTTGAGTCCGGGAGATCGAGGATCGCGGCGAAGGGACTTCTACTCGGAGCTTGTGAAGCGAAGGAGCGGACTACAAAGGTTGTAATCCCTCACACTTAGATAAAAAGATGTTATCTTGCATGCTTTACCCTAATAATCTAGCAAAGATCCTGTCTTTGGGTTGTTCGGCACGTCTAAATTTTTATCCGGGCATGTTTGATGCCTTATGAACTTTCACAAGAGTGCCTAGGAACCCTACAGTGGTATCAGAGCCTAGCTAGAGCATTAGGCGACGTGTTTACGAAGTTAAAACTCCGATCGAACCCGAACCGACAAAGTTAACCCCCTCTCTGGAAATTTTTCAAAAACTGGGATTTTTCTGAATTAAAAATACGTAAAAATATCAGCAGGGAATTCTAAGAATAACCATGAAATACGGGCCCACAAATCCACCAAACGGCGGCGGAACCGCGGCGGGAACCTGCTTCCCGCGGCGGTTCCGCGGCGTAATTGTGGAATTGTGATACGTGGTTTTCATGGTAATAACAGTAGGTGCTTGTTGATGCTTCTGGGTATTTTTAAAAATGATTCAAGTGTTGTTTAATCTGGGGTTTATTTTGTGATCAAAGATTCAATCGGAAAATTTAAATTCGTTATTATTTCCAGATATTTAGAAATTGTTAAAAAGTTCGAACGGATATCATTAACTCACTTTTTCCCTTCGCGTAAAACTTTCAAGTGTTGAATTTTTATCGGGTTTAAATCTTTCGGAAAAATTGTACAAGTTAAGCGGTGGACCCTCTAGAAGACAACAAACCTTAACTCGATTATGTGACCGTCTTGAACTGCCTTTTGAACCTTCAGGTTTGGGGCAGTACGGCGTGCCACATGTGAGGCGTTAGCTTGACCCTTCTACGGCTGGATCACCGGTACTGTGACATATTCTGGGATTATTTGAACTCTGCTCAAGTGTTGAGCACTTTAGGAAATTTTGGGTATTTGATTATCTGTTCGGAAAGTTTTATACTGTCTATTTATCTGGAATGTGATACAATATGTGGAATTCATAGAGTTAGGCATGAAATGCGTAGTATGTGATATTTCGGATTTACGATGTCTAAAGTGATTGTGAATTCCAAATATTGTAGTTTTACACTTTCTTTTCTGTGACAGTAAGTGTAATATATGAAATCGCCGGTTTCGTTGCTATATGTCAACGACAATTGGGATGCGCATATTTACTTACGTTGATGATATGTGATATTATGTGTTGTTGTGATATATTATATTGGATCGTCGCGTTCTGAATAGCCGGGGGTTTTATGTGAGATGAGGCTTTTTATTTTCATTCATGTAAAATTCATCTGTAATGTAATATTCTTTTATTTGGGGCACTTCCAGGTTGAGGTTGATGTCACCAGTGTATATTATTTACTTTTCCGCATTAGGTAGGCCCAAGGAGGGGAGCACAAGTAACCGAGTTCTAGGGTCCAGTGGGAGGCCATCTCGAGGAGTCGAGACCGGGTCTCCTAACCCTAGAATTGGCAGTGTTACTTGCCGCTCTCGTAGGGGTCTTGGGATGTGGGTTTGGCTATTCGTCGCGACCGTGGAATCCGTGTTTTATACATGCTCGTATTGAAAACACGGACGTCCTAGTATATCCAATATTTCATATATGTTCTTCTGCTGTATGTTCTGTGATGAGATCATATTACTGCCTGAGACGAATGCTTATACTATATATATATACTGATATATAAATATTACAGCTTTCGTTTCTTCTGTGATGCTCAGGAAGCATAAGCTGATTGGGTTTTATTAATGAGATTAATAAAAAGAAAAGAAACTTAAAGATGTTGTAGAATCAAAACTTTATAAAAAGGGTAGCTACAGTTTTGTTTTGCACAGTGATATATATGATATATTCTGCACCTTATTCGATGGGGAAAGAGCCGAGATCCTTCACCGGGAGTGACCTCTTTAGTGAAACTGGCAGATGCTACAAAATGCGGTTTGTCTTTTGAATGCTTTTAGTGTTTTGCTTTGCACAGCGGTATATATGATATATCCTGCACCTTATTCGATGAGGAAAGGGCCGACGATCCCTTCACTGGGAGTGACCCCTTTAGCGAAACTAAGAAAAAGCCTCAAAAACACTCCTTTTCAAAAACACATGATTCTACAACGATATCAAGTTCATTACGCTCAGGGTTTTTCTGAAAACCTGCGTAGCCCTCCGTCATTTCAGATAAATACTACTTAGTATTCGTGCTACGGTAGTTTGGCCTTCGTCAAGGCGTAGTGTACGGTAGCTAAATAGTACTTATCTGTTAGCATACGATGCGATTGGATTAGGGTATTCGTACGGCGTAGTTTGGCCTTCGTCAAGGGTCGTACGGGTGGGTTTAATTCAATCAAGAAATGAACGGGTTGAACTTGACTAGCGCCCTATGGGTAGTTTGGCCTTCGTCAAGGTCATGGGACGCTGGGGGCAAAATATTATCGGGAATTTCAAATGTTGAAATTTGCAATGAGATTGCATACTTTCTATGAGATAGTTTGATCCCGATACCCACTGTGAGTAAGAGTTACTCCTGGGAGAGTTTTACACATGACAATTAGTCATTCAAGTAGGTGTCTAGAAAAGTGTTAACGGGGTTACGCCTCTGGGAAAACGAGGTTTACTTTAATTAGGTCCGTGCGAAAGCACGGGGAACCTCCCTCAAAGTACCGACACTGATCTGGCTGAAAGATTGACGAAATTGTAGGGTGTAATTAATCCCGGCTAATCTTACCTTTAAGGGTTTGAAGGTAGATTTGATAAAAACAGTGGGAGACATCCTGATTAGATAAGATAATAACCAATCTAATCTTGCAAGAGCATACACTAAAGTGTTTTTCTTCTCTCTCTCTCCAGGTAGCGACCATGTCAGGCCATAATCAAGATAATAATATGGATGTATTGACTGAACCCGATTATTGTACAGTGCAGGGGAACGTTGGACCCGTTCTTTTTTATAAGAGTTATAAGACTGAACAGGAAACAGGAGAATATCTGGATACTCACGCCGCCCAAAAGAACATGCATGTTGATGCATCTTCTTCGGGTGTGTTAGTTATTAAGAACCGTTTCTCATTTCACCCTACGTCCTGGGTATTAGATACCGGATCAGGATCCCACATATGTAAACAGTTACATGGGCTACGTAAAGGTAGAGAACTGGGAAAAGGTGATCATTCCGTTCAAGTAGGGAATGGTGCAAATGTTGCAGCCAAAGCAGTTGGCGAATATCACCTAGTATTACCAAGTGGTGTTACACTGATTCTAAATGAGTGCAATTATATACCGAACATGATGTGCAACATTATATCAGTTTCTTTATTAAGTAAAGAAGTATATAATTTTGTACTAAAGGATAATGTTATGAACATATTCCTAGATCAAAAGTTTATTGCATCAGGCTCGTTACATAATGGCATATTCATTCTAAATCAGAATACAGTCCTGAATATACAAAACACACACAAGAGGAAAAGTTCAGATATGAACGAATCCTACTTGTGGCATTGTAGACTTGGTCATATCAATGCGACACGACTGGCTAAGTTACATAAGGATGGTTATTTGAATCCGTTCGAATTATCATCTTATGATACTTGCCATTCATGTCTCAAAGGAAAAATGACCGAAGCTCCGTTTAGAGGACACGGAGAAAGAGTTACTGAACTCTTAGGACTAATACATAGTGATGTATGCAGTCCCATGTCTACGCATGCCAGGAACGGTTCTTCCTACTTCATTACATTCACTGACGATCTCTCTAGATACGGACATGTATTTCTGATGAAACACAAGTCTAAAGTTTTTGAGAAATTCAGAGAATATAAGCACGAAGTAGAGAACCAAACGGGCAAAAGTATTAAGATTCTTCGATCTGATCGAGGAGGTGAATACTTAAGCGGTGAGTTTTTAGATTATCTAAAAGAGAATGGGATTCTCTCTCAGCTTACTCCTCCTTATACACCACAGCACAACGGTGTATCTGAGCGGAGGAATCGCACCCTATTAGATATGGTGCGCTCTATGATGAGTGAGGCTGAGTTACCTATTTTCTTCTGGGGGTATGCGCTTGAGACAGCCATACATCTATTGAATATGGTTCCTACCAAATCAGTGCCTACCACTCCATATAAGATATGGAAAGGGAAGAGACCATCTCTTATGTACATTAAGATATGGGGTTGTCCAGCCTATGTCAAAAGACAAAATCCGGACAAGCTCGAGGCAAGATGTCACGACCCAAAGTTTGGCCCGTGACCGGCACTTAACCACGTAACGTCTACAGGCGTAACGCGACTAAGTGAACCGAAAACCCAGAAATCAAACCAGTGAAAGTATAGAGTGATATAAGTTTTAAGTGAAAACACTTACGAACATGATAAGAAATCTAAGTAAACAATCACCAAGATAGCAATATACGACGCCGTAGCGAAGATCGAGATCCACATGTGGGAACAACTAAGATAGAATAAACTGCAAGTGCAGCCGGCTTACAACGAGCTCGACACCAGAATACAAAATAATACATCATCGTCCTCACACTGTCTCTAAGTCAAATACATAGATGGTAGATGGAGAATACTAGATACAACAATGTACATACTGAAAGATAAATAGATACCGCACAAAACCCACCTATCAGCAAAAAAGCTAGTACACCAACTATTGGGGTATATGTGTCAAAAGATGCAACCGCAGCCTGCCGCGACTACTCCGAAGGCGACCTGCAAACACTGTGGCACAATGGGGATGAGTTGCCAACTCGTGAATAGAGATAACATATAAAGGTAATCGCGAGCATGCACGTACTACGCTACTCTATCATATGCCAACAGATGATATCAATATGTGATAAGCAGTATGTGCGATAACTATGCAAGTGCTCTATAGGGTACTGTACTATCGGATGAGGTACAAATGCCCTAACAAATAATGCATCTACAGGATGAGGTACAAATGTAATGCTGAGCAGGGGCAATATAATATCTACACGAATGTCAACATGGAATATATAATCGGTTTCTCAATGAACCCAGATCTCCCAAAAATAGCTCATGCGCCGGCACTCTCCTCGGCCCTCAAATCCTGTACATCTCTGAGAATCCCGAGTGCCCAACATCGGCACCCAAGTATCATAAATACTCATGTCTAGCATCGACACGCAAAACATCCATTATCGGGCATCCGTCATTCCGGGTCAGCCATCTTTCAAAGTGTATATATCGGGAATCCGTCAGTCCGGGTCATCCCTCTCTCAATATATCGGGCATCCGTCAGTCCGGGTCAGCCCTCTCTCAATACATCGGGCATCCGTCAGTCCGGGTCAGCCCTCTCTCAATACATCGGGCATCCGTCAGTCCCGGTCAGCCCTCTCTCAATACAACGGGCATCCGTCAGTCCGGGTCAGCCCTCTCTCAATACATCGGGCATCCGTCAGTCCGGGTCAGCCCTCTCTCAATACATGCCTCTAGCACCGAGAAAACACGGGGTGACGCCCCAAAATATCATATCAAGGGAACCGGGTTTTTAAATGATTACTTATTTGAAAAGGCCACGGTTCCCAAATCCAGAAATCATATGAAATCTCAACCAATAATACAAGTAATTGTGATGTGATATGTGCACCAAGTATGAATATCAAGTCATGTCGCATATAGATGAGCCACAATGAAATGATCCGATGTGATATAGGTATCAAGTATGAATATCAAGTCATGTCGCATATAGATGAGCTACAATGCAATGATCCAATGTGATATAGGTATCAAGTATGAATATCAAGTCATGTCGCATATAGATGAGCTACAATGCAATGATCCAATGTGATATAGGTATCAAGTATGAATATCAAGTCATGTCGCATATAGATGAGCTACAATGCAATGATCCAATGTGAGGTGTGTAGTAGGTATGCAATGCACTAGCTAGTAACCATGAACATGCAATATATATAAGGAACACTATAAGGTCCTATCAGCCCTGACGTAGAACGCCATGCGGGCGATATCCCCGTAGATGTGAAATCTACTCACCGTAGTCTCTCGCTAGGTGTAGCCAACAACCTGCTTCCCCTTATTCGCGGCGTCCGCCGTACTCGCCTGCGAACCTAGAATTACACAATATATCATACGTAAGTTTGAAATCACATAAACGCGACATTTAAGCCGAACCAGTAACTCGTGTCGTGAACCAAACACGCGTGTGCGCGATACGCTAAAACGTGTGGTTACGCGCCTGAACGCACCCCGACGCGTCGCGATACGAAGAAACCCAAAACCCACACACACGTATCACGCGTGTCGCGAAAGGTTGAAAATACGGGAAAATAGGTATTCTACCCCAGATTTTGATTCAGGAAAGATAATGCAAAAGTATATATACCAAAACAACCCAAATAGCAGCAGACACCCACACCCCAAACCCCAACTCATGGCTCCCCCATCTGGCCGCAAATTGGGGCCAGAAAGCAAAATTCGGCGGCCCCAAATGGGAATTGGGCTCCCAGGTTGGGTGTGTGCACTCTATACCCCTCATACATGCTACAGTAACATCTAGATTTATACTGAAAAGTCTCGGGTAACAGCAGATCCTACAGAGCCTTATTTCTAGTTAAAATCCACACTTTTGAACTAAAATCAAACTTTAGGGTATTTTTGTGCAACCTGAAGTATAACCTAGTTAAAATAGCTCTAATAACACTTAAAGGAGCTAACTAAACTATGAGAACACCAATCTAATTTATACATCACAAATATCATATAAATTCACTAAAAATGCACAAAAAAGTGATTTTTGCTAAACAATACTACAAGTCTAAGGAAAAGAAGTGCAAATATGAGTTAATACCTTCTAAGAGCCTTGTGAAACACCAAAAGTCTCAGCTTTTCCCTCTAGTGTGCAGATTTGCCTTAAACACCCTAAAAAGCTCACTTTTCTTAAGGTTTTGTGATGACAAATGTGTTGATTTGTGTAGGTTTTGTTTGGGAATCAAAGGGAATAAAAAGAAGAAGAAGAGGTGAAGAAAATGGAAGGGTTTTTCTGCTGGAGCTGCAGAAATTCTGTAGTGGGGAGAGGAGAGAGAGAGAAGGGAAGAAAAGGGCCTCAAGGTCAACCTTCACCTAACCCCCATGCCTCATTGTTTAATAGGATTGAATTTGTGAAAAGGGGTTAAGATATGAATAAATGGTGGGGAAAACTAAAAGAACTATGCACAAAAGAATGGTTAACAAGTCACCAAAACCCTAAGTCTCAAAAATGGCTAAGTGTGCATGTGTGCACTAGCACAAGTAAAAATTCCCAAAATGCAAACACTATTAAAAGTGACTAATAAACCTAGGAACACATATATAATAACACGCATGATCACTAATTATCACAAAAGACCTTCAAACGGAAATCCAAAGTATTACAATCTACCCCCCTTAAAGAAATTCGGTCCCCGAATTTAAAAATCTAACTATACGCACCTTCAAAAGGGTGGGGATACCTCTTCATCATCTCGCTCTCGGTCTCCCAAGTGACCTCCTCTCTGCTCTGGCCACGCCAAAGTACCTTGACGGACGGTATCTCTTTCGACCTCAGTTTCTTCACTTGTCGATCCAAGATCATCACCGGCTGCTCTGTGTAGGAAAGGTCGCGCTCAAGCTGGATCGTCGGTGCTGAATCGCATGCGAAGGATCATGAAGATATCTGCGGAGCATCAAAACGTGAATTACGGGAGGCACGTCTGGAAAACTGGGCGGAAGGGCTAATCGATACGCAACTGCACCAATATGCTCAAGGATCTCGAATGGGGCCCACATATCTGGGACTAAGCTTCCCTTTCTTTCCAAACCTCATTACGCCCTTCATTGGGGAGACCCTCAAGAAAACATGATCACCAACAGAAAACTCAAGTCTGTGTCTACAACGGTCCGCATAAGATCTCTGCCTACTCTGGGCTTCTCTCATCCTATCGCGAATCAACTGGATCTTCGCTGTCGTCTCCTCCACAATCTGTGGCCCTAAGATACTGCTCTCACTGAGCTCCGTCCAACAGGTGGGTGATCTGCATCTCCTCCCATAAAGAGCCTCAAACGGTGCCACCTGAATGGTCTCCTGGTAGCTGTTGTTGTAGGAGAACTCTACTAAGGGCAAATGATGATCCCAGCTACCTCCGAAGTCTAAAACGCATGCTCTGAGCATGTCCTCGAGAGTCTGAATAGTCCGCTCTGACTGCCCGTCGGTCTGCGGTTGGAATGCTGTGCTGAAACTCAAGCGAATGCCTAAAGCCTCCTGAAGCCTCTGCCATAGCCGGCTGGTAAACTGGGTGCCTCTAACGGACACGATGCATGTCGGAACTCCGTGCAGTCATACAATCTCATCAAGGTAAATCTGGGCATACTGGGCAAATCCGAAAGTCTTCTTCACAAGTAGGAAGTGAGCCGCTTCCGTCAAACGATCCACGATCACCCAGATGGAGTCATACCCTCGACTAGTCCTGGGTAGACCCACAATGAAGTCCATAGATATCTGTTCCCATTTCCACTCCGGAATGGGTAACGGCTGTAGCTCTCCCGCGGCCTCTGGTGCTCAGCCTTGACTTGCTGACAAGTCAGGCATCTCGACACAAAATCTGCAATGTCCCTCTTCATATCGTCCCACCAGTAAACATCTCTCATATCGTGGTACATCTTGGTGGAAATGGGATGAACACTATATATCGACCGATGTGCCTCCTCAAGAATCTCGCGCCGCAATCCCTCAGCATCTGGTACGCACAGTCTAGCTCCAAATCGTAGTATCCCCTGATCATCGATCACGAACTCGGAAAATCTGCCATGTCCCATCTGTGTCCTGATCTCTGAACAGCGGTCATCACTGTGCTGTGCCTCATGTATACGGTCAAGCAACTATGGGCGTGCACGAACATGAGTCATCTGTCCTCCAATCGACGTAAACTCGAACTGTACCCGGCTGTTGCATAAGATCTGCCAATCCGCCGACGACTGCCTCTGTACTGTGCTCAAACAGGATAGACTACCCCCGGGCCTCCTGCTCAAAGCATACGCCACTACATTCGCCCTGCCGGTGATACAAGATCTCACAATCGTAGTCCTTCACTAACTCCATCCATCGGCGCTGTCTAAGGTTCAGGTCTCGCTGTTGAAATATGTACTTTAAGCTCTTATGGTCAGTGAATATCTGGCACGACTCTCCATACAGATAATGTCGCCAGATCTTGAGTGCAAAGACCACTGCAGCCATCGCCAGATCATGAGTAGGGTAATTCTGTTCATGTTTCTTTAATTGCCGCGAAGCTTACGCAATCACCCTGTCATGCGGCATCAAAACGCATCCCCAGCCCTACTCGTGAAGCATCGCAGTAGACCACAAATCCGCCTGATCCTGAAGGCAATGATAGCACTGGTGTCGTAGTCAGTAGAGCCCGTAGCTGCTGGAAACTGTGCTCACACTCCTCTGTCCAATCGAAGCGAACTCCCTTCCGGGTCAACCCGGTCAAAGGTGTAGCAATGCGAGAGAAGTCCTGCACCAATCGCCGGTAGTAGTCTTCCAGCCCTAGAAAGCTGCGAATCTCCGTCACTGACGTGGGTCTAGGCTAACTCCGAACTGCCTCGATCTTCCTCGGGTCGACACATATACCATCTCGTGTAATCACGTGCCCTAAGAAGTCTACGCTGTCTAGCCAGAAGGCACACTTGGAGAATTTGGCGAAAAGCTGATGCTCCCTCAAGGTCTGCAGTGTAATCCGCAGGTGCTGCTCGTGCTCCTCTCTACTCCGAGAATACACCAAGATATCGTCAATAAACACTAGAATGAACAGATCACGATACGGCCGGAAAATACTTTCCATCAAATCCATAAATGCTGCTGGCGCGTTGGTGAGTCCGAACGACATCACCAAAAACTCATAATGGCCGCAACGTGTGCGGAAGGCTGTCCTAGGAATATCCTCCCGTCGAACCCGCAGCTGATGGTAGCCCGATCGCGAATCGATCCTCGAAAAGTATCCTGCCCCCTGAAGCTGGTCGAACAAATCGTCGATGCGTGGCAAAGGATATCTGTTCCGCTCTGTCTCCCTGTTCAGCTGGCGGTAGTTAACAAAAGCATAGCGCGTGGCTAACCAATCCATGCTTAAAAGAACGTCGAAGTCCAGCATCTCAAGAAGGATCAAATCGACCGGCAACTCTCTATCGCCTATACGGACGGTACAGGATCGGAACACGTGCCTAGCAACAAACGACTCTCCCGCAGGAGTAGTCACAACCAGCGGTTGACCAAGCAAACCGGACTCTCTACCCAAACTCGGCACAAGGTGTGTGGATACGTACGAGTACGTGAAAACATATGAGCACAAGGATCCGGTTCAAACAATACGTGTGCAACAAAGGACAAACTGAAAGAGTACCTGAAACCACAGCATTGGATACCCGCGCGTCCCGATGAGTCGAAGCGAAAACTTGTGCCTGTCCTTCATTTGCGACTGACCGAACTCCTCCTCTACTAGCCTGACCCCTCTGTGCAAACCCTCCACGTCCACGACGTCTCAGAACACGACCCTGACGTGCTGTGAAGAAACACTGCCTGATGAGGTGTTGAAGGCTTCCGCATCGTAAACACCAACGCACTGAATGCTGTCCTTCCTGAGGATGGAAGCCAAAAGACTGTCATCGTCCTAAGCCTCTGCTCTGGGCTGGTACCCCAGTATGATTCCACAACTGTTCCGGAATTCTCACGGTCTCTGGAAGACGTGTCTCGTAAACGGGGGCTGCCTCCACCGGTGCTATGTAGGGGACGGAATACTGCATGATGATCACAAGGAACAACTGGGTAACAGGGGTGGCAACCATCTGTCGCTGCGCTTGAACGACCTCTACCAATGAGCTCATCGCCTGGCGTAGGCCCTGCATCTCTACCACTAGTCTAGCGATCTGAGCTGTCGTAGGGGAAACAATCTGTCCTGGTACAACAGGAGTACTACACGAATTAGTCCTCATCTCAGATGAATCAACTCGAACCTCGGCCCTCGCGGTCGCTCTCTGCGCCCTCGTAGTCCTTGGCGGCATATTGGCTATCAGAAACAACAGGATTCTATAAGGATACGGAAATCGAATCGCAAGAATGTATATACTCAAGGAGGAATTTAAATCAACAAGTCCTAAGGTCGTGTAGGCGGAGTACCGTGTCATGAGTATGCCGTGGAACATACACACGCTACGCTACCCTGCTGCAGCTACCTACTCCATCATACCAAGGTCATCAAACACTCCAAAAAGTAAAACCTACGCTCTGATACCAACTTTGTCACGACCCAAAGTTTGGCCCGTGACCGGCACTTAACCACGTAACGTCTACAGGCGTAACGCGACTAAGTGAACCGAAAACCCAGAAATCAAACCAGTGAAAGTATAGAATGATATAAGTTTTAAGTGAAAACACTTACGAACATGATAAGAAATCTAAGTAAACAATCACCAAGATAGCAATATACGACGCCGTAGCGAAGATCGAGATCCACAAGTGGGAACAACAAAGATACAATAAACTGCAAGTACAGCCGGCTTACAACGAGCTCGACACCAGAATACAAAATAATACATCATCGTCCTCACACTGTCTCTAAGTCAAATACATACATGGCAGATGGAGAATACTAGATACAACAATGTACATACTGAAAGATAAACAGATACCGCACAAAACCCACCTATCAGCAAAAAAGCTAGTACACCAACTATGGGGGTATCTGTGTCAAAAGATGCAACCGCAGCCTGCCGCGACTACTCCGAAGGCGGCCTGCAAACACTGTGGCACAACGGGGGTGAGTTGCCAACTCGTGAATAGAGATAACATATAAAGGTAATCGCGAGCATGCACGTACTACGCTACTCTATCATATGCCAACAGATGATATCAATATGTGATAAGTAGTATGTGCGATAACCATGCAAGTGCTCTATAGGGTACTGTACTACCGGATGAGGTACAAATGCCCTAACAAATAATGCATCTACAGGATGAGGTAAAATTGTAATGCTGAGCAGGGGCAATATAATATCTACACGAATGTCAACGTGGAATATATAATCAGTTTCTCAATGCACCCAGAGCTCCCAAAAATAGCTCATGCGCCGGCACTCTCCTCGGCCCTCAAATCCTGTACATCTCTGAGAATCCCGAGTGCCCAACATCGGCACCCAAATATCATAAATACTCGTGTCTAGCATCGACACGCAAAACATCCATTATCGGGCATTCGTCATTCCGGGTCAGCCCTCTCTCAAAGTGTATATATCGGGAATCCGTCAGTCCGGGTCATCCCTCTCTCAATATATCGGGCATCCGTCAGTCCGGGTCAGCCCTCTCTCAATACATCGTGCATCCGTCAGTCCGGGTCAGCCCTCTCTCAATACATCGGGGATCCGTCAGTCCGGGTCAGCCCTCTCTCAATACATCGGGCATCCGTCAGTCCGGGTCAGCCCTCTCTCAATACATGCCTCTAGCACCGAGAAAACACGTGGTGACGCCCCAAAATATCATATCAAGGGAACCGGGTTTTTAAATGATTACTTATTTGAAAAGGCCACGGTTCCCAAATCTAGAAATCACATGAAATCTCAACCAATAATACAAGTAATTGTGATGTGATATGTGCACCAAGTATGAATATCAAGTCATGTCGCATATAGATGAGCGACAATGAAATGATCCGATGTGATATAGGTATCAAGTATGAATATCAAGTCATGTCGCATATAGATGAGCTACAATGCAATGATCCAATGTGATATAGGTATCAAGTATGAATATCAAGTCATGTCGCATATAGATGAGCTACAATGCAATGATCCAATGTGATATAGGTATCAAGTATGAATATCAAGTCATGTCGCATATAGATGAGCTACAATGCAATGATCCAATGTGAGGTGTGTAGTAGGTATGCAATGCACTAGCTAGTAACCATGAACATGCAATATATATAAGGAACACTATAAGGTCCTATCAGCCCTGACGTAGAACGCCATGCGGGCGATATCCCCGTAGATGTGAAATCTACTCACCGTAGTCTCTCGCTAGGTGTAGCCAACAACCTGCTTCCCCTTATTCGCGGCGTCCGCCGTACTCGCCTGCGAACCTAGAATTGCACAATATATCATACGTAAGCTTGAAATCACACAAACGCGACATTTAAGCCGAACCAGTAACTCGTGTCGTGAACCAAACGCGCGTGTGCACGATACGCTAAAACGTGTGGTTACGCGCCTGAACGCACCCTGACGCGTCGCGATACGCAGAAACCCAAAACCCACACACACGTATCACGCGTGTCGCGAAAGGTTGAAAATACGGGAAAATAGGTATTCTACCCCAGATTTTGATTCAGGAAAGATAATGCAAAAGTATATATACCAAAACAACCCAAATAGCAGCAGACACCCACACCCCAAACCCCAACTCATAGCTCCCCCATCTGGCCGCTAATTGCGGCCAGAAAGCAAAATTCGGCGGCCCCAAATGGGAATTGGGCTCCCAGATTGGGTGTGTGCACTCTATACCCCTCATACATGCTACAGTAACATCTAGATTTATACTGAAAAGTCTCAGGTAACAGCAGATCCTACAGAGCCTTATTTCTAGTTAAAATCCACACTTTTGCACTAAAATCAAACTTTAGGGTATTTTTGTGCAACCTGAAGTATAACCTAGTTAAAATAGCTCTAATAACACTTAAAGGAGCTAACTAAACTATGAGAACACCAATCTAATTTATACATCACAAATATCCTATAAATTCACTAAAAATGCACAAAAAAAGGATTTTTGCTAAACAATACTACAAGTCTAAGGAAAAGAAGTGCAAATATGAGTTAATACCTTCTAAGAGCCTTGTGAAACACCAAAAGTCTCAGCTTTTCCCTCTAGTGTGCAGATTTGCCTTAAACACCCTAAAAAGCTCACTTTTCTTAAGGTTTTGTGATGACAAATGTGTTGATTTGTGTAGGTTTTTTTTGGGAATCAAAAGGAATAAAAAGAAGAAGAAGAGGTGAAGAAAATGGAAGGGTTTTTCTGCTGGAGCTGCAGAAATTCTGTAGTGGGGAGAGGAGAGAGAGAGAAGGGAAGAAAAGGGTCTCAAGGTCAACCTTCACCTAACCCCCATGCCTCATTGTTTAATAGGATTGAATTTGTGAAAAGGGGTTAAGATATGAATAAATGGTGGGGAAAACTAAAAGAACTATGCACAAAAGAATGGTTAACAAGTCACCAAAACCCTAAGTCTCAAAAATGGCTAAGTGTGCATGTGTGCACTAGCACAAGTAAAAATTCCCAAAATGCAAACACTATTAAAAGTGACTAATAAACCTAGGAACACATATATAATAACACGCACGATCACTAATTATCACAAAAGACCTTCAAACGGAAATCCAAAGTGTTACACAAGATCTGTCTTATGTAAGTTTATTGGATATCCCAAACATTCGCGAGGGTATATCTTCTACCACTCTGAGGAACAAAAACTGTTTGTTTCTCGACATGCCACCTTTTTACAAAAGGGTTTTCTTATGAAAGAAATTGATGGCAATGAGGTAGAACTGGAAGAGGTTCCAGCAACACAAACTACGGCAGATGATTTAATGGAACCAGAGGATTCAGTAGTAACGACGAACCCCAGCCTCTCCGCCGATCTAATAGGGTTTCTCATCCACCTGAGAGATACTGCGGTTTTCTCATTGATGGTGGAAGCGAGGATTGTATCATGGACGATGATGGCCCGACTAGTTTCGAGCAAGCCATCACGAGTGGTGACTCTGTGAAATGGCTGGATGCAATGCGATCTGAGATGGAATCCATGTACACCAATAAAGTATGGATTTTAGAAAATGCTCCTGAAGGGGTAAAACCCATTGGGAGCAAGTGGATTTTTAAAAGGAAATTTGGTGTAGATGGAAACGTTGAGACTTTCAAAGCTAGACTTGTTGTAAAGGGTTTTCGTCAGCGACCAGGTGTGGATTATGACGAAACCTTTTCTCCAGTGGCTATGCTTAAGTCCATCCGGATCTTACTTGCCATTGCTGCATACCATGACTACGAAATCTGGCAAATGGATGTTAAGACCGCCTTTCTAAACGGTGATTTAGAAGAGAGCGTGTACATGACTCAGCCAGAAGGCTCCGTAGATAGTGGGAGCAGCGGAAAGGTGTGCAAGCTGCTTAAATCCATTTATGGGTTAAAGCAAGCATCGCGGAGTTGGAACATCTGTTTTGATGTTGTAGTCAAAGAGTTTGACTTCATCAAAAATATAGATGAACCTTGTATCTATAAGAAGGTAGAAGAGGGTAAGGTTGTCTTCCTCGTATTGTACGTGGATGATATACTCTTGATAGGAAATGATATTCCTATGCTGCAATTAGTCAAGCTCTTCTTATCACAGAGATTCTCAATGAATGATCTAGGTGATGCCTCCTGCATATTGGGAATCATGATCTATAGAGATAGATCTAAACGGATACTGGGATTGTCCTAATCCTGGTACATTGACACCATACTAAAGAGGTTTAGTATGGAAGAATCCAAGCGTTGGAACCAACCCACGATCTCTGGACTCACTCTCTCCAAAGAGATGTCTCCCAAGACTGATTTGGAGAGAGCTCGCATGCAAGGGATACCCTATACTTCGGCAGTAGGCTCTATCATGTATGCGATGCTATGTACTAGACCCGATGTAGCATACTCACTAAGTGTAGTGAGTCGGTATCAGGCAGATCCTGGAGAGAGTCACTGGACAGCTGTGAAGAACATTCTCAAGTACTTGCGAAGAACTAAGGAGATGTTCTTGGTGTATGGTAACGGAGAACTCCACGTGGAGTCCTTTACTGATTCCAATTTCCAAAGTGATAAGGACGACTCTAAGTCACACTCGGGTTTTGTCTTTACCCTCAATGGAGGGGAGGTATGTTGGAAGAGTTCCAAACAGGATACCGTTGCAGACTCGACGATGGAGGCTGAATACATCGCTGCCAACGATGCTGCCAAAGAGGCTGTCTGGATCAAGAAGTTCATTAGTGAACTTGGTGTGGTTCCATCCATTGAGCATCCAATACCTCTGTATTGTGATAACAATGGAGCTGTGGCTTTAGCCAAGGAACCCAGATCCCATCAGAAATCCAGACATATTCTGAGGCGGTATCACCTGATCAGGGAGATAGTTGATCGCCGGGAGATCGAGGTCAGGAGAGTAGATACGAAGGATAACACTGCGGATCCATTCACGAAGGCTATTCCCCAGATACAGTTAGAGATATTATTCGGGATGCTAGGTATGAGATACTACAGCAGCTGGCCTTAGTGCAAGTGGGAGATTGTTAGTTATGTATATGCCCTAGAGGCCATTGTTGTACATATGATGTATATTATAATGGATGCTTGGATATATATAGATGACTTTCTTGCTCGTCATGATAGTATGTTATTTGGTTTCACTTTATCTGAACATGTTGACTTGTATTGGTTTACTGTTTTTCTCTCACATGTTGATAAAGCCCTTAGGATCTGTACTCGACTACTAGGACTATGATGAGATCATACTAGTGGGGCCACGGTAGTCGATGAGTACATCCTATAACTGTTCCTAGTCGAGGGTATATCGAGACAGGGCATCGATACACCAGAGTAGACTAGCGTATACGCATCTTGACCCATATGATGGACGATGGATGATCCTATATCCATCGGTGTTTGACATCAGAGATGGTGTACGGGTGCTCAGTGGAGACTGGGTACACTGGACGGACTCGCCGAGAACTCCCAGATGGTGATATACCACACGTCAGATGGCAGTTCTCCGGTGACACTGGTACAGGGTAGTCTGTAGACTCGAGATCGTCATGGAATCTTGTGTGATTCCCACTGTGCTTTGATTTCCACCTTACCGCGTCTAAGAGGGCGTGCAAAACGGTGGCTTTTGGGTACAGTCCCGAATCACATGGAGGCAATGAGCGATAGGAGGGGATTCGTCTCTCCCGGTATAGGGAGTTGATGTTGTGCTGTGTTCGATTGGCTATAACTGGAAGTCCCTGGCCAGGGCTGATATAGAGATTTACTGGTAAGTGTTACTAGTAGTTTCTCAACCCGTTATGAGCCATACATCGACACGACTTATCGGTTACTGGGGTCTGACGTATACCACCCCTAGACTTGATATGCGACATATCAGACGAACAGACCGGACTGTACGGGAGTGTTACTGATTGGATTCACAGGAGAACGCACAGGCTAGCTTGTTGATCTTCTGATCGCTCAATACCTGGGTGGCTGTTACGTTTAGCTGACCGCTTGCAGCTTGTGGGTTATTGATATGATCATCACCTGCTACCGGCGTATTGACGATTCTTTAGAGTCCTACACAGAGGTTTCTTGGCTCAGGCGAAACGGAGTAGAGGCACATATGTGATATGCGCAGGACCGAGGATAATGCGATATGAGATACCGTATTATATTCTCGCGATATTTAGATATGAACCGGGTCATCGGATCAAGTGTTGGTTCGATGAATCGGTACATGATATATTAGTCGGTAATATTCGATATAGCCGGATCGTCGGATCAAGTGTTGATTCGATGATTTAATGTATAATAATATATATGATATATTGTATTACATTATCTAATATTGGCTCGCTTTATTATTTCATTTTCTCATTGGATGATACATTGATATATATACGATATATGTTAATTGTATTATTTTCTTTTGTTGCAAATATATAATATATATGTGATATATATTATTGTGACATGATATGATTTATTGTTAAACATGTTTAAGGATGATTAAATGAGGTTAGGGTTTGATTAGGGTTAGTTGCTTCATGCACCTTCTAAAAGCTTTATCTTTTGTCATGGTTAAGATATTTTTTGATGACACATTGCTAACCAAACCAAACCCTAACTCTAGTTGTTTCTCTACACATTATTAGCCACTCATCCTTGACCATGGTTTATACATCAATCATATACTTTTATTTCTATTCATCACAAAAGGAATTATCATTATCTTTTCCATTATCATCTTCTTCTCTCTTGATTTTGAGCTCGCTAGATATTCATTTTGTGATGATAAATTATGAGAAAATTATTTAAAAAGAAAGCATAAATACTACTCTCTCATCCTCATCTCATATAGCCCATGAGATTAGTGTGTTCATCTCTTTAGAGTGAGAAAGCTTGAGTTATTGAAACTTCGACGTAGATCATCGGAGATTTGGAACACTTCAAGATAGCATGGATCGTTCGAGTCGTGGAGCCTCTCTTGAGTCCGGGAGATCGAGGATCGCGGCGAAGGGACTTCTACTCGGAACTTATGAAGCGAAGGAGCGGACTACAAAGGTTGTAATCCCTCACACTTAGATAAAAAGATGTTATCTTGCATGCTTTACCCTAATAATCTAGCAAAGATCCTGTCTTTGGGTTGTTCGGCACGTCTAAATTTTTATCCGGTCATGTTTGATGCCTTATGAACCTTCACAAGAGTGCCTAGGAACCCTACAGTATATACATGGTTCATCTACCATTTTGATGAAGTCAAACTCTTTGACTACCACATCAAAACAGACGTTCCAACTCCGCGATGCCTGCTTTATCCCATAAAGCAACTTGTTCACGCTTCCGCTGCTCCCACTGTCTATGAAGCCCTCTGACTGTGTACTTATAGACTCTCTCTTCTAAAACATCATTTAGAAAAGTTGTCATGACACCCAAACGCCAGACATCGTAGTCATGGTATGTAGCCGTGGCAAGTAGGATCTGGATGGACTTAAGCATAGCTACTTAGAAAAGGTTTCATCATAATCCATACCCTGTCAATGATGCAAACATTTAACAAATCTAGCTTTGAAAGTCTCAACTTTTCCATGTACACTAAGTAATCTTCTCAAGATATACTTGCTCCTGATGGGGATTTAACCCTTCAGATAAAGCAACCAAAGTCCATACTTTGTTGGTGTATAAGGATTCCATCTCAGATCGCTAAGCATCCAGCCATTCTTACAGAGTCCCACTCCTGATGGCCAGCTCGAAACTAGTTGGGTCATCATCTCATGATGCATTCCTCGCTCCCACTGTCATAGAGAAACCGAAGTATCTCTCAGGTGGGTGAGGAACCCTACTAGATCGGTGGAGAGGCTGTGGTTCGTTGAAAACTATTGAATCCTTTGGTTCTACCAAATCATCAGCTGCAGTTTGTATAGCTGGAACTCCTTCCAGTTCTACCTCATGTCCACTAATTTCTTCACGAAAAATTCTCTTTCACAAAGGTGGAATATTGAGAAACAAAACATCTTTTGTTCCTCGGTTTGGTAGAAGATATTCCCTTGCATATGCTTGGGATATCCAACAAACTTCTACAGAACTGAGTTTGCCTCGAGCTTGTCCGGATTACGCTTTTAGACATAGGCCGGACAACCCCAAATCTTAACAAACTTAAGATATGGGCTCTTCCCTTTCCATATCTCATATGAAGTGGTAGGCAACTGATTTGATCGGAACCCTTTTCAATAGGTATGCAAATTCACAAGTGCATAACTCCCTAAAAGAAATAGGTAACTCAGTAGTACTCATCATAGAGCACACCTTATCACATAGGGTGTGATTGCTCCGCCCCGATACACCGACGTGCTGTGGTGTATACGGAGGAGTATGCTGAGAGAGAATCTCATTCTCCTTTAGAATAATCCAGGAATTCCGTGCTTAAGTATTCTCCTCCTTGATCACATCAAAGGACATAATACTTATACCCGTTTTTGGTTCTCTTCTTTCTAACTTATATTCTGTGAATGTCTCAAAAGCTTCGGACTTGTGTTTCAACAGGAACATATGTCTGAATCTTGAGAGATCATCAGAGAATGTAATGAAGTACAAAGAACCGGTCTTGGCATGTGTAGACTGGGAACCTTCATACATCAACATGTATCATCCCAAGAGTTTACTAACTCTTTCTCTGCTTCCAATAAACAGAGCTATGGTCATCTTATCTCTATGACATGACCGGCAAGTTTCACAAGATGTAAATTCAAACTAATTTAAATATGCGTCTATATGTAACTTCAGCTAGTCGGGTCGCATTGATATGACCTAGTCTACAATACCTCAAGAAGGATTCATTCATTTCTGAACACTTCCTTTTGTGTGTGTTCTGTATACTAAGAACTGTAGTTTGATTTAGAACGTCAATGCTTTTAGATAACGTGCCTGAACCGATCAACTCTTGATATAGGAAATGTTCAAAACATTATCCAACAATACAAAATTATATCCTTTTTTTACTAATAAAGAGACTGATATGATGTTGTATATCAGGTTCGGTATCTAATAACATTCATTCAGAATCAATGTATTCTGGTAATACAGGATGATAGTGACCAACAGACTTGGCTGCAACACTTGCACCGTTTTCTATCTCATGAAACTTATCACCCGTTCTCAGTTCTCAACCTATCTGTAGCCCATGTAACAGATTAAATATGCGAGATCCTGATCCGGTATCTCATACCCAGGAAGTAAAGAATACTGAGAAACAGTTCTCTATAATTAACACACCCGAAGATGATGCATCAGCATGCACTTTCTTCGTTTGGACAGCACGGGAATTCTGGTAATCCCCAATTTCCTGCTCTGTCTTATAACAATTATAAGTTGGAACGGGACCAACGTTCTCTAACTCAGTATAACAAGCGGGTTCGGTCAATACATCTATATTATTATCTTGATTAAGGCGTGATATGGTCGCTACCTGGAGAGAGAGAGAAGAAAACACTCTGCGTGCGCTATTGCAAGATCAGATTGGTTATTATTTTATCTAATCAGGATGGCTCCCACTGTTTTTATCAAATCTTCCTTCAAACCCTAAAAGGAAAGACTAGCCGGGATTAATTACACCCTACAACTTCGCCAATCTTTCAGCCAGGCCAGTGTCGGTAGTTTGAGGGAGGTTCCTTGTGCTTTCGCACGGACCTAATTAAAGTAAACCTCGTTTTCCCAGAGGCGTAACCCCGTTGACACCTTTCTAGACACCTACTTGATCGGCTAATTGTAATATGTAGAACTCTCCCAGGAGTAACAATTACTCGCAGTGGGTATCGGGATCCAACTATCTCATAGAAGGTATGCAATCTCATTGCAAATTTCAACACTTGAAATTCCCGATAATATTTTGCCACTAGCGTCCTATGACCTTGACGAATGCCAAACCACCCATAGTCCGCTAGTCAAGTTCAACCCGTATATTTCCTGATTGAATTAAACCCACCCGCACGACCCTTGACGAATGCCAAACAACGCCGTACAAATACCCTAATCTAATCACATCGTATGCTAGCAGATAAGCACTAGTTTGCTACCATACACTACGCCTTGACGAATGCCAAACTACCGCAGCACGAATACTAAGTAGTACTTATCTGAAATGACGGAGGGCTACGACAGGTTTTTCTGAAAACCTATTGCGTAATGAACTTGATATCGTTGTAGAATCAAATAATTTTAAAATGGAGTGTTTTTGAGGCTTTTACTAGTTTCGCTAAAGAGGTCACTCCCGGTGAAGGGATCTCGGCTCTTTCCTTATGGAATAAGGTGCAGGATATATCATATATATCATTGTGCAAAGCAAAAACTCCAAAAGCAATCAAAAGACAAACCGAGTGTTGTAGCATCTGCCAGTTATTGCTAAAGGGGTCACTCCCGGTGAAGCGATCTTGGCCCTTTCCTTATCGAATAAGGTGTAGGATGTTCTACAAGGAACACCGCGATGCAAAGCAAGAACTGTAGCTACCTGTTTTTGAAAATTCGATTCCACAACATCTTTTAGGTTTCTTTTCTTTCATTAATTATATTAATGAAGTCCCATCATTTAAACACCTAAACATCACAAATAAATACGACGTACACTTATGCCATCCGCATTCGCCTCGATGTCCCCTCGTGCACCGTTAGGTTAGGTGACTAACGGCAGAGCGGGACAGGGCTAGCGCGGGTGTAAAACATAAGTAACGTCTATATAATATATCATATATACTATATACAGTATTTATCACAACATATCAAATGATCACATCACAGATATCGCAGCAGAAGAAACATATGAAACATTGGATATACTAGGACGTCCGTGTTTTATTTTGAGCCTTTATAAAACACGGATTCCACGGTCGCGATGAATAGCCAAACCCACACCCCTAGACCCCTACGAGAGCTACAAGCAACCCTACCAATTCTAAAGTTAGGAGACCCGGACTCGACTCCACGAGTTGGTCTCCTACTGGACTTCAGAACCCGGTTACTTGTGCTCTCCTCCTTGGATCGATCCTAGTGCGGAAAAAGTAAATAATATACAAATGGTAACATCAACCTCATCCCGGAAGTGCCCCCCCAATAAAAGAATATTACATACATTAAATTTTACATGAATGAAAATAAAAACCCTTATCTCACATAAAACCCCCGGCTATTCAATAACGCGACGATCCAATATAACATATCCAGCAACACATAACATCACATGTCATCAACGTAAGTAAATATGCGCATCCAAATTGTCGTTGACATATAGCAACGAAACCGGCGATATCACATATTACACTTACGGTCGCAGAAAAGAAAGTGTAAAACTACAATAGTTGGAATCCGCAACCTCCTTAGACATCGCATGCCTAACAATTATAAACCCCGCATTTTAGTCTCTATATCGAAAACACTTTTCAATATCTAGTCGGGCAATTCAACAAGATTCCCGATATGTGATCGAATGCTCGTCGCAAACTTTAGTAGACAGCCGCACCCCGGATGTCGTCGACGAAGTGCACTAAGGCGGAACACCGCTGCCGTGAGCACCCAAACGGATGCTTTTGGCGACGGGGTTCTCCTACAGTCACTTGGTCGGGGCTCTGGGGCATGGCTGTCTATTAAGTTTACCCGGAGAGTATCCGCGTACACTACGTGATTGCGACGGACTTTTGATCGTATCAAAATTCCGTGGCAACCGATCATTTGAGACTAAACTGCTATATTTATAACATTCAAATTTGTTATCTCATAACTACTTGTGGATTCTAAATATTGTATCACATTTCAGATAAATAGACAATGTTAAACTTTCCGATCGAATAATCAAACACCCAAGATTTCCCTAATAGTTCTCAACACTTGAGGGGAGTTTAAAAACATCAATCACATGCCACAGTACCAATGGTCCAGCCGTAGAAGGGTCAAGCCAACGCCTCACATGTGGCAACGCTGTACTGCCCCCAACCCTAAGGTTCAAAAGGCAGTTCAAGACGGTCACATAATCGAGTTAAGGTTTGTTGTCTTCTAGAGGGTCCATCGCGTAACTTGCACGATCTAGACGTTCTTAAACTATGGGAAAAATCCAACACTTGGAAATTTCTCGGGTCGGGAAAAAGTGAGTTATTGATATCCGTTTGAACTTTTTAATAGTTTCTAAATATCCGGAAAACATTACGAATTTAAATTTTCCGATCGAATCAATGAGTCCCCAATACAACCGAGAAAACTCAACACTTGAGTATAAATTAAAAACACCCAGAATTATCAGGAAGATAGTATGGATATTACAGTGGAAACAGAACACAACAAGCGCACTGTAGCGCCGTGGAAGTGCCGCGCCGGGCATGGTTCTTCAGCGTTTCCACGGCGCTTTAAGCGTATTAGTGGATCGTTTTTCACAGTGGTCCATAGAATTCCATGCTGATTTTTAAAGCATTTTTAATATGAAAAAATGTCAACTTTTGAAAATTTTCCAGAGAAGGGTAATATCGGGGGATTCCGGGTTCGATAGGACTTTAAACTTCGTATACACGTCGCCTAATGCTCTAGCTAGGCTCTGATACAACTGTAGGGTTACTAGGCACTCTAACAAGATTCTACAAGGCATCAACCATGCCCGATTAAAATTTTAGCCATGCCGAATAACTTTAAACAAGATCTTTAAACTAGAGATTAGGCGAAAACTAGCAAGTTAAAAACTTTAACACTAAGTGAATACGAAATACAACCTTTGTAGATCGATCCTTCACTTCTTAAGCTCCTTGTAGTAGTCCCTTCGCTGCAATCATCGAACTCCGGACTCTCGGACGGCTCCATGAGAAAATTTCAACGGTATTGCTTGAAGTCTTCAAGGCCGAAGATGATCTACGTCGAGTGAATACGAACTCAAGCTTCTACTTCACTAACTAGAGAATTAGTGAAGAAAACACCCTAAACTAAAGTGCTAGTCTAGTAGAGAATGATGAAATAGGAAATGGGTACACTTTAGAATTTCTTTTCTCACTTTCATTCTCTCTCTTTATCAAACCCTAGAAAGAAATTGAAGGAGGAAGAAGATGAGCTCAAAATGAGAATGAAATCTAATCTAGAGAGAGTTAGCTAACCATGGGTGAGTGTGTATCATATATTAACTCATGTAGAGACATAACCATGGCTAATTATAGTGGTTAGGTTTATAAAAATCCTAAGTAAAAACAAAACTAGTGGACTTTGGACAATGCATTCATAAGCTTCATGAAGCTTCATGCACTTGAACAATTATCCACTAATTTTGTATTTACTTTGTATATTAAAACCCCACCAATATAATTAAAATGGTGTATGTCTCATACATCCATGTAGTTTGTATCAACAACCATGATACAAAATGTACACAAATAAATATATATCACATATATATTAAATTGTGCACAAGAGAGAGAAATAAATGGTTAAGTGAACCAATGTTAGTTAATGTAAATTAGTATATCACATATACAATTATACACTAAATTATTAAATCAACACTTGACTTAATAATCCGGTTATATCACATATAACCGACTAACATCCAATGTATCGACTTATCGAATCAACCCTTGATTCGATAACTTGGTTATATCGCATATAACCGATCGACACAAACATCGCGAGAATAGAATACGGTATCACATACTCGCATTATTCTCGGTCCCGCACATATCACATATGTGCTCCTATTTCGTTTTGCCTGAGCCAGTAAAACCTCTATGTAGGACTCTAATGACTCATCAATACGCCGGCAGTAGGTGATGATCATATCAAGCACCCACAAGCTGTCAGCGGTACTAGATGGACGTACCGGCTACCCGGGTACTGAGCGATCAGAAGATCAGCAAGCAAGCCCGCTCCAACTCCTGCAAAAAGCCTGACAGTGGCACTACCGTACAGTCCGGTCTCCTCGTCTGATATGTCGCATATCAAGTCTAGGGGTGGTAAACATCAGACCCTAATAACCGATAAGTCATGCCGATGCGAGGCTCATAACGGGTCGAGAAACTACTGGTAACACTTACCAGTAAATCTCTAAACCATCCTGGCCAGGGACTTCCCTGTTATGGCCAATCGAGCACAGCGCAACATCAACCCCCAATACCGGGAGAGACGAAACCCCTCCTATCGCTCATTGCCTCCATGTGACTCGAGACTGTACCCAAAAACCACCGTTTTGCACGCCCTCTTGGACGTGGTAAGGTGGAAATAAAAGCACAGTGGGAATCACACAAGACTCTATGACGATCTCGGGTCTACAGACTAACCTGTACCAGTGTCACCAGAGAATTGCCATCTGACGTAAGGTATAATACCATCTGGGAGTTCTCGGCGAGTCTGTCCAGTGTACCCAGTCTACACTGAGCACCCGTATATCATCTCTGATGTCAAACACCAATGGATATGGGATCATCCATCGCCCATCTGTATGGGTCGAGAAGGCATACGCTAGTCTACACTGGTATATCGATGCCCCGTCTCGATACACCCACGACTAGGGACCTTGAAGGATGTACTTATGGACTACCATGTTCCCACTAGTATGATCCGCATCATAGTCCGGGTAGTCAAGTATACATCCTAAGGACTTTACCAACATGTGACAGAGAGACAATCAGTGTACACGTTAAGGTAAAGAGTAACCAGATAGCATACTATCATGTCGAGCAAGAAAGTCCTCCCTATATATGTCCAAGCATCCACTACGATATACATCTTATGTATAGTAATGGCCTCTAGGGCATACATATAACTAACACATGAACCTACCCATTTGTGAATGTGATGAGGGAGAAATTGTATTGGGAGAGTTTGATAGCTATAATGATACGAATAGGATTGAGAAAAATCAAAGGGAGGAAGACAGCATTGAAAAATATTCTTTCATATCGAGTTTTGAGGAAATTTTTATGGGTGAACTTGATATTCTTTGTGAGTTTGAGTCAGAATCAATTTGGGAATATCCTAAGAACCTTTCTTTTTCTGAACTTTTTGCGGATGAACTCCAGTTTTTAAACGAACTTGACTTAGGAACTCAACATGTGCTTCTTGAACATTCAATTCATTCACAAAACAATTCTTTGACCTCTTCAAAACGTCATTTTCACTTTCAACGTCTTCTGATCCCCACCTTTACAAGCCCATGCCCTTCACTAACATCTAATATATACCTTTTCTTTTTCTTTTTTATATACATATTCTTTTACCAGCCATTGCACTATATAGACAAAATCTTTAAATAGATGGTATTAATTTCTGGACTAACCCAATCTTTAAACATGTAAATGTTGTAATTAGTCTTAGGTCTTTTCTTTTTCTTTAAATAAAATTCTCACCCTGATGTCTAAGTCTAGCTACCGGAGACGGGGGCAACGATGAGGACATCGTAAAACTCAGGTTTAGAGGTGAGCACTACGTTTAATTTGCTGCATCTTATGTATATTCTGCATTGCATACATATTAAAAATCCCATAAAAATTGAAAAAATTTCCGAAAAATATAAAAACTTTTTCATGTTAGTTAGCGGGGAAACATAGACTCAAATTCTGACGGTTCGGTTGATAAGTTAGAAATAACTAAATCCTTTTTGTGAGACTGAAAACCCGAAAAATAACCCTCCCTTATGTTTAAAATAGCTGATATACGTCTTTCATAACACTTGTCATGTGTCGTATGTGTTCAAGAATTTGATGAAAGTCTGACATGTCTGAAAAACTTTTAAAATTGATAAATATATTTAGGATCAAACATGTTTGTTCTGAATTAAGCAATATCAAGAATAGTTCATACAGTGAAGTAGATATGAAGAATTTTATTGATGTTTTAATAGAAGCTATAAGTCTGAAAAATAACCCTACTGGACCCCTGTTGGAGTAATTACACACCTTATCCACATGTTATGTCTTCGGATTTAAAGAAATGCTGGCTATATCTCCGTTTTCACTAAATTCAGAATTTTGAAAATAAAATGAGACTTTCGTTTTGTGGCCTTGGTAACTTGGGTAATTAAGTCCTTAGGATGTCTCCATACCTAATGCCCTAAAACTATCTAGTTCAGGAGTCATTGACCAAAAGCTCGCTAAGTTCCCAATCGCCAAATAAATCAAGCTAAGCAAGTGTTCTCTCCAAGTTAAAAGTCCCCACGGTTCTTTATGGGAGAATAATCTTGGCGGAGACGAGTTTTCTAATAAAACAGTTTTTTCACGGAGATATGAAGGTATATTTATATAAGACATTTTGCACGATAACGAAGGGTGTGTATGAACAACAACAGGTAAAAGGTAGGAGTGACGAATAAGACTTTGGTTCTCTATTAAAAACGATTGAAATTCTGACTTGAAACCTAACTTGAGAACAAAAACTTGAGAAAATCTTAACTCCTTTCAAACTCGTGTGATCCATCAGAAGTATATCCCGGTCTGCAATAATGACTTGATGACCCTAATTAAATTTCTTAAAATCTTATGGACACTATCCGCACAATCACGTAAAGACGCGTATGAGCTTATGTTAAACAAATTGTGAGGAGTGAAAAATAGAGTTTAACGTTTCTGACTTGGGTAATAGAACTTCTAACTTTGATTCTTAACCTTAAGATTAAAATCAACAGTTTCTCTATGACGCTAACTTGACTGGATTTTGTGGGTGTATGTTGGGTTCCCTAGGGCGGTAGCAAGATTTCGGGAGGCATCGTCCATGCCAATTTCATATTTTTTCCATGCAAAACAACTCTAACCCTAGAATCTTAACTAGAGATTTAGACGAACTACAATGTAAACATCTTTACATCTAAGTAAATGAGAAATAAAACCTTTGTACATCAGTCCTTCACTTCTAAAACTCCATGTAGTAGTCCCTTCGCTCCAAGTAGTGAACACCCGAACTCTAGTAAGGGTTCACATGAAGAAATGAACAAGCTTGCTCGAAGTCTTCGAGGCCGAAGATGATCTACGTCGAGAAAACTCAAGCTCATGCTACCTCTTCACTAATGGTAGATTAGAGAAGCAAACACCCAAAACTAAATGGCTAATATAGTAAAGGATGATGAAGTAGGAAATGGGCTCACTTTAGATTAATTTTTCTCACAATATTTCATCACCTTTTCAAAAGCTAGAAAGGTTTTCCATAAGGAAGAAGAAGATGAAGTGGAGATGAAAAATGAAACACATGAGGTGAGAATAGCAACCATGGGTGAGTTAGTGTCATACACTAACTCATGTAGAGAATAAACCATGGCTAATCAATAATGGTTAGGTTAATTAATATCTACAAGTAAAACAAAATTACTGGACTTGGTCAATGGTTCCACAAGCTTCTACAAGCTTCAACCATGTGACTAATTTCCATCTTATTTGGTATACTTTAAATAAATAAAAACCTTACATTATATTAAGCATGGTGTGATTCTCATACACCTATGTTTCATGAAGCAACAAGCATGACACAAAATAATGTACATCAATATATATCGCATATATACTAAGTGTACACAAGTGAGAAAAAGAAATGTTTAAGTGAGCAAATATTAGTTAATGTAAATTAATATATCACATATATACTTATACATTAAATTATTAAATCAACACTTGATTTAATAATCCGGCTATATCACATACAACCGACTAATATCATATGTAACATCTTATCGAATCAACACTTGATCCGATAACTCGGCTATATCACATATAACCCACTGATATCACATATCGCGAGAATAGAATGCAGTATCACTGTAGGGTTACGTAGCGCGGTAGCAAGGTTTCGGGAGGCATCGTCCATGCCAATTTCATATTTTTGCCATTCAAAACAACCCTAACCGTAGAATCTTAACTAGAGATTTAGACGAACTACAATGTAAACATCTTTATATCTAAGTGAATGAGAAATACAACCTTTGTAGATCGGTCATTCACTTCTAAAGCTCTGTGTAGTAGTCTCTTCGCTCCAAGTAGTGAACACCCGAACTCTAGTAAGGGTTCACATGAAGAAATGAACAAGCTTGCACGAAATCTTCGAGGCCAAAGATGATCTACATCGAGGAGACTCAAGTTCATGCTACCTCTTCACTAATAGTAGATTAGTGAAGCAAACACCCTAAATTAAATGGCTAATATAGTAGAGGATGATGAAGTAGGAAATGAGCTCACTTTAGATTTAATTTTCTCACTTTGAGAAAAGCTAGCAAGCTTTTTCTCAATGAAGAAGAAAATGAAGTGAAGATGAGAAATGAAACTCATGAGGTGAGAATAGCAACCATGGTTAAGTTAGTGTCATACACTAACTCATATAGAGACTTAACTATGGCTATGGATAATGGTTAGGTTAATAAATATCTACATGTGAAACAAAACTAGTGGACTTGATCAATGGTTCTACCAGCTTCTCCAAGGTTCAACCATTAAACCAATTTCCATCAATTTTGAATTACTTTGATAAATAAAAACCCCTCATTATATCAAGCATGGTGTGGGTCTCATACACCCATATAGCATGTGGCAACAAGCATGACACAAATAAAATGTACATTAATATATATCACATATATTAAATGCACACAAGTGAGGAAAAAAAATGTTTAAGTGAGCTAATATTAGTTAATGTAATTCAATTTATCACATATATAATTATACATTAAATTATTAAATCAACACTTGATTTTGTTAGGTCCACGTTACCTCTCCCGGTACTTTCGGGGTTGCGGAAACGGTAAAACAAAATTTTTTCTAAACTTTGTAACATGGACCGTAAAAGCCGGATCTTTGCTAAACAATACACTAGCAGCCTAACATGAGATGTATCTACTCGGTTAGGGGTTATACCTCAAGTTGAACTCCTTCTCTTCTTGTTGTCCTTCTTCTTTGTTGTTCTTCTCTTCTTGTTGTTCTTCTCTCTGCTTGCTCAATGGTTGATCCGGACTTCGGTCACCTCCGCGGCCTCCTTGAGTCGAAGACGATCCACCCGAGAGATGTACACCGAGCTCCACCTCAAGCCGAGGTAACTAGGGCAAGGAGATTGCTAATCTAGAAGCCGTAGGATGTGTAGAGGAGATGTATGGATGTGTTTGTCAAGTGTAATCCTTTTTTCTCTCAACACATGAGATCAAAGGAGAAATCAAGAGGAGGAAGAAGAAGGAGTTTTCTAGCAACCATGGAGCTTCTCATTTCAAGAGAGAGAATGAGAATAAAATTATGATCCAAAAGAAAAACAACCATGGTTGCAAATAATGCAAAACAACATCATTACTAATCCCATCAAGATAAAGTTGATGGCTACTTTGAAATGACCATTATCATAATCCAAAAGAAAAAGGAAAAGAAAAGAAGAGTGTGGGAACCTCTTGAAAGTCAATGGTCAACCCGGTCAACCGGTCAACAAAGTCAAGAGGGGTCAACGGGGTCAAATGGTCAATGCAATTAGCCATCATAAGATTATCACTAATAGGATTAGTAAATGATGTTCGCGGCTCATAGTGGTTTTGACCAAACGAACTGTCAAAAACCCTAATGAGTCCGCCTCAAAATGGTTTTGACCGAATCAACTGTCAAAACCCTAATGAGCCTGCCACATAACGGTTTTGGCCGAACCAACTGCCAAAACCCTAATGAGGCACCTCCTCCTTCATCACTCCGAAAAACTGTGCATACACACCTGCATCCGTATTCCGTAGAATGCGGATGCACAGAAGACAAAACAAATCCATCCGTGCAATACTAGGATCCGGCTTAAATCAAAGCCAGCTAGTACTACCTGCCCGAACACCATACGCACACAAGTGTACGTAAGTGATCGCAGCCCTGCCGTAAAACCATACGGCCTCTACACGTTTCGCTCAGTGCAGAGAAACTCTCTGTGTGGGACTCTAAAGACTCGATACTATGCTGGCAGTGGGTTTAACCATAGACCGCAAGCGGCACTAGCTGTACGTAACGGTCCCCAGGTAGATGTCGATAAGAAGGCCGATGAGGTAAACCCATCCGAACTCCTACTGAGTCTGTATGTGACAATCTCCGTACAGTCCGGTCTGTTCGTCTGATACATCGCATGTCGGGCCTAGGGGGGCGGTAAGCGTCAGACCCCTAATAGCGGAATAAGTCGTGTCGGAGTGAAGCCCAGAACACCCTGAGATAACACTGGAACCTACCAGTACATCTCGCTTGCCCTGGCCAGGGACTACTTGTGTAATGGCTCTCCTAGACACAGCGCGATGTCAACCCCCAATACCAGGAGAGACGAATCCTGTCTTTCCGTCACTGCCTCCAAGTGCTTCGGGACTGCTCCCAACTACTACCTGTTTGCACGACTCAGTAGAGCCGTGGTAGGGTAGCAATCAAAGAATAGTGGGAACACACTCGAGGCGAAGTGACAGTGTCAAGTCAGCGGACTAAGCTGTACTCATGTCACCTGGGAACTGATAACTGACGATAGGTATAATACCAACCATCAGTTCCCGATGAATCCTGTCCAGTGTACTCGTAACCCAACGAGCACCCGCATACTATCTCAAGTACGACGTACCGACGGCTGTGGGACAGACCGTCTCCCGTGCTGGGATGAGAAGCGCATACGCTAGTCTACTCCGGAGTATCGATGCCCTATCTCGGTACTCCCACGACTAGGGACGTGTATAAGGATGTGCTTGTAGATTACCCAGCCCCCACGAGTGTGATCGCCATCACAACGCCGGTAATCAAGAAAAGATCTAAAGGGCTCTACTAATGCGTATAGGTGATATAATAAATAAACACACAAGTACACATTAAAGCAGAGACAAACCAAGTAGCATACTACTATATTGAGCAAGATTGTCTGTACAACTGTGAATATCCCAAGCTTCCATCAAGTAATATACATACTAGTATGATACAGTAATGGCCTCTAGGGCATATACACTAACAATCTCCCACTTGCACTAAGGCCATGTACTGGCGTATCGAAGACCTATCATCTCGATCAGCCGCTCGAACTGAGTCTGGGGTAAAGCCTTCGTGAATGGGTCCGCAGTGTTGTCCTTTGTGTCCACTCTCCGCACCTCGATCTCCTGTCGATCAATGATCTCCCTGATCAGGTGATACCGCCTTAAGATGTGCCTGGATTTCTGATGGGACCTTGGTTCCTTCGCTAAAGCTATAGCCCCATTGTTATCGCAATACAAAGGTATTGGGTCAACAATGGACGGAACCACCTGAAGTTCACAAATGAACTTCTTCATCCAGACCGCCTCTTTTGCGGCATCGCTTGTAGCAATGTATTCAGCCTCCATCGTCGAGTCTGCGACGGTATCCTGCTTGGAACTCCTCCAACATACCGCCCCTCCGTTGAGGGTAAACACAAAACCCGAGACAGACTTGCTGTCATCTTTGTCACTCTGGAAGCTTGAATCGGCAAAGGACTCGACCCTGAGGTCTCCATTACCGTAAACCAGGAACATCTCCTTAGTCCTTCTCAGGTACTTGAGAATGTTCTTCACTGCTGTCCAGTGGTCCTCCCCTGGGTCTGACTGATACCGGCTTACCGCGCTCAACTCGTAAGCTACATCTGGTCTTGTACATAGCATCGCATACATTATAGATCCTACCACCGAAGCGTAGGGTATAGTGCTCATGCGAACCTTCTCCTCGTCAGTCTTAGGAGACATCTTCTTGGAGAGGGTAATTCCGTGCAATGCGGGTATGTTACCGCGCTTGGAACCCTCCATACTAAATCTCTTTAGTACGGTCTCTATGTACCTGGACTGCGAAAGTCCCAATAGTCTCTTGGATCTATCTCTATGGATCTTGATCCCCAGAATGTACGAGGCATCACCCAGGTCCTTCATGGAGAACCTTTGTGACAAAAATAGCTTGACCGATTGTAGCATAGGAACATCATTTCCTATCAAAAGAATGTCGTCCACGTACAAGACTAGGAATACGACAGTTCGTCCTACAATCTTCTTATATACACAGGGTTCATCTTCGTTCTTGATGAAATCAAATTCCTTGATTGCCTCATCAAAACAGATGTTCCAGCTCCGCGATGCCTGCTTTAATCCAAAAATGGATTTAAGCAACTTGCACACCCTTCCGCTGCTCCCACTGTCCCCACTGTCTACGAAACCTTCTGGTTGATCCATGTAAACGCACTCTTCCAAACAACCGCTTAGGAAAGCCGTCTTAACATCCATCTGCCAGATTTCATAGTCATGGAAGGCAGCAATGGCAAGTAAGATCCGAATGGATTTGAGCATAGCCACCGGAGAAAAAGTCTCGTCATAGTCCAAACCAGGTCTTTGACGAAAACCTTTTGCAACGAGTCTAGCATTATAGGTTTCCACCTGCCCATCTACACCAAGTTTCCTTTTGTAGATCCATTTGCATCCAACGGGTTTTACCCCAGGTGGAGCAATATCCAAGGTCCACACTTTATTGGCGTACATGGACTCCATTTCGGATTGCATTGCTTCCTGCCACTTATCAGAGTCCCTACTGATAATGGCCTGCCTGAAACTGGTAGGGTCATCTTCTTCCAAGATGCAATCCTCTCGATCCCCGTCAATGAGAAAACCGTAGAATCTCTCGGGCGGATGAGAAATCCTACCAGATCTGCGGAGTGGCTGAGGTTCGTCTGGGGCTATTGAATCCTGAGGTTCTGTCAAATTTTCAGTTTCAGTTTGTGGTCGCTGAATTTCTTCCAATTCTACCGTGCTCCCAATAATTTCTTTTGCAAGAAACTCCGTTTCTAAGAAAACGGCATGCTGAGCAACAAACACCTTCTGTTCCTCGATGTGGTAGAATAGATATCCATAACCATTCTTTGGATATCCCACAAACTTACAAAAAACTGACCGTGCCTCTAGTTTATCCGGTTTATGCGTTTTAACATAAGCCGGACAACCCCATATCTTAGATCTTTTAAGATATGGCCTCTTTCCATTCCATATCTCGAAGGGAGTCTTAGGCACTGATTTAGACGGAACATCATTCAATAGGTATGCTGCTGTCAATAGCGCATGTCCCCAAAATGAAAGAGGCAACTCGGCATTACTCATCATGGAGCGAACCATATCTAGTAGGGTACGATTCCTCCGCTCCGAAACACCGTTGTGCTGTGGTGTATAAGGAGGAGTAAGCTGAGAGAGAATACCATTCTCTTTTAAGTAATCTAGGAATTCCGTGCTTAAGTACTCCCCTCCCCTGTCAGACCGGAGGATCTTGATACTTTTGCCTGTCTGGTTCTCTACTTCGTTTCTGAATTCCTTGAATTTCTCAAAAGCTTCAGATTTGTGTTTCATCAGATACACATATCCGAACCTATCGAGATCGTCAGTGAATGTGATGAAGTACGAGAACCCACCCCTTGCATGTATAGACATCGGACCGCATACATCACTATGTACGAGTCCCAAGAGCTCGGTTGCTCTTTCTCCATGTCCGGTGAACGGAGATTTGGTCATCTTTCCTTTGAGACAAGACTGACAAGTTCCATAAGATGAAAACTCGAACGCATTCAAGAGTCCATCTTTATGCAACTTACTCAGTCTTTTCTCTCCGATATGACCAAGTCTACAATGCCACAAGTAGGATTCATTCGTATCTGAAATCTTCCTCTTGCGTGTGTTTTGTATGTTGAGAACTGTATTCTGATTTAGAACGTAGATACCATTACACAGTGTACCCTCTGCAACCAGTACCTTATCAAGGTAAATGTTCATGATATTCTTTTCAAGAACAAAGTTATATCCATCTTTATCGAGTAAAGAAACTGATATGATGTTGCAAACCATGGAGGGTACATAGTAGCAATCGTTCAAAATCATAGTCTTGCCATTTGGTAATACTAGGTGATATTCACCGACGGTTGCCGCATTAACTTGTGCTCCGTTCGCTACTCTGAGCGACATATCACCCGGTGCAACTTTCCTACTTTTTCTCAGTCCCTGCAATAAATTATAGATATGAGATCCTGATCCGGTATCAAGTACCCAGGAGGTAGGGCTGACCGTAAAACAGTTCTCAATTACAAGAACACCTGAAGTAGATGCAAAACCATGCTTCTTCTTCGACTGGGTATCCTGGAAATCCATACAATCCCCTTTCCCATTCTCATACTCATGACTGTTGTCACAAGTTAGAGCTGAACCAACTTTCCCCAGTCCCGAATAAAAATTCAGATCGGTCAAGCCATACATTTTATTATCTTGATTAGGGCGTGAAAAGGTTGCTGCCTAGAGAGAGAAAAGAAACACTCAGCGTATGCTCTTGCAAGATTAGATTGGTTTATTAATTTATCTAACCAGGATGTCTCCCACTGTTTACTAAAATTCTTCTTAAAACCTTTTTAAAAGAAGAACTACCCGGGTTTTAATTCACGTCACAATAGTTGCTTAACCTTTCAGCCAGGCTAGTGTCGGTACTTCGAGGGAGGTTTTCCAACGCTTTCGCGAAGTTCCTTAATTCAAGAACCTCTTTTCCCTGGGGGCGTAGCCCCGCTAACACCTTTCTAGACACCTACTAGGTTTATAGCATTGATCATTTAAGTGAAATAATCTCCCGAGAGTAATCCAACTCATCAGTGAGATCGGGATCCAACTGTCATTGTGTGATAACCTAGATGGAATCCACTCTAGTCACCACACTCCAGAAGGTATGCTAAATCTGCAAGTTTCAGTTCTTTTGAAACTCCCGATGTGGTTTTTGCCCCTAACGGTTCATGACCTTGACTAGGTCAACAAGCCACAAACTGTTAGACAAGTTCTACCCGTCATAATCCTGATTGCATTAGACCCACCCGTACGTGCCCTTGACTAGGTCAACAAGGCCGCACGACTGTCCTAACTAATCACATTTGCAATCCACAGAAAAATATTATTTAGCTACCGTTCACTACGCCTTGACTAGGTCAACAAACGCAGCACGAATACTGAATAATATTAATCCGAAACGACGGAGGGCTACGGCTGGGTTTTTGGCGAAAAACCCGTTAACGTAATGAACTTGATATCGTTGAAGGAACCTGATTGCACCCTTTTGAAAATATAGTGGCGAAAACTTTTGCTAAAGAGGTCACTCCCTGTGAAGGGATCTCGGCTCTTTCCTCGTCGAATGAGTTGCAGGATATTCCAAACTAAATACCTCGATGCAAAGCAAGAATGATCGACTATAGTGAAGTTATTACCCTGACGCAAACTTTTGTCCAAGGGGTCACTCCCGATGAAGGGATCTCGGCCCTTGCCTCGTCGACTGAGGTGCTGGGCATTCACAACCGAATACCGCGATGCAAAACAAAAATGAACGTCCTTGCAATAACATCTTTTTGAAAAATTGTTCCAACAACGTCTTTTAGGTTTATTTTCTTGCATAAGTTCTTTTAATACGTCCCATCATTTAAATCCTACCATTGCAGAAAACAACCAAAATATGACGTACGCTTATACCATTCATATTCGCCACTGGGCCCCGTCATCACCCGTTAGGTTACTTAACTAACGACAGAGCGGGGGCTGGGCTAGCGCGGCTGTAAAACATAAGCAATGCCTAAATAGTTATTATATATAGATATACTGCAACGATAGCCAATCCAGATCACAGATGAACACTTTGGATATACTAGGAACCCGCGATTCGTTCAAGCCTGCAACGAAAAGCGGATTACACGGTCGCGATGAATAGCCAAAAACCCTACCCAAGACCCCTACGGGTGCGGCAAACTACCCGCCAAGTACCCGAAGCGAAGCAACCTCCCTCATCGCCGTGAGTAGGCCACTCGGCACTTCGAGATACCCGGTAGTTTGTGCACCCCCTCTATGGATCTATCCTAGGAGTATAAACAGAAAAAAGAATTATACAAAGACGGCTACAACCCCGACCCGGTTGTGCGGCCAAACAAATAATATTACATCAATTTACAAATTTATTACATGAATGAAAGAAAAAGAAACTCTCATCTCACATCCACCCCGGCTATTCATCCGTGATAATCCAACGAGTTCATATACACAAACCATCAACAACAATCACAGATCACAGATATGTATAACCCCGACTAATCGACATATAGCGATTAGCCGACGTTCAATACATAAGAACATCACAGATACAACCTTTATAGTCAAAGTATATTGAAGTTCGAAAAAATACGGATTTATAGGTCCTCAAAAACAAATTTCTATTCTGGAAAATCTGGGCACATTTAAACCATCTTAAAAATCCTAAAACCAAGTCAGAAACACACTGCACCAAAATCGACCCAGCAACTCACCAAGATGGCCGCGGTTCCGCGGCAATAGCTTGCTATTGCCGCGGAAACGCGGCGCTTTGGTCGAGTCGCTGTCTCGTTTTTGGTGGCTTTCTTCTAAAAACCCTGAGATGATTTTTGGAGTATGACAAATTTTGTTTTGACCAGAAAAAATTTTAACAGAAACTCAGGTTTTCGTAACTTGGTTTTTTTTCGATTTTTTCGTTTCGAACTTCGATACACTTCACTACCAAGCTAGTTTATGTTTAGTTAGGCTCTCATACCACTGTTAGGTCCACGTTACCTCACCCGGTACTTTCGGGGTTGCGGAAACGGTAAAACAAAATTTTTTCTAAACTTTGTAATACGGACCGTAAAAGCCGGATCTTTGCTAAACAATACACTAGCAGCCTAACATGAGATGTATCTACTCGGTTAGGGGTTATACCTCAAGTTGAACTCCTTCTCTTCTTGTTGTCCTTCTTCTTTGTTGTTCTTCTCTTCTTGTTGTTCTTCTCTCTGCTTGCTCAATGGTTGATCCGGACTTCGGTCACCTCCGCGGCCTCCTTGAGTCGAAGACGATCCACCCGAGAGATGTACACCGAGCTCCACCTCAAGCCGAGGTAACTAGGGCAAGGAGATTGCTAATCTAGAAGCCCTAGGATGTGTAGAGGAGATGTATGGATGTGTTTGTCAAGTGGAATCCTTTTTTCTCTCAACACATGAGATCAAAGGAGAAATCAAGAGGAGGAAGAAGAAGGAGTTTTCTAGCAACCATGGAGCTTCTCATTTCAAGAGAGAGAATGAGAATAAAATTATGATCCAAAAGAAAAACAACCATGGTTGCAAATAATGCAAAACAACATCATTACAAATCCCATCAAGATAAAGTTGATGGCTACTTTGAAATGACCATTATCATAATCCAAAAGAAAAAGGAAAAGAAAAGAAGAGTGTGGAAACCTCTTGAAAGTCAATGGTCAACCCGGTCAACCGGTCAACAAAGTCAAGAGGGGTCAACGGGGTCAAATGGTCAATGCAATTAGCCATCATAAGATTATCACTAATAGGATTAGTAAATGATGTTCGCGGCTCATAGTGGTTTTGACCAAACGAACTGTCAAAAACCCTAATGAGTAACTGCCAAAACCCTAATGAGCCTGCCACATAACGGTTTTGGCCGAACCAACTGCCAAAACCCTAATGAGGCACCTCCTCCTCCATCGCTCCGAAAAACTGTGCATACACACCTGCATCCGTATTCCGTAGAATGCGGATGCACAGAAGACAAAACAAATCCATCCGTGCAATACTAGGATCCGGCTTAAACCAAAGCCTGCTAGTACTGCCTGCCCGAACACCATACGCACACAAGTGTACGTAAGTGATCGCAGCCCTGCCGTAAAACCATACGGCCTCTACACGTTTCGCTCAGTGCAGGGAAACTCTCTGTGTGGGACTCTAAAGACTCGATACTACGCTGGCAGTGGGTTTAACCATAGACCGCAAGCGGCACTAGGTGTACGTAACGGTCCCCAGGTAGATGTCGATAAGAAGGCCGATGAGGTAAACCCATCCGAACTCCTACTGAGTCTGTATGTGACAATCTCCGTACAGTCCGGTCTGTTCGTCTGATACATCGCATGTCGGGCCTAGGGGGCGGCAAGCGTCAGACCCCTAATAGCGGTACAAGTCGTGTCAGAGTGAAGCCCAGAACACCCTGAGATAACACTGGAACCTACCAGTACATCTCGCTTGCCCTGGCCAGGGACTACTTGTGTAATGGATCTCCTAGACACAGCGCGATGTCAACCCCCAATACCGGGAGAGACGAATCCTGTCTAACCGTCACTGCCTCCAAGTGCTTCGGGACTGCTCCCAACTACTACCTGTTTGCACGACTCAGTAGAGCCGTGGTAGGGTAGCAATCAAAGAACAGTGGGAGCACACTCGAGGCGAAGTGACAGTGTCAAGTCAGCGGACTAAGCTGTACTCATGTCACCTGGGAACTGATAACTGACGATAGGTATAATACCAACCATCAGTTCCCGACGAGTCTTGTCCAGTGTACTCGTAACCCAACGAGCACCCGCATACTATCTCAAGTACGACGTACCGACGGCTGTGGGACAGACCGTCTCCCGTGCTGGGATGAGAAGCGCATACGCTAGTCTACTCCGGAGTATCGATGCCCTATCTCGGTACTCCCATGACTAGGGACATGTATAAGGATGTGCTTGTAGATTACCCAGCCCCCACGAGTGTGATCGCCATCACAACGCCGGTAATCAAGCAAAGATCCAAAGGGCTCTACTAATGCGTATAGGTGATATAATAAATAAACACACAAGTACACATTAAAGCAGAGACAAACCAAGTAGCATACTACTATATTGAGCAAGATTGTCTGTACAACTGTGAATATCCCAAGCTTCCATCAAGTAATATACATACTAGTATGATACAGTAATGGCCTCTAGGGCATATACACTAACAGATTTAATAATCCGTATATATCACATACAATCGACTAATATCATATGAATCAACTTATGAATCAACACTTGATCCGATAACCCAGCTATATCAAATATAACCGGCTGATATCACATATCGTGAGAATAGAATATGGTATCACATACACGCATTAATCTCGGTCCCGCACATATCACATATGTGCTCCTACTTCGTTTCGCATGAACTAGGAAACCTCTGTGTAGGACTCTAAAGACTCGTCAATACGCCGGCAGTAGGTGATGATCATATCAAAAACCCACAAGCCCCAAGCAGTCTGCTAAACGTAACGGCCACTCGGGTATTGAGCGATCAAAAGATAAACAAGCAAGCCTGCTCATACTCCTGCGAATCCAATCAGTAACACTACCGTATAGTCCGGTCTCTTCGTCCAATATGTCGCATATCACAGCCTGGGGGTGGTATAACGTCAGACCCCAATAACCTGATAAGTCATGCCGATGCAGGGTCCATAACGGTTCGAGAAACTACCGATAACACTTACCAGTAGATCTTAGCAACCCTGGCCAGGGATTTCTTGTTATGGCCAATCGAGCATAGCGCATCATCAACTCCCAATACTGGGAGAGAAGAATCTCCTCCTATCACTCATTGCCTCCATGTGACTCGGGACTGTACCCAAAAACCATCTTTTTGCACGTTCTCTTGACCGTGGTATGGTGGAAATCAAAGCCCGCTGGGAATCATACTAGATTCTATGACGATCTCGGGTCGACAGACTAACCTGTACCAGTGTCACCAGAGAACTGCTATCTGACGATAGGTATAATACCATCTAGGAGTTCTCGGCGAGTCCGTCCAGTGTACCCAGTCTTCACTGAGCACCCGTATACCTTCTCTGATGTCAAACACCATTGGATGTGAGATCATCCATTGCCCATCATATGGGTCAAGAAGCGCATACGCTAATCTACTATGGAGTATCGATGCCCTGTCTTGTTACTCCCACGACTAGGAACATTTGAAGGATGTACTTACCTACTACCCATGTCCCCACTAGTATGATCTGCATCATAATTCTGGTAGTCAAGTACTCATCCTAAGGTTTTTATCAACATGTAATAGAGAGACAATAAGTGTACATGTTACGATAAAGAGCAACAAGATAGCATACTATCATGTCGAGCAAGAATGTCCTCCTTATATATGTCCAAGCATCCACTACAATATACATCGCATGTACAGTAATGGCCTATAGGGCATACATATAACTAACAATCTCCCACTTGCACTAAGGCCATTTGTTGTAGTATCTCATACTCAACGTCCTATAGAAGTCTCTCTAGGAAAAGGCTTTTATGAGTGGATCCGCCATGTTGTCCTTCACATTAACTCTTCTGACCTCGATCCCTGGGAGATCAACCATCTCCCTAATCAGATGATACTTGCCTCAGAATATGTCTGGAACGCTGATGGGACCTGCGTTTCTAGGCCAAAGCCATAACTCCATTGTTGTCACAATAACAATTATTGGACGCTCAATGGTAGGAACCATGTTCATCTCATGAACACGAATAATCCAGACAACCTCTTTGGTAGCATCGTTGGTAGCGATGTTGTCACGCCCCGCTTCCCAGAGTGCGCTAAGATCGGCACGTTACAGAGCCAACCATGCTACCTGTGGCTAAGAAACATCCATCCACAGTCACATTACGGCTGTCTATAAGATATCAAGAACAGTAGAAATAAATAATCTATCTAGTACATGTCCATATGCCAGAATAAACGAGTCAAGAAATATAAATGTGCGGAAGCAATAAATCCAATAAGCAATAACATCTGGAAAGTACGTCCCAAATACAGGCTCACATCAGGAAATGAATATAAACAAAGCTAAACACTAACATGCTCCTCACTGTTCAGCCAGTCGACCGAAATACTCCTGATCAGCCTGCGAAAGAGATAAAGGATCTGGGCCATGCAAAACCTAGACGTCAGTGCGTGATAATAGCAATAACAATAAGCAACCTTGATGTAACGAGATATGGAGGCATGAATTATAAACAGTAACATGAATGTAATAAGTAAACACGGATATAGAACAGTGAAGTGTATCAGTATATGTGATATGCAGTGATCAATCTAAACTGTGCTACTAGGTTATCTATTCTAAAGTTTATTTGAAATCAATTAGTGTACTCCTCCATGTAACTCAAAAGAATATGTCTCGTTATCTCCGGGGACCACAGATCAGTAATGGGAGTCACGAATGACTCTGTCCCGTTATCCCCCTGGGACCACGGATCAAGTAAGAATCACGAATGATTCTGTCATGTTATCCCCCGGGACCACGGATCAAGCAATACCCTTTTAAGCTAAACTTCAGTTACACTTTTGATTTCCCCATGCCCCTAAGGTTATGTGTTCAAGTCAGGTATTGATAATCTGGAGCTATTGCCAACAAAGGATCAAGCAGCTACATGTTTGTCTATGTAGACAACAGGATACGTCCGTCGGGACAACATGTCAGGATTATCGGTATTAGAAACAGGATCAGGTAACATGTCAAGTAGTGGTGTATCAGGTCAAGAAAGGTAGTGTACAGATATCAAACGGATTCTCATAATAAAACTGTAGCAAGTACGGATGCACGATAAAAGTACGGATGCATAGTAAAACAAGAATGCACAAATATCTATCAGGGATTACATCTACAACTCCATGACTACGCATGATGCACTTTATCAAGCATGGGGTGTTAATATAACAGTAACATGAAATAATGTGATCTGGCATGCAACTAGATATATAATAAATGATACAGATGCAAACGGATATCGGAAAAATGGTAAAACTGTAACATGGGTGCACAATACAATAAATATGCAGTATTCATATTAATATAGATGCGAGTATAATAATATAGCCTGTATCAAGCTAACTTGCATGCAACCGGATATGTAATTAATGATATGGATGCGTACGGCTATCCGAAAACAGTAAAACAGTAATATGGATGTACAATGCAGTAAACATGTGATATTTTTATTCATATGGATGCAAAATATGTATCATAGCATGTAGCATGATAAACTTGCCTGATCAGATCTCACGACGGGGTGCGTACGCCGCGTCCGACGTCGGGTAAATGTTGCAAAGCACACACGGCACACGGGACAGGTCTAGGCAAAGCAAGTGGGTGACCATGCTGGCTGGGAACGTCCACTAGGTCGACCTGATCGTCGGCGACGGGCACGGCTCCGGCGGCGATCACCGGAATCAAAATCCAAGAAAAAGAGAATAAGAAGAAGTAGAAGAAGAAGAAGGAAGAAGAGCAGGGGTTTGGTGCTCTGGTGTTTAGCTTAGGGGTCAGAGAAAGGTGCGATAGGGTGACGTCGACGGTGGGCCGTTGACGGCGAGGCCCATGGCAAAGAGCAGTGGCAACTACGGTTTCAGGTGCAGGAAAGAAGAAGAGGTCGGGGGCTACAGGGAAGGTAAGGATGAGGTCGAGGAGAAGGAGAGGGGAGTAGGCGAAGGTGGTGACGAGGATGGTGGCGATGGCAAGGGGTCGCCGGCGATGAGTATGCTGTAGCCGCAGTGGGTTTTCTTGGGTTGAATTCGGGGTTTGGAGAGAAGAGAGAGAAGATGCAGGCGAAGGTGGAGGTGAGGAGGTGAGCAATGAAAAGGAGGAAGGCAAGGATTATGTGGGCGGCGGTGAAAACGGAGAAGAGGCGAGCGTGGGCGCGGGCATGGCTTCGAGAGAGGAGGCGGCGGGAAAAAGAAAATAAAGAAGATGTAAGTCTACGCCAGCGCCCCGGCCAATAATCCAAGGCCAATCGTGGAATAAAAACTTTTTCATAAACTGGCGCTTACATAGACTGTCATCCGGATCGTGCCATTAACACTAAACTAGCAATCTACAAAATGATAGAATGGCTATACCGATCGATCCGTGTCCTTCGGTCTTTAGCCATCATCTGTCACGACCCGCAGGGTACGGAACGTGATTGGCACTTAAGTTTACGAAACGTCTCAAGACGTCCGTAAAATAATTAAGCCAAAGCCCAGAACCCAAAACCAAATAAGCAAAAGAGTGAAGAAAAACCAATCAATTAAAAGCGAGTTTATCAATTAAGTCATATAAAAAAATTTTAAAAACAATATAAATTTTTCCGAAAATTTCGGCTGAGTCTCCTTTGTAAATACTGGCCCCCAAAATGGGTACAACAAGAATATATATAAATCCAACAAATAAGACATCCCCAAGTGGGAGCTAGCTCTTCGCTACAAGGCGGTCATAAATCCCACGCAATATAAAACAACAACATGCAAAATAATCAAAAAGAAACATAAGAAAAACAGCATGTCTACTCAAGTGAGCTCGACCCCAAAATACAGCATAAAAAGTCCACAAATCTCACAGTCTCATCTCTAGGTCAATATACAACAATACTGGTAGATACAGTAGATGGAGTACTCTAGATACAAAGAATATACAAGATGGTACAAAAATAATAATACAACCCACCTACGAGCAAAAACCTCGAGTCCTGACAAGAGAGGCAAAAGAAGCGGTGCGCCCGCCGCTACTGTGCTGACGGGCGGACCTGCAAAAGACTGTGGCACAACGGGGGTGAGTTGCCAACTCGTGAGTAATAAATAACATCTATAGAGGCTATCGCAAGTATGCACACAAGCATCCTAGCATCTATAATACAGGTATGGCAGGACATAATAGCAGGTATGTATGCAATATGAATATACTAGCAGGTATGAATGCAATGTGAATCAACTCATGATCTGAATGTGTAAGTATAAGAATCATGTTTTTCCTTTCGGAATCTCTTTTGAAATACCAGCACAATACCAATAGAATCAACAAGAACCTGTGTCCAACAACGACACCTCAAAACTATCACAAATCTCATATATCCATGTCATAGTATCTCTGGCCTCAGCCATCCGGCTGACCCATCTCAATATCACTATCTCAACATATCGCGGCCACGGTCGGTATCCTCTGGATATGCTCCATCCCAAACAGTCACCGGTAGGTAACCCGTCCCCTGCCAGGCTCATCGTCAGCAACACGAGCTTCTTGCCCTGGGTACCTTACCGGGCCTACCATGTACCCGAGACGGTTCATCCAACTCCTCGAAACGGGTCTCGAAAACCACAGCGAACTCATGGTGGACGACACTTACATCACTAGAAAATAGCAATTTACATATTTTAAAAATATAATAAGTTTAGAAATTTTGCGGCTTTCCCCCGAAATCCAGAATATCACAAAATCTCAAGAAATCCTCATAAATGCATATGCCAATGATAATGAATGCATATGGTGTCAATAATCAAGTTGCGATGTATGATTGATAGACTAGGCATGAACAAATAACATGATGAGGTACATGCACATGATTAGCAATCTTATGATTTCATTTTAAGGAATTAAAGGCAATAGCACAGGTTTAAGCATCAATTATAGTAATAGGTTTCAAATTATAGGTTATCTAGTGTGGTGGCATGGCAATTACCAGGGCATGTGTGTAAGCATGAATAGTGCTCGTGCTGCATATAAAAACCCTGGCAATGGTGCAGGTGTCCTATAGAATGGGTTCGCATATGTAGGTCAAATAAGGCATGGATGTAGTTACTAATATCACTAAAATCTTAACTACTTAAACTATCGGAAGACTTGCGCCATCCAAATGATAGTCCCCCGTAGATGTTAAATCTACTCACCGGAATCCCTAGCTAGCCACGTCCAATCACCGCTTTCCCCTTTCGTGCCGCGTCTGACGTCTCCGAGACCGAACCTGGAATTTACATCAATACAAAATATAGGGTTACATATCAAGAAGGACGCAAATCACAAACGAAAATACCAACGTTCACAAGCTAGGCACAACGTGCGCAAGGTGTGCGGAACACACACGAAAATCGTAAAAACTAACTAGAATCGTCCTTTTTGGGGCGCCCGGCAAAACTAAAACCCGATCACACAAAATTCCGCACTCATGCATCCTAAATGTCATAGGATATGCTAAAATTATAATCAAGTTATCACAAATAATTTATCACATAATTTTATATAAAAACTAGTAAGCATTACATTCAAAAAAAAATCGGTGCAAAAATCGCCGATTTGCGACAAAAAGACTACAACCTAGCATAAACATCCAACCGCATAACTAGTTAACCACAATCACTCTAATTATAACACATTACAATGCTTCAAATCATATTTTTCCATAAACAACCTATTCTTGATTTTTATAACCACCAATTAAATCCAATTTCATACTTGAAAAACATAAATTAACACATATCGAAGCCCACTTAAGCAAAGTAATCTCTTAAATTAGGTTTGTATAATAACTAGATCACAAAATAACTTAATTAATCTCATAATGGTGTTCTAAACCCTAATTAAAAGTCAAGTCATGAACTAAAAAAACTAGATTAGAGATTAACACAAATTTAACATTTCAAAGTTCAAATTTAGCATAATACAACTAACAATTAACCATAGATTAGAAATTATACCTCCCAAGCCTAAACCCTTGGTTGCTCTAACCACTAAAGACACCTCTTTTCTCCAAGATTTGAACAAATTTACGTTTGAGAGGAGGTGGAAAAAGGGTTTGCTTTGAATTTGTGAAAGAAATTTTGGATTTTGATGGATTTTTGTGATAAAAATGAAGCAAAAAGGGAATGAGAATTGGGGAATTTTCTTGGGCTGTTGCTGCAGGATTTCTCAGCTGTTGAGGAGTGGGGAGAGGTGTGGGGGAGTTGGGGAAAGGTGTAGAGAAAGTTTCCAAGTCAAAAGACCAAGTCAACCAACAAAACACATACCCAATTTAATATATTAAAACCCTTATCATATCGTTTTGTTCAAATGAGACGGGGAATTTTTTTTGTGGGCTTGCGGCTGAGGTGGGGCCAGCCAAGAGGTGAGGGAAGAGTGAATGGGGTTTTGCAAAAAAAAATTTATGCAAAAAGACCCCCTACAAGTCCAAAATTGCAAGTTTTAGCTTAAATTCAATAAATTTCGTTTTCCAAAATAAAAATTAGTTAAAACTTATAATAAAATACTAAAATTTATGTTACAACTATATTTTAATTAACATGATTTTAAAGCTTAAATTTAGACCATTTAAATTTGTATTTATCGCTAATTTAATGTATTTTCTTACCGGCTTAAAATAATATTAAAAAATTGAAAAATAGGGAAAATTTTTTAAATGACCAAAAATTAATAAGTTACTCATTAGCTACTAAAAAATAGCAATTACCTATCCAAATTAGGTATAATTAGTCCTAAACTACAAAATAACAAAAAATACGGTTTACGAAAAAATACCGAATTTTCACCGATTTTCAGGAAAACACCAAAACGACTTTTCAAGGCGCTACAATCTTCCCCCCTTAAAGAAATTCGGTCCCCGAATTTAAAAATATAGCTACGCGTACCTTCAAAGAGATGGGGATATTTCTTCCTCATCTCGCCCTCGGTCTCCCAGGTGACCTCCTCGCTGTTCGGGCCATGCCAAAGGACCTTGACGGTCGGTATAACTTTCGATCTCAACTTCTTCACCTGCCGATCCAGGATGGCCACCGGCTGCTCTGCAAAAGAAAGGTCGCGCTCTAGCTGGACTGTCTGGTGCTGAATCGCATGCGAAGGGTCGTGAAGGTACTTGCGGAGCATCGAAACATGGAAGACGGGGTGAACATCGGGAAAGCTAGGTGGAAGAGCCAAACGACATGCAACTGTGCCGACATGCTCGAGAATCTCGAAGGGACCCACAAATCTGGGACTAAGCTTTCCTTTTTGCCCAAATCGCATCACGCCCTTCATCGAAGAGACCCTCAGAAAAACAAGATCGCCAACTGCGAACTCTAGCCTGCGACGGGGCCTGTCTGCATACGATTTCTGCCTGCTCTGAGCTGCTCTCATCCGGTCTCGAATCAACTGTATCTTCGCTGTCGTCTCTTCAACAAGCTGTGGCCCCAAAATACTGCTCTCGCTGAGCTCTGTCCAACAGACGGGCGATCTGCATCTCCTCCCATACAATGCCTCGAAAGGTGCCATCTGAATAGTATCCTGGAAGCTGTTATTGTAGGAGAACTCCACTAACGGTAAATGACGATCCCAACTACCGCCGAAGTCTAAAACGCATGCTCTGAGCATGTCCTCGAGAGTCTGAATAGTCCGCTCTGACTGGCCGTCGGTCTGCGGATGAAATGCTGTGCCAAAACTCAAACGGGTGCCCAATGCCTCCTGAAGTCTCTGCCAAAGTCGGCTTGTAAACTGGGTGCCTCTGTCGGACACGATACAGGTCGGTACGCCATGCAACCGCACGATCTCGTCGATATAAAGCTGGGCATACTAAGCGAAGCTGAAAGTGGTCTTCACTGGCAGGAAGTGAGCCGCTTTCGTCAATCGATCTACGATTACCCAGATGGAGTCATACCCTCGACTGGTCCTGGGTAGACCCACAACGAAATCCATCAAAATCTGCTCCCATTTCCACTCTGGAATGGGTAACGGCTGTAGCTCTCCTGCGGGCCTCTAGTGCTCGGCCTTGACTTGCTGACAAGTCAGGCATCTCGATACAAACTCTGCAATGTCCCTCTTCATCCCGTCCCACCAGTAGGTCTCTCTCATATCATGGTACATCTTGGTGGAACCGGGGTGGACACTATACACTGATCGGTGTGCCTCCTCAAGAATGTCGCGCCGCAATCCATCAACATCTGGTATGCACAGTCTAGATCCATATCGTAAAATCCCCTGATCATCAATCACGAACTCGAAAAATCCGCCCTGTCCCATCTGTGCCATGATCTCTGAGAAACGGTCGTCTCTGCGCTGTGCCTCATATATACGGTCAAGCAACTGTGGGCGTGCACGAACATGCTCGAGTTGTCCCCCTGTCTGAGTGAACTCGAACTCAACTCGGCTGTCGCATAAAATCTGCCAATCTGCTGACGACTGCCTCTGCACTGCGCGCAAATAGGATAGACTACCCCCGGGCCTCCTGCTGAAAGCATCTGCCACAACATTCGCCTTGCCTGGGTGATATAAGATCTCGCAGTCGTAGTCTTTCACCAACTCCATCCAACGACGCTGTCTGAGGTTCAGGTCTCGCTGCTGAAATATGTATTTTAAGCTCTTGTGGTGTGTGAATATTTAGCACGACTCGCCATATAGGTAATGTCGCCAAATCTTCAGTGCAAAGACCACTGCAGCCATCTCCAAATCATGAATGGGGTAGTTCTGTTCATGCTTCTTCAACTGCCAAGAAGCATATGCGATCACCCGGCCATGCTGCATCAATACGCATCCTAACCCCACTCGCGAAGCATCACAGTAGACCACAAATCCGCCTGATCCCGAAGGCAAAGATAATACCGGCGCCGTAGTCAAACAAGTCCGTAGCTGCTGAAAACTGCGCTCACACTCCTCTGTCCAAACGAAAGGAACTCCCTTCCGGGTCAAACCGGTCAAAGGTGCAGCTATACGGGAGAAGTCCTGAACAAAACGCCTATAGTAGCCCGCCTGGCCTAGAAAACTACGGATCTCAGTAACCGATGTAGGTCGGGGCCACTGCTGAACAGCCTCAATCTTCTTCGGGTCCACACATATGCCGTCTCTCGTAATCACGTGACCCAAGAATCCGACGCTGTCCAGCCAGAATGCACAATTGGAGAACTTTGCGAACAGCTGGTGCTCCTTCAGAGTCTGTAACGTAATCCGCAAGTGCTGCTCGTGCTCCTCTCTGCTCCGGGAGTACACCAAGATATCGTCGATAAACACGATGATGAAAAAGTCAAGATACGGCCTGAATGTACGGTTCATCAAATCCATGAATGCTGCTGGGGCGTTGGTGAGTCCGAACGACATCACCAAAAACTCACAGTGGCCATAGCGCGTGCGGAAAGCCGTCCTCGGTATATCCTCTTGTCGAACGCGGAGCTGATGATATCCTGATCGCAAGTCAATCCTCGAAAAATACCCCGCACCCTGAAGCTGGTCGAACAAATCATTAATGCGTGGCAACGGATATCTGTTCCGCATGGTAACCTTGTTCAGCTGGCGGTAGTCGATACATAAGCACAAACTTTCGTCCTTCTTCTTGACAAACAGGACCGGAGCACCCCACGGAGAAACACTAGGTCGAATAAGCCCCTTATCTAACAAATCCTGCAACTGATCCTTCAGCTCTCGAAGCTCTGCCGGGGCCATCCGATAAGGCGGTATAGAAATAGGCCCCGAGCCGGGAATCAAATCAATGCAGAACTCAACATCGCGCTCAGGTGGTATCCCAGGTAGCTCATCAGGGAAAACATCAGGGAACTCACAAACAACCGGGACCTGGTCCAACGGAACCTCTGCAGCTCGAGTATCACAAACATACGCTAAGAATCCCTGACATCCCTTCCGCAAAAGCTGACCAGCGTGAAGAGACGAAATCAAGCTGGGAAGGGTGACGCTGCGGTCTCCCTGAATAACAAGGACTGGCTCTCCCGGAAAGCTAAATCTGACTGCCTTCTCACGGAAGTCCACCGAAGCATAACAAGTGGCTAGCCAATCCATGCCCAGAAGCACATCAAAGTCTAACATATCGAGGAGAATCAAATCAACCGATGAATCCCTCTCCCCGATACGAACGGAACACAATCGAAATACAAAACGAGCGACAAACGACTCGCCTACCGGAGTAATAACAACAAGCGGATGATCTAACGACGATGACTCACGGCCCAACATCGGTGCAAAGTGTGTAGAGACGTACGAATGTGTGGAACCTGGGTCAAATAATACCCGTGCGTCGAAAGAGCAAACTGGCAAGGTACCTGTCACAACGGCATTGGATGCCTGCGCATCCTGCGGTGTCAAAGAAAATACTCGGGCCTGTCCTCCACCGATAGCGGGCTGACCTCGACCTCGGCCTCTGCCTCTGCCTCCTCGTCCTCTCTGAACAGGACCGCCGCGTCCACGGCCTCTGGGTGCACCTAACTGGCGTGGAGCATCGCCTGTGGTAGGAAGTAGGGCTCTCTGAGGAGGGGGTGGTGATGGTGGTAGGGTCACATGCGGAACGGTCGCCGCTCCCTGTCGTCTGGCCGGACAGTCTCTGACAAGATGGTGCGGACTCCCGCACCCAAAACACCCTGGCGACGGCTGCTGTCCCTGGGGATATGAACCATATAACTGACCCCGTCCAAATCCTCTGCCGGGCCCATCCCTCGGAAAGAATCTGGCATGCTGCCTCTGAGACGGCACCTCGGTGCGAATCCTCTTCGGCCCAGAAACGGCCGAAGTCTGTGATATGCGTGCCTCCATCCGTAATGCCGTATCCATAGCAGCTGAATAAGTGTCGTAGTGCTGGGCGCCAATGGCAAGATATAGCTGGGCATCAAGTCCCTGTACGAACCTCTTCACCCTCTTCGCTTCAGTATCTACCAGGTACGGGGCATATCGGGACAACTGTGTAAACTGAACGTCATACTCAGACACCGTCATCCCAGGTGTCTTGACCAAGGCCTCGAAGCTACGAGCTCTGGCGTCACGAACGCTCTCTGGGAGGAAACGAGCTAGAAAGACCGCTGTAAACTCGGCCCAAGTCATAGGCGGTAGACCTGCAGCTCGACCTCTCAAGACTGACTCCCACCATACCTGCGTGAGACCCTCTAGACGGAAACTTGCAAGCTCTACCCATCGATCATCCGAACATCTCAGCGAACGACATATCCTGGCTAAACAGTCAAGGAACGTCTGTGGGTCCTCCGCTGCCTCGGTGCCGGTGAATACTGGAGGTCTCAGCCTCATGAAATCCTGTAGTGAAACCGGGATGGTCACGGCGGTAGTAGTAGGAGCAGGTATAATGGTAGTCTGGGATGTAGTAGGTGCATCATCCGGCCTCGGTGTACGACTGGCTGCAACTAGGGATCCTACCATCTGACGTAGCTCCTGCATACTCCCCATCATCTGTCGCAACTCCTCCATACCGGTCTCAAGCCTATCCATACGGCCTGGGGAAGGTGGATCGGTCTTTCCTTGCGGCGTAGGCATACCACCCTGCTCAGTCCTAGTCTCGGATGAGCCAGCTCGAATCTCGTCTCGGGCGGCAGCCCTCTGTGCCCTCGTAGCCTTCGGCGGCATAGTGGCTGGAATAGGAAAAAGGATAATAAGAACAGTGCAATAGAATCATAGGATACACGGAATTGAAGAAGGAATTTCAAGCAAGCATATCCTAAAGTCACTTAGGCGGAGTACCGTATCGCAAGTATGCCGCGGACATACACACGCTACGTTACCCTACTTAAGTCACTTACTCCATCAACCAAAGTCATCCTACACTCAAAAAGGTAAAACCTATCGCTCTGATACCAACTTTGTCATGACCCGCAGGGTATGGAACGCGACTGGCACTTAAGTTTACGAAACGTCTCAAGACGTCCGTAAAATAAGTAAGCCAAAGCCCATAACCCATAACCAAATAAGCAAAAGAGTGAAGAAAAACCAATCAATTAAAAGCGAGTTTATCAATTAAGTCATATAAAACCTTTTTAAAAACAATATCAATTTTTTCGAAAATTTCGGCAGAGTCTCCTTTGTAAGTACTGGCCCCCAAAATGGGTACAACAAGAATATATATAAATCCAACAAATAAGGCATCCCCAAGCGGGAGCTAGCTCTTCGCCACAAGGCGGTCATAAATCCCACGCAATATAAAACAACAACATGCAAAATAATCAATAAAGAAACATGAGAAAAACAGCATGTCGACTCAAGTGAGCTCGATCCCAAAATACAGCATAAAAAGTCCACAAATCTCACAGTCTCATCTCTAGGTCAATATACAACAATACTGGTAGATACAGTAGATGGAGTACTTTAGATACAAAGAATATACAAGATGGTACAAAAATAATAATACAACCCACCTACGAGCAAAAACCTCGAGTCCTGGCAAGAGAGGAAAAAGAAGCGGTGCGCCCGCCGCTACTGTGCTGACGGGCGGACCTGCAAAAGACTGTGGCACAACGGGGGTGAGTTGCCAACTCGTGAGTAATAAATAACATCTATAGAGGCTATCGCAAGTATGCACACAAGCATCCTAGCATCTATAATACAGGTATGGCAGGACATAATAGCAGGTTTGTATGCAATATGAATATACTAGCAGGTATGAATGCAATGTGAATCAACTCATGATCTGAATGTGTAAGTATAAGAATCATGTTTTTCCATTCGGAATCTCTTTTGAAATACCAGCACAATACCAATAGAATCAACAAGAACCTGTGTCCAACAACGACACCTCAAAACTATCACAAATCTCATATATCCATGTCATAGTATCTCTGGCCTCAGCCATCCGGCTGACCCATCTCAATATCACTATCTCAACATCTCGCGGCCACGGTCGGTATCCTCTGGATATCCTCCGTCCCAAACAGTCACCGGTAGGTAATCCGTCCCCTGCCAGGCTCATCGTCAGCAACACGAGCTTCTTGCCCCGGGGTACCTTACCGGGCCCACCATGTACCCGAGATGGTTCATCCAACTCCTCGAAACGGGTCTCGAAAACCACAGCAAACTCATGGTGGACGACACTTACATCACTAGAAAACCGCAATTTACATATTTTAAAAATATAATAAGTTTAGAAATTTTGCGGCTTTCCCCCGAAATCCAGAATATCACAAAATCTCAAGAAATCCTCAAAAAAGCATATGCCAATGATAATGAATGCATATGGTGTCAATAATCAAGTTGCGATGTATGATTGATAGACTAGGCATGAACAAATAACATGATGAGGTACATGCACATGATTAGCAATCTTATGATTTCACTTTAAGGAATTAAAGACAATAGCACAGGTTTAAGCATCAATTATAGTAAAAGGTTTCAAATTATAGGTTATCTAGTATGGTGGCATGGCAATTACCAGGGCGTGTGTGTAAGCATGAATAGTGCTCGTGCTGCATATAAAAACCCTGGCAATGGTGCAGGTGTCCTATAGAATGGGTTCGCATATATAGGTCAAATAAGGCATGGATGTAGTTACTAATATCACTAAAATCTTAACTACTTAAACTATCAGGAGACTTGCGCCATCTAAACGATAGTCCCCCGTAGATGTTAAATCTACTCACCGGAATCCCTAGCTAGCCACGTCGCTTTCCCCTTTCGTACCGCGTCTGACGTCTCAGCGACCGAACCTGGAATTTACATCAATAAAAAACATAGGGTTACATATCAAGAACGACGCAAATCCCAAACGAAAATACCAACGTTCACAAGCTAGGCACAACGTGAGCAAGGTGCGCGGAACACACAAGAAAATCGTAAAAACTAACTAGAATCGTCCTTTTTGGGGCGCCCGGCAAAACTAAAACCCGATCACACAAAATTCCGCACTCACGCATCCTAAATGTCATAGGATATGCTAAAAATATAATCATGTTATCAAAAATAATTCTTCACATAATTTTATATAAAAAATAGTAAGCATTACATTCAAAAAAAAATCGGTGCAAAAATCGCCGATTTGCGACAAAAAGACTACAACCTAGCATAAACATCCAACCGCATATCTAGTTAACCACAATCACTCTAATTATAACACATTACAATGCTTCAAATCATATTTTTTCATAAACAACCCTTTCTTGATTTTTATAACCACCAATTAAATCCAATTTCACACTTGAAAAATATAAATTAACACATATCGAACCCCACTTAAGCAAAGTAATCTCTTAAATTAGGTTTGTATAATAACTAGATAACAAAATAACTTAATTAATCTCATAATGGTGTTCTAAACCCTAATTAAAAGTCAAGCCATGAACTAAAAAAACTAGATTAGAGATTAACACTAATTTAACATTTCAAAGTTCAAATTTAGCATAATACAACTAACAATTAACCATAGATTAGAAATTATACCTCCCAAGCCTAAACCCTTGGTTGCACTAACCACTCAAGACACCTCTTTTCTCCAAGATTTGAACAAATTTAGGTTTGAGAGGAGGTGGAAAAAGGGTTTGCTTTGAATTTGTGAAAGAAATTTTGGATTTTGATGGATTTTTGTGATAAAAATGAAGAAAAAAGGGAATGAGAATTGGGGAATTTTCTTGGGTTGTTGATGCAGGATTTCTCAGGTGTTGAAGAGTGGGGAGAGGTGTGGGGGAGTTGGGGAAATGTGTAGAGAAAGTTTCCAAGTCAAAAGACCAAGTCAACCAACAAAACCCATACCCAATTTAATATATTAAAACCCTTATCATATCGTTTTGTTCAAATGAGATGGGGAAATTTTTTTGTGGGCTTGCTGCTCAGGTGGGGCCGGCTAAGAGGTGAGGGAAGAGTGAATGGGGTTTTACAAAAAAAATTTATGCAAAAAGACCCCCTACAAGTCCAAAATTGCAAGTTTTAGCTTAAATTCAATAAATTTCGTTTTCCATAATAAAAATTAGTTAAAACTTATAATAAAATACTAAAAATTTTTGTTACAACTAGATTTTAATTAACATGATTTTAAAGCTTAAATTTAGCCCATTTAAATTTGTATTTATCGATAATTTAATGTATTTTCTTACCGGCTTAAAATAATATTAAAAAATTGAAAAATAGGGAAAAAATTTTAAATGACCAAAAATTAATAAGTAACTCATTAGATACTAAAAAATAGAAATTACCTATCCAAATTAGGTATAATTAGTCTTAAACTACAAAATAACAAAAAAGACGGTTTACGGAAAAATACCGAATTTTCACCGATTTTCAGGAAAACACCAAAATGACTTTTCAAGGCGCTACATCAACCCACGCTCCTCGCGGCATCTCCGATCTCCTATCTCCTCGTCAAGGTGGCACCACGTCAACGAATCTTTATACGGGCTCCCGCCTCTAAACCGTGGCAACTCGGACATGAAGTTTGCTAGCCGACATGTCCAAGATTGAAGTAGAGAGCGTGTAGAATACTTTGTCTAAAGGAACCCAAGCCATTGGGTAAAGGTAAATTGAAGTTGCCAATTTGGGTGAAGGAATGAACTTAAAATTAGCAAATGAATCAAATTTCCTTATAAAATGAGGCTTGGCCAAAGTGGGGGCTGATATGGGTTCGGCCACATCATGGGGAGGTGAGCACAAAGAGAAAGAGGTGACCACATCCAAAAATATCACAACTAATATCTTACAAAGATCTTAAGCTTGGACAAAAGAACTTAATGCAAAAATGAGTCACTAAAACACCTCATCCAATCTAGAACTTCCTGGTTGCTGCTGGAGCCCCGGTGACCACAAATAAACCCCTCGTTTACAAAAGGCCGCGTTTGCAAGAAACCCCCTCGCAACAAGGGATTCAGCCAAGAAGGAAAGAAAGAAAATTGGCCAAAACAAAGATACAAACTAGCAACATCAAAAAGCGATCCCGTAACTAATTACAGGATAACCCCACTATAGTATATACATACCCGCATTTGTATTCCGACCGAATACAAAATGCAATGAGACAAAAATACTCCTACACAATATAATACTAGGTCCGGCTTAAACCAAAGCCTACTAGTATTATCTGTCCGAACCATGACACGTCAACAAGTGCAAGTGCATGTTCGAACCCTACCATAAAACCATACGGTCTCTACAACGTTTCTCCTGAACTTGGGAAATAATCTGTGGGGGACTCTAAAGACTCATCAATACTCTGGCAGTTGGTTTAACCACAAGCCGTCAATGGTACTAGATGTACGTAACGGCTGCCCATGTATTGACAAAAAGGGAAGCCGATGAACTAACTCATCCTGGAACCCTACTGAGCCTATCAGTGACAATATTCGTACAGTTCGGTCCGTTTGTCAATGAGCATCGCATATCGGGCCTAGGGGCTGGTAACGTCAGACCCCCAATAGCGGTATAAGTCGTGTCAGAGTGTAGCCCAGAACACCCTGAGATACTACTGGAGTACCTACCAGTAAATCTCCTGCCTCGGCTAAGGGCTTTGTGTAATGGCTCTCCTAGACACAGCACGATCTCACCCCCAATACCGGAAAAGACGAATCCCCTGCTGATCCGCTCACTTGCCTCCATGTGGCTCGGGACTGTACCCAACTAAAACCTATTTGCACGACTCTTTTGAGCCGTGGTAGGGTAATAATCAAAGTACAATGGGAACTCACACGCGACAAATGACGACCTCAGGTCGATGAACTAACCTGTACATATGTCACCTGGGAACTGCTATCTGACGCTAGGTATAATACCAACTAGCAGGTTCCCGGCGAGTCCTGTCCGGTGCACTCATAACCCAATGAGCACCTGTATACATCTTAGGTGATCCAACTGACACCAATGACTTGTGAGACCGGCCACCGCCCCTTGTCGGGGTCTCGACTGTATCACTAGTCTACTCCGGAGTATCGATACCCTGTCTCAAAACTCCCACGACTAGGGACCACATTTAAGGATGTGCTTATAGACTACCCAACTCTTACGTATATGATCGCCATAATACTGCTGGTAGTCAAGCAAGAATCCTAAGGGCTCTATGAACGTGTAATAGTGATCATGTCACCTAAAGCTGTATACGATGATAAAGGAAAACCAGATAGCATACTATCATCTCGAGTAAGACTGTCCTACCGGTATAGGTCCTTCTCAATCATTGCAATCACGTGCTTGCGATCCAATAATTGACTTCGAGGGCACTACATCCAACAATCTCCCACTTGCACTTAAGGCTAATTATTGCGATGTCGCATACTCACAGCCCGTGTGATACCGATGTCACAAAGCTCGTTTGTAAAACTATTGTGTTTGAGAAATAGCCTCAGTGAGTGGATCTGCCCTGATGTTTTTTTCTATGTCTCTCTTTACCTCAAGTTCGGGGAGAAAGCCATCTCCCGAATTGAATAATACCTGTCTTAGAATTTGTCTGGATGTTTGATGGGACCTAGTTCATAAATGAACTCCAAATCCAAACTTCTTAGACAGTATCGTCAACTGAACCTAATCAGTATCCTGCACCATACCTCTCTCAGTATCTGCTTGGACCACCTGTCCAAACTACTGCCCCTCGTCAGAGGGAAAACTATAACTCTGACAATCACTCTGTCATCCATGTCACCTTCGAAGCCTGGAATGATAACTATCTCCCGAAGGAGGCTGCCATCATCAAATCTTTAGAACATCCACTTATGTTCTAAAACTGCTTCCCAACGTTTCTCCAGGATTGGATTAATATCAACCTATTGCATCTAGTGCAAAAACAACATCTGGTGTGGTACTTGACATCTGATGATCAACTCAATTGCCTAAGCAAGTGATATGTTAATCATGCACATCCGTCTCCCCTTTAGTCTGTAAGACACCTTTAGAGAGGGTGACTCCATCACCTGCAGGTACACCACCATGTCAGGAGTCATCTATTCTAAATACCTTTAGAATACTGTCTAAGTACCCAGATTTGGAAACTACCCAAATCTAGATCTAAAATCATAGATCTAGTAACCAGAATGTCTGATATTATATTCATATCATGTGTGGAGAAACTACTGTGTGACAACCATAGTAAAACCGATCGTAGTATAAAAATTTTACTTCCTACTCTGTGTATATCATCCAAATACCAGGATATCACACCCTACTATTTTCTTAACAGATCCATCCCCTATTCTGATGAAGTCAAAGCCATGACTGTCACATCAAAATTAGATGATCTATCTCCGCTATATCTGCTCTAGTCTATAAATAGACATAAGCTATTTGTCCACTATGCTTCCGCTGCTCCCACTGACCACAACAACCTTCTGGCAGAAGAATATATACGTGCACTTCTAAAGATAGTTTAGAACGATGCTATACTTAACCTTCTGCCGGGTCTCATAGTCTGGAATAACAGTAGTGTCAAGTCTAGGTAAACAAGAACCTCCCTGTCACCGTCCTTGAGGCTGCCGGAGTACCTCTCGGGTGCCTGAGGTTACCCACCATATCTGCGGAGTGGCTAATGGAATGTCAAACTTGATTGAATGTTTAGGTCATATTAAATTTTCCATAATCGTTTGCGGTTTTGGAATCTCTTCCAGTTCTACCATACTACCACTACTATTTTCTGAAAAAATCCATTTTACTAAAACTGTGGCAAGTCAAGAGCAATATCTCCATTGATCTTCTAGATGGTAGAAAGTCAACCCTCGTCATAGCCTGGGCCAACCCATAAACTGTCATTACAGAAACGTGCCTTGAGTTATTCAGAGTCTGTTTTAAGCATAAGCCGGACAACTCCCTGTACCTTAACATCGTTAAGATATGAACCATTCTATATCCAATATAGAAACTTTGGCACTGACTTAATTGGGACCAGATTCAAATCATGCAGCTGTCTCCAGTGCATGTCAACAAAATCGGGAGAAGCCGATCAACATTACTCAACTTAGGAGTTCATCCAATTATGAGTAACCTAAAAGAGAAACAAGTTTCTCAAAACCATTATTATCAACTGAATACCAATCACAAGTATCTACATCTTCGATCTCCTTGAAGAATCTTGATACTTGCGACACCTGGTTCTCTACTTTATTCTTTTACCTATAACTTCTCAAAATAGACCTTGTATTTCTACGAAACACATGTCTAAAACTTGAGAAGTCACGAGTAAACAGAACATAGTACGAGGACCAACCCCTTTGTCCTAATGGACACTGGACAACATGCAATACTCTGTACAAGTCCGCTGAGTTGAATAACTCAAACCCTATGCGTCATAGGTTGAAAACTGTACTTATGGTAATGAAGAATTACACCGCTGTTCAATGCTCCTTACCTATCCATCAACTGATATAGGTAAATATCATGGACATAATTTCAAAAAGCTATATCTCACTTTATAAAAATAAACGTATAGATATACCGGTTTGAAATTGGTGAACAACAGCGGATACTCAAAACCAAATACTTGCCGTCCGGCAAAAACCCAGGCGATTTCCTCAAATATCACCAATTACAACAAATTCCGATATAATGAGGATGATCACCATATTCCCAATAACCTACTCCCACTCATCATCTATAAAACCATACAGATGTGAGAATCATACCTGGTAAATACATACCCTGGAGCAAGTATCTAATCAGGAAATCAGTTTTCAATTAACAATGCACAGTGAAACTGAAACATGAATATATTTTGAAGGGGTATCCTGGTATTCATAGTAACGCATCTTCCATTATACAGATTCATGACTATAACCGTATATTTCGTTGCCATCTATCCAAATCCCTTTATTTGTCTTTAGTCTGTACACCTTCATTAGGCTAAATGGTTTTCTTCCTTCCCTACCATTCGGCACCAGCCTATGGTTTAGAAGAAGACTATCCAATAAGCGTAATAGGTGTACCCTCATAAACCAAGGAGTACTCGCAACCTGAGAGAAGGTGATGATAAAAGACAACTGAATAAACCCTATTCTATTCCTGCTCAACTGGAGAAAAGTAAAGGTGAAATAGGAGTGGCGATGAAGCACGCGGTTTGGTCGTGAATGATAGCAGTCGCAATTTACTTTGCCCTCTTTCTAATCCCTTTATTTTTTCTTTACTTATTACCATCTATACACTCTACTTAAGGCTAATTGGTTTTCTTCTTTCCCTACCTTTCGGCACCTGCCTATGGTTTGGTAGAAGACTATCCAATAAGCATAATAGGGGTACTCTCCTAAACCAATGAGCCCTCGCAACCTGAGAGATTGTGATGATAAAAGACAACTGAATAAACCAATTCAATCTCTCCAGAACCTGAATCCATCCTCGAAGAAGTTCTTTCGAGTTCGTATATAACCATACGATGGATTTATCCAATGGAAGTGGATGTTCGTAGTAATACGGGTTGTTCTGGAGAAATGCAAAGGGTAAAAGAAGGAGCGGCAATGACTTATGCAACTCAGACAATCCAAAAGCCAGTGTTTTAAGAAAGTTCGGTCAACTTGGTTACTGAGTCATAGTCTAGGGTCGGTCAATGGTCGCTACCAAAGAGAGAGAAAGAGAAAAGAAACACTCTGCGTGCACTCTAACTTAGATCAGAATGGTTATCACTTTATCTAATCAGGAAACCTCCCACTGTATCGTCAAATTCTCCTCCAAACCTGAAAGAAGAATTAGTCGGGATTACCCGAAGAGTAAACCAACTCATCAGTGGGAATCGGGATCCAACTATCATCGCATGATAACGTGAAGGAATCCACTCACGTTATCACACTCCAGAAGGTATGCGCATGCCTGGCAAGTTTCAGTTTCTTTAGAAACCCCCGATGTGGATTTTTACCCCATGCTCTTATGACCTTGACGAAGGCCAACAAATCATAAGTCATATGTCAAGTTCTACCCGTCATTGTCCAGGTTAATTTGAACCCACCCGTACATACCCTTGATGAAGGCCAACAAGGTAATACGACTGTCCCAAACTAACGCATCTATTTATGCAACAGAAAGGTAGCAAGCAGCTACCATCCACTATGCCTTGACGAAGGCCAACAAATATAGCATGAATACTACGTGCTACCCATCTGAAACGACGGAGGGCTACGGCTAGTTTTTGGCGAAAAACCTTTAACATAATGAATTTGATCTCGTTGATGGAACCTGCTAGCTTTTTACAAAAATATAGTGGCAAAAACCTTTGCTGAAGAGGTCACTCCCGATGAAGGGATCTCGGCTCATTCCTCATGGAATAAGGTGCAGGATATTCCAACTGAATACCGCGATGCAAAGAAACAAGTAATCAACTATAGTGAAGTTATTACCCTGACGCAAACTTCTGCCCAAGGGGTCACTCCCGGTGAAGGGATCTCGGCCCTTACCTCGTCGAATGAGGTGCAGGATATTCCAACTGAATACCACTGTGCAAAACAAAAGAAAACGTCTTTGTAATAACACTTTTTGAAAACTGTTCCAACAACGTCAAACAGGTTTGTTTTCCTAGCATTGATCAAAATCAACGCAGTCCCATCAATTAATCACGCCAGAAAAGAACGAAAATAAAATGTACGTATATAGCATCCGCATTCGCCACTGGGTCCCGTCATCACCCGTTAGGTTACTTAACTAATGATAGAGCGGGGACTAGACTACCGTGGGTGTAAAACATATACAGCATCTACTAGTATATATACTAATATACAATAATCGCTCCGGGCATGATAAATGCAACATCACAGAAAAGTAATAAGCATCACAGAACAATACAGATAATCTGGGAGCCCCGGGTTTCACAAAACCGCAACTGAAACCCGACATTGCCCTGGTCGTGTGTATAGCCTGTGCAATGAAAACCTAGACCCTTACGGATGCGGCAAGTTACCCGCCAAAACCTGAAGCGAGGCAGCCCTTTTCAACAAAGTGAATGGACCACCAAGCACTTCACGGAATCTGGTAACTTGAGCACCCCTCTTGGGTCAACCTGTACCCCCTACGAGTGCGGCGAATAGCCTGCCAATCCGAGAGTGAGGTCCCCTGCCTCTCAAAGCCATGAGATGCGGACCCGTTGCCCTCCAGAACCCGGCTATCCGTGAACTCCGTCGCGGTGTAATCCTAGTACATAAATGAAAATATATACAAAGGGTACATCGACCTTAACCCGGTCGTGTCCCAAAAGAATAATATACAAACAGGCAGCGACGGCAGTCCACATGTTGGACGCTCGCCCCGTAATATCAAATGTACAAATAAATCCAAACTGCACTAACATTGCACGCAAGCTATCCACCACGAAAATCCACAACATCACAGCACAACACAGAACATCAACGCGAATGTCACGTTCGCAAACCCGTCTAAAAGGACTATAGCAATTAGACAAGATTTACCGCTCGAATGACATTCACGGTCGCAGAGATAATGTAAGCACTGTGAACTAACACATTTAAAATTCCGATCGACAAAACTTCCCTAAGTGGGCCCCATGTACCAATCCAGTACTCTAACAAATTTGGGCCCAAACAAAATATTCCGGAAACCACTATTCCACATGAAAGACACCCAGAAGAAAAACAGTGCACTGAAACCCCAAAACGGCGACGGAACCGCGGCAAACCCATGGGTTCTGCGGCGGTTCCGCAGCGGTTTTGTAGGATCAGTCTACCAAATTTCTTTTGCAGTCTTAGAAAAGCCTGCTCGATTTTCTGACATACTCAAAATAATTTTTACACGAAATAAAATTTCGACAGAAACTTAAAATTTGGAATTGTAGTTTTGGAAATTTCGTTCGATCGATATTTTAAACATGTTAGAACAAGCTAGTAAAGGTTACTGGCGTGGCTCTGATACCATGTAAGTCTACGCCAGCGCCCCGGCCAATAATCCGAGGCCAAACGCGGAATAAAAACTTTTTCATAAACTGGCGCTAATATAGACTGTCACCCGGATCGTGCCATTAACACAAAACTAGCAATCTACAAAATGATAGAATAGCTATACCGATCGATCCGTTTCCTTCGGTCTTTTGCCATCATCCTACGCTCCTCGCGGCATCTCCGATCTCCTGTCTCCTCGTCGAGGTGGCACCACGTCAACGAATCTTTATACGGGCTCCCGCCTCTAAACCGAGGCAATTCGGACATGAAGTTTGCTAGCCGACATGTCCAAGATTGAAGTAGAGAGTGTGTATAATACTTTGTCTCAAGGAACCCAAGCCATTAGGTAAAGGTAAATTGAAGTTGCCATTTTGGGTGAAGAAATGAACTTAAAATTAGCAAATGAATCAAATTTCCTCATAAAATGAGGCTCGGCCAAAGTGGGGGCTGATATGGGTTCGGCCACATCATGGGGAGTTGAGCACAAGGAGTAAGAGGTGACCACATCCAAAAATTGTAAGTCAACGTTACCCACCCCGGTACTTACGGGGAGGCGGAATAGGTAAAAAACGGTTTTTTAACACAAGGTAACATGGACTAGAAATGGAGGATCTTTGCTAAACAAAAACTAACAAACAAGCTAAAAGATTTAGCTACTCGGTTAGAAGGTTATACCTAGGTCTTGAACTCCTTCTCTTCTTGCTCCTTGGAGTGGTTTGAACGGCTCCTCCTCGTCGCCTTCTCTTTGTCGAAGAAAGATCCACCCGAAAGCCTCTACCTTGAGCTCCTACCTCAACCTAGAGGTTACTAAAGTGCTTGGCTTGCTAAACATAGAACCATAGAATGAGTAGAGAGGAGTTTTGGTGGTTTTATCTCAAAAGCTAATGGTTCTCAACACATGTGAGATGAGAGCTTTGAGAGAGAGGAAGAGGATGAGCTTAACCTATGAGTAAGAAAGAGCAAGAGAGAATAAGGATAAATATCAACAATACTCTCATATAAGTGAATAATGAAAATTAATAATATTCAAAGAAAATTGTGATGGTTTATTTGAAATGACCATTATCATTTCACATTAAATGAATTTTGCAAGAATCAAAGAGCATCTTTCATGTGAAATGATGTGGTCAATATGTCAACATAGGTCAACAAGTCAACCAAAGTCAAATGGTCAATAACCCTAACCATAGCACAATTATCTTTAATTAATATCATTAATCATATTTCACAATTTCATTAGGGTTTGGAAAAAGTGAACGGTCAACAACCTTAATGAAAATCCTCCACCTCTGCCTCTGTCAACTGTGCATACACACCCGCATCCATGTTCCAAGGAACACGAATACAATGAGACAAAACTATTGGCCGCGGAAACGCGGCCGTACTGGCGCCTCTTCTGATTAATTTTGGGGGGTATTTTGGGTGTTTCATTTTATGTCTGCTGGTTGCCCTAGAACTCCATTCTCCTGCCTATAAATACAGCAGATCTGAGCTAAACCAAGGGAGCTTTTCTTTAGCCTCTTTTTTGTGTAGTTTTGTTCTTCTTCTTCTTCTTCTTCTTCTTCTTCTTCTTCTTCATTCTTTCTCCATTAAAATTGTAGTGAGAGCTTTTTGAGTGGAAGATTAATGAAGATGAGGGATTTTTTATCTTTCTTGTTAGTTTGCTCCCCCTTGAGATTCTTGCTTTCTCTTGCTCATTCAACCTCTTCATTGAGCTTGAATGGTTAAGGGTTAGTTATTGATCTCAAGGGTCGTATTTTCTCACGGGACTAGCACTTCATTTCACATGCGTTCTCTACCCTTCCCTTGATCTTGCAACCTCTTCATTGAGCTTGCAAGTTTAAGGGTTGGCTATTGATCACATGCTTGTCTTGAGTCCTAGTTTCGTATTCTTTTTATCGCTTTTTATTACTTGCTTTTTATTACCTTGTCTTTAATTATTTGCAATTTAATTCATGCACTTTCCTTCTTGTAATCTTTTCTTTTATTTGTTCTTTTCTTTTTGTTCTCTTTTGTTCATTTTGTGAATGTTGTAATTATTATTATTGTTAAGAAGAAATACGGTATTATAAGTTAACATTTCTTTGCCAATTCCTTTTCCCGTTATTTTCCATTTGAACTTCGCCCAAACCATACGCAAGCGCTCCGTTAGGCACCCTACCCTGACAAGGTAACGGTGATTCCTAACCGCGACCGGTTGCGTTCGGTTTGGCCGGAGGCGAAAACAAGAGACAAGAACGGAAGGACAAGGGTAAATAAGCCGGATTCCACGATTACCGTGCTTAAATCCCCTAATCCACGTTGTTGCCAATTGCTTAGCTTCAATTGGTCAAGATTCGGCTCAAAGGTTTTGAGTACGGATTTCTTTAGCTTATAATCTCGTATCTTTTCTTAACAACTTTATACTTGCAAATAATACACATAGGTTATTCTGAACAAACATACAGATTCTTTATTGACTCGTCTAAGACAAGAAGGTAAGATACCACCTTCTCCCTGTGGACCGACCCGTGCTCAACCGGCTAGCTGCAAAGCGACACCGTCCTGATCGCGGTTACACTTAAATTCTTTGAACATCCGACACGCCAAAAGCGTGCGATCAAATGGCGCCGTTGCCGGGGAGACGGTAGCGTATTTTCTTTCTTGTTATTCGGGTTAATATTCTTTTTGTATATATAAAAAAAAAGAAGAAAACTCTTTTTGTTTTTTATTTTTTTGATAATTTTTGTGGGCAAGTGTGCAGATTTTTGCGTATTTGCAAACTGCAATTGTGGGGAGCAAAGTGCACATTCAAAGTTAAGGTGCTTACGAAGTACAGTGCCAAAGATCCGGTAGTTTGACCCGCGCAAGCGAACCTTTCAAGCTTACCGGATTTGATTCAACGGGGGTTTCCTAACCCAAAACTTAAACGGTACGTACTTTACTAACACCTTCTTCTCAAATCCGACGCTTCCAATATACTATTCTTTTGCAGGATTCTTTGCAAGTTCGCTAGCAAACGCTAAAAATTGACTAACCCGTATTTGTTGCAGCGCCGCGCTTAAACTAAAAAAACGATTGTTTGATTCTTTATAAGAATTTTTTGAATTGCGCATTGCATCAATTAATACGGACTTAAGGGCAAGCGAACCCCACAACATACGGTAAAGGATTTCATCACCTTTTCCGTGGCCCACAAATCACGAACTTGAGCATAACGTTTACCCACACAAATTTTAAAAGAAACTAGACTTTAAGCCTTAAGGATTTCGCGCTCACTAGGAGAAGTTAACTGTGTTTAGAACCTTGCTTAAAGGTATATTGTTTACGGGGTGTCTAGGAAAGTGTTAACGGCGAAACCGCCAAAAGAGAAAGGGTTATTTAATTAAGGAACTTCGCGAAAGCGTTGGAAAACCTCCCCTTATCTCTGCACTTATCTGGCCTCGTGATCAGTGTATCTTGAGCCTGTTTCTCGACACAGTTTTACTTCGACAATCAAGTTCTGGAGCAGGTCTGGTTGACCTAGGTTAACCCTAGATCGATTAGGTGTGTGGTATTTTTTGTGTCGTGATTGTTTTTGTCCATATTCTTTTTGTGTGTATACTTCATTCTTTTGTTAATATTTTTAAAAAAAAAATTTTAAAAAAATAATATCACATTCTTTTCCCCTCCTTTTCTCTACCTTTTTCTCTCTCTCTTCATATCATGGGTACTCCACCTCGCAAAACTCTTGCCGAACTTTGGTACCCACAACCAGACATTATTTCCTACGGTTCTTGTTTTGGTCGAACTTCGAACGATCCATCCATGCCAAAAATTTCTTTGAAAGATCGGATAGACGCGTCTAGGACGAACAACTGGACCCCGCAATCCCCTTCGTATCAACCGTTTCAAACATTCACACCTTCTTGCGTTGATACCCCTTTTGAAAATCCAGTTGTAACCCCGAGATCTATGTCTATTGCTGAACATATTGAACAATATCGTAGCCGATCTTTCACTCCTTTCACCACTACAAATTCTTGGGATCAACAATTCCATTCACCTTCTTATCCCAATGTTGATCCCACTCCTGTCCAGCCATTCAATTCCTACCAGTCCTACCCAACTTTTACACCTTCCCTAGACATTGCTTCTACATAGCCTTTTGGGAGTTTTCAGTATCCAAACAACTTTGAATCTTTTACTGAAACCCCTTCACAACCTATGTCTAGTCTAGAACAGTCCTTGGAAGACTTTAGGGTAGCGTCAAGCCAACAGATGATGGATTTGAATAAGTCCATGGCCGCCCTCATACAACCTAGTGACCCGGTAGCTAGTTTTCAACTAGCTCCAACTTTTTCAATGTATGATGAGGCGGCAGGACAGGCTGTGAATTTGAGTGGAGAGAGTGAGATGTACCCCCTTCCAAATCAAACCTACCCATCCCAAATTGAATCCCACACCTCCTGTTTTGAAAGTCTATCGAGTATCCCACATGATTTATCAATTGAAGATAGAATGATGAATGAGTTGTGCGACTTCGTAGTGTTTGATTTGCCCGATTGTGAAGGGTCTCTTCCAAGTGAAACCGATCCTAAACCTTTTGACCTATACACCTCCATCTTAGAACCTGAATTGATTGAAATCCATGCTTTTGATGAGGTGTCTGAGAATATTGATTTTCACTTGATTAAGGATATTGACGCTGGGAATATTTTGGATGATGAACCCATAGATTTGGCTGAGTTTTTCTCTTCAAATCATCATCCCGAGTCCTTAAATGTTTTTCCCGAACCCCATATGCGTCTGGATTTTGAAGAGAAGTGCATGGATGTGCTAAATTTTGAGGAAAATTATGAGGATAGTCTTGAGGATGAACCAGTTCTAGATGATGAGTCGGATTTTCCAATTCATCCTGTTCCTTTCACTGACTGTGTACACCCTCCAGAACCCTTAACCGATACCCTTCCTCAGCCATTTCCCTCCATCCTTTCCATCGTTCCGACCTTGCAAGAACCCGTATCACTTACATTTCATATGTCTGGTTTACCAAGTTCGGCGTACCCATGGTTTCTTACGAATCTTGAGGGATTTGACCCCATTTCTCGACGGGTAAATATATTAGCACAATCATTGTTTACACATCGCTCCAACTTTTTCAATGTATCAATAGACTACACGAGACCGTATGGAGGAAGAAGCGGGATACGGTCTCGGTATATCAGAAGACGAAGAATGGCGGAAGGGAAAAAGAAGTGGAATACGAACTTGGGGGTGTAAATGGAGTAAATAGATTAGCACAATTTCTTTTCTCTACGCCTTCTTCCACCAACCGGTACATTATAGCGATAAAATCTTTGAATGGTTGGTGTTAACTTTTGGCCTGTGTAAGGCCTTGTATAGATTGGTACTGTTCTTTCCCCCCTAATCCTGAACTTCAACGCTTAACAGTGGAAACACTATTTTACTTAAGTTTGGGGGGGACACCTTTTTTGTATATATCTTTTTGGTTTTTGTTTTGTATATAATTTGTTTTTAAGGAGCGCCGGCAATTTTGACCCTCTTGGTATAGCCTGACAGTGAGGGCACTGTCAAGTTTAAGTTTGGGGGTGTGCTCGGTAAGCTTTCTTCCTTCGCATTCATTTGTATATTTTGCATCTGCATATTAAATCCATAAAATCCATAAAAAAAATTTCTAAAAATATAAAAACTTTTTTGTCAAGTTAGCTTGTGGAAGAACTCTGATTCAACATTCGACGGTTTTTGTTTGAAAAAATAGGAATAACTAAATCTTATGTTTAGATTTTGAAAACCTGAAAGATAACTCTCCTTTGAAGTTAACTATGGCTGATATACGTCTTTACATCACACTACACGTGTCGTGAATTTTGGGAATTAGATGAAAAGTCTTTCATGTTTAAACTTTTAAACAGATAAATGATTTTCTGAGGATCAAATAGGTTTGTTCTGAAATAAGTAATGTCAAGAATAGTTTATGAAGTAAAGCGAATATGAAGGAATGTTATTGATGCCGTAATTGGAGCTAAGTCTGAAAAATAACCCATCGGAAACTTGATTGTAATGATTACACACCAAACCTACTAAACACGTCTTTTATCCAAAAAAAAATATTTGAACTGCCGGTTATACCTCCGTTCGTATTAAATCATCTGATTTTCACGACAAAACTGTCTTTTGTTTTTGGACCTAGGTAACTTGAGTAATTAAGTCCACTGGGGTGTTTCTACACCTAATGCCCTAAAACCAACTGGTTTGGGTGCATTGGCCCAAAGCTCGCTAAGAAGCCTAGAAAGTCCAGTTTCAAAACAAAGTCAAGCAAGTGTTCTCTCCGAGTTAAAATTCCTAACGGTTCTTTGTGTGAGAATAATCTTGATAAAAGACAGGCTTTTATAAAAAAATTTAACGGAGATATGAAGGTTTTACTCTTTGATAAAAGACTATTGCACGTTGGGATGGGTCTCGGTATAAAAGCCTGTCGAGACTGTATGGAGGAAGAAGCGGTTGATATGAAGGGGATACGGTCGTATGGAAGAAGAAGCGGGATACGGTCTCGGTATATCAGAAGAAGAAGAATGGCGAAAGGGAAAAAGAAGTGGAATACGAACTTGGGGGTGTAAATGGAGTAAATAGATTAGCACAATTTGTGATGAGCGATGTGTAAACAATGATTGTGCTAATATATTTACCCATCGAGAAATGGGGTCAAATCCCTCAAGATTCGTAAGAAACCATGGGTACGCCGAACTTGGTAAACCAGACATATGAAATGCAAGTGATACGGGTTCTTGCAAGGTCGGAACGATGGAAAGGATGGAGGGAAATGGCTGAGGAAGGGTATCGGTTAAGGGTTCTGGAGGGTGTACACAGTCAGTGAAAGGAACAGGATGAATTGGAAAATCCGACTCATCATCTAGAACTGGTTCATCCTCAAGACTATCCTCAAAATTTTCCTCAAAATTTAGCACATCCATGCACTTCTCTTCAAAATCCAGACGCATATGGGGTTCGGGAAAAACATTTAAGGACTCGGGATGATGATTTGAAGAGAAAAACTCAGCCAAATCTATGGGTTCATCATCCAAAATATTCCCAGCGTCAATATCCTTAATCAAGTGAAAATCAATATTCTCAGACACCTCATCAAAAGAATGGATTTCAATCAATTCAGGTTCTAAGATGGAGGTGTATAGGTCAAAAGGTTTAGGATCGGTTTCACTTGGAAGAGACCCTTCACAATCGGGCAAATCAAACACTACGAAGTCGCACAACTCATTCATCATTCTATCTTCAATTGATAAATCATGTGGGATACTCGATAGACTTTCAAACAGGAGGTGTGGGATTCAATTTGGGATGGGTAGGTTTGATTTGGAAGGGGGTACATCTCACTCTCTCCACTCAAATTCACAGCCTGTCCTGCCGCCTCATCATACATTGAAAAAGTTGGAGCTAGTTGAAAACTAGCTACCGGGTCACTAGGTTGTATGAGGGCGGCCATGGACTTATTCAAATCCATCATCTGTTGGCTTGACGCTACCCTAAAGTCTTCCAAGGACTGTTCTAGACTAGACATAGGTTGTGAAGGGGTTTCAGTAAAAGATTCAAAGTTGTTTGGATACTGAAAACTCCCAAAAGGCTATGTAGAAGCAATGTCTAGGGAAGGTGTAAAAGTTGGGTAGGACTGGTAGGAATTGAATGGCTGGACAGGAGTGGGATCAACATTGGGATAAGAAGGTGAATGGAATTGTTGATCCCAAGAATTTGTAGTGGTGAAAGGAGTGAAAGATCGGCTACGAGATTGTTCAATATGTTCAGCAATAGACATAGGTCTCGGGGTTACAACTGGATTTTCAAAAGGGGTATCAACGCAAGAAGGTGTGAATGTTTGAAACGGTTGATACGAAGGGGATTGCGGGGTCCAGTTGTTCATCCTAGACGCGTCTATCCGATCTTTCAAAGAAATTTTTGGCATGGATGGATCGTTCGTAGTTCGACCAAAACAAGAACCGTAGGAAGTAATGTCTGGTTGTGGGTACCAAAGTTCGGCAAGAGTTTTGCGAGGTGGAGTACCCATGATATGAAGAGAGAGAGAAAAAGGTAGAGAAAAGGAGGGGAAAAGAATGTGATATTATTTTTTTTAAATTTTTTTTTTAAAATATTAACAAAAGAATGAAGTATACACACAAAAAGAATATGGACAAAAACAATCACGACACAAAAAATACCACACACCTAATCGTTCTAGGGTTAACCTAGGTCAACTAGACCTGCTCCAGAACTTGATTGTCGAAGTAAAACTGTGTCGAGAAACAGGCTCAAGATACACTGATCACGAGGCCAGGTAAGTGCAGAGATAAGGGGAGGTTTTCCAACGCTTTCGCGAAGTTCCTTAATTAAATAACACTTTCTCTTTTGGCGGTTTCGCCGTTAACACTTTCCAAGACACCCCGTAAACAATATACCTTTAAGCAAGGTTCTAAACACAGTTAACTTCTCCTAGTGAGCGTGAAGTCCTTAAGGCTTAAAGTCTAGTTTCTTTTAAAATTTGTGTGGGTAAACGTTATGCTCAAGTTCGTGATTTGTGGGCCACGGAAAAGGTGATGAAATCCTTTACCGTATGTTGTGGGGTTCGCTTGCCCTTAAGTCCGTATTAATTGATGCAATGCGCAATTCAAAAAATTCTTATAAAGAATCAAACAATCGTTTTTTTAGTTTAAGCGCGGCGCTGCAACAAATACGGGTTAGTCAATTTTTAGCGTTTGCTAGCGAACTTGCAAAGAATCCTGCAAAAGAATAGTATATTGGAAGCGTCGGATTTGAGAAGAAGGTGTTAGTAAAGTACGTACCGTTTAAGTTTTGGGTTAGGAAACCCCCGTTGAATCAAATCCGGTAAGCTTGAAAGGTTCGCTTGCGCGGATCAAACTACCCGGATCTTTGACACTGTACTTCGTAAGCACCTTAACTTTGAATGTGCACTTTGCTCCCCACAATTGCAGTTTGCAAATACGCAAAAATCTGCACACTTGCCCACAAAAATTATCAAAAAAATAAAAAACAAAAATAGTTTTCTTTTTTTTTTTTATATATACAAAAAGAATATTAACCCGAATAACAAGAAAGAAAATACGCTACCGTCTCCCCGGCAACGGCGCCATTTGATCGCACGCTTTTGGCGTGTCGGATGTTCAAAGAATTTAAGTGTAACCGCGATCAGGACGGTGTCGCTTTGCAGCTAGCCGGTTGAGCACGGGTCGGTCCACAGGGAGATGGTGGTATCTTACCTTCTTGTCTTAGACGAGTCAATAAAGAATCTGTTTGTTTGTTCAGACTAACGTATGTGTATTATTTGCAAGTATAAAGTTGTTAAGAAAAGATACGAGATTATAAGCTAAAGAAATCCGTACTCAAAACCTTTGAGCCGAGTCTTGACCAATTGAAGCTAAGCAATTGGCAACAACGTGGATTAGGGGATTTAAGCGCGGTATTCGTGGAATCCGGCTTATTTACCCTTGTCCTTCCGTTCTTGTCTCTTGCTTTCGTCTCCGGCCAAACCGAACGCAACCGGTCGCGGTTAGGAATCACCGTTACCTTGTCAGGGTAGGGTGCCTAACGGAGCGCTTGCGTATGGTTTGGGCGAAGTTCAAATGGAAAATAACGGGAAAAGGAATTGGCAAAGAAATGTTAACTTATAATACCGTATTTCTTCTTAACAATAATAATAATTACAACATTCACAAAATGAACAAAAGAGCACAAAAAGAAAAGAACAAATAAAAGAAAAGATTACAAGAAGGAAAGTGCATGAATTAAATTGCAAATAATTAAAGACAAGGTAATAAAAAGCAAGTAATAAAAAGCGATAAAAAGAATACGAAACTAGGACTCAAGACAAGCTTGTGATCAATAGCCAAACCTTAAACTTGCAAGCTCAATGAAGAGGTTGCAAGATCAAGGGAAGGGTAGAGAACGCATGTGAAATGAAGTGCTAGTCCCGTGAGAAAATACGACCCTTGAGATCAATAACTAACCCTTAACCATTCAAGCTCAATGAAGAGGTTGAATGAGCAAGAGAAAGCAAGAATCTCAAGAGGGAGCAAACTAACAAGAAAGATAAAAAATCCCTCATCTTCATTAATCTTCCACTCAAAAAGCTCTCACTACAATTTTAATGGAGAAAGAATGAAGAAGAAGAAGAAGAAGAACAAAACTACACAAAAAAGAGGCTAAAGAAAAGCTCCCTTGGTTTGGCTCAGATCTGCTGTATTTATAGGCAGGAGAATGGAGTTCTAGGGCAACCAGCAGACATAAAATGAAACACCCAAAATACCCCCCAAAATTCATCAGAAGAGGCGCCAGTACGGCCGCGTTTCCGCAGCCAATACCCCCTATTGGCCGCGGAAACGCGGCGGATTAGAGGAGTTGGCTCCTCGGGTTTTGGGCACTTTCCTGGTTTGGTGTTTACAGCTGTCTGGTACATATATTTTCTGAAAATACATTCACAATTCTTCCAGAATTTCTGTTGAGGAAAGGTGGACTTTTGTGGATGCATTTGTCATGATTGCCTCGAGCTCCGCGTAGATTTCTTGGAATTTGTTGTTGCCATTGAGCCTTGTGCATGAAGGTGACCTCGATTTGACATTTTGTCTTCCTAAACTGGTATCTGGCAACATACGGATGACGAGCGGAGACCGTGTTTTCTCAGTGGTTGGCAGGAACCCGGATTTTGTCGTGTTTTCCATGAATTTCACCGTTTTAGAACCGAGAACCTGTGTCCTGCAAATATGTAACAAACACGGATCAAAAGCACCTACCTATAAACACACGAGCGTAAGAATGGGCGGTATAAAATGCAGTATTCTGTGATGAACAAAAACCAATCCCAAAACAAATACTAGGATCTGGCTTAAACCAAAGCCTGCTAGTAATAACTGCCCGGACACCAAACGTGCACAAGTGCGCGGATGTGAACGAACCCCGTCGCAAAACCATGCGACCTCTACTCTGTTTTGCCCAAAAGAGAATAACCCTCTGTGTGGGACTCTAAAGACTCGACACTACGCTGGCAGTGGGTTTAACCACAGGCCGCAAGCGGTACTAGCTATACGTAACGGTCCCCAGGTATATGCCGATAAGAAGACTGATGAGGTGAACCCATCCGAACTCCTACTGATCCTGAATGTGACAATCTCCGTACAGTCTGGTCTGTTCGTCTAAGAGTATCGCATGGCAGGCCTAGGGGGCGGTAAACGTCAGTCCCCTAATAGCGGTACAGGTCATGTCGGAGTGTAGCCCAGAACACCCTAAGATAACACTGGAAACGCTACCAGTATATCTCGCTTGCCCTGGCCAGGGACTTTGTGTAATGGCTCTCCAAGACACAGCGCGATATCAACCCCCAATACCGAGAGAGACGAATCTTGTCTAACCGTCACTGCCTCCAAGTGCTTCGGGACTTCACCCAACTGCTACCTGTTTGCACGACTCATTTGATCCGTGGTAGGGTAGCAATCTAAGAAAGTGGGTACACACTCGAGGCGAAGTGACAGTGTCAAGTCAACGGACTAAGCTGTACTCATGTCAGCTGGGAACTGATAACTGATGATAGGTGTATTACCAACCAACAGTTCCCGACGAGTCCTGTCCAGCGTACTCGTAACCTAACGAGCACCCGTATACTATCTCAAGTACGACGTACTAATGGCTGTGGGACAGACCATCTCCCCTGCTGGGATGAGAAGCGTATACGCTAGTCTACTCCGAAGTATTGATGCCCTGTTTCGATAATCCTACGACTAAGGAACTGTATAAAGATGTGCTTGTAGATTACCCCGCCCCTACTAGTGTGACTGCCATCACAACGCTGGTAATCAAGCAAAGATCCTAAGGGCTCCACTAATATGTATAGGCGATATGCTAAAAGAAACACATACACACATTAAAGTAGAAACAAACCAAGTAGCATACTACTATTTTGAGCAAGATTGTCTATACAACTGTGAATATCCCAAGCTTCCATTAAGTAATATACAAACTAGTATGATACAGTAATGGCCTCTAGGACATATACACTAGCAATCTCCCACTTGCACTAAGGCCATGTACTGGCGTATCGAAGACCTATCATCTCGATCAGCTTCTCGAACTGAGTCTTGGGTATAGCCTTCATGAATGGATCTGCAGTGTTATCTTTGTAGCAACCCTCCGAACCTCGATCTCCTGGCGATCCACGATCTCCCTGATCAGGTGATACCGCCTCAAGATGTGTCTGGACTTCTGATGGGACATGGGTTCCTTCGCTAAAGCTATAGCCCCGTTGTTGTCACAATACAGAGGTATTGGATCAACAAAGGACGAAACCACCTGAAGTTCTATCAAGAACTTCCTCATCCAGACGGTTTCTTTTGCGGCATCAGATGCAGTGATATATTCCGCTTCCATCGTCGAGTCAGCAACGGTTTCCTGTTTGGAACTCTTCCAACACACCGCCCCTCCATTGAGGGTAAAGACATAACCTGACATCGATTTGGAGTCATCCTTGTCACTCTGGAAGCTGGAGTCCGTAAAGGACTCGATCTGGAGGTCTTTTCCGCCATACACCAAGAACATCTCCTTAGTCCTTCTCAGGTACTTGAGAATGTTCTTTACCGCTATCCGGTGCTTCTCCCCAGGGTTTGACTGATACCGGCTTACCACACTCAGTGCATAAGCTACATCTGGTCTCGTACACAACATCGCATACATTATAGAGCCTACCGCAGAGGCATAGGGTATAATAGACATGTGATCCCTTTCCAAATCAGTCTTGGGAGACATCTCTTTGGAGAGGGTGATCCCGTGACAAGCCGGTAAAGTATCGCGCTTGGAATCTTCCATACCGAATCTTTTCAGTATGGTGTCGATGTACCTGGACCGTGAAAGTCCTAATATCCTCTTGGACCTATCACGATAGATCCAGATCCCCAGAATGTAAGAGGCATCTCCCAGGTCTTTCATGGAGAACCTGTGTGACAAGAACCCTTTGACAGATTGTAGCATAGGAATGTCATTTCCTATCAAGAGAATGTCATCCACGTATAAAACGAGGAATATGACAGTTCGTGCAATAATTTTACTATAGATGCATGGTTCATCTGGATTTTTGATAATGCCAAATTCTTTGACCGTCTCATCAAAACAGATGTTCTAACTCCGCGATGCCTGCTTCAGTCCATAAATGGACTTAAGCAACTTGCACACCTTCCCGCTGCTCCCACTCTGAATGAAACCCTCTGGCTGGTCCATATAGACACACTCCTCTAAATTTCCATTTAGAAAAGCGGTCTTTACGTCCATCTGCCAAATCTTATAATCGTGGAAGGCAGCAATGGCAAGAAGGATCCGAATGGATTTGAGCATAGCTACTGGAGAAAAGGTTTCGTCATAGTCCAAACCAGGTCTTTGACGGAAACCTTTTGCAACAAGTCTAGCCTAATAGGTCTCAACCTGTCCATCTACACCAACCTTCCTTTTGAAGATCCATTTGCAGCCTACGGGTTTTTCCCCTTCTGGAGTAATGTCCAAAGTCCATACTTTGTTGGTGTACATAGACTCCATTCTGGTCCACATTGCATCCAGCCATTTTACCGAGTCACTGCTCTGAATGGCCTACTGGAAGTTAGTCAGCTCATCATTATCAATGATGCAATCCTCTCTATCTCCGTCTATGAGAAAACCGTAGTATCTCTCGGGCGGATGAGACTGCCTACTACTTCTGCGGAGCGGTGCAGGAATGTCGTGTTCTTTCGAACCTTCTGGTTCTACTAAGCTTTCAGTAATAGCTTGTGGTTCTAGAATTTCTTCCAGTTCTATTGCGCTCCCACTTATCTGATTTTCCAAAAATTCAGTTTCCAAGAAGCAGGCATGACGAGAAACAAAAACCTTTTGTTCCTCTGCGTAATAGAAGAAATATCCCTTGGAGTTCTTTGGATATCCTACAAACTTGCACTGTACTGAGCGTGCCTCGAGTTTGTCCGCATGCTGCTTTTTGACAAAAGCTGGACATCCCCATGTCTTAATGTGCTTAAGATAGGGTTTCTTTCCACTCCACATCTGATATGGTGTGGTAGGCACTATTTTAGTTGGAACTCAGTTCAAAAGATATGCAGCTGATTCTAGTGCATATCCCCAGAATGATCGCGGCAACTCAGCATTACTCATCATGGAACGTACCATATCCAAAAGGGTTCGGTTCCTTCTCTCCAATACACCATTATGTTGTGGGGTGTATGGAGGAGTAAGTTGAGAGAGAATTCAATTCTCTTTTAGGTAACCCAGGAACTCGGCACTGAAGTATTCACCACCTCGATCAGATCTCAGTGTCTTGATACTTTTTCCTGTTTTTTTTTCTACTTCATTCTTATATTCCTAGAATTTTTCAAAGGCTTCTGATTTATGCTTCATCAAGAAGACATATCCGCACCTTGAAAAATCATCCGTAAAAGTAATGAAGTAAGAATAACCACTTCGCGCATTTGTAGACATTGGACCGCATAAATCGTTGTGCACGAGTCCCAAGAGCTCGCTCGCTCTTACTCCATGTCCAGTGAACGTAATCTTTGTCATCTTTCCTTTGAGACATGATTGACAAGTTGGATATGATTGATATTCGAACGGATCCAAATATCCTTCTTTATGTAACTTAGTCAACCTTCTCTCATTGTTGTGACCCAGTCTACAATGCCAAAAGAAAGCATGATTTATTTCTGGAGACTTTCTTTTGTGTGTATTCTGGACATTGAAAATCTGTGGTTGGTTTAATACGTATATACCGTTGCTTAATGTACCCGACCCAATCAGAACATGATTAAGGTGAATGTTTACAACATCTCTTACAAATGCAAAATCATAACCTTCTTTAGACATTAAAGATACAGATATGATATTACAAGTCGCACTGGGTACAAAATAACAATCACGCAAAACCAAAACATGTCCATCTGACAATCCCAAGTGATAGTCCCCCACAGACTCAGCATCCATGCCAGCTCCGTTTGCAACTCTGAGTGTCATATCACCCGCCTTCAAAACCCTACGCTTTCTCAGTGTCTGCAAAGAATTACGGATATGAGATCCTGATCCGGTGTCCAATACCCAGGAAATATTGTTTACTGATAGACAGTTTTCAATAACATACACACCTGAAGCCGAAGCCACAACTTGTTTTGGGTCCTGGTTCTTGGCCATCCAAGCCCTGCAATCTTTCTTCCAGTATCCACTCTTATGACAATAAAATCACTCTTCCTTTCTCACAAGCTTTCCCGCTACCTTTGCTACTTTTGCCTTTCCCTTGGCTTCCACTTTACTAACACCGCCCCTTGGTTTGGTGGGGGCCTTCTTCTTCTTTCCTCTGGCTTTCGCCTTGGACCTAGAAGAGGAAGCTCCTCCAACAAACAAAGTGGATATTTCCCTACCTTTCTGTATGGTGCCCTCTGCACTCCTCAACATGTTGAGGGGTTCTGGAAGTTCAAATTCTTTTCCTTGCAAGTTGAAGTTTAGGATAAACTGGGCGTAAGTGGAAGGAAGGGACTGGAGAATCAAGTCAGTGTAGAGCTCGTTCTCTAACGTGGTCCCGAGGTCCGCGAGCTCTTCAATGTAGCCAATCATCTTAAGCACGTGTTCCGCTACCGATGATCCGACGGCCAATCTCGCCGAAAACAACTTTTTCGAGACTTCGTATCTGGCGATACGTGATTGCTTTCCATATAGTTCCTTAATATGGAGAAATATGGATTCAAGGTCCATATTCTCGTGCCTCCTCTGATGTTCATTGTCCATAGAGGCAAGCACGAGGCACTTGGCCTTCGCGCAGTCAATCTCGCAGGTCTTACGGATTTCCTTATCCGCGACGCTGGATTTGGGACCTGGGACAGGGGGAGCTTTGGTGGTAAGGAGATACCCTTACTTGTCATAAGTGATTGCCATTTTGACATTCCTGAGCCAATCTTTGTAGTTTGGCCCTGTCAGTATATTTTTATATAGTAGTAACTTAAGGCCGGTCATGATGCTTGTTCGCTGCAATTAGGAGAGAGAGAATAAACACTTTAGCATGATGCTCTTGCAAGTTTAGTGTGGTTTTTAATTTGTCTAAACAAGATGGCTCCCACTGTTTCTCGAATCCTTCCTTAAACCAAAAAGGAAGAATTAGTCAGGATCAATCTCACTATACACTACTTGCTTAACCGTTCAGCCAGGCCAGTTCCTTAATTAAATAACCTCTTTTCCCTGTGGGCGTAGCCCAGCTAACACCTTTCTAGACACCTACTTGGTTTATAGCATTGATCGTTAAGTGAGAAAGTTCCCGAGGAGTAGCATATACTCACAGTAGGATCGAGATCCAAATATCATCGTGTGATAAAACTTAAAGAATCCTACCCGAATCATCACACTCCAAATGGTATGCAGCACTAGAAAGTTTCAGTTTCTTTAGAAACTCCCGATGTGGATTTTTTCCCCATGCTCTTATGACCTTGACTTTCGCCAACAAATCATAAGTCACATATCAAGTTCTACCCATCATTTTCCAGGTTAATTTGAACCCACCCTACCTACCCTTGACTTTGGCCAACAAGGCAGTACGACTGTCCCAAACCAACGCATCTATCTATGCTACATATGAATATCCAATAGCTACCAATCACTATGCCTTGACTTTGGCCAACAAACACAGCTTGAATACTATTGACTATCCATATGAAATGACGGAGGGCTACGAATTATTTTGGCAAAACCGTGAACGTAGTGAACTTGATATAATCGAAGAAACATGATATCTTTTAAAGGGAGTGGTTCAAGCTCCGCGTTTTAAAAGTTTTCTGTTTTGAAAAGAAACCGAGTGGTTTTGAAATTGTTCCAACGACTTAACTTTGGTTTATTTTCTTGCATTAATTTAATGCGTCCTATCAATTAATCCTACCATTGCAGAAAACAATGAAAATATAACGTACGCTTATGCCATCCGCATTCGCCATGGGGCCCCGTCATCACTCGTTAGGTTACTTAACTAACGACATAGCGGGGGCTGGACTAGCGCGGATGCAAAACATAAGCAATCCCTACTAGATATCATATATAGATATATACATTCGTCAGATTCAATGATAGCCATTCCAGATCACAGATGAAGACAATGGGTATACTAGTAATCCACGTTTCGTTCGAGCCTGCAACGAAAGACGGATTACATGGTCGTGATGAATAGCCAAACCCCACCCTAGACCCCTACGGGTGCAGTAAACTACCCACCAAGTAACTGAAGTGAAGCAACCTCCCTCAACAACGTGAGTAGGCCACTCGGCACTTCAAAGTACCCGGTAGTTTGTGCACCCCATCTTGGGTCTATCCTAGGAGCAAAAACAGTAAAAGAAATAATATAGAATGGCGGCTATAACTTCATCCCGGATGTGCGGCCAGAAAATAATATTACATCAATTTACATATTACATAAATGAAAGAAAAAGAAACTCTCATCTCACAAAACCCTGGCTATTCATCCGCGACAATCCAACGAGTTCATATACACAATCCAACAACATTATAGATCACAGATATGCACAACCCCCACTAATTGACGTATAGCGATTAGTCGACGTTCAGTGCATATATCACATCACAGATATAACCATTTAGCAAAAGTTTGTAGAACTTCGATCAAAACACCAATTTGTAACTAACCCAAACACAACTTTTTCTCTGGAAATTCTTGGCAGAAACAAAATATCCTAAAAAACCCAAAACAGAATACTGAACAAACTGCAGCAAAGACGAGTCGCGCCGAGTCAACTCGGCCGCGGATCCGCAGCCAAATGCGTGGTTTCGCTGCGCTTCCGCGGCGAGTTGACCGAGTCGTGGTCTCATTTTTTCTGCATGTTCTTAGAAAACCCTGCACCGATTTTTAAGGTATGTGGAATTATTTTTAGAGCAGTTGTAAAAATCGGCAGAAAGTTTATTTTTTGGACATGTTTCGCTATTTTTTTCTGGATCGAAGTTCTAATCACTTTGTTAACATGGTAGTTGTTGTTTAGCTAGGCTCTGATACCACTGTAAGTCCATGTTACCCACCCCGGTACTTACGGGGAGGCGAAATAGGTAAAAAACGGTTTTTTAACATAAGGTGACATGGACTAGAAATGGAGGATCTTTGCTAAACAAGAACTAACAAACAATCTAAAAGATTTAGCTACTCGGTTAGAAGGTTATACCTAGGTCTTGAACTCCTTCTCTTCTTGCTCCTTGGAGTGGTTTGAACGGCTCCTCCTCGTCGCCTTCTCTTTGTCGAAGAAAGATCCACCCCAAGGCCTCTACCTTAAGCTCCTACCTCAACCTAGAGGTTACTAAAGGGCTTGGCTTGCTAAACCTAGAACCCTAGAATGACTAGAGAGAAGTTTTGGTGGTTTTATCTCAAAAGCTAATGGTTCTCAACACATGAGAGATGAGAGCTTTGAGAGAGAGGAAGAGGATGAGCTTAACCTATGAGAGAGAAAGAGCAAGAGAGAATGAGAATAACTATCAACCATACTCTCATATAAGTGAATTATGAAAATTAATAATAATCAAAGAAAATTGTGATAGTTCATTTGAAATGACCATTATCATTTCACATTAAATGAATTTTGCAAGAATCAAAGAGCATCTTTCATGTGAAATGATGATGGTCAATATGTCAACATAGGTCAACAAGTCAACCAAAGTCAAATGGTCAATAACCCTAACCATAGCACAATTATCTTTAATTAATATCATTAATCATATTTTACAATTTCATTATGGTTTGGAAAATGTGAACGGTCAACAATCCTAATAAGAATCCTCTGCCTCTGCCTCTGTCAACTGTGCATACACACCCGCATCCATGTTCCAAGGAACACGAATACAATGACAAAACCAATCCCAAAACAAATACTAGGATCTGGCTTAAATCAAAGCCCGCTAGTAATAACTGCCCGGACACCAAACGTGGTGCGCGGATGTGAATGAACCCCGTTGCTAAACCATGCGACCTCTACTCTGTTTTACCTAAAGGCGAATAACCCTCTGTGTGGGACTCTAAAGACTCGACACTACGCTGGCAGTGGGTTTAACCACAGACCGCAAGCGGTACTAGCTGTATGTAACGGTCTCCAGGTAGATGCCGATAAGAAGACTGATGAGGTGAACCCATCCGAACTCCTACTGAGCCTGAATGTGACAATCTATGTATAGTTCAGTATGTTCGTCTAAGAGTATCGCATTGCGGGCCTAGGGGCGGTAAACGTCAGTCCCCTAATAGCGGTACAATTCTTGTCGGAGTGTAGCCCAGAACACCCTGAGGTAACACTGGAAACGCTGTCGCTATATCTCGCTTGCCCTGGCCAGGGACTTTGTGTAATGGCTCTCCTAGACACAGCGCGATATCAACCCCCAATACCGGGAGAGACGAATCCTGTCTAACTGTCACTGCCTCCAAGTGGTTCAGGACTGCACCCAACTGCTACCTGTTTGCACGACTCATTTGAGCCGTGGTAGGGTAGCAATCTAAGAACAACGGAAACACACTCGAGGCGAAGTGACAGTGTCAATTCAACGGACTAAGCTGTACTCATGTCACCTGGGAACTGATAACTTACGATAGGTATACTACCAACCAACAGTTCCCGACGAGTCCTGTCCAGTGTACTCGTAACCTAACGAGCACCCGCATACTATCTTAAGTACGACGTACTAATGGCTGTGGGACAGACCATCTCCCATGATGGGATGAGAAGCGCATACGCTAGTCTACTCCGGAGTATCGATGCCTTGTCTCGATAATCCTATGACTAGGGACCAGTATAAGGATGTGCTTGTAGATTACCCAGCCCCTACTAGTGTGATTGCCATCACAATGCTGGTAATCAAGCAAAGATCCTAAGGGCTCCACTAATGTGTATAAGCGATATGTTAAAAGAAACACATGCACACATTAAAGTAAAAATAAACCAAGTAGCATACTACTATTTTGAGCAAGATTGTCTATACAACTGTGAATATCCCAAGCTTCCATTTAGTAATATACAAACTAGTATGATACAGTAATGGCCTCTAGGGCATATACACTAACAAAAATATCACAACTAATATCTTACAAAGATCTTAAGCTTGGACAAAAGAACTTAATGCAAAAATGAGTCACTAAAACACCTCATCCAATCTTGAACGTCCTGGTTGCTTCTGGAGCCTCGGTGACCACAAAAAAACCCCTCGTTTACAAAAGGCCACATTTTCAAGAAACCCCCTCGCAACAAGGAATTCAGCCAGGAAGGAAGGAAAGAAAAAAAGGCTAAAACAAAGTTATAAACTGGCAACTTCAAAAAGCAATCCCGGATAACCCCACTATTATATATACTTACCCGCATTTGTATTCCGACCGAATACAAAATGTAATGAGACAAAAATACTCCTACACAATATAATACTAGGTCCGGCTTAAACCAAAGCTTACTAGTATTGTCTGTCCGAACCATGACACGTGCACAAGTGCACGTGCATGTTCAAACCCTTCCATAAAACCATACGGCTTCTACAACGTTTCTCCCGAACTTAGGAAACAATCTGTGGGGGACTCTAAAGACTCGTCAATACTCTGGCAGTGGGTTTAACCACAAGCCGTCAGTAGTACTAGCTGTACGTAACGGCTGCCCTTGTATTGAAAAAAAGGGAAGCCGATGAGCGAACTAATCCTGGAACCCTACTGATCCTATCAGTGATAATATCCGTACAGTCCGGTCCGTTCGTCTATGACCATCGCATACCGGGCCTAGGGGGCTGATAACGTCAGACCCCCAATAGCGGTATAAGTCGTGTCAGAGTGTATCCCAGAACACCCTGAGATACTACTGGAGTACCTACCAGTAAATCTCCTGCCTCTGCCGAGGGCTTTGTGTAATGGCTCTCCTAGACACAGCGTGTTCTCACCCCCAATACCGGGAGAGACGAATCCCCTGCCAATCCGCTCACTTGCCTCCATGTGGCTCGGGACTATAACCAAATAAAACCTGTTTGCATAACTCCTTTGACCCGTGGTATGGTAATAATCAAAGCGCACTTGGAACTCACATGCGACAAATGACGACCTCAGGTCGATGAACTAACCTGTACACATGTCACTTAGGAACTGCTATCTGACGCTAGGTATAATACCAACTAGCAGGTTCCCGGCGAGTCCGGTCCGGTGCACTCATAACCCAATGAGCACCTGTATACCTCTTAGGTGATCCAATTGACACCAATGGCTTGTGAGACCGGCCATCGCCCCTCGTTGGGGTCTTGACTGTATACACTTGTCTACTCCGGAGTATCGATGCCCTGTCTCGAAACTCCCACGACTAGGGACCACATTTAAGGATGTGCTTATAGACTACCCAACTCTCACGTATATGATCGCCATCATACTGCTAGTAGTCAAGCAAGAATCGTAAGGGCTCTATCAACGTGTAATAGTGATCATGTCACCTAAAGCTGTACACGATGATAAAGGCAAACCAGATAGCGTACTATCATCTAGAGTAAGACTGTCCTACCAATATAGGTCCTCATCAATCATTGCAATCATGTGCCTGCGATCTAATAATTGACTTCGAGGGCACTACATCCAACAGAAGAAAGAAAGGAGGTGAGTGTAGTGAGAAGAGGGGGGCGACGGGATTCTCGTGGGGAAAAGAATATATATACAGAGAAGAGAGAGATACGTGCGATCAGTTAAAGAAAATCTTTTAAATAAAATTTAAAACGAAATAAAATATACTAATATAATTTTTAACAGTTGAAAATCTTAAGAATAAAATATTTATTGTAATTGAGATTTTTGGCTAATACAAAAATAGTCCAAAACACGCCCAGGTCGGGTCTAAAATTATGGTTTGAAAATACGGTTAATATACATGTCAACCAAAACCAAAATAGGATATCCGGGTAATGAAAATGCATACTTCCAAGAACGGATACACGTAGAGTGCATGTAGCAATCCAAACGAGTCCGTTTCAGTGAACGGGACGAGAACACGATGTACGGATGCTACAACAGGGTTAGGGGTATGGTACAGGCCATGCAAGATACTTTTAAAATATTTTAGTTGACTTTATTTGTCATACTAAAAATGTAGATGCCAGAAATAATGCCAGTATGTAGTATAAACAATATTAAAAGTGCACGGATCCTCGTAACTAGCCGGGATAAATCATAAACAGGAATCAATACGGTTTCAAGCAAGCGAGGTCGGGTCAGATGCAAATACAGATACCAATTACACTATTCATACCCAAACAACAATAAATCAAGAAAAAACCATAAATAAAGAAATATCCAAAATAGAACTGGTATAAATGAACTAGGGTGTTACATTATACCCAACTACAAAAGAATTTCGTCCTCGAAATTCCCAAAACAAGAAAAATAAACAAACATGAAACTACGAGAAGAGGTGTGGAAACTTCTGTTGAATCTCATCTTCTCGTTCCCAAGTCGATTCTCCGTGCGAGCGATTCCCCCATGAAACAAGTACGAGCGGGATAACCTTGTTCTTGAGGACCTATTCTCTTCGCTCAACAATCGACATCGATCGTTCTTCATTGGTCAAATCCTCCCTTACAATCAGCTCTGAATGATCTAGCACATGTGTTTCATCTCGAACATACTTACGGAGTTGAGATACATGAAACACGTCTTGAAAATTCGCCAAAGATGGTGGTAAATCCAATCGATAAGCCACTTCTCCAACACGCTCAATAATCTCGAAAGGCCCCACGAGTCGAGAACTAAGCTTGCCTCGACTTCCAAAACGAATCACTCCTCTAGTCCGTGATATCTTCAAGAATACAAGATCACCAACGACGAACTCTAGAGGTCTTCTCGATGTATCCGCCCAACTCTTCTGTCGATCTTGTGCTGCCTTCATGTGATTCCAGATAGTATTAACTTTCTCCACGGTTTGCACGATCAAATCCGGTCCCAACAATCTTCGTTCTCCAACATCATCCCAACAAACAAGTGAGCGATATTTGCGACCATACAATACTTCGAATGGATCCATCTGAATAGTCGCCTGGAAGCTATTATTGTACGAAAACTTCACCAAGTGTAGATGATCCTCCCATGAACCCTTGAAGTCTAACATGCAAGCTCTCAACATGTCTTCAAGAGTTTGGATCGTTCTCTCCGACTGGCCATCTGTCTGAGGATGATAAGCAGTGTTAAACTTCAATCGCTTCCCCAAACATTCCTGTAAACTCCTCCAGAAGTGCGATAAGAATCGGGTATCACGATCGGAAACGATGCTCACAAGTACTCCATGCAATCTTATAATCTCCTGCATGTACCGCTCTGCCAACGCTTCCGTCGACTGACCAACTCGAAACGGTATGAATTGAGCTGCCTTGGTCAGTCGATCAATAATCACCCAAATTACATTGTTGCCCTTTGGACTCCGCGGTAAAGCTGTCACAAAATCCATGGTTATATGTTCCCACTTCCACTGAGGAATTGGAAGTGGTTGCAATAAACCAGCTACTCTTTGATGTTCAGCCTTAACTTGCCGACACACCAAGCACTTCGCTACAAAGCAGGCAATCTCCTTTTTCATGCCTTCCCACCAGAAATGCTGTCTTAGATCACGGTACATCTTCGTGCCTCCTGGATGTACGGAATATGCGGAATTGTGCCCCTTTTTCATAACTTCTTCACGAATACCTCCTTTCGGCACTCACAAACGGCTACCATATCGCAACGAACCATCTTCATGAATCAATAAGTCTGTTCGAAGTCCCGCTTCAACCTGTTCTCAAAACTTCTGCAATCTTGGATCGTGCGACTGCGCTGCTTTAATATTATCGATCAATGACGACTGTACCAGTAGCTGCATCAACTGTCCTGAATAATGCGGTAACACGATCGCCAAATCAAATCTCCGAAAATCATCGATATTCTCTCTCCGTGCACTCAACATCCGAATTGCTGGCAACCGATTAAGCACATCCGGCACTACATTAACTTTCCCCGGATAGTACTTAAGATCAAGATCATAGTCAGCCATCAGCTCCAACCATCTGCGCTGTCTCATGTTGAGCTCTTTCTATGTGAATACGTACTTTAGGCTTTTGTAATCGGTGAATACTTCGACCTTTTCGCCCAATAAGTAGTGTCTCCAAATCTTCAAAGGGAAAATCACTACTGTAAGCTCCAAATCATGAGTTGGGTAATTCTTCTTGTCACGACCCGAAATAGCTCTTGACTGGCACTTGAATCATATGAAGTCTATAGGATCCCATCTAATTCAAGTAAGCTAAAAATCCCAAAAATCTAAAACATTTTAAAGAAGAAGTGCGGAAAAACATATTTTAAAGCAAGTGGTTTTAACAAAATAAGCCGAAATATGCATTTTTAAAACCTCAAGACTTTTCTGAAAATTTCGGCAGAGTTTCCTTTGTAAATACTAGCCCCAAAAGGGGTACAACAAGAATAATATGAATAAAGGCATCCCCAAACGGGAGCTAGCTCTTCGTCAATTGACGGTCAAAACCACGCAAGCAATATAATATACAACGCCGAAGGCGAGGATCAAAACTCAAAAGGAAACTCAAAATCATTATGAAAACCATAATAATACAACGCGCGACTCTAAGGTCGAAATAATACACAAATGGTTTACTAAGTCTGAAATAAATGTACAAGTCTGGTTGATGGAGTTTCTAGATCCAACTGAAATATAGTAAAAGTACAATAGTGGTCACGATGCAAGTGAACCCACCTACCAAAGCAATCACCCAAAAAGAAGCAATATGCCAGCAATGCCGCAACGAACCTGTACGGCAAAACCTGCAAGAAACTGTGGCACAACGGGGGTGAGTTGCCAACTCATGAGTAGAAAACATCACAGAGCAGAAATCGTGTGTATGACTCAATCCTAGGTAATACGATCAAATATATATATATATATATATATATATATATATATCCTCAATAATAATATGGCCTGAAGCATAAAATAATGGCAAGGGTAACATCTATGCATAAGTGTAATCCCATATGCTTATGTCAGTGCCTTAGGTAGCAGCATATCATAAACATGAGGTATGAATGCAATATAATGAAAACAGAATGCATCATGTATGAGAAAACTGCTTTCTTAATTTAGTGAGATTTATGTATATTTAATCGATATATCATCAATAAAATCAACATAGAATCAGTGTCAAGTATCGACACAAATATAAATCTCAATATCTCAATATCTCAGGCTCCGGCTATCCGGACTGGCCTATATCATCAAATATCAATATCTAGGGCTCCGGCTATCCGGACTGGCCTATATAATCAAATCTCAAGACCACGTCGGTATCCTCTGTTAGTGTATATGCCCTAGGGGCCATTATTATATCATACTAGCTTGTATATTACTTAATGGAAGCTTGGGATATTCACAGTTATATTAACAGTCTTGCTGAACATGGTAGTATACTACTTGGTTATATCTATCTTAATATGTGTTTACGTATTGATAGAGCCCTTAAGATCTTGCTTGACTACCAGCATTGTGATGGCAATCACACTAGTGGGGGCTGGGTAGTCTACAAGCACATCCTTTTTCAGGTCCCTAGTCGTAGGATTATCGAGACAGGGCATCGATACTCCAGAGTAGACTAGTGTGTACGCTTCTCATCCCAGTTGGGGAGATGGTCTGTCCCACAGCCATCAGTACGTCGTACTGAAGATAGTATACAGGTGCTCGTTGGGTTACGGGTACACCAGACAGGACTCGCGGGGAACTGTTGGTTGGTATTATACCCGTCGTCAGTTAACAGTTCCCAGGTGACATGAGTACAGCATAGTCCGTAGACTTGACACTGCTGCTTCGCTTCGAGTGTGTCCTACTGTTCTTAGATTGCTACCCTACCATGGCTCAAAGGAGTCGTGCAAACAGGTATCAGTTGGGTGCAGTCCCGAGCACTTGGAGGCAGTGGCGGTTAGACAGGATTCGTCTCTCCCGGTATTGGGAGTTGATATCGCGCTGTGTCTGGAGAGCCATTACGCAAAGTCCCTGGCCAGGGCAATCGAGATTTACCGGTAGGTTTTCCAGTAGTTTCTCAAGGTGTAATGGGCTACGCTCCGACATGACTTATACCGCTTTTAGGGGACTGACGCTTGCCGCCCCTAGGCCCGATATGCGATAGGCCTCGACGAACAGACCGGACTTTACGGAGATTGTCACATCAGGCTCAGTAGTAGTTCGTATGGGTTTCCTCATCGGCCTTCTTATCGACATCTACCTGGGGACCGTTACGTACAGCTAGTGCCGCTTGCGGTCTGTGGTTAAAACCACTGCCAGCGTAGTAGTCGAGTCTTTAGAGTCCCACACAGAGAGTTTCCCTGCTCCGGGCGAAACGATATAGAGGTCGTATGGTTTTACGACAAGGGTTCGGACGCATACGTGTTTTTACGCACGTACGATGTTCGGACAGTTTTTACTAGCCGACTTTGGTTTAAGCCACATTCTAGTATCGGATTATTAGATTTATACAGTCTAAAGTTTTTCCGTGTTTTCACGGATAGGAGGGGCGTTCTCGTAATTTGGCGAGAAGCTTCTAAAAGGATGATGACTTGGTGGCTAATGTCGCATTTGCATTTATTGATTTAGTGACTCATTTGTGTGATTCATTCATATAGTTAATGGTGCATTTAATGACTAATGACTCATGAGATGAATCACTCATAATGAATAAATGAAGCATGGTTGATAAATCATTTGATTTATTAATTTAATAAATCATTATGCTTCATATATTCAAAATGAGATATTATTTCATTTCATTCTCACTCTCACCTTCTTTCTCCTCAAGCTCTCTCTTTTCAAACCCTAATCCTAACCTTTCATGTGTTGAGATCAAGGATTAGCAAGACTCATTAATCCAAAATCACACTCTATATTCCCTAGGTGACTTTGATTAGCAATTGGAGTAACCTAGTTTCCTCAAGTTAGAGGCAAAGCTTGGAGTAGAAGCTCTCGGGTGGATCGTCTATTACAAAGAGGAGGCCGAAGAGGAGGTGGTTAACGATAAGAAGAAGGACTTGGTTCATTAGGTATAATCTTCTTTCATAGTAGCTAATTACTCCTATGTTAGTGTTAGTTATAGTTTAGCAAAGATCCTTTCGGTTAGTCGATGTTAGTTTAAAGAAAAAGATTATTTTTCATATTTCTACCTCCCCGCAACTCGTGGGGTGTACAACGTCGAATTACAGTGGTATCAGAGCCTCGCTAAACCATAACTAACTTGTTAGCAAAGTCGTTAGAAATTCGATTGCAAAACGAACCGGAAAAAACATCATTTTTATCAAGTTTCTGTCGATTTTAAAACGGGGTCTAAAAATATTTTACGGACCTCTAAAATTACATGCAGGAAAATATAAGAATACTAGAGAAATTTGGGTTCCTGAATCGGCCAAAACGCCGCGGCACCGCGGCCGATCCAAGCGATCGGCCGCGGATCTGCTGCCGAGTTGGGGCCGAGTCAGTCCAAAATTCCCCAGAACTCTTCTGTGATTATTTTTTTCTTTCTGGAATGTTTATTTTCTGCTCAAGTCTCAGGTGCACAGAGAAGTTTTGGGAGTAGAATCTATTGTGTTTACTCGATCGAAATTCTACGATATTTGGATAATTAGATTATATCTGTGATTTGTATAATGTGTTCGTAAACCTCCCCTAACTGCTAATATGTCGGTTGGCAGGGGGTTGCACATTTCTGTAATGATTTTACTGTTTTTGCTTATGAACTTGATTGGATCGTTGTGATGATTAGCCGGGGTTTGAGATGGGTTTTTATATTCATTCATTAGATATAAATTGTAATATGTTGTAATATTCTTTTGCGGGGCATATCCAGGTTGCGGTTGTAGCCACCGTTGTATTATTTCATTTACTGATTTTTGCTCCGAGGATAGACCCAAGGTGGGGTGCACAAACTACCGGGTACTTTGAAGTGTTTAGTGGCCTACTCACGTTGTTGAGGGAGACCGCTTCACTTCGGGTACTTGGCTGGTAGTTTTCCATACCCGTAGGGGTCTAGGGTGGGGTAATGGCTATTCATCACAACTGTGTAATCCGTCTTTCGTTGCAGGCTCAGAGGAAACGCGGATTGCTTGTATATCCAATAATGTTCATCTGTGATCTGGAATGCCTATTATTGCGTCTGACGAATGTACAATATCTATATATGATAGCTATTTAGACGTCACTTATGTTTTACACCCGCGCTAGCCCAGCCCCTGCTCTGTCGTTAGTTAAGTAACCTAACGGGTGATGACGGGACCCCGTGGCGAATGCGGATGGCATAAGAGGACGTTGTATTTTCGTTGTTTTCTGCAATGATAGGTTAATTATGGGACGCATTATTATTAATGCAAAGAAAATAAACTAAAGTTGAATCGTTGGAACAGTTTAAAAGAAACCACTCGGTTATTTTTAAAAACAGAAGATATTTTTAATTGCGGAGCTTTAACCAGTCCTTCTAAAAGCTATCAGGTTCCTTCGGTCATATCAAGTTCACTACATTCACGGTTTCGCCAAAACTATTCGTAGCCCTCCGTCATTTCATTTGGGTATTCAGTAGTATTCAAGCTATGTATTTTGGCCAAAGTCAAGGCATAGTGTTTGGTAGCTGCTGGGTATTCATTTGTTGCATAGATAGATGAGTTAGTTTGGGATAGTCGTATTATCATTTGACCAAAGTTAGGGGTATGTACGGATGGGTTCAAATTAACAAGATAATGATGGGTAGAACTTGACATGTGACTTATGACATTTTGACCAAAGCCAAGGTCATAAGAGCATGGGGAAAAAATTTATATCGGGAATTTCTAAAGAAACTGAAATTTGCAAAGAGATGCATACCATTTGGAGTTTGATGAATATTGGTAGGATTCCTTCAGCATTATAACACGATGATATTTGGATCCCGATCCTACTGTGAGTATGCTACTCATCAGGAGATTCGTCACTTAACGATCAATGCTATAAACCAAGTAGGTGTTGAGAAAGGTGTCAGCGGGGCTACGCCCCCAGAGAAAAGAGGTTATTTAATTAAGGAACTTCGCGAAAGCTTTGGAAAACCTCCCTCGAAGTATCGACACTGGCCTGGCTGAACGGTTAAGCAAGTATTGTATGGTGAGAATACTCCTGGCTAGTTCTTCCTTTTTGGTTTGAGGAGGGATTCGAGAAACAGTAGGAGCCATCCAGTTTAGATAAACTAAAACCACTCTAAACTTGCAAGAGCATCATGCTAAAGTGTTATCTCTCTCTCTCTCCGAATTGCAGCGACCCAAAAAATGACAGGACTTAAGTTACTACTAGAAAAAAAATATATTGATAGGGCCAAACTATAATGATTGGCTGCGGAATGTCAAGATGGCTTTGACCAATGACAAATTGGGGTATGTCCTTACCGCTAAGGCACCTGCTGTCCCTGGTCCCAAATCCACTAATGCGGATAAGGAAACCTGCAAAACCTGTGAGTTAGATTGTGCGAGGGCCAAGTGCATCGTGCTTGCCTCGATGAATAATGAACATTAGAGGAGGCACGAGGATATGGATCTTGATGCCATATTTCTCCATACAAAGGAACTTTTTGGAGAGCAATCTCGTATAGAAAGATACGAGACCTCAAAGAACTTGTTTCAGGAGAGGTTGGCCGTCGGATCATCGGTAGAAGAACATGTCCTAAAGATGATTGGCTATATAGAAGAGCTCGCAGACCTTGGGACGACTTTGGAGAACGAGCTCTATACAGACTTGATTCTCCAGTCCCTTCCTTTCACATACACGCAGTTTATTCTGAATTTCAACATTCAAAGAAAAGAAGTTGAACTTTCAGAACTCCTTAACATATTGAGGAGTGCAGAGGGCACCTTGCAGAAGGCAAGGGATACACCCGCTATGTTTGTTCGTGGTGCTTCTTCTTCCGGGTCCAAGTCTAGGGCCAAAGGAAGGAAGAATAAGGCCGCCACCAAACCTAGAGGAGGTGTTAGTAAGGTGGGAGCAAAGGAAAAGAAAAATATTGCGGTGCCATTAGTGGCAAAGGATGAGTGCTTCCACTGTCATAGGAAAGGGCACTGGAAAAAGGATTGCAAAGCTTGGAATGCCAAGAACCAGGAACCGAAGCAAGTTGTGGCTTCGACTTCAGGTGTGTTTGTAATTGAGAATTGTCTGTTAATCAACTGTACTTCCTAGGTATAGGATACCGGATCAGGATCTCATATATGCAATTCATTGTAGGCACTGAGAAACCGTAGATTGCTGATGGTTGGTGATATGACCCTGAAGGTTGCTAACGGAGCTAGCATGGGAGCAATGTCCGTAGGGGATTATCACCTTGGATTGACGAGTGGACATATTTTGGTTTTGCATAACTGTTTTTGTGTACCTAGTTTAACGTGTAATATCATATCAGTTTCCTTGTTATCGAATAAAGGTTATGATTTCACGTTTGTAAGCTATGTTGTTAACATCCACCTTAATCATGGTTTTATTGGGTCCGGTACACTGGATAACGGTATATATGTCTTAAACCGATTACAGATTTTCAATGTCCAGAACACACTAAAAAGAAAGTCTCCAGATTTAAATAAGGCTTTCTTATGGCATTATAAACTAGGTCACATCAATGAGACAAGGTTAACTAAGATACATAGAGAAGGATATTTTGATTCGTTCGAATATCAATCTTATGCCACTTGTCAATCATGTCTTAAAGGAAAGATGACAAAGACTCCATTCACTGGACATGGAGTAAGTGCGAGCGAGCTCTTAGGACTCATACACAGTGATGTATGTGGTCCAATGTCTACACATGCAAGAGGTGGTTTTTCCTATTTCATTACTTTTATGGATGATTACTCTATGTACGGATTCATTTTCTTGATGAAACATAAATCCGAGGTTTCTGAGAAATTCCAAGAGTATAAGAATGAAGTAGAAAACCATACTGGCAAAAGTACCAAGACACTAAGATCTGATCGAGGTGGTGAATACTTAAGTGCCGAATTCCTAGGTTACCTAAAAGAGAAAGGAATTCTCTCTCATCTTACTCCTCCATACACTCCACAGCACAACGGTGTATCGGAGAGACAGAATCGAACCCTATTAGATATGGTACGTTTCATGATGAGTAATGCTGAGTTACCGCAATTTTTCTGGGGTTATGCATTAGAATCAGCAGCATATCTTCTGAACAGGGCTCCTGCCAAGACTGTACCTACCACGTCATATCAGATGTGGAGTGGGAAGAAACCCCATCTTCAGCATATAAAGATATGGGGATGTCCAGCTTTTGTTAAAAAGCAGCATGCAGACAAACTCGAGGCACGATCAGTACAGTGTAAGTTTGTGGGATATCCAAAGAACTCCAAGGGGTATTATTTCTATTACGCAGAGGAACAAAATGTTTTTGTTTCTCGTAATGCCCATTTTCTAGAACAGCGGTTTTTAGAAAAGGAAACAAGTGGGAGCGAAATAGAACTGGAAGAAATTCCAGAACCACAAACTACTAATGAAAGTTTGGTAGAACCAGTAGTTCAAGAAGAACAGGACATTCCTGCACCCCTCCACAGGAGTAGTAGGCCGTCTCATCCGCCTGAGAGACACTACGGTTTTCTCATAGATGGGGATAGAGAGGATTGCATCATTGATGATGATGAACCTACTAGCTTCCAGCAGGCCATCCAGAGCGGCGACTCAGTACGATGGCTGGATGCAATGCGGACCAAAATAGAGTCCATGTACACCAACAAAGTATGGACTTTGGACTTTGCTCTTGGTGGGGTAAAACCCATAGGATGCAAATGGATTTTCAAGAAAAAGATTGGTGTAGATGGATAGGTGGAAACCTATAAGGCTAGACTTGTTGCAAAGGGTTTTCGTCAAAGACCTGGTTTAGACTATGACGAAACTTTTTCTCCAGTGGCTATGCTCAAATCCATTCGGATCCTTCTTGCCATTACTGCCTTCCATGATTATGAAATCTGGCAGATGGACGTAAAGACGGATTTTCTGAATGGTAATTTAGAAGAGTGCGTCTATATGGATCAGCCAGAAGGTTTCAATCAGAGTGGGAGCAGCAGGAAAGTGTGCAAGTTGCTTAAGTCTATTTATGGACTGAAGAAGGCATCGCGGAGTTGGAACATCTGTTTTGATGAAAATGTCAAAGAATATGACTTTATCAAAAATTCAGATGAACCATGTATATATAGTAAAATTGTAACACGAACTGTCGTATTCCTCGTCTTGTACGTGGATGACATTCTATTGATAGGAAATGACATTCCTATGCTATAATATGTCAAAGGATTCTTATCACACAGGTTCTCCATGAAAGACCTGGGTGACGCCTCTTACATTCTGGGGATCCGGATCTATCGTGATAGATCCAAGAGGATGTTGGGACTTTCGCAGTCCAGGTATATCAACACTATACTGAAAAGATTCAGTATGGAAGATTCTAAGCGCAGTAATCTACCGGCTTGTCACGAAATCACCCTATCCAAAGAGATGTCTCCCAAGACTGATATAGAAAGGGATCGCATGTCTATTATACCCTACGCTTCTGTGGTAGGCTCTATAATGTATGCGATGTTGTGCACCAGACCAGATGTAGCTTACGCACTGAGCGTGGTAAGCAGGTATCAGTCAGACCCAAGGGAGAAGCACTGGATAGCAGTGAAGAACATTCTTAAGAACCTAAGAAGGACTAAGGAGATGTTCTTGGTTTACGGCAGAAAAGACCTCAAGATCGAGGCCTTTGCTGATTCCGGCTTCCAGAGTGATAAGGATGACTCCAAGTCCTTGTCAGGTTATGTCTTTACCCTCAATGGAGGGGCGGTGTGCTGGAAGAGTTCCAAGAAGGACATCGTTGCTGACTTGACGATGGAAGCGGACTATATTGCTGCTTGCGATGCCGCAAAAGAAGCGGTTTGGATGAAGAAGTTCCTAACAGAACTTCAGGTGGTTCCTACCACAGTTGATCCAATACCACTGTATTGCGACAACAACGGAGCTATAGCTTTAGCAAAGGAACCCAGGTCCCATCAGAAGTTCAAACACATTTAAGTCGGTATCACCTGATCAGGGAGATCATAGATCGCTGGGAGATCGAGGTCCGGAGAGTTGCTACAGAGGAGAACACTGCTGATCCATTCACAAAGGCTTTACCTCAGATTCAGTTCGCGAGGCTACTCGAGATGATCGGTCTTCGATATGCCAGTATATGGCCCTAGTGCAAGTGGGAGATTGTTAGTGTATACGCCTTAGGGGCCATTATTGTATCATACTAGCTTGTATATTACTTAATGGAAGCTTGGGATATTCACAGTTATATTAACAGTCTTTTTAAACATGGTAGTATGTTACTTGGTTATATCTATCTTAATATGTGTGTACGTATTGATAAAGCCCTTAGGATCTTGCTTGACTACCAGCATTGTTATGGCAGTCACACTAGTGGGGGCTGGGTAGTCTACAAGCACATCCTTTTTCAGGTCCCTAGTCGTAGGATTATCGAGACAGGGCATCGATACTCCGGAGTAGACTAGTGTGTACGCTTCTCATCCTAGTTGGGGAGATGGTCCGTCCTACAGCCATCAGTACATTGCACTGGAGATAGTCTACAGGTGCTCGTTGGGTTACGGGGTACACCGGACAGGACTCGCGGGGAACTGTTGGTTGGTATTATATCCGTCGCTAGTTAACAGTTCCCAGGTGACATGAGTACAACATAGTCCGCAGACTTGACACTGCTGCTTCGCCTCGAGTTTGTCCCACTGTTCTTAGATTGCTACCCTACCACGGCTTAAAGGAGTCGTGCAAACAGGTAGCAATTAGGTGCAGTCCCAAGCACTTGGAGGCAGTGGCGGTTAGACAGGATTCGTCTCTCCTGGTATTGGGAGTTGATATCGTGCTGTGTCTGGAGAGCTATTACGCAAAGTCCCTGGTTAGGGCAAGCGAGATTTACTGGTAGGTTTTCCAGTAGTTTCTCAAGATGTAATGGGCTACGCTCCGACACGACTTATACCACTTTTAGGGGACTGACGCTTCCCGCCCCCCTAGGCCCGATATGCGATAGTTCTAGACGAACGGACAGGACTGTACGGTGATTGTCACATCAGGCTCAGTAGGAGTTCGGATGGGTTTCCTCATCGGCCTTCTTATCGACATCTACCTGGGGACCGTTACGTACAGCAAGTGCCGCTTGCGGTCTGTGGTTAAACCCACTGCCAGCATAGTAGTCGAGTCTTTAAAGTCCCACACAGAGAGTTTCCCTGCTCCGGGCGAAACGATATAGAGGTTGTATGGTTTTACGACAAGGGTTCGGACGCAAACGTGTTTTTACGCATGTACGATGTTCGGACAGTTTTTACTAGCCGGCTTTGGTTTAAGCCAGATTCTAGTATCGGATTATTGGATTTATACAGTCTAAAGTTTTTCCGTGTTTTCACGGATAGGAGGGGCGTTCTCGTAATTTGGCGAGAAGCTTCTAGAAGGATGATGACTTGGGGGCTAAGGTGGCATTTGCATTTATTGATTTAGTGACTCATTTGTATGATTCATTCATGTAGTTAATGGTGCATTTAATGACTAATGACTCATGAGATGAATCACTCATAATGAATAAATGAAGCATGGTTGATAAATCATTTGATTTATTCATTTAATAAATCATTATTCTTCATATATTCAAAATGAGATATTATTTCATTTCATTCTCACTCTCACCGTCTCTCTCCTCAAGCTCTCTCTCTTCAAACCCTAAACCTAACCTCTCATGTGTTGAGATCAAGGATTAGCAAGACTCATTAATCTATAATCACACTCTATATTCCCTAGGTGACTTTGATTAGCAATTGGAGTAACCTAGTTTTCTCAAGTTAGAGGCAAAGCTTGGAGTAGAAGCTCTCGGGTGGATCATCTATTACAAAGAGGAGGCCGACGAGAAGGTGGTTAACGACAAGAAGAAGGACTTGGTTCATTAGGTATAATCTTCTTTCATAGTAGCTAATTACTCCTATGTTAGTGTTAGTTATAGTTTAGCAAAGATCCTTTCGGTTAGTCGATGTTAGTTTAAAGAAAAAGATTGTTTTTCATATTTCCGCCTCCCCGCAACTCGTTGGGTGTACAACGTCGACTTACATCCTCCGGATATCCGGTGCGTCACAATAAAATCACCGGTCAGTAGTGCTCCCCTGTCTCAGGCTCAATGCCATCATCTGCAACCATCTTTCCCTGGGGTACCGCACCGGGTCCACCATGCACCCACAGACGGTTCCTCCTCCTCCTCGAATCGGGTGTATGATATCAATCAAGAGCTGAGAAAACTCATGGTGGACATATCTCATATCATATCATGAGAAAACCGCATTTTCTATCTTTTAAAAAGATGATAAGTTTATAAAATCTTTGTGATTTCTCTAAATCCAGAAATCTCATGGAAATCCAAAATCATAAATCACGATGTAAATAAATAATGAATACTGGGCTCCGGCAATCTGGACTGGCCCATACTATTGCATGAAAAATGAATACAAAATGCATGTGTATCTAAATAAAGAATGCAATATCTAAACTAGCACATGAAAGCAATAACATATAGAAACTATCAGCTAGCAAGCTATGTCAATGAAATAATATTCTCTAAAGTGTACGTGACATATCAATTACCGATGAAGATGTGTGTAAGCTGGCAAGCAAGTGTACGTGGAGCACTGATCAGTCGAAAATATTGCATTTTTAACACATCAATTTCCCTATTATTTGCACTCATCTAAAGGTGTTCGCATATTAGCAAAACATCTGTAAAATACCAAATAACATGTGTTATATATTATAACCGGCATTTTGAGGGAAATTGAGTGTTTATCATTGCACGCATAATCTTTGTATAGCGCAACACTTGTCTCGAGAATCTATGCAGGAAATTCCAGGAAAAGAGCCGAAACTGCTAAAAGTGCTGATAAAAATACGCCAAGTCCAAGACTTGAAATCTGGAAGTGAACAAGAAAGTATAAAAATATTCCAGATATAAAATAAGTCCCCAAGGATCAGCACCAACCCAACCAGAAAGTTCCATGCACCAAGGTCATCAAAGGGCCGCGGATCCGCGGCCGTAGGGCCCTATTGGCGGCGGATCCGCGACCACATTAGCATGACGTCAACAGTTCTTTATTTCAGGCTTCTCCTTTCACTTGGAAAACTTCTTCAAGACAACGTAAATTCCAGAGATCTCCAGAAGTTTCTGTCCGAACAGCCAAGCTTCTTGTACAAGCTAAACACCTCCAAGCTTCTCAAATAAGCTAGCTAAACCTAGAAGGTTCTTCCTAAGAACCAAGCTTATCAAGGAAGCTAGCTAAACTAACTAACTCTAGAAGCCTCTACTCAACTACCAAGATTGCAAGAAAAGCTAAACTAAACCTAGCTTCTAAAAGAAGCTAATCCTAATCAAGCTTCTATAGGAAGCTAAAGGAGAAGGCTATAAAAAGGACCCAAAGGCTTCAGTCTAGGGTTGTTCTCCAATTCCAAACACAAGTTGAGTGACACAACTCATGCATCCAAACCCTAATCCAATCCCAAAAGCCAATTCAAGATCACCGAGTACAAAATCAAGCAAGAAGCCATCAAGCCTTTTTTGAAGCGACGCCGATCTTCATCCGAGTAAGTGATCCAAGACGATCCGCGACTCACGGAGACGATGCGAAGCGAATTCGACGATCGAGTTCTCTCCTCAATTCTTATAGTCTTGAGCAAATTGTAACGAAATTGTTGAATAAAGAAAGGTGAAAACTCTTAATCTTGCTTTTCTTTATATTTGAGCATTATGATGAGTTCTCAATTCTTGATTGATTTCTTTGTCATGATGTTTGAGTAAAAACTCCGCTCGTGTAAGAATCGAGAAAATATATAGATGATGATGATGATTAAATTCTTGAACGATTCTTAAGTTTTATAAGTTTTGTAAACTTTAGGAAATTGAATCATCAACAACCTAGTTTCGAGCGAGATACTTTCTTGAATGTTTTCGCTCTTAATTAGAGAACAATGATTGAATTTCCTAGAGGCTAGAATTTGAATGCTAATCAACGAAAAGACAAGGGATATGATGAAGAAACCCTAGTTTCTTCAAGAGATCCCTAAACCTCGTTGATCGTCATCGATCTAGCAACAAATCTTCAATAGATAAGAATTTGTAATCACAAGTCTTCATCATCACTATCGATTTGATAGATTTCTACGAGGTTCATTACAAATCTTGATAATTCAATTGATTTGGATAATTCTTGATTCTTGATTCTTGATTTTTAGTATTTCTTGATATTAGATCTAGTTCTTTACAATTCTTGAAACTAAATTTCAGAATTCTTGAATCATTTTCTTTTCTTCTTTAATTTTCAACTCGACTAAAACAATTACGATCAAATCTCACTTTCCCTGTGGACGATCCACACTCGCTAACGAACCTACAATTGACACTGTTATTGATTACGGTTTACAAATTTCTTTGGTTGTGATCTTTACACTTTTCTACTTACACACACAAAGAATCATTCAATCAAGCATACGCATCATCAGTAATGGTGCGGGTGTCCTAACAACAGGTTTCATCATTACTCACGAAAATATATATAGGCATGCAATGCAATGCGAACAGCAGAATAAATGGCAATGAATAGTAAATGTAGCAATAATGAAATATACATTCCTATATATGAGTTATACAGTTTTTGATATCTGAAATCGTACGAGTTGTGGTGTTTAGAAAATAGGGCTACGGTGTTTTTATGAAAAAGTACATCCTTTGAAATATCTGTAGTATCCATTGGCTTGTCTTTAAAATACTCACGATTCGTGGTTTTGGAAATAAGTATGACTTTTGCCCAGTCTAACATATACTAAGTAAACTACAGGACTAACTAATAGACTAGTCGAAAAGGTAAGGAAACCACCTAAATCTGAGTCGATATATGTAAATATAATAGTTGGTGATCCCGCCTCAATAGTATCACATACGATACAATATATAATATGACATCCTCGAGTCAAGAGTACGGATCTATCATCAATATATAGCTCGTACAGTAAATCCATCGTACGACATCCCAATCTGAGTACGGGTCAATATCACATTTATCTCATCATTTATTTGGTATTCTTATCATCATATCATGAACTGGGTACTGATATAAAGTCTAGTACATACTGATACCATCTACATATATATATATATGCGTGTGTATGAAACACATCGCCCTAGGACCCGCTATAATATCATGTTGTATCTCATAATACGAACCAAATGATATCACCAATCTCGTGGCACCATGCCCAATCTCCAAATACCATATACTATCCTCATCAGCCATGTATATGTATACGTATACACACACACACACACAGTCCTATACGTATGTGTGTGTGTGTGTGTATACATATCCCCATATACCTACAAGAAAGTAAAATTCATGCGAGTGTGTGTGTGTGTGTGAGAGAGAGAGAGTGTGTGTAAACTTTATTCTAAGGTTCGCGACTACAACTAACTACGACACTAATAGACAGTTATACTAAAATTAACCCATGATCTTCTAAGATCCTACTTACTAATCATCCAAGTTTCATAATAAACATATTTAAATAAATAGGTATACGGATTTGTATACGACACAACGAACTGCGGGGGTGCTACACGTCATCCACCCGACTTCCCCCGTAGATATATATCTACTCACCTCAATCCTCGCTTGCTGGAGTCGATGACGCCACGCTCATCCTCGTCATCTTGAAGTTCATGTGGGGGTACCTACATAAATATACATATAGCATCGTAAACAGAAATCACACATGAAAACCAAAACATCGCACGAATTACACATAGGTTTAAACCTATAGTTTGCGCATGCAAGAATAACCAAACAACTCTTGACGATCGACGTATAAACGTGAATCGACCGAGATAAAACACAAATACAAAGTCCAATTCATTAAAAGCCGCAAAACAAAATCAGAAACTTTGAAAACTTGCTCCAGTTTTTCCTCAGGTGATAATTGGGACATTTTGCACATTGGGGAGGTATAATTTAAAGATACTGGAGCCATGATCAAAAAATGATGCCATATTTCCCTACTCTGGCTGCAAATTGCGGCCAGAACTATTAAATTTGCGCCAGGAAAGTAAAGTGGGGTCTCGGGTCTTTAGGGTACACTCCAGGCTGCCTGCACAACTCTCAGTCTTCCCTAAATAATTTTCCAGATCCCCGAGTCACTCCAGATTCCTAAATACCATCACAATTCTTAAAATTATCTGATGTCGGGGTTTCTAAGTTCGTATTCCAGGGTTTAAGTCTCAGGTTTTGTCCAAAATACTAACACTACAGGGGTTGTATGGTCTCTACTAACCTCAATTTCACCTTTACGACTCAAGATTTCATCAAAACCCTAACTTGGAATTTTCAAACCTCACTAAACCACACAATATGGATTCTAAACTAGTATAGATACTAAAGTGAATGAAATACAATGCTAATGGTAAAAGAATTACTTCATTTGGCAACTCAAGAAAATTCTTGAGTTGCCCCCCCAAGTCTCCAAAATCCGATTTTTCTTGGTCCAAATTGTTTGTAGTGAGCTTGTGCATGACTTTAATGAAGTGGGGATGAACTTTTGTTGAGTTTTTGATGGTGTTGTGAGAGGTTGGAGGAGGAGGAAGAATGATGACAGCCATGGGAGAAAGAAGAGGGAAATTATCAAGGAAAGATGAAGAGGGAACAATGAACCATGGTCTAAGTTGACCCCCCACCCTCTCTCTCATGCCCATACCCAATAGTTTATTCCATTTTCTTTTCTTTTATTTTCTTTTCTTTATCTTTTCTTTTCTTCTCTGATTTAAAATCAACCATGCTTGAAAAACAAAAATGAAGAAGCCAAAGTAGAAAAATGCAACAAGTGCTATAAATTTGACATGGTGCATGTCATGTGCACAAAATGAGCTTAATGCGCGATTAGTGATATTTAATCGCGATTAGCATAAAAATGGAATATAATTAGTTATAAAAATTCATAATTTGCCTAAATCATATAAAACACCTTCATTTCCGTAATTCTTATAATTTTCCAAATATTTCCCAATTTATCGGTATTTAATTATACCGCATATTCAAAATATTCACAATATTTATTATTTAATTCTATAAATTCGCAAAAATAATATTTTATTTTTCTGAAATGTTACACTTCTCATGGGTCTTCAACTGTCTCGATGTGTAGGCTATAACCTTCCCATGATACATCAAAACACATCCTAAACATTTCCCAGATGTGTCGCTGTGAATCACCAATCCTTCGGAACCGTCTGGTATGGTCAAAATAGGAGCGGTTGTCAGTCTTTACTTCATCGCCTCAAAAACTGATATACAACTATCCGTCCATACGAACGGTACATCCTTCTGTGTAATCTTGGTCAAAGGCTCAGCCAATCGAGCAAAATTCTCCATGAATCTTCTGTAGTATCCTGCAAGTCCCAGAAAACTTCTAATCTCCGCTACGTTCTTCGGAATTGGTCAATCTTAAACTGCTGCAATCTTTTCGGGATCAACGGCAATTCCATCTCCGGATACGACATGCCCCAAAAACTCCACTTCTTCAAGTCAAAACTCGCACTTGCTCATCTTTGTATATAATCATTCATGCCTCAATGTCTGCAGTGCGGTCTTCAAGTATTCTGCATGCTCTTCTAGGCTCCTCGAGTAGACCAGAATATCATCGATGACCACCACTATAAACTAGTCCAAGAACGGTGAAAAGATTCGGTTTATCAAGTCCATAAATATCGTCGGTGCATTCGTGACTCCGAATGGCATCACTAAATACTCGTAATGTCCATATCGAGTTCGGAACGCATTCTTCCAAATATCCTCTGATTTAACTCGAACTTGATGATATCCGGATTTCAAATCCAGCTTCGAGAATACCCTCGCGTCACTAAGTTGCTCGAATAATTCGCCAATGCGAGGGATCGGGTACTTGTTCTTAATAGTCACCCGGTTTAATTCTGGATAATCGATGCACATTCTCCTTATGCCATCTTTCTTCTTGACTAGAAGAACTGAAGCTCCCCAAGGTGAATTACTGCTGCGAATCCAACCCTTTTCTAGCAATTCGATAACCTACTTCTTGACTTCTTCCAACTCCACTGGTGCCATCGGATAGTACGCCTTTGAGATTGGCGCTGCACCAGGAACAAGATCGATCGCGAACTCCGCATCTTGTTTTGGCGGTAAACCCGAGATGTCCTCGAACACGTCCATGAACTCCCGAACTACAGCTGGCACTTCCTCCTTATCAACTTCCATCGACGAAAGAACGGCGCCCGTCGGCCTAGCCCTAAACTCGACTGGCCCAACAGAACTGCTACCTCCAGCAAAATCAAACTCCGGATGTCCGGGAATCTGGAAAATCACTTTCTTTGCCCTATAATCAATAAGAGCATGGAAAGTGCCGAGAAAGTCCATTCCCAAGACGACATCATAACTGCCGGTATCAATCACTAAAAAATCTGCAAATAACTCCCGTCCGCAGATAACAATCGAACAATCCTTGCACTCACTACTAGATATGATCTTCTAGTTCCCAGTGTGTATGTCCCAACAACAAGATAAGGTCGTGCTGTAAGTCCACGGTAGCGCCCCGGCCATCTAACAGACGCCAAATGCGGAAAAAAAAACTTTTTATAACTGGCGCTATCGCGTACTATAACCCGGATCTGCCATTAAAGCTAAACTAACATACTACAAAGGGGGTTGGAATGTTATACCGAACGATCCGAGTCCTTCGGTCTTCAACCATCATCCTACGCTTTGTTGCGGCTGCTCCGATCTCCTGAATCTGCAGTCTCGTCGTCCAAGTAGCACCACGTCGACGGATCTTTAAACGGGCTCTCGCCTCTGAACCGAGGCAACTCAATCGTCAAGTTTGCTAAAAGAGACGACCAAGATGATGTAGAGAATGAGTAGAACACTTTGTCTCGTTACGTCCAAGGCTATGGACGAACGGTTAATGAAGTTGCCTTTTGGATCGGGTGAAATGAGAAAGAGGCTATCTAATTTTCATGAACTCGAATCTATCATAATCTTTTCTCTAGCAACCATAATTCTATCAAGAGAGGTGGCCAGCCATATAAAGAGGAGGGGGTGAGTGTAGGAGCAAGGGGGGTGACCACAACAATGAAGCTTATCATAACACCTTGTATGAACACATTAAAAGCAAACCAATGAACATAAACCTAGTCATTAACCTAGTCACCCTTGCATTAAATGAATCATTAAATGCAATAATGAGTCACTTAACACCTCACCATCCTAGTCATCATCTAGAAGCATCCACACTCATCTCAAGAAAAGATAAATCCGTATTTGACCGAATGTTAAATACGGCTGATAGAAAACTGGAAACTGACAACTTCCAAAAGTGATCCTGAAACGAATTTCAGGATAACCCCGTATCAGTATAAACATACCCGCATTTGTATTACGACCGAATACAAATGCAACTGAGACAAAGATATTATATCTACGCAGTATAATACTGGGTTCCGGCTTAAACCAAAGCCTACCAGTATTATATGCCCGAAAAATGACACGTGCGAAAACGCACGTGCATTTTCCGAACCTTGCCATAAACCCATAGGGCCTCTACAACGTTTCGCCCGAACTTGGTAAAGTATCTGTGGGGGAATCTAATGACTCATCAACACACTGGCACTAGGTATAACCCCAAGCACGTCAGAGGTACAAGTTGTACGTAACAGTTTGCCTATGTATTGATTGGAAGGAAAGCTGACGAGCAAACTCATCCATAAACCCTACTGAGCCTAACAGTGACAATATACATACAGTCCGGTCCGTTCGTCTATGAGTATCGTATATCTGCCTAAGGGGCTAGTAACGTCAGACCCCAATAGCAGTATAAGTCATGTCAGAGAGTGGCCCAGAACACCCTGAGATACTACTGGAGTATCTACCAGTAAATCTCCTGCCTTGGCCGAGGGCTTTGTGTAATTGCTTTCTTAGATACAGCGCGATCTCACCCCCAATACCGGGAGAGACGAATTCCCTACCGATCCGCTCACTTGCCTCCAATGTGGCTCGGGACTGTACCCAACTAAACCCTGTTTGCACAACTCCTTTGAGCGTGGTAGGGTAGTAATCTAAGCACAGTGGGAACTCACATGAGACAAATGACGATCTCAGGTCGATGAACTAACCTGTACACATGTCACCAGGGAACTGCTATCTGACGATATGTATAATACCAACTAGCATGTTCCCGGCGAGTCCTGTTCGGTGTACTCATAACCTAATGAGCACCTGTATACATTTTAGGGGATCAAACTGACACCAGTGGCTTGTGAGACCGGCCACCGCCCCTCGTCGGGGTCTCGACTGTATACACTAGTCTACTCTGGAGTTTCGATGCCCTGTCTCGAAACTCCCACGACTAGGGACACTTTTAAGGATGTGCTTACAGACCCCAGCTCCCACGTATATGATCGCCATCATATTGCCGGTAGTCAAGCAAGAATCCTATGGGCTCTATCATCATGCAATAGTGAACTAAAGCATGTATACGATGATAAAGACAAACCAGATAGCAAACAATCAACTCGAGCAAGACTGTCATATCGGTATAGGTCCTGCCTCAATCATTGCAATCACGTACATGCGATCCAATAATTGACTTTGAAGGCACTATCTCCAACAATCTCCCACTTGCACTCAAGGCTAATTATTGTGATGTCGCATACTCACAGCCCGTGTGATACCGAACATCCAACTCTTCTACTAATCAGTTTCACAAAGCTAGTTTGCAAAACTCTTGTGTTCGAGAAATAGCCTCAGTGAGCGGATCCGCCCTGATGTTTCTTTCTATGTCTCTCTTAATCTCAAGTTCGCGGAGAAAGCCATCTCCCGAATTGAGCAATAGCTTTCTTAGAATATGTCTGGATATCTGATAGGACCTAGTTCATAAATGAACTCCAAATCCAAACTTCTTAGACTGTATCGATAACTAAACCTAATCAGTATCCAGCACCATGCCTCCCACTGTATCCTCTTGGACCACCTGTCCATAATACTGTCCCTTGTCAGAGGGAAAACTATAACTCTGACAATCACTCTGTCATCCATGTCACCTTGTAAGCCTGGAATGATAACCGTCTCCCGAAGGAGGCTGCCGTCATCAATTCCATAGAACATACACTCATGTTCTAAAACCGCTTCCTTATGTTTCTCCAGGATTGGTGTCATGACCCGAAAGAGCACGTGACTGGCCCCAAACGGGGTACAACAAGAATAACATAAATATGCAATGATAAAAGGCATCCCCAAGCGGGAGCTAGCTCTTCGTCAACCAACGGTCACAACCACGCAAGCAATAATAATATACAACGCCAAAGGGCGAGGATCAAACACAAAAAGATACTCAAAACAGCCAGAAAACCGTATTACTACTAGCGCGACTCTAAGGTCGAAATAATACAACACTGTCTCTAAGTCTGAACAATATACAAGTTTTGGTTGATGGAAATTCTAAATACAATAAATAATACATGAACAATGGCGGATCTGATACAAAAGAACCCACCTATCCAAGCAAGTCACCCATAAGGAAGTAGTGTGCCAGAAATGCCGCTGTGGAATCTGTACGGCAACCTGCAAGAACTGGGCCACAACAGGGGTGAGTTGCCAACTCGTGAATAGAAAATATCTACAAGCAGGAATCGAATGCATGACCCATCCTAGGTCAATACGATCAGATATAAATAAACCTCAATATGAATGCGGGTAAAGCACATGTCCAAAGGCCCGCTAAAACTATCATATCGCACCTCAAAAGCCACAATGTCACATCGCCGATCTCACGGCCTCACATCAAATATCACCTCAAACCCACGTATCACCATCAACCCATATATGAACACATAGTCCCATACCCATGTGTAGATATACGCACCATCAAATGAAAGAATGAATGCAAGAATGTGTGTAAGTATTGGTGTGAGTGCAACCACTAGTTTAGGGTTCGCACTACTAAAACCGTATATTCTTATCATCAATAATATCATTATTGCTAACAATGATCCTAAACAACACATAATAAATATACGTGTGTATACGTATTCGTATACAACACCATGGACTGCGGGGGTGCTATATGCCATCCACCCGACTTCTCCCCGTAGATATAAATCTACTCACCTTGTTTCTCGTGTGCCAAAGCCGATGTCGCTATCTTCATGTTCTTTGCCTCAACTTCTCGTAGGGTACCTACAAGTATATCAAACACGCTAAAGCACATGAAAATCACATCGGAAACTAAACCAGCACACGCTACTCGCATAGGTAGAAACCTATCGCTTCGCATGTCAACACGATCAATATCCACCCGTCGTTGACGTCCCAACGCCACTCGACAGGAATGAATCACCAAAAACCAAAATCCATGCTAAAACAAGTCTCAAATCATGCACCAACATAGGAAAAATCATCCCAGATTTCACCATAGATGGAATCTGTCAAAACTAGATATACCCAGGGTCTAAACTATAGGAAATGGGGCCATGCACAGAAAACGAGGAAAATCCCCTCTGCTCTGGCCGCAAATTGCGGCCAGAATGGGAGAATTGGCGGCCGTACGGATGAGTTGGGGGCTAGGGTTTGGGGTGTTGGTTCTATGGTGCATGCACATCTCACTGTCAACTCAGTTTTATTTTTGGGATCTCGGGGTGATAGCAGATTCAACATAACAGTCCCAGATTTCCTGTTTTCCCCGATATCGATTCCGAAATTCCGTATTCTGTTTTCCAGTTCAGGTTTGGGTTCAATTTAGCATCACACCAGGGTTTCTAGGGTCTCAACAAGCCTCAATTTCATCTTAGTTTCAGTTTTACCCTAAACCCTAACTTGAAGTCTCAAAAATCCACAAAACGACACGATATCGATATGAAACTAGATTGAATGCAAAAGAAATGAGATATTACACTAAAAGGTGCAGAAATTACCTCCTTTGGCAACTCAAGAAATTTCTTGAGTTGCTCAAAGTCCTCCAAATCCAATCTTATTAGGCTCAATGTGAAGCTAGTGAGGTTGGGAGTAAGTTTTGTGAAGTGGGAATGGGGTTTTGGCTTTAGTTTCATGGTGGATCTTGGGTTTTAGTGAAGTGGGAGAATGAGGGAAGAGGGCAGCAGCAGCACAAGGGAGAGGGGAGAGAAAAATGAGGGTGAAGGAATGATGGAAGCATGGTTTCAAAAGTAAAAAGGTTGACCTATACCTACCCTCTCTCTCTCATCATTACTTACTTTTTCCTTTCCTTTTCTTTTTTCTTATCCTTCTCGCCCCAATAGTGCATCCAAAAGAACCATGGCAACAAAAGAAGTGTAACACAAGTGTAACAAATGTCAAAAAATGATATGTGCACATTTTGCACAAAAAAGCTAAAAATCCAATTAGCGATTTTTAATCGCGATTAGCACTAAATTAGTATATAACTAGTCTTAAAACTTTAAAATGGCATAATTCCATAAAATACCCTATTTTAGAATTTTCCAAAATTTTCCAAAATTTTTCCCCATTTATTTGTATTTAATTACACCCGAATATTAAAATATTCATTAAAATAATATTAAATTATAAAAATTCCTGAAAATAATATTTTATTATTTTGGAAATGTTACAATCTACCCCTCTTAAAGAAATTCGGTCCCAGAATTTAAATTTAAAACCCCGAATTCTAAAACATTTCGATACAAGTTCAAGTCGTCGGGGCTCCGAAATCATCAACACAGAGAATGTCACAGCGCAACGCATGCGCTTGAGTACTGAGCAGATAACTCAAAAACAACACTCCATCAAGCATCCCGCAATCATCGGAGTCAAGGTAAAGACACAATGTCAAATCCAATACAAAACCGATATGATACGGATCAGAACTACACATGTAGACATCCAATCTATACATGCGAATAGCTGATGTAAAAGCATGCCAAATCCTTTTAAGTCGCTGTGCGATGTACCTAATGATTTTATTGATTTTTGTTGGATTGTAATAAATCGAATCAAATAGTAAAGAAATCACAACCAAAAATATTTGACCGCAATCAAACAACGGTGTCAGTTGAAGTTAATGAATGAGTGCGGATCGTCCTCAGGGATCTCGAGATTCGTTGTACCTTTATTTGTTTGAAATGAAATGTTAAGCAACAATAAGAGAAAACACGATTCAATTGATTGATTTGTATTCGTGTGTCACTAATCTTTTCTAAAGAATCAAGAACTATAAACAACAAGAATCGGTTTCAATGGTATTTTCCAAACGACAATCAAGAATGATAAAGAAGCTCGTAGGAATCGATAGGATCTTTAGATGTGTTGTAGTCTACAATATTTCATATTCTTGTCCTTCGAAGAATTGATGCTAGATCAATGGTTATCGACGAGAATTAGGGTTTTCTTGATGAAATTAAAGTTTCATCTCTTAACCCTTGCTCTTTCGAGGATACCATTTATATTCTAGCCTCTAGCAATTTCAAGAATCGATCGGATCACCCCAATCTCGAGCGATGTTGATCAAGAAAGCATCGCATCGAATTGGGTTGTCGATTCTTGAACTTGCTAGGGTTTACAATCTCGTGGGATTCAAGAATTGATTACAAATTTGCTACATCATCATACTAAAGATCTTCTCGACTCTTTAACGAGCGGAGTTTTACTCGCGCATCATCACATAGACAATATTCAAGAACAGTAAAGATAACATGATGCGGAATTTAAAAGAAAACAAGAATGGAGAAAATATCACCTTTTATTTAATCAACAATTGTCAATACATTCTTTCAAGATCTACAAGAAGAAAGAAAAATCGATCGTTGACTCGGCTTCGCTCGACTCCGTGGATCGTGGATCTACTTTTGATCTCTTGCCCGATGGAAGATCGGCTCGGCTCATAAAAGGGTTGAAGGAATCTTGCTTGGCTTGCACTCAAGATCTTGAATTGTGGATGGATTTAGGGTTTCCTACAAGATTTCTCACTAATCTTGAGGAAGAAGAAGATGGAGAAAGAGAGAATGGCTAAGATCTAAGATGTTGAATCTTTTTCTCTCTAGGGTTTCATATATCCAAGATGATAAATGAGTGAGCCTAGGGTCTTATTTATAGACCTAGGTTTAGGTTTGAATTAGACTTTCCCTCCCAAAGTTTGTTGACAAGTTTGTTGGGGTTTAGCCTAGGGTTCAAGCAAGGGTTTAGGAAAGTTCTAGAAATATTAGGGTAGTTTGGGAATTTGCTGATCTGGTGAAAGTATCTGGAATCTTCTGGAAGTTTGTGTGCATTTATGATCTGAGGGCACTGAAACAGGAGTTGTGGTGAAAATTGAATGACTGACTCCCTGGATCCGTCGCGCAACCGCCGCGTGAGGTAGGCTTTAGCCGCCCTTCCGCCGCAAATTGGTGGCCTCGGGATCAGTGTCTTCTGCAGTTGCTTTGTACTTCTATTTGGGTTATTCTTTGATGTTCAGAATTGCAATTGACCTTCTGTGTTGATACCAGATTTGCTTTCAATGAGTTTACGAGCAATTGTAATGGTCGAGCAATGAATTGATCGAGCAAGTATCTCTTTTCCTGCATAGACTTCAAAATAGGGGTTGCAAGATATAGAAAATATGCTATGTAATGCAATGCAGTTAATTTCCCTAGAATTTCCGGTTTTAAGGTCGAATACATGTAATTTGATATTTTGCGACCAATTAGCTAATATGTGAATTATGAATACCGTACTCTCCTATATGTATGCAGATGACAAGGAAATTGCCGGTTAAAATATGCGGTATTTTCGACTGATCAAATACCCCCAAACTTAATTTCGATCGTCTCGAGAGAATGTTTTATTAAAAAGAGAAGGAGAAAACAAAGAAAGAGAAAAACTAACTAGCACACTTTCGTAGGCCACACGATTGCACTGAGCATGTGCAACAAGCCTTTAAACCTCTAGGTGTCCCTAGTAGGAGGAGTGTTGTCTCCTGAGGGTTTTCAGCGGATTTCACCCACAAAATCCAAAAATAAAAGCAAGATCATGAACATTACATTTAAAGACAAGAATTGTAAAAGAAAAGCCTTGAAAACTAGGGTTTCCAACTAAGCTAGCTTTTCGGTTGTCATGAGCCCTATCTTAATGGTCATGAAAAGATGTCAGAAATCACGTCCTCCCTCAATAAAACATCGTCTTATTCTTCATTCCTATCTTTATTCCAAACATCGATCATATCACCCTGCGTGTGTGTAAAGACATCCCTACACCCGGAGAATTCAATTCAAGCTATCATACCCTTGCCCATCCGCCCAGTACTTCTTGGCAAACGAGATTGCTTACACACTTTCATGCGACCGTTAATACTTCTTGAGGTACTAACCGACCGATTACTAATGTACATGCTAACTTGGTGTATTTTCCTAATCTTGCACCACCTCAGGCATAGCAGTGACTCCCAGACCAGTTGACCTTGGGGCACTAGGTGAAGAAGCACCCTTTTGCTATATATTTTTCTTGCCCTTGGTGATAACAAAACCAGTATCCATTTTTCTCACCACTTTAAAACACATTTTTTTCTTTTTCATACTTTTGGCCTTAAGACAAGAGCATTTCAAGGTATCCTCTACTATCCCAGGCTTCAAGACGTGTGTAAGTGCGAATAGCAGGGTAGCAACTTTCAAAATGTTTGGCTTCCAGAATAGAAACTATTTTTCAGACTTATTTTTATCCTCAGATTAGTGACGTCCTTCATCTTACTAACCCTTGGGACAACTGCTCATAAATACTTATTACTAGTTCGTATAAGAAAACTTCTAATTTTCTTAGTTTTCTAAAATTTTTCCAATCTCATGGATGTAATTGTTCACTGTCTAAACTTTCATTATCTTATTTATATACAAAAAGTGTAAATATTAAAATTAGTTTTATATTTGAAAATTTTTAAATTTTTATAGGTTTTGAAAATTTTTCATTTTTTTTTTTTTTTAGATTTTTAAAAGAAATGTTTTGTGCTTATGCAGATGATATGCAAATGATGCGAAAATAAGCACAAACCTCCCCCAAACTTGTTTTCAACAGTGTCCTCACTGTTGCCGACAGTTATACCTACAAAAATCTGTAAATCTGGGAGGAATTATTAGTGGGGGCAAATATATAAGTGAAGATCTTCCCCCAAACTTGTTTTATTTACTCACCTTCATAAAAAAAAATGATGCAATGATATACTGGACATGAAAGTGAGACGGAGGAATTTTAATCAAGATAAACTGGCTCTTGTAAGAACAAGAGCTCCTCCGTGGGGTCAGTGGAAAAATACGGCTTTAATCTATGTCCATTTACTTTGAAAACAGTGCCGTTTTTAACATTTTCAACATCTACTGCCCCGTGCGGGTATACAGACCGCACAACAAAAGGTCCCTTCCAACGAGATCGGAGCTTACCCGCATGAAGGTGTAATCGTGAATCATAAAGAAGGACTTGTTGACTAGGTAAAAATGTTTTCCTTACAATGTTTTTATCATGAAAAACCTTAGTCCTATTCTTTGTGATTACAGCATTATCATAATCTTCATCGCGGAGTTCGCTTAGCTCGTTTAGTTGCAGCTTCCGAAAGGTGCAAGCAAGGTTTAAATCAAAATTAATTTCCTTTATAGCCCACAATGCTTTATGTTCTATCTCAACAGGTAGATGACATGCTTTTCCAAACACTATCCTATATGGAGACATTCCTAGGTCGGTCTTATATGCAGTCCTGAATGCCCAAAGAGCATCCGTCAATTTGGTCGACCAGTCTTTTCTATTTTTAGCAACAGTTTTCTCCAGGATAAGTTTGATTTGTCTGTTTGAGATCTCAGCCTGTCCGCTTGTTTGGGGGTGATAGAGTGTAGAAAGACGGTGGTTGATTGAATATTTCCGCATCAGAGTCTCGAAAGATCTGTTGCAGAAGTGTGTCCCATTATCGCTAATAATAGCGCGTGGGTGTCCAAATCGCGAGAAGATATTCTCTTTCAAGAACTTAATGACAACTTTCCTGTCATTAGTGCGACTTGGAATGGCTTCTACCCACTTGGAGACATAATCAACCGCCAGCAATATGTACAGATTCCCAAAGGAGTTGGGAAAAGGACCCATAAAATCTATGCCCCAAACATCAAACATTTCAACAACCAGAATGGGTTGCTGAGGCATTTCATTCCTTTGGGATATTCTACCCGTATACTGACATTGTGTACAGGTTTTGCAATGTTCAAATGCGTCCTTGAATAAGGTCGGCCAATAAAATCCAGATTGCAAAACCTTTTCCGCTGTTTTTCTTGGACCAAAGTGACCCCCACAGGCCTGATCATGACAAAATGAAAGAATACTCTTGAACTCTTCATTCGGGACGCACCGGCGAATGATCTGATCAGGACAGTATTTAAACAAATAAGGCTCGTCCCAGTAATAGTGTTTTACTTGGGAAAGAAAGCGGTATTTGTCATGTTTAGACCAATCGCTTGGTATCAATCCCGTGGCATGATAGTTCACAATATCCCTGAACCATGGTTCAGATGATATGCTCAAGAGTTGTTCGTCAGGGAATGAGTCATTGATCGGCAGGGTCACAGGGGAAGAAACGATGCGTGAAAGGTGGTCAGCTACTACGTTTTCACATCCTTTCTTATCTTTGATAACAAGATCGAATTCTTGTAAAAGAAGGATCCAACGTATTAGTCGACCTTTGGCATCTTTCTTCGCCAACAGATGTTTTAAAGCGGAATGATCAGTATATACAACAATAGGTGAGCCGATTAAGTAAGGCCTGAATTTCTCTAATGCGAATACAACCGCTAATAGTTCTTTCTCTGTGGTTGTATAATTGATTTGCGCATCATTCAGGGTCTTACTAGCATAGTAAATCACGTGTGGCATCTTTTCAATGTGCTGTCCAAGGACAGCACCTACTGCAAAATCAGATGCGTCACACATCAGCTCAAAGGGGTAGTCCCAATTTGGTGATGATAAAACGGGGGCTGAAGTGAGTGAGTGTTTAAGTGAGTCGAAAGCTGTCTCGCAATCCGAGTCAAAGTGGAAGGTAGTATCCTTGGCCAGGAGTAGTGTTAAAGGTCTAGCAATTTTGCTAAAGTCCTTTATGAATCTCCTATAAAAGCCAGCATGGCCAAGGAAAGAGCGAATATCTTTGACGCTTTTGGGATGAGGGAGGTTTTGAATGACATCTACTTTAGCTCTGTCAACCTCAATGCCCTTCTGTGAAATGACATGTCCAAGGACTATTCCTTCTTGGACCATAAAGTGGCATTTTTCCCAGTTTAAAGTCAAGTTCTTCTCTTTGCATCGAGTAAGAACAGCGTCCAGATTCGCAAGGCATTCAGAAAAAGAGTCTCCAAAAATCGAAAAGTCGTCCATAAAAATCTCCAGGAAATTCTCTACCATATCAGAGAATATCCCCATCATACACCGCTGAAAGGTAGCGGGAGCATTGCATAGCCCGAAGGGCATGCGACTGTAAGCAAAGGTACCAAAAGGACAAGTAAAAGTGGTTTTATCTTGATCCTTTTTGGCGATGGGGACCTGATTATAGCCTGAGTAACCGTCCATGAAACAATAGTATTGTCGTCCCGCTAAGCGTTCCAGCATTTGATCAATAAATGGTAAAGGAAAATGATCTTTCCTCGTGGCAGCGTTGAGTTTTCTATAATCGATGCATACACGCCACCCAGTTTGGATGCGTGTCTGAATCAACTCATTCGCTTCATTTGTGATAACTGTGATGCCGGATTTCTTAGGAACGACGTGTATAGGACTTACCCACTGGCTATCGGAGATCGGGTATATAATACCACTATCTAAGCATTTGACGATCTCTTTCATGACAGCTTCCTTCATGACGGGATTTAACCGTCTCTGTGGTTCTCGGGTCGGTCTGGCATCATCCATCACATGTATATGATGTTCAACAATCAAGGGACTGATCCCTTTGATGTCCGCCATGCTCCAACCAAATGCCTCTTTATTAGATCTTAATACCGATAAAAGTGCATTCTCTTGCTCTGATGCAAGAGAAGTGGAAATTATAACCGGTAAAGTCTCGTTCTCACCAAGATATGCATATTTTAGGTGAGAAGGTAAGACCTTGAGATCTAATTCAGGCGGAGAAATGATCGAAGGGAGGATCATAGAATGATTTTTGGATTTACGAAGAAGCTCAGAGCCTGTGAAAGATACAGACTCGGGTGGAGAAAAGTCAGAAGTGCAGGACTCAAGTGTAAGTGTAGTGTCCTCACTAAGATCAAGTGTAAGATCAAGCAGAGATGTGCTAATGTCATCGAGATCATTAAAGCAAAGTTCCTCGGCTCCACAACTATCGGGAGCGATCTCATGGACAGAACACACATCTAAAATATGAGCACTAGGTTCTGATGGCTGACTCCCAACTCTGTAGATATTTAGTTCAATGGTCATATTTCCAAATGATAAATTCATTGAACCATTTCTACAGTTTATAACAGCGTTGGAAGTGGCAAGGAAAGGACGACCTAAAATCACCGGAATTTGGCCCCGGGGGTTTGCTACAGGATGTGTGTCGAGCACAATGAAGTCTACAGGGAAAACAAATTCCCCGACCTTTATCAACACATCCTCTAATTCACCCCTTGGTTTGGTGATAGATCGGTCCGCCATCTGGAGAGTACAATGAGCAGGTTTCAGCTCTCCAATTCCTAGTTGCTCATAGACAGAATAAGGTAACAGGTTAACACTCGCGCCAAGGTCTAAAAGAGCACGATTTATGTTTTTACCCCCAATCGAAATCGATATTGTAGGACATCCTGGGTCCTTTCGTTTCTTTGGTAGCTGGGGAATAAAAGCAGTGCTGATATTATTAGCCATAAAGACCTTCTTTGGCACTTGAGTCTTCCTCTTCCTAGTGCACAAGTCCTTTAGAATTTTCGCATAAGCGGGGACTTGTTGAATCGCATTTAGGAGAGGGATATTGATGTTAACCTGTTTGAACATTTCTAAAATTTTCTCCATATGAGGACTCGTTCTGTTAGCCCTTAGCCGATTCGGGTAAGGTGCTTTCGCAATAAGCGCGGGGTCCATCATAGGAGAAGGAAAGGGGGGTAGACGAGATCCCAAAAGAGGTGTGGGGACCGTCTGTGGAGAACTATAAGGGTTGGGTGAAGGTGTTGAGCCTAAAGGGAACTGGAGAATAGGCTCGTGCGAAGGTGGTTTGGTAGAAGAAGAAGGATCAGAAGGAGAAATGTGTGTATGTGGCAAAGTCTCAGCCGGGGTTTTGACATGATTTTCAGTATTATCAATATCTTCCCCGACATTATTATTCAGCACTCTTCCCGATCTCAACGTGGTAATGGCATTTACATTGTAATGCCCAGGATTCTGCAAGGGTTGAGAGGGAAGTTTCCCTTTTTCTCTCGCACTCATTTCAGCTTTGAGGCGTGCGATTTCAGCTTCCATCGTTCTAATACTCTCAGCTTGTGATGCTGAGTTTTTCTTTATTTCACTGACGGAAGATCTAACCTCAGTTGAAACCTCCATGAAATTGGATAAAAGTGATTTCATGGTTTGAGTAAATTGAGAGAAATCATCAGAACAGGACTGCATAGGATTAGACTGTGCAGGAGTGTTGCCCTGGTTTTGGAAATTTTGTGACTGGTAGGGGTGCTGAGTGAGTTGGAGGGGTTGCTGTTGTGGTGGAGGAAGAGCCCTTTGAAAGTTATTTGTGTTTGGAACCGTGTTTTGAGATTGATTTTGGTTCCAAGCAAAATTCGGGTGGTTCCTCCAACCCTGATTGTACGTGGAAGAATATGGATCGTTTCGAGGTCGTTGAAATGCGGCATTAGAATGCTCGTGACCTTGAAACGCTGAGTTTAAAGGACATTCTTCCGTTAAATGTGACGGATCAGAACAGCACCCACAAATAGTTTTGGGGAGTGATACCGGGTTTAGGGAGGCTGCTGCAAATTTGTGTTCCATAGCGTCGAGCTTCTTTTGCATTGCTGCCATTTCTGCTCGAACACCTATGGACACATCTACTTGGTGTACGCCACCCCTATTCAATGGTTGGGTTCCACTCTCCCAAATTAGTGATTTTTCAGCGAATTCTTCTAAGTATCGCCAGGCTTCCCCATCGTCTTTAGTCATAAATGTACCCTGACACATATTTTCAAGGCTTTGTTTCGTGCTAGGGTTACTGCCCTCATAGATGATTCGGCAAAGCTCCTATCTCGGGATGCCGTGATGAGGACATTGAACCATTAGATCCTTGAAACGTTCAAAGTACTTTGAAAATGGTTCGGTAGGGAGCTGGGTAAATTGGTTCAATTCGCTACGAATTCGAGCCGTTCTTTGGACTGGGTAAAATTTCTTTAGGAATGCTGCGACGAATTCTTCCCAATTAGTGATGGAGTGTGCGGTGGTGTTATATAGCCACTTCTCGGCTATATCGCACAAGGTAAAAGGAAGAAGTCGTAGACGCATCGCATCCACAGAAAGTTGAGACGTACCCATCATAGCGCATACGTTTTCAAATTTGGTAATGAAAACGTAAGCGTCCTCGGTCTCGAGTCCGTGATACTTAGGTAGAAGGTTGATATACTGGGGCTTTATTTCAAAGTTATCCCCGTTTGCTGGTGGTGTGGATAAGCAGGTCGAAAGAGGACCTCTAAGTGGATAACATCTTTCCTGAAGAGAAATGTGTGGAGGATTCTGCGCACCAACGGACGGTGGCAGATTGGGGTTAAAGAAGTTTGATGGATTCGGATCCATCGGTGTGGGTGTGGTAGTAGGTAAAGAAAAAGTAAATGGAGAATTATCGACTTCAGAGTCGATAAAAGGTACGCGGACTAAACGGGCACTAGAATCCCGTGTCCAGCCTATCTTGTACTAAAAAGGGTTAGTACAAGTGGCAGCGTTGGCTTATAATTAGGGGTAAAATGAATGCGGTGTTTGCTTTTGAAAAGGGGCGGATTTTGAAAAAAATATGATGCGACAACCAAATGCAGCAACACAACCCTAAAATCTAATGGTCACCTAGGTCCGGCTCTAGACCGCTCCTAACTGCCAAAAGACAAGTCGCGGGATCAATCCTTCACTGCCTCTTTGTCTCCCTGTGGCCGGATAAGTGCCAGGTAAGTGGGAAGGAACCACCACTACAGTGGACCTAATTAATAACCACTAGCCTTAGACACACTCGCCTTAGGCACCACAGAAAAACGCGGATAAGCAATGAATTACCCACGGCCCTCTCTTGTCCTAAATGAGCGCGACAGTCCTTAGAGTCATCTCTAGATTTCTTTTAGTTAATGGGGGTAAATGCGGATGCAAGTTTGGTGGTTTTCGGGGCCTAGGAAGGGTAATGAAATCCCCACCTAATTTGGATTTGGCCGTGCCCCTTAATTTTCCGTATTAGCAATGCAAAACAACCAAGAAAACAAAATCACGCACAATTTTAATTTGCTTTTGCGGCGCAGCTATTATTTGCAAAGAATCCTGCAGAAAGGATTAGTTGGAGCTAAAAAGGGAGAGAGGAGAGAGAGAGAAATCACCTGCTGGAAAATTTTCCAGAGAACCCTCAAGACTGCGGCGCTTCCGCCGCAAAAACCATGTATATGCCGCCCTTCCGCGGTCGATTGTGGGGTTCACTGCACCAATTTTCTTCAGCTTCTTACTGTTTCTATCTCCAGCTCTCTTGTATATCCCAAATAATTTTTCCACAGCACAGAATGCTCCAGATCACCTTGCAATCAATTCACAACACACGTATAAGAGTTTGTACGAATTTTGATTTCAAGAAATGAAACGTAATAATTCTTTCACTTCAAACTATAAAATGTAAACGAATTAGCGCGCGATCCCCGGCAACGGCACCATTTTGATTTTATTGATTTTCGTTGGATTGTAATAAATCGAATCAAATAGTAAAGAAATCACAACCAAAAATATTTGACCGCAATCAAACAACGGTGTCAGTTGAAGTTAATGAATGAGTGCGGATCGTCCTCAGGGATCTCGAGATTCGTTTGTACCTTTATTTGTTTGAAATGAAATGTTAAGCAACAATAAGAGAAAACACGATTCAATTGATTGATTTGTATTCGTGTGTCACTAATCTTTTCTAAAGAATCAAGAACTATAAACAACAAGAATCGGTTTCAATGGTATTTTCCAAACGACAATCAAGAATGATAAAGAAGCTCGTAGGAATCGATAGGATCTTTAGATGTGTTGTAGTCTACAATATTTCATATTCTTGTCCTTCGAAGAATTGATGCTAGATCAATGGTTATCGACGAGAATTAGGATTTTCTTGATGAAATTAAAGTTTCATCTCTTAACCCTTGCTCTTTCGAGGATACCATTTATATTCTAGCCTCTAGCAATTTCAAGAATCGATCGGATCACCCCAATCTCGAGCGATGTTGATCAAGAAAGCATCGCATCGAATTGGGTTGTCGATTCTTGAACTTGCTAGGGTTTACAATCTCGTGGGATTCAAGAATTGATTACAAATTTGCTACATCATCATACTAAAGATCTTCTCGACTCTTTAACGAGCGGAGTTTTACTCGCGCATCATCACATAGACAATATTCAAGAACAGTAAAGATAACATGATGCGGAATTTAAAAGAAAACAAGAATGGAGAAAATATCACCTTTTATTTAATCAACAATTGTCAATACATTCTTTCAAGATCTACAAGAAGAAAGAAAAATCGATCGTTGACTCGGCTTCGCTCGACTCCGTGGATCGTGGATCTACTTTTGATCTCTTGCCCGATGGAAGATCGGCTCGGCTCATAAAAGGGTTGAAGGAATCTTTCTTGGCTTGCACTCAAGATCTTGAATTGTGGATGGATTTAGGGTTTCCTACAAGATTTCTCACTAATCTTGAGGAAGAAGAAGATGGAGAAAGAGAGAATGGCTAAGATCTAAGATGTTGAATCTTTTTCTCTCTAGGGTTTCATATATCCAAGATGATAAATGAGTGAGCCTAGGGTCTTATTTATAGACCTAGGTTTAGGTTTGAATTAGACTTTCCCTCCCAAAGTTTGTTGACAAGTTTGTTGGGGTTTAGCCTAGGGTTCAAGCAAGGGTTTAGGAAAGTTCTAGAAATATTAGGGTAGTTTGGGAATTTGCTGATCTGGTGAAAGTATCTGGAATCTTCTGGAAGTTTGTGTGCATTTATGATCTGAGGGCACTGAAACAGGAGTTGTGGTGAAAATTGAATGACTGACTCCCTGGATCCGCCGCGCAACCGCCGCGTGAGGTAGGCTTTGGCCGCCCTTCCGCCGCGCATTGGTGGCCTCGGGATCAGTGTCTTCTGCAGTTGCTTTGTACTTCTATTTGGGTTATTCTTTGATGTTCAGAATTGCAATTGACCTTCTGTGTTGATACCAGATTTGCTTTCAATGAGTTTACGAGCAATTGTAATGGTCGAGCAATGAATTGATCGAGCAAGTATCTCTTTTCCTGCATAGACTTCAAAATAGGGGTTGCAAGATATAGAAAATATGCTATGTAATGCAATGCAGTTAATTTCCCTAGAATTTCCGGTTTTAAGGTCGAATACATGAAATTTGATATTTTGCGACCAATTAGCTAATATGTGAATTATGAATACCGTACTCTCCTATATGTATGCAGATGACAAGGAAATTGCCGGTTAAAATATGCAGTATTTTCGACTGATCACCTAACACTGCACAGTGGCGGACGTTTTTCATAAGAAAATAACTATATATGTATATATATCCTTTGTTTAATAAGCACGTCCCGCCGTTTTGAAAATAATCAGAAGGGTTTCCTTGTTTTTTAAACGTTTCGTGTCATATCGGACACGTAGGTATATATATTGAGACTATAGCTCGCTCTTTGGAAATCCCTTCGATAACTATCGATGCATGCAAAATATATCCAGGTACTGTCCTCGGACTAGTCCTGCTCAGTTTGAAAGCAAAATCCAACATCATAAAAAGTACTGCTCCAAAGAGAATAAATCTCAAAAATATACATAACACCACCCTATGCGTCTGGTGCGCACGAAAATCAAAATCCATATATGTGCCATACAGGTGCACAAAACAACATGTAGGTGCAACGGGTGTGCACGAAGTATCCGCCATAGGCAACGTGTGCGCCTGGCAGTCCAAACAGGTGCATCTGACATGCACGAAGAATCTCGATTTAGTGCATCTGGTGTGCACCAAAATCGTATCTAAAAACATGCGCCCAACATGCGCGAAAATCCAAATTGGTGCACCCATCGTGCACGAATGAAAATCCAAACCCTGCGCACTCAGCATGCACGGAATCACGAAATCCAATAGCAACCGCCAAACATGCGTAAGTCAAACCAAAGCACGGAGTGCAAGAATCAATCATCAGTATCAGGGTCAAAATCGACGATATATAATGCGGCTCAATCAAAATCAAGTGTACCGCGATGGAAAATCTCACAACCATGTGCATCGACGTGTACAAATCAAATCCAAAACACTAGAAGTGCATGAAAACTATGCTGAAAGCGTAAATCAAATCACTGCATAAAATAAGCATGAAATCGCAATCAACACCTCAGGAGTAATAACTATGTGCAAGGTATAAATACCCAGTAGGTGCAACCATGGTGCACAAAATCAAATATCATGAAACTCGGTCACCAAAACTAAATCACGCAAATAGATCGCCAAAATACCGAAATCCAAAGTGACGGATACGTGATAGTCAAATCACAAAATCATAAATCATAAATACCGTCGTCGGTAGTTCCTCCTTCGAAATCGAGAAGGTGCCGGTGCATCCAATGCTAGTGGCACAACAAATCTACTTGCCTCTTGCTCGCGGCTGGCGTCCTCTGCCTCTGATTCCTGATCTTCCTGTAAATTACCAATCTCGCAAACCATCGGCTCATCGGCCCGGTCAGGTGTGCTGACAGGAACGATTCCGTTCTGGCACTTCTTTGGTAATCTCTCGGTCAATCCTCATAACCGCTCGTAAAGCAATATATCTCTGGCGTCGGCCTCCGGCTCTTTGAATGCACATCACACGTCTGATCCTGGGTGCAACATCATTGCAACGGTGCCCTGGAAGGAATCCTGCTCAAGGTCTCTGCCGATCTTGCCTATACCAATCTGTACGGAGGCTGGTACTCTAGCATAGTCTTTTCTCGTTCAATGGACATCTGTGTCCTCAGCACAGCATTTCCTCAGGAATTGGTCGCATCCCAACGCCTCTGCAAGCATATCAGGCCTCTGGTCTCGACGGGAAGTAATGACAGCTCATCAGCGTCTCGCACGAACCTCCTGTCCCGCTTGACTATATCATCGTCCATTTCGACATCGCGTCTCTATCTATGCACTGCAATGCCTTCGGCTACGGTCCATCCGAAGTCCCTCACGCGGACTCGAAATCATAACTCGGTATCTTCCCTTTTCAGTAGAAGATATCTAGCCGAACACGTCCTCAGCGTGCGTATCGCATCTCTGATGTCAGCGGAGTGGAACGCCATCTCGTCGAAATCTCGTGCGAACTCTTTACTCCACCTTGCTCCAATATCGACTGATTCGGACTCATCCCATCATGGCTACACGGACCGCGCTCCGACGGCTATGCTCGTATCTGGAGTCTCCCAAGCAGTGTCCCATCACATGATATCCGAATGATGTCGAATCATCCGATCGACTCGTCAGAACCTCACAATCCCCCAAGAGCTCAACATCTCGGGTACAGCTTAATAGTATCGAGTACATGCCACAGCGTCGGTGGTCCAGCCGTAGAAGGGCAAACCCAAGCCTCACTAATGGCGCCGCGGAACCGCCGCAAACCCTAAGGTTCAAAGGCTTTCACATGGTCATTAAGTCGAGTTAGGGTTTCATTCTTCTAGAGGGTCCATAGAATCACCTGCATGTCTTTCCGAATACTTTAAACTTGGAAAATAGGCTCCTGACATTCGATCGTCTCAATCGACTCTCAACGAATCAGCGTGAAGTCGCCTCTAGCTGGAATCAATCTACCTGAAGACCTCGCATCGGGGTAAGCGAACGAACCACATGTCCTAGTCATTCATCCTCGGTGACTAGCGATTCACTATCATGTCTCCAAGAACATGCCCATGCTGCAGTAGCTCCAATCATCTGGGCGATATCTCATCATTAGCAGCAACAACTGGCTCATTCGTCCGTACGCTGAACAGCGCCTCAATCATCCTGAATAAGCGATACATCAACGGTCATCACATTCTGGCTGGCCTCTATCAGTGGCTCAATCCTCTGGTGTCGATCAGCACATCCGGAAATCTCACAACAGCGACCTGTCAAACGCTCAAGTACGGAAACACAAAATACGAAGCCTCAAAGCAACCGTATGTCTCTGGAATCACGCCCCGGTCAGCCCTCATCCCCGACGAGCTCATGCTGACACAACTCGAGCCGTAGCTCACTCTGCCCATGCAATCGCGGCAGCAAAACCATAACCAGTATCGATGAAGGTAGATCATAGGAAGGAATATAATACTGTGCAAGGGAATGTACAACCTAAGGTTTCTTAAGCGGAGTGGCGTGTCGTAAGTATGCCACGGAACATACCAACGGTACGTCACTCTACTTTAGTCACCTATTCAATCAACCAAGGGTCATCCTACGCGAAGAAAGTTCGGGTCTAATACCCCCTCGACCAAGTCTAAGTTACGTAAGGTCAAGCCTAAGTTCCGTATATAAATAACGCCCTAGGCTCCACATAGTCAAACTCAGACTCGAATCAAGGTCAACCTAGCGCTCTGATACCAACTTTGTCACGACCCGAAAGAGCACGTGACTGGCCCCAAACGGGGTACAACAAGAATAACATAAATATGCAATGATAAAAGGCATCCCCAAGCGGGAGCTAGCTCTTCGTCAACCGACGGTCACAACCACGCAAGCAATAATAATATACAACGCCAAAGGGCGAGGATCAAACTCAAAAAGATACTCAAAACAGCCAGAAAACCGTATTACTACTAGCGCGACTCTAAGGTCGAAATAATACAACACTGTCTCTAAGTCTGAACAATATACAAGTTTTGGTTGATGGAAATTCTAAATACAATAAATAATACATGAACAATGGCGGATCTGATACAAAAGAACCCACCTATCCAAGCAAGTTACCCATAAGGAAGTAGTGTGCCAGAAATGCCGCTGTGGAATCTGTACGGCAACCTGCAAGAACTGGGGCACAACGGGGGTGAGTTGCCAACTCGTGAATAGAAAATATCTACAAGCAGGAATCGAATGCATGACCCATCCTAGGTCAATACGATCAGATATAAATAAACCTCAATATGAATAAATCTGAAGCATGCTAAACTGGCAATGTAACCTCTATACATGAGTGTAGTGCCATGTGCTCGTGCTAGTGCATCAGGTAATAGCATGTCATGAATATGAGGTATGATCAATGTAATCAGATCTGTACACACGTAGATCCCGTCCACTCGTCACCCAATGACAATAACCACCATGCATGTAAATATCATAAATCATTTGCATGGGAATATGAGGATGTAACCAAAAGCATGGAATTTAAGTGCCTAGCATCGACACTCGAAAACATCATGAAAACCTGTGCCTTGCATCGGCACGTAAATCCTCACATACCGGGCATCCGTCAGTCCGGGTCAGCCCACTCTCAATATATATCGAGCATCCGTCAGTCCGGGTCAGCCCTCTCTCAATATATCGGGCATCCGTCAGTCCGGGTCAGCCCTCTCTCAATATATCGGGCGTCCGTCAGTCCGGGTCAGCCCTCTCTCAATATATCGGGCGTCCGTCAGTCCGGGTCAGCCCTCTCTCAAAACCAGAAATATCATAGAAACAAACTATCTCAATGCGCAAATCAGAAAGCAAGATGAATGTGACAATATAAGTGAAATGCAAGTAACAATATATCCTGCAGCATGGAATAATAGTATGCGCATATAAACATATGCAAGCAATGCGAATAGCATAAATGTGCGGAATCGAGTAATCAACGCAACAGTAGAGAACCTGCCTCAATAGATATGTCATGCAACCTTGCCTTTTGAAATAAGACGAATCAGGGCTTTTGGTAAAACAAGGACTGCGGTGCTTTAAGAAAAGATGCATCATTTGAAAATATCCGTATGACCCTTCTGCCTATCTTTAAAATATCCCCGATTCGTTAGTTTGAAATAGGTATGACTTGGTCTAGTCTATTGTCTACTAAGTAATCTAGACTGGAGGGGTATGAAACCACCTAATCTGAGTCAATATATACATATAGATATGATAGTCGATGATCTCGCCTCAATAACATATCGTAAGATATCCTCGAGTCATGAGTGCGGATCTATCATCAATATCGGCTCGTACGGTAGATCGTCGTACGGCATCCCAATAGCTGGGTAGGGGTCAATATCACACTATCTAATCACATATCAGGTATCACTTATCATCAGATCACACCATCTGGGTACTACTGTAAGTCTAGTACAAATCAATACAATCTATAAAAATATGAATGCGGGTAAAGCACATGTCCAAAGGCCCGCTAAAACTATCATATCGCACCTCAAAAGCCACTATGTCACATCGCCGATCTCACGGCCTCACATCAAATATCACCTCAAACCCACGTATCACCATCAACCCGTATATGAACACATAGTCCCATACCCATGTGTAGATATACGCACCATCAAATGAAAGAATGAATGCAAGAATGTGTGTAAGTATAGGTGTGAGTGCAACCACTACTCTAGGGTTCGCACTACTAAAACCATATATTCTTATCATCAATAATATCATTATTACTAACAATGATCCTAAACAACACATAATAAATATACGTGTGTATACGTATTCGTATACAACACCACGGACTGCGGGGGTGCTATATGCCATCCACCCGACTTCTCCCCGTAGATATAAATCTACTCACCTTGTTTCTCATGTGTCAAAGCCGATGTCTCCATCTTCATCTTCTTTGCCTCAACTTCTCGTAGGGTACCTACAAGTATATCAAACACGCTAAAGCACATGAAAATCACATCGGAAACTAAAACAGCACACGCTACTCGCATAGGTAGAAACCTATCGCTTCGCATGTCAACACGATCAATATCCACCCGTCGCTGACGTCCCAACGCCACCCGACAGGAATGAATCACCAAAAACCAAAATCCATGCTAAAACAAGTCTCAAATCATGCACCAACATAGGAAAAATCATCCCAGATTTCACCCTAGATGGAATCTGTCAAAACTAGATATACCCAGGGTCTAAACTATAGGAAATGGGGCCATGCACAGAAAACGAGGAAAATCCCCTCTGCTCTGGCCGCAAATTGCGGCCAGAATGGGAGAATTAGTGGCCGTACGGATGAGTTGGGGGCTAGGGTTTGGGGTGTTGGTTCTATGGTGCCTGCACATCTCACTGTCAACTCAGTTTTATTTTTGGGATATCAGGGTGATAGCAGATTCAACATAACAGTCCCAGATTTCCTGTTTTCCCCGATATCGATTCCGAAATTCCGTATTCTGTTTTCCAGTTCAGGTTTGGGTTCAATTTAGCATCACACCAGGGTTTCTAGGGTCTCAACAAGCCTCAATTTCATCTTAGTTTCAGTTTTACCCTAAACCCTAACTTGAAGTCTCCAAAATCCACAAAACGACACGATATCGATATGAAACTAGATTGAATGCAAAAGAAATGAGATATTACGCTAAAAGGTGCAGAAATTACCTCCTTTGGCAACTCAAGAAAATTCTTGAGTTGCTCAAAGTCCTCCAAATCCAATCTTATTAGGCTCAATGTGAAGCTAGTGAGGTTGGGAGTAAGTTTTGTGAAGTGGGAATGGGGTTTTGGCTTTAGTTTCATGGTGGATCTTGGGTTTTAGTGAAGAGGGAGAATGAGGGAAGAGGGCAGCAGCAGCACAAGGGAGAGGGGAGAGAAAAATGAGGGTGAAGGAATGATGGAAGCATGGTTTCAAAAGTAAAAAGGTTGACCTATACCTACCCTCTCTCTCTCATCATTACTTACTTTTTCCTTTTCTTTTCTTTTTTCTTATCCTTCTCACCCCAATAGTGCATCCAAAAGAACCATGGCAACAAAAGAAGTGTAACACAAGTGTAACAAATGTCAAAAAATGATATGTGCACATTTTGCACAAAAAAGCTAAAAATCCAATTAGCGATTTTTATTCGCGATTAGCACTAAATTAGCATATAACTAGTCTTAAAACTTTAAAATGGCATAATTCCATAAAATACCCTATTTTAGAATTTTCAAAAATTTTCCAAAATTTTTCCCCATTTATTTGTATTTAATTACACCCGAATATTAAAATATTCATTAAAATAATATTAAATTATAAAAATTCCCGAAAATAATATTTTATTATTTTGGAAATGTTACAATTGGATTAATATAAACTTATCGCATCAAGTGCAAAAACAACATCTGGTGTGGTACTTGACATCTCATGATCGACTCAATTGCCTAAGCAAGTGATCTGCCAATCATGCACTTCCCTCTTTCCTTTAGTCTCTAAGACACCTTTAGAGAGGGTTACTCCATCACCTGCAGGTACTCCGCCATGCCAGGAGTCATCTATTCTAAAATACCATTAGAATACTGTCAAAGTACCTAGATTGGGAAACTACCCAATTCTAGATCTAAAACCATAGATCTAGTAACCAGAATGTCTAATATTATATCCACATCCTTTGTGGAGAAACAACTGTGTGACGACCAAAGTACAACCGATCGTAGTATAGGAATTTTACTTCCTACTCCGTGTATGTCATCCAAATACCAGGACATCACACCCTACTACCTTCTCAACAGATCTATCCCTTATTCTGATGAAGTCAAAGCCATGACTGTCTTATCAAAATTAGATGATCTAATCTCCGCTATATCTGCTCAAGCCTATAAATAGACATAAGCTACTTGCCCACTATGCTTCCGCTGCTCCTACTGACTACGACAACCCTCTGGTAGAATAATATATACGTATACTTCTAAAGCTAGTTTAGAACAACGCTATACATATCTTCCTGCCGGGTCTCATAGTTTGGAAAAAACAGTAGTGTCAAGTCTGGGTAAACAAGAACCTCCCTGTCACCGTCCTTGAGGCTACCGGAGTACCTCGCGGGTGTCTAAGGTCACCCTCCATGTCTGCGGAGTGGCTATTGGAATGTAAAACCTGATTGAATATATAGGTCCTATTAAATTTTTCGTAATCGTTTATGGTTCTAGAATCACTTCCAGTTCTACCATACTCCCACTACTGTTTTCTGAAAAAATCCATTTTACTAAAACTGTGGCGAGTCTAGAACAATATCACTATTGATCTTCCAGATGGTAGAAATGTCAACCTTCTTCAAAGCCAGGGCCAACCCACAAACAGCCATTACAGAAACGTGCCTTGAGTTATCCAGTGTATGGTTTTAAGCATAAGCTGGACAACTCCCCGTATCTTAACATCGTTAAGATATGAACCATTCTATATACAATATAGAAATAGAGGCACTAATTTAATTCGAACCAGATTCAAATCATACAGCTGTTTCCAGTGCATATCATCTTAATGGAAAAATGCTAATCAACATTACTCAACTTAGGAATCCATCCAATTATGAGTAACCTGAAAGAGAAACAAGTTTCTCAAAAACCATTACTATCATCTGAATACCAGTCACAAGAATCTACATCTTCAATCTCTTTGATGAATCTCGATACTTGTGACACCTGGTTCTCTACTTTATTCTTATACCCAAAACTTCTCAAAACTTAGACATTGTATTTCTACGAAACACTTGTTTAAAAACTAGAGAAGTCACAAGTAAACATAACATAGTATGAGGACCTACCCCTTTGTCCTGACGGACACTGGACAACATACAATACTCTGTATAAGTCCGCTGAGTTGAATAGCTCTAAACCTGTGCATCGCAGGTTGAAAACTGTACCCAGACGATTTCCACAAATATCACCAATTACAACGAATTCCGATATAATGAGGATAATCACCTAATTCCCAATAACTTACTCCCACTCATCGTCTGTAAAACCATTCAGATATGAGAATGAAACCTGGTAAATACATACCCTGGAGTAAGTATGTAATCGGGAAATCAGTTTTCCTTTAACAATGCACTGAAATATGAAAATGTTTCGTAGGGGTATCCTGGTATTCTTAGTAATGCCTCTTCCATAATCCAATTCATGACTTTAACCGTATATTTCCTTTGCCAATTCTCCAAATCCCTTTATTTGTCTTTATTCATTACCTTCTATACACCATTGTTAGGTTAAGTGGTTTTCTTCCTTCCCTACCGTTCGGCACCAGCCTATGGTTTGGAAGAAGACTATCCAGTAAGCATAACAGTTGTACCCTCCTAAACCAAGGAGTACTCACAACTTGAGAGAAGGTGATGATAAAATACAACTGAATAATACCTTATTCTATTTCTCCCGAAATAGGGAAAAAGCAAAGGTGAAAAAGGAGTGGCGATGAAGTACGCGGTTTGGTCGTGAATAATAACAGTCGCAATTTACTTTGCCCTCTTTCTAATCCCTTAATTTTGTCTTTAGTTATTACCTTCTGTACACCCTACTTAGGCTAATTGGTTTTCTTCATTCCCTACCTTTCGGCACCTGCCTACGGTTTGGAATAAGACTATCCAATAAGCGTAATAGGTGTACCCTCCTAAACCAAGGAGTACTCACAACTTGAGAGAAGGTGATAATAAAAGACAACTGAATAAACCAATTCTATTTCTCCTGAACCTGGATCCAACCTCGAAGAAGTCCCTTCGAGTTCGTATATAACCATACGATGGATCTATCCAATGGAAGTGGATGTCCGTAATAATACGGAGTGTTCTGAGGAATACAAAGGGTAAAAGAAGAAGCGGCAATGACTTATGCAACTTTAGACAATCCAAAAGCCAGTATTTTAAGAAGGTTCGGTCAACTCGGTCACTGAGTCATAGTTTAGGGTCGGTCAAAGGTTGCTGCTAAAGAGAGAGAAAAGAAACACTCTGCGTGCACTCTAACCTAGATCAGAATGGCTATCACTTTATCTAATCAGTAAACCTCCCACTGTAATCTCAAATTCTCCTCCAAACCTGAAAGAAGAATTAGTCGGGATCACCCGAAGAGTAAACTAACTCATCAATGAGAATCGGGATCCAACTATCATCGCATGATAACTTGATGGAAGCCACTCAAGTTATCACACTCCAGAAGGTATGCGCATACCTGGCAAGTTTGCTTTATGTTTGAAACTCCAGATGAGAATTTTTGCCACATGCTCTTATGACCTTGACGAAGGCCAATAAATCATAAGTCGCATGTCAAGTTCTACCCGTCATTGTCCAGGTTAATTTGAACCCACCCGTACATGCCCTTGACGAAGGCCAACAAGGCTATACGACTGTCCCAAACCAACACATCTATCTATGCAACAAATGAATACCCAGCAACTACCAAACACTATGCCTTGACGAAGGCCAACAAACATAGCTTGAATACTACTGACCATCCATAAGAAACGACGGAGGGCTACGGCTGGTTTTTGGCGAAAAACCTTTAACGTAATGAACTTGATCTCGTTGAAGTAACCTGATAGCTTTTTATAGAATATAGTGACGAAAACATTTTGCTAAAGAGGTCACTCCCGGTGAAGGGATATCGGCTCTTTTCTCATGGAATGAGGTGCAGGATATTTCAACTGAATACCGTGATGCAAAGCAACTTGTAATCGACTATATTTAATTTAGTACCCTGACGTAAACTTCTGCCCAAGGGGTCACTCCCGGTGAAGGGATCTCGGCCCTTGCCTCATGGAATGAGGTGCAGGATATTCCAACTGAATACCGCTATGCAGAACAAAAGGAAACATCTTTGCAATAACACCTTTTAAAATTGGTTCCAACAACATCAAATATAGGTTTGTTTTACTTTGAATTGATCAGAATCAACGCAGTCCAATCAATCAATCACACCAGAAAAGAACGAAAATATAATGTACGTATATGTCATCCGCATTTGCCACTGGGTCCCGTCATCACCCGTTAGGTTACTTAACTAACGACAGAGCGGGGGCTGGACTAGCGCGGGTGTAAAACATATACAATATCTAATAGTATATATACCAATATACAATAATCGCTCCAGGAGTGATAATATGCAGCATTACAGAAAAGTAATAAGCATCACAGAACAATACAGATAATCTGGGATCCCCGGGTTTCACAGAGCCGCTGCTGAAACCTGACGTTCCCATGGTCGTGTGGATAGCCTGTGCAATGAAACCTAGAACCCTACGGGTGCAGCAAGTTACCCGCCAAAACCTGAAGCGAGGTAGTCCCCACAACATAGTGAATGGAACACCCGGCACTTCACGGAATCCGGTAAATTGAGCACCCCACCTTGGGTCAACCTGTACCCCCTACGAGTGCGGCGAATAGTCTGCCAATTCTAGAGTGAGGTCCCTTTGCCCCTCAAAACCATGAGATACGGACCCGTTGCGCTCCAGAACCCGGCTATCCGTGCACTCCTTCGCGGGATAAACCTAGTACAGAAATAAAAATATGTACAACGGGTACATCGACCTCAACCCAGTCGTACCCCAAAAGAATATTATACAAACAGGCAGTAACAGCAGTCCACATGTTGGACGTCCGCCCCGCAATATCAAATGTACAAATAAATCCAAACTGCACTACCATTGCACCCTGCTATCCACCACGACATATCCGCAACATCACAGCACAACACAGAACATCAACACGAATGTCACGTTCGCAAACCCGTCTAAAAGAACTATAGCAATCAGACGCGGTTTACCGATCAAATGACATTCACGGTCGGAGATATAATGTAAATACTGCATACTAACAAATTTAAAATTTTGATCAACTAAATTTCCCGAAGTTGGCCCCACTCACATCTGCTGTACAGTAACAAAATCTGGACCCAAAAGAACAGTACCAAAACCCACAATTTCCAAAAACAAACAAACTGAGAATAATTGGATTACTGTTCCCACATAACGGCCGCGGTTCCGCTGTCAAACCCTAGATTTGACCGCGGATCCGCGGCGTTACTGTAGGATCACTTGTCCAATTTTCATCCGTATGCTTAGAAAACCCTGCTTAATTTTCTGTGATATGTAAAATCAGTTTTTGATACTGTTTAAAATCAACAGAAACTTTAGCACTTGAAAATTGTGTTTTTCAAAATTCGGTTCGATCAATATTTTAAACGCGTTAGCACAAGTTAGTATAGCTTAATGGTGAGACTCTGATACCACTGTAAGTCCACGGTAGCACCCCGGCCGTCTAACAGACGCCAAATCCGGAACAAAAACTTTTTACAACTGGCGCTATCGCGTACTATAACCCGGATCTGCCAATAAAGATAAACTAACATACTACAAAGGGGGTTGGAATGTTATACCGAACGATCCGAGTCCTTCGGTCTTCAACCATCATCCCACGCTTTATTGCAGCAGCTCCGATATCCTGAATCTCCAGTCTCGTCGTCCAGGTGGCACCACATCGACGGATCTTTAAACGGTCTCCCGCCTCTGAACCGAGGCAACTCGCTCGTCAAGTTTGCTAAAAGAGACGACCAAGATGATTTAGAGAATGAGTAGAACACTTTGTCTCGTTATGTCCAAGGCTATAGACGAACGGTTAATGAAGTTGCCTTTTGGATCGGGTGAAATGAGAAAGAGGCTATCTAATTTTCATGAACCCGAATCTATCATAATCTTTTCTCTAGCAACCATAATTCTATCAAGAGAGGTGGCCGGCCATATAAAGAGGAGGGGGTGAGTGTAGGAGCAAGGGGGGTGACCACAACAATGAAGCTTATCATAACACCTTGTATGAACACATTAAAAGCAAACCAATGAACATAAACCTAGTCATTAACCTAGTCACCCTTGCATTAAATGAATCATTAAATGCAATAATGAGTCACTTAACACCTCACCATCCTAGTCATCATCTAGAAGCATCCACACTCATCTCAAGAAAAGATAAATCCGTATTTGATCGAATGTTAAATACGGCTGATAGAAAACTGGAAACTTCCAAAAGTGATCCTGAAACGAATTTCAGGATAACCCAGTATCTTTATAAACATACCCGCATTTGTATTACGACCGAATATAAATGCAACTGAGACAAAGAAATTATATCTACACAGTATAATACTGGGTTCCGGCTTAAACCAAACCTACCAGTATTATCTGCCCGAAAAATGACACGTGCGAAAACGCACGTACATTTTCCGAATCTTGCCATAAACCCATACGGCCTCTACAACGTTTCGCCCGAACTTGAGAAAATGTCTGTGGGGGACTCTAATGACTCATCAACACACTGACACTGGGTATAACCCTAGCACGTCAGAGGTACAAGCTGTACGTAACGGTTTGCCTATGTATTGATTAGAAGGGAAGCCGACGAGCGAACTCATCCATAAACCCTACTGAGCCTAACAGTGACAATATACATACAGTCCGGTCCGTTCGTCTATGAGTACGCATATCTGCCTAGGTGGCTAGTAACGTCAGACCCCAATAGCAGTATAAGTCATGTCAGAGAGTGGCCCAGAACACCCTGAGATACTACTGGAGTATCTACCAGTAAACCTCCTGCCTCGGCCGAGGGCTTTGTGTAATGGATTTCCTAGACTCAGCGCGATCTTACCCCCAATACTGGGAGCGACGAATTCCCTACCGATCCGCTCACTTGCCTCCAATGTGGCTCGGGACTGTACCCAACTAAAACATGTTTGCACAACTCCTTTGAGCGTGGTAGGGTAGTAATCTAAGCACAGTGGGAACTCACATGAGACAAATAACGATCTCAGGTCGATGAACTAACCTGTACACATGTCACCAGGGAACTGCTATCTGACGATATGTATAATACCAACTAGCATGTTCCCGGCGAGTCCTGTCCGGTGTACTTATAACCCAATGAGCACCTGTATACATCTTAGGGGATCAAACTGACATCGGTGGCTTGTGAGACCGGCCACCGCCCCTCGTTGGGGTCTCGACTGTATACACTAGTCTACTCTGGAGTATCGATGCCCTGTCTCGAAACTCCCACGACTAGGGAAACTTTTAAGAATGTGCTTACAGACCCCAGCTCCCACGTATATGATCGCCATCATACTGCTGGTAGTCAAGCAAGAATCCTATGGGCTCTATCATCATGCAATAGTGAACTAAAGCATGTATACGATGATAAAGACAAACCAGATAGCAAACTATCATCTCGAGGAAGACTGTCATATCGGTATAGGTCCTGCCTCAATCATTGCAATCACGTACCCGCGATCCAGTAATTGACTTTGAGGGCACTATCTCCAACACGTGCAAGCAATCAAGTGTGCAGTAATAACTTGGACGATATAAAATAATGGGATGCACCAGAATCGAATAATGCTAATGCGGGAAAATCATGAACAAGTAGGATACCTGAAAAAACTTCATCTGAAGCCTTGGCCTCTTCGGCCGTCAGAGTAAAGGTTCGAGCTTGATTAGGTCCCTGACTTATCTGCTTCTGCCCCTGAATCTGCCTCTGCGGTGGATTCTGAGCATCTTCCTTCAAACGTAGCTTCGACGGGTAAACACTGACAGTATGATCAGCTGATCCGCAAACCAAACAAAGTCCAAGCTTCCTTCGACAATCCTTCTGCAGGTGTCCAGGTAGATGGCAGAATTCACAAAACATCCTTCCTTTCTGCTCGGGCACGACGGTCTTCTTCATAGGCACCACGCCACATCGGTTTACCGGAATACCTCTGTGTGTAGGAGCTTGGTTCGGCGTAAACGCCGGCTTCCGTACTTGTACTGCCTGCTATTGTGCACCCCTTGTCCTCACTGATAAGCTCTGCTGCTCTCTGGATGCTTTAAGAACTTGCGAGAAAGTGGTCAATCCCAGAGATATAATGTGCCTCTGGATTTCCATGTCCAAACTGCGCATGCCTTATCAGCATCGTTGGCAACCAAAGGTCCAGCGAATCGACTGAGCCGTGTCCACTCAGCCGCATGCGCATCCACGGATCCGCCATTCTGCTTCAATTTGATAAACTTTCTTCCATTTCTTCCCGTGCAGTTTGCGGAAAGAACTTCTCCAAGAAACACTGCGAGAAAGTTTCCCAACTGATCGTCTTGGTCAAATGGGTCTTTTCTACTAGCCACCACTCACGGGCATAGTCCACCAATTGGATGCGTACAACATCCACTCTCTTGTCCTTCGGAATCTATGCTGCAACGAGCAGATTCTGTGTATCGACTAGCCACTTCTCCGCTGGCAATGGCTCCTCCAAACCAGTGAAAGTGGACGGACAAGTCTCCTGAAATCCGCCACGGTACCCACACGCTGTACTGGTTTGGCTACAACAGTGTTTACGGACTGCTGGACAGTCCGCAAACCTTCCTGAAAAGCTTCGTCTTGCCGCTGATTTACCTCAGTTTGCCGGTTCTGGTTCTCCAGCATCCCACGAATTACTCCAAGCAATGCGACGTCATCAACACGCTTCTGGTACGACCGCAGGTTCCTTCCTGTTATGATCCTGAAACCAAGACACCGACGAGGATCAGCATGATAAACAAGATTCAAACTTGTGATAAAACATAAACTGGTAAGCAATGAAACCGAGAGAAGCAAGGTAATATAATGACCATAAAACAAGGATGTGAATCAAGACTAGGACTCCAAATTACTTAAATAAAGTACCGCATTGTAACCATGCTGCAGTTCATAGTTACAATCGCATAACTCCGTTCAAGTCGCCCAAATCCTAGTATCAGAATAGAGAGAAGCAATAGGGAACCAGATGGTTTCACGTCAAGATGCAAAGTTGTTTGCATATCGTCAAGACAAGGGCCAAGAGAAAGATATGATTCAAGAATTATGATAACAATGTGGCAGGACATGTTCCTAATTATGGGTTTCCTGATTCGTGTATTGGGTCCAATACCTAACTACAAAAGAGTCAAACCCGATTAACCTAAATCCTATGGCTCTGATACCAAACAAATCCTGGCATGCCCCGCTTCCCAGAGTGCGCTAAGATCGGCACGTGAGAGAGACAACCATGCTACCTGTGGCTAGGAAACATCCATCCACAGTCACATTATGGTTGTCTATAAGATATCAAGAACAGTAGAAATAAATAATCTATCTAGTACATGTCCATATGCCAGAATTAATGAGTCAAGAAATATAAATGTGCGGAAGCAATAAATCCAATAAGCAATAACATCTGGAAAGTACGTCCCAAATACGGGTTCACATTAGGAAATGAAAGTACGGAAAGGAAAATAAACAAAGCTAAACACTAACATTCTCCTCACTGTTCGGCATGTCGGCCGAAATACTCCTGATCAGCCTGCGAAAGAGATAAAAGATCTGGGCCATGCAAAACCCAGACGTCAGTGCGTCATAATAGCAATAATAATAAGCAACCATGATGTAACGAGATATGCAGGAATGAATTATAAATAGTAACATGAATGTAATAAGTAAACACAGATATAGAACAATGAAGTGTATCAGTATATGTGACGTGCAGTGATCAATCTAAACTGTGCTACTGGGTTATTTATTCTAAATTTTGTTTGAAATCAATTAGTGTACTCCTCCATGTAACTCAAAAGAATATGTCCCGTTATTCCCCGGGATCATGGATCAAGTAATACCCTTTTAAGCTACACTTCAGTTACACTTTTGATTTCCCCATGCCCTCAATGTTATGTGTTCAAGTCAGGTATTGATAATCTAGAGCTAATGCTAACACAGGATCAAGCAGGTACAGGTTTGTCTATGTAGACAATAGGATACGTCCGTCAGGACAACATGTCAGGATTGTCGGCATTAGAAACAAGATCAGGTAACAGGTCAAGTAGTGGTGTATCAGGTCATGACAGGTAGTTCACAGATATCAAACGGATGCTCATAATAAAACTGTAGCAAGTACGGATGCACGATAAAAGTACGGATGTATAGTAAAACACGGATGCACAAATATCTATCAGGGATTACATCTACAACTCCATGACTACGCATGATGCACTTTATCAAGCATGGGGTGTTAATATAACAGTAACATGAAATAATGTGATCTGGCATGCAACTAGATATATAATAAATGATACGGATGAAAACGGATATCGGAAAAATGGTAAACTGTAACATGGATTCACAGTACAATAAATATGCAATATTCTTATTAATATAGATGCGAGTATAATAATATAGCCCATATCAAGCTAACTTGCATGCAACCAGATATGTAATTAATGATATGGATGCGTACGACTATCCGAAAACAGTAAAACAGTAATATGGATGTACAATGCAGTAAACATGTGATATTTTTATTCATATGGATTCAAAATATGTAGCATAGCATGTAATAAGATAAACTTGCCTAATCGGATCTCACGACGGGGTGCGTACGCTGCGTCCGACGTCGGGTAAATGCCGTAAAGCACACACGGCACACGGGACAGGTCTAGGCAAAGCAAGAGGGTGACCACGCTAGTTAGGAACGTCCACTAGGTCGACCTGATCGTCGGCGACGGGCACGGCTTCCGCGGCGATCACCGAAATCAAGAACCAAGAAAAAGAGAAGAAGAAGAAGTAGAAGAAGAAGAAGGACGAAGAGCAGGGGTTTGATGCTTTGGTGTTTGGCTCAAGGGTCAGAGAAAGGTGCGATGGGGTGACGTCAACGGTGGGCCATTGACGGCGAGGCCCACGGCAAAGAGCAGTGGCAACTAGGGTTTCGGGTGCAGGAAAGAAGAGGAGGCCGGGGGCTACAGGGAAGGTAAGGATGAGGTCGAGGAGAAGGAGAGGGGAGCAGGAGAGCGTGGTAACGAGGATGGTGGCGACGGCAAGGGGTCACTGGCGACGAGTGTGCTACAGCCGCAGTGGGTTTTCTTGGGTTGAAGTCATGGTTTGGAGAGATGAGTGAGAAGATGCAAGCGAAGGTGGAGGTGAAAAGGTGAGCAAAGAAAGGAAGGAAGGCAAGGATGATGTCGGCGGCGATGGAGACGGCGACGAGGCGAGCGCGGGCACAGGCGTGGGTTCGAGAGAGGAGGCAGCGGGAAAAAGAAAATAAAGAAGAAAGAAGGGAGGTGAGTGTAGTGAGAAGAGGGGGGTGACGGGATTCTCGTGGGGAAAAGAATATATACAGAGAAGAGAGAGAGAGGCGTGGGATCAGTTAAAGGAAATCTTTTAAAGAAAATTTAAAACGAAATAAAATATACTAATATAATTTTTAACAGTTGAAAATCTTAAGAATAAAATATTTATTGTAATTGAGATTTTGGCTAATACAAAAATAGTCCAAAACACGCCCGGGTCGGGTCTAAAATTACGGTTTGAAAATACGGTTAATATACATGTCAACTAAAACCAAAATAGGATATCCGGGTAACTAAAATGCATACCCCCAAGAACGGATACACGTAGCGTGCACGTAGCAATCCAAACGAGTCTGTTTCACTGAACAGGACGAGAACACGATGTACGAATGCTACAACAGGGTTAGGGATATGGTACAGGCCATGCAAGATACTTTTAAAATATTTTATTTGACTTTATTTGTTATACTAAAAAATGCAGATGCCAGAAATAATGCCAGTATGTAGTATAAACAATATTAAAAGTGCACGGATCCTCATAACTAGCCGGGATAAATCATAAACAGGAATCAATACGGTTTCCAACAAGCGGGTCGGGTTGGATGCAAATACAGATACCAATTACACTATTCACATCCAAATAACAATAAATCAAGAAAAAGCCATAAATAAAGAAATATCCAAAATAGAACTGGTATAAATGAATTAGAGTGTTACAGATGTATTTAGCCTTTATCTTCTAGTATTTCACGGTATCTAGCTTGAAACTCTTCCAACATACCGTCCCTCCACTATGGGTAAAGACAATGGCTGCGACTGACATTCAGTCGACCTTATCACTCTGGAAGCTCGAACCAAGAACATTCTTTTAGTGCTTCTCAAGTACTTAAGAATGTCCTCCACAGCTGTCCAGTGATTCTCCCAAGATCCGATTGATTCCTGATCACTACACTATCCTTTCCATTAAGATGAGGGTGTTCACTTCATTTTGTAGGGTTCCTAGGCACACTAATGAGGTCCCACAAGGCATCAACCATGCCAAATTCAAAAATTCTAGGTGCCGAGAAACCCTAATGCGATCGTTAACTAGAAGCAAAGGCGAAAACTATGCAAGTAAACATCTTTATTGCTAAGTGATCGAAAATACAACCTTTGTAGTCCGGTCCACCACTTCTCTAGCTCCTTGATGAAGTCCCTTCGCTGGGATCACCGGGTCCCGGACTTTCGCGGTGGTTTCATCGAAGAAATGATCGGGCTAGGTCGATGACTTCGATGCCGAAGATGATCTACGTCGAGGCGACTCTAACTCGAGCTCCAACTTCACCAAGTCATGAAACTTGTGAAGAAAACACCCTATACTACATGGCAAGTGGTAGAGGATGAAAAAATAGGAAATGGGTTCACTTTGGATTTGGATTTCTCACTTGGAATCATCACTTAGAATTTTCTAGCCATGGTTTCTTCTCTTCATGAAGAAGATGAAGAAGAAGAAAGAAAAAGAATTATGAATAATAGAAAAACAAGTGATGGTTATCATAATGCAACCATGGTTAAGTGTAGAGAAGAAACTAGGGTTAGGTGAATGGTTAGGGTTAAGGAAAGAAACAAAATGGTCAAGCTTTCAAAGCTTCATGAAGCTTCAACAAAATACAAAAGTAGCAACCATTTCATTTCTTGTCCAAATATAAATGAAAAGAAATAAATAAATAAGTAAATCAAACCCTAACCATTAACTTAATCATGGTTTAGTCATACACACCCAAATTTGCATGTATCATCAAACATGATACAAACCTGTGCACAAAACTATATCATATATACAATGTGCACATCAAGTGAGAAAATCCATTTTAAGTGAACCAATACTAGTTAATGTAAAGTAATATATCTAATATATATAATTATACATTAAATCATTAAATCAACACTTGATTTAACGATCCGGTCATATCGCATATGACCGACTAATATCCAATGTATCGACTCATCGAATCAATCCTTGATTTGATAACTAGGTTATATCGCATACAACCAATCGATACATTCATCGCGAGAATAGAATACAGTATCACATGCTGGTATTATTTTCGGTCCCGCACATATCTAATATGCGCTCCTATTTCGTTTCGCTTGAGCCAGGAAACCTCTCTGTAGGACTCTAAAGACTCGTCAATACGCCGGCAGCAGGTGATGATCATATCAAACAACCACAAGCCGCAAGCGGTTTACTAAACGTAACGGCCACCCGGGTATTGAGCGATCAGAAGATCAACGAGCAAGCCAGCTCACACTTCTGTGAATCCAACCAGTAACACTTACCGTACAGTCCGGTCTCGTCGTCTGATATGTCGCATATCTTGCTTAGGGGTGGTAAACGTCAGACCCCAATAGCTCTATAAGTCGTGTCGATGTGAGATCTATAACAGTTCGAGAAACTACTGGTAACACTTACCAGTAAATCTCAGCAACCCTGGACAGGGATTTCCGGTTATAGCCAATCGAACACAGCGCAACATCAACTCCCTATACCGGGAGAGACGAATCCCCTCCTATCGCTCATTGCCTCCATGTGATTCGGGATTGTACCCAAAAGCCACCATTTTGCACGCCCTCTTGGACGTGGTAAGGTGGAAATCAAAGCACAGTGGGAATCACACAAGTCTCTATGACGATCTCGGGTCAACAGACTACTCTATAAAAGTGTCACCAGAGAACTGCCATCTGATGTAAGGTATAATACCATCTGGGAGTTCTCGGCGAGTCCGTCCAGTGTACCCAGTCTCCACTGAGCACCCGGATATCATCTCTGATGTCAAACACCAATGGATATGGGATCATCCATCGCCCATCTGTATGGGTCGAGAAGGTATACGCTAGTCTACTCTGGTATATCGATGCCCCGTCTCGATACACCCACGACTAGGGACCTTGAAGGATGTACTTATGGACAACCATGTCCCCACTAGTATGATCCACATCATAGTCCAGGTAGTCAAGTACACATTCTAAGGGCTTTACCAACATGTAACAGAGAGACAATCAGTATACACGTTAAGGTAAAGAGTAACCAGATAGCATACTATCATGTCGAGCAAGAAAGTCCTCCATATACATGTCCCAGCATCCACTACAATATACATCCTATGTGCAGTAATGGCTTCTAGGGCATACATATAACTAACAATCTCCCACTTGCACTAGGGCCATCTGTAGCAGTGGTTGTAGTATCTCATACTCAACCATCCCATAAAAGTCTTTCTCTGGGAAAAGGCCTTTGTGAGTGGATCCGCCGTGTTGACCTCTGAGTCTACTCTCCTTACCTCGATCACCCTGGAGATCAACTATCTCCATGATCAGGTGATACTGCCTTAGAATTTGTCTGGATCACTGATGGGACGGATGTTCCTTGGCATAAGCCACAACTCCATTGTCACACAATGGGAGGAACTAAGTTCATCTCATGAACCATTATGCACCCAGACTGCCTCTTTGGTAGTATCTTAATTAGCGATGTATCCATCCTTTATCGTCTAGTATGCCACGGTATCTAGTTTGGAACTCTTCCAACATACCGTCCATTTACCGAGGGTAAAGATAATGCCTGTGACTGACATTCAGTCGTCCTTATCACCCTGGAACATTTCCAGTGATTCTCCCCAGGATCCATTGATACCATCTTACTACAGCTAGTGAGAATCCTAACATCCATTTAGATATATTTCATGGATCCAAAACACAGGATTTAGGAAGTATCTCTTTGATCCTATTTGGAGAATCCTTGTGATAGGCGGAGATTGACCAAGCGTAGCATAGGAAACACCTTCCCTATCAAGAGTATGGCATCTACGTACTCTACGAGGATCACCACCATACTCCCTACTACCTTTTTGTATATACAAGGTTCATCTACCATTTTGATGATGTCAAACCGTTTGACTTAATCATCAAAACAGATGTTCCAACTCCGCGATGCCTGCTTTATCATATAAAACATCTTACACACGTTTCTGCTGCTCCCACTGTCTACGAAGCCCTCTGACTGTGTACTTATAGACTCTCTCTTCTAAAACATCATTTAGAAAAGCAGTCATGACACCCAACCGCCAGATATCGTAGTTATGGTATGTAGCCGTGACAAGTAGGATCTTGATGGACTTAAGCATAGCTACTTGAAAAGGTTTCACCATTATCCACGACTGGTTGATGACGAAAACCTTTAACAAGTCTAGCTTTGAAAGTCTCAACTTTTCCATCTACACCAAGTAATCTTCTCAAGATATACTTGCTCCTGATGGGGATTTAACCCTTCAGAAAAAGCAACAAAAGTCCATACTTTGTTGGTGTATAAGGATTCCATCTCAGATCGCTAAGCATCCAGTTATTCTTACAGAGTCCCACTCCTGATGGCCAGCTCGAAACTAGTTAGGTCATCATCTCATGATGCATTCCTCTCTCCCACTGTCATAGAGAAACCGAAGTATCTCTCAGGTGGGTGAGGAACCCTACTAGATCGGCGGAGAGGCTGAGGTTCGTTGGTAACTATTGAATCCTGTGGTTCTGTCAAATCATCAGCTGCAGTTTGTATAGCTGGAACCTTTCCAGTTCTACATAACTGTCATTGCCTCGAGCTTGTCCGGATTTTGCTTTTAGACATAGGCCGGAAAACCCTAAATCTTAACAAACTTAAGATATGGGCTCTTCCCTTTCCATATCACATATGAAGTGGTAGGAAACTGATTTGATTTGAACCCTATTCAATAGGTATGCAGCTTCTTAAGTGCATAACTCCCAAAAAGAAATAGGTAACTCAGTAGTACTCATCATAGAGGACACCATATCACATAGGGTGTTATTGCCCCACCCCGATATACCATCGTGCTATGGTGTATACGGAGGAGTAATGCTGAGAGAGAATCTTATTCTCCTTTAGAATAAACCAGGAATTCCGTGCTCAAGTATTCTCCTCCTTGATCTCATCAAAGGACATAATACTTATACTCATATTTTTGGTTCTCTACTTCTAAATCATATTCTGTGAATATCTCAAAAGGTTCGGACTTGTGTTTCAACAGGAACATATTTCTGAATCTTGAGAGATCATCAGAGAATGTAATGAAGTAAAAAAGAACCGGTCTTGGTATGCGTAGACAGGGGACCTACATACATCAACATGTATCACCCCAAGAGTTCACTAACTCTTTCTCTGTCTCCAGTAAACAGAGCTATGGTCATCTTATCTTTGTGACATGACTGGCAAGTTTCACAAGATGTAAATTCAAAATAATTTAAATATGCATCTAAATGTAACTTCAGCCAGTCGGGTCGCATTGATATGACCTAGTCTACAATGCCTTAAGAAGGTTTCGTTCATTTCTGAACTCTTCCTCTTGTGTGTGTTCCGTATACTAAAAACTGTAGTTTGATTTAGAACATCAATACTTTTAGATAACGTGCCTGAACCGATCAACTTTTGATATAGGAAATGTTCAAAACATTATCCAACAATACAAAATTTTATCATTTCTTTACTAATAAACAGATTGATATGATTTTGTATATCAGGTTCGGTATCTAATAGCATTTGTTCAGAATCAATGTATTGGTAATACAGGGTGACAGTGACCAACAGACTTGGCTGCAACGCTTGCACCATTTTCTGTCTCATGAAACTTATCACCCGTTCTCAGTTCTTTACCTATCTGTAGCCTATGTAACAAATTACATATGCGGGATCCTGATCCGGTATCACATACTCAGGACGTAAAGGATACTGAGAAACAGTTCTTTATAATGAACACACCCGAAGGAGATGCATCACATGCACTTTCTTCGTTTGGGCGGCATGGGAATCCTGGTATTCCCCAATTTCCTGCTCTGTCTTATAACAATTATAAGTTGGAGCGGGACCAACGTTCCCCAACTCAGTATAACAAGCGGGTTCGGTCAATACATCCATATTATTATCTTGATTAAGGCGTGATATGGTCGCTACCTGGAGAGAGAGAGAAGAAAACACTCAGCGTGCGCTCTTGCAAGATCAGATTGGTTATTATTTTATCTAATCAGGATGGCTCCCACTGCTTTTTATCAAATTTTCCTTCAAACTCTTAAAGGAAAGACTAGCCGGGATTAATTACACGATACAAGTTCGCCAATCTTTCAGCCAGGCCAGTGTCGGTACTTTGAGGGAGGTTCCCCGTGCTTTCGCACGGACCTAATTAATGTAAACCTCATTTTCCCAGAGGCGTAACCTCGTTAACACCTTTCTAGACACCTACTTGATCGGCTAATTGTAATATGTAAAACTCTCCCAGGAGTAACTCTTACTCGCAGCGGGTATCGGGATCCAACTATCTCATAGAAGGTATGCAATCTCATTGCAAATTTCAACACTTGAAATTACCGATAATGTTTTTCTCCTAGCGTGCTATGACCTTGACGAAAGCCAACAAACCATAGCCTGCTAGTCAAGTTCAACCCGTACATTTCTTGAATGAATTAAACCCACCCGCACGACCCTTGACGAAAGCCAACAAAGCCGCACGACTACCTTAATCCAATGGCATCGTATGCAGCAGATAAGCAGCAGATAGCTACCGCACATTACACCTTGACGAAAGCCAACAAATGTAGCATGAATACTATATACAACTTATCTGTAATGACGGAGGGCTACGACAGGTTTTTCTGAAAACCTATTGCGTAATGAACTTGATATCGTTGTAGAATCAAATGATTTTAAAATGGAGTGTTTTGAGGCTTTTCTAGTTTTGCTAAAGGGGTCACTCGCGGTGAAGGGATCGTCGGCCCTTTCCTCGTCGAATGAGGTGCGGGATATATCATATATATCATTGTGCAAAGCAGAAACTATAGAAGCAATCAAAAGACAAACCGAGTGTGTAGCATCTGCAGTTATTGCTAAAGGGGTCACTCCCGGTGAAGGGATCTCGGGCCTTTCTGTAACACTTTGAATTTCCGTTAGAATGTTTTTGTGATAATTAGTAATTGTACATGTTATTATATATGTGTTTATAGGATTATTAGTTATATTTAGTCGTGTTAGCAAATTTGGAAAATTTTCCTTTGTAGTGTATACCATGCACACTTAGCCATTTTTGTGACTTAGGGTTTTGGTAACATGTTAACCATTCTTTTGTGCATGGTTCTTTTTAATTCCCCGCCATTTTATTCATATCATAACCCTTTTCATAATTCAATATCCTAATAAAAAGAAGTGAAGCATGGTGTTAGGTGAGAGGTTGACTTTTGACCCCCATTTTCTTCTCTTCTCTCTTTCTTTCCCCATTTCAGAAACTCCTGCAGGAATTACAGCAGAAAAACCCATCTTTTCTCCATCTTTTCTTCTCCTCTTTGTAGGGTTCCTAGGCACCCTAATGAGGTCTCACAAGGCATCAACCATGCCAATTTCAAATTTTAACGGTGCCGAGAAACCCTAGAACGGATCGTCGGCTAGATGTTTAGGCGAAAAATAAACTAGTTAACAACTTAACAAAAAGGAAACGGAAATACAACCTTTGTAGATCCGGTGCTCCACCGCCATAGCTCCGCAATGAAATCTCCTCGTTGTCCATATCAAATCCTGGGCTCTAGCGTCGGCTTCATCGGAGAATGGACGGGCTAGGTCATCGACGACGTGCCGAAGATGATCTACGTCGAGGCATCGCTAGATCAAGCTCCAACTTCACCAAGTCAAGAAAACTTGTGAAGGAAACACACTCTACTACTTGGCAAGAGGTAGAGGACGAAGAAATAGGAAGTGGGTTCACTTTAGAATTGGATTTCTCACTCTTTTTCTCACTTTGCCATTAAAGCTTTCAAGCTTTTTCTAGAAGTGAAGAAGAAGAAGATGAAGAATATGATAAGTATTGAATAATTAGAAAATAAATGAAATACTTATCATATACTAACCTTAGTTGAGTGTAGAGAATAGACCATGGTTAACTTGAATGGTTAGGGTTAAGTATAAGACAAGAGTGAAGACATAGTCAAAGCTTCAAGAAGATTCAACTAACAAACAAAATAATCCACCATTCATTTATCCTTTCCAAAATGAAAAAGAAAATAAATAAATGAATAAATAAGTAAATGGAAAAACAATACCCTAACCATTAGTTTAACCATGGTACATTCTTTACACTTAACCAAGTAAACATGTATCATCAAACATGATACAATCATTTGCACAAAAAGTATATCACATATACAACTTGTACATCCAAGTGAGAAAATCCATTTAAAGTGAACCAATACTAGGTAATGCAAAGTAATATATCAAATATATAATTATACATTAAATCATTAAATCAACACTTGATTTAACGATCCGGTCATATCGCATATAACCGACTAGTATCCAATGTATCGGCTTATCGAATCAATCCTCGATTCGATAACTAGGGTATATCACATACAACCATTCGACACATTCATCGCGAGAATGAAATACGGTATCACATACACGCATTATTCTCGGTCCCGCGCATATCTCATATGCGCTCCTATTTCGTTTCGCTTGAGCCAGGAAACCTCTGTGTAGGACTCTAAAGACTCGTCAATACGCCGGCAGTAGATGATGATCATATCAAGCACCCACAAGCCGCAAGAGGTCTGCTAAATGTAACGGCCACCCGGGTATTGAGCGATCAGAAGATCGACGAGAAAGCCCGCTCACACTCCAGTGAATCCAACCAGTAACACTACCGTACAGTCCGGTCTGATCGTCTGATATGTCGCATATCTCGCCTAGGGGTGGTTAACGTCAGACCCCAATAGCTCGATAAGTCGTGTCGATATGAGGTCTATAACAATTCGAGAAACTACTGGTAACACTTACCAGTAAATCTCAGCAACCCTGGCCAGGGATTTCCTGTTATAGCCAATCGAACACAGCGCAACATCAACCCCCTATACCGGGAGAGACGAATCCCCTCCTATCGCTCATTGCCTCCATGTGACTCGAGACGGTACCCAAAAACCACCGTTTTGCACGCTCTCTTGGACGTGGTAAGGTGGAAATCAAAGCACAGTGGGAACCACACAAGACTCTATGACGATCTCGGGTCAACAGACTACTCTGTACCAGTGTCACCAGAGAACTGCCATCTGACGTGAGGTATAATACCATCTGGGAGTTCTCGGCGAGTCCGTCCAGTGTACCCAGTCTCTACTGAGCACCCGTATATCATCTCTAATGTCAAACACCGATGGATGATCATCCATCGCTCATCTGTATGGGTCGAGAAGGCACACGCTAGTCTACTCTGGTATATCGATGCCCCGTCTCGATACACCCACGACTAGGGACTTTGAAGGATGTACTTATGGACTACCATGTCCCCACTAGTATGATCCACATCATAGTACAGGTAGTCAAGCACACATCCTAAGGGCTTTACCAACATGTAATAGAGAGACAGCCTTGGTACACGTTAAGGTAAAGAGCAACCAGATAGCATACTATCATGTCGAGCAAGAAAGTCCTCCCTATATATGTCCCAGCATCCACTACAATATACATCCAATGTACAGTAAAGGCCTCTAGGGCATACATATAACTAATAATCTCCCACTTGCACTAGGGCCATCTGTAGCAGTGGTTGTAGTATCTCATACTCAACCATCCCATAAAAGTCTCTCTCTGGGAATAGGCCTTCGTGAGTGGATCCTCCGTGTTGTCCTCTGAGTCTACTCTCCTGACCTCGATCCCCTGGAGATCAAACATCTCCATGATCAGGCGATACTGCCTTAGAATAAGTCTGGATCACTGATGGGACCGGCGTTCCTTGGCATAAGCCATAACTCCATTGTCTCACAATGGCAGGAACGTAGTTCATCTTATGAACCAATATACACCCAAACAGCCTCTTTGGTAGCATCTTAAGTAGCGATGTATCCTTCTTTTATCGTCTAGTATGCCACGGTATCTAGCTTGGAACTCTTCCAACATACCGTCCCTTTACTGAGGGTAAAGACAATTCCTGTGACTGACATTCAGTCTTCTTTATCACCCTGGAACACTTCCAGTGATTCTCCCCAGGATCAATTGATACCATCTCACTACAACTAGTGAGAATCCTAACATCCAATTAAATCTATCTCATAGATCCAAAACTCAGGATTTAGGAGGCATCATTTTGATCCTACACGGAGAATCTTTGTGATAAACGGAGATTGATCGAGCGTAGCATAAGAAACTCCTTTCTTATCAAGAGTATGTTATCCACGTACTCTACGAGGATCGTCACCATACTCCCTACTACCTTCTTGTATATACAAGGTTCATCTACCATTTTGATGATGTCAACTTCCTTGACTAATCCATCGAAACATATGTTCCAACTCCGCGATGCCTGCTTTATCCTATAAAGCATCTTGCACACGTTTCCGCTGCTCCCATTGTCTACGAGGCCCTCTGGCTGTGTACTTATAGACGCACTCTTCTAAATCAGTATTTAGAAAAGCAGTCATGACACCCAACCGCCAGATATCGTAGTCATGGTATGTACTCGTGGCAAGTAGTATCTGGATGGACTTAAGCATAGGTACTGGAAAAGGTTTCATCATTATCCACGCCTGGTCAATGACGAAAACCTTTAACAAGTCTAGCTTTGAAAGTCTCAACCTTTCCATTTACACCAAGTAATCTTCTCAAGATATACTTGCTCCTGATGGGGATTTAACCCTTCAGATATAGCAACCAAAGTCCATACTTTGTTGGTGTACATGGATTCCATCTCAGATCACTAAGCATCCAGCCATTCCCACAGAGTCTTACTCCTGATGGCCAGCTCGAAGCTAGTTGGGTCATCATCTCATGATGCAATCCTCGCTCCCACTGTCATAGAGCAACCGAAGTATCTCTCAGGTGGGTGAAGAACCCTACTAGATCGGCGGAGAGGCTGAGGTTCATTGGAATCTACTGAATCCTTTGGTTCTGTCAAATCATCAGCTGCAGTTTGTATAGCTGGAACATTTCCAGTTGTACATAACAGACGTTGCCTCGAGCTTGTCCGGATTTTTCTTTTAGACATTGGCCGGACAACCCCAAATCTTAACTGACTTAAGAGATGGGCTCTTCCCTTTCCATATCACATATGAAGTGGTAGGCAACTGATTTGATAGGGACCCTATTCAATAGGTATGCAGCTTCTCAAGCGCATAACTCCCAAAAGGAAATAGGTAACTTAGTAGTACTCATCATAGAGCACACCTTATCATATAGGGTGTGATTGCTCCGCTCCGATATACCATCGTGCTATGGTGTATACGGAGGAGTAATTCTGAGAGAGAATCTCATTCTCCTTTAGAATAGTCCAGGAATTTCCGTGCTTTAGTATTCTCCTCCTTGATCACATCAAAGGACATAATACTTATATCCGTATTTTGGTTCTCTACTTCTAACTTATATTCTGTGAATATCTCAAAAGATTCGGACATGTGTTTCAACAGGAACATATGTCTGAATCTTGAGAGATTATCAGAGAATGTAATGAAGTACAAAGAACCGGTCTTGATATGTGTAGACAGGGGACCTACATATATCAACATGTATTATCCCAAAAGTTTACCAACTCTTTCTCTGTTTCCAATAAACAGAGCTATGGTCATCTTATCTTTGTGACATGACTGGCGAGTTTCACAAGATGTAAATTCAAACTGATTTAAATATACATCTAAATGCAACTTCAGCCAGTCAGGTCGCATTGATCTGACCTAGTCTACAATACCTCAAGAAGGATTCGTTCATTTCTGAACTCTTCCTCTTGTGTGTGTTCCATATACTAAGAACTGTAGTTTGATTTAGAACATCAATGCTTTTAGATAACGTGCCTGAACCGATCAACTTTTGATATAGGAAATGTTCAAAACATTATCCAACAATACAAAATTTTATCATTTCTTTACTAATAAAGAGACTGATAGGATTTTGTATATCAGGTTCGGTATCTAATAACATTCGTTCAGAATCAATGTATTACAATACAGGGTGACAGTGACCAACAGACTTGGCTGCAACACTTGCCCCGTTTTCTGTCTCATGAAACTTATCACCCGTTCTCAGTTTTTCTACCCTTTTGTAGCCCTATGTAACAGATTACATATCTGGGATCCTTATCCGGTATCATATACCCAGGATGCGGAGGATACTGAGAAACAGTTCTGTATAATGAACACACCCGAAGATGATGCATCAGCATGCACTCTCTTCGTTTGGGCGGCACGGGAAATCTGGTAATCCCCAATTTCCTGCTCTGTCTTATAACAATTATAAGTTGGAGCGGGACCAACGTTCCCTAGCTCAGTATAACAAGCGGGTTCGGTCAATAATCCGTATTATTATCTTGATTAAGGCGTGACATGGTCGCTACCAGGAGAGAGAGAGAAGAAAACACTCAGTGTGCGCTCTGGCAAGATCGGATTGGTTATTATTTTATCTAATCAGGATGGCTCCGACTGCTTTTTATCAAATCTTCCTTCAAACCCTAAAAGGAAAGACTAGCCGGGATTAATTACACACTACAAGTTCGCCAATCTTTCAGCCAGGCCAGTATCAGTACTTTGAGGGAGTTCCCCCGTGCTTTCGCACGAACCTAATTAATGTAAACCTCGTTTTCCCAGAGGCGTAATCTCGTTAACACCTTTCTAGACACCTACTTGATAGGTTAATTGTAATGTATAAAACTCTCCCAGGAGTAACAATTACTCGCAGCGGGTATCGGGATCCAACTATCTCATAGAAGGTATGCAATCTCATTGCAAATTTCAACACTTGAAATTCCCGATAATATTTTGCCCCTAGCTCGCTATGACCTTGACGCATGCCAAACAACCCATAGTCTGCTAGTCAAGTTCAACCCGTACATTTCTTGATTGAATTAAACCCACCCGCATGACCCTTGACGCATGCCAAACAACGCCGTACGAATACCCTAATCCAATCTCATCATATGCTAGCAGATAAGCACTAGTTAGCTACCGTACATTACGCCTTGACGCATGCCAAACAACCGCAGCACGAATACTAACTAGTACTTATCTGAAATGACGGAGGGCTACGACAGGTTTTTCTGAAAACCTATTGCGTAATGAACTTGATATCCTTGTAGGATCGAATGAATTTTAAAATGGAGTGCTTTTGAGGCTTTTCTAGTTTTGCTAAAGGAGTCACACCCGGTGAAGGGATCGTCGGTCCTTTCCTCGTCGAATGAGGTGCGGGATATATCATATATATCACTGTGCAAAGCAAAAACACTTAAAACAATCAAAAAACACACCGAGTGTGTAGCATCTGCCAGTTATTGCTAAAGGAGTCACTCCCGGTGAAGGGATCTCGGTCCTTTCCTCATCGAATAAGGTGCAGGATATATCACATATACCGCTGTGCAAAGCAAGAACTGTAGCTACCTGTTTTATTTTGAAATTCGATTCTACAACATCTTAGGTTTCTTTTATTTCATTAATCACATTAATGAAGTCCCATCATTTAAGTACCTAAACATCACAGATAAATACGACGTACACTTATGCCATCCGCATTCGCCTCGATGTCCCCTCGTGCACCGTTAGGTTAGGTAACTAACGGCAGAGCGGGGCAGGGCTAGCGCGGGTGTAAAACATAAGTAACGTCTATATAATATATCATATATACTATATACTGAATCTATCACAGAACATCACATGATCACATCACAGATATCGCAGCAGAAGAATCATATGAAATATTGGATATACTAGGACGTCCGTGTTTTCAATACGAGCCAGTATAAAACATGGATTCCACGGTCGTGATGAATAGCCAAACCCACACCCCTAGACTCCTACGAGAGCGGCAAGTAACCCTACCAATTCTAGAGTTAGGAGACCCGGACTCGACTCCTCGAGTTGGTCTCCCACTGGACTCCAGAACCCGGTTACTTGTGCCCTCCTCCTTGGGTCTATCCTAGTGCGGAAAAGTAAATAATATACAAAAGGTAACAACTTCCGCTACCTGGAAGTGCCCCAATAAAAGAATACTACATACAAGTTTTTACATGAATGAAAATAAAAAACACTCATCTCACATAAAAACCCCCGGCTATTCATACACGACGATCCAATATGACATATCCAGCAACACATAACATCACATGTCATCAACGTAAGTAAATATGCGCATCCCAATTGTTGTTGACATATAGCAACGAAACCGGCGATATCACATATTACACTTACGGTCACAGAAAAGAAAGTGTAAAACTACAACAGTTGGAATCCGCAACCACCTCAGACATCGCATGCCTGACCAAATGAATTTCTTAGACATCGCATGCCTAACAATTATAAACCCCGCATTTTAGTCTCAAAATCGAAAACACTTTTCAATATCAAGTCGGGCAATTCAACAAGATTCCCGAAAATGTGATCGAATGCTCGTCGCAAACTTCAGTAGACGGCCGCACCCCCGATACCGTCGACGAAGAGCACCAAGGCGGAACCCCGGACGGATGCTTTCGGCGACGGGGTTCTCCTACAGTCACTTGGTCGGGGCTATGGAGTGAGGCTGTCTATTAAGTTTATCCGGCGAGTATCCGCGTACGCTACGTGATTGCGACGGACTTTTGATCACATCAAAATTCCGTGGCAACCGATCAAGTGAGACTAAACTGCTATGTTTATAACATTCATTCAGTTATCTCATAACTTTTGTGAATTCCAATTATTGTATCCCATTCCGGATAAATAGAAAATGTCAAACTTTCCGATCGAACAATCGAACACCCATGTTTTCCCGATACAGATCAACACATGAAACAAGTCTAAAAACATTCAGTTCGTGCCTCAGTACCAACGATCCAGCCGTAGAAGGGTCAAGCCAACGCTTCACATGTGGCATGCCGTACTGCCCCAAACCCGAAGGTTCAAAGGGCAGTTCAAGACGGTCACATAATCGAGTTAAGGTTTGTTGTCTTCTAGAGGGTCCATCGAGTTACTTGCACTACTTAGAATGTCTTTAAACTACGGAAAGATCCAACACTTGGAAATTTTCCGATAGGGGAAAAATTGGGTATTTATATCCGGTCGAACTTTTTAACATATTCAAAAATTATCCGGAAAAACACATAAATAAAATTTGATAATCCGATCGAACATTCGAATCTCCAAAACAACCCAGAAAATTCAACTCTTGAATAAAAATTAAAAATTCCCATAAAATCCAGCATTATCAATTAGGAGTTACTGTGTAAAATATAATAAATAAGGTGGCCGTACGGCCGCGGAACCGCCGCACGAGCCATGCTCGTGCCGCGGAACCGCAGCAGTTCAATGGATTTAGGAACACGAATTTCACATAAACTCTTAAAATCACCTGCTGATTTTTCTGCATATTTTTAATATTGAAAAAACCCATTTTTTGAAAAAAAGGACAGAGAGCATTTTTTTAGTTGGGGTTTCGAGTCGATCGGACTTCAAACTCCGTCTAGACTTCGCCTAAGGCTCTAGCTAGGCTCTGATACCACTGTAGGGTTCCTAGGCACCCTAATGAGGTCTCACAAGCAATCAACCATGCCAATTTCAAATTTTAACGGTGCCGAGAAACCCTAGAACGGATCGTCGGCTAGATGTTTAGGCGAAAAATAAACTAGTTAACAACTTAACAAAAAGGAAACGGAAATACAACCTTTGTAGATCCGGTGCTCCATCTCCATAGCTCCGAAATTAAATCTCCTCGCTGTCCTTATCAAATCCCGGGCTCTAGCGTCGGCTTCATCGGAGAATGGACGGGCTAGGTCATCGACGACGTACCGAAGATGATCTACGTCGAGGCATCGCTAGATCAAGCTCCAACTTCACCAAGTCAAGAAAACTTGTGAAGGAAACATACTCTACTACTTGGCAAGAGATAGAGGACGAAGAAATAGGAAGCGGGTTCACTTTAGAATTGGATTTCTCTCTCTTTTTCTCACTTTGCCATTAAAGCTTTCAAGCTTTTTCTAGAAGTGAAGAAGAAGAAGAAGATGAAGAATATGATAAGTATTGAATAATTAGAAAATAAATGAAATACTTATCATATACTAACCTTAGTTGAGTCTAGAGAATAGACCATGGTTAACTTGAATGGTTAGGGTTAAGTATAAGACAAGAGTGAAGACTTAGTCAAAGCTTCAAGAAGATTCAACTAACAAACAAAATAATCCACCATTCATTTATCCTTTCCAAAATGAAAAAGAAAATAAATAAATGAATAAATAAGTAAATGGAAAAACAAAACCCTAACCATTAGTTTAACCATGGTACATTCTTTACACTTAACCAAGTAAACATGTATCATCAAACATGATCCAATCATTTGCACAAAAAGTATATCACATATACAACTTGTACATCCAAGTGAGAAAATCCCTTTAAAGTGAACCAATACTAGGTAATGCAAAGTAATATATCAAATATATAATTATACATTAAATCATTAAATCAACACTTGATTTAACGATCCGGTCATATCGCATATAACCGACTAGTATCCAATGTATCGGCTTATCGAATCAATCCTCGATTCGATAACTAGGGTATATCACATACAACCATTCGACACATTCATCGCGAGAATGAAATATGGTATCACATACACGCATTATTCTCGGTCCCGCGCATATCTCATATGCGCTCCTATTTCGTTTCGCTTGAGCCAGGAAACCTCTGTGTAGGACTCTAAAGACTCGTCAATATGCCGGCAGTAAATGATGATCATATCAAGCACCCACAAGCCGCAAGAGGTCTGCTAAATGTAACGGCCACCCGGGTATTGAGCGATCAGAAGATCGACGAGAAAGCCCGCTCACACTCCAGTGAATCCAACCAGTAACACTACCGTACAGTCCGGTCTGATCGTCTGATATGTCGCATATCTCGCCTAGGGGTGGTTAACGTCTGACCCCAATAGCTCGATAAGTCGTGTCGATATGAGGTCTATAACAATTCGAGAAACTACTGGTAACACTTACCAGTAAATCTCAGCAACCCTGGCCAGGGATTTCCTGTTATAGCCAATCGAACACAGCGCAACATCAACCCCCTATACCGGGAGAGACGAATCCCCTCCTATCGCTCATTGCCTCCATGTGACTCGGGACGGTACCCAAAAACCACCGTTTTGCACGCCCTCTTGGACGTGGTAAGGTGGAAATCAAAGCACAGTGGGAACCACACAAGACTCTATGACGATCTCGGGTCAACAGACTACTCTGTACCAGTGTCACCAGAGAACTGCCATCTGACGTGAGGTATAATACCATCTGGGAGTTCTCGGCGAGTCCGTCCAGTGTACCCAGTCTCTACTGAGCACCCGTATATTATCTCTGATATCAAACACCGATGGATATGGGATCATCCATCGCCCATCTGTATGGGTCGAGAAGGCACACGCTAGTCTACTCTGGTATATCGATGCCCCGTCTCGATACACCCACGACTAGGGACTTTGAAGGATGTACTTATGGACTACCATGTCCCCACTAGTATGATCCGCATCATAGTCCAGGTAGTCAAGCACACATCCTACGGGCTTTACCAACATGTAATAGAGAGACAGCCTTGGTACACGTTAAGGTAAAGAGCAACCAGATAGCATACTATCATGTCGAGCAAGAAAGTCCTCCCTATATATGTCCCAGCATCCACTACAATATACATCCAATGTACAGTAATGGCCTCTAGGGCATACATATAACTAACACTCTTCATGTTCGTTTGATCTCTATTCAAAACCCTACACAAAACAACACATTTCCTTCACAAAAACTTGGGAAAGTGAGCTTTTTTGAGGTGTTTAGAGGCAAATCTGCACATTTGGGGGAAAAACTGAGACTTTTGGTGTTTTGCAAGGTTCTTAGAAGGTATTAACTCATGTTAGCACTCCTTTTCCTTCAACTTGTAGTATTGTTTAGCAAAAATCTTATTTTCGTGCATTTTTATTGATATTAAAGGATATTTGTGATTCACATGTTAGATTAGAGTTTTGTTAGTATGGTTAGCTCTATTAGAACTATTTTAGGCCAGGTTTGTTTCAGTTGGCACAGAAATACCACAAAGTTCCATTTTAGTGCAAAAGTGTGGATTTTAACTAGAAATAAGGCTCTGTAGGATCTGCTGCTACCCGAGATATTTCAGAGTGAAACTAGATGTTACTGTAGCATGTATGAAGGGTATAGAGGGCACACACAAAACCTGGGAGCCCAATTCCCTACCCAGGCCGCCGAAATAAGCATTCTGGCCGCAATTTGCGGCCAGATGGGGGTGTTTTGGGTTGGGGTTTAGGGTGATGGTGTCTGCTGCTATGTGAGTTATTTTGGTATACATAGTTTTATAATATCATTTCTGTATCAAATTCTGGAGTGGAATACCCTATTTCCCGTATTTTCAATCTTTCGCGACACGCGTGATACGTGTGTGTGGGTTTGGGGTTTCTGCGTATCGTGACGCGTCTGAGTGGCTTCAGGCGCGTAATCACACGTTTTAGCGTATCGCGCACACACGCGCTTGGTTCACGACACGAGTTACTAGTTCGGCCTTAATGTCGTGTTTGTGTGACTTCAGGCTTATGTATGATATATTGTGTAATTTTAGGTTCGCAGGCAAGTACGGCAGACGCCGCGCAGAAGGGGAAACAAGTTGTTGGCTATACCTAGCGAGAGACTACGGTGAGTAGATTTCACATCTACGGGGATATCGCCCGCATGGCGTTCTACGTCAGGGCTGATAGGATCTTATAGTTTCCTTTGTATACATTGACTGTTCATGGCTACTATTTAGTGCATACTGCATTCCCTGCTATATGGATATAAACTAGAATTGATAGAACACCGCAACATTACTAACGGTCCATGTTGCACGAGCACTATCCTGCATGTTACACACACACCGTTAGTAATTGCCATGACACTCACACTGTAGAATTCACATGGGATCATTATATTGTAGCTCATCTATATGTGACTTGACATGATATTCATACTTGATGCATATATCACATCGGATCATTATATTGTAGCTCATCTATATGTGACTTGACATGATATTCATACTTGATGCATATATCACATCGGATCATTATATTGTAGCTCATCTATATGTGACTTGACATGATATTCATACTTGATGCGTATATCATATCGGATCATTATATTGTAGCTCATCTATATGTGACTTAACATGATATTCATACTTGATGCATATATCACATCAGATCATTATATTGTAGCTCATCTATATGTAACTTGACATGATATTCATATTTGATGCACATATCATATCGGATCATTGACTTGCATATTGGTTTGCATTATATATGATTTCTGGATTTGGGAACCGTGGCTATTTCAAATATGTAATCATTTAAAAACCCGGTTCCCTTGATATGATATTTCGGTGCGTCCACCATGTGTTTCCTTGGTGCTAGAGTGATATATGTGAACCCGAATCGAGGAGCTGGTTGAGGCCGATTACGGGTACATGGTGGACTCGGTATGGTACCCCGGGGCGAGAACGGCTTCGCTTTGTAGTAGACGGTGAGCCTGGCAGAGGGACTACTACTTGCTGGTGATTTGTTGGACCTGACAGCTATCCGGAAGATACTGATCAGGGTCGGTAGATGGATGTGGGGTGATCCATACTGCCGGGGCCGAGGGCCGATACCGCAGACGGAGCTCGTGGGCTGACCCGGACTGACGGGGCCCGATGGATGAGGATTTGCGTGTCGATGCTAGACACGAGTATTTATGATATTTGGGTGCCGATGTTGAGCACTCGGGATTCTCGGAGATTTACAGGATTTGAGGGCCGATGAGAGTGGCGACGCCTGAGCTATTTGGGGGACCTGGGTGCATTGATGGACACCGATTATATATTCCACGTTGACATTCCGTGTAGATGTTATATTGCCCATGCTCAGCAGTTTATTATTGTACCTCATCCTGTAGTTACATTACCTGATAGAGCACTTGCATGATTATTGCACATACTGCTTATCACATATTGGTATCATCTGTTGGCATATGATAGAGTAGCGCAGTACGTGCATGCTCGCGATTACCTTTATATGTTATCTCTATTCACGAGTTGGCAACTCACCCCCGTTGTGCCACAGTGTTTGCAGGTTGCCCTTCGGAGTAGTCGCGGCAGGCGGCGTTGTGCATCTTTTGACACAGATACCCCCATAGTTGGTGTACTAGCTCTTTTGCTGATAGGTGGGTTTTGTGCGGTATCTGTTTATCTTTCAGTTATGTACATTGTTGTATCTAGTATTCTCCATCTACCATGTATGTATTTGACTTAGAGACAGTGTGAGGACGATGATGTATATTATTGGTATCCTGGTGTCGAGCTCGTTGTGAGCCGACTTTTCTTATGCAGTTTTATTCTATCTGTGATGTTCCCACTTGTGGATCTTGATCTTCGCTACGGCGTCGTATATTGCTATCTTGGTGATTGTTTACTTAGATTTCTTAACATGTTAGTAAGTGCATCCTTTTAAACTTTTAACACTCTATACTTTTACAGGTTTGTTTTCTGGGTTTTCGGTTCACTTAGCCGCGTTGCGCCTGTAGACGTTACGTGGTTAAGTGTCGGTCACGGGCCAAACTTTGGGTCGTGACAAAGTTGGTATCAGAGCGTAGGTTTTACCTTTCGGAGTGTAGGATGACCCTGGTATGATGGAGTAGGTAGCTGCAGCAGGGTAGCGTAGCGTGTGTATGTTCCGCGGCATACTCATGACACGGTACTCCGCCTACGCGACCTTAGGACTTGTTGATTTAAATTCCTTCTTGAGTCTATGCATTCTTGCGATTCGATTTCCGTATCCTTATCGAATCCTATTGTTCCTTTCAGCCATTATGCCGCCAAAGACTACGAGGGCGCAGAGAGCGGCCGCGAGGGCCGATATTCGAGTTGACTCATCCGAGACGAGGACTGATCCGGGTAGTACACCGGTTGTGCCCGAGCAGGCTGTTCCTGCCGTGACAGATCAGATTGCTATGTTAGGGGCTGGTGTGCAGGAGATACGCCAGACGATGGGATCCAGTATGCAGGAGATGCGCCAGATTATGGGATCTCTAGTTGAGACACTTCGAGCGCAGCGACCAGAGGTAGATCCACCCGTTGCAGAGACCGCGGTGGTACCCACAGTGCAGGCAGTTGCACCTGTGACTACAGAGGTTATTACAGTATCGCTGTCAGAGTTTATGAGGCTGAAGCCTCCGGTCTTCACAGGCACCGATGTGACCGAGGACCCACAGTCTTTCATTGATAGGATGGCGTGGATATGTCGTTCACTTAGATGTGCAGATGCGAGATGGGTTGAGTTCGCGATCTTTCGCCTGGAAGGTCTTGCACAGAAATGGTGCGAATCAGTCGAGAAGGGTAGAGCAGCAGGTCTTCCTCCTATGACCTGGACCGAGTTTGTGGCGCTATTCCTTGCCCGTTTTCTTCCCCAGAGTGTTAGAGATGCTAGAGCACGCGGGTTCGAGTCCTTACGCCGGACTCTGGAGATGTCAGTGGCAGAGTACGATGTGCTGTTCACCGAGCTATCAGTTTATGCTCCATACCTAGTGGCTACTGAGGAGTTGCGAGTCAAGAGATTTGTCCGAAGCTTGCTCACACCACTGTTCCTTGCGATCAGCGCGCAGCATTACGAGACATACGCAGCAGTAGTAGATGCAGCATCATTAGTTGAGGAGCGCCTTGCTGAGACTTCGGCAGTTCCAGAGCCGAAGAGAGTTCGTGCAGATACGTCAGTGCAGAGACGGCCATTCCGGCGTCGTGACAGGCACCTTACAGGTGGCAGAGATTCGAAACGAGGCCGATTGTTTAGCTCCTATCCCCAGGAGGGTCAGCGACCGTCATCGGGATGTTACCGTTGCGGGAGTTCTTATCATCGTGTGCGAGATTGTCCTGAGGTACCCCGGAGTGAGGCGGCAGCACCATATGTTATATTACCACCTTCACCACCCCAGACGGCATTGCCGATAGTACCTACTGTTACTCCGCGTCAGACGCATGCACAGAGAGGTCGTGGTCGCGGAGGATTTTTTCATAGAGGACGAGGTGACCGAGGCAGAGGGCAGCCAGAGCCGGCCGGGGACAGTTAGTTGCAGGTAGAGGACAGGCGCGAGTTTTTGCTGTAAGTCCACGTTGCCACCCCCGGTTCTTGCGGGAAGGCGGAAACGGTATAAAAATCAAATTTTTAGCGCATGGGGCAACATGGACTAACAAAGTCGGGATCTTTTCTAAACTAAACTAGCAAGAAAGCTAAAGAGAGTTAGCTACTCGGATAAAAGGTTATACCTAACTTGAACTCCTTCTTCTTGAAACCTTTGTAGGGTTTGATGGTGCTTTCCTCGTCGCCTTCTTCCGTCAAAGATGGATCCACCTGAGGGTTCAACCTTCGGGCTCTTTCTCGAACTTTGAGAGAACTAGGATCTTCGGCTTGCTAAACCTCTAACGCTAGAGTGAGTAGAGAGTGGCTTTGGGGTGCTTTTATCTCAAGGAGAGGGATTCTTAACACATGAGAAGGATTCTCCTTTTACTAGAGGAGGAAGAAGAAGAAGTGAGGAGAGAGAAGAGTTATGATAGAATGAGCTATTCTTTTCATTTTACAACCATAACTAAAAATGAAAAGAATTATCAAATTAACAATAATAATAAAAATGATATAGTTGATGGATGGTTTGGAATGACCACTATCATCACATTCATTAAATGAATTTTGCTAGAATCAAAGAGCATCTTTGTAATGTAATGATGATGGTCAAACTTTCAACCATGGTCAACAAGTCAACCATGGTCAACAAGTCAACAAACTCAACCATGACACAATTTCATTTAATTAATATTATTAATTGATATATCATAAATTCATTAGGGTTTGGAAAAAGACGACTGTCAACTGTGCATACGCACCCGTTCCGAAACCCTAATGAAAATCCTCTTCCTCCGCCTCAATCAACTGTGCATACACACCCGCATTCTTGTTCCGAGGAACATGAACACAATGAGATAAAACTAACCCCGAAACATATACTAGTATCTGACTCAAACCAAAGCCAGCCAGTAATATCCGTCCGGACTCCAAATGTGCACAAGTGCGCGGATGAGAACGAACCCTGTCGCAAAACCATGCGACCTCTACTCTGTTTTGCCCAAAAGCGAATAGCCCTCTGTGTGGAACTCTAAAGACTCGACACTACGCTGGGAGTGGGTTTAACCACAGACCGCAAGCGGCACTAGCTGTGCGTAACGGTCCCCAGGTAGATGCCGACAAGAAGACTGACGAGGTGAACCCCATCTGAACTCCTACTGAGTCTGAATGTGACAATCTCCGTACAGTCCGGTCTGTTCGTATGATACATCGTATGGCAGGCCTAGGGGGCGGTAAACGTCAGTCCCCTAATAGCGGTACAAGTCGTGTCGGAGTGAAGCCCAAAACACCCTGAGATAACACTGGAAACCTACCAGTATATCTCGATTGCCCTGGCCAGGGACTACTCGTGTAATGGCTCTCCTAGACACAGCGCGATGTCAACCCCCAATACAGGGAGAGACGAATCCTGTCTAACCGTCACTACCTCCAAGTGCTTCGGGACTGTACCCAACTACTACCTGTTTGCATGACTCCTTTGAGCCGTGGTAGGGTAGTAATCAAAGTACAGTGGGAACACACTCGAGGCGAAGTGACAGTGTCAAGTCAGCGGACTAAGCTGTACTCATATTACCTGGGAACTGATAACTGACGATAGGTACAATACCAAGCTGTCAGTTCCCGACGAGTCCTGTCCAGTGTACTCGTAACCCAACGAGCACCCGTATACTATCTCCAGTACGACGTACTGATGGCTATGGGACAGACCATCTCCCACACTGGGATGAGAAGCGCATACGCTAGTCTAATCTGGAGTATCGATGCCCTGTCTCGATAGTCCTGCGACTACGGACCTGTATAAGGATGTGCTTATAGATTACCCAGCCCCCACTAGTGTGACTGCCATCACAACGCTGGTAATCAAGCAAATATCCTAAGGGCTCCACTAATGTGTATAGGTGATATACTAAAATAAACACAAGTACACATTGAAGTAGAAACAAACCAAGTAGCATACTACTATATTGAGCAAGATTGTTTATACAAGGTGAATATCCCAAGCTTCCATCAAGTAATATGCAAACTAGTATGATACAGTAATGGCCTCTAGAGCATATACACTAACAATCTCCCACTTTCTCTAAGGCCATGTACTGGCGTATCGAAGACCTATTATCTCGATCAGCCGCTCGAACTGAGTTTGGGGCAAGGCCTTGGTGAATGGATCTGCAGTGTTTTCCTCTGAAGCAACCCTCCGAACCTCGATCTCCTGGCGATCCACGATCTCCCTGATTAGGTGATACCGCCTCAAGATGTGTCTGGATTTCTGATGGGACCTGGGTTCCTTCGCTAAAGCTATAGCCCCGTTGTTGTCGCAATACATAGGTATTGGATCAACAATGGACGAAACCACCTGAAGTTATTTCAAGAACTTCCTCATCCAGACGGCTTCTTTTGCGGCATCAGATGCAGCGATGTATTCCGCTTCCATCGTCGAGTCTGCAACGGTTTCCTGTTTGGAACTCTTCCAACACACCGCCCCTCTATTGAGGGTAAAGACAAAACCCGGCATGGACTTAGAATCATCCTTGTCACTCTGGAAGCTGGAGTCAGCAAAGGCCTCGATCTGGAGGTCTTTTCCGCCATACACCAAGAACATCTCCTTAGTCCTTCTCAGGTACTTGAGAATGTTCTTTACCGCTATCCAGTGTTTCTCCCCAGGGTTTGACTGATACCGGCTTACCACACTCAGTGCATAAGCTACATCCGGTCTGGTACACAACATCGCATACATTATAGAGCCTACCGCAGAAGCATAGGGTATAATAGACATGCGATCCCTCTCCAAATCAGTCTTGGGAGACATCTCTTTAGAGAGGGTGATCCCGTGACAAGCCGGTAGGTTACCGCGCTTGGAATCTTCCATACTGAATCTCTTCAGTATGGTGTCGATGTACCTGGACTGTGAAAGTCCTAATATCCTCTTGGATCTGTCACGGTAGATCCGGATACCCAGAATGTATGAGGCATCACCCAGGTCTTTCATGGAGAACCTGTGTGACAAGAACCCCTTGACAGATTGTAGCATAGGAATGTCATTTCCTATCAAGAGAATGTCATCCACGTATAAAATGAGGAATACTACAGTTCTCGCTACAAATCTACAATAGATGCATGGTTCATCTGGATTTTTGATAAAGCCAAGTTCCTTGACCGTCTCATCAAAACAGATGTTCCAGCTCCGCGACGCCTGCTTTAGTCCATAGATGGACTTAAGCAACTTGCACACCTTTCCGCTGCTCCCACTCTGAATGAAACCCTCTGGCTGATCCATATAGACACACTCCTCTAAATTTCCATTTAGAAAAGCGGTCTTTACGTCCATCTGCCAAATCTCATAATCGTGGAAGGCAGCAATGGCAAGAAGGATCCGAATGGATTTCAGCATAGCCACTGAAGAAAAGGTTTCGTCATAGTCCAAACCAGGTCTTTGACGAAAACCCTTTGCAACAAGTCTAGCTTTATAGGTCTCAACCTGTCCATCTACACCAATCTTCCTTTTGAAGATCCACTTTCATCCTACGGGTTTTACCCCGTCTGGAGCAATGTCCAACGTCCATACTTTGTTGGTGTACATGGACTCCATTTCTGTCCGTATTGCATCCAGCCATTTTACCGAGTCGACGCTCTGAATGGCTTGCTGGAAGCTAGTAGGCTCATCACAGTCTATGATGCAATCCTCTCTATCCCCGTCAATGAGAAAGCCGTAGTATCTCTCGGGCGGATGAGACTGCCTACTACTTCTGCGGAGTGGCGTGGGAATGTCCTGATCTTTCGAACCCTCTGGTTCCACTAAGCTTTCAGTAATAGCTTGTGGTTCTGGAATTTCTTCCAGTTCTATTGCGCTCCCACTTATTTCTTTTTCTAAGAACTGATGTTCCAGAAAATGGGCATTACGAGAAACAAGGACTTTTTGTTCCTCTGCGTAATAGAAAAGATACCCCCTGGAGTTCTTTGGGTATCCTACAAACTTGCACAGTACTGAGTGTGCCTCGAGCTTGTCCGTATGCTGCTTTTTGACATAAGCTGGACATCCCCAAATCTTCAGGTATTGAAGATAGGGTTTCTTCCCACTCCATAACTCATATGGTGTGGTAAGCACAGTCTTAGTGGGAACTCGGTTCAAAAGGTATGCAGCTGATTCTAGTGCATATCCCCAGAACGATCGCGGCAACTCGGCGTTACTCATCATGGACCGCACCATATCCAATAGGGTTCGGTTCCGTCTCTCCGATACACCTTATGTTGCGGAGTGTATGGAGGAGTAAGCTGAGAGAGAATTCCATTCTCTTTTAAGTAACCCAGGAACTCGGCACTCAAGTATTCACCACCTCGATCAGATTTTAGTGTCTTGATATTTTTTCCTGTTTGTTTTTCTACTTCATTCTTATATTCCTGGAACTTATCAAAAGCTTCGGATTTATACTTCATTAAGAAGACATGTCCGAACCTTGAGAAATCATCCGTAAAAGTAATGAAGTAAGAATAACCGCTTCGCGCATGTGTAGACATTGGACCGCACACGTCGCTGTGTACGAGTCCTAAGAGCTCGCTCGCTCTTACCTCTTGTCCAGTGAACGGAGTCTTTGTCATCTTTCCTTTGAGACAGATTGACAAGTTGCATACGATTGATATTCGAACGGATCCAAATATCCTTCTGCATGTAACTTAGTCAACCTACTCTCATTGATATGACCCAGTCTACAATGCCATAAGAAAGTTTTATTAATTTCTGGAGACTTTCTTTTGTGTGTATTCTGGACATTAAAAATCTGTGGTTGGTTTAAAACGTATATACCGTTGTTAAATGTACCTGACCCAATCAAAACTTGATTAAGGTGAATGTTCACTACATTACTTACAAATGCAAATTCATAACCTTCTTTAGATAATAAAGATACAGAAATGATATTACAGGTTGCATTTGGTACATAATAACAACTACGCAAAACCAAAAAGTGTCCATCTGACAAGCCCAGGTGATAGTCCCCCACGGCCTCAGCATCCATGCCAGCACCGTTCGCAACTCTGAGGGTCATGTCACCTGCCTTCAAAACTCTACGCTTTCTCAACGCCTGCAAAGAATTACAGATATGAGATCCTGATCCGGTATCCAATACCCAGGAAGTATAGTTTATTGATAGACAGTTTTCAATAACATACACACCTGAAGCTGAAGCTGCAACTTGCTTCAAATCCTGTGTTCTGGCTTTCCAAGCCTTGTAATCCTGTTTCCAATGACCACTTTTGTGACAATAGAAGCATTCTTCCTTCCCCACCAGCTTTCCCGCTATCTTTGTTGCTTTTCCTTTTCCCTTCGTATCCACTTTACCGACACCGCCTCTTGGTTTGGCGGGGGCTTTCTTCTTCTTACCCTTGGCTTTCGCCCTGGATCTAGAAGAGGAAGATCCTCCTACAAACAAAGTGGATGTCTCCCTACCTTTCTGTAGGGTGCCCTCAGCACTCCTCAACATGTTCAGAAGTTCGGAGAGTTCAACCTCCTTTCCTTGCATGTTGAAGTTAAGGATAAACTGGGCGTAAGTGGAAGGAAGGGACTGGAGAATCAAATCAGTATAGAGTTCATTCTCCAACGCGGTCCCAAGGTCCGTGATCTCCTCAATGAAGCCAATCATCTTAAGCACGTGTTCCGCTATCGATGATCCGACGGCCAACCTTGCAGAAAACAACTTCTTCGACACTTCATATCTTGCGATACGAGACTGCTCTCCATACAGTTCTTTTGTATGGAGAAATATGGATTCAAGGCCCATATTCTCGTGCCTCCTCTGATGTTCGTTGTCCATCGAGGCAAGTACGAGGCATTTGGCCTTCGCGCTATCAATCTCCCAGGTTTTACGAATTTCCTTATCCGCGACGCTGGAGGTGGGACTTGGGACGGGGGGAGCTTTGGTGGTAAGAAGATACCCCAGCTTGTCGTAAGTGATTGCCATTTTGACATTCCTGAGCCAATCTTTGTAGTTTGGCCCTGTCAGTATGTTTTTATCTAGAAGTAACTTAAGTCCAGTCATGTTGAATGGTCGCTGCAATTAGGAGAGAGAAAAGAAACACTTTAGCATGATGCTCTTGCAAGTTTAGAGTGGTTTTTAATTTGTCTAAACTGGATGGCTCCCACTGTCTCTCGAATCCCTTCTCAAACCGTAAAGAAAGGATTAGTCAGGATCACTCTCACTGTACAATACTTGCTTAACCGTTCAGCCAGGCCAGTGTCGGTACTTCGAGGGAGGTTTTCCAACGCTTTCGCGAAGTTCCTTAATTAAGTAACCTCTTTTCCCTGTGGACGTAGCCCCGCTAACACCTTTCTAGACACCTACTAAGTTTATAGCATTGATCGTTAAGTGAGAGTTTTCCCGAGGAGTAGCATATACTCACAGTAGGATAGGGATCCAAATATCATCGCTTGACGAAACTGAAGGAATCCTACCAGAATCACCACACTCCAAATGGTATGCAAATCTAGCAAGTTTCAGTACTTATGAAACTCCTGATGTGGATTTTTGCCCCATGCTCTTATGACCTTGGCGTGAGGTCAAAATGTCATAAGTCACATGTCAAGTTCTTCCCATCATTATCCTGGTTAATTTGAACACACCCGTTCCTACCCTTAACGTAGGCCAAAATGGCAGTACGACTGTCTCAAACCAACGCATTCTATCTATGCAACAGATAAATATCCGGCAGCTACCAATCACTATGCCTTGGCGTGAGGTCAAAATACATAGCTTGAATACTACCGTATATTTAACTGAAATGATGGAGGGCTATGAATGGTTTTGGCGAAACCGTGAACATAGTGAACTTTATATAATCGATGGAACGAGATAGCTTTTAAAAGGAGTGGCTCAAGCTCCGCATTTAAAAGTTAGTTTTGAAAAGAACCGAGTGGTTTTTCGAAAGTGTTCCAACGACTTTTGCTTGGTTTATTATCTTGCATTAGTTCTTTTAATGCGTGATATTCTTGCATTAGTTCTTTTAATGCGTCCCATCATTTAATCCTACCATTGCAGAAAACAACCAAAATATGACGTACGCTTATACCATTCGCATTCGCCACGGGGCCCCGTCATCACTCGTTAGGTTACTTAACTAACGACAGAGCGGGGGCTGGGCTAGCGCGGCTGTAAAACATAAGCAATGCCTAAATAGTTATAAATGTAAAGCAATGATAGACATTACAGATCACAGATGAATACATTTGATATACTAGGAATCCGCAATCCGTTCGAGCCTGCAACGAAAAGCGGATTACACGGTCGCGGTGAATAGCCAAAACCCCACCCAAGACCCCTACGGGTGCGGCAAACTACCCGCCAAGTATCCGAAGCGAAGCAACCTCCCTCACCACCGTGAGTAGGCCACTCGGCACTTCGAGATACCCGGTAGTTTGTGCACCCCCTCCATGGGTCTATCCTAGGAGCAAAAACAGTAAAAAGAATTATACAATGACGGCTACAACCCCGACCCGGTTGTGCGGCCAAACAAATAATAATATTACATCAATTTACATATTACTTGAATGAAAGAAAAAGAAAAGCTCATCTCACATCCACCCCGGATATTCACCCGCGACAGTCCAACGCATTCATATACACAAACCATCATCAAACACAGATCACAGATATGTATAACCCCGACTAATCGACATATAGCGATTAGCCGACGTTCAATACATATAAACATGACAGATATAACCAATATAGTCAAAGTGTAGTGAAGTTCGATAAAAATACGGATTTATAGGACCCCAAAAACAAATTTCTTTTCTGGAAAACCTGGACACAAATAAACCATCTGAAAAATCCCAAAACCCTACCAGAAGAACACTGCACAAAACCCGATCACGAGAGGAGCCTAAACGGCGGCGGTTCCGCGGCAAATGCATAACTATTGCCGCGGATCCGCGGCGGTTTGAGGGAATCAGGGGATAGTTTTTCGTGGGTGTTCTCACAAAACCCTGAGCCGATTTTAGGAGTAAAACTTTTTCACTTTAGAGCATAAAAAACTTCAACAGAAAGTTAGGGTTTTGTTTCTCCGGTTTTTTGCGATTTTTCCGTTCGAACATCGATACACTTTACTACTAAGCTAGTTTAAGTTTAGTTAGGCTCTGATACCACTGTAAATCCACGTTGCCACCCCCGGTTCTTGCGGGGAGGCGAAAACGGTATAAAAATCAAATTTCTAGCGCATGGGGCAACATGGACTAACAAAGTCGGGATCTTTTCTAAACTAAACTAGTAAGAAAGCTAAAGAGAGTTAGCTACTCGGATAAAAGGTTATACCTAACTTGAACTCCTTCTTCTTGAAACCTTTGTAGGGTTTGATGGTGCTTTCCTCGTCGCCATCTTCCGTCAAAGATGGATCCACCTGAGGGTTCAACCTTCGGGCTCTTTCTCGAACTTTGAGAGAACTAGGATCTTCGGCTTGCTAAACCTCTAACCCTAGAGTGAGTAGAGAGTGGCTTTGGGGTGCTTTTATCTCAAGGAGAGGGATTCTCAACACATGAGAAGGATTCTCCTTTTACTAGAGGAGGAAGAAGAAGAAGTGAGGAGAGAGAAGAGTTATGATAGAATGAGCTATTCTTTTCATTTTACAACCATAACTAAAAATGAAAAGAATTATCAAATTAACAATAATAATAAAAATGAAATAGTTGATGGATGGTTTTGAATGATCACTATCATCACATTCATTAAATGAATTTTGCTAGAATCAAAGAGCATCTTTGTAATGTAATGATGATGGTCAAACTTTCAACCATGGTCAACAAGTCAACTATGGTCAACAAGTCAACAAACTCAACCATGACACAATTTCATTTAATTAATATTATTAATTGATATATCATGAATTCATTAGGGTTTGGAAAAAGACGACTGTCAACTGTGCATACGCACCCGTTCCGAAACCCTAATGAAAATCCTCTTCCTCCGCCTCAATCAACTGTGCATACACACCCGCATTCTTGTTCCGAGGAACATGAACACAATGAGATAAAACTAACCCCGAAACATATACTAGTATCTGACTCAAACCAGAGCCAGCCAGTAATATCCGTCCGGACTCCAAATGTGCACAAGTGCGCGGATGAGAACGAACCCTGTCGCAAAACCATGCGACCTCTACTCTGTTTTGCCCAAAAGCGAATAGCCCTCTGTGTGGGACTCTAAAGACTCGACACTACGCTGGTAGTGGGTTTAACCACAGACCGCAAGCGGCACTAGCTGTGCGTAACGGTCCCCAGGTAGATGCCGACAAGAAGACTGACGAGGTGAACCCCATCTGAACTCCTACTGAGTCTGAATGTGACAATCTCCGTACATTTCGGTCTGTTCGTCTGATACATCGCATGGCGGGCCTAGGGGGCGGTAAATGTCAGTCCCCTAATAGCGGTATAAGTCGTGTCGGAGTGAAGCCCAAAACACCCTGAGATAACACTGGAAACCTACCAGTATATCTCGATTGCCCTGGCCAAGGACTACTCGTGTAATGGATCTCCTAGACACAGCGCGATGTCAACCCCCAATACCGGGAGAGACGAATCCTGTCTAACCGTCACTGCCTCCAAGTGCTTCGGGACTGTACCGAACTACTACCTGTTTGCACGACTCCTTTGAGCCGTGGTAGGGTAGTAATCAAAGTACAGTGGGAACACACTCGAGGCGAAGTGATAGTGTCAAGTCAGCAGACTAAGCTGTACTCATGTCACCTGGGAACTGATAACTGACGATAGGTATAATATCAACCTGTCAGTTCCTGACGAGTCCTGTCCAGTGTACTCGTAACCCAACGAGCACCCGTATACTATCTCCAGTACGACGTACTGATGGCTGTGGGACAGACCATCTCCCACACTGGGATGAGAAGCGCATACGCTAGTCTACTCCGGAGTATCGATGCCCTGTCTCGATAGTCCTGCGACTAGAGACCTGTATAAGGATGTGCTTATAGATTACCCAGCCCCCACTAGTGTGACTGCCATCACAACGCCGGTAATCAAGCAAAGATCCTAAGGGCTCCACTAATGTGTATAGGTGATATACTAAAATAAACACAAGTATACATTGAAGTAGAAACAAACCAAGTAGCATACTACTATATTGAGAAAGATTGTTTATACGAGGTGAATATCCCAAGCTTCCATCAAGTAATATACAAACTAGTATGATACAGTAATGGCCTCTAGGGCATATACAATAACATTTGCTTTGACGCATCAGGACGCGCAGGCGTCCAAAGCGGTGGTCTCAGGTATCCTTCCTGTATGTTCGGTTGATGCACACATGTTATTCGATCCCGGATCCACGCACTCGTACGTATCCACACACTTTATGCCGAGTTTGGGTAGAGAGTCCGGTTTGCTTGACCAGCCGCTTGTTGTGACTACTCCTATGGGAGAGTTGTTAGTTGCTAGGCACGTGTTCCGATCTTGTACCGTCCGTATTGGCGAGAGAGAGTTGCCGGTCGATTTGATCCTTCTTGAGATGTTGGACTTCGACGTTCTTTTGGGCATGGATTGGTTAGCCACGTGCTATGCTTCTATTGACTGCCGCGAGAAGACAGTTCGATTTTGTTTTCCCGGCGAGTCAGTTGTTGTTGTGTTGGGTGACCGTGGTGCTACCCCTCACGGTGATTTCTTCTTTTCGCGCTGTACAGCTTTTGAGGAAGGGATTTCTCGCCTATGTTTGTGATACTAGAGCTACAGAGGTTCCTCTGGATCAGGTTCCGGTTGTTAGCGAGTTCCCTGACGTGTTCCCTGACGAGCTTCCTGGGCTACCGCCCAATCGTGATATTTCTTTCTGTATTGATTTGGTTCCTGGCGCGGGGCCTATTTTTGTACCGCCTTATCGGATGGCCCCGGCGGAACTTAGAGAATTGAAGGGTCAGTTGCAGGACTTGCTGGATAAGGGACTTATTCGACCCAGTGTTTCTCCTTGGGGTGCTCCAGTCCTGTTTGTCAAGAAGAAGGACGGCAGTATGCGTTTGTGTATCGACTACCGCCAGCTAAACAGGGTGATAGTACGGAACAGGTATCCTTTGCCACGCATCGACGATTTGTTCGACCAGCTTCAGTGGGCAGGAAACTTTTCGAGGATCGATTTGCGATTGGGCTACCATCAGCTGTAGGTTCGACAGGAGGACATTCCTAGGACATCCTTCCGCACACGTTACGGCCATTATGAATTTTTGGTGATGTCGTTCGGACTCACCAACGTGCCAGCAGCATTTATGGACATGATGAACCGTATTTTCCGGCTGTATCTTGATCTGTTCATCATAGTGTTCATTGACGATATCTTGGTGTATTCTCGGAGTAGAGAGGAGCACGAGCAGCACCTACGGATTACACTTCAGACCTTGAGGGAGAATCAGCTTTTTGCCAAATTCTTCAAGTGTGCTTTCTGGCTAGATAGCGTAGACTTCTTGGGGCACGTGATTACACGAGATGGTATATGTGTCGACCCGAGGAAGATCGAGGCAGTTCAGATTTGTCCTAGACCCACGTCAGTGACGGAGGTTCGTAGCTTTCTAGGGCCGGCAGGCTAATACAGGCGATTTATGCAGGACTTCTCTCGCATTGCTACACCATTGACCGGGTTGACCCGGAAGGGAGTTCGCTTCGATTGGACGGAGGAGTGTAAGCACAGTTTCCAGCGGCTACGGGCTCTACTGACTACGACACCAGTGCTATCATTGCCTTCAGGATCAGGCGGATTTGTGGTCTACTGTGATGCTTCACGAGTGGGGCTAGGGTGCGTTTTGATGAAGCATGACAGGGTGATCGCGTATGCTTCACGACAATTAAAGAAACATGAACAGAATTACCCCACTCATGATCTGGAGATGGCTGCAGTGGTCTTTGCACTTAAGATCTGGCGACATTATCTGTATGGAGAGTCGTGCCAGATATTCACTGACCACAAGAGCTTAAAGTATATATTTCAGCAACGAGACCTGAACCTTAGACAGCGCCGATGGATGGAGTTAGTGAAGGCCTACGATTGTGAGATCTTGTATCACCCGGGCAGGGCGAATGTAGTGGCGGATGCTTTGAGCAGGAGGCCTGAGGGTAGTCTATCTTGTTTGAGCGCAGTGCAGAGGCAGTCGTCGGCAGATTGGCAGATCTTATGCGACAGCCGGGTACAGTTCGAGTTTACGCCGATCGGAGGACAGATTGCTCATGTTCGTGCACGCCCACAGCTGCTTGACCGTATACATGAGACTCAGCACAGTGATGACCGCTGTTCAGAGATCAGGACACAGATGGGACAGGGCAGATTTTCCGAGTTCGTGATCGATGATCAGGGGATACTACGATTTGGAGCTAGACTGTGCGTACCAGATGCTGAGGGATTGCAGCGCGAGATTCTTGAGGAGGCACATCGATCGGTATATAGTGTTCATCCCGGTTCCACCAAGATGTACCATGACTTTAGAGGTGTTTAATGGTGGGACGGAATGAAGAGAGACATTGCAGATTTTGTGTCGAGATGCCTAACTTGTCAGCAAGTCAAGGCTGAGCACCAGAGGCCCGCGGGAGAGCTACAGCCGTTACCCATTCCGGAGTGGAAATAGGAACAGATATCTATGGACTTCATTGTGGGTCTACTCAGGACTAGTCGAGGGTATGACTCCATCTGGGTGATCGTGGATCGTTTGACGAAAGCGGCTCACTTCCTACCGGTGAAGACGACTTTCGGATTTGCTCAGTATGCCCAGATTTACATTGATGAGATTGTACGACTGCACGGAGTTCCGACATGTATCGTGTCCGATAGAGGCACCCGGTTTACCAGCCGGTTATGGCAGAGGCTTCAGGTGGCTTTGGGCACTCGCTTGAGTTTCAGCACAGCATTCCATCCGCAGACCGACGGACAGTCAGAGCGGACTATTCAGACTCTTGAGGATATGCTCAGAGCATGCGTACTAGACTTCGGAGGTAGCTGGGATCATCATTTGCCCCTAGTAGAGTTCTCCTACAACAACAGCTACCAGGAGACTATTCAGATTGCACCGTTTGAGGCCCTTTATGGGAGGAGATGCAGATCGCCCACCTATTAGACGGAGCTCAGTGAGAGCAGTATCTTAGGACCGCAGATTGTGGAGGAGACGACCGCGAAGATCCAGTTGATTCGCGATAGGATGAGAGCAGTCCAGAGTAGGCAGAGGTCTTATGCGGACCGTCGTCGGCACAGACTTAAGTTTTCTGTCGGTGATCATGTTTTCTTGAGGATCTCCCCAATGAAAGGTGTGATGAGGTTTGGGAAGAAAGGGAAGCTTAGTCCCAGATATGTGGGCCCCTTCAAGATCCTCGAGCGTGTTGGTGCGGTTGCGTATCGGTTAGCCCTTCCACCCAGTTTTACAGACGTGCACCCCGTATTTCACGTTTCGATGCACCGCAGATATCTTCATGATCCTTCGCATGCGATTCAGCACCCGACAATCCAGCTTGAGCGCGACCTTTCCTATGCAGAGCAGCCGGTGATGATTTTGGATCGACAAGTGAAGAAATTGCGATCGAAAGAAATACCGTCCGTCAAGGTACTTTGGCGTGGCCAGAGCGGCGAGGAGGTCACTTGGGAGACCGAGAGCGAGATGAGAAAGAGGTATCCCTATCTTTTTGAAGGTGCGTATAGTTAGATTTTTTAAATTCGGGGACCGAATTTCTTTAAGGGGGATAGACTGTAACACTTTGAATTTCCGTAAGAATTTTTTTGTGATAATTAGTAATTGTACATGTTATTATATATGTGTTTATAGGATTATTAGTTATATTTAGTCGTGTTAGCAAATTAGGAAAATTTTCCTTTGTAGTGTACACCTTGCACACTTAGCCATTTTTGTGACTTAGGGTTTTGGTAACATGTTAACCATACTTTTGTGCATAGTTCTTTTTAATTCCCCACCATTTTATTCATATCATAACCCTTTTCATAATTCAATATCCTAATAAAAAGAAGTGAAGCATGGAGTTAGGTGAGAGGTTGACTTTTGACCCCCATTTTCTTCTCTTCTCTCTCTCTTTCCCCATTTCAGAAATTCCTGCAGGAATTCCAGCAGAAAACCTATCTCTTCTCCATCTTTTCTTCTCCTCTTCATGTTCCTTTGATCTCTATTCAAAACCCTACACAAAACAACACATTTCCTTCACAAAAACTTGGGAAAGTGAGCTTTTTGAGGTGTTTAGAGGTAAATCTGCACATTTGGGGGGAAAAGCTGAGACTTTTGGTGTTTTGCAAGGTTCTTAGAAGGTATTAACTTATGTTAGCACTCATTTTCCTTGAACTTGTAGTATTGTTTAGCAAAAATCTCATTTTTGTGCATTTTTAGTGATATTAAAGGATATTTGTGATTCACATGTTAGATTAGGGTTTTGTTAGTATGGTTAGCTCTATTAGGTGTTATTAGAACTATTTTAGGCTAGGTTTGTTTCAGTTTGCACAGAAATACCACAAAGGTCCATTTTAGTGCAAAAGTGTGGATTTTAACTAGAAATAAGGCTCTGTAGGATCTGCTGCTACCCGAGATATTTCAGAGTGAAACTAGATGTTACTGTAGCATGTATGAGGGGTATAGAGTGCACACACAAAACCTGGGAGCCCAATTCCTTACCCAGGCCGCCGAAATAAGCATTCTGGCCGAAATTTGCAGCCAGATGGGGGTGTTTTGGGTTGGGGTTTGGGGTGATGGTGTCTGCTGCTATGTGAGTTATTTTGGTATATATAGTATTACAATATCATTTGTAACGTTTTGAAAATCGTTTCGGTGAAATTTCGAAAAAACGGTAAAATAAGGGGTTTTTCTGTAAAAAGTCAAAATACAAATATTTTTATTTTAAAATTAAATATACATATTCTAGCTATGTAATTGCTAGTATTTGGTGTTTATTGAGCCACTGGAGAAATTTCAAATTTTCTGAAAAATTTTCCGAAAATAATTATTTTAATATTATTTTAAGCCGTCACTAATATATTTAATTAGGGAAAATTACAAATCGGAATGAGTTGAAATAAATTATGTGCATCATAATACATTGAATAAAATTTTATCATGTGGTTTTTGAAACGAAATCGTTTGCCAAAACGGTTTAGAAAATATCGTAGAAAAAGGCTTTTTTTATAGTGTAAATGGATGTTTACGGTATGGTATTTGTCATTTTCCATCCCCCCACACCCATACCCACACTCACACACCACCATTTTCCCTCTCCCTTGGCTGAATTCAGCAGCCAACCCTCTCTTGTCCCCACTTGTTTTGCAAAAGAAAAGAAATGAAAGAAAAGAAAAGAAAATGGATAAAAGAGTTGACCTTTTGCTGACTTGGACTTTTCCCTCACCATACCTCACACCACACCCCCTCTCTCCTCTCCCCCACATGCTTGTGGCCGGCCCTTCCAGCAGCAGCCCCCTCCCCCTTTTTTCTCCTCTCATTCCCCTTCAAAAATGCTTAAAAATTGCCTCAAAACCCATCAAAAAAATCCCAAAATCCAAATCCAACTCCTACCCATTTCTCATTAGCCTTTCTAGCAGGGATCTAGGGATCAAAATGGCATTTTAGGAGGCTAGATCTTGAGCTTGATCTCATCATGGGAGGTATAATCTCATGCTTTTGTTAAAATTTGTTATCTAGTTGCTTTAATCTAAATTAACTAAGTGCTTAATTAGGTTTTGATGAGTTTAATTGCATGATTAAAGATTTCAAGTTAGGGTTTTGTTGTGGAAATGGGTTATGATAAATTGTGCATGGTTTTGTGTTGTGGATTAACATCTTAAGATTTATAGAAAGCTAATTTAGTTGTTAATTCCAAACCATTACTTATAAAATGCCCTAATTAAGTTATTTTGCTAACTAGAGTTTTAGAAAATTGTTAAATGCTTTAGATTAAAATATAATTATGGTTTCATGTCATTATTAATATTATAATGAGTGGTTTAATGACTTTGGATCATGCAAAACCAAGCTTAATTGTTAAATTGTGAATTTGGCTTTAAAAAGAGTTAAAATCGGTATTTTTGCAAACTAGTTTTTTTGAACATATATGGTTTGGTGAAATTAAATTATGGAAATGAATTATATGACTTATTTAAGATATTTAATAAGTATATTGGCCGCTACATTCATTTAAACGTCGAGTTTTGTACTAAAACGGGTAATTTTTGCTTGCTAGATTTTCGGAAAAATGGCTTCTAAAGTGAATTTGGGGTTTTTGTGAATTTTAACATATTCTATATTTAAATTAGTATTCTTGAATGTGCAAATGAGTGTACTTGGGTTTTTCTCGATGGTCGGGCGTTTGCACGCCGACGTCGAGGGTTTTTGGGTTGGTTTGTGAGAGCAACATATGTTTTGACCTATGTGGGATTCGTGCGTCGTTTTGGTCATGAGTCGGGTTTTAATGCGATATGGTGCATTTTGATATGTAGGTACCCCATGTGGACTTCGAGACGACAAGCAAGCGCGTGGCGACGTCGGCACCGGCGAGCGAGGACCAGGTGAGTAGATTTATATCTACGGGGAGAAGTCGGGTGGATGGCGTATAGCACCCCCGCAGTCCGTGGTGGTGTATACGGATGCGTATACACACCAACAATTATTATATGTTTTTTGGGATTAATAACGATGTTTAGGATGGATATTGGTGTGTTGGATTATTTTAGTGTTGCGAACCGTAGGGTAGTGTTGCACTACACATACACACATTCATACTTGCATACATTCCTATTTATATGTGCTCATGGGATTCTTTATAGTTATGTGATCACATGGGTATGGGACTATGTGTTCACATACGGATTTGAGGATGATACTTGGGATTGAGCTGAGTCGATGAGATTTATTTTGTGGTTGTGATATCGGTGATATGGCAGGATTCATACTTGAGGTACGTCCTGGTGTTATAGCGGATCTTGGGGCGGCGATACGGGTGAATAGTGTTATAAATAAAATGGTCGACATGTGATCGTGATATAAGATATGATATGCTAGGATATTGATACTAGGCCGTATTGGGCGATGTATACCCCTTGATGATGATATGTGCTAATGATATCGGTTTGTACGAGATTGTCGACCAGTAGTCAGATCATGACTATATTGATGATATTAGTATTGTATTAGACATAGGTCAGTACCTTAGACTATGATCTTTGATAAAGAGGATACCGGATGAATAGTGTGATGAATATGATTTTGACCCGTACCCAGATCTGGGGATGCCGTACGACGGATTTACGTACGAGCTATATCTTGATGATTGATCCGCACTCTTGACTTGGGATGTCTGATTATAGATATGGTATCGGATATGATATTATTGAGGCGGGATCACCGACTAATATATATACAGGTATGTATATAGATCGACTCAGATATTAGGCGGTTTCCTTACCTGTAGTCCAGCTTGTTAGCTTAGCCCTTTAGTTTAGTTTAGTTGTTAGATTAGATTCGATTCTTACCTATTTCAAAAACTAACGAATCTTGGGCATTTTAAAAGACAGCCCAAAGGATCCTACGGATATTTCAAAAGACGTATCTTTTCATAAAAACACCGTAGCCCCTATTTTCAAAACCCCATGATACTTGTTATTTCAAAAGGCACCATTTGTAGGACTTATATTAGATTAATGCAGGTGAGTTACAGTTGCGTCTAGTATTCAGCTCCCGCTTATTATTGTGGTTCGCTTCGCATCGCATACTTATGTTATAATTTCTTATTGCAATGTTGATATCATATTGTAAGGACACCAGCACCATTACCGATGATGCGTATGTACCACGTACACTTGCCGGCTCACACACATCTTCATCGGTAATTGCCATGTCACGTACACCTTAGAAAATATTATTGCTTGACATAGCGTACTTGCCTTATATGTTAGTTTAGACATTATAGTTATTACCTGGTACTTCATGCATACTGTTATTCATTGTTATGCTGCATTCATGGATTCTCATGCATATATTCACTATTTTACGTGTTATTGAGGTTTTGGATTCGGATTTCCATGAGATTTTCTGGATTTGGAGGAAAACCGCAAAAACATAAATAAACCTTTTCTCTCTTTTAAAATAAAAAGTGCAGTTTTTCCCAAGATGTATGAGTCGTCCACCATGAGTTTGCTGATGGATTTCGAGACCTGATTCGAGGAGACGGATGAACCGTTTCGGGTACATGGTGGACCCGGTAAGGTACCCCGGGGCAAGAAGCACGTGATGATGACGATGTGAGCCTGGCAGGGGAGCACTACCTACCGGTGATTTTACCCGACGCGTCGGATATCCGGAGGATACCGTCGTGGTCTTGATATGGATGGTAGAGGCCGGTCTCGACTGACGGCGCCCTAGATATTGTGATTGAGACATTGAGATTTCGAGATATTGAGGTACAGAGACTGTGATACAGACATATCGAGATATTGGGATTACGTTTTGTGCCAATGCTAGGCACTGTTTTATGCTGATTTCATTATGATACCTCATTTTAAAAATACAAGGAAATCTCACTAAATTATGAAAACAGTTCTTCATTTACATGTATTCTGTTTTCATGCATTCATACCCCATTCATATGATATATTGCTACCTGAGACACTGACACGGGCACATGAGATTACACTCGGGTTAGATATTTACCCTAGCCTTGTTATAGGTTGCATGTTATATATATAATTGAGGATATATTATGATCATTGACCTAGGTTGCGTTATTTATGCGATTTCTATTCGTAGATGTTTTTCTATTCACGAGTAGGCAACTCACCCCCGTTGTGCCCCAGTTTATTACAGGTTTGCCGTACAGGTTTCATTACGGCTTTGCGGGCATAGTTTCCTTCGGGTGATTTGCTAGTAGGTGGGTTTACTTGTATCGTACCCCCATTATATATCTTGTATATCATTATTCTGTTGTATCTAGAAGTTCCATCAACCAAACATGTATTTATTTTGAGATAGAGACCAGTGATCTTATTCCTTCGACCTTAGAGTCGCGCGTTATATTTCTGCGGTTTTCTTGTGGTTTTGAGTTTCCTTTTGAATTTTGATCCTCGCCGTTGGCGTTGTATATTATATTGCTTGCGTGGTTGTGATCGTCGATTGACGAAGAGCTAGCTCTCGCTTGGGGATGCCTTTTTATTGATTTCGTATACTATTCATGTTGTATCCCGTTTGGGGGCCAGTATTTACAAAGGAGACTCTGCCGAAATTTTCAGTAAATTTTGATGTTCTAAAAAACCGCATAATTCGGCTTATGCTATTAAAACTACTTGCTTTAAATTGGTTTTTCTTCACTCTACTACTTTTTTTTGGTTTGGATTTCTGGGTTTTCTGCTTACTTAGATTACGTACGCCTCGAGACGTTTCGTAGTTTAAGTACCGGTCATGTTCCATCTTTCGGGACGTGACAAAGTTGGTATCAGAGCGTTAGGTTTTACCTTCGGAGCGTAGGATGACCCTTGGTTGATGGAATAGGTGACTAAAGTAGAGTGATGTACCGTAGGTATGTTCCGCGGCATATTTACGATACGCTACTCCACTTAAGAAGCCTTAGGATGTACATTTCTTTGCTCAGTATTATATTCATTTCGATCTAGCCTCATCAGTACCAGTTATGGTTTTGCTGCCACGATTACGGGCAGGGAGAGCTACCTCTAGAGTTGCGGTCAGCACGAGCTCGTCAAGAATGAGGACTGACCAAGGCATGATTCCGGCGACATACGATTGCATTGAGAGGCGTTGTCTGATTGTGTTTTTGCGCCACGAGCGTTTGAATGGATCGCTGTATGAGATTACTCGGACGTGCAAATCAGCACCAGAGGATTGAGCTAATGATAAGAAGCAAGCCAGATTTTGATGACCGTTGGCGTATTGCTTATTCATGATGATTGAGGCACTGTTCAGCGTGCAGACGAATGAGCCAATTATTGCTGCGAACGACGAGATATTGCCCCAGATGCTGGAGTTAGTGCAGAATGAGTTATACTAAGAGATGATAGAAGGTCGCTAGTCATCGAGGATGAATGACTAGGACATGTGTATCGTTCGCTACCCCGATGCGAGGTCATCAGATAGATTGATTCCAGCTAGAGACGACTTCACGCGGAGACGTTGAGAGTCGACAGAGACGATCGAATGTCAGAAACCTACTATTCCAAGTTTAAAGTAGTCGGAAAAACATGCAGGCAATTCTATGGTCCCTCTAGAAGAATGAAACCCTAACTCGACATAATGACCGTGTGAAAGCCTTTGAACCTTCGGGTTTGCGGCAGTTCCACGGCGCCATTAGTGAGGCTTGGGTTTGCCCTTCTACGGCTGGACCACCGATGCTGTGGTATGTACTCGATACTATTAAACTGTGCCCAAGAGATTGAGCTCTTGGGGGATTATAAGGTTTTGACGACTCGATCGGATGGCTCGACTTAATTCGGATGTTAGGTGGTGAGATGCATTTCTTGGGAGACTCCCGATACGAGGATAGCCGTTGGAGCTCAGTCCATGCAGCCACGACGAGACGAGTCCGAAGCGGTCGACATCAGAGAAAAATAGAGTAAGAGGTTCGTATAAGATCTGGATATGATGACGTTCCCCTCCGCCGACATCAGAGATGCGATGCGCATGCCGAGGCAGAGTACTGGATATACCTTCCAGAAGGAGTCGCGATGGGCATGCAGCCGTTCCGGAGCAAGATGCAGATATAAGAAGGAATGATGACTTCCAGACAGTTGGCAGAGACGAGGCATGGAAGAGACCATGAGCAGGATTCCTTCCAGGACACTGCTGCAATGATACTTGCACCTAGGATCAGATGTGTTGCGTACATTCAGAGAGCCAGAGGCCGACGCCAGTGATTTGCTGTCTTACGAGTGGTCGTGATGATTGACCGGGAGATGACAAGAGACGTGCCAGAATGGGATCATCCCCGTTAGCACACCTGACAGGGCCGATGAGCCGATGGACCGAGAGATTGGTAATTCACAGTGAAGATCTTGACCCAGGAGTGGTCATTGTTACGCACACCAGCAGGCCAGAGTTCATGATCATCGACGAGACGTCCCACTAGTGACCGCGACAGTTGGCCAAAGATTCTTAGAGGATGCGCTTGAGCGGTACTATTCCGCCATTATTGATTTCGATGTTTTGGGTGATCTATTCGCATGATTTGGTTTTGATGGTTGAGTTTCATAATATCGTTTTCGTGCCATGGTTGCACCTACTGAGTATTTATGATTTTTGCACAGTTGCACTTGAAATAGTTTTCGTGCCTTGGATCTTCGCGCATGTTGGGCGCATGTTTTGAAGTGTGATTTTGGTGCACACCAGATGCACTAAATCAAGATTTTTCGTGCATGTCAGATACACCTGATTTTGCTGTCAGGCACACATGTTGCCTACGACAGATGTTTCGTGCACACCCGATGCACTTAGATGTTGTTTCTGTGCATATGTATGGCACATATTTGGATTTTGATTTCCGTGCGCACAAGACGCACGTAGTATGCATACGCGTATTTTGGGATTGATTTTTCTTATAGAGCAGTACGTTTTTATGATATTGCTATGTGTTTTCGTACTGAGCAGGACTAGTCAGAGGACAGTACCTGAATATATTTTACATGTATAGTTTCGATTTATATCATATTGGTTTTGCTTGGATTTGGTATTGATGTCTTCCCCATGACTCCGATGATTGCGGGATGCTTGCCGGAGTTCTGATTTGAGTTATATGCTCATTTTTCATGCGCATGCGTTGCGCTACGATTTGTTTTATGTATTTATGATTTCGGAGCCCCGGCGATTTGATGGTTTTGGCTGAAATATTTTAGTATTTGGGGGAAGTTTTAATTTAAATTCGAGGACCGAATTTCTTTAAGGGCGGAAGATTGTAACGTTTTGAAAATGGTTTCGGTGAAATTTCGAAAAAACGGTAAAATAAGTGGGGTTTTCTGTAAAAAGTCAAAATACAAATATCTTTATTTTAAAATTAAATATACATATTCTAGCTATGTAATTGCCAGTATTTGGTGTTTATTGAGCCACTGGGGAAATTTCAAATTTTCCGAAAAATTTTCCGAAAATAATTATTTTAATATTATTTTAAGCCGTCACTAATATATTTAATTAGGGAAAATTACAAATTGGAATGAGTTGAAATAAATTTTGTGCATCATAATACATTAAATAAAATTTTATCATGTGGTTTTTGAAATGAAATCGTTTGCCAAAACGGTTTAGAAAATATCGAAGAAAAAGGCTTTTTTTATAGTGTAAATGGATGTTTGCGGTATGGTATTTGTCATTTTCCATCACCCCACACTCATACCCACACTCACACACCCCCATTTTCCCTCCCTCTTGGCAGAATTCTGCAGTCCCCCCTCTCTTGTCCCCACTTGTTTTGTAAAAGAAAAGAAATGAAAGAAAAAAAAAGAAAATGGATAAAAGAGTTGACCTTTTGTTTAATTGGACTTTTCCCTCACCATACCTCACACCACACCCCCTCTCTCCTCTCCCCCACATGCTTGTGGCCGGCCCTTCTAGCAGCAGCCCCCTCCCCCTTTTTTCTCCTCTCATTCCTCTTCAAAAATGCTTAAAAATTGCCTCAAAACCCATCAAATAAATCCCAAAATCCAAATCCAACTCCTACCCATTTCTCATTAGCCTTTCTAGCATGGATCTAAGGATCAAAATGGCATTTTAGGAGGCTAGATCTTGAGCTTGATCTTATCATGGGAGGTATAATCTCATGCTTTTGTTAAAATTTGTTATCTAGTTGCTTTAATCTAAATTAACTAAGTGCTTAATTAGGTTTTGATGAGTTTAATTGCATGATTAAAGATTTCAAGTTAGGGTTTTATTGTGGAATTGGGTTATGATAAATTGTGCATGGTTTTGTGTTGTGGATTAACATCTTAAGTTTTATAGAAAGCTAATTTAGTTGTTTATTCCAAACCATTACTTATAAAATGCCCTAATTAAGTTATTTTGCTAACTAGAGTTTTGGAAAATTGTTAAATGCTTTAGATTAAAATATAATTATGGTTTCATGTCATTATTAATATTATAATGAGTGGTTTAATGACTTTGGATCATGCAAAACCAAGTTTAATTGTTAAATTGTGAATTTTGCTTTAAAAAGAGTTAAAATCGGTATTTTTGCAAACTAGTTTTTTTGAACATATATGGGTTGGTGAAATTAAATTATGGAAATGATTTATATGACTTATTTAAGATATTTAATAAGTATATTGGCCGCTACATTCATTTAAACGTCGAGTTTTGTACTAAAACGGGTAATTTTTGCTTGCTAGATTTTCGGAAAAATGGCTTCGAAAGTGAATTTGGGGTTTTTGTGAATTTTAACCTATTCTATATTTAAATTAGTATTCGTGAATGTGCAAATGAGTGTACTTGGGTTTTTCTCGATGGTCGGGCGTTTGCACGCCGACGTCGAGGGTTTTTGGGTTGGTTTGTGAGAGCAACCATAGGTTTTGACCTATGTAGGATTCGTGCATCGTTTTGGTCATGAGTCGGGTTATAATACGATATGGTGCGTTTTGATATGTAGGTCCCCCATGTGGACTTCGAGACGATAAGCAAGCACGTGGCGACGTCGGCACCGGCGAGCGAGGACCAGGTGAGTAGATTTATATCTACGGGGAGAAGTCAGGTGGATGGCGTATAGCACCCCCGCAGTCCGTGGTGGTGTATACGGATGCGTATACACAACAACAATTATTATATGTTATTTGGGATTAATAACGATATTTAGGATGGATATTGGTGTGTTGGATTATTTTAGTGTTGAGAACCCTAGGGTAGTGTTGCACTACACATACACACATTCATACTTGCATACATTCCTATTTATATGTGTTCATGGGATTCTTTATAGTTATGTGATCGCATGGGTATGGGACTATGTGTTCACATACGGATTTGAGGATGATACTTGGGATTGAGCTGAGTCGATGAGATTTGTTTTGTGGTTGTGATATCGGTGATATGGCAGGATTCGTACTTGAGGTACGTCCTGGTGTTATAGCGGATCTTGGGACGGCGATACGGGTGAATAGTGTTATAAATAAAATGGTCGACATGTAATCGTGATATAAGATATAATATGCTAGGATATTGATACTAGGCCGTATTGGGCGATGTATACCTCTTGATGATGATATGTGCTAATGATATCGGTTTGTACGAGATTGTCGATCAGTAGTCAGATCATGACTATATTGATGATATTAGTATTGTATTAGACATAGGTCAGTACCTTAGACTATGATCTTTGATAAAGAGGATACCGGATGAATAGTGTGATGAATATGATTTTGACCCGTACCCAGATTTGGGGATGCCGTACGACGGATTTACGTACGAGCTATATCTTGATGATTGATCCGCACTCTTGACTTGGGATGTCTGATTATTGATATGGTATCGGATATGAAATTATTGAGGCGGGATCACCGACTAATATATATACAGGTATGTATATGGATCGACTCAGATGTTAGGCGGTTTCCTTACCTGTAGTCCAGCTTGTTAGCTTAGCCCTTTAGTTTAGTTTAGTTGTTAGATTAGATTCGATTCTTACCACGAATCGTGGGTATTTTAAAAGACAGCCCAAGGGATCCTACGGATATTTCAAAAAACGTATCTTTTCATAAAAACACCGTAGCCCCTATTTTCAAAACCCCATGATTCGTGTTATTTCAAAAGGCACCATTTGTAGGACTTATATTAGATTAATGCAGGTGAGTTACAGTTGCGTCTAGTATTCAGCTCCCGCTTATTAATGTGGTTCGCTTCGCATCGCATACTTATGTTATAATTTCTTATAGCAATGTTGATATCATATTGTTAGGACACCAGCACCATTACCGATGATGCGTATGTACCACGTACACTTACATGCCGGCTCACACACATCTTCATCGGTAATTGCCATGTCACGTACACCTTAGAAAATATTATTGCTTGACATAGCGTACTTGCCTTATATGTTAGTTTAGACATTATAGTTATTACCTGGTACTTCATGCATACTGTTATTCATTGTTATGCCGCATTCATGGATTCTCATGCATATATTCACTATTTTACGTGTTATTGAGGTTTTGGATTCGGATTTCCATGAGATTTTCTGGATTTTGAGGAAAACCGCAAAAACATAAATAAACCTTTTCTCTCCTTTAAAATAAAAAGTGCGGTTTTTCCCATGATGTATGTGTCGTCCACCATGAGTTTGCAGATGGATTTCGAGACCCGATTCGAGGAGACGGATGAACCGTTTCGGGTACATGGTGGACCCGGTAAGGTACCCCGGGGCAAGAAGCACGTGATGATGACAATGTGAGCCTGGCAGGGGAGCACTACCTACCGGTGATTTTACCCGACGTGTCGGATATCCGGAGGATACCTTCGTGGTCTTGAGATGGATGGTAGGGGCCGGTCTCGACTGACGGCGCCCTAGATATTGTGATTGAGACATTGAGATTTCGAGATATTGAGGTACAGAGACTGTGATACAGAGATATCGAGATATTGGGATTACGTTTTGTGCCGATGCTAGGCACTGTTTTATGCTGATTTCATTATGATACCTCATTTTAAAAATACAAGGAAATCTCACTAAATTATGAAAACAGTTCTTCATTTACATGTATTCTGTTTTCATGCATTCATACCCCATTCATATGATATATTGCTACCTGAGACACTGACACGGGCACATGAGATTACACTCGGGTTAGATATTTACCCTAGCCTTGTTATATGTTGCATGTTATATATATAATTGAGGATATATTATGATCATTGACCTAGGTTGCGTTATTTATGCGATTTCTATTCGTAGATGTTTTTCTATTCACGAGTAGGCAACTCACCCCCGTTGTGCCCCAGTTTATTGCAGGTTTGCCGTACAGGTTTCATTACGGCTTTGCGGGCATAGTTTCCTTCGGGTGATTTGCTAGTAGGTGGGTTTACTTGTATCGTACCCCCATTATATATCTTGTATATCATTATTCTGTTGTATCTAGAAGTTCCATCAACCAAACATGTATTTATTTTGAGATAGAGACCAGTGATCTTATTCCTTCGACCTTAGAGTCGCGCGTTATATTTCTGCGGTTTTCTTGTGGTTTTGAGTTTCCTTTTGAATTTTGATCCTCGCCGTTGGCGTTGTATATTATATTGCTTGTGTGGTTGTGACCGTCGATTGACGAAGAGATAGCACCCTCTTGGGGATGCCTTTTTATTGATTTCGTATACTATTCATGTTGTATCCCGTTTGGTGGCCAGTATTTACAAAGGAGACTCTGCCGAAATTTTCAGTAAATTTTGATGTTCTAAAAAACCATATAATTCGGCTTTTGCTATTAAAACTACTTGTTTTAAATTAGTTTTCCTTCACTCTACTACTTTTTTTTGGTTTGGATTTCTGGGTTTTCGGCTTACTTAGATTACGTACGTCTCGAGACGTTTCGTAGTTTAAGTGCCGGTCATGTTCCATCTTTCGGGACGTGACATCATTTATGTATCAAATTCTGGAGTGGAATACCCTATTTCCCGTATTTTCAATCTTTCGCGACACGCGTGATACGTGTGTGTGGGTTTGGGGTATCTTCGTATCGTGACGCGTCGGAGTGGCTTCAGGCGCGTAATCGCACGTTTTAGCGTATCGCGCACACGCGCGCTTGGTTCACGACACGAGTTATTAGTTCGGCCTTAATGTCGTGTTTGTGTGATTTCAGGCTTATGTATGATATATTGTGTAATTCTAGGTTCGCAGGCGAGTACGGCGGACGCCGCGCAGAAGGGGAAACAAGTTGTTGGCTATACCTAGCGAGAGACTACGGTGAGTAGATTTCACATCTACGGGGATATCGCCCGCATGGCGTTCTACGTCAGGGCGGATAAGACCTTATAGTTTCCATTGTATACATTGACTATTCATGGCTACTATTTAGTGCATACTGCATTCACTGCTATATGGTTATAAACTAGAATTGATAGAACACCGCACCATTACTAACGGTCCATGTTGCACGAGCACTATCCTACATGTTACACACACACCGTTAGTAATTGCCATGACACTCACACTGTAGAATTCATATCGGATCAATATATTGTAGCTCATCTATATGTGACTTGACATGATATTCATACTTGATGCATATATCACATCGGATCATTATATTGTAGCTCATCTATATGTGACTTGACATGATATTCATACTTGATGCATATATCACATCGGATCATTATATTGTAGCTCATCTATATGTGACTTGACATGATATTCATACTTGATGCATATATCACATCGGATCATTATATTGTAGCTCATCTATATGTGACTTGACATGATATTCATACTTGATGCGTATATCACATCGGATCATTATATTGTAGCTCATCTATATCTGACTTGACATGGTATTCATACTTGATGCATATATCACATCGGATCATTATATTGTAGCTCATCTATATGTGACTTGACATGATATTCATATTTGATGCACATATCATATCGGATCATTGACTTGCATATTGGTTTGCATTATATGTGATTTCTGGATTTGGGAACCGTAGCTATTTCAAATATGTAATCATTTAAAAACCCGGTTCCCTTGATATGATATTTCGGTGCGTCCACCATGTGTTTCCTCGGTGCTAGAGTGATATATGTGAACCCGAATCGAGGAGCTGGTTGAGGCCGATTACGGGTATATGGTGGACCCGGTATGGTACCTCGGGGCGAGAACGTTTTCGCTGTGTAGTAGACGGTAAGCCTGGCAGAGGGACTACTACCTACCGGTGATTGGTTGGACCTGACAGCTATCCGGAGGATACTGATCATGGTCGATAGATGGATTTGGGGTGATCCGTACTGCCGGGCCCGAGGGCCGATACCGCAGACGGAGCCCGTGGGCTGACCCGGACTGACGGGGCCCGATGGATGAGGATTTGCGTGTCGATGCAAGACACGAGTATTTATGATATTTGGGTGCCGATGTTGGGCACTCGGGATTCTCAGAGATTTACAGGATTTGAGGGCCGATGAGAGTGCCGGCGCCTGAGCTATTTGGGGGACCTGGGTGCATTGATGAACACCGATTATATATTCCACGTTGACATTCCGTGTAGATGTTATATTGCCCATGCTCAGCAGTTTATTATTGTACCTCATCCTGTAGTTACATTACCTGATAGAGCACTTGCATGATTATTGCACATACTTCTTATCACATATTGGTATCATCTGTTGGCATATGATAGAGTAGCGCAGTACGTGCATGCTCGCGATTACCTTTATATGTTATCTCTATTCACGAGTTGGCAACTCACCCCCGTTGTGCCACAGTGTTTGCAGGTTGCCCTTCGGAGTAGTCGCGGCAGGCAGCGTTGTGCATCTTTTGACACAGATACCCCCATAGTTGGTGTACTAGCTCTTTTGCTGATAGGTGGGTTTTGTGAGGTATCTGTTTATCTTTCAGTTATGTACATTGTTGTATCTAGTATTCTCCATCTACCATGTATGTATTTGACTTAGAGACAGTGTGAGGACGATGATGTATATTATTGGTATCCTGGTGTCGAGCTCGTTGTGAGCCGACTTTTCTTATGCAGTTTTATTCTATCTGTGATGTTCCCACTTGTAGATCTTGATCTTCGCTACGGCGTCGTATATTGCTATCTTGGTGATTGTTTACTTAGATTTCTTAACATGTTAGTAAATGCTTCCTTTTAAACTTTTAACACTCTATACTTTTACTGGTTTGTTTTCTGGGTTTTCGGTTCACTTAGCCGCGTTTCACCTGTAGATGTTACGTGGTTAAGTGCCGGTCACGGGCCAAACTTTGGGTCGTGACACTTTCCTCATCGAATAAGGTGCAGGATGTTCTACAAGGAACACCACGATGCAAAGCAAGAACTGTAGCTACCTGTTTTTGAAAATTTTATTCCACAACATCTTTAGGTTTCTTTTATTTCATTAATCTCATTAATGAAGTCTCATCATTTAAGTTACCTAAACATCACAGATAAATACGACGTACACTTATGCCATCCGCATTCGCCTCGATGTCCCCTCGTGCACCGTTAGGTTAGGTAACTAACGGCAGAGCGGGGCAGGGCTAGCGCAGGTGTAAAACATAAGTAACGTCTATATACTATATACAATATTTATCACAGAACATATCAAATGATCACATCACAGATATCGCAGCAGAAAAAACATATGAAACATTGGATATACTAGGATGTCCGTGTTTTTAATACGAGCCAGTATAAAACACGGATTCCACGGTCGCGATGAATAGCCAAACCCACACCCCTAGACCCCTACGAGTGCGGCAAGCAACACTACCAATTCTAGAGTTAGGAGACCCGGACTCGACTCCTCGAGTTGGTCTACCACTGGACTCCAGAACCCGGTTACTTGTGCCCTCCTCCTTGGGTCTATCCTAGTGCGGAAAAGTAAATAATATACATCAACGGTGACATCTTCCGCAACCTGGAAGTGCCCCAATAAAAGAATATTACATACAAGTTTTTACATGAATGAAAATGAAAAACACCCATCTCACATAAAAAAAACCCCGGCTATTCAAACACGACGATCCAATATAACATATCCAGCAACACATAACATCACATGTCATCAACGTAAGTAAACATGCGTATCCCAATTGTCGTTGACATATAGCAACGAAACCGGCGATATCACATATTACACTTACGGTCACAGAAAAGAAAGTGTAAAACTACAACAGTTGGAATCCGCAACCTACTTAGACATCACATGCCTAACCATCTGAATTTCTTAGACATCACATGCCTAACAATTATAAAACCCCGCATTTTAGTCTCATTATCGAAAATAATTTTCAATATCAAGTCGGGCAATTCAACAAGATTCCCGATATTCTGATCGAACGCTCGTCGCAAACTTTAGTAGGCGGCCGCACCCCCGATACCGTCGACGAAGTGCACCAAGGCGGAACACCGCTGTCTCGAGCACCCGAACGGATGCTTTCGGCGATGGGGTTCTCCTACAGTCACTTGGTCGGGGCTATGGGGCGTAGCTGTCTATTAAGTTTACCCGACGAGTATCCGCCTACGCTAGGAGATTGCGACGGACTTTTAATCACATCAAAATTCCGTGGCAACCGATCAAGTGAGACTAAAGTGCTATGTTTATAACATCCAAATCAGTTATCTCATAACTACTTGTGGATTCCAAATATTGTATCATATTCCAGATAAATAGAAAATGTTAAACTTTCCGATCGAACAATCAAACACCAAAGTTTTCCCGAAACAACTCAACACATGAAATAAGTTCAAAAACATTCACTTCATGCTACAGTACCGACGGTCCAGCCGTAGAAGGGTCAAGCCAACGCCTCACATGTGGCACGCCGTACTGCCCCAAACCCGAAGGTTCAAAGGGCAGTTCATGACGGTCATATAATCGAGTTAAGGTTTGTTGTCTTCTAGAGGGCCCATCACGTTACTTGCACTACTTAGAACGTTCTTAAACCACGGAAAAATCCAACACTTGGAAATTTTCCGGCAGGGGAAAAATTGGGTTTTTATATCCAGTCGAACTTTTTAACATATTCTAAATTATCCGGAAAAACATAAAAGAAGTTAAATTATCCGATCGAATTAACGAGTCTCCAATAAAACCCTAGAAAACTCAACACTTGAGTGGAATTAAAAAATTCCCATAAAAATTGCCTATAAAGGACCTAAGAATAAATATATGAAATTTCAGGGACTAAGTCCAAATTTGGGCCGCGCAACCGCCGCAAAACCCCTGATTTCGCCGCGGTTCCGCGGTCAAATTATTGACTTAGTTGACCGTACTTCACAGTAATTCTTAGTTTTTCCTTCTTGTTTTTCTGAGAATTTTTAATTCATAAAAATCCACCGTTTTGAAAAATGTATAGAGAAGGGTTTTGTCGGGGTTTACGGGTTCGATCGGACTTCTAATTTCGTCTACACTTCGCCTAAAGCTCTAGCCAGGCTCTGATACCACTGTAGGGTTCCTAGGCACACTAATAAGGTCCCACAAGGCATCAACCATGCCAAATTCAAAAATTCTACGTGCCGAGAAACCCTAATGCGATCGTTAACTAGAAGCAAAGGCGAAAACTATGCAAGTAAACATCTTTATTGCTAAGTGAACGAAAATACAACCTTTGTAGATCCGGTCCACCCCTTCTCTAGCTCCATGATGACGTCCCTTCGCTGCGATCACCGGGTCCCGGACTCTCGCGGTGGTTTCATCGAAGAAATGAACGGGCTAAGTAGATGACTTCGATGCCGAAGATGATCTACGTCGAGGTGGCTCTAACTCGAGCTCCAACTTCACCAAGTCATGAAACTTGTGAATAAAACACCCTATACTACATAGCAAGTGGTAGAGGATGAAGAAATAGGAAGTGGGTTCACTTTGGATTTGGATTTCTCACTTGGAATCATCACTTAGAATTTTCTAGCCATGGTTTCTTCTCTTCATGAAGAAGATGAAGAAGAAGAAAGAAAAAGAATTATGAATAATAGAAAAACAAGTGATGGTTATCATAATGCAACCATGGTTAAATGTAGAGAATAAACTAGGGTTAGGTGAATGGTTAGGGTTAAGGAAAGAAACAAAATGGTCAAGCTTTCAAAGCTTCAACAAAAAACAAAAGTAGCAACCATTTCATTTCTTGTCCAAATATAAATGAAAAGAAATAAATAAATAAGTAAATCAAACCCTAACAATTAACTTAATCATGGTTTAATCATACACACCCAAGTTTGCATGTATCATCAAACATGAAACAAACTAGTGCACAAAACTATATCATATATACAATGTGCACATCAAGTGAGAAAATCCATTTTAAGTGAACCAATACTAGTTAATGTAAAGTAATATATCTAATATATATAATTATACATTAAATCATTAAATCAACACTTGATTTAACGATCCGGTCATATCGCATATGACCGACTAATATCCAATGTATCGACTCATCGAATCAATCCTTGATTCGATAACTAGGTTATATCGCATACAACCAATCGATACATTCATCGAGAGAATAGAATATGGTATCACATACTGGTATTATTCTCGGTCCCGCACATATCTCATATGCGCTCCTATTTCATTTCGCTTGAGCCAGGAAACCTCTGTGTAGGACTCTAAAGACTCGTCAATACGCCGGCAGCAGGTGATGATCATATCAAACACCCTCAAGCCGCAAGCGGTCTGCTAAACATAACGGCCACCCGGGTATTGAGCGATCAGAAGATCAACGAGCAAGCCCGCTCACACTCCTGTGAATCCAACCAGTAACACTTACCGTACAGTCCGGTCTCGTCGTCTGATATGTCGCATATCTTGCCTAGGGGTGGTAAACGTCAGACCCCAATAGCTCTATAAGTCATGTCGATGTGAGGTCTATAACAGTTCGAGAAACTACTGGTAACACTTACCAGTTAATCTCAGCAACCCTGGCCAGGGATTTCCGGTTATAGCCAATTGAACACAGCGCAACATCAACTCCCTATACCGGGAGAGACGAATCACCTCCTATCGCTCATTGCCTTCATGTGATTCGGGACTGTACCCAAAAGCCACCGTTTTGCACGCCCTCTTGGACGTGGTAAGGTGGAAATCAAAGCACAGTGGGAATCACACAAGACTCTATGACGATCTCGGATCAACAGACTACTCTGTACCAGTGTCACCAGAGAACTGCCATCTGACGGAAGGTATAATACCATCTAGGAGTTCTCGGCGAGTCCGTCCAGTGTACCCAGTCTCCACTGAGCACCCGTATATCATCTCTGATGTCAAACACCAATGGATATGGGATCATCCATCGCCCATCTGTATGGGTCGAGAAGGTATACGCTTGTCCACTCGGGTATATCGATGCCCCGTCTCGATATACCCACGACTAGGGACCTTGAAGGATGTACTTATGGACTACCATGTCCCCACTAGTATGATCCGCATCATAGTCCAGGTAGTCAAGTACACATCCTAAGGGCTTTACCAACATGTAACAGAGAGACAATCAGTATACACGTTAAGGTAAAGAGTAACCAGATAGCATACTATCATGTCGAGCAAGAAAGTCCTCCCTATATATGTCCCAGCATCCACTACAATATACATACTATGTACAGTAATGGCCTCTAGGGCATACATATAACTAACACGTTTAATGAGCGTTAGCTTGTGTTAACGAAACTTCAAGGTAGATCATCTTTGTATCGAAGATCGGAAGCAAGACTGCATCTTTCTCTTTGTGGAACCTCTCGAGAGTCCGGAACACGATGATCGCAGCGAAGGGACCTCGACACGGAGCTTATGAAGTGAAGGACCGGATCTACAAAGGTTGTAATCCCTCTCACTTAGTGTTAAAGTGTTTAGCATGTTAGTTTTCGCCTAAACCCTGGTTTAAAGATCTAGCTTTGGGTTATTCGGCACGGCTAATTTTTTAATCGAGCATGGTTGATGCCTCGTAGAACTTTGTGCGCGTGCATAGCAACCCTACAGTGGTTTCAGAGCCAAGCTAGAGCTTTAGGCGAAGTCTGAGCGAAATTTAAAGTCCGATCGAACCCGGATACCCCGATGTTTACCCCTCTCTGGATAATTTTCAAAATGTTGATTTCTTCTGAATTAAAAATTCTCAGAAAAACAATCAGGAAAAACTAAGAATTACTGTGAAGTTCGGATCTCTGAGTCAACAATTTGACCGTGGAACCGCGGCTAAACCATGGTTATTGCGGCGGTTCCGCGGCCAAAATTTGGTCTTAGTCCCTGGAATTTCACTTATTTATTCTTAGGTCCTTTCTTGGCAATTTTTTCTGGGAATTTTTTAATTCCACTCAAGTGTTGAGTTTTCTGGGTTGTATTGGGGGCTTAGTGATTCGATCGGATAATTAAACTTTGTTTACTTTTTCCGGAAATTTTGTAGAAACTGTTAAAAAGTTCGAACGGATATCAATAACTCACTTTTTCCCCTGTCGGAAATTTTTTCAAAAGTTGGATTTTTTCTCGAGTTTAAGAACGTTCTAAGTCGTGCAAGTAACGCGGTGGACCCTCTAGAAGACAACAAACCTTAACTCGATTATGTGACCGTCTTGAACTGTCTCTAAACCTTTGGGTTTGCGGCAGTACGGCGTGCCACATGTGAGGCGTTGGCTTGACCCTTCTACGGCTGGACTATTGGTACTGTGGCATGTGATGGATGTTTTTAAACTGATTTCAAGTGTTTAGATATATTGGGGAAATCTTGGGTGTTTGATTATTCGATCGGAAAGTTTAACATTGTCTATTTATCTGGAATGTGATACAATATTTGGAATCCACAGGTAGTTATGAGATAACTAATATGAATGTTATAAACATAGCACTTTAGTCTCACTTGATCGGTTGCCACGGAATTTTGATGCGATCAAAAGTCCGTCGCAATCACGTAGCGTACGTGGATATTCGCCGGGTAAACTTAACAGACAGCCACGCCCCATAGCCCCGACCAAGTGACTGTAGGAGAACCCCGTCGCCAAAAGCATCCGTTCGGGTGCTCGCGGCAGCGGTGTTCCGCCTTAGTGCACTTCGTCGACGGCATTTGGGGTGCGGCCGTCTACTAAAGTTTGCGACGAGCATTCGATCAGGATGTCGGGAATCTTGTTGAATTGCCCGACTTGATATTGAAAAGAGTTTTCGATAATGAGACTAAAATGCGGGGTTTATAATTGTTAGGCATATGATGTCTAAGGAATTCATTTGGTTAGGCATGCGATGTCTAAGGAGGTTGCGGATTCCAACTGTTGTTTTACACTTTCTTTTCTATGACCGTAAGCGTAGTATGTGGTGTATCGCCGGTTTTTGTTGCTATACATCGACGACAATCGGCGTATGCATACTTACTTACGTTGATGATATGATATATTATGTGTTGCTGTGATATGTTATATTGGATCGTCGTGTTTGAATAGCCGGGGGTTTTATGTGAGATGAGGGTTTTTATTTTCATTCATATAAAATTCATTTGTATGTAATATTCTTTTATTGGGGCACTTCCAGGTTGCGGATGATGTCACCGTTGATGTATGTTATTTACTTTTCCGCATTAGGTAGACCCAAGGCGGGGAGCACAAGTAACCGGGTTCTAGGGTCCAGAGGGAGACCATCTCGAGGAGTCGAGACCGGGTCTCCTAACCCTAGAATTGGCAGTGTTACTTGCCGCTCTCGTAGGGGTCTAGGGATGTGGGTTTGGCTATTCATCGCGACCGTGGAATCCGTGTTTTATACAGGCTCATATTGAAAACACGGACGTCCCAGTATATCCAATATTTCATATATGTTCTTCTGCTGCAATGTTCTGTGATGAGATCATATTATTACCAGAGACAAATGTTTATACTATATATATATGAGATATATGTTATATTGCAGATTTCGTTTCAAATGTGATGCTTGTGAAGCATAATAAATTGGCACTTCATTAATGAGATTAATGAAATAAAAGAAACCTAAAGATGTTGTAGAAACTTGTCTCAAAAACTGGTAGCTCTAGTTCTTGCTTTGCATAGCGGTGTTCCTTGTAGAACATCCAACACCTTATTCGATAAGGAAAGAGCCGAGATCCCTTCACCGGGAGTGACCTCTTTAGTGAAACTAGCAGATGCTACAAACTCGGTTTGTCTTTTGATTGCTTCTATAGTTCTTGCTTTGCATAGTGATATTTGTGAAATATCCTGCATCTTATTCGATGAGGAAAGGGCCGACGATCCCTTCACCGGGAGTGACCCCTTTAGCAAAACTAGAAAAGCCTTAAAAACATTCCATTTAAAATCACTCGATTCTACAACGATATCAAGTTCATTACGCAAAGGGTTTTCTTAAAAACCTGTTGTAGCCCTCCGTCATTTCAGATAAGTAATATTTAGTATTCGTGCTGCGTTTGTTGACCTCTATCAAGGCGTAGTGTGCGGTAGCTGATTAGTGCTTATCTGTATAAACATATGATGTGATTGATTTAGGGTAGTCGTGCGACCTTATTGACCTCTGTCAAGGGTCGTGCGGGTGGGTTTACTTCAATCAGGAAATGACGGGTTGAACTTGACTAGCAGCCTATGGTTTGTTGACCTCTGTCAAGGTCATAGGACGCTAGGGGTAAAATATTATTGGGAATTTCAAGTGTTGAAATTTGCTATGAGATTGCATACCTTCTATGAGATAGTTGGATCCCGATACCCGCTGCGAGTAAGAGTTACTCCTGGGAGAGTTTTACACATTACAATTAGCCGATCAAGTAGGTTTCTAGAAAGGTGTTAACGGGGTTACGCCTCTGGGAAAATGAGGTTTACTTTAATTAGGTTTGTGCGAAAGCACGGGGGACCTCCCTTAAAGTACCGACACTGGCCTGGCCGAAAGATTGGCGAACTTGTAGCGTGTAAATAATCCCGGCTAGTCTTTCCTTTTAGGGTTTGAAGGAAGATTTGATTAAAACAGTGGGAGACATCCTGATTAGATATATTAGATAACCAATCTAATCTTGCAAGAGCATACGCTGAGTGTTTTCTTCTCTCTCTCTCCAGGTTGCGACCATATTACGCCTTAATCAAGATAATAATACGAATATATTGACCGAACCCGCTTGTTATACTGAGCTGGGGAACGTTGGTCCCGCTCCAACTTATAATTGTTATAAGACAGAGCAGGAAATTAGGGAATACCAGATTTCCCGTGCCGCCCAAACGAAGAAAGTGCATGCTGATGCATCTTCTTCGGGTGTGTTCATTACAGAGAATTGTTTCTTAGTATCCTTTACGTCCTGGGTATAAGATACCGTATCAGGATCACGCATATGTAATCTGTTACATGGGCTACAGATAGGTAGAGAACTGAGAACGGATGATAAGTTTCATGAGATAGAAACGGTGCAAGTGTTGCAGCCAAGTCTATTGGTCAATATCACCCTGTATTACCAGAATACATTGATTCTGAACGAATGTTATTAGATACCGAACCTGATGTACAACATCATATCAGTCTCTTTATTAGTAAATAAAGGATATAATTTTGTATTGTTGGATAATGTTTTGAACATTTCCTATATCAAGAGTTGATCGGTTCAGGCACGTTATCTAAAAGCATTGACGTTCTAAATCAAACTACAGTTCTTAGTATACGGAACACACACAAGAGGAAGAGTTCAGAAATGAACGAATCCTTCTTGAGGCATTGTAGACTAGGTTATATCAATGCGACCCGACTAGCTAAGTTACATTTAGATGCATATTTAAATCTGTTTGAATTTACATCTTGTGAAACTTGCTGGTCATGTCATAAAGATAAGATGACCATAGCTCTGTTTATTGGAAACAGAGAAAGAGTTAGTGAACTCTTGGGATTGATACATGCTGATGTATGAAAGTCCCCTGTCTACACATGCCAAGACCGGTTCTTTGTACTTCATTATATTCTCTGATAATCTTTCAAGATTCAGACATGTGTTCCTGTTGAAACATAAGTCTGAACCTTTTGAGATATTCAAAGAATATAAGTTAGAAGTAGAGAACCAACGACGGGTATAAGTATTATGTCCTTTGATGAGATCAAGGAGGAGAATACTTGAGCACGGAATTCCTGGACTATTCTAAAGGAGAATGAGATTCTCTCTCAGCATTACTCCTCCGTATACACCACAGCACGTCGGTGTATCAGGGCGGAGCAATAGCACCCTATGTGATATGGTGTGCTCTATGATGAGTACTACTGAGTTTCTTATTTCCTCTTGGGAGTTATGCACTTGAGAAGCTGCATACCTATTGAATAAGGTTCAAATCAAATTAGTTGCCTACCACTTCATATGTGATATGGAAAGGGAAGAGCCCATATCTTAAGCTTGTTAAGATTTGGGGTTGCCCGGCCTATGTCTAAAAGCAAAATCCAGAGAAGCTCGAGGCAAGGTATGTTATGTATCACTAGAAAGGTTCCAGCTATACAAACTGCAGCTGATGATTTGGTAGAACCAAAGGATTCAATAGTTTCCAAGGAACCTCAGCCTCTCTGCCGATCTAGTAGGGTTCCTCACCCACGTGAAAGATACTTCGGTTTCTCTATGACAGTGGGAGCGAGGATTGCATCATGAGATGACGACCCTACTAGTTTCGAGCTGGCCATCAGGAGTGGGACTCTGTAAGAATGGCTGGATTCTTATCGATCTGAGATGGAATCCTTATACACCAACAAAGTATGGACTTTGGTTGCTCTATCTGAAGGGTTAAATCCCCATCAGGAGCAAGTATATCTTAAGAAGATTGCTAGGTGTACATGGAAAAGTTGAGACTTTCAAAGCTATGCTTAAGTCTATCCAGATCCTACTTGCCACGGCTACATACCATGACTACGATATCTGACGGTTGGGTGTCATGACTGCTTTTCTAAATGATGTTTTAGAATAGAGCGTCTATAAGTACACAGCCAGAGGGCTTCGTAGACAGTGGGAGCAGCGGAAACGTGTGCAAGATGTTTTATATGATAAAACAGGTATCGCGGAGTTGGAACATCTGTTTTGATGTGGTAGTCAAAGAGTTTGACATCATCAAAATGGTAGATGAACCTTGTATATACAAAAAGGTAGTAGAGAGTATGGTGGTGATCCTCGTAGAGTACGTGGATGACATACTCTTGATAGGAAAGGAGTATCCTATGCAACGCTCGGTCAATCTCCGCTTATCACAATGATTCTCCATATAGGATCAAAGCGATACCTCCTAAATCCTGTGTTTTGGATCTATGAGATAGTTCTAATTGGATGTTAGGATACTCACTAGTTGTAGTGAGATGGTGTCAATCGATCCTGGGGAGAATCGCTGGAATGGTTCCAGGGTGATAAGGACGACTGAATGTCAGTCGCAGGCATTGTCTTTACCCTCAGTGGAGGGACGGTATGTTGGAAGATTTCCAAGCTAGATGCCGTGACTTACTAGACGATTAAAGGCAAGATACATCGTTACCAAAGATGCTACCAAAGAGGCAGTCTGGATATATATATAAGTTCATGAGATGAACTTCGTTCCTACCATTGTGTGACAATGGAGTTGTGGCTTTTTCCAAGGAACGCCCGTCCCATCAGAAATCCAGATATAATTCTTAGGCAGTATCACCTGATCATGGAGATGGTTGATCTCCAGGGAGATCGAGGTTAGGAGAGTAGACACAGAGGACAACAGCGCGGATCCACTCACAAAGGCCTTTTCCCAGTAGAGACTTTTATGGGATGGTTGAGTATGAGATACATCAACCACAGCTAATTGTTGGGTATGCGATACCACAATAGATGGCTCTAGTGCAAGTGGGAGATTGTTAGTTATATGTATGCCCTAGAGGCTATTACTGTACATACGATGTATATTGCAGTGGATGCTTAGATATATATAGGGAGGACTTTCTTGCTCGACATGATAGTATGCTATCTGGTTGTACTTTATCTTAACATGTACTTTGATTGTCTCTATGTTACATGTTGATAAAGCCCTTAGGATATGTACTCAACTACTGGGACTATGATGAGATCATACTAGTGGGGCCACGGTAGTCGACGAGTACATCCTATAACTGTTCCTAGTTGAGGGTGTATCGAGACAGGGCATCGATGCACCAGAGTAGACTAGCGTATACGCATCTTGACCCATATGATGGGCGATGGATGATCCCATATCCATCGGTGTTTGACATCAAGGATGGTGTACGGGTGCTCAGTGGAGACTGGGTACACTGGACGGACTTGCCGAGAACTCCCAGATGGTATTATACCTCACGTCAGATGGTAGTTCTCCGATGACACTGGTACAGAGTAGTCTGTTGACCCGAGATCGTCATAGAGTCTTGTGTGATTCCAACTGTGCTTTGATTTCCATCATACCATGTCCAAGAGGGCGTGCAAAAAGATGGCTTTTGGGTACAGTCCCGAATCACATGGAGGCAATGAGCGATAGGAGGGGATTCGTCTCTCCCGGTATAAGGAGTTGATGTTGCGCTGTGTTCGATTGGCTATAATCGGAAATCCCTTGCCAGGATTGCTGAGATTTACTGGTAAGTGTTATCAGTAGTTTCTCGAACTGTTATAGGCCTCAAATCGACACGACTTATCGAGCTACTGGGGTCTGACGTTTACCACCCCTAGGCGAGATATGCAACATATCAGACGATGAGACCGGACTGTACGGGAGTGTTAATGTTTGGATTGACAGGAGAATGTGCAGGCTTGCTTGTTGATCTTCTGAGCGCTCAATACCTGGGTAGCTGTTACGTTGAGCTGATCGCTTGCAGCTTGTGGGTGTTTGATATGATCATCACCTACTACCGACGTATTGACGATTCTTTAGAGTCCTACACAGAGGTTTCTTGACTCAGGAAAAACGGAGTAGGGGCACGTATGTGTTATGTGCGGGACCGAGGATAATGCGATATGAGATACCGTATTCTATTCTCGCGATATTTGATATCAGCCGGGTCATCGGATCAAGTGTTGATTCGATGAATCGGTTCGGATAAATATTAGTCGGTTATATGCGATATAGCCGGATTGTCGGATCAAGTGTTGATTCGATAATTTAATGTATAATAATATATATGATATATTAAATTACATTATCTAATATTAGCTCACTAAAAGATTCTTTTTCTCACTCGGGTAATACATTGATATATATGCGATATATGTTAATTGTATTATTTTATTTTGTTACGATAAATATTATATATGTGATATATAATATTGTAACATGATATGATAACTAATGCAACATGTTTTTTGGAGTTTAAACATGATTAGGGTTTGGATTAGGGTTAAGTCTTCTAGTAGATTCTAGAAGGTTTTCTTTTTTGTTTTGGAAAAGATATTTTCAAGTGACTCATTCTTAACCTAACCCAAACCCTAGCCCTTGGTTAATTCTCTACAATGGTTAAGTCAACCATGGTTGCATTATTCATCATATTAATCCTTTCATTATTCATCACAAAGTGATTCTATGATATTGTTCATCTTCTTCCTTCTTTCTTTTCATGAAAAAGCTTTCTAGCTTTTTCTAAGTGATGAAAAATGAGTGAGAATTAGAAAACAAATGAGAGCAAAAATCCTACTCCATCATCCTCATCTATCCTTGCCATTTAGATGAGGGTGTTCACTTCGTTTAATGAGTGTTAGCTTGTGTTAACGAAACTTCAAGGTAGATCATCTTTGTATCGATGATCGGAAGCAAGATTGCATCTTTCTCTTTGTGGAACCTCTTGAGAGTCCGGAACACGATGATCGCAGCGAAGGGACCTTAACACGGAGCTTATGAAGTGAAGGACCGGATCTACAAAGGTTGTAATCCCTCTCACTTAGTGTTAAAGTGTTTAGCATGTTAGTTTTCGCCTAAACCCTAGTTTAAAGATCCGGCTTTGGGTTGTTCGGCACGGCTAATTTTTTAATCAGGCATGGTTGATGCCTCGTAGAACCTTGTGCGCGTGCATAGCAACCCTACATACACTTAGTGAGTCATCTACATCTGGTCTGGTACATAACATCGCATACATGATAAAGCCTACTGCCGAAGCATAGGGTATCCTTTACACGTGAGCTCTTTCCAAATCAGTCTTGGAAGACATCTTTTTGGAGAGAGTGATCCTTGAGTAAGTGGGCGAACCACCACGCTTAGAATCTTCCATACTAAACCCCTTTAGTTTGGTGTTAATGTACCTGGATTTGGGACACTCCCAACATCTACTTAGATCTATCTCATAGATCATAATCCATAAGATGTAGTAGGTATCATCCAGATCTTCCATGGAGAATCCTCGTGATAAGAGAATCTAGACCAAGTGTAGTATAGGAAACACTTTCCTATCAAGAGTATGTCATCTACGTATAATACGTGGAAGAAAACCTTACTCTCTACAACCTTCTTGTATATACAAGATTCATCTACCTTTTTGATAAAGTCATACTCTTTGACTGTCACATCAAAACAGATGTTCCAACTTCGCGATGCTTGCTTTAATCCTGATGGAATTAAGCATATACTTTGAAAGTCTCAACTTTTCCATCTATACCAAGAATCTTCTCAAGATCCATTTGCTCCCAATGGGTTTTACCCACATCAGGTGCAATATGCAAAGTCATACTTTGTTGGTGTACATGGATTTCATCTTTGATCGCATAGCGTCCAGCCTTATCACAAAGTCGCCACTCGTGATGGCCTGCCTGAACCTAGTTGGGCCATCAACTTCCATGATGCAATCCTCACTCCCACTGTCACCGAGAAGACCGTAGTATCTCTCAAGTGGATGAGGAGCCCTACCAGATTCGCGGAGAGGCTGAGGCTCGTTGGAGACTATTGAATCCTTTGGTTTCAATAAATCATCGGTTGTAGTTTATCTAGCTGGAACTCCTTCCAGTTCTACCTCATGACCACAAATTTCTTCATAAGAAATTCCATTTCTAAAAAGGTGGCATGCTGAGAAACAAAACACCTTTTGCTCCTCAGAGTGGTAGAAGATATTCCCTCGCAAATGTTTGGGATATCCTAACAAACTTACAGAATTGACCTTGCCTCGAGCTTGTCCAGATTTTGCTTTTCAACATAGGCCGGACAACCCCAAATCTTAAATCGTTTAAGACATGGTCTCTTATCATACCATATCTCATATGGAGTGGTAGGAACTGATTTGGATGGAACCCCATTCAATAGGTATGCAGCTTCTCAAGTGCATAACACCAAAAGGAAATAGGTAATACAGTAATACTCATCATAGAGCGTGTCATATCTCATAAGGTACGATACCTCCGCCCTGATACACCGTTGTGCTGTGGTGTATACGAAGGAGTAAACTGAGAGAGAATCACATTCTCCTTTAAATAATCCAGGAACTCCATGCCCAAGTATTCTCCTCCTTGATCATATCGAAGAACTTCAAGCTTATATTCCTTGAATTTCTCAAAAGTTTCAGACTCGTGTTTCTACAGGAACACATGGCCGAATCTTGAGAGATCGTCGACGATTATAATGAAGTACAAAGAACCAACCCTGGCATTTGTAGACATAGGACTGTATACATCATCATATATCTGTCCCAAGAGATCAGTAACTCTTTCTCTGTTTCCAGTAAGCGGAGTATTGGTCATTTTACCTTTAAGACAAGACTGGCAAGTATCATAAGATGAAAATTCGAATAGTTTCTAATATTCATCCTTATATAACTTAGCTGATCGTGTCGCATTGAAATGACCTAGTCTATAATGCCACAAGAAAGATTCGTTTATTTCTGATCTACTCCTCTTGTGTGTGTTCTGTATACTTTGAACTGTAGTTTGATTTAGAACGTATATGTTATTATATAACGTTCCTGATCCAATCAACTCTTGATTTAGAAAAATGTTCACAACATTATCCTCATATACTATATTATATCCTTCTTTAACTGAATAAACAAACTGATATAATGTTGTATATCAGGTTCGGTATCTAAAAACATTTGTTCAGAATCAATGTATTTACCACTTGGTAATATAAGGCGATATCCGCCAACTGATTTGGCTGCAACAATTGCACCATTCTCTAACACTTAGAGACATATCACCCATTTCCCGTTCTCTACCTTTCAATAGCCCATATAACAAATTATATATGCGGGATCCTAATCCGGTATCTCATACCTAGAAGGTAGAGTAGACTGAGAAACAGTTCTTGGTAACGAACACACCCGAAAAATATGCATCAACATGCTTAATCCTTGATTGGGTGGCATAGGAATCTGGATAATCCCCTATTTCCTACTCGGACTTATAACAATTATAAGATAGAGCGGAACCAACGTTCTCTAGCTCAGTATAATAAGCAGGTTCGGTCCATGCATCCATATTATTATCTTGATTAAGGCGTGACATGGTCGCTACCAGGAGAGAGAGAGAGAAGAAAACAATCTGTGTGCGCTCTTACAAGATCAGATTGGTTATTATTTTATCTAATCAGGATGGCTCCCACTATTTTTATCAAATCTTCTTTCAAACTCTAAAAGGTAAGACTAGCTGGGATTAATTATACCCTACAAGTTCACCAATCTTTCGGCCAGGCTAGTGTCGGTAGTTTGAGGGAGGTTCCCTGTGTTTTCACACGGACCTAATTAAAATAAACCTCGTTTTCCTAAGGGCGTAACCCCGCAACACCTTTCTAGAAACCTACTTGATCGGCTAATTGTAATGTGTAAAACTCTCCCAGGAGTAACTCTTACTCATAGTGGGTATCGGGATCCAACTATCTCATAGAAGATATGCAATCTCATTGCAAATTTCAACACTTGAAATTCCCAATAATACTTTTCCCCCAACAACTTATGACCTTAACAAGGTCAACAAATCATAAGCGCTAGCCATGTTGTAATACCTTGGAATGCGATTAGTGTTAATTAAGCGTTAATGCGGGGTTTTAAGGAAAAGTTTACCAAATCGGGTTCCTCACATTTTATATCAATTAATTAATATTTTATTATTATTTGATATGGCTTGCACACACACGTGCATGTTAATATGAGGGTTAGTTAGTGTTAATCTTGTTAAGTGACCAAGACACCTTAATTAACCCTTACCCTAATTTATCCTTGCCTTAGATCTTTTGGTGTGAGGAAATATCTAGTTTGGATGAGAGACAGGTAGTAAGATGTGTCAAGAAGCATTAATGGTGGCATTAATGGAGGTGAGGGAGAGAGTGAGCACAAGGTTTTGTTTCACCATACACTCACCCCCCACCATTATTTCTCTCTCACTCTCTCATTCTCTCTCACTCTTAATTATTCTTCATCTCTTCACTCCCACAACTGAAACCTCACTCTCTCTTCACAAAAACCTTGCTAAACTTCACAAAATCCCATTTAAACACTTCAAAAGTCTTGTTTTAGCCACTTGGTTACCTTGGAGCTTGGAAAGATAGGATTTTTGAGCAAGAGTGGTTAGGTAATGACCTCAAACTGATAATTAGGAGTTATATTGTTGTGTTTCCTTGTTGTTATGGATTGGAACACTAAAGGTAGCATTTTGTGCAAAATATCGTATTTTTAGTGTCAACTTTATGTCTCTGTGATCTGCTGTAAAACCAGGTGTTTGTTAGAAAAGTTCCCATCACAGTGACATAGTGTTGAGGTATAAAACCCACCATAAAAACCTGAGACCACCCTTCATTTTTAGGCCGCAAAATTTAATGGTTCTGGCCGCAAATTGCGGCGAGAGTGGGGGCTGGGGTGTTGAATCTTTGTCGTGGGGTCTCTGAGGTTGTTTGTGGTCTCGTGGTACTTGCAACTTTTACCAATTTTTAGTGTATCAAAATCTGGGACCACTTTGCTATATTCTAGTGTTTTGAGTACGCGTGTTACGTTATCCGACACGGTTCGTGATCTGGTGTGCTGCTACACTTGGGCTGGTGTTGGTGTGTCGTTACGCACGTTAGCCGTTAGACGAACACTTGTGGGTCAGATTGGAGTTGGTGCGTTGGTCAAACGTCTTGTGTACGTGATATTGATCGATTTCTGAGATTTGCACTGGTTATTTTTTGTGTTAATAGGATCGCAGGAGGGGACTTCGGACGCTGCGAAGAAAGGGAAGCAGGTGATTGGATTTACCTAGCCCGCGACTGTCGGTGAGTAGATTTAATATCTACGGGGAATTCGCCCGCATGGCGTTATGCGTCAGGGCTAGATATGATATGAGATTAGCCACATGTTTATACTGCACATATAGAGTTTGCGTATAAACTTCATTGCATATTATTACTTGTTGTGCTTGGACTTGTACCCTTTGGACACTGCACTATTATTGACGGTTCATGTTGCACGAGCACTGATTGTATGCCACCCACACCGTCAATAATTGCCATGACATGCACAACACACATAGAAATATGATATTGTTCGGTTAGGGACATTGAGACATTGATTCATATTCAATTGTGCATATGACATATAGCATACCTGTATACCTACATGCTTACACATATGCCTTACTATGCCAACATAAATACACATACCTGGAGGGTATTGTATCATTATTGACATGTATATATACATACCCAGCTTGATATAGCTACACACATACCTGGAGGGTATTACATCATTATTGATAGGTAGATACACACATCTTTCTATACCGACATGGGTACGCATACCTGGCTATAGCTACATGTTCACCTTTATATGATGTTACGTTTGGTTTCGGAGAAATTAGGAACCACATGATATATTTAATAACTTGTTGCAGTTAAATAGCGGTTTTCCCTTATATGCTCATATTACTGCTTCATGTTGCATATATTATATTTCATGGATTTCGCATTGATATATGGATTTCATATGATGTTGCCTGGATGTTTTGCTCCTGGGTATATATATCAGTGGTATGGGACGCTGATATATATACATGTATATATATCAGTGGCATGAGACGCTGATATATATACATGTATATATATATCATTGGTATGGGATGTTGTTATATATATGTACACCTATATAATATATATCATCATAATGATCTGTGCTTGTATTCTTATTCATTGCGATATGAGGGGCTGATGTGCCCGATGTGAGGGACCGATGTGCCCGATATGGGGATCGATTTGAGAGAATTAGGAATTTAGATTGTCTTGATGGACACTGGTTCACCACGATGAGGATTCCGTAAGGATGACATGTTTTATCCCATACTCCGCATTTATTTGATATGCACTTGCTTCATTTATTAGTAGTACCTGATAGAGTAACTTTCATGACTGTTGCATATACATATTGTCATACTTATGCTATCAGATTACATGTGATAGTTTATTGTTGTTAGTACATATTTGCGATTACTGTATGATGTTATTTACTATTCACGAGTTGGCAACTCATCCCAGTTGTACCGCAGGGTTTTTTCAGGTCTGATCATCAGAGTGGTCGCGGAAAGGCGCTTTTTTATCTCTACTTTTTCGGATACCGCTACGGTTGGCTGTGAAGCCGTTTGCTATAGGTGGGTTGCGGTTATCCGATGATGTACATTGTATATTTCTTGTATCTAGTACTCTCTATCTACCACCTCTATGTATTGACTTAGAGACGAGTTGTGAGGATCGATGATGTATATTCTTTTGACTCTGGTTGTCGGGCTCGTGTGAGCCAGCCTTTTTATATATGTTTATTATCTTTTCTTCTCTATGGCGTCGTATATCTGTTGTAGTGGTTGTTTCCGTCGTTGGGCGAGATTTTCTCCCGTTTGAGGATGTTTTACCTTTTCGTATGTTTGTACCCGTTTCTGGGCTAGCTTTTACAAAGGAGGTGCTACCGAAATTTTTATGAAAAACAAACTTAAGTTTAAAGTTTTGCATCGAGATTTTATAAGTGATCTATCTTTCTTTCTTGTAATGGTTTAGATTGCTGGGTTTTTCGGCTTACTTAATTGCGTTACGCCTGTTGACGTTACATAGTTTAAGTGCTGGTCATGTGCTCAATTTTGGGTCGTGACAAAGTTGGTATCAGAGTGCTAGGGTTTACCTTTCGGAGTGTAGCATGACCTTGGTATGATGGAGTAAGTAGCTTAAGCAGAGTAACGTAGCGTGCGTATGTTCCGCGGCATAATTACGACACGGTGCTCCGCCTAAGTGACCTTAGGACTTATTGCTTGAAATTTCTTCCGTGATATATATATCCTTGTGATCCGATTTTTGTCCTTATCGAATCTTGTTTCCATTTCCAGCCTTTATGCCACCGAAGACTATGAGAGCGCAGAGAGCGGCCGTGAGGGCCGAGTCAGAGTTGACTCGTCTGAGACGAGGACTGACCAGGGCGGTACGCCCATTGTGCAGGAGCAGATTGTTCCACTTTCGACAGACCATATGGCTATGCTAGGGGCTGGTATGCAGGATTTGCGCCAGATGATGGGGTCGTTAGTTGAGGCCATTCGAGCGCAGGGGCGGGCTATTGTACCACCCGTTACGGGGATCGTGTCAGTGCCTACTGTTCAGGCGGTTGTACCTGCAGCTACGGAGGTGATCACCGTATCGTTATCGGAGTTCATGAGGCTGATGCAAGGTTGCCTAGCATGGAAGAGAGGTTTCTGGAGGCATCATCCATGCTAAATTAAATTTTTTGCCATTCTAGCTAACCCTAAACATTGAATCGTTAACTAGAAATCGTACGGAATACATACGCAAACACTTTGCAACTAAAAGTGAACAAGGAATACAACCTTTGTAGACCGGTCTTTCACTTCAATAGCTCCATGTAGTAGTCCCCTTCACTGCGATCATGAACTCCGGACTCTAGAGAGGCTCCCTTGAAGAAACGAACATGCTTGCTTCGAAGACTTCGAGGCCGAAGATGATCTACGTCGAGGAGACACTAACCCAACCTATCTCTTCACTAACCATGGAATTAGTGAAGCAAACACGCTATACTAAATGGAAAGTAGTAGATGATGATGAAGTAGGACTTTTGCTCATATTAGAAATCATTTTCTCACATGGTTTCATCACTTTGTCAAAATCAAGAGAGCTCAAGAATGAGGAAGAAGAAGATGAAGTTGTGATCAAAGAAAAGAATGAACTCTTGAGGTTACAAATGCATCCATGGTCACAAAATATCATGCCTAACTCATGTAGAGAATAAACCATACTCTAAGGTTAAGGGTTAGGTTAAATAAATATCCTAAACTTGACAAAAGAGTTGACTTTGTCAATAGTTATCCAAAATCTTTTGTCCAAGCTTAACCTTGACAAAATTACACTCTTTTGAATTAGCTTAACATAAATAAAAACCCTAACTTTACCCTAGCATGGTATAAGTCTCATACATCCATGTTGCATGTGTAACCTAGCATGACACACTTATATATATCACATATATATTTTGTGCCAAAAAGAAAACAATGCATATATCACATATATGTAAAGTATATCAAATGTGAGAAAAGAAATCTTAAGTGAGCTAATACTAGTTAATATAATGTAATATATCAAATATATAATTATACATTAAATTATTAAATCAACACTTGATTTAATAATCCGGCTATATCACATTTAACCGACTAATATCAAATGCAACATCTTATCGAATCAACGCTTGATCCGATAACTCGGCTATATCACATATAACCAATCATGTCACACATCGCGAGAATATAATGCGGTATCACATACTCGCATTAATCTCGGTCCCGCACATATCACATATGTGCTCCTACTCCGTTTCGCTTGAGCCAGGAAACCTCTGTGTAGGACTTTAAAGACTCGTCAATACGCCGGCAGTAGGTGATGATCATATCAAACACCCACAAGCCGCAAGCGGTCTGCTAAACGTAACGACCACCCAGGTATTGAGCGATCAGAAGATCAACAAGCAAGTCTGCTCGTACTCCTGCGAATCCAATCAGTAACACTACCGTACAATCTGTAATTGCACGGCGGTGCCCCGACCTCCATCCCGACGCCAAAATGCGGAAGCGGTGATATACTTAAATTTTTCATGAACTGGCACCACCGCGCACTAATACCCGGATCGAACCATTAACTAGTCCTAGCTAACTACAAGATGGGGAAGAGAGATATACCGAGTGATCCGTGTCCTCCGGTCTTCTCGTCGTCATCCCGATCTCCTGCGGAATGTCCGGTCTCCACCTCGTCGCCGGAAGGGCACCACGCCGCCTGCTTCTTTTACGGGCTCCCACCTCAATACCGAGGCAACTCGGGCACGAAGTTGGCGAGCCGACGTGCCCAAGGTTTTCTGTAGAATGTAGTGTAGAGATCTATGTCTCATTGGGGTTTTAGTGGAGATGCCATATGGTGGAGGTAATGAGATGTAAGCTCTTTGAGATGAGTAATGGGATTTTGCAAGCATCAAGAGACCAAAAATCCATCACCCAATTTTGGACAGCCCCCTAATGTGGCCGGCCATGTGTGTGAGGGGAGAGTATGAGAGTGGAGAGTGTATCAAAAATAAGGGGAGCCACTCCATAAAGCAAGTGAGAGAGAGGTCAAAAGATATCATGCAAGAAAATGATCACAAGTAATGAACACAACCATATCCACACTCAACCACAACCATTATCAAAATCATGATTGCTCCAAAGTCAAGCCATGATGGATGAAGAAGTCAAATGGTCAAGGGATGGTTCATCATCATGATACAAAGAAATATGCAAAGACCCCCTTCCAAATTGCTTATTTGCACAAATGCAAATAAGCCCTCCTCCACCACTCTTCGGCCATTGAAAGATACAAGTGAAAATGGCCGAAACGGAAAGCAAACTGGCAACTCCAGAAAACTAGTCCCGTAATAAATTACAGGAAAACCCCGATACTGTGTATACATACCCGCATTTGTATTCCGACCGAAATACAAATGCAATGAGACAAAATCTACACAGTACTATACTAGGATCCGGCTTAAACCAAAGCCGGCTAGTAATATCCGTTCGATCCTGATCCGTGCAATACCGCACGTATCTGATCGAACCCTGCCATATATCCATACGGCCTCTAGTACTAACCGTCCGATCCTGATCCGTGCAATACTGCACGTATCTGATCGAACGCTGCCATATCTCCATACGGCCTCTACAGCATTTCGCCCGAAAGCTTGAGTAACTGAATGTGGGGGACTCTAAGGACTCGTCAACACCTTGGTTGTGGATTTAACCACTAGCACATCAGAGGTATAAGCCAATACGTAACGGGCCACCAGCTATTGACCAAAAGGGACGTCGATGAGCGAACCCATCCTGACACCCTACTGAGCCTGTCAGTGACAATATCCGTACAGTCCGGTCCGTTCGTCTATGAGCATCGCATGGCGGGCCTAGGGGTTGGTAAAAGTCAGACACCCAATAGCGGTACAAGTCGTGTCGGAGTGTAGCCCAGAACACCCTGAGATACTACCGGAATACCTACCAGTAAATCTCCTGCCTCGACCGAGGGCTTCGTGTAATGGCTCTCCTAGACACAGCGCGAGCTCACACCAAATACCGGGAGAGACGAACCCTTGAAGATCCGCTCACTGCCTCCATGTGGCTCGGGACTGTACCCAACTAAAACCTGTTTGCACGTCTCCTTTGAGCGTGGTAGGGTAGTAATCAAAGTACAGTGGGAACTCACACGAGACAAATGATGATCCCCAGGTCGATGAACTAACCTGTACACATGTCACCAGGGAACTGCTATCTGACGTCAGGTATAAGACCAACTAGCATGTTCCCGGCGAGTCCTGTCCGGTGTACTCATAACTCAATGAGCACATGTATACATCTTAGGTGAACCAACTGACACCAGTGGCTTGTGAGACCGGCCACCGCCCCTCGTCGGGGTCTCGAATGTACACACTAGTCTACTCTGGAGTATCGATGCCCTATCTCGAAACTCCCACGACTAGGGACCATTTAAGGATGTGCTTATAGAATACCAGCTCCCACGTATATGATCGCTCTCATACTGCTGGTGGTCAAGCAAGAATCCTAGGGGCTCTATCAATGTGCAATAGTGACCTGTCAGGTCACCTAAAGAAGTACACGATGATAAAGATAAACCAGATAGCATACTATCATCTCGAGTAAGACTGTCCTCCTGGGATAGGTCCTCCCTCAATCATTGCAATCACGTGCCTGTGATCCAATAATTGACTCTGAGGGCACTATCTCCAACAATCTCCCACTTGCACTCAAGGATAATTATTGCGATGTCGCATACTCACAGCCCGTGTGATACCGAACACCCAACTCCTCTACTAGTCAGTCTCACAAAACCCGTTTGCGAAACTATTGCGTTCGAGGAATAGCCTCAGTGAGTGGATCCGTCTTGATGTATCTTTCTATGTCTCTCTATATCTCAAATTCGCGGAGAAAGCCATCTCCCGAAATGAGCAATACCTGTCTTAGAATGTGTCTGGATGTCTGATGGGACCTAGCTCATAAATGAACTCCAAATCCAAACTTCTTAGACTGTATCGTCAACTGAACTTAATCAGTATCCTGCGCCATGCCTCCCTCAGTATTGCCTTGGACCACCTGTCCAAATACTGCCCCTCATCAGAAGGAAAAACTATGGCTCTGACAACCTCTTTATCGTCCATGTCACCTTGGAAGCCTGGAATGATAACTGTCTCCCGAATGAGGCTGTCGTTATCATATCCCTAGAACATCCACTTATGTTCTAAAACTGCTTCCGACTGCTTCTCCAGGATTGGATCAATGTCAACTTATTGCATCTAGTGCAAGAACAACATCTGGTGTGGTACTTGACATCTCATGATTGACTCAATTGCCTGAGCAAGTAATCTGCCAATCATGCACATACTTCTCCCCTTTAGTCTGTAAGACACCTTTAGAGAGGGTGACTCCATCATCTGCAGGTACACTACTGTGCCAGGAGTCGTCCATTCTAAATACTCTTAGAATGCTGTCTAAGTACCCTGATTGGGAAACCACCCAAATCTAGATCTAAAACCATAGATCCAGTAACCAGTATGTCTGATATAATGTCCAAGTCCCATGCGGAGAAACTACTGTGTGACGACCAAAGTATAACCGATCGTAGTATAGGAATATCACTTCCTACTCTGTGTATGTCATCCAAATACCATGAGATCACACCCTACTACCTTCTCAACAGATCCATCCCCTATTCTGATGAAGTCAAACCTATGAATGTCGCATCAGAAATTGATGATCTATCTCCGCTATATCTGCTTTAGTCTATAGATAGACATAAGCTACCTGTCCACCAATGCTTCCGCTGCTCCCACTGACTACGACAACCCTCTGGCAGAGTCATATAGACGTACACTTCTAAAGCCAGTTTAGAACGACGCTATACTTATCCTCCCGCCGGGTCTCGCAGCTTGGAGCAACAGCAATGGCAAGTGTGGGTAAACAAGAACCTCCCTGCCATCGTCCTTGAGCATACCGAAGTACCTCTCGGGCGCCTGAGGTTACCCACCGTATCTGCGGAGTGGCCAATGGAATGTCAAGCCAGATTGAATCTTTAGGTTCCTATCAAATCTTCAGTAATCGTTTGTGGTTCTGGAATCACTTCCAGTTCTACCATACTCCCACTACTGTTTTTCTGAAAAAATCCATTTTTAATAAAAACTGTGGCGAGTCTAGAACAATATTTCTATCGATCTACCAGATGGTAGAAAATCAACCCTCGTCATAGCCTGGGTAAACCCACAAACAGCCATTACAGAAACGTGCATTGAGTTATCCAGAGTCTGGTTTTAATCATAAGCCGGACATCTCCCCGTACCTTAACAACGTTAAGATATGAACTGTTCTATATCTAATATAGAACCAGAGGCACTGATTTAATTGAACCAGATTCAAATCATGCAGCTGTCTCCAGTGCATGTCAACTAAATGGAAAGAGGCCGATCAGCGTTATTCAACTTAGGAATGCTTCCAATTATGAGTAACCTGAAAGAGAAGTAAGTTCTCTTAGTCATTACTATCAACTGAATACCATACACAAGTATCTACATCTTCGATCACTTTGAAGAATCCCGATACTTGCGATACCTGGTTCTCTACTTTAATCAAATACCTATAACTTCTCAAAATTCGGATCCTGTGTTTCCACGAAACACTTGTCTAAAAACTAGAGAAGTCATAAGTAAACCGAATATAGTACGAGGACCAACCCCTCTGTCCTGATGGACCCTGGACAACATACAACACTCTGTATAAGTCCCTTGAGTCTGATAACTCATTCACTGTGTGTCGTAGGTTGAAAACTGTACCTTTGGTTATGAAGAATTACACCGCTGTTTAATGCTCCTTACCTAACCATCCACTGATATAGGTAAATGTCATAGACATAATTTCAAAAAGGTATATCTCACTCTATGAAAATAGACGTACAGATATATCAATTTGAAATTGGTGCATAACAGCGGATATTCAAAACCAAATATTTGCAGACCGGCAAACAACCCAGGTGACTTCCTCAAATATCACTGATTACAACGAATCCCGATATAATGAGGATGATCACCCAATTCCCAATAACTTACTCCCACTCATCATCTGTAAAACCATACAGATGTGAGAATCATACCTGGTAAATACATACCCTGGAGCAAGTGTCTGTTAGTTGTATGTATGCCGTAGAGGCCAGTATTGCACAGATGATGTATATTATATGGATGCTTGGACATATATAGAGATGACTTTCTTGCTCGATATGATAGTATGCTATCTGGTTGCCCTTTATCTTAACATGTATACTAGTCTCTTTATACTGTCTCATAGTTACATGTTGGTAAAGCCCTTAGGATGTGTACTTGACTACCTGGACTATGATGCGGATCATACTAGTGGGGACATGGTAGTCCGTAGGTACATCCTTCAAGGTCCCTAGTCATAGGTGTATCGAGACGGGGCATCGATATACCAGTGTAGACTAGCGTATACGCTTCTCGACCCATGAGATGGGCGATGGATGATCTCATATCCATTGGTGTTTGACATCAGAGATGGTATACGGGTGCTCAGTGGAGACTGGGTACACTGGACGGACTCGCCGAGAAGTCCCAGATGGTATTATACCTCACGTCAGATGGCAGTTCTCAGGTGACACTTGTGCAGGTTAGTCTGTAGACCCGAGATCGTCATAGAGTCTTGTGTGATTCCCACTGTGCTTTGATCTCCACCTTACCACGTCCATGAGGGCGTGCAAAACGGTGGTCTTTGGGTACAGTCCTGAGTCACATGGAGGCAATGAGCGATAGGAGGGGTTTCGTCTCTCCCGGTATTGGGGGTTGATGTTGCGCTGTGCTCGATTGGCCGTAACAGGGAAGTCCCTGGCCAGGGCTGATCAGAGATTTGCTGGTAAGTGTTACCAGTAGTTTCTCGACCCGTTATGAGCATCACATCGGCATGACTTATCGGTTATTGGGGTCTGACGTTTACCACCCCTAGACTTGATATGCGACATATCAGACGAACAGACCGGACTGTACGGTAAGTGTTACTGGTTGGATTCACAGGAGTGTGAGCGGGCTGGCTCGTCGATCTTCTGATCGCTCAATACCCGGATGGCCGTTACGTTTAGCAGACCTCTTGCGGCTTGTGGGTGATTGATATGATCATCATCTGCTGCCGGCGTATTGACGAGTCTTTAGAGTCCTACACAGAGGTTTCCTGGCTCAAGCGAAATGAAATAGGAGCGCATAAGAGATATGTGTAGGACCGAGAATAATGCGTGTATGTGATACCGTATTTCATTCTCGCGATGGATGTATCGACTGGTTATATTCGATATAACCTAGATATCGAATCAAGGATTGATTCGATAAGCCGATACATAGGATACTAGTCGGTTATATGCGATATGACCGGATCGTTAAATCAAGTGTTGATTTAATGATTTAATGTATAATTATATATTTGATATATTACTTTGTATTAGCTAGTATTAGTTCACTTTAAATGGATTTTCTCACTTGATGTGCAAGTTGTATATGTGATATACTTTTGTACACATGTTTGTATCATGTTTGATGATGCTTGCTCATTTGGTTAAGTGTATAGAATTAAACCATGGTTAAGTTGATGATTAGGGTTTTGCTTTTTCATTTATTTATTTATTTGTTTATTTATTTATTTGGAAAAGATAAAGATGAGAATGGTGGCTTTCTTTGTTTCTTATTGAAGCTTCATGAAGCTTTGACTTAGTCACCATTCTTGTCTCATGCTTAACCCTAACCATTTGAACTAACCCTAGTTCATTCTCTACACTTAACTATGGTTAAGATTATGATAAGTTTTCATTTTCTTTTTCATTTTAGAACACTTATCATATTCTTTCTTCTTCTTCATCATCTTCTTCTTCAAGAAAAGCTTAAGTCCATCAATGGCAACTTGAGCAAAAGTGAGAGAAATCCAATTCTAAAGTGAACCCACCTCCTATTTCTTCACTCTCTACCTCTTGCCAAGTAGTATAGGGTGTTTTCTTCACAAGTTTCACAACTTGGTGAAGTTGGAGCTTGAACTTGTGATGCCTCGACGTAGATCATCTTCGGCACGAAGCCGACGACCTAGTCCGCCCATTTCCCCGATGAATCCGACGATTGAGTTCGGGATTCAAGACGGACAGCGAGAGGACGCCTACGTGGAGCTAAGGAAGTGGAGAAACGGATCTACAAAGGTTGTAGCCTCTCTCCTTTAGTTAAGATGTTAACTAGTTTCATTTTTCGCCTAAACTCTAGTCAACGATCCGTATTAGGTTTTCTCGGCACCCGTAAAATTTGAAATTGGCATGGTTGATGCCTTGTGAGACCTCTTGAGAGTGCCTAGGACCCCTACAGTGGTATCAGAGCCTAGCTAGAGCCTTAGGCGATGCGTAGACGGAGTTAGAAGTCCGATCGACCTGAAACCCCGACTTTAAACGGCTCTCTGGACATTTTTGAAAATCGTGGTTTTTTCAAGATTAAAAATATGCAGAAAAATCAGCAGGAATATCTAAGAGTTACTGTGAAATTCGAGCTCCTGTATCCATCAAACCGCCGCGGATCCGCCGCATAAGCATGGCTTAGGCGGCGGTTCCGCGGTCTGAATGTCTTTTTGTTTAATGAATTTTGCACAGTAATTATTAGTTTCCAGTGGTGGTTTTCCTGGGAATTTTTAATATTTTTCAAGAGTTGATTTTTCTGGGTTGTATTGGGGACTCGGTGTATCGATCGGATTGTCTAATTTTGTCGGTGTGTTTTTCCGGGTATTTTTAGAATATGTTAAAAAGTTCGACCGGATATAAATACCCATTTTTTTCCCCTACCGGGAAATTTCCAATTGTTGGATTTTTCCGTAGTTTAACGACGTTCTAAGTAGTGCAAGTAACGCGATGGTCCCTCTAGAAGACAACAAACCTTAACTCGATTATGTGACCGTCTTGAACTGCCCTTTGAACCTTAGGGTTTGGGGCAGTACGGCGTGCCACATGTGAGGCGTTGGCTTGACCCTTCTACGGCTAGACCGTTGGTACTGAGGCACGAACTGAATGTTGTTAGACTTATTTCATGTGTTGAGCTGTTTCGGGAAAACTTGGGTGTTTGACTGTTCGATCGAAAAGTTTAACATTTTCTATTTATACGGAATGTGATACAATAATTGGAATTCACAAGCAGTTATGAGATAACTGAATGAATGTTATAAATCTAGCGGTTTAGTCTCACTTGATCGGTTGCCACGGAATTTTGATGTGATCAAAAGTCCGTCGCAATCACGTAGCATACGCGGGTACTCGCCGGGTAAACTTAATAGACAGCCTCACCCCATAGCCCCGAACAAGTGACTGTAGGAGAACCCCGTAGCCGAAAGCATCCGTTCGGGTGCTCGCGGCAGCGGTGTTCCACCTTGGTGCACTTCGTCGACGGTATCGGGGGTGCGGCCGCCTACTAAAGTTTGCGACGAGCATTCGATCAGGATGTCGGGAATCTTGTTGAATTTCCCGACTTTATATTGAAAAGTGTTTTCGATAATGAGACTAAAATGCGGGGTTTATAATTGTTTGGCATGCGATGTCTAAGTAATTCATTTGATTAGGCATGCGATGTCTAAAGAGGTTGCGAATTCCAACTGTTGTAGTTTTACACTTTCTTTTCTGTGACCGTAAGTGTAGTATGTTGATATCGCCGGTTTCGTTGCTATACGTCAACGACAATTGGGGTATGCATACTTACTTACGTTGATGACATGTGATGTTATGTGTTGCTGGATATGTTATATTGGATCGTCGTGTATGTATAGCCGGGGGTTTTTTTATGTGAGATGAGTGTTTTTCATTTTCATTCATGTAAAAACTTGTATGTAATATTCTTTTATTTGGGGCACTTCCAGGTTGCGGAAGTTGTCACCTTTTGTATATTATTTACTTTTCCGCATTAGGATAGACCTAAGGAGGGGAGCACAAGTAACCGGGTTCTGGGGTCCAGTGGGAGACCAACTCGAGGAGTCGAGTCCGGGTCTCCTAACCCTAGAATTGGTAGGGTTGCTTGCCGCTCTCGTAGGGGTCTAGGGGTGTGGGATTGGCTATTCATCACGACCGTGGAATCCGTGTTTTATACTGGCTCGTATTGAAAACACGGACGTCCTAGTATATCCAATGTTTCATATGTTTCTTCTGCTGCAATATATGTGATGCGATCATGTGATGTTCTGTGATAGATACAGTATATAGTATATATGATATATTATATAGACGTTACTTATGTTTTACACCCGCGCTAGCCCTGCCCCGCTCTGCCGTTAGTTACCTAACCTAACGGTGCACGAGGGGACATCGAGGCGAATGCGGATGGCATAAGTGTATGTCGTATTTATCTGTGATGTTTAGGTACTTAAATGATGGGACTTCATTAATGTGATTAATGAAAGAAAAGAAACCTAAGATGTTGTGGAATCGAATTTCAAAATAAAACAGGTAGCTACAGTTCTTGCTTTGCATAGCGGCATATACGATATACCCTGCACCTTATTCGATGAGGAAAGGACCGAGATCCCTTCACCGGGAGTGACTCCTTTAGCAATAACTGGCAGATGCTACACACTCGGTTTGACTTTTGACTGCTTCTATAGTTTCTTCTTTGCACAGTGATATATATGATTTATCCCGCACCTCATTCGACGAGGAAAGGGCCGACGATCCCTTCACCGGGAGTGACCCCTTTAGCAAAAACTAGAAAAGCCTCAAAATCACTCCATTTTCAAAAACTTCATTTGATTCTACAACGATATCAAGTTCATTACGCAATCGGTTTTCAGAAAAACCTATCGTAGCCCTCCGTCATTTCAGATAAGTCCTGTTTAGTATTCGTGCTGCGTTTGTTGACCTTGTCAAGGCGCAGTGCGCGGTAGCTAACCAGTATTTATCTGCATATGCATATGATGCAGATTGAGTTAGGGTAGTCGTACGGCCTTGTTGACCTTGTCAAGGGTCGTGCTGGTGGGTTTAATTCAGTCAAGAAATGACGGGTTGAACTTGACTTACGGTCTATGGTTTGTTGACCTTGTCAAGGTCATATATCGTTTGGGGCAAAAGCATTATCGGGAATTTCAAGTGTTGAAATTTGCAATGAGATTGCATACCTTCTATGAGATAGTTGGATCCCGATACCCACTGCGAGTAAGAGTTACTCCTGGGAGAGTTTTGCACATTGCAATTAGCCGATCAAGTTGGTGTCTAGAAAGGTGTCAACGAGGTTACGCCTCTGGGAAAAGGAGGTTTACATTAATTAGGTTCGTGAGAAAGCACGGGGGACCTCCCTCAAAGTACCGACACTGGCCTGGCTGAAAGATTGTTTAACTTGTAGTGTGTAATTAATCCCGGCTAGTCTTTCCTTTTAGGGTTTGAAGGAAGATTTGATAAATACCAGTGGGAGCCATCCTGATTAGATAAGATAATAACCAATCTGATCTTGCACGTGCATACGCTAAAGTCTTTTCTTCTCTCTCTCTCCAGGTAGCGACCATGTCATGCCCTAATAAAGATAATAATATAGATGTATTGACCGAACCCGCATGTTATACTGTGCTGGGGAACGTTGGTCCCGTTCTTTATTATAAGAGTTATAGGACTGAACAGGATATAGGGGAATGCCAGGATTCCCATGCCACCCGAATGAAGAAAGTACATGTTGATGCATTTTCTTCGGGTGTGTTCGTTACGGAGAACTGTTTCTCCATTTGCTCTACGTCCTGGGTATTAGATACCGGGTCAGGATCCCATATATGTAATCAGTTACATGGGCTTAGGAAAGGTAGAGAACTTGGAGAAGGTGATAAAGACATTAGAGTTGGAAATGGTGCAATTGTTTCAGCTAAGACTGTCGGGGAATATCACCTTGTATTACCAACTGGTAATACATTGGTTCTGAACGAATGCTATTACATGCCGAACCTGATATGCAACATTATATCGGTTTCTTTGTTGACTAAAGAGGGATATAATTTTGTATTACAGGACAATGTTATGAACATTTTCCGTAACCAAAAGTTGGTTGGATCAGGCACGTTGTGCAATGGCATTTATGTTCTAAATCAATCAACAGTTCTGATCATAACTAACACACACAAGAGGAAGAGTTCAGAAATGAACGAATCCTTCTTGTGGCATTGTAGACTGGGTCACATCAATGCGACACGACTGGCTAAGTTGCATAAGGATGGATATTTGAATCCATTCGAATTTTCATCTTATGACACTTGCCAGTCATGTCTCAAAGGCAAGATGACCAAAACTCCGTTTACGGGACACGGAGAAAGAGTTACCGAACTCTTGGGACTGATACATAGTGATGTATGCGGTCCTATGTCTACACATGTCAGGGATGGTTCTTCATACTTCATTACATTCACTGACGATCTCTCTAGGTTCGGGTATGTGTTCCTGATGAAACACAAATCAGAAGCTTTTGAGAAATTTAGGGAATATAAACAAGAAGTTGAGAACCAAACCGGAAAAAGTATTAAAATCCTACGATCTGATCGAGAAGGTGAATACTTGAGCAATGAATTCCCGGACTTCCTAAAAGAGAATGGGATTCTCTCTCAGCTGACTCCTCCATATACACCACAGCACAACGGTGTATCAGAACGGAGGAACCGCACCCTATTGGATATGGTGCGCTCTATGATGAGCACAGCTGAGTTACCTATTTCCTTCTGGGGATATGCGCTGGAGACAGCAGCATATATATTGAATCAAGTTCCATCTAAATCTGTACCTATCACACCATATGAGATATGAAGTGGGAAGAGGCCATATCTTAAACGAGTTAAGATATGGGGTTGTCCATCCTATGTCAAAAGACAAAATCCGGACAAGCTCGAGGCACGGTTAGTTCTTTGCAAGTTTGTGGGATATCCAAAGAACTCATATGGGTATTTTTTCTACCACAGTGAGGAACAAAAAGTGTTTGTTGCTCAACATGCCACCTTTTTAGAAAAGGAATTCCTTGAAAAAGAAATTAGTGGCAAAGTGGTAGAGCTGGAAGAGGTTCCAGATACACAAAACACAACAGAAGATTTAGTGGAACCAGAGGATTCAGTAGCTCCCAATGAACCTCAGCCTCTCCGCCGAACTAGTAGGGTTCCTCGCCCACCTAAGAGATACTACGGTTTTCTCATGGATGGTGGGAGCGAGGATTGCATCATGGAGGATGATGACCCAACTAGCTTCGAGCAGGCCATCACGAATGGGGACTCAGTGAAATGGCTGGATGCTATGCGGTCCGAGATGGAATCCATGTACACCAACAAAGTATGGACTTCGGAAGTTGCTCCTGAAGGAGTAAAACCCATTGGGAGCAAGTGGATCTTCAAGAAATAACTTGGTGTAGATGGGAAAGTGGAGACTTTCAAAGCTAGACTTGTTGCAAAAGGTTTTCGTCAAAGACCAGGTGTGGACTATGACGAAACCTTTTCTCCAGTGGCTATGCTTAAATCCATCCGGATCATGCTTGCCATCGCTGCATATCATGATTACGAAACCTGGCAAATGGATGTTAAGACCGCCTTTCTAAACGGTGATTTAGAAGAGTGCGTGTACATGACTCAGCCAGAGGGCTTCGTAGATAGTGGGAGCAGCGGGAAGGTGTGCAAGCTGCTTAAATACATTTATGGATTAAAGCAAGCATCGCGGAGTTAGAACATCTGCTTTGACGTCGTTATCAAAGAGTTTGATTTCGTCAAAAACCCAGATGAATCTTGTATTTACAAGAAGGTGGCAGAGAGTAAGATTGTCTTCCTCGTATTGTACGTGGACGACATACTCTTGATAGGAAATGATATTCCTATGCTGCAATCGATCAAGCTCTTCTTATCATAAAGATTCTCAATGAAAGATCTTGGTGATGCCTCCTGCATATTGGGAATAAGGATCTATAGGGATAGATCCAAACGGATTTTGGGATTGTCCCAATCCAGGTACATTGACACCATACTAAAGAGGTTTAGTATGGAAGAATCTAAGCGTGGGAACTTGCCCACGATCTCTGGAGTCACTCTCTCCAAAGAGATGTCTCCCAAGACTGATTTGGAGAGAGCTCGCATGCAAGGGATACCCTATGCTTCGGCTGTAGGCTCTATCATGTATGCAATGCTATGTACCAGACCCGATGTAGCATACTCACTAAGTATAGTGAGCAGGTATCAAGCTGATCCTGGAGAGAGTCACTGGACTGCTGTGAAGAGCATTCTCAAGTACTTGCGAAGGACTAAATAGATGCTCTTGGTGTATGGTAACGGAGAACTCCAAGTGGAGTCCTTTACCGATTCGAGCTTCCAGAGTGATAAGGACGACTCTAAGTCGCAGTCGGGATTTGTCTTTACCCTTTACGGAGGGGCGGTTAGCTGGAAGAGTTCCAAGCAGGAAACCGTGGCAGACTCGACGATGGAGGCTGAATACATCGCTCCCAACGATGCTGCTAAAGAGGCTGTCTGGATCAAGAAGTTCATTACTGAACTTGGAGTGGTTCCATCCATTGAGCAACCAATACCTTTGTATTGCGATAACAATGGAGCGATGGCTTTGGCCAAGGAACCCAGGTCCCATCAGCGATCCAGGCATATTCTGAGGCGGTATCACCTGATCCGGGAGATAGTTGATCGCCGGGAGATCGAGGTCAGGAGTGTTGACACGAAGAACAACACGGCGGATCCACTCACGAAGGCCATTCCCCAGATACAGTTTGAGAGACTCTTCGGGATTCTCGGTATGCGATACTACAGCAGCTGGCCCTAGTGCAAGTGGGAGATTGTTAGTTGTATGTATGCCCTAGAGGCCAGTATTGTACAGATGATGTATATTATATTAGATGCTTGGACATATATAGAGATGACTTTCTTGCTCGATATGATAGTGTTAGTTATATGTATGCCCTAGAGGCCATTACTGTACATTGGATGTATATTGTAGTGGATGCTGGGACATATATAGGGAGGACTTTCTTGCTCAACATGATAGTATGCTATCTGGTTACTCTTGACCTTAACGTGTATACTGATTGTCTCTCTGTTACATGTTGGTAAAGCCCTTAGGATGTGTACTCGACTACCTGGACTATGATGCGGATTATACTAGTGGGGACATGGTAGTCCATAAGTACATCCTTCAAGGTCCCTAGTCGTGGGTGTATCGAGACGGGGCATCGATATACCAGTGTAGACTAGCGTATACCTTCTCGACCCATACAGATGGGCGATGGATGATCCCATATCCATCGGTGTTTGACATCAGAGATGATATACGGGTGCTCAGTAGAGACTGGGTACACTGGACGGACTCGCCGAGAACTCCCAGATGGTATTATACCTTACGTCAGATGGCAGTTCTCTGGTGACACTGGTACAGAGTAGTCTGTTGACCCGAGATCATCATAGAGTCTTGTGTGGTTCCCACTGTGCTTTGATTTCCATCTTACCACGTCCAAGAGGGCGTGCAAAACGGTGGTTTTTGGGTACAGTCCCGAGTCACATGGAGGCAATGAGCGATAGGAGGGGATTCGTCTCTCCCGGTATAGGGAGTTAATGTTGCGCTGTGTTCGACTGGCTATAACAGGAAATCCCTGACCAGGGTTGCTGAGATTTACTGGTAAGTGTTACCAGTAGTTTCTCGAATTGTTATAGACCTCATATCGACACGACTTATCGAGCTATTGGGGTCTGACGTTTACCACCCCTAGGCAAGATATACGACATATCAGACGACGAGACCAGACTGTACGGTAGTATTACTGGTTGGATTCACTGGGGTGTGAGCGGGCTTGCTCAACGATCTTCTGATCACTCAATACCCGGGTGGCCGTTACGTTTAGCAGACCGCTTGCGGCTTGTGGGTGTTTGATATGATCATCACCTGCTGCCGGCGTATTGACGAGTCTTTAGAGTCCTACATAGAGGTTTCCTAGCTCAAGCGAAACAAAATAGGAGCGCATATGAGATATGTGCGGGACCGAGAATAATACGTGTATGTGATACCGTATTCTATTCTCGCGATGAATGTATCGAATGGTTGTATGCGATATAACCTAGTTATCGAATCAAGGATTGATTCGATAAGCCGATACATTGGATACTAGTCGGTTATATGCGATATGACCGGATCGTTAAATCAAGTGTTGATTTAATGATTTAATGTATAATTATATATTTGATATATTACTTTGCATTAACTAGTATTGGTTTACTTTAAATGGATTTTCTCACTTGGATTGTGCACATTGTATATGTGATATATTTTTGTGCACTTGTATGTATCATGTTTGATGATGCATGCTAACTTGTGTTTTGCGTAAAGTTTAAACCATGGTTATGTAATGGTTAGGGTTTTCATTTTCATATCTATTTATTTATTTATTTATTCATTTTGGAAAATGATAAGCATAATGCAAAATGGTGGCTTTCTTTGGATGGATGTTGAAGCTTCATGAAGCTTTGACCAAGTGACCATTTTGTCTCCATGCTTAACCCTAACCATTCCCACTAACCATGATTTGTTCTCTACACTTGACCATGGTTGAGAGATGATAAGTATTCTTATTATTTTCTTTTTGCATAATACTTATCATAACATTATCATCTTCTTCTTCTTCTTCTTCAAGATGAAGAACCTTGATTCCATCAATGGTGATTGATGAAAATGAGTGAGAAATCCAATTCTAAAGTCTACCCACTTTCTATTTCTTCATCCTCTACCTCTTGCCAAGTAGTAGAGTGTGTTTTCTTCACAAGTTTCTTGACTTGGTGAAGTTGGAGCTTGATCTAGTGATGCCTCGACGTAGATCATCTTCGGCATCGTCGTCGATGACCTAGCCCGTCCATTCTCCGATGAAGCCGACGCTAGAGCCCGGGGTTCGACTTGGACAGCGAGGAGACTTCATTGCGGAGCTATGGAGGTGGAGCACCGGATCTACAAAGGTTGTATTTCCGTTATCTTATAGTTTAGTTGTAAACTAGCTCGTTTTATCGCCTAAACTTCTAGCCAACGATCTAGTCTAGGGTTTCTCGGCACCGTATTCTTTGAAATTGGCATGGTTGATGCCTTGTGAGACCTCTTGAGAGTGCCTAGGAACCCAACAGTGGTATCAGAGACTAGCTAGAGCCTTAGGCGAAGTCTAGACGACGTTTGAAACCCGAACGAACCGAAACCCTAACACAAACCATGCTCTCTGGACTTTTTCTAAAAACAGGGTTTTTTCCAAATTAAAAATATGCAGAAAACTCAGCAGGGAATTCTAAGAATTACGGCGCAAAATTTGTTTCATGAACAGTGCAATCGGCGGCGGAACCGCGGCATAAGCCTAGCTTATGCGGCGGTTCCGCAGCAGAAGTGTGACGTCAGCCCTAACAGTTTGCACAGTAATTCATTGTTTCAGGTGCTGAGTTCTCTGGGTATTTTTAAAATTTATTCAAGAGTTGAATTTTCTGGAGTTGTTTTGGGGATTCGGTGTTTCGATCGGGATATCAAATTTTGTCTATTTGGCTTTCCGGATAATTTTAGAATATGTTAAAAAGTTCGACCAGATATAAATACCCAATTTTTCCCCTGCCGGGAAATTTCCAAGTGTTGGATTTTTCCGTAGTTTAAAGACGTTCTAAGTAGAGCAAGTAACTCGATGGACCCTCTAGAAGACAACAAACCTTAACTCGATTATGTGACCGTCTTGAACTGCCCTTTGAACCTTCGGGTTTGGGGCAGTACGGCGTGCCACATGTGAGGCGTTGGCTTGACCCTTCTACGGCTGGACCGTTGGTACTGAGGCACGAACTGAATGTTTTTAGACTTGTTTCATGTGTTGATCTGTATCGGGAAACCTTGGATGTTCGATTGTTCGATCGGAAAGTTTAGCATTTTCTAATTATCTGGAATGTGATACAACAATTGGAATTCACAAATAGTTATGAGATAACTGAATGAATGTTATAAACATAGCAGTTTAGTCTCACTTGATCGGTTGCCACGGAATTTTGATGTGATAAAAAGTCCGACGCAATCACGTAGCGTACGCGGATACTAGCCGGATAAACTTAATAGACAGCCTCACTCCATAGCCCCGACCAAGTGACTGTAGGAGAACCCCGTCGCCGAAAGCATCCGTTCGGGTGCTCCCGGTAGCGGTGTTCCGCCTTGGTGCACTTCGTCGACGGCGTCGGGGGTGCGGCCGTCTACTAAAGTTTGCGACGAGCATTCGATCAGGATGTCGGGAATCTTGTTGAATTGCCTGACTTGATATTGAAAAGTGTTTTCGATTTTGAGACTAAAATGCGGGGTTTATAATTGTTAGGCATGTGATGTCTAAGTAATTCATTTGGTCAGGCATGCGATGTCTGAGGTGGTTGCGGATTCCAACTGTTGTAGTTTTACACTTTCTTTTCTGTGAACGTAAGTGTAATATGTGATATCGCCGGTTTCGTTGCTATATGTCAACGACAATTGGGATGCGCATATTTACTTACGTTGATGACATGTGATGTTATGTGTTGCTGGATATGTTATATTGGAACGTCGTGTTTGAATAGCCGGGGGTTTTTATGTGAGATGAGTGTTTTTCATTTTCATTCATGTAATATTCTTTTATTGGGGCACTTCCAGGTTGCGGAAGATGTCACCCTTTGTATATTATTTACTTTTCTGCACTAGGATAGACCTAAGGAGGAGGGCACAAGTAACCGGGTTCTGGAGTCCAGTGGGAGACCAACTCGAGGAGTCGAGTCCGGGTCTCCTAACTCTAGAATTGGTAGGGTTGCTTGCCGCTCTCGTAGGGGTCTAGGGGTGTGGGTTTGGCTATTCATCACGACCGTGGAATCCGTGTTTCATACTGGCTCGTATTAAAAACACGGACGTCCTAGTATATCCAATATTTCATATGTTTCTTCTGCTGCGATATCTGTGATGTGATCATGTGATGTTCTGTGATAGATACAGTATATAGTATATATGATATATTATATAGACGTTACTTATGTTTTACACCCGCGCTAGCCCTGCCCCGCTCTGCCGTTAGTTACCTAACCTAACGGTGCACGAGGGGACATCGAGGCGAATACGGATGGCATAAGTGTACGTCGTATTTATCTGTGATGTTTAGGTACTTAAATGATGGGACTTCATTAATGTGATTAATGAAATAAAAGAAACCTAAAGATGTTGTAGAATCGAATTTCAAAATAAAAAAGGTAAATACAGTTCTTGCTTTGCATAGCGGTATATATGATATATCCTGCACCTTATTCGATAAGGAAAGGACCGAGATCCCTTCACCGGGAGTGACTCCTTTAGCAATAACTGGCAGATGCTAAACACTCGGCTTGTCTTTTGATTGCTTTTAAGAGTTTTTGCTTTGCACAGTGATATATATGATATATCCCGCACCTCATTCGACGAGGAAAGGACCGACGATCCCTTCACCGGGAGTGACTGCTTTAGCAAAACTAGAAAAGCCTCAAAAACACTCCATTTTAAAATCATTTGATTCTACAACGATATCAAGTTCATTACGCAATAGGTTTTCAGAAAAACCTGTCGTAGCCTTCCGTCATTTCAGATAAGTTGTATATAGTATTCGTGCTGCATTTGTTGGTTTTCGTCAAGCTGCAGTGTACGGTAGCTATATGCTGCTTATCTGCCAGCATACGATGCGATTGGATTAGGGTAGTCGTGCGGTTTTGTTGGCTTTCGTCAAGGGTCGTGCGGGTGGGTTTAATTCGATCAAGAAATGTACGGGTTGAACTTGACTAGCGGGCTATGGTTTGTTGGCTTTCGTCAAGGTCATAGCACGCTAGGGGCAAAATATTATCGGAAATTTCAAGTGTTGAAATTTGCAAAGAGATTGCATACCTTCTATGAGATAGTTGGATCCCGATACCCACTGCGAGTGAGAGTTACTCCTGGGAGAGTTTTACACATTGCAATTAGCCGATTAAGTAGGTGTCTAGAAAGGTGTTAACGGGGTTACGCCTCTGGAAAAACAAGGTTTACATTAATTAGGTTCGTGCGAAAGCACGGGGGACCTCCCTCAAAGTACAGACACTGGCCTGGCTGAAAGATTGGCGAACTTGTAGTGTGTAATTAATCCCGGCTAGTCTCTCCTTTTAGGGTTTGAAGGAAGATTTGATAAATACCAGTGGGAGCCATCCTGATTAGATAAAATAATAACCAATCTATTCTTGCAAGAGCGCACGCTGAGTGTTTTCTTCTCTCTCTCTCCAGGTAGCGACCATATCACGCCTTAATCAAGATAATAATACGGATATTTGACCGAACCCGCTTGTTATACTGAGCTGGGAAACGTTGGTCCCGCTCCAACTTATAATTGTCATAAGAAAGAGCAGGAAATTGGGGAATACCAGATTTCCCGTGCCGCCCAAACGAAGAAAGTGCATATGATGCATCATCTTAGGGTGTGTTCGTTACAAAGAACTGTTTCTCAGTATCCTCCGAATCTTGGGTACATGATACCGGATCAGGATCCCAGATATGTAAGATGTTACATAGGGCTACAAAAGGGTAGAAAAACTGAAAACGGGTGATAGGTTTCATGAGGCAGAAAACGGGGCAAGTGTTGCAGCTAAGTCTGTCAGTCACTGTCACCCTGTATTACCAATACATTGATTCTGAATGAATGTTATTAGATACCGAACCTGATATACAAAATCATATCAGTCTCTTTATTAGTAAAGAAATGATAAAATTTTGTATTGTTGGATAATGTTTTGAACATTTCCTATATCAAGAGTTGATCGGTTCAGGCACGTTATCTAAAAGCATTGACGTTCTAAATCAAACTACAGTTCTTAGTATACTGAACACACACAAGAGGAAGAGTTCAGAAATGGACAAATCCTTCTTGAGGTATTGTAGACTAGGTCATATCAATGCGACCCGACTAGCTTGAGTTACATATAGATGCATATTTAAATCAGTTTGAATTTACATCTTGTGAAACTCGCCAGTCATGTCACAAAGATAAGATGACCATAGCTCTGTTTATTGGAAACAGAGAAAGAGTTAATGAACTCTTGGGATGATACATGTTGATGTATGTAGGTCCCCAGTCTACACATGCCAAGACCGGTTCTTTGTACTTCATTACATTCTCTGATAATCTTTTTAGATTCAGACATATGTTCCTTTTGAAACATAAGTCCGAACCTTTTGAGATATTCACAGAATATGATTTAAAAGTAGAGAACCAAAATACGGGTATAAGTATTATGTCCTTTGATGTAATCGAGGAGGAGAATACTTGAGCACGGAAATTCCTGGACTATTCTAAAGGAGAATAAGATTCTCTCTCAGCATTACTCCTCCGAATACACAATATCACGATGGTATATCGGGGCGGAGCAATCACACCCTATATGATAAGGTGTGCTCTATGATGAGAACTACTGAGTTACCTATTTCCTTTTGGGAGTTATGCACTTGAGAAGCTGCATAACTATTGAATTAGGTTCAAATCAAATCAGTTGCCTACCACTTCATATTTGATATGGAGATGGGAAGGGCCCATATCTTAAGTTCCTTAAGATTTGGGGTTGCTCGGCCTATGTCTAAAAGCAAAATCCGGACAAGCTCGAGGCAAGGTCTGTAATGTAGAACTGGAAAGGTTCCAGCTATACAAACTACAGCAGATGATTTGGTAGAACCGAAGGATTCAGTAGATTCCAACGAACCTCAGCCTCTCCGCCGATCTAGTAGGGTTCCTCACCCACCTGAGAGATACTTCTATTTCTCTATGACAGTGGGAGCGAGGATTGCATCATGAGATGATGACCCAACTAGTTTCGAGCTGGCCATCAGAAGTAAGACTCTGTAAGGATGGCTGGATGCTTAGTGATCTGAGATGGAATCCATTTACACCAACAAAGTATGGACTTTGGTTGCTATATCTGAAGGGTTAAATCCCCATCAGGAGCAAGTATATCTTGAGAAGATTACTTGGTGTAGATGGAAAAGTTGAGACTTTCAAAGCTAGACTTGTTAAAGGTTTTCGTCATTGACCAGGCGTGGATAGTGATGAAACCTTTTCAAGTAGCTATGCTTAAGTCCATCCAGATCCTACTTGTCACGGCTACATACCATGACTACGATATCTGGTGGTTGGGTGTCATGACTGCTTTTCTAGATGGTGTTTTAGAACAGTGCGTCTGTAAGTACACAGCCAGAGGGCTTCGTAGACAGTGGGAGCGGCGGAAACGTGTACAAGATGCTTTATAGGATAAAGCAGGCATCGCGGAGTTGGAACATCTGTTTTGATAGATAGTCAAAGAGTTTGACATCATCAAAATGGTAGATGAACCTTGTATAAACAAAATGGTAGTAGGGAGTATGGTGGAGATCTTCCTAGAGTACGTGGATGACATACTCTTGATAGGGAAGGAGTTTCCTATGCTACGCTCGATCAATCTCCGCTTATCACAATGATTCTCCATATAGGATCAAAATGATACCTCCCAAATCCTGAGTTTTGGATCTATGAGATAAATTTAATTGGATGTTAGGATTCTCACTAGTTGTAGTGAGATGGTATCAATCGATCCTGGGAAGAATCACTGGAAGTGTTCCAGGGTGATAAAGACGACTGAATGTCAGTCGCAGGCATTGTCTTTACCCTCAGTAAAGGGACGGTATGTTGGAAGAGTTCCAAGCTAGATACCGAGACATACTAGACGATAAAGGCAGGATACATCGCTACTTAAGATGCTACCAAAGAGGCTGTTTGGGTGTATATTGGTTCATGAGATGAACTATGTTCCTCCCATTGTGTGACAATGGAGTTGTGGCTTATGCCAAGGAACGCAGGTCCCATCAGTGATCCAGACATATTCTAAGGCAGTATCACTTGATCATGGAGATGGTTGATCTCTAAGGGATCGAGGTTAGGAGAGTAGACTCAGAGGACAACACGGCGGATCCACTCACGAAGGCCTATTCCCAGAGAGAGACTTTTATGGGATGGTTGAGTATGAGATACTACAAGCACTGCTACAGATGGCCCTAGTGCAAGTGGGAGATTGTTAGTTATATGTATGCCCTAGAGGCCATTACTGTACATTGGATGTATATTGTAGTGGATGCTGGGATATATATAGGGAGGACTTTCTTGCTCGACATGATAGTATGCTATCTGGTTACTCTTGACCTTAACGTGTATACTGATTGTCTCTCTGTTACATGTTGGTAAAGCCCTTAGGATGTGTACTTGACTACCTGGACTATGATGCGGATCATACTAGTGGGGACATGGTAGTCCATAAGTACATCCTTCAAGGTCCCTAGTCGTGGGTGTATCGAGACGGGGCATCGATATACCAGTGTAGACTAGCGTATACCTTCTCGACCCATACAGATGGGCGATGGATGATACCATATCCATCGGTGTTTGACATCAGAGTTGATATACGGGTGCTCAGTAGAGACTGGGTACACTGGACGGACTCGCCGAGAACTCCCAGATGATATTATACCTTACGTCAGATGGCAGTTCTCTGGTGACACTGGTACAGAGTAGTCTGTTGACCCGAGATCGTCATAGAGTCTTGTGTGGTTCCCACTGTGCTTTGATTTCCATCTTACCACATCCAAGAGGGCGTGCAAAACGGTGGTTTTTGGGTACAGTCCCGAGTCACATGGAGGCAATGAGCGATAGGAGGGGATTCGTCTCTCCCGGTATAGGGAGTTGATGTTGCGCTGTGTTCGACTGGCTATAACAGGAAATCCCTGGCCAGGGTTGCTGAGATTTACTGGTAAGTGTTACCAGTAGTTTCTCAAATTTTTATAGACCTCATATCGACACGACTTATCGAGCTATTGGGGTCTGACGTTTACCACCCCTAGGCAAGATATGCGACATATCAGACGACGAGACCAGACTGTACGGTAGTATTACTGGTTGGATTCACTGGAGTGTGAGCGGGCTTGCTCGTCGATCTTCTGATTGCTCAATACCCGGGTGGCCGTTACGTTTAGCAGACCGCTTGCGGCTTGTGGGTGTTTGATATGATCATCACCTGCTGCCGGCGTATTGACGAGTCTTTAGAGTCCTACACAGAGGTTTCCTAGCTCATGCGAAACGAAATATGAGCGCATATGAGATATGTGCGGGACCGAGAATAATGCGTGTATGTGATACCGTATTCTATTCTCGCGATGAATGTATCGAATGGTTGTATGCGATATAACCTAGTTATCGAATCAAGGATTGATTCGATAAGCCAATACATTGGATACTAGTCGGTTATATGCGATATGACCGGATCGTTAAATCAAGTGTTGATTTAATGATTTAATGTATAATTATATATTTGATATATTACTTTGCATTAACTAGTATTGGTTTACTTTAAATGGATTTTCTCACTTGGATTGTGCACATTGTATATGTGATATATTTTTGTGCACTTGTATGTATCATGTTTGATGATGCATGCTAACTTGTGTTTTGCGTAAAGTTTAAACCATGGTTATGTAATGGTTAGGGTTTTCATTTTCATATCTATTTATTTATTTATTTATTCATTTTGGAAAATGATAAGCATAATGCAAAATGGTGGCTTTCTTTGGATGGATGTTGAAGCTTCATGAAGCTTTGACCAAGTGACCATTTTGTCTCCATGCTTAACCCTAACCATTCCCACTAACCATGATTTGTTCTCTACACTTGACCATGGTTGAGAGATGATAAGTATTCTTATTATTTTCTTTTTACATAATACTTATCATAACATTATCATCTTCTTCTTCTTCTTCTTCAAGATGAAGAACCTTGATTCCATCAATGGTGATTGATGAAAATGAGTGAGAAATCCAATTCTAAAGTCTACCCACTTCCTTTTTCTTCATCCTCTACCTCTTGCCAAGTAGTAGAGTGTGTTTTCTTCACAAGTTTCTTGACTTGGTGAAGTTGGAGCTTGATCTAGTGATGCCTCGACGTAGATCATCTTCGGCATCGTCGTCGATGACCTAGCCCATCCATTCTCCGATGAAGCCGACGCTAGAGACCGGGGTTTGACTTGGACAGCGAGGAGACTTCATTGTGGAGCTATGGAGGTGGAGCACCGGATCTACAAAGGTTGTATTTCCGTTATCTTATAGTTTAGTTGTAAACTAGCTCGTTTTATCGCTTAAACTTCTAGCCAACGATCTAGTCTAGGGTTTCTCGGCACCGTATTTTTTGAAATTGGCATGGTTGATGCCTTGTGAGACCTCTTGAGAGTGCCTAGGAACCCTACAGATAGTATGCTATCTGGTTGCCCTTTATCTTAACATGTATACAAGTCTCTTTATACTGTCTTATAGTTACATGTTGGTAAAGCCCTTAGGATGTGTACTTGACTACCTGGACTATGATGCGGATCATACTAGTGGGGACAAGGTAGTCCATAGGTACATCCTTCAAGGTCCCTAGTCGTAGGTGTATCGAGACGGGGCATCGATATACCTGTGTAGACTAGCGTATACGCTTCTCGACCCATGAGATGGGCGATGGATGATCCCATATCCATTGGTGTTTGACATCAGAGATGGTATACGGGTGCTCAGTGGAGACTGGGTACACTGGACGGACTCGCCGAGAACTCCCAGATGGTATTATACCTCACGTCATATGGCAGTTCTCAGGTGACACTTGTGCAGGTTAGTCTGTAGACCCGAGATCGTCATAGATTCTTTTGTGATTCCCACTGTGCTTTGATCTCCACCTTACCACATCCATGAGGGCGTGCAAAATGGTGGTCTTTGGGTACAGTCCCGAGTCACATGGAGGCAATGAGCGATAGGAGGGGTTTCGTCTCTCCCGGTATTGGGGGTTGATGTTGCGCTATGCTCGATTGGCCGTAACAGGGAAGTCCCTGGCAAGGGCTGATCAGAGATTTGCTGGTAAGTGTTACCAGTAGTTTGTCGACCCGTTATGAGCCTCACATCGGCACGACTTATCGGTTATTGGGGTCTGACGTTTACCACCCCTAGACTTGATATGCGACAAATCAGACGAATAGACCGGACTGTACGGTAAGTGTTACTGGTTGGATTCACAGGAGTGTGAGCGGGCTGGCTCGTCGATTTTCTGATCGCTCAATACCCGGATGGCCGTTACGTTTAGCAGACCGCTTGCGGCTTATGGGTGATTGATATGATCATCATCTGCTGCTGGCGTATTGACGAGTCTTTAGAGTCCTACACAGAGGTTTCCTGGCTCAAGCGAAACGAAATAGGAGCGCATATGAGATATGTGCAGGACTGAGAATAATGCGTGTATGTGATACCGTATTTCATTCTCGCGATGGATGTATCGACTGGTTATATTCGATATAACCTAGATATCGAATCAAGGATTGATTCGATAAGCCGATACATAGGATACTAGTCGGTTATATGCGATATGACCGGATCGTTAAATCAAGTGTTGATTTAATGATTTAATGTATAATTATATATTTGATATATTATTTTGCATTAGCTAGTATTAGTTCACTTTAAATGGATTTTCTCACTTGATGTGCAAGTTGTATATGTGATATACTTTTGTACACATGTTTGTATCATGTTTGATGATGTTTGCTCATTTGGTTAAGTGTATAGAATTAAACCATGGTTAAGTTGATGATTAGGGTTTTGCTTTTTCATTTATTTATTTATTTGTTTATTTATTTATTTGGAAAAGATAAAGATGAGAATGGTGGCTTTCTTTGTTTCTTATTGAAGCTTCATCAAGCTTTGACTTAGTCACCATTCTTGTCTCATGCTTAACCCTAACCATTTGAACTAACCCTAGTTCATTCTCTACACTTAACTATGGTTAAGATTATGATAAGTTTTCATTTTCTTTTTCATTTTAGAACACTTATCATATTCTTTCTTCTTCTTCATCATCTTCTTCTTCAAGAAAAGCTTAAGTCCATCAATGGCAACTTGAGCAAAAGTGAGAGAAATCCAATTCTAAAGTGAACCCACCTCTATTTCTTCACCCTTTACCTCTTGCCAAGTAGTATATGGTGTTTTCTTCACAAGTTTCACAACTTGGTGAAGTTGGAGCTTGAACTTGTGATGCCTCGACGTAGATCATCTTCGGCACGAAGCCGACGACCTAGTCCGCCCATTTCCCCGATGAAGCCAACGATTGAGTTCGGGATTTGAGACGCACAGCGAAAGGACGCCTACGTGGAGCTAAGGAAGTGGAGAAACGGATCTACAAAGGTTGTAGCCTCTCTCCTTTAGTTAAGATGTTAACTAGTTTCGTTTTTCGCCTAAACTCTAGTCAACGATCCGTATTAGGTTTTCTCGGCACCCGTAAAATTTGAAATTGGCATGGTTGATGCCTTGTGAGACCTCTTGAGAGTGCCTAGGACCCCTACAGTGTCTAACTGGGAAATCGGTTTTCCTTTAACAGTGCACAGTGAAATTGAAACATTGAAATGTTTCGATGGGGTATCCTGGTATTCCTAGTAATGCCTCTTCCATATTCACGACTGTAACCGTATAATTCTTTGTCACCTCTCCAAATCCCTTCATATGTCTTTAGTCATTACCTTCTGCACACCCCTTTAGGCCAAATGGTTTTCTTCCTTCCCTACCGTTCGACACCAGCCTATGGTTTGGAAAAAGACTATCCAATAAGCATAATGGGTGTACTGTCCTAATCCTAGGAACACTCGCAATGCGAGATAAGGTGAAGATAAAAGACAACCGAATAAACCATATTTCTATTTCTCCTGAACCAGAATCCATCCCCGAATTGGAACAAGTTCCTTTCGAGTTCGTATATAACCATACGATGGAGTATCCAATAAACTGTGGATCTTCGTAGTGATACGGAGTGTTCTGGAGAAATACAAAGGTGATTTAAGGATTGGCGAAGAAATACTTAGTTTGGTCGTGAATAGCAGTCGCAGTTTACTTTACCCTCTTACTAATCCCTTGCTTTGTCTTAACTTAATACCTTCTGCACACCATCGTTACGCTAATTGGTTTTCTTCATTCCCCACCGTTCGGCACCAGCCTAAGGTTTGGAAGAAGACTATCCAATTTGCGTAATAGGTGTACTATTTCCTAAACCAAGGAGTACTCGCAACCTGAGAGAAGGTAAAAGGAAAAGACAACTGAATAGTCCAATCCGTTTTCTCCAGAACCGGAAACCATCCTCGAATAAATTCCTTCGAGTTCGTATATAACCATACGATGGTTTTGTCCAATGGAAGTGGACGTTCGTAGTAATACGGGGTGTCCTGGAGAAAAAGGTAAAAGTAGGAGTGGCAATGAGGTTCGCAACTCTGATAATCCAAAAGCCATTGTTAAGAAGGTTCGGTTAATTTGGTCACTGAGTCATAGTCTTAGGGTAGGGTCAATGGTCGCTGCCGAAGAGAGAGAGAAAAGAAACACTCAGCGTGCACTCTAACCTAGATCAGAATGGTTACCAATTTATCTAATCTGGAAACCTCCCACTGTACCTCAAATTCTCCTCCAAACCTGAAAGAAGAATTAGTCGGGATCACCCGAGGAGTAAACCAACTCATCAGTGGGAATCGGGATCCAACTATCATCGCATGATAACGTGACGGAATCCGCTCACGGTGTCACACTCCAGAAGGTATGCGCATATCTGGCAAGTTTCAGTTTCTTTAGAAACTCCCGATGTGATTTTTGCCCCATGCTCTTATGACCTTGACTTTGGCCAACAAATCATAAGTCACATGTCAAGTTCTATCCGTCATTCTCCAGGTTAATTTGAGCCCACCCGCACAAGCCCTTGACTTTGACCAACAAGGCTGTACGACTGCCCCAAACCAACGCATCTATCTATGCTGCATATGAATACCCCAATAGCTACCAAACACTGTGCCTTGACTTTGGCCAACAAACACTGCTTGAATACTATTGACCACCCATATGAAACGACGGAGGGCTACGAATGGTTTCTGGAGAAAACCTTTAACGTAAAGAACTTGATATCGTTGAAGGAACGGATAGCTTTTAAAAATATAGTGACGAAAACCTTTGCTAAAGAGGTCACTCCCGGTGAAGGGATCTCGGCTCTTTCCCCGTAGAATGAGGTGCAGGATATTCTAACTGAATACCACGGTGCAAAGCAAAAGTGATCGGCTATAGTGAAGTTATTGCCCTGACGCAAACTTTTTGTCCAAGGGGTCACTCCCGGTGAAGGGATCTCGGCCCTTGCCTCGTCGACTGAGGAACAGGATATTCCAACTGAATACCACGATGCAAAACAAAAGTGAACGTCCTTGCAATAACAGCTTTTTGAAAAGTATTCCAACAACATCGGAATAGGTTTGTTTTTAACTTGCATTGATCCGAATCAACATAGTCCCATCAATTGATCACACCACAAAGAACGAAAATATACTGATGTACGTATATACCATCCGCATTCGCCACTGGGTCCCGTCATTACCCGTTAGGTTAGCTAACTAACGACAGAGCGGGGACTGGACTAGCGCGGATGCAAAACATATACAACATCTACTAATATATATACCAATATATTATATTCGCTCAAGGCGTCAAAAAAAAATGCAACATCACAGAACAATACAGATATCTGGGATCCCCGGGTTTCACAGAGCCACTACTGAAACCCGACGTTCCCCTGGTCGTGTGGATAGCCTGTGCAATGAAATCCTAGACCCCTACGGGCGCGGCAAGTTACCCGCCAAAACCTGAAGCAAGGCAGCCCCCTTCAGCACCGTGAATGGACCACCCAGCACTTCACGGAATCCGGTAACTTGGGCACCCCTCTTGGGTCAACCTGTACCCCCTACGAGTGCGGCGAATAGCCCGCCAATCCTAGAGTGAAGCCCCCTCCGTCTCAATGCCATGAGATGCGGGCCCGTTGCCCTCTAGAACCCGGCTATCAGTGCACCCCACCTTGGGGTAATCCTAGTACAGAAAGTAAAATATACATACAACGGGTACGTCGACCGCAACCTGGTCGTGCCCCAAAATAATAATACAATCAGGCAGTGACGGCAGTCCACATGTCGGACGCTCGCCCCGCAATATCAAATGTACATAATAAACCACAACTGTACTAGTATTGCATCCAGGCTATCCCCACGACCAATCCGCAACATCACAGCAATACACAGAACATCAATGTGAAAGTCACGTTCGCAAATCCGTCTAACCGAGCTATAGCAGTCTGACTGGATTTACCGATCAAGTGACATTCACGGTCACATATAATGTAAATACTGTGAACTAATGTGTTTAAAATATCCGATCGATCAAAATTATAACAAGTGGGCCCAAGTACTACTGTAGCACATCAAGAAATTCTGGGCCCAAAATTAATATTCCAAAAACCCTATTTTCAACCCAGAAGGCCTCTGTAAAAAAATTGGTGCAACGATTGGTCAAAACAGCGGCGGAACCGCGGCCCAAGCATGGGTCTGGCCGCGGTTCCGCGGTCGAATAATGAGATCTCGTGACAAAATTTCTACAGTAGGCTTATACTTCCCTGCACAGTATTCTGAGACTACCTGAAAAAATTTTCGAGACAAAAAAATTTCGACAGAAAACTGTTGTTTTGAAAAACACGGTTTTGGAACATTTGTTCGATCGGAAATGTAAAACACATTAGACAAAGCTTGACTAAGTTAATGGCGAGGCTCTGATACCACTGTAAGTGCACGGCGGCGCCCCGGCCTCCATCCCGAGGCCAAAATGCGGAAGCGGTGATATACATAAATTTTTCATGAACTGGCACCACCGCGCACTAATACCCGGATCGAACCATTAACTAGTCCTAGCTAACTACAAGATGGGGAAGAGAGATATACCGAGCGATCCGTGTCCTCCGGTCTTCTCTTCGTCGTCCCGATCTCCCGCGGAATGTCCGGTCTCCACCTCGTCGCCGGAAGGGCACCACGTCGCCTGCTTCTTTTACGGGCTCCCACCTCAATATCGAGGCAAGTCGGGCACGAAGTTGGCTAGCCGACGTGCCCAAGGTTTGCTGTAGAATGTAGTGTAGAGATCTATGTCTCATTGGGGTTTTAGTGGAGATGCCATATGGTGGAGGTAATGAGATGTAAGCTCTTTGAGATGAGTAATGGGATTTTGCAAGCATCAAGAGACCAAAAATCCATCACGCAATTTTGGACAGCCCCCTAATATGGCCGGCCATGTGTGTGAGGGGAGAGTATGAGAGTGGAGAGTGTATCAAAAATAAGGGGAGCCACTCCATAAAGCAAGTGAGAGAGAGGTCAAAAGATATCATGCAAGAAAATGATCACAAGTAATGAACACAACCATATCCACACTCAACCACAACCATTATCAAAATCATGATTACTCCAAAGTCAAGCCATGATGGATGAAGAAGTCAAATGGTCAAGGGATGGTTCATCATCATGATACAAAGAAATATGCAAAGACCCCCTTCCAAATTGCTTATTTGCACAAATGCAAATAAGCCCTCCTCCACCACTCTTCGGCCATTGAAAGATACAAGTGAAAATGGCCGAAACGGAAAGCAAACTAGCAACTCCAGAAAACTGGTCCCGTAATAAATTACAGGAAAACCCCGATACTGTGTATACACACCCGCATTTGTATTCCGACCGAAATACAAATGCAATGAGACAAAATCTACACTGTACTATACTAGGATCCGGCTTAAACCAAAGCCAGCTAGTAATATCCGTTCGATCCTGATCCGTGCAATACCGCACGTATCTGATCGAACCCTGCCATATATCCATACGGCCTCTAGTACTAACCGTACGATACTGATCCGTGCAATACCGCACGTATCTGATCGAACGCTGCCATATCTCCATACGGCCTCTACAGCGTTTTGCCCGAAAGCTTGAGTAACTGAATGTGGGGGACTCTAAAGACTCGTCAACACCTTGGTTGTGGATTTAACCACTAGCATATCAGAGGTATAAGCCAATACGTAACGGGCCACCAGCTATTGACCAAAAGGGACGTTGATGAGCGAACCCATCCTGACACCCTACTGAGCCTGTTAGTGACAATATCCGTACAGTCCGGTCCGTTCGTCTATGAGCATCGCATGGCGGGCCTAGGGGGTTGGTAAAAGTCAGACCCCCAATAGCGGTACAAGTCGTGTCGGAGAGTAGCCCAGAACACCCTGAGATACTACCGGAATACTTACCAGTAAATATCCTGCCTCGGCCGAGGGCTTCGTGTAATGGCTCTCCTAAACACAGCGCGACCTCACCCCCAATACCGGGAGAGACGATCACTGCCTCCATGTGGCTCGGGACTGTACCCAACTAAAACATGTTTGCACGTCTCCTTTGAGCGTGGTAGGGTAGTAATCAATGTACAGTGGGAACTCACACGAGACAAATGACTATCCCCAGGTCGATGAACTAACCTGTACACATGTCACCAGGTAACTGCTATCTGACGTCAGGTATAAGACCAACTAGCATGTTCCCGGCGAGTCCTGTCCGGTGTACTCATAACCCAATGAGCACCTGTATACATCTTAGGTGAACCAACTGACACCAATGGCTTGTGAGACCGGCCACCGCCCCTCGTCGGGGTCTCGAATGTACACACTAGTCTACTCTGGAGTATCGATGCCCTATCTCGAAACTCCCACGACTAGGGACCATTTAAGGATGTGCTTATAGACTACCAGCTCCCACGTATATGATCGCCCTCATACTGCTGGTGGTCAAGCAAGAATCCTAGGGGCTCTATCAACGTGCAATAGTGACCTGTCAGGTCACCTAAAGCAGTACACGATGATAAAAATAAACCAGATAGCATACTATCATCTCGAGTAAGACTGTCCTCCTGGGATAGGTCCTCCCTCAATCATTGCAATCACGTGCCTGTGATCCAATAATTGACTCTGAGGGCACTATCTCCAACAATCTTCCACTTGCACTCAAGGCTAATTATTGCGATGTCGCATACTCACAGCCCGTGTGATACCGAACACCCAACTCCTCTACTAGTCAGTCTCACAAAACCCATTTGCGAAACTATTGCGTTCGAGGAATAGCCTCAGTGAGTGGATCCGCCTTGATGTATCTTTCTATGTCTCTCTATATCTCAAATTCACGGAGAAAGCCATCTCCCGAAATGAGCAATACCTGTCTTAGAATGTGTCTGGATGTCTGATGGGACCTAGCTCATAAATGAACTCCAAATCCAAACTTCTTAGACTGTATCGTCAACTGAACTTAATCAGTATCCTGCGCGTCAGGGATGCTCGACGTAGATTCGAGTCATTATTCCAGACTCAGGGTATGACGATGGCCGAGTATGATGTGCTGTTTACCGAGCTATCTGTGTATGCTCCGTATTTGGTGGCTACGGAGGAGATGCGGGTCAAGAGGTTTGTTCAAGGCCTGCTTACCCATTTGTTCCTCGCTATCTGCGTTCAGCATTGTGACACCTATGCAGCAGCGGTGGGCGCAACCTTGTTGGTTGAGGAGCGTCTTTCTGAGACGTCGGTTGCTCCGGAACCGAAGAGGGTTCGTTCTGGTGTTTCAGCACAGAGACAGGTGTTTAGACGTCGTGACATTTACCGTTGAGATATTGGGGGTAGTGGAGGTCCGAGATGAGGACAGCTTTATAGCTCTTATTGTCAGGGGAGTCAGCAGTTTTCATCTGGATGTTACCGGTGTAGGAGTTCGGGTCATCGGGTTCGAGATTATACTTGTTAGTGATATGTAAGCCCTAGAGGACATTACTGTACATACGATGTATATTGTAGTGGATGCTTGGACATATATAGGGAGGACTTTCTTGATCAACAAGATAGTATACTATCAGGTTACTCTTTATCTTAACATGTACTCTGATTGTCTCTATATTACATGTTCATAAAGCCCTCTGGATGAATACTTGACTACCAGGACTATGATACAGATCATACTAGTAGGGACAGTGTAGTCTCTAAGTACATCCTTCAAATGTTCCTAGTCGTGGGAGTACCGAGACAAGGCATCGATACTCCAGAGTAGACTAGCGTATGCGCTTCTTGACCCATATGATGGGCGATGGATGATCCCATATCCATTGGTGTTTGACATCAGAGAAGGTATACGGGTGCTCAGTGGAGACTGGGTACACTGGATGGACTCGCCGAGAACTCCCAGATGGTATTATACCTCACGTCAGATGGCAGTTCTCTGGTGACACTGGTACAGGTTAGTCTGTAGACCCGAGATCGTCATAGAGTCTTATGTGATTCCCACTGTGCTTTGATTTCCATCATACCATGTCCAAGAGGGCGTGCAAAGCGGTGGCTTTTGGGTATAGTCCCGAATCACAAAGAGGCAATGAGCGATAGGAGGGGTTCGTCTCTCCCGGTATAGGGAATTGATGTTGCACTGTGTTCGATTGGCAAAAACTAGAAATCCCTGGCCAGGGTTGCTGAGATTTACTGGTAAGTGTTAACAGTAGTTTCTCGAACTGTTATAGACCTCATATCGACACGACTTATCAAGCTACTGGGGTCTGACGTTTACCACCCCTAGGCAAGATATGCGACATATCAGACAAAGAGACCGGACTGTACGGGAGTGTTACTGGTTGGATTCACAGGAGAATGTACAGGCTTGCTTGTTGATCTTCTGATTGCTCAATACCTGGGTGGCTATTACATTTAGCTGACCGCTTGCAGCTTGTGGGTGTTTGATATGATCATCACCTACTGCCGGCATATTGACGATTCTTTAGAGTCCTACACAGAGGTTTCCTGGCTCAGGCAAAATGGAGTAGGAGCACATATGTGATATGTGCGGGACTGAGAATATTACGATATGAGATATTGTATTCCATTCTCGCGATATATAATATCGGCCGGGTATATGTGATATAGCCGGGTCATCGAATCAAGTGTTGATTCGATGAATTAGTACATGTTATATTAGTCGGTTATATGCGATATAGCCGGCTTGTCGGATCAAGTGGTGATTCGATAATTTAATGTATAATTATATATGTGATATATTAAGTTACATTAACTAATATAAGCTCACTTAAAGATTCTTTTTGTCACTTGAATAATACATTGATATATATGTGATATATGTTAATTGTATTATTTTATTTTGTTACAAAAATATATTATATATGTGAAATATAATATTGTAACAAGTTAGGGTTACAAATGCAACATGTTTTGTGGAGATTAAATAAGTTAGGGTTTGATTTGGGTTAGCTTTTGCATGAAGCTTCAAGAAGCATCCTTTTGTTTTTTGCTAAGATATTTTGTGTTGATATTTTCTAACCCAACCCAAACCCTATACTCTAGTTAATTCTCTACATGAGTTAAACCCTTCTTTCTTAACTCATGGTTGATTTTTAACCACAACACATTAATTCATTATTCATCACAAACCAAATCCTTCTTCTTCTTCCTCTTGAAAAGCTTACTAGCTTTTGGGTTTGTGATGATTTTGAGTGAGATAAAGAAAATAAATAAGAGCTAAATTCCTACTTCATCATCCTCATCTATTATAGCAACTTAGATTAGGGTGTTTGATTTGCTAATACTTGATTAGTGAAGCAAGAGCTTGGGTTTGAGATTCATCAAGGTAGATCATCTTAGTAGTTGAAGATTGGAAGCAAGTTTGCATCTTTCTCTTCATGGAGCCTCTCTTGAGTCCGGGTACTCGATGATCGCAGCGAAGGGATCTTAACACGGAGCTCTAGAAGTGAAGGAACGGACTGCAAAGGTTGTAATCCCTAACTCTTAGATGTAAAGTTGTTTACATGCTTGTTTACCCTAAGTCTCTACTTAAGATCTTGGTTAGGGTTTGTTTAACACCCCAAAAATTTTAAAATAGCATGATTGATACTTGCCAAAACCTTGCTAAGGTGCTAAGCTAACCCTACAGTGGTATCAGAGCCAAGCTAGAGCATTAGGCGATGTGTAGACGAAGTTAAAAGTCCGATCGAACCCTGAAATGTGATTTTAGACCCCCACTCTGGAATTTTTTTATAAATTTTATTTTTTCCGAATTAAAAATACTCAGAAAAATAAGCTGGTGATTGTATGGATATATTTGAAGTACAATTCCCTAAGTCCATCAAACCACCGTGGAACCGTGGCCAAACCTGGCTATTGGCGGCGGTTCCGCGGTCGAAGCTGAGGATTAAAGGATCGTTCTTCAACAGGTGATCCGTAGGTATTACGTTATGCTTCTGGGAATTTTTAATATTACTCAAGTATTGAGTTTTCTGGAGATCTTTAGAATTCGTTGATTCGATCGGAAAGTTTAACTTCGTTTAACTTTTTTCGGGTAATTTAGAACGTGTTAAAAGGTTCGAACGGATATCAATAACTCACTTTTTCCCCTGTCGGAAAATTTCCTAGTGTAGGATTTTTCCTTAGTTAAAGAACGTTCAAAGTCGTGCAAGTAACGCGGTGGACCCTCTAGAAGAACACAAACCTTAACTCGATTATGTGACCGTCAAAACCGCCTCTAAAGCTTAGGTTTTGGGGCAGTACGGCGTTGCCACACGTGAGGCGTTGGTTTGACCCTTCTACGGCTGGACCATTGGTACTGTGGCATGTGATGGATACTTTTTGAACTCCACTCAAGTGTTGAGCTATTTGGGAAATCTTGGGTGTTTGTTTATTCGATCGGAAAGTTTACCATTGTCTATTTATTTGGAATGTGATGCAATATTTGGAATCCACAAGTAGTTATGAGATAACTAATTTGAATGTTATAAATCTAGCAGTTTTTAGTCTCATTTGATCGATTGCCACGGGATTTTGATGTGATCAAAAGTCTGTCGCAATCACGTAGCGTACGCGGATACTCGACGGGTAAACTTAATAGATAGCTACGCCCAATAGCCCCGACCAAGTGACTGTAGGAGAACCCCGTCGCCAAAAGCATCCGTTCGGGTGCTCGCGGCAGCGGTGTTCCGCCTTAGTGCACTCCATCGACGGCATCCGTGGGTGCGGCCGTCTACTAAATTTTCCGATGAGAATTCGAACAGAATGTCGGGAATCTTGTTTAATTGCCCGACTAGATATTGAAAAGTGTTTTCGGGATCAAGACTGAAATGCGGGGTTTATAATTGTTAGGCATGCGATGTCTAAGGAATTCATTTGGTTAGGCATAAGATGTCTAAGGAGGTACGGATTCCAACTGTTGTAGTATTACACTTTCTTTTCTGGGACCGTAAGTGTAATATGTGGTGTATCGCCGGTTTCGTTGCTATACATCAATGACAATTGGGATATGCATATTTACTTACGTTGATGACATGTGATGTTATGTGTTGCTGTGATATGTTATATTGGATCATCGTGTTTTGAATAGCCGGGTGTTTTATGTGAGATGAGGGTTTTTATTTTCATTCAAGTAAAATTCTTTGTATGTAATATTCTTTTATTGGGGCACTTCCGGGTTGAGGATGATGCCACCATTGTATATTATTTACTTTTCGCATTAGGATAGACCCAAGGCGGGGAGCATAAGTAACTGGGTTCTAGGGTCTAGTGGGAGACCATCTCGAGGAGTCGAGACCGGGTCTCCTAACTCTAGAACTGGCAGGGTTGCTTGCCGTTCTCGTAGGGGTCTAGGGTTGTAGGTTTGGCTATTCATCGCGACCGTGGAATCCGTGTTTTATACAGGCTCGTATTAAAACACGGACCTCCTAGTATATCCAATATTTCATATATGTTCTTCTGCTGCAATGTTCTGTGATGAGATCCTATTACCGCCTGAGACGAATGTTTATATTATATATATGAGATATATATTATATTGTTGATTTATTTCAAATGTGATGCTTGTGAAGCATAATAAAATGGGACTTCATTAATGAGATTAATGAAATAAAAGAAACCTAAAGATGTTGTAGAAACTTGTCTCAAAAACAGGTAGCTCTAGTTCTTGCTTTGCATAGCGGTGTTCCTTGTAGAATATCCAGCACCTTATTCGATAAGGAAAGAGCCGAGATCCCCTCACCGGGAGTGACCTCTTTAGCGAAACTAGCAGATGCTACAAACTCGGTTTTTCTTTTGATTATTTTTATAGTTTTTGCTTTGCATGGTGATATTTGTGAAATATCCTGCACCTTATTCGATGAGGAAAGAGCCGAGATCCCTTCATCGGGAGTGACCTCTTTAGCAAAACTAGAAAAGGCCTCAAAAAAACATTCCATTCAAAATTACTCGATTCTACAACGATATCAAGTTCATTACGCAAAGGGTTATCTTAAAAACCTGTCGTAACCCTCCGTCATTTTAGGAAATAGAATACTTAGTATTCGTGCTGCGTTTGTTGACCATAGTTAAGGCGCAGTGTACGGTAGCTGAGCGATATTTTCCTATATAACATATGATGTGATTAATTAGGACAGTCATATGACTTTGTTGACCATAGTTAAGGGTCATGTGGGTGGGTCTAATTAATCAAGAAATGACAGGTAGAACCTGACTAGTGCTTATGATTTGTTGACCATAGTTAAGGTCATAATTCACTAGAGGTAAAATATTATTGGGAATTTCAAGTGTTGAAATTTGCAATGAGATTGCATATCTTCTATGAGATAGTTTGATCCCGATACCCACTGCGAGTAAGAGTTACTCCTGGGAGAGTTTTACACATTACAATTAGCCGATCAAGTAGGTGTCTAGAAAGGTGTCAACGGGGTTATGCCTCTGGGAAAACGAGGTTTATTTTAATTAGGTCCGTGCGAAAGCACGGGGAATCTCCTTCAAAGTACCAGCATTGGCCTGGCTGAAAGATTGGCGAACTTGTATGGTGTAATTAATCCCGGCTAGTCTTTCCTTTTAGGGTTTGAAGGAAGATTTGACTAAAACAGTGTGAGACATCCTGATAAGATATATTAATAACCAATCTAATATTTCAAGAGCATACGCTGAGTGTTTTCTTCTATCTCTCTCCAGGTAGCGACCATGTCACACCTTAATCAACATAATAATATGGATGTATTGACCGAACCCGCTTGTTATACTGAGCTAGAGAACGTTGGTCCCGCTACAACTTATAATTGTTATAAGACAGAGCAGGAAATAGGGGATTACCAGAATTCCCGTGCCACCCAAATGAAGAAAGTGCATGCTGATGCATCTTCTTCGGGTGTGTTCATTACCGAGAACTGTTTCTCAGTATCCTTTACGTCCTGGGTATGAGATACCGGATCAGGATCCCACAAATGTAATTTGTTACATGGGCTACAGATAGGGAGAGAACTAAGAACGGGTGATAAATTTCAAGAGTTGGAAATGATGCAAGTGTTGCAGCCAAGTCTTTTGGCAGTTATCACCCTGTATTACCAGAATACATTGAATCTGAATGAATGTTATTAGATACCGAACCGGATATACAACATCATATCAGTCTCTTTATTAGTAAAGAAGGATATAATTTTGTATTGTTGGATAATCTTTTGAACATTTCCTATATCAAGAGTTGATCGGTTCAGGCACGTTATTTAAAAGCATAGACGTTCTAAATCAAACCACAGTTCTTAACGTACAGAACACATACAAGAAGAAGAGTTCAGAAATGAACGAATCCTTCTTGAGGCATTGTAGACTAGGTCATATCAATGCGACCCGACTAGCTGAAGTTACATAAAGATGCATATTTAAATTAGTTTGGATTTACATCTTATAAAACTTGCTAGTCATGTCACAAAGATAAGATGACCACAGCTCCGTTTATTGGAAACAGAGAAAGAGTTAATGAACTCTTGGGATTGATACATGATGATGTATGATAGTCCCATGTCTACATATGCCAGGACAGGTTCTTTGTACTTCATTACATTCACCGATGATCTCTCAAGATTCAGACATATGTTCTTGTTGAAACACAAGTCCGAAACTTTTGAGATAATCACATAATATAAGTTAGAAGTAGAGAACCAAAAATGGGTATAAGTATTATGTCCTTTGATGTGATCAAGGAGGAGAATACTTGAGCACGGAATTCCTGGACTATTCTAAAGGAGAATGAGATTCTCTCTTAGCGTTACTCCTCCGAATACACCATAGCACGTCGGCGTATCGGGATGGAGCAATCACACCCTATGTGATATGGTGTGCTCTATGATGAGTACTACTGAGTAGCCTATTTTCTTTTCGGGTTATGCACTTGAGAAGTTGCATACCTATTGAATAGGGTTCTAACCAAATCAGATGCCTACCACTCCATATGTGATATGGTATGGGATGTGCCCATCTCTTAAAGATGTTAAGATTTGGGGTTGTCCGGCCTATGTCAAAAGAAAAATCCGGACAAGCTCGAGGTAAGGTCAGTTCTGTGGAAGTTTGTTGGATATCCTAAGTATTCGTAAGGGAATATCTTCTACCACACCGAGGAACAAAAGATGTTTTCTCAGCTTGCTACCTTTGTGAAAGGGTATTTCTTATGAAGAAATTAGTGGTCATGAGGTAGAACTGGAAGGAGTTCCAGCTATACAAACTAGAGCTGATGATTTGGTAGAACCGGAGGATTCAATAGATCCCAACGAACCTCAGCCTCTCCGCCGATCAAGTAGGGTTCCTCATCCACCTGAGAGATACTTCGGTTTCTCTATGACAGTAGGAGCGAGGATTGCATCATGAGATGATGACCCAACTAGTTTCAAGTAGGCCATCAGGAGTGGGGACTCAATAAGAATGGCTGGATGTTTTGCGATCTGAGATGGAATCCTTATACACCAACAAAATATGGACTTTAGTTGCTTTATCTGAAGGGTTAAACCCCCATCAGGAGAAAGTATATCTTGAGAAGATTACTTGGTGTACATGGAAAAGTTGAGAATTTCAAAGCTATGCTTAAGTCCATCCAGATCCTACTTGCCGCTGCTACATACCATGACTACGATATCTGGTGGTTGGGTGTCATGACTGCTTTTCTAAATGATGATTTAGAAGAGAGCGTCTATAAGTACACAGCCAGAGGGCTTCGTAGACAGTGGGAGCTGTGGAAACGTGTGCAAGATGCTTTATGAGTTAAATCAGGCATCGTGGAGTTGGAACGTCTGTTTTGATGTGGTAGTCAAAGAGTTTGACTTCATAAAAATGATAGATGAACTTTGTATATACAAAAAGGTATTAGGGAGTATGGTGATGATCCTCGTATTGTACGTAGATGACATACTCTTGATAGGAAAGGAGTTTCCTATGCTACGCTCGGTCAATCTCCTCTTATCACAAGGATTCTCTATAAAGGATCAAGTTGATAACTGCTAAATCCCGGGTTATGAATCTATAAGATAGATCTAACTGGATGTTAGGATTCTCACTAGTTGTAGTAAGATGGTATCAACTGATCCTGGGGAGAATCACTGGAAAGGTTCCAAGGAGATAAGGATGACTGAATGTCAGTCACAGGCATTGTCTTTACACTCAGTGGAGGGACGGTATGTTGGAAGAGTTCCAAGCTAGATACCATGACTTACTAGGTGATTAAAGGCAAGATACATCATTACCAAGGATGCTACCAAAGAGACAGTCTGGACATATATAAGTTCATGAGATGAACTTCGTTCCAACCATTGTGTGACAATGGAGTTGTGGCTTATGCCTAGGAACCCCCGTCCCATATGAGATCTAGACATATTCTTAGGCAGTATCGCCAGATCATGGAGATGGTTGATCTCCAGGGAGATCGAGGTTAGGAGAGTAGAAATAGAGGACAACAACGCGAATCCACTCACAAAGCCCTATTTCCCAGTAGAGACTTTTATGGGATGGTTGAGTATGAGATACTTCAACCACAGCTGATTGTTGGGTATGCGATACCACAACAGATGGCCCTAGTGCAAGTGGGAGATTGTTAGTGATATGTATGCCCTAGAGGCCATTACTGTACATACGATGTATATTGTAGTGGATGCTTGCACATATATAGGGAGGACTTTCTTGCTCGACATGATAGTATGCTATCTGGTTACTCTTTATCTTAACATGTACTCTGATTGTCTCTATATTACATGTTGATAAAGCCCTCAGGATGAGTACTTGACTACCAGGACTACGATGTAGACATACTAGTGGGGAAAGTGTAGTCGCTAAGTACATCCTTCAAATGTTCCTATTGTGGGAGTACCTAGACAGGGCATCGATACTCCAGAGTAGACTAGCGTATGCGCTTCTTGACCCATATGATGGGCGATGGATGATCCCATATCCATTGGTGTTTGACATCAGAGAAGGTATACGGGTGCTCAGTGGAGACTGGGTACACTGGACGGACTCGCCGAGAACTCCCAGATGGTATTATACCTCACGTCAGATGGCAGTTCTCTGGTGACACTGGTACATCTTAGTCTATAGACCCGAGATCGTCATAGAGTCTTGTGTGATTCCCACTGTGCTTTGATTTCCATCATACCACGTCCAAGAAGGCGTGCAAAATGGTGGCTTTTGGGTACAGTCCCGAATCACATGGAGGCAATGAGCGATAGGAGGGGTTTCGTCTCTCTCGGTATAGAGAGTTGATGTTGCGCTGTTTTCGATTGGCTATAACTAGAAATCCCTGGCCAGGATTGCTGAGATTTACTGGTAAGTGTTATTAGTAGTTTCTCGAACTGTTATAGACCTCATATCGACACGACTTATCAAGCTACTGGGGTCTGACGTTTACTACCCCTAGACGAGATATGCGGCATATCAGACGAAGAGACCGGACTGTACGGGAGTGTTACTGGTTGGATTCATGGGAGAATGTACAGGCTTGATTGTTGATCTTCTGATTGACCAATACCTGGGTGGTTGTTATATTTAGCTGACCGCTTGCAGCTTGTGGGTGTTTGATATGATCATCATCTACTGCCGGCGTATTAACGATTCTTTAGAGTCCTACACAGAGGTTTCCTGGCTCAGGAAAAATGGAGTAGGAGTACATATGTGATATGTGCGGGACCGAGAATATTAAGATATGAGATATCGTATTCCATTCTCGCGATATATGATATCGGCCGGGTATATGTGATATAGTCGGGTCATCGGATCAACTGTTGATTCGATGAATTAGTACATGTTATATTAGTCGGTTATATGCGATATAGCCGGATTATCGAATCAAGTGGTGATTCGATAATTTAATGTATAATTATATATGTGATATATTAAGTTACATTAACTAATATAAGCTCACTTAAAGATTCTTTTTCTCACTTGAATAATACATTGATATATATGTGATACATGTTAATTGTATTATTTTATTTTGTTACAAAAATATATTATATATGTGATATATAATATTGTAACAAGTTAGGGTTACAAATGCAATATGTTTTGTGGAGATTAAAAAAGTTAGGGTTTGATTTGGGTTAGCATTTGGGTTTGCTTTTGCATGAAGCTTCAAGAAGCTTCCTTTTGTTTTTTGCTAAGATATTTTGTGTTGATATTTTCTAACCCAACCCAAACCCTTTACTCTAGTTAATTCTCTACATGAGTTAAGCCCTTCTTTCTTAACTCATGGTTGATTTGTAACCATAACACATTAATTCATTATTCATCACAAATCAAATCCTTCTTCTTCCTCCTCTTGAAAAGCTTACTAGCTTTTGGGTTTGTGATGATTTTGAGTGAGATAAAGAAAACAAATGAGAGCTAAATTCCTACTTCATTATCCTCATTTATTCTAGCTACTTAGATTATGTTGTTTTCTTTGCTAATACTTGATTAGTGAAGCATGAGCTTGGGTTTGAGATTCTTCATGGTAGATCATCTTAGTAGTTGAAGATTGGAAGCAAGTTTGCATCTTTCTCTTCATGGAGCCTCTCTTGAGTCTGGGTACTTGATGATCGCAGCGAAGGGACCTCAACACGAAGCTTTAGAAGTGAAGGAACAGACTATAAAGGTTGTAATCCCTAACTCTTAGATGTAAAGTTATTTACATGCTTGTTTACCCTAAGTCTCTAGTTAAGATCTTGGTTAGGGTTTGTTTAGCACCCCAAAAATTTTAAAGTAGCATGATTGATGCTTGCCAAAACCTTGCTAAGGTGCTAAGCTAACCCTACAGTACTATGCCACGTGAGCGTGAGGCAGCTGTACCGCAGGTTACCTTACCACCTTCTCCACCGTAGAGGGTGTTTCCCCTTATGCCTGTTATTACTCCGCATCATACTCTTGTGCAGAATGGTCGAGGACGCGATGGTTTTGTGCCGAGAGGGCGGGGTGGTAGAGGAAGAGGTCAGCCAGTTGCTGGTAGAGGAAAGGTTCGGGTGTTTGCCTTGACTCATCAGGACGCGCAGGCGTCGAATGCAGTGGTTTTAGGTACTCTTTCTGTATGTTCTTTTGAGGCTCATGTTTTGTTTGATCCGGGATCTGCGCATTCGTATGTTTCTATGCACTTCGTGCCGAATTTTGGCCAAGAGTCGTGTTTGCTAGATCAGTCGCTTGTTGTGATTACATCTGTTGGCGATTCTTTTATCACGCGTTATGTGCTTCGGTCGTGTGCCGTTCAGATTGGAGATAGAGATTCGTCCGTCGTTTTGATCTTTCTGGATATGTTGGACTTCGACGTTCTTCTTGGCATGGACTGGTTGGCAGCTTGTTATGCATCGGTGGACTGCCATAAGAAGACGGTCAGTTTTCCAGGCGATTCTGTTCGGGTTGTGCTGGTGGACCGTGGTGCCGCCCCTTACAGTTTGATTTCTGCCCTTTACGCTAGTCGGCTTTTAAGGAGGGGATGTCGGGGATTCTTGGCTTTCATTTGTGATACTGGAGCCACAGTAGGATCGTTGGATCGGATTCATATCGTACGAGAGTTCCCGACGTTTTTCCCTATGAGTTACCTGGTTTGCCTCCAGAGCGCGATATTGAGTTTTGCATTAATCTGATTCCTGGCACGGGGCCTATTTCTATATCGCCTTACCAGATGGCTCCAGCGGAGCTTCGAGAGCTCAAAGATCAATTGCAATAATTGCTTGATAAGGGACTTGTGCGTTCGAGTGTTTCGCCGTAGGGAGCTCATGTGCTGTCCGTCAAGAAGAAGGACGGCAGTTTGAGGTTGTGTATTGATTATCGTTAATTAAACCGAGTTACGGTTCGGAATAGGTGTCCTTTAGCTCGTATTGACGATTTTTTTGACCAGCTCCAAGGTGAGAAACATTTTTCCAAGATTGATTTGCGTTTGGGTTATCATCAGTTGCGGGTTCGGAATGATGATATTTCAAAGACTTCTTTTCGTACACGCTACGGGCATTATGAGTTTCTGGTGATGTCGTTCGGACTCACCAATGCCCCAGCTGCGTTCATGGATCTAATGAACCGGATTTTCAATCCGTTCCTCGACCAGTTCATTATTGTTTTTATTGATGACATTCTGTTCTACTCTAGGAGTCGGGAGGAGCATGAGCAGCACTTGAGGATTACTTTGCAGTCATTGAGAGAGCACTAGCTGTATGCTAAATTCTCAAAGTGCGCATTTTGGCTTGATAGAGTTGACTTCCTGGGTCATGTGGTGACGGGAGACGGTATTCTTATGGACCCGAGGAAGATCGAGGCTGTACAGTTTTGGCCCAGACCTGTATCCGTGACAGAGGTCCGCAGCTTTTTAGGCTTAGCTGGTTATTACCGCCATTTCGTGCAGGATTTTTCAAGTATCACTGCACCGTTGACCGGACTGACCCAGAAGGGGGCTCCTTTTCTTTGGACTGATGCGTGCGATCAGAGTTTTCAGCAGTTGAAGACTCGGTTGACGACTGCACTCGTTCTATCTTTGCCTTCTGGATCAGGTGGCTTTGTAGTTTACTGTGATGCATCTCGAGTGGGGCTCGGGTGTGTACTGATGCAGCATGATATAGTGATTGCTTATGCTTCTAGGCAGCTGAAGAAGCACAAGCAAAATTATCCCACTCACGATCTTAAGATGGCTGCGGTGGTCTTTGCGTTGGAGATTTGGAGACACTACTTGTATGGGGAGTCGTGTCGGATTTTCACGGTCCACAAGAGCTTGAAGTATATCTTCCAGCAGCGGGATCTAAATCTGAGACAGCGCCGGTAGATGGAGCTTGTGAAGGATTATGATTGTGAGATCCTTTATCACCCGGACAAGGCGAATGTGGTAGCTGACGTTTTGAGTCGTAGGCCTGGGGGTAGCTTGTCCTAGTTGAGCGCGGTTCAGAGACAGTCTTCTATGAATTGGAAGACCTTGTGTGATGGAAGAGTACAGTTTGAGTTTACTTCCACTGGGGGACAACTTGCTCATGTCCGCGCCCGTCCGCTTCTTTTGGATCGTATCCATGAGGCGCAGCCCAGTGATATCCGTTTGTCTGAGATTCTTGAGCTTATTCGACAGGGTACAGTTTCAGAGTTCATGATTGATGACCAGGGTGTGCTACATTGCGGGACTTGCTTGTGTATACCCGATATTGATGGGTTAAGACGCGAGATCTTAGAGCAGGCACATCAGTCAGCCTTTAGCGTTCATCTAAGCTCCACCAAGATGTACCATGACTTGAGAGACTTTTACTGGTGGGAAGGGATGATGCGTGATGTTTTGGACTTCGTTTCGAGGTGCATGACTTGTCAGCAAGTCAAGGCCGAGCATCAGAGACCGGCTGGAGAGTTGCAGCCTTTACCCGTTCCTGAGTGGAAATGGGAGCAGATTTCCATGGACTTTGTTGTGGGTCTACCCTGGACCAGTCGGGGGTATGAATCCATTTGGGTGATTGTTGACCGGTTGACGAAAGCGGCTCACTTCCTTCCAGTGAAGACCACTTTCGGTTATGCTCAGTTGTATATAGATGAGATTGTGTGTTTGCACGGCGTTCCCACATGCATTGTATCCGATAGGGGCACCCAGTTTACTAGCCGTCTTTGGCAGAAGCTTTAGGAAGCTGTGGGTACCCGGTTGAGTTTTATCACCGCTTTCCATCAGCAGACCGATGGTCAGTCAGAGCGGATGATACAAACTCTAGAAGATATGCTTCGAGCGTGCGTGTTTGATTTTGGTGGCAGTTGGGATCGTCACTTTCCGTTGATTGAGTTCTCCTACAACAACAGTTTTCAGGAGACTATTCAGATGGCGCCTTTCGAGGCTTTGTATGCTAGGAAGTTTCGATCGCCGGTCTGTTGGACCGAACTCTGTGAGAGAAGTTCAGGAGACTACGGAGATGATCTAGCCGATTCAGGACAGAATGAGAGAAGCCCAATGCAGACAGAAGTCTTATGCCGACCATCGTCGTCGCAGACTTGAGTTCGCAGTGGGGGATCATGTATTCCTATGGATTTCTCCGATGAAGGGCGTTATGAGATTTGGAAGGAAGGAGAAGCTCAGTCCCAGATTTGTAGGTCCCTTCGAGATCCTTGAGTGAGTTGGTACCGTTGCTTATCGTTTGGCGCTCCCGTCCAGTTTTCCGGATGTTCACCCTGTGTTCCATATGTCGATGCTTCGTAGAAACCTTCATGACCCTTCTCACATGATTCAGCACGAGACCGTTCAGCTTGAGCGTGATCTTTCGTTCACTGAGCAGCCGGTAGTTATATTGGATCGGCAGATGAAGAAACTTCGGTCAAAGGACTTTTCATCTGTGAAGGTTGTTTGGCATAGCCCGACTAGTGAGATCACTTGGGAGGCCGAGAGTGAGATGCGGAAGAAATTCCCTCATCTCTTTGAAGGTGCGCTTGTAAGAATTTTAATTCGGTGACGTATTTTCTTTAAGGGGGGGATTGTAACACCTTGTAATGCGATTAGTGTTAATTAAGCGTTAATGCGGGTTTTAAGGAAAAGTTTACCAAATCGGGTTCCTCACATTTTATATCAATTAATTATTATTTTATTATTATTTGATATGGCTTGCACACCCATGTGCATGTTAATGTGAGGGTTAGTTAGCGTTAATCTTGTTAAGTGACCAAGACACCTTAATTAATCCTTGCCCTAATTTAACCTTGCCTTAGATCTTTTGGTGTGAGGAAATATCTAGTTTGGATGAGAGAGAGGTAGCAAGATGAGTCAAGAAGCATTAATGGTGGCATTAATGGAGGTGAGGGAGAGAGTGAGCATAAGGTTTTGTTTCACCCTACACTCACCCCTCACCATTATTTCTCTCTCCCTCTCTCATTCTCTCCCACTCTCAATTATTCTTTATCTCTTCACTCCCACAACTGAAACCTCACTCCCACTTCACAGAAACCTTGCTAAACTTCACAAAATCCCATTTAAACACTTCAAAAGTCTTGTTTTAGCCACTTGGTTGCCTTGGAGCTTGGAAAGCTAGGATTTTTGAGCAAGAGTGGTTAGGTAATGACCTCAAACTGATAATTAGGAGTTATATTATTATGTTTCCTTGTTGTTATGGATTGGAACACTAAAGGTGGCATTTTGTGCAAAATATCGTATTTTTAGTGTCAACTTTGTGTCTCTGTGATCTGCTGTAAAACCAAGTGTTTGTTGGAAAAGTTCCCATCACAGTAACATAGTGTTGAGGAATAGAACCAACCATAAAAACCTGAGACCACCTCTTCATTTTTGGGCCACAAATTTAATGGTTCTGGCCGCAAATTGCGGCCAGAGTGGGGGCTGGGGTGTTGAATCTTTGTCGTGGGGTCTCTGGGGTTGTTTGTGGTCTCGTGGTACTTGCAACTTTCACCAATTTTTGGTGTATCAAAATCTGGGATCACTTTGCTATATTCTAGTATTTTGAGTATGCGTGTTATGTTATCCGACACGGTTTGTGATCTAGTGTGCTTCTACACTTGGGATGGTGTTGGTGTGTCGTTACATACGTTAGCCGTTAGACGAACACTTGTGGGTCGGATTGGAGTTGGTGCGTTGGTCAAACGTCTTGTGTACGTGATATTGATTGATTTCTGAGATTTTCACCGGTTATATTTTGTGTTAATAGGATCGCAGGCGGGGACTTCGGACGCTGCGAAGAAAGGGAAGCAGGTGATTGGATTTACTTAGCCCGCGACTGTCGGTGAGTAGATTTAACATCTACGGGGAATTCGCACACATGGCGTTATGCATCAGGGCTAGAAATGATATGATATTAGACGCATGTTTATACTGCACATATAGAGTTTGCGTATAAACTTCATTGCATATTATTGCTTGTTGTGCTTGGACTTGTACCCTTTGGACACGGCACTATTATTGACGGTTCATGTTGTTAGTTATATGTATGCCCTAGAGGCCATTACTATACATGAGTTGTATATTGTAGTGGATGCTTGGACATATATAGGGAGGACTTTCTTGCTCGACATTATAGTATGCTATCTGGTTACTCTTTACCTTAACGTGTACACTGATTGTCTCTCTGTTACATGTTGGTAAAGCCCTTATGGTGTGTACTTGACTACCTGGACTATGATGCGGATTATACTGTTAGTGTATATGCCCTAGAGGCCATTACTGTATCATACTAGTTTGTATATTACTTGATGGAAGCTTGGGATATTTACAGTTGTATAGACAATCTTGCTCAAAATGGTAGTATGCTACTTGGTTTGTTTCTACTTTAATGTGTACATGTGTTTCTTTTAGCATATCGCCTATACACATTAGTGGAGCCCTTAGGATCTTTGCTTGATTACCAGCGTTGTGATGGCAGTCACACTTGTGGGGGCTGGGTAATCTATAAGCACATCCTTATAGAGGTCCCTAGTCGTAGGACTATCGAGACAGGGCATCGATACTCCGGAGTAGACTAGCGTATACACTTCTCATCCCAGCAGGGAAGATGGTCTATCCTACAGCCGTCAGTACGTCGTACTTGAGATAGTATGCGGGTGCTCGTTAGGTTACGAGTACACTGGACAGGACTCGTCGGGAACTGTTGGTTGGTACTTTACCTATCGTCAGTTATCAGTTCCCAGGTGACATCAGTACTGCTTAGTCCGCTGACTTGATACTGTCACTTCGCCTCGAGTGTGTTCCCACTGTACTTTGATTACTACCTTACCACGGCTCAAAGGAGTCGTGCAAACAGGTAGTAGTTGGGTGCAGTCCCGAAGCACTTGGAGGCAGTGACGGTTAGATAGGATTCGTCTCTCCTGGTATTGGGGGTTGATATCGCGCTGTGTCTAGGAGAGCCATTACACAAAGTCCCTGGCCAGGGCAAGCGAGATATACTGGTAGCATTTCCAGTGTTATCTCATGGTGTTCTGGGCTACACTCCGACACGACTTGTACCGCTATTAGGGGACAGACGTTTACCGCCCCCCTATGCCCACCATGCGATATTCTCAAACGAACAGACCGGACTGTACGGAGATTGTCACATACAGGCTCAGTAGGAGTTCAGATGGGTTCACCTCATCAGTCTTCTTATCGGCATCTACCTGGGGACCATTACGTACAGCTAGTGCCGCTTGCGATCTGTGGTTAAACCCACTGCCAGTGTAGTGTTGAGTCTTTAGTGTCCCACACAGAGGGTTATTCGCCTTTGGGCAAAACAGAGTAGAGGTCGCATGGTTTTGCGACGGGGTTCGTTCACATCCGCGCACTTGTGCACGTTTGGTGTCCGGACAGTTATTACTAGCATGCTTTGGTTTAAACCAGATCCTAGTATATGTTTTGGGGTTAATTTTATCTCATTGTATTCGTGTTCCTCGGAACACGGATTCGGGTGTGTATGCACAGTTGACTGAGGCAGAGGCAGAGGATTCTCATTAGGGTTATGGTACGGGTGTATATGCACAGTTGACTGTTGTCTTTTTCCAAACCCTAATGAGAATAGGAAATTTGATTAATTATATTAGTTAACAATTATTGTGCCATGGTTCAGTTGAATCCTTGACTTTTGTTGACTTGTTGACCGGTTGACCAAAGTGGACTTGTTGACCATCATCATTTGTTTTCAAAGATGCTTCTTATTTTTTGCACAAGTATTTAATGAATGAAATGATAATGGTCATTCATCAACTCACCATCACAAATTGTTAATTATTATTATTGTTATCATTTTCTAAAATATGAGAGCATGGTTGTAAAACTTATTGATTCTTACTTGCATCTTCTCTCGCATCCTTTTTTGCTCTCCCTCTTCCTCTAGCTCAAGGCAAAATCTCTCATGAGTTGAGAACCATTTTCCTTGGATATAAAACACCAAAACTCATCTCTACTCATCCTAAGGTTGAAGGTTTAGCAAACCTAATACTTTAGTTACCTCAAGTTTGAGGAAGGAGCTCAAGGTAGAGGCCCTCGGGTGGATCTTTCTTCGGCAAGAGAAGGCGACTAGGAGAACCATCCAACCCACTCCAAGGAAAAGAAGAGAAGGAGTTCAAGACTAGGTATAACCCCCTAACCGAGTAGGTAAAGCTCGTAGTTGTTGCTAGTGTGTTGTTTAGCAAAGATTCGGGTTTTCTAGTCCATGTTACCATAAACCCTAAAAATCGTTTTCACCATTTCCGCAACCCCGAAAGAACTGGGAAAGGTAACGTGGACACTGATTGTCTCTCTGTTAGATGTTGGTAAAGCCCTTAGGATGTGTACTTGACTACCTGGACTATGATGTGAATCATACTAGTAGGGACATGGTAGTCCATAAGTACATCCTTCAAGGTCCCTAGTCGTGGGTGTATCGAGATGGGGCATCAATAAACCAGAGTAGACTAGCGTATAGCTTCTCGACCCATATAGATGGGTGATGGATGATCCCATATCCATTGGTGTTTGACATCAGAGATGATATACGGGTGCTCAGTGGAGACTGAGTACACTAGACGGACTCGCCGAGAACTTCCAGATGGTATTATACCTCACGTCAGATGGCAGTTCTCTAGTAACACTGGTACAGGTTAGTTTGTAGACCCGAGATCGTCATAGAGTCTTGTGTGATTCCCACTGTGCTTTGATTTCTTCCAAGAGGGCATGCAAAACGGTGGTTTTTGGGTACAGTCCCGAGTCACATGGAGGCAATAAGCGATAGGAGGGTTTCGTCTCTCCCGGTATTGGGGGTTGATGTTGTGCTGTGCTCGATTGGCCATAACAGGGAAGTCTCTGGCCAGGGCTGTTTTAGAGATTTACTGGTAAGTGTTACCGGTAGTTTCTCGACCAGTTATAAGCGTCATATCGGCATGACTTATCGGTTATTGGGGTCTGACGTTTACTACCCCTAGACTTGATATGCGACATATCAGATGAGGAGACCGGACTGTATGGTAGTGTCACTGTCAGGCTTTTGCAGAAGTTGGAGCGGGTTTGCTTGCTAATCTTCTCATCGCTCAATACCCGGGTAGCCGTTACGTCCAGCTAGTACCGCTGACGGCTTGTGTCACGTCCCGAAAGTACGGAACATGACCGGCACTTAAACTACGAAACGTCTCGATGCGTACGTAATCTAAGTAAGCCGAAAACCCAGAAATCCAAACCAAGAAAAGTAGTAGAGTGAAGGAAAACTAATTTAAATCAAGTAGTTTTAATAGCATAGCCGAATTATGCGTTTTAAAAAAAAACATCAAATATTTCCTGAAAATTTCGGCAGAGTCTCCTTTGTAAATACTGGCCCCCAAACGGGATACAACATGAATAGTATACGAAATCAATAAAAAGGCATCCCCAAGCGGAAGCTAGCTCTTCGTCAATCGACGGTCACAACCACACAAGCAATATAATATACAACGCCAAGGGCGAGGATCAAAACTCAAAAGGAAACTCAAACAACAAGAATTCCACAGAAATATAACGCGCGACTCTAAGGTCGAAAGAATAACATCTCTGGTCTCTATCTCAAAAATAAATACATGTTTGGTTGATGGAACTTCTAGATACAACTGAATAATAATATACAATGTATAATGATGGGTACGATACAAATAAACCCACATACTAGCAAGTCACCCGAAAGAAGCAGTGCCAGCAAAGCCGTAATGAAACCTGTACGGCAAAACCTGCAAGAAACTGGGGCACAACGGGGGTGAGTAGCCAACTCGTGAATAGAATACATCTACGAACAGGAATCGCATGTATGACACAATCCTAGGTCATACGATCAATATATATCCTCAAATATATAACCAGCAGCCTATAACAATGGCTTGGTTATACCTTTAAACAACAGTAATACCAAGTGCTCGTGTCAGTGCCTCAGATAACAATATATCATCTGGATGATGTATGAATGCATAAAAACATAGTACATGTACTAAAGAAACTGTTTTCATAACTTAGTGAGATTTCTTTTTTTTTTTTTAAAAAAATGAGGTATCATAAGGAAATCAGTATAAACCGTGTCTAGCATCGACACAAAAACATAAATCCACATATCTCAATATCTCAGGCTCCGGCTGCCCGGACTGACCAGGATCATCAAATCTTAGTACCTTAATATCTCGAAATCTCAATGTATCAAATCTCAATATCTATGGCGCCGTCAGTCCAGACCGGCCCCTACCATCCATCTCAAGACTACGAAGGTATCCTCCGGATATCCGACGCGTCGGGTAATATCATCGGTCGGTAGTGCTCCCCTGCCAGGCTCAACGTCAGCAACACGACCTTCTTGCCCCGGGGTACCTTACCGGGTCCACCATGTACCCGAAATGGTTCAACCGTCTCCTCGAATCGGGTCTCGAAATCCATCAGCAAACTCATGGTGGACGACTCATACATCATGGGAAAACCGCGCTTTTTATTTAAAAAGAGAGAAGTTTGTATAAGTTTTGCGGTTTTCCCCCAAATCCAGAAAATCTCATGGAAATCCGAATCCAAAACCTCAATAGCACGTAAAATAGTGAATATATGCATGGGAATCCATGAATGCGACATAACAATGAATAACAGTATGCATGAAGTGACAAGTAATAACTAGAATGTATAAACTATTAGCTAACAACCTATGTCAAATGAAATAGTATTTTCTAAAGTGTTCGTGACATGGCAATTACCGATGAAGATGTGTGTGAGCCGGCAAGTAAGTGTACGTGGTACATACGAATCATCGGTAATGGTGATGGTGTCCTAACAGCATGATATCAATAATGAAATATGAATTACAATAAGTATGCGATGCGGAGTAACAACAATAATATGCGGGGGCTGAATACTAGACACAACGATAACTAAACTGCATTACCCTAATATAAGTCCTACAATAGTGCCTTTGAAATAATACGAATCGCGGTGTTTTGAAAATAAGGGCTACGGTGTTTTTAAGAAAAGATACGTCTTTTGAAATATCCGTAGAATCCCTTGACCTGTCTTTTAAAATACCCACGATTCGTTAGTTTTGAAATAGGTAGGAGTCTAAGCTAGTCTAACAACTACACTAAACTATACGGCTGAACTAACAAGCTGAACTACAGGGAAGGAAACCGCCTAACATGTGAGTCGATACGTATACATACCTATATATATATTAGTCGGTGATCCCGCCTCAATAATATCATATCCGATACCATATCTATAATCAGACATCCCAAGTCAAGAGTGCGGATCAATCATCAATATATAGCTCGTATGTAAATCCGTCATACGGCATCCCCAAATCTGGGTACGGGTCAATATCATACTCATCACATTGTTCAACTGGTATCCTCTTTATCAAGATCATCATCTGGGGTACTGACCTACGTCTAGTACACTACTAAAATCACTATTCACATGGCATCGTCATCCAAAGATCCGCTATAATATCAGGACGTATCTCAAGTACGAATCCTACCATATCACCGATCTCACGGCCTCAACTCAAATCTCATCGACTCATCTCAATCCCAAGTATCATCCGCAAATCCAGTATGTGAACACCTAGTCCCATACCCAGGTGAACACATAACCACATCTCATATACGCACAGGAAATAACATAGATGTATGCATGTGTGTGCATGGGTGTGTGGGTGTAACAACTACTCTAGGCTTTTGCAACTAACACTAAACTAATCCATGAACACCTAGAATCCACCTTTATCATCAAGTCTCATATCAACGTAATATATATAATCAAAATATATGTGTGTATACGTATTCGTATACATCACCACGAACTGCGGGGGTGCTATACGCCATCCACCCGACTTCTCCCCGTAGATATAAATCTACTCACCTGGTCCTCGCTCACCGGTGCCGACGTCGCCACACGCTTGCTTGTCGTCTCGAAGTCCGCATGGGGTACCTACATATCATAATGCACCGTATCGCATTAAAATCCGACTCATGACCAAAACGACTCACGAATCCCACATAGGTCAAAACCTATGGTTGCTTTTATAAATCAACCCCAAAACCCTCGACGTCGGCGTACAAACGCCAAACCATCGAGAAAACCCAAACACACTCATTTTCACAATCACATGCACTAATTATAATATAAAATAGGTTAAAATTCACAAAAAAACTCAAACTCACTTTAAAAGCCATTTTTCCGAAAATCTAGCAATAAAAAATTTACCGTTTTAGTACAAAACTCGACGTTTAAACAAATCTAGCAGCCGTAATATCCACTCAATATCATAACCAAGTCATATAAACCATTACAATAATTTATTATCATCAAAATATTAATATTTACAAAACCTAGTTAACAAAACTAGCACAATTTTCTATTTTAGCTCAAAACTTGGTGTTTTAATCAACTTTAACTATTTTAACAATTCTAGTGGCTAAAATGCCCACTAAATAACTTAATTAAGTCACCCAAACCCAAACTAAATTTTAAACTCACTAATTATAATAGATCTAAAAAAACTAGTTTGCAATTAGCTTAATTATGATAATTTAGATGTAGAAATTAGCAAATTTAGCACTTAGATTACACTTTGCATGACTTAGCATGATAACTACACTATACAATCATAAACAATGTTAAAAACCCTCACTTGATTTTAAAAACCCAATTCTAGAATTTCCAAAATCTAACTTTAAAATTCTAACTAGCAATTCAAAACCTAATTTAAACCACTCATTAACTTAATTGAAGAAATAATCAAACAATTTAACAAAAAGCCAAGATTTATTATACCTCAAGAATAATGGAACATACATAGAACATGGCCTCCAAATTGAAATCTTTGCATCAAGATCCATGCTAAAAGAGATAAGGGAAAATGGGTAGGGATTGGATTTTTATTTTGTGGGATTTTTGTGTTGATTTTTGGGCATTTTGTGATGAAATTTTGATGAGAAATGAGAGGAAAAGAGAGAGGGGGTGCTGTTGTGGGAAAGGAGAGAGAGGGTCGGCTGAATGGGGAGGGGAAGAGAGAGGGAGGTGGGGAAAAAGTCAAGGCAATTCCCAAAAGTCAAAGCCCAAACACCTTTTGCCCAATTTCTTTCATTCTTTTGTTCTCTTTTCTTTGTTTTTTTTTTGTGAGATGAGAGGCCCAAGAATGGTGGGCTGAAAAGGGGGCCGGCCAGAGCTATAGTAGAGGGGGTGTGGGTTTTGTTTGGGTGAGAAAAAAAGATAAATGTTGTACCCCACTTCCATTAACACTAATTTCGCCGAAAAATCCTTTTTCTTCGATATTTTCTAAACCGTTTTGGCAAACCATTTCATTTCAAAAACCACATGATAAAATTTTGTTTAATGTGTTATGATGCACAAAATTTGTTTCAACTCATTCCAATTTGTAATTTTCCCTAATTAAATGTATTAGGGACGCCTTAAAATAATATTAAAATAATTAATTTCGGAAAAATTTTCAGAAAATTTGAAATTTCACCAGTGGCTCAATAAACACCAAATACTAGCAATTTCATAGCTAGAATATGAATATTTAATTTTATAATAATGATATCTGTATTTTGAATTTTTACAGAAAACCCCCTTATTTTACCGATTTTCCGAAATTTCACCGAAACGATTTTCAAAACGTTACAGCTTGTGGGTGCTTGATATGATCATCACCTAGTGTCGGTGTATTGCCGAGTGTTTAGAGTCCTACATAGAGGTTTTACTGGGTCAGGCAAAACGAAATAGGAGCGCATATGTGATATGTGCGGGACCGAGAATAATGCGAGTATGTGATACCGTATTCTATTCTCGCGATATTTGTATCGATCGGTTATATGCAATATAACCAGGTTATAGAATCAATTGTTGATTCGATATGTTGGTATATTTTGTGTTAGTCGGTTATATGTGATATAGCCGGATTATTAAATCAAGTGTTGATTTGATAATTAAGTGTATAATTGTATATTTGATATACTAATTTACATTAACTAACATCGGTTCACTTAAGCATTAGTTTTTCTCACATGTGCACAACTTAATATATATGTGATATATGTTAAATTGTGTTCACTTTTTGTATCATGGTTGTTGATACAACTTACATGGGTGTATAAGACTTATACCATACTAATTATAGTGTTAGGTTTTTTCATATTTAAAGTAATTCTAAAATTAGTGGATGATGAGCTCACATGCATGAAGCTTCATGATGCTTATGGTTGCATTGACTTAGTCCACTAGTTTTGTTTTACTTAAGATATTAATTAACCTAACCAATATAATGTAGCCATGGTTATGTCTCTACATGTGTTAGTATATGATACCCACTCACACATGGTTAGCTTATCTCACTTGGATTAATTTCATTCTTATCTTTTTCTTCATCTTCTTCTTCGAAAAAGAAAAGCTTGCTAGGGTTTGATCCAAGTGAGGAAATATTGTGAGAAAAGAGATTCTAAAGTGAACCCATTTCCTATTTCATCGTCCTCTACTAGATTAGCACTTTAGTATAGGGTGTTTGCTTCACTTTGGTGAAGTGGTAGCTTGAGTTCCTATTCCCTCGACGTAGATCATCTTCGGCCTCGAAGACTTCAAGCAATACCGTTGCTATCTTCTCATGGAGCCGTCCGAGAGTCCGAGAGCACGATGATCGCAGCGAAGGGACTACTACAAGGAGCATATGAAGTGAAGGACCGATCTACAAAGGTTGTATTTCGATTTCACATAGATGTAAAATAGTTTACATTAGTTTCCGTATTAATTTCTAGTTATCGATTCTAGTTTAGAGTTCCTAGAAATGGCAAATTTTTGAAAACGGTATGGATGATGCCTCCCGAAACCTTGCTGCCGTCGAGAGGAACCCTACAGATGTTGCACAAGCACTGATTGTATGCCACCCACACCATCAATAATTGCCATGACACGTACAACACACATACATATATGATATTGTTCGGTTAGGGATATTTAGACATTGATTCATATTCCATTGTGCATATGACATATAGCATACCTGTATACCTGCATGATTACACATATGCCTTACTATGCCTTCATGAATACACATACCCGGAGGGTATTGTATCATTATTGACATGTATATACACATACCTAGCTTAATATAGCTACACACATACCTGGAGGGTATTACATCATTATTGACATGTATATACACAAATATGATATATTTAATAACTTGTTGCAGTTAAATAGCGGTTTCCCCTTATATGCTCATATTACTGCTTCATGTTGCATATATTATATTTCATGGATTTCGCATTGATATATGGATTTCATATGACGTTGCCTGGATGTTTTGCTCCTGGGTATATATATCAGGGGTATGGGACGCTGATATATATACATATATATATATATATCAGTGGTATGGGACGCTGTTATATATATCTACACCTATATAATATATATCATCATAATGATCAGTGCATGTATTCTTATTCATTGCGATATGAGGGGCTGATGTGCCCGATATGAGTGGCCGATGTGCCCGATATGAGGGGCCGATGTGCCTGATGCGAGGGGCCTATGTGCCCGATATAAGGGCCGATATAGGGGCTGATTTGAGGGAATTTGGGGATTTAGATTGTCTTAATGGACACTAATTCGCCACGATTAGGATTCCGTGAGGATGACATGTTTTATCGCATACTCCGCATTTATTTGATATGCACTTGCTTCATGTATTAATAGTACTTGATGGAGTACCTTTCGTGACCGTTGCATATACATATTGTCATACTTATGCTATCGGATTACATGTGATAGATTATCGCTGTTAGTACATACTTGCGATTACTGTATGATGTTATTTACAATTCACGAGTTGGAAACTCACTCCCGTTGTGCCGCAGGGTTTTTTCAGGTCTGATCATCAGAGTGGTCGCAGCAGGGCGCCTTTTTATCTCTACTTTTGTGGATACCACTACGGTTGGCTGTGAAGCCGTTTGCTATAGGTGGGTTGCGGTTATCCGATGATGTACATTGTATATTTCTTGTATCTAGTAATCTCCATCTACCACCTTCATGTATTGACTTAGAGACGAGTTGTGAGGATCGATGTTGTATATTCTTTTGACTCTGGTTGTCGGGCTCGTGTGAGCCGGCCTTTTTATATATGTGGATTATCTTTTCTTCGCTACGGCGTTGTATATCTTTTGTGGTGGTTGTTTCCTCCTTTGAGCGAGATTTGCTACCGTTTTGGGATGTTTTACTTTTTCTTATGTTTTTACCCGTTTCGGGGCTAGCTTTTACAAAGGAGGTGCTGCCGAAATTTTTATGAAAAACAAACTTAAGTTTAAAGTTTTGCATCGAGATTTTAAAAGTGATCTATCTTTCTTTCTTGTAATGGTTTAGATTGCTGGGTTTTTCGGCTTACTTAATTATGTTACGCCTGTTGATGTTACGTAGTTTAAGTGCCGGTCATGTACCCAATTTTGGGTCGTGACACAAGTTCAACCCGTCATTTCCTGATTGAATTAAACCCACCTGCATGACCCTTAACAAGGTCAACAAAGTCGACGACTACCCTAATCCAATCGCATCATATGCTTATTCAGATAAGCACTAATCAGCTACCGCACACTACGCCTTAACATGGTCAACAAACGTAGCACGAATACTAAGTAGTACTTATCTGAAATGACAGAGGGCTATGACAGGTTTTAAAAAAAACCTTTTGCGTAATGAACTTGATATCGTTGTAGAATCGAGTGAATTTTAAAAGGAGTGTTTTTGAGGTTTTTACTAGATTTGCTAAAGAGTTCACTCCCGGTGAAGGGATCTCGGCTCTTTCCTTATCAAATAAGGTGCTGGATATTACACAAATACCACTATGCAAAGCAAAAACTATAGAAGCAATCAAAAGACAAACCGAGTGGGTTGTAGCATCTACCAGTTTCACTAAAGAGGTCACTCCCGATGAAGAGATATCGGCTCTTTCCTTATCGAATAAGGTGCTTAATATTCTACAAGGAATACCACTATGCAAAGCAAGAACCAGAGCTACCAGTTTTTAAAACAAGATTCTGCAACATCTTCAGGTTTCTTTTATTTCATTAATCTCATTAATGAATTCCCATCAAATTATGCTTCCTAAGCATCACAGAAGAAACGAAAGCATCAATATATATTATATCTCATATACATAATATAAGCAATCGTCTCAACATATCAAGTGATCACATCACAGAATATCAGCAGCAAAAGAACACATATGAAATATTGGATATACTAGGAATTCCGAGTTTTAAATTAAGCCAGTATAAAATACAGATTCCACAGTCGCGATGAATAGCCAAACCCACATCCCTAGACCCCTACGAGAGCGGCAAGCAACCCTACCAATTCTATAGTTAGTGTTAGATTACGAAACTGAAACAACTCCGAAACACCCGAATCCAAGACCCAGTTTCTGTCGTTTTCTAAACAGGCTCTAAATTTTTTTCAAACAATTGCAGAATATTGTATGAGACGCAACATGAACACAGTGAAAATTTTAGCCTAAGAGCTCAGAAAATGGCCGGCCACCTCGGCCCAAATATGGATTTTTGGGTTGAAATTTTTACAGTGTTCTGGTCTCTGGGTTTTAGGATTTCAGGTGTTGTTTGTTTTTGCTAAATTTGCATGTGATGTTAACTTTCTGCAAAGGCAACTCGAAGTGTTTCGTAGTCGTATTTCTAACAATTTTTCGGGTTATTTTAGACGGTGTTAAAAAATTTGAACGGATATCAAATACCCACTTTAACCTTTGCCGGGAAATTTTCCAAGTGTTGGATTCTTCCTTAGTTTAAAACTTTCAGAAAATCATCCAAGCGATTCTGTGGACCCTCTAGAAGAACGAAAGCTTAACTCGATTATGTGATTGTCAGAACCACCACTAAACCCTAGGGTTTGTGGTAGTTCAGCGGTGCCACATATGAGGCATTGGTTGACCCTTCAACAGCTGTTTCATAGGAGCTGTTGAAGGGTCCCGGCAGCGCCCCGGCCGTAGAAACGCGGCTAAAATGCGGAACAAAATTTTTCTAAACCGGCGCTACAGCGACCCGATTTCCGGATCGACCTTAAACCATAAACTAGCAAACTAATTAAGAGTTAGAATCATTATACCGAGATGATCCGAGTCCTTCAGTCTTCATTCCAAGCTCCTAACGGCTTCATGATGATGTTTGGTCGCCGGTCTTCCTCCATCTCCGATGATCCACCCGAGGGAAACGGCGCAAGCTCCAACCTCGACAAACGAGGTAACCTATGCTCCAAAGTCGCTAGCTATGGAGTGTGGGGGTGTATGAAAGTGTCACTAAAATTTTCTCTCAACCATGAGCTCAATGAGAAACTCAAGAAGAAGAATGGAGGTGATCAAGCATTTACATGAACAAAGAATGGCTAAGGTTTTTTTTGAACATGAGAGAGTGAGAGAGAGCTCGCTTGTAATTAATCATGTAACCATGAAATGAACCCCCCCCCCCACCTTAATAATGTGGCCGGCCCCCCCTCCCTCTCTCATTTTCAAAAAGAAAACATTTCCAATTTTCTAATTACAATAAACAAATCAAACTATACCTAAATTCCATGTTCATGCCATGCTTGAAGTCACATCACCTTTTCCACCTCATTAATAAAACAAATGAATTTCCATAAATGGAAAATCATATAATTGAGGTGGCATCTTCAAGAAGCTATTCCGTATAAAATACGGAATACTTCCCGGTACATGTATCTGTAGGGTTCCGAGGCACACCCATGAGGTTCTACAACTGATCGATCATGTCCAATTCAAAAATTTTCATATGCCAAAGAACCCTATACTAGATCGTAACTAGAGGATAGGCGAAAACGATATAAGTTAACAACTTAACTAAGAGTAAATGGAAAATACAACCTTTGTAGATCCGGTCCTCCACCTCCATAGCTCCGTGACGATGTGCGATCATCGGATCCCGGGCTCTAGCGATGGTTTCGTCGGAGAAATGATCGGGCTAGGTCATCGACTTCGATGCCGAAGATGATCTACGTCGAGGCAACTCAAGATCAAGCTCCACCTACACTTGGTCATATAACTTGTGAAGATAACACACTCTACTACATGGCAAGTGGTAGAGGATGAAGAAATAGGATGTTGGTTCACATTGGATTTGGATTTCTCACTCTTTTTCTCAAGGCACCATTGAAGGTAGCAAGCTTTCATGAAGCTTGATGAAGATGAAGAAGAAGAAAGAATATGATAAGAATTATTAATAATAGAAAATAAAGTGATTCTTATCATTATACAACCTTGGGTTAGTTTAACAAGTGTAGAGAATAAACTAGGGTTAGGTGAATGGCTAGGTTTAGGAAAGAAACAAAAATGGTCAAAGCTTCATGAAGCTTCAACAAAAGAACAAAAGAAGCAACCATTTTATTTCTTGCCCTAAAGTAAATAAATAAAATAAATAATTAAGAAAAGATAACAAAACCCTAACCATTCACTTAAACATGGTTTAAAGTAAACATACACCCAAGTTTGCATGTATCATCAAACATGATACAATCTAGTGCACAAAAATATATCACATATACTACTTGTGCACATCAAGTGAGAAAATCCATCTTAAGTGAACCAATACTAGTTAATGTAAAGTAATATATCTAATATATAATTATACATTAAATTATTAAATCAACACTTGATTTAATGATCCGGTCATACTGCATATAACTGACTAATATCTAGTGTATCAATGTAACGAATCAACACTTGATTCGGTAACCCGGCTATATCTTATATAACCGTCCAATGATACAAATCGCGAGAATAGAATCCAGTATCTCATACTGGTATTATTCTCGGTCCCGCACATATCTCATATGCGCTTCTATTTCGTTTTGCTTGAGCCAGGAAACCTCTGTGTAGGACTCTAAAGACTCGTCAATAGGCCGGCAGCAGATGATGATCATATCAAGCACCGACAAGACGCAAGCGGTCTGATAAACGTAACGGCCACCCGGGTATTGAGCGATCAGAAGATCAACGAGCAAGCCCGCTCACACTTCTGTGAATCCAACCAGCAACACTTACCGTACAGTCCGGTCTGTTCGTCTGATATGTCGCATATATCGCCTAGGGGTGGTAAACGTCAGACCCCGGTAGCTTGATAAGTCATGCCGACGTAAGGTCCATAACAATCGTGAAACTACTGATAACTCGTACCAGTATATCACAGCAACCCTGGTCAGGGATTTCCAGTTATGGCCAGTCGAGCACAGCGCAACATCAACCCCCAATACCGGGAGAGACAAATCCCCTCCTATCGCTCATTGCCTCCATGTGAATCGGGACTGTACCCAAAAACCACCTGTTTGCACGACTCAGTAGAGCCGTGGTAGGGTGGAAATCAAAGCACAGTGGGAGACACACAAGACTCTATGACGATCTCGGGTCAACAGACTAAGCTGTACCAGTGTCACCAGAGAACTGCCATCTGACGTAAGGTATAATACCATCTGGGAGTTCTCGACGAGTCCGTTCAGTGTACCCAGTCACTACTGAGCACCCGCATACCATCTCTGATGTCAAACACTAATGGATATGGGATCATCCATCGCCCATCACATGGGTCGAGAAGATATACGCTAGTCTACTCTGGAATATCGATGCCCCGTCTCGATATACCCACGACTAGGAACATTTAAGGATGTACTCATGGACTACCCAGGCCCCACTAGTATGATCTACATCATAGCCCTGGAAGTCGAGTACACATCCTAAGGGCTTTATCAACATGTAACAGAGAGACAGAAAGTATACATGTTAAGATAAAGAGCAACCAAATAGCGTACTATCATGTCGAGCAAGAAAGTCCTACCTATATATGTCCCTGCATCCACTACAATATACATCCAATGTGCAGTAATAGCCTCTAGGGCATACATATAACTAACAATCTCCCACTTTCACTAGGGCCATCTGTAGCAGTAGTTGTAGTATCTAATACTCAACCATCCCCTAAAAGTCTCTCTTTGGGAAAAGGCCTTCATGAGTGGATCCGCCTTGTTGTCCTCTGAGTCTACTCTCCTAACCTCGATCACCCTAGAGATCAACTATCTCCATGATCAGATGATGCTGCCTCAGAATATGTCTGGGTCACTGATGGGACTAGGGTTCCTTGGCCAAAACCACACTTCCATTGTCACACAATGGTAGGAACCTAGTTCATCTCATGAACCAATATACACCCAAACTTCCTCTTTGGTAGTATCTTTAATAGCGATGTTACCAGCCTTTATCGTCTAGTTTGCCAGGGTATCTTGCTTGGAACTCTTCCAACACACCATCCCTTCACTGAGGGTAAAGACAATGCCTGCGACTGACATTCAGTCGTCCTTATCATCCTAGAACCTTTCCAGTGATTCTCCCCAGGATCGATTGATACCATCTCACTAAACTTAGTGAAAAGCCTAATATCCATTTAGATCTATCTCATAGATCCAAATCCCAGCATTTAGGAGGTATCACTTTGATCCTATTGGAGAATTTATGTGATAAGTGGAGATTGACCGTGCGTAGCATAGGAAACTCCTTTCCTATCAAGAGTATGTCATCCATGTAGTCTACGAGGATCATCACCATACTCTATACTACCTTTTTGTACATACAAGGTTCATCTACCATTTTGATGATGTCAAACTCTTTGACTACCACATCAAAACAGATGTTCCAACTCCGCGATGCCTGCTTTATCTTGTAAAGCAACTTCCACACGTTTCCGCTGCTCCCACTGTTTACGAAGCCCTCTGGCTGTGTACTTATAGACGTTCTCTTCTAAAACATCATTTAGAAAAGCAGTCATGGCACCCAACCACCAGATATCGTAGTCATGGTATGTAGCAATGGCAAGTAAGATCTGGATGGACTTAAGAATAGTCCCTGGAAAAGGTTTCATCATTATCCACGCATGGTCGATGACGAAAACCTTTAACTTTTCCATCTACACCAAGTAATCTTCTCAAGATATACTTGCTCGTGATGGGGATTTAACCCTTCGGATATCGCAACCAAAGTCCATACTTTGTTGATGTATATGGATTCCATCTCAGATCGCTAAGCATCCACCCATTCTTACAGAGTCCCTACTCTCGATGGCCTGCTCGAATCTAGTTGGGTCATCATCTCATGATGCAATCATCGCTCCTACTGTCATCGAGAAACCGAAGTATCTCTCAGGCAGGTGAGGAACCCTACCAGATTGGCGGAGAGGCTGAGGTTCGTCGGGGACTATTGAATCCTTTGATTCTGTCAAATCATCAGCTGCAGTTTTGTATAGCTGGAACCTTTCCAGTTCTACAGAACTGACCTTGCCTCGATTTTGTCCGGATTTTGCTTTTAACATAGGCCAGACAATCCCAAATCTTAACTTACTTAAGAGATAGGCTCTTCCCATACCATATCTTATACGGAGTGGTAGGCACTGATTTGATTCGAACCCAATTCAATAGATATGCAGCTTCTCAAGTGTACAACCCCAAAAGGAAATAGGTAACTCAGTAGTACTCATCATAGAGCACACCATATCTAATATGGTGCGATTGCTCCGCCCTGATACACCGTTGTGCTGTGGTGTATACAGAGGAGTAATACTGAGAGAGAACCTCATTCTCCTTTAGAATAGTGCAGGAATTCTATGCACAAGTATTCTCCTCCCTGATCTTTTCATAGGACATAATACTTATACCCGTATTTTGGTTCTCTACTTCTAACTTATATTCTGTGAATATCTCAAAATCTTCGGACTTATGTTTCAACAGGAACATATGACTGAATCTTGAGAGATCATCAGAGAATGTAATGAAGTAAAAAGAACCGGTCCTGGCATGTGTAGACAGGGGACCTTACATACATCATCAAGTATCAGTTCCAAGAGTTTACTAACTCTTTCTCTGTTTCTAATAAATAGAGCTATGGTCATCTTATCTTTGTGACATGACTGGCAAGTTTCATAAGATGTAAATTCAAACTAATTTAAATATGCATCTAAATGTAACTTCAGCCAGTCGGGTCGCATTGATATGACCTAGTCTACAATGCCTTAAGAAGAATTCGTTCATTTCTGAACTCTTCCTCTTGTGTGTGTTCTGTATACTAGGAACTGTAGTTTGATTTAGAACGTCAATACTTTTAGATAACGTGCCTGAACCGATCAACTTTTGATATAGGAAATGTTCAAAACATTATCCAACAATACAAAATTATATCATTTCTTTACTAAATAAAGAGATTGATATGATTTTGTATATCAGGTTCGATATCTAATAGTATTTGTTCAGAATCAATGTATTGGTAATACAGGGTGACAGTGACCAACAGACTTGGCTGCAACACTTGCCCCGTTTTCTGTCTCGTGAAACTTATCACCCGTTCTCAGTTCTCTGCTTTTCTGTAGCCCTATGTAACAGATTACATATCTGGGATCCTGTTCCGGTATCAGATACCCAGGACGTAGAGGATACTGAGAAACGGTTCTGTGTAATGAACACACCCGAAGGAGATGCATCTTATGCACTTTCTTCGTTTAGGCGGCATAGGAATTCTGGTATTCCCCTATTTCCTGCTCGGTCTTATAACAATTATAAGTTGAAGCGGGACCAACGTTCCCCAGCTCAGTATAGCAAGCGGGTTCAGTCAATACATCCATATTATTATCTTGATTAAGGCATGATATGGTCGCTACCTGGAGAGAGAGAGAAGAAAACACTCTGCGTGCGCTCTTGCAAGATTAGATTGGTTATTTATTTTATCTAATCAGGATGGCTCCCACTGTTTTTATCAAATCTTCCTTCAAACCTTAAAAGGAAAGACTAGCCAGGATTAATTACACTCTATAAGTTCGCCAATCTTTCAGCCAGGCCAGTGTCGGTACTTTGAGGGAGGTTCCCCGTGCTTTCGCACGAACCTAATTAAAATAAACCTCGTTTTCCCAGAGGCGTAACCCCGTTGACACCTTTCTAAACACCTACTTGATCGGTTAATTGTAAAGTGCAAAACTCTCCCAGGAGTAACAATTACTCGCAGCGGGTATCGGGATCCAACTATCTCATAGAAGGTATGCAATCTCATTGCAAATTTCAACACTTGAAACTCCCGATAATGATTTTTACCCCTAGCACTTATGACCTTAACTATGGTCAACAAATCATAAGCACTAGTCAAGTTCTACCCGTCATTTCGTGATTAATTAGACCCACCCACATGACCCTTAACTAAGGTCAACAGAGTCACGCGACTATCCTAACTAATCGCATCTTATGCGGTGTAGGAAGACATCACTTAGCTACCGTACATTGTGCCTTGACTATGGTCAACAAACACAGCACGAATACTAAGTACTCTACTTCCTAAAATGACGGAGGGTTGTGAATGGTTTTTATGAAAACCTTTAATGCTTTGAACTTGTCCTCGTTGAGGAATCAAATGGTTTTTAAATGGAGTGTTTTTTAGGCTTTTCTAGTTTTGCTAAAGACGTCACTCCCGGTGAAGGGATCGTCGGCCCTTTCCTCATCGAATAAGGTGCAGGATATATCATATATACCGCTGTGCAAAGCGAAAACTATAGAAGCAATCAAAAGACAAACCGAGGATTGTAGCATCTGCCAGTTATTGCTAAAGGAGTCACTCCCGGTGAAGGGATCTCGGTCCTTTCCTTATCGAATAAGGTGCAGGATGTTCTACAAGGAACACCATGATGCAAAGAAAGAACTGTAGCTACCTGTTTTATTTTTTGAAATTCGATTCCACAACATCAATTAGGTTTATTAACTTTCATTAATCTCATTAAAGAATGTCCCATCATTTAATTCCACCTAAACATCACAGATAAATATAACGTACACTTATGCCATCCACATTCGCCTTGATGTCCCTTCTGCATCGTTAGGTTAGGTAACTAACGCCAGAATGAGGCAGGGCTACCGCGGGTGTAAAACATAAGCAACGTCTATATAATATATCATATATACTATATACAATATCTATCTGAACATATCACATGATCACGCAGCAGAAAATATCATATGAAATATTGGATATACTAGGACGTCCGTGTTTTTTATACGAGCCAGTATAAAACACGGATTCCACGGTCGTGATGAATAGCCAAACCCACACCCCAAGACCCCTACGAGAGCGGCAAGCAACCCTACCAATTCTAGAGTTAGGAGACCCAAACTCGACTCCTCGAGATGGCCTCCTACTGGACCCTAGAACCCGGTTACTTGTGCTCCCCTCCTTGGGTCTATCCTAATGCGGAAAAGTAAATAATATACATCAACGGTGACATCTTCCACAACCTGGAAGTGCCCCAATAAAAGAATATTACATACAAGTTTTTACATGAATGAAAATGAAAAACACTCATCTCACATAAAAACCCCTGGCTATTCAAACACGACGATCCAATATAACATATCCAGCAACACATAACATCACATGTCATCAACGTAAGTAAATATGCGCATCCCAATTGTCGTTGACATATAGCAACGAAACCGGTGATATCACATATTACACTTACGGTCACAGAAAAGAAAGTGTAAAACTACAACAGTTGGAATCCGCAAACTCTTTAGACATGGCATGCCTAACCAAATGAATTGCTTAGACATCGCATGCCTAACTATTACAAACCCCGCATTTTAGTCTCATTATCGAAAACACTTTTTAATATAAAGTCGGGTAATTCAACAAGATTCCCGACATCCAAAACGAATGCTCGTCGCAAACTTTAGTGGACGGCCGCACCCCCGATACCGTCGACGAAGTGCACTAAGGCGGAACACCGCTGCCGCGAGCACCCGAACGGATGCTTTTTAGCGACGGGGTTTTCCTACAGTCACTTGGTCGGGGCAATGGGGTGTAGCTGTCTAATAAGTTTATCGGCGAGTATCCGCGTAATCAACGTGATTGCGACGGGATTTTGATCACATCAAAATCCCGTGACAACCAATCAAGTGAGGCTAAACTGCTATGTTTATAACATCCAAATCAGTTATCTCATAACTACTTGTGGATTCCAAATATTGTATCACATTCCAGATAAATAGAAAATGTTAAACTTTCCGATCGAACAATCAAACACCCAAGTTTTCCCGAAACAGCTCAACACATGAAATAAGTTTTAAAACATCCACTTCATGCCTCAGTACCAACGGTCCAGCCGTAGAAGGGCCAACGCCTCATATGTGGCACACCGTACTGCCCCAAACCCTAAGGTTCAAAGGGCAGTTCAAGACGGTCACATAATCGAGTTAAGGTTTGTTGTCTTCTAGAGGGTCCATCGCGTTACTTGCACTACTTAGAACGTCTTTAAACCACGGAAAAATCCAACACTTGGAAATTTTCCGCCAGGGGGAAAATTGGTTATTTATATCCGGTCGAACTTTTTAACATATTCTAAATTATCCGGAAAAACACATAGACAAAATTAGACAATCCGATCGAATCTACGAACTCCCAATATAACCCAGAAAACTCAACTCTTGAGTAGAAGTTAAAAATTCCCAGAAAATACAGCACTAACAGATAGGAATTACTGTGCAAAATTCACAAAACAATGTGACTTTATGGCCGCGGAACCGCCGCACGAGCCATGCTCGTACCGCGCTTCCGCGGCGCTTTGGTGGATTCAGGCGCACATGCTGCACTGTATTTCTTATAAATCCCTGCTGATTTTTCTGCATATTTTTAATTTGGAAAAATCCCAGTTTTCAAAAATTATACAGAGAAGGGTGAAATCTAGGGTTTCGGTGTTCGATCGGGTTTCTAACTTCGTCTACACTTCGCCTAAAGCTCTAGCTAGGCTCTGATACCACTGTAGGGTTCCTAGGTACACCCATGAGGTTCTACAACTGATCGATCATGTCCAATTCAAAAAATTTCATATGCCAAAGAACCCTATATTAGATCGTAACTAGAGGATAGGCAAAAACGATATAAGTTAACAACTTAACTAAGAGTAAACGGAAAATACAACCTTTGTAGATCCGGTCCTCCACCTCCATAGCTCCGTGACGATGTGCCTTCGCTACGATCATCGGATCCCGGGCTCTAGCGATGGTTTCGTCGGAGAAATGATCGGGCTAAGTCGTCGACTTCGATACCGAAGATGATCTACGTCGAGGCAACACAAGATCTAGCTCCACCTTCACTTGGTCATATAACTTGTGAAGATAACACACTCTACTACATGGAAAGTGGTAGAGGATGAAGAAATAGGAAGTGGGTTCACTTTGGATTTGGATTTCTCACTCTTTTTCTCAAGGCACCATTGAAGGTAGCAAGCTTTCATGAAGCTTGATGAAGATGAAGAAGAAGAAAGAATATGATAAGAATTATCAATAATAGAAACGAAAGTGATTCTTATCATTATGCAACCTTGGGTTAGTTTAACAAGTGTAGAGAATAAACTAGGGTTAGGTGAATGGTTAGGTTTAGGAAAGAAACAAAAATGGTCAAAGCTTCATGAAGCTTCAACAAAAGAACAAAAGAAGTAACCATTTTGTTTCTTGCCCTAAAATAAATAAATAAAATAAATAATTAAGAAAAAAAACCCTAAACATTCACTTAAACATGGTTTAAAGTAAACATACACCCAAGTTTGCATGTATCATCAAACATGATACAATCTAGTGCACAAAAATATATCACATATACTACTTGTGCACATCAAGTGAGAAAATCCATCTTAAGTGAACCAATACTAGTTAATGTAAAGTAATATATCTAATATATAATTATACATTAAATCATTAAATCAACACTTGATTTAATGATCCGGTCATACTGCATATAACCGACTAATATCTAGTGTATCAATGTATCGAATCAACACTTGATTCGGTAACCCGGCTATATCTTATATAACCGTCCAATGATACAAATCGCGAGAATAGAATCCAGTATCTCATACTGGTATTATTCTCGGTCCCGCACACATCTCATATGCGCTCCTATTTCGTTTCGCTTGAGCCAGGAAACCTCTGTGTAGGACTCTAAAGACTCGTCAATACGCCGGCAGCAGATGATGATCATATCAAGCACCTACAAGCCGCAAGCGGTCTGCTAAACGTAACGGCCACCCGGGTATTTAGCGATCAGAAGATCAACGAGCAAGCCCGCTCACACTCCTGTGAATCCAACCAGCAACACTTACCGTACAGTCCGGTCTGTTCGTCTGATATGTCGCATATCTCGCCTAGGGGTGTTAAACGTCAGACCCCAGTAGCTTGATAAGTCATGTCGACGTAAGGTCCATAACAATCGTGAAACTACTGATAACTCTTACCAGTATATCACAGCAACCCTGGCCAAGGATTTCCAGTTATGGCCAGTCGAGCATAGCGCAACATCAACCCCCAATACCGGGAGAGACGAATCCCCTCCTATCGCTCATTGCCTCCATGTTAATCGGGACTGTACCAAAAAACCACCTGTTTGCACGACTCAGTAAAGCCGTGGTAGGGTGGAAATCAAAGCACAGTTGGAGACACACAAGACTCTATGACGATCTTGGTTCAACAGACTAAGCTGTACCAGTGTCACCAGAGAACTGCCGTCTGACGTAAGGTATAATACCATCTGGGAGTTCTTGGCGAGTCCGTTCAGTGTACCCAGTCACCACTGAGCACACGCATACCATCTCTAATGTCAAACACCAATGGATATGGGATCATCCATCACCCATCACATGGGTCGAGAAGATATACGCTAGTCTACTCTGGAATATCGATGCCCCGTCTCGATATTCCCACGACTAGGAACATTTAAGGATGTACTCATAGACTACCCAGGACCCACTAGTATGATCTACATCATAGTCCTAGAAGTAGAGTACACATCCTAAGGGCTTTATCAACATGTAACAGAGAGACAGAAAGTATACATGTTAAGATAAAGAGCAACCAAATAGCGTACAATCATGTCGAGCAAGAAAGTCCAACCTATATATATTCCAGCATCCACTACAATATACATCCAATGTACAGTAATGGACTTTAGGGCATACATATAACTAACAGTATCGAAATACATATACGCGTATTCGTACCAAAAATACGAATAGCCGAGAGAGAAAACGAATAGTGAACAATAATACTAGAATATGTATATACAAATACATATCTATAAATTATTAAATTAAAACCCGATTTAATAATCCGGCTTAATCCTAAGACGCTAGTATTATCAACCGTCCGATTAAAGTTTGCGCAGCATGTGCACATATTTAATCGGACACCTGTATGTATCAGCATACCTCATGTACAACATATCGCCTAAACCGTGAAAACCCTCTGTGTGGGACTCTAAAGACTCGTCAATACGCTGGCAGTGGGTTTAACCACAAGCACGTCAGCGGCACTGTTAGTGTATATGCCCTAGAGGCCATTACTGTATCATACTGGATTGTATATTACTTGATAGAAGCTTGGGATATTCACCTTGTATTGACATTCTTGCTCAAAATGGTAGTATGCTACTTGGTTTGTTTCTGCTTTAATGTGTGCATGTGTTTCTTTTAGCATATCGCCTTTACACATTAGAAGAGCCCTCAGGATCTTTGCTTGATTACCAGCGTTGTGATGGCAGTCACACTCGTGGGGGCTGGGTAATCTATAAGCACATCCTTATGCAGGTCCCTAGTCCCAGGACTATAGAGACAGGGCATCGATACTCCGGAGTAGACTAGCGCATGCGCTTCTTATCCCAGCTTGGGAGACGGTCTGTCCCGCAGCCGTCAGTACGTCGTACTTGAGATAGTATGCTGGTGCTCGTTAGGTTACGAGTATACTGGACATGACTCGTCGGGAACTATTAGTTGGTATTATACCTATCGTCAGTTATCAGTTCCCAGGTGACATGAGTACAGCTTTAGTCCGTTGACTTGACATTGTCACTTCGCCTCGAGTGTGTTCCCACTGTACTTTGATTACTACCCTACCACGGCTCAAAGGAGTTGTGCAAACAGGTAGTTTTTGGGTGCAGTCCCGAAGAACTTGGAGGCAGTGACGGTTAGACAGGATTCGTCTCTCCCAGTATTGGGGGTTGATATCGCGCTGTGTCTAGGAGAGCCATTACACAAAGTCCCTGTCCAGGGCAAGCGAGATAGACTGGTAGGTTTCCAGTGTTTTCTCAGGTGTTCTGGGCTACACTCCGACACGACTTGTACCGCTAGTAGGGGACTGACGTTTACCGCCCCCTAGGCCCGCCATGGATTGTTCTTTGACGAACAGACCGGACTGTATGGAGATTGTCACATACAGACTCAGTAGGAGTTCAGATGGGTTTACCTCGTCAGTCTTCTTATCGGCATTTACCTGGGGACCGTTACGTACAGCTAGTGCCGCTTGCGGCCTGTGGTTAAACCCACTGCCAGCGTAGTGTCGAGTCTTTAGAGTCCTACACAGAGGGTTATTCGCCTTTTGGCAAAACTGAGTAGAGGTCGCATGGTTTTACAACAGGGTTCGTTCACATCCGCGCATTTGTGCGCGTTTGGCGTCCGGACAGACATTACTAGAGGGCTCTGGTTTGAGCCATATCCTAGTATATGTTTTGAGGTTAGTTTTATCTCATAGTATTCATGTTCCTCGGAACACGAATGCGGCTGTGTATGCATAGTTGATTGAGGCGGAGGAAGAGGTTCTTCATTAGGGTTTTGGAACGGGTGCGTATGCACAGTTGACAGTCATCTTTTTCCAAACCCTAATGAATTTTTGATATATCAATCAATAATATTAATTAAATGAAATTGTGTCATGGTTGGGTTTGTTGACTTGTTGACCAAGGTTGACTTGTTGACCTTGGTTGAAACTTTGACCATCATCATTACACATCAAAGATGCCTTTTGATCTTTGCAAAAACCATTAAATGTGAAATGATAATTGTCTCATCAAAGCTTCCGTCAACTTTTTCATTTGATTAAAATTATTAATTTGATTAATTCACATATATTGTTATGGTTGTAAAAAACCATCTCATTCTCTCTCCTCTCTTCTTCCTCCTCCTTCTCTAGTTCAAGGAGATCCATTCTCATGAGTTGAGAAACCTCTCCTTGAGAGAAAATACCCTAAACCACTCTCTACTCACTCTAAGGTAGAAGGTCTAGCAAGCCGGATTCTTTAGTTCTCTCAAGATCGAGAAAGGAGCCCAAGGTTGAAACCCTCAGGTGGATCCATCTTTGACGAAAGAAGGCAACGAGGAAAGCACCATCCAACCACTACAAAGTGTTCAAGAAGAAGGAGTTCAAGTGAGGTATAACCCCTAACCGAGTAGATAAATCTCTAGTTAGGTTGCTAGTGTTTAGTTTAGCCAAGATCCGTTTTCGTAGTCCATGTTACTTAAACCTTAAAAATCGTTTTTCACCATTTTCGTAAGATCAAAAGAACCGGGAGAGGTAACGAGGACTTACAGTGGTATCAGAGCCTAACTAAACACACCTTAGCATGTTAGCAAAGTATTTAGAATTTCGACCGAACGAAAAACCGCGAAACACGCCGGAAAAACCATGTTGCTGCCGATTTTTTTTTCTGCTCTAAAAGTAATAAATCATATCTTAAAAATCGGCTCAGGCTTTTCTATAAACAGGCAAGAAAAAAGATCGAACGAGCAGACCAACTCACCGCGGTTCCGCGGCCGAGTTGACTCGGCCGTGGATCGTTTCTCCTGAAGTTTGTTTCTGGTGGTATTTTGTGATTTTTGGGATAGTTTGTTTCTGCCCAGATTTTCCAGAGAACAAGTTTGTTTTTGGGGTGGTTACAAATCTGTATTTTGGTCAATTTTCTGTAGACTTTGGCTAATGGTTATATCTGTAACGTTATATATGTATTGAACGTCTGCTAATCGCTATACGTCGATTAGTAGGGGTTATACATATCTGTGATCTGTGATGTTGTTGGTATGTGTATATGAATTCGTTGGATTATCGCGGATGAATAGCTGGGGTGAATTGTGAGATGAGAGTTTTATTTATCTTTCAATTCTTGTAATATGTAAATTGATGTAATATTATTTGTATGGCCGTACAACCGGGTCGGGGTTGTAGCCGTCATTGTATAATTTCTTTTTACTGTTTTTGCTCCTAGGATAGACCTAAGGTGGGGTGCACAAACTACCGGGTATCTCGAAGTGCCGAGTGGCCTACTCATGAGTTGAGGGAGGTTGCTTCGCTTCGGGTACTTGGCGGGTAGTTTGCCACACCCGTAGGGGACTAGGGTGGGGTGTGGCTATTCATCGCGACCGTGTAATCCGCTCTTCGTTACAGGCTCGTACGAATTGTGGATTCCTAGTATATCCAATGTATTCATCTGTGATCTAGAATGGCTATCATTGCATGTGACGAATGTTTATATATATCTATATGATATCTATTTAGGCGTTGCTTATGTTTTGCATCCGCGCTAGTCCAGCCCCCGCTCTGTCGTTAGTTAAGTAACCTAACGGGTGATGACGGGACCCCGTGGCGAATGCTGATGGCATAAGCGTACGTCATATTTTCATTGTTTTCTGCAATGGTAGGATTAAATGATGAGACGCATTGGAATTAATGCAAGATAAAAATAAACCAAGTAAAATTCGTTGGAACACTTTGAAAACCACTCGGTTCTTTTCAAAACCAAACTTTTAAATGCGGAGCTTGAACCACTCCTTTTGAAAGCTATCTCGTTCCTTCGATTATATCAAGTTCACTACGTTCACGGTTTCGCCAAAACCATTCGTAGCCCTCCGTCGTTTCACATGAATGGTCAATAAGTATTCAAGCTATGTTTGTTGGCCAAAGTCAAGGCATAGTGATTGGTAGCTATTAGGTATTCATGTGCAGCATAGATAGATGTGTTGGTTTGGGGCAGTCGTTCTACCTTGTTGGACAAAGTCAAGGGTATGTGCGGGTGGGCTCAAATTAACCTGGAGAATGACGGGTAGAACTTGATATGTGACTTATGATTTATTGGCCAAAATCAAGGTCATAAGAGCATGGGGCAAAAATCCACATCGGGAGTTTCAAAAGAACTGAAACTTGCTAGCGTTGCATACCATTTGGAGTGTGATGATTCTGGTAGGATTCCTTCAGTTTTGTCACGCGATGATATTTGGATCCCGATCCTGCTGTGATTATATGTTACTCCTCGGGAAATTTCTCACTTAACGATCAACGCTATAAACCAAGTAGGTGTCTAGAAAAGTGTTAGTGGGGCTACACCCCCAGGGAAAAGAGGTTCTTAAATTAAGGAACTTCGTGAAAGGGTTGGAAAACCTCCCTCGAAGTAAGGGTTGGAAAACCTCCCTCGAAGTACCCACACTGGCCTGGCTGAACGGTTAAGCAAGTATTGTGCGGTGAGATTGATCCCGACTAATTCTTCCTTTATGGTTTGAGGAGGGATTCGAGAGACAGTGGGAGCCATCCTGTTTAGACAAACTAAAAACCACTCTAAACTTGCAAGAGCATCATGCTAAAGCGTTTCTTCTCTCTCTCCTAATTGCAGCGACCAAACATCATGACTGGACTTAAGTTACTACTAGATAAAAACATACTGACAGGGCCAAACTACAAAGATTGGCTCAGGAATGTCAAAATGGCAATCACTTATGACAAGTTGGGGTATCTTCTTACCACCAAAGCTCCCCCTGTCCCAGGTCCCAAAACCAGCGTCGCGGTAGGGAAATTCGTAAGACCTGGGAAATCGACTGCGCGAAGGCCAAGTGCCTCTTGCTTGCCTCTATGGACAACGAACATCAGAGGAGGCATGAGAATATGGACCTCGAATCCATATTTCTCCATACAAAAGAACTGTATGGAGAGCAATCTCGTATTGCCAGATACGAAGTGTCGAAGAAGTTGTTTTCGGCAAGATTGGCCGTCGGATCATCGGTAGCGGAACACGTGCTTAAGATGATTGGCTACATAGAGGAGCTCGCGGACCTTGGGACCACGTTGGAGAATGAACTCTATACGGACTTGATTCTTCAGTCCCTTCCTTCCACTTACGCCCAGTTCATCCTGAATTTCAACTTGCAAGAAAAAGAAGTTGAACTTTCAGAGCTCCTCAACATGCTGAGGAGTGCAGAGGGCACCCTACAGAAAGGTAGGGAAACATCCACTTTGTTTGTAGGAGGATCTTCCTCTTCTAGGTCCAAGGCAAACGCTAAGGGAAAGAAGAATAAAACCCCCGCCAAACCAAGGGGCGGTGTTAGTAAGAAGGATACGAAGGGAAAAGCAAAAGCAACAAAATTAGCAGGGAAGCTTGTAGATAAGGAAGAATACTTTTACTGTCACAAGAGTGGACACTGGAAGAAAGATTGCAGGGCTTGGAAGGCCAGAACACAGGATCTGAAGCAAGTTGCGGCTTCAGCTTCAGGTGTGTATGTTATTGAAAACTGTCTATCAATAAACTCTACGTCCTGGGTATTAGATACCGGATCAGGATCTCATATCTGTAATTCTTTGCAGGCGTTGAGAAATCGTAGGTTTTTGAAAGCAGGTGACATGACCCTCAAAGTTACAAACGGAGCTAGCATGGATGCTGAGGCTGTGGGGGACTATCACATGGGAATGTCAGATGGACATGTTTTGGTTTTACGTAATTGTTTTTTTGTACCCAACGCAACTTGTAATATCATTTCTGTATCTTTGGTTTCTAAAGAAGGTTATGAATTTGTGTTTGTAAGTAATGTTGTAAACATTCACCTTAATCAAGTTCTGATTGGGTCAGGTACATTGAGCAATGGTATATATGTGTTAAACCAACCACAGATTTTCAATATCCAGAATACACACAAAAGAATGTCTCCGGAAACCAATCAGACTTTCTTATGGCATTGTAGACTGGGTCATATCAATGAGAGAAGGTTGACGAAGTTACATACAGAAGGATATTTGGATCCGTTCGAATATCAATCGTATGCAACTTGTCAATCCTGTCTCAAAGGAAAGATGACAAAGACTCCGTTTACTGGACACGGAGTGAGAGCGAGCGAGCTCTTGGGACTAGTACACAGCGACATGTGCGGTCCAATGTCTACGCAAGCATGAAGCGGTTATTCTTACTTCATCACTTTTACGGATGACTTTTCAAGGTACGGTTATGTCTTCTTAATGAAACATAAATCCGAAGCCTTTGGAAAATTCCAGGAATATAAGAATGAAGTAGAAAAACAAACAGGCAAAAGTATCAAGACACTAAGATCTGATCGAGGTGGTCAATACTTGAGTGCCGAGTTCCTGGATTACTTAAAAGAGAATGGAATTCTCTCTCAGCTTACTCCTCCATACACTCCACAACATAACGGTGTATCGGAGAGACGGAACCGAACCCTATTGATATGGTACGGTCCATGATGAGTAACGCTGAGTTACCGCGATCATTCTGGGGATATGCGCTAGAATCAGCTGCATAACTTTTGAACCGAGTTCCAACTAAGACTGTGCCTACTACACCATATTAGAAGTAGTGTGGGAAGAGACCCTATCTTAATCATATTAAGACATGGGAATGTCCAGCTTTTGTCAAAAAGCAGCATGCGGACAAGCTCGAGGCACGCTCAGTACAATACAAGTTTGTGGGATATCCAAAGAACTCCAAGGGATATTTATTCTATTGCGAAGAGGAACAAAAGGTTTTTGTTTCTCGTCATGCCCACTTCTTGGAAATTGAGTTTTTGGAAAATCAGATAAGTGGGAGCACAGTAGAACTGGAAGAAATTCCTGAACCACGAGCTATTACTGAAAGCTTAGTAGAACCAGAGGGTTCGAAAGATCAGGACATTCCTACGCCGCTCCGCAGAAGTAATAGGCAGTCTCATCCGCCCGAGAGATACTACGGTTTTCTCATAGACAGGGATAGATAGGATTGCATCATTGATAGTGATGAGCCGACTAGCTTCCAGCAGGCCATTCAGAGCATTGACTCGGTAAAATGGCTGGATGCAATGCGGACCGAAATGGAGTCCATGTACACCAACAAAGTATGGACGTTGGACATTGCTCCAGATGGGGTAAAACCCGTAGGATGCAAGTGGATCTTCAAAAGGAAGATTGGTGTAGATGGACAGGTTGAGACCTATAAAGCTAGACTTGTTGCAAAGCGTTTCCGTCAAAGACCTGGATTGGACTATGACGAAACCTTTTCTCCAGTGGCTATGCTGAAATCCATTCGGATCCTTCTTGCCATTACTGCCTTCCACGATTATGAGATCTGGCAAATGGACGTAAAAACCGCTTTTCTAAATGGAAATTTAGAGGAGTGTGTCTATATGGACCAGCCAGAGGGTTTTATTCAGAGTGGGAGCAGCGGAAAGGTGTGCAAGTTGCTTAAGTCTATCTATGGACTAAAGCAGGCATCGCGGAGTTGGAACATCTGTTTTGATGATACGGTCAAATAATTTGGCTTTATTAAAAATCCAGATGAACCATGCATCTATAGTAGATTTGTAGCAAGAACAATAGTATTACTCGTTTGATACGTGGATGACATTCTCTTGATAGGAAATGATATTCCTATGCTACAATCTTTCAAAGGGTTCTTGTCACACAGTTTCTCCATGAAAGACCTGGGTGATGCCTCATACATTCTGGGGATCCGGATCTATCGTGACAGATCCAAGAGGATACTGGGACTCTCACAGTCCAGGTACATCGACGCCATACTGAAAAGATTCAGTATGGAAGATTCCAAGCGCGGTAATCTACCGGCTTGTCACGGGATCACCCTCTCCAAAGAGATGTCTCCCAAGACTGATTTGGAAAGGGATCGCATGTCTATTATACCCTACGCTTCTGCGGTAAGCTCTATAATGTATGCGATGTTGTGTACCAGACCAGATGTAGCTTATGCACTGACTGTGGTAAGCCGGTATCAGTCAAACCCTAGGGAGAAACACTGGATAGCAGTAAAGAACATTCTCAAGTATCTGAGAAGGACTAAGGAGATGTTCTTGGTGTATGGCGGAAAAGACCTCCAGGTCGAGGCCTTTGCTGACTCCAGCTTCCAGAGTGATAAGGATGATTCCAAGTCCTTGTCGGGTTATGTCTTTACCCTCTATGGAGGGGCGGTGTGTTGGAAGAGTTCCAAATAGGAAACCGTTGCTGACTCGACGATGGAAGCGGAATATATCGCTGCTGCAGATGCCGCAAAAGAAGCCGTCTGGATGAAGAAGTTCCTCACGGAGCTTCAAGTGGTTCCTACCATTGTTGATCCAATACCGATGTATTGTGACAACAACGGAGCTATAGCTTTAGCGAAGGAACCCAGGTCCCATCAGAAATCCAGACACATCTTGAGGCGGTATCACCTGATCAGGGAGATCGTGGGTCGCCAGGAGATCGAGGTTCGGAGAGTTGCCACAGAAGATAACACTGCTAATCTATTCACCAAGGCCTTACCCCAGACTCAGTTCGAGCGGCTGATCAAAATGATAGGTCTTCGATACGCCAGTACATGAACTTAGTGCAAGTGGGAGATTGTTAGTGTATATACCCTAGAGGCCATTACTGTATCATACTGGATTGTATATTACTTGATGGAAGCTTAGGATATTCACCTTGTATTGACATTCTTGCTTAAAATGGTAGTATGCTACTTGGTTTGTTTCTGCTTTAATGTGTGCATGTGTTTCTTTTAGCATATCTCCTTTACACATTAGTAGAGCCCTCAGGATCTTTGCTTGATTACCAGCGTTGTGATGGCAGTCACACTCGTGGGGGCTGGGTAATCTATAAGCACATCCTTATGCAGGTCCCTAGTCGTTGGACTATCGAGACAGGGCATCGATACTCCGGAGTAGACTAGCGCATGCGCTTCTTATCCCAGCTTGGGAGACGGTCTGTCCCACAGCCGTCAGTACGTCATACTTGAGATAGTATGCGGGTGCTCATAAGGTTACGAGTACACTGGACAGGACTCGTCGGGAACTGTTGGTTGGTATTATACCTATCGTCAGTTATCAGTTCCCAGGTGACATGAGTACTGCTTAGTCCGTTGACTTGACACTGTCACTTCGCCTCGAGTGTGTTCCCACTGTACTTTGATTACTACCCTACCACGGCTCAAAGGAGTCGTGTAAACAGGTTGATTTTGGGTGTAGTCCCGAAGCACTTGGAGGCAGTGACGGTTAGACATGATTTGTCTCTCCCGGTATTGGGGGTTGATATCGCGCTGTGTCTAGGAGAGACATTACACAAAGTCCCTGGCCAGGGCAAGCGAGATAGACTGGTAGGTTTCCAGTGTTATCTCAGCTGTTCTGGGCTACACTCCGACACGACTTGTACCGCTAGTAGGGGACTGACATTTACCGCCCCCTAGGCCCGCCATGCGATGTTCTTAGATGAACTGACCGGACTGTACGGAGATTGTCACATACAGACTCAATAGGAGTTCAGATGGGTTTACCTCGTCAGTCTTCTTATCGGCATCTACCTGGGGACCATTACGTACAGCTAGTGCCGCTTGCGGTTTGTGGTTAAACCTACTGCCAGCGTAGTGTCGAGTCTTTAGAGTCCCACACAGAGGGTTTTTCGCCTTTGGGCAAAACTGAGTAGAGGTCGCATGGTTTTGCGACAGGGTTCGTTCACATCCGCGCACTTGTGCACGTTTGGCGTCCGGACAGACATTACTAGCGGGCTCTGGTTTGAGCCAGATCCTAGTATATGTTTTAGGGTTAGTTTTATCTCATAGTATTCATGTTCCTCGGAACACGAATGAGGGTGTGTATGCACAGTTGATTGAGGCGGAGGAAGAGGTTCTTCATTAGGGTTTTGGAACGGGTGCGTATGCACAGTTGACAGTCGTCTTTTTCCAAACCCTAATGAATTTTTGATATATCAATTAATAATATTAATTAAATGAAATTGTGTCATGGTTGGGTTTGTTGACTTGTTGACCAAGGTTGACTTGTTGACCTTTGTTGAAACTTTGACCATCATCATTACACATCAAAAATGCTCTTTAATCATTGCAAAAACCATTAAATGTGAAATGATAATTGTCTCGTCAAACCTTCCATCAACTTTTTCATTTGATTAAAATTATTAATTTGATTAATTCACATATATTGTTATGTTTGTAAAAAACCATCTCATTCTATCATAACCATTCTCTCTCCTCTCTTCTTCTTCCTCCTCCTCTAGTTCAAGGAGATCCATTCTCATGAGTTGAGAAACCTCTCCTTGAGAGATAATACCCTAAACCACTCTCTACTCACTCTAAGGCAAAAAGTCTAGCAAGCCGGATACTATAGTTCTCTCAAGATCGAGAAAGGAGCCCAAGGTTGAAACCCTTAGGTGGATCCATCTTTGACGAAAGAAGGCGACGAGGAAAGCACCATACAACCACTACAAAGAGTTCAAGAAGAAGTTGTTCAAGTGAGGTATAACCCCTAACCGAGTAGATAAATCTCTAGTTAGGTTGCTAGTGTGTAGTTTTGTAACGTTTTGAAAATCGTTTCGGTGAAATTTCGAAAAAACGGTAAAATAAGGGGGTTTTCTGTAAAAAAAAGTCAAAATACAAATATCCTTATTATAAAATTAAATATACATATTCTACCTATGTAATTACTAATATTTGGTGTTTATTGACCCACTGGTGAAATTTCAAATTTTCTGAAAATTTTTCCGAAATTAATTATTTTAATAGTATTTTAAGCCGTCACTAATATATTTAATTAGGGAAAATTACAAATTGGAATGAGTTGAAACAAATTTTGTGCATCATAAAACTTTAAATAAAATTTTATCATGTGGTTTTTGAAACGAAATCGTTTGCCAAAACAGTTTAGAATTTATTGAAGAAAAAAGGTTTTTTTTTAGTGTAAATGGATGTTTGGGGTATAGTATTTATCATTTTTCATCACCCCACACCCATACCCACACTCACACACCCCCATTTTCCCTCCCCCTTGGCTGAATTCAGCAGCCCCCCCCTCTTGTCACCACTTGTTTTGCAAAAGAAAAGAAAAGAAAAGAAAAGAGGAAATGTAGAAATGAGAGTGGACTTTGACTAGGTTGAGTAGATGTTATCTTTTCCCACCTCACTCTCTCTTCTCTTCCCTCAATTTCAGCCGAGCCTTCCCATTTCCTGCACCACCAACAGCTCCTCTCTCTCCCTCTCTCATTTTGCATCAAAAATTCATCAAAATACCTCAAAAATCAAGCTAAAATCCAAATCCGATTCCTACCCATTTTCTCTCATCTTCTTTAGCATGGATCTTGGTGCAAGGATTTCAAATTGGAGGTCTAGATCTCAAGTTTCATCCATGGTTCATGAGGTATAAATCTTGGCCTTTTGTTTAAATTGTTGCTAAATACTTTAGTCTAGCCTAATTATACGTGTAATTATGGGTTAATTTAAAGATGTGGGTTTTCAAGAGGAGGTTTAGATTAGGGTTTTGTTGTGAAATTGTGTTGTGATATATTGTGCATGGTTTAGTGATGTGGATTAACATCTTAAGTTTTGTAGAAAGCTAATCTAGTTGTTAATTACAAACCATTACTTATAAAATGTCCTAATTAAGTTATTTTGCTAACTAGGCTTTTTGGAAAATTGTTAAATGCTTTAGATTAAGATATAATTATGGTTTCATGTCATTATTAATATTATAATGAGTGGTTTAATGACTTTGGATCATGCAAAACCAAGCTTAATTGTTAAATTGTGAATTTTGCTTTAAAAAGAGTTAAAATCGGTATTTTTGCAAACTAGTTTTTTTTTTGAACATATATGGTTTGGTGAAATTAAATTATGGAAATGATTTATGTGACTTATTTAAGATATTTAATAAGTATATTGGCCGCTACATTCATTTAAACGTCGAGTTTTGTACTAAAACGAGTAATTTTTGCTTGCTAGATTTTCGGAAAAATGGCTTCTAATGTGAATTTGGGGTTTTTGTGAATTTTAACCTATTCTATATTTAAATTAGTATTCGTGAATGTGCAAATGAGTGTACGTGGGTTTTTCTCGATGGTCGGGCGTTTCCACGCCGACGTCGAGGGTTTTTGGGTTGGTTTGTGAGAGCAACCATAGGTTTTGACCTATGTGGGATTCGTGAGTCGTTTTGGTCATGAGTCGGATTTTAGTGTGATACGATGCGTTATGATATGTAGGTACCCCATGTGGACTTATATGTAGGTACCCCATGTGGACTTCGAGACGACAAGCAAGCGGGTGGCGACGTCGGCACCGGCGAGCGAGGACCAGGTGAGTAGATTTATATCTACGGGGAGAAGTCGGGTGGATGGCGTATAGCACCCCCGCAGTCCGTGGTGGTGTATACGGATGCGTATACACACCAATAATTATTATATGTTATTTAGGATTAATAACGATGTTTAGGATGGATATTGATGTGTTGGATTTTTTTAGTGTTGCGAAACCTAGGGTAGTGTTGCACTACACATACACATATACATACTTGCATACATTCCTATTTATATGTGCTCATGGGATTCTTTATAGTTATGTGATCATATGGGTATGGGACTATGTGTTCACATATGGATTTGAGGATGATACTTGGGATTGAGCTGAGTCGATGAGATTTGTTTTGTGGTTGTGAGTGATATGGCAGGATTCGTAATTGAGGTACGTCCTGGTGTTATAGCGGATCTTGGGGCGGCGATACGGGTGAATAGTGTTATAAATAAAATGGTCGACATGTGATCGTGATATAAGATATGATATGCTAGGATATTGATACTAGGCCGTATTGGGCGATGTATACCCCTTGATGATGATATGTGCTAATGATATCGGTTTGTACGAGATTGTCGATCAGTAGTCAGATCATGACTATATTGATGATATTAGTATTGTATTAGACATAGGTCAGTACCTTAGACTATGATCTTTGATAAAGAGGATACCGGATGAATAGTGTGATTAATATGATTTTGACCCGTACCCAGATCTGGGGATGCCGTACGACGGATTTACGTACGAGCTATATCTTGATGATTGATCCGCACTCTTGACTTGGGATGTCTGATTGTAGATATGGTATCGGATATGATATTATTGAGGCGGAATCACCGACTAATATATATACAGGTATGTATATGGATCGACTCAGATGTTAGGCGGTTTCCTTACCTGTAGTCCAGCTTGTTAGCTTAGCCCTTTAGTTTAGTTTAGTTGTTAGATTAGATTCGATTCATACCTATTTCAAAAACTAACGAATCGTGGGTATTTTAAAAGACAGCCCAAGGGATCCTACGGATATTTCAAAAGACGTATCTTTTCATAAAAACACCGTAGCCCCTATTTTCAAAACCCCATGATTCGTGTTATTTCAAAAGGCACCATTTGTAGGACTTATATTAGATTAATGCAAGTTAGTTACAGTTGCGTCTAGTATTCAGCACCCGCTGATTAGTATGGTTCGCTTCGCATCGCATACTTATATTATAATTTCTTATTGCAATGTTGATATCATATTGTTAGGACACCAGCACAATTACCGATGATGCGTATGTACCACGTACACTTACTTGCCGGCTCACACACATCTTTATCGGTAATTGCCATGTCACGTACACCTTAGAAAATATTATTGCTTGACATAGCGTACTTGCCTTATATGTTAGTTTAGACATTGTAGTTATTACCTGCTACTTCATGCATACTGTTATTCATTGTTATGCCGCATTCGTGGATTCCCATGCATATATTCACTATTTTACGTGTTATTGAGGTTTTGGATTCGGATTTCCATGAGATTTTCTGGATTTGGAGGAAAACCGCAAAAACATAAATAAACCTTTTCTCTCTTTTAAAATAAAAAGTGCGGTTTTTCCCATGATGTATGAGTCGTCCACCATGAGTTTGCTGATGGATTTCGAGACCCGATCCGAGGAGACGGATGAACCGTTTCGGGTACATGGTGGACCCGGTAAGGTACCCCGGGGCAAGAAGCGCGTGATGATGACGATGTGAGCCTGGCAGTGGAGTACTACCTACCGGTGATTTTACCCGACGCGTCGGATATCCGGAGGATACCGTCGTGGTCTTGAGATGGATGTTAGGGGCCGGTCTGGACTGACGGCGCCCTAGATATTGTGATTGAGACATTGAGATTTCGAGATATTGAGGTACAGAGACTGTGATACAGAGATATCGAGATATTGGGATTACGTTCTGTGCCGATGCTAGGCACTGTTTTATGCTGATTTCATTATGATAACTCATTTTAAAAATACAAGGAAATCTCACTAAATTATGAAAACAGTTCTTCATTTACATGTATTCTGTTTTCATGCATTCATACCTCATTCATATGATATATTGCTACCTGAGGCACTGACACGGGCACATGAGATTACACTCGGGTTAGATATTTACCCTAGCCTTGTTATAGGTTGCATGTTATATAAATAATTGAGGATATATTATGATCATTGACCTAGGTTGCGTTATTTATGCGATTTCTATTCATAGATGTTTTTCTATTCACGAGTTGGCAACTCACCCACGTTGTGCCCCAGTTTCTTGCAGGTTTGCCGTACAGGTTTCATTACGGCTTTGCGGGCATAGTTTCCTTCGGGTGATTTGCTAGTAGGTGGGTTTACTTGTATCGTACCCCCATTATATATCTTGTATATCATTATTCTGTTGTATCTAGAAGTTCCATCAACCAAACATGTATTTATTTTGAGATAGAGACCAGTGATGTTATTCCTTCGACCATAGAGTCGCGCGTTATATTTCTGCGGTTTTCTTGTGGTTTTGAGTTTCCTTTTGAATTTTGATCCTCGCCGTTGGTGTTGTATATTATATTGCTTGTGTGGTTGTGACCGTCGATTGACGAAGAGCTAGCTCCCGCTTGGGGATGCCTTTTTATTGATTTCGTATACTATTCATGTTGTATCCCGTTTGGGGGCCAGTATTTACAAAGGAGACTCTGCCGAAATTTTCAGTAAATTTTGATGTTCTTAAAAACCGCATAATTCGGCTTATGCTATTAAAACTACTTGTTTTAAATTGGTTTTCCTTCACTCTACTACATTTTTTGGTTTGGATTTCTGGGTTTTCGGCTTACTTAGATTACGTACGCCTCGAGACGTTTCGTAGTTTAAGTGCCGGTCATGTTCCATCTTTCAGGACGTGACAAAGTTGGTATCAGAGCGAGGTTTTACCTTCGGAGCGTAGGATGACCCTTGGTTGATGGAATAGGCGACTAAAGTAGAGTGACGTACCGTGGGTATGTTCCGCGGCATACTTACGATACGCTACTCCACTTATGAAGCCTTAGGATGTACATTTCTTTGCTCAGTATTATATTCATTCCGATCTAGCCTCATCAGTACCAGTTATGGTTTTGCTGCCACGATTACGGGCAGGGAGAGCTACAGCTAGAGTTGTGGTCAGAAAGAGCTCGTCACGAACGAGGACTGACCAGGGCGAAATTCCGGCGACACACGATTGCGGATATGTGTCTTTTTACTGTGTTTCCGCGCCACGAGCGTTTGGCGGATCGCCTTTATGAGGTTACTCGGACGTGTCGATTTGCACTAGAGGATTAAGCAGCTGATAGAGGCCAGCCAGATTTTGATGACCGTTGATATATTGCCTATTCATGATGATTGAGGCACGGTTCAGCGTGCAGACGAGTAAGCCCGTTATTGCTGCGAACGACGAGATATCGCCCCAGATGTTGGAGCTATTGCAGTACGAGTTGTACTAAGAGATGATAGAAGGTCGCTAGTCACCGAGGATGAATGACAAGGACATGTGGTTCGTTCGCTACCCCGATGCGAGGTCATCAGATAGATTGATTCCAGCTAGAGACGACTTCACGCGGAGACGTTGTGAGTCGACAGAGACGATCGAATGTCAGAAACCTATTATTCCAAGTTTAAAGTAGTTGGAAAGACATGCAGGCAATTCTATGGTCCCTCTAGAAGAATGAAACCCTAACTCGACATAATGACCGTGTGAAAGCCTTTGAACCTTCGGGTTTGCGGCAGTTCCACGACGCCATTAGTGAGGCTTGGGTTTGCCCTTCTACGGCTGGACCACCGATGCTGTGGTATGTACTCGATACTATTAAACTGTGCCCAAGAGGTTGAGCTCTTAGGGGATTATGAGGTTTTGACGACTCGATCGGATGGCTTGACTTAATTCGGATGCTAGGTGGTGAGATGCATTTCTTGGGAGACTCCCGATACGAGAATAGCCGTTGGAGCTCAGTCCATGCAGCCACGACGAGACGAGTCCGAAGCGGTCGACATTAGAGAAAAATGGAGTAAGAGGTTCGTATAAGATCTGGATATGATGACGTTCCCCTCCGCCGACATCAGAGATGCGATGCGCATGCCGAGGCAGAGTACTGGATATACCTTCCAGAAGGAGTCGCGAAGGGTATGCAGCCGTTGTGGAGCAAGATGCAGATATAAGAAAGGACGATGACTTCTGGACAGTTGGCAGAGACGAGGCATGGAAGAGACCATGAGCAGGATTCCTTCCAGGACACTGCTGCAATGATACTTGCACCCAGGATCAGATGTGTCACGTACATTCAGAGAGCCAGAAGCCGACGCCAGTGATATGCTGTCTTACGAGTGGTCGTGATGATTGACCGGGAGATGAAAAGAGACGTGCCAGAACAGGATCATCCCCGTCAGCACACCTGACAGGGCCGATGAGCCGATGGACCGAGAGATTGGTAATTCACAGTGAAGACCTTGACCCAGGGGTGGTCATTATTACGCACACCAGCAGGCCAGAGTTTATGATCATCGACGAGACGTCCCACTAGTGACCGCGACAGTTGGCCTGAGATTCTTAGAGGATGCGCTTGAGCGGTACTATTCCGCCATTATTGATTTCGATGTTTTGGGTGATTTATTCGAATGATTTGATTTTGATGATTGAGGATTTACGATCTTTGCACAGTGTTGCACTTGATATCGTTTTCGTGCTTGGGTTTCACATGTTTGTGATTTTACGGTTTTAGATATTTGAGTTGATTTTGTGCGTATGCTCGCACACAATTTGGTTCCTGCACTCTGTATAGTTTATATATGCTTGCAGTGCAGTGATACGCCTTTTGTGCACTTAGATGCATTGGACTTTGATTTCGATGGTGATGTTCGATATTTGTTCGTGCACGATGGATGCACCTGATTTGGATTTTCGCGCATGTTGGGCGCATGTTTTGAAGTGTGATTTTGGTCCACACCAGATTCACTAAATCGAGATTTTTCGTGCATGTCAGATGCACCTGATTTTGCTGTCAGGCACACATGTTGCCTACGACAGATGTTTCGTGAACACCCGATGCACTTAGATGTTGTTTCTGTGCATATGTATGGCACATATTTGGATTTTGATTTCCGTGCGCACAAGACGCACGTAGTATGCATACGCGTATTTTGGGATTGATTTTTCTTATAGAGCAGTACGTTTTTATGATATTGTTATGTGTTTTCGTACTGAGTAGGACTAGTCAGAGGACAGTACCTGAATATATTTTACATGTATAGTTTCGAGTTATATCATATTGGTTTTGCTTTGGATTTGGTATTGATGTCTTTCCCATGACTCCGATGATTGCGGGATGCTTGACGGAGTTCTGATTTGAGTTATATGCTCATTTTTCATGCGCATGCGTTGCGCTACGATTTGTTTTATGTATTTATGATTTCGGAGCCCCGGCGATTTGATGGTTTTGGCTGAAATATTTTAGTATTTGGGAGAAGTTTTAATTTAAATTCGGGGACCGAATTTCTTTAAGGGGGGAAGATTGTAACGTTTTGAAAATCGTTTCGGTGAAATTTCGAAAAAACGGTAAAATAAGGGAGTTTTCTGTAAAAAAAAGTCAAAATACAAATATCCTTATTATAAAATTAAATATACATATTCTAGCTATGTAATTACTAGTATTTGGTGTTTATTGACCCACTGGTGAAATTTCAAATTTTCTGAAATTTTTTCCGAAATTAATTATTTTAATAGTATTTTAAGCCGTCACTAATATATTTAATTAGGGAAAATTACAAATTGGAATGAGTTGAAACAAATTTTGTGCATCATAAAACTTTAAATAAAATTTTATCATGTGGTTTTTGAAACGAAATCGTTTGCCAAAACGGTTTAGAAATTATTGAAGAAAAAAGGCTTTTTTTAGTGTAAATGGATGTTTGGGGTATAGTATTTATCATTTTCCATCACCCCACACCCATACCCACACTCACACACCCCCATTTTCCCTCCCCTTGGCTGAATTCAGCAGCCCCCCCTCTCTTGTCCCCACTTGTTTTGCAAAAGAAAAGAAAAGAAAAGAAAAGAGAAAATGTAGAAATGAGAGTGGACTTTGACTAGGTTGACTAGATGTTATCTTTCCCCACCTCATTCTCTCTCCTCTTCCATCAATTTCAGCCGAGCCCTCCTATTTCCTGCACCACCAACAGCCCATCTCTCTCCCTCTCTCATTTTGCATCAAAAATTCATCAAAATACCTCAAAAATCAAGCTAAAATCCAAATCCGACTCCTACCCATTTTCTCTCATCTTCTTTGGCATGGATCTTGGTTCAAGGATTTCAAATTGGAGGTCTAGATCTCAAGTTTCATCCAAGGTTCATGAGGTATAAATCTTGGCCTTTTGTTTAAATTGTTGCTAAATACTTAGTCTAGCCTAATTATACGTGTAATTATGGGTTAATTTAAAAATGTGGGTTTTCAAGAGGAGGTTTAGATTAGGGTTTTGTTGTGAAATTGTGTTGTGATATATTGTGCATGGTTTAGTGATGTGGATTAACATCTTAAGTTTTGTAGAAAGCTTATCTAGTTGTTAATTACAAACCATTACTTATAAAATGTCCTAATTAAGTTATTTTGCTAACTAGGGTTTTTGGAAAATTGTTAAATGCTTTAGATTAAGATATAATTATGGTTTCATGTCATTATTAATATTATAATGGGTGGTTTAATGACTTTGGATCATGCAAAACCAAGCTTAATTGTCAAATTGTGAATTTTGCTTTAAAAAGAGTTAAAATCGGTATTTTTGCAGACTAGTTTTTTTTGAACATATATGGTTTGGTGAAATTAAATTATGGAAATGATTTATATGAGTTATTTAAGATATTTAATAAGTATATTGGCCGCTACATTCATTCAAACGTCGAGTTTTGTACTAAAACGGGTAATTTTTGCTTGCTAGATTTTCGGAAAAATGGCTTCTAAAGTGAATTTGGGGTTTTTGTGAATTTTAACCTATTCTATATTTAAATTAGTATTCGTGAATGTGCAAATGAGTGTACTTGGGTTTTTCTCGATGGTCGGGCATTTCCACGCCGACGTCGAGGGTTTTTGGGTTGGTTTGTGAGAGCAACCATAAGTTTTGACCTATGTGGGATTCGTGAGTCGTTTTGGTCATAGGTCGGATTTTAATGTGATACGATGCGTTATTATATGTAGGTACCCCATGTGGACTTCGAGACGACAAGCAAGCGCGTGGCGACGTCGGCACCGGCGAGCGAGGACCAGGTGAGTAGATTTATATCTACGGGGAGAAGTAGGGTGGATGGCGTATAGCACCCCCGCAGTCCGTTGTGGTGTATACTGATGCGTATACACACCAACAATTATTATATGTTATTTGGGATTAATAACGATGTTTAGGATGGATATTGATGTGTTGGATTTTTTTAGTGTTGCGAACCCTACGGTAGTGTTGCACTACACATACACACATACATACTTGCATACATTCCTATTTATATGTGCTCATGGGATTCTTTATAGTTATGTGATCACATGGGTATGGGACTATGTGTTCACATACGGATTTGAGGATTATACTTGAGATTGAGCTGAGTCGATGAGATTTGTTTTGTGGTTGTGATATCGGTGATATGGCAGGATTCATACTTGAGGTACGTCCTGGTCTTATAGCGGATCTTGGGGCGGCGATACGGGTGAATAGGTTTATAAATAAAATGGTCGACATGTGATCGTGATATAAGATATGATATGCTAGGATATTGATACTAGGTCGTATTGGGCGATGTATACCCCTTGATGATGATATGTGCTAATGATATCGGTTTGTACGAGATTGTCGATCAGTAGTTAGATCATGACTATATTGATGATATTAGTATTGTATTAGACATAGGTCAGTACCTTAGACTATGATCTTTGATAAAGAGGATACCGGATGAATAGTGTGATGAATATGATTTTGACCCGTACCCAGATCTAGGGATGCCGTACGACGGATTTACGTACGAGCTATATCTTGATGATTGATCCGCACTCTTGACTTGGGATGTCTGATTGTAGACATGGTATCGGATATGATATTATTGAGGCGGGATCACCGACTAATATATATACAGGTATGTATATGGATCGACTCAGATGTTAGGCGGTTTCCTTACCTGTAGTCTAGCTTGTTAGCTTAGCCCTTTAGTTTAGTTTAGTTGTTAGATTAGATTCGATTCTTACCTATTTCAAAAACTAACGAATCGTGGGTATTTTAAAAGACAGCCCAAGGGATTCTACGGATATTTCAAAAGACGTATCTTTTCATAAAAACACCGTAGCCCCTATTTTCAAAACCCCATGATTCGTTTTATTTCAAAAGGCACCATTTGTAGGACTTATATTAGATTAATGCAAGTTAGTTACAGTTGCGTCTAGTATTCAGCTCCCGCTTATTATTATGGTTCGCTTCGCATCGCATACTTATGTTATAATTTCTTATTGCAATGTTGATATCATATTGTTAGGACACCAGCACCATTACCGATGATGCGTATGTACCACGTACACTTACTTGCCGGCTCACACACATCTTCATCGGTAATTGCCATGTCACGTACACCTTAGAAAATATTATTGCTTGACATAGCATACTTGCCTTATATGTTAGTTTAGACATTGTAGTTATTACCTGCTACTTCATGCATACTGTTATTCATTGTTATGCCGCATTCGTGGATTCTCATGCATATATTCACTATTTTACGTGTTATTGAGGTTTTGGATTCGGATTTCCATGAGATTTTCTGGATTTGGAGGAAAACCGCAAAAACATAAATAAACCTTTTCTCTCTTTTAAAATAAAAAGTGCGGTTTTTCCCATGATGTATGAGTCGTCCACCATGAGTTTGCTGATGGATTTCGAGACCCGATTCGAGGAGACGGATGAACCGTTTCGGGTACATGGTGGACCCGGTAAGGTACCCCGGAGCAAGAAGCGCGTGATGATGACGATGTGAGCCTGGCAGTGGAGCACTACCTACCGGTGATTTTACCCGACGCGTCGGATATCCGGAGGATACCGTCGTGGTCTTGAGATGGATGGTAGGGGCCGGTCTGGACTGACGGCGCCCTAGATATTGTGATTGAGACATTGAGAATTCAAGATATTGTGGTACAGAGACTGTGATACAGAGATATCGAGATATTGGGATTACGTTTTGTGCCGATGCTAGGCACTGTTTTATGCTGATTTCATTATGATACCTCATTTTAAAAATACAAGGAAATCTCACTAAATTATGAAAACAGTTCTTCATTTACATGTATTCTGTTTTCATGCATTCATACCTCATTCATATGATATATTGCTACCTGTGGCACTGACACGGGCACATGAGATTACACTCGGGTTAGATATTACCCTAGCCTTATTATAGGTTGCATGTTATATATATAATTGAGGATATATTATGATCATTGACCTAGGTTGCGTTATTTATGCGATTTCTATTTGTAGATGTTTTTCTATTCACGAGTTGGCAACTCACCCCCGTTGTGCCCCAGTTTCTTGCAGGTTTGCCGTACAGGTTTCATTACGCTTTGCGGGCATAGTTTACTTCGGGTGATTTGCTAGTAGGTGGGTTTACTTGTATCGTACCCCCATTATATATCTTGTATATCATTATTCTGTTGTATCTAGAAGTTCCATCAACCAAACATGTATTTATTTTGAGATAGAGACCAGTGATGTTATTCCTTCGACCTTAGAGTCGCGCGTTATATTTCTGCGGTTTTCTTGTGGTTTTGAGTTTCCTTTTGAATTTTGATCCTCGCCGTTGGCGTTGTATATTATATTGCTTGTGTGGTTGTGACCGTCGATTGACGAAGAGCTAGCTCCCGCTTGGGGATGCCTTTTTATTGATTTCATATACTATTCATGTTGTATCCCGTTTGGGGGCCAGTATTTACAAAGGAGACTCTGCCGAAATTTTCAGTAAATTTTGATGTTCTTAAAAACCGCATAATTCGGCTTATGCTATTAAAACTACTTGTTTTAAATTGGTTTTCCTTCACTCTACTACTTTTTTTGGTTTGGATTTCTGGGTTTTCGGCTTACTTAGATTACGTACGCCTCGAGACGTTTCGTAGTTTAAGTGCCGGTCATGTTCCATCTTTCAGGACGTGACAAGTTTAGCCAAGATCCGTTTTCGTAGTCCAGGTTACCTAAACCCTAAAAATCGTTTTCACCATTTCCGCAAGTCCGAAAGAACCGGGAGAGGTAACGTGGACTTACAGGCACTAGCTGTACGTAACGGCTACCCAGGTATTGAACGAAAGGGAGGCCGACGAGCAAACTCATGCAGAACTCCTACTGAGCCTGACAGTGACAATATCCGTACAGTCCGGTCTGTTCGTCTAAGAGTATCACATATCGAGTCTAGGGGGTGGATAAAGTCAGACCCCTAACAACGCGATATTTAGTGTCGGCATGATACCCATCACTTCCTGAGAAACTATCGATCCTAGATCGGTAATCCTCGTCTACCATGGCCATGGATTTTTGGTGATGGCCACCCGTACACAATGCGACATCAACCCCCAATACCGGGAGAGACGAATCGCCGACGATCCGATCACTGCCTCCATGTGGCTCGGGACTGTACCCAACTAAAACCTGTTTGCACGATTCCTTTAAGTCATGGTAGGGTAGTAATCAAAGCACAGTGGGAACTCACACGAGACAAATGACGATCTCAGGTCGACTGACTAACTTGTACACATGTCACCTGGGAACTACTATCTGACAATAGGTATAATACCAACTAGCAGGTTCCCGACGAGTCCGTCCAGTGTACTCATAACCTAATGAGCACCTGCATACTATCTTAGGCGAACAAACTAACACCAATGGCTTGTGATACCTGGCCACCACCCCTCTTCGGGGTCTCGATCAGTATACACTAGTCTACACTGGAGTATCGATGCCCGGTCTCGATACTCGCACGATTAGGGACATTTAAGGATGTGCTTATAGACCCCAGCTCCCACATATATAATCGCCATCATAATGCTGGCAGTCAAGCAAGAATCTTAAGGGCTCTATCAACATGTACATGATGATAAAGAAAAACCAGATATGTAACGTTTTAGAAATTGTTTTTCGAATTTTCATGTTTTAGGCAAAAATTGTCGGTTTTTCCCGTTTTAACCTGATTTCGATCAAACGTCCGTATAAGCTTACCGGCACCTAGTTTAGCTAAAATAAAGCTTGTGCGCGAACTTTGGGAATATTTGCGAGGTTTTGGTTCAGATAGATTTTTTCCCAAATAAAATATTATTTTAAGCAGTATTTTGTGCACGTAAATCGGAAAAAAATTTCTTTTGTGAATAAATTGATTTTGTCACTAGAATTAATTTAGAAGGTTCTTTTTAAATATCTAGATTTTTTTGGGTGACTAAGGGTTTCTTTTTCTAAAAAAAAAAGAAAAGGGTGTAAAGCTTGCAAATTGCTTTAATTAGCATTTATTACTCTTTTTCCTTACTTTTTCTTCACAAAATATTCACAAAACCCCCCTCTCACCCCCTTGGCCGAGCCTCATCCCCCAATTTCTATCCTCAAAAGTTCCAAGCTCATTTCTCACTCTTTTTCAATCAAAGACACAAAATGAATTCCAAAAATAAATCCAAAAATTCCTATATAAAAATTAAACCATTCTTCCTTCACTAATCCTTCATGGATCTTCAACAAAGCTTGATTTTTGATGCTAAGATGTTGGATTAAGTTCCATTTTGTGTTCTTGGGGAGGTATAATTCTTATCTTAATCCTTATATTTTTGCTTTAATCTTAAACTAGCTAATTAAGTTAACTATTTATGTGCTTAGTTTAGCTTTTAATTCATGATTAATTCATTATATTTGGTTTAAGAAATTCATGTTAGGTTTAATTTTTGATTAAGTGATTAGTGTTTATTTGAAGTGTTAAATTGTGTTTTGAAAAAGATTAATCTAGTAGAAAATGTTAAAGTTTGCTAATAAGCATTTTGTTTAATTAAGCAAAGTTGCTTACTAGATTTTTGCTAAAACATAATTAGCGAGTGTTAAAAATATAGAATTGGTTTAGATAGCTTAGTTAAGCTATTTTAAGGTATTTGTAATTGTTAGATTTGCGTTATCTTGATTCTAGTGCGATATATTGCGACAGGTTGCTCACTCGATTTCGGGGTTTTTCCGACGTAGGGTTCATTTGGTAGTTGCGAGGTTATATCTAGTGTATTCCTCGTAATTTTTGTGTTGTGTTGTGCGATCGGGACGATCGGGGTCCAGACTTGGTGTTTTATAGTTTAGCGATCCCAATTAGGGTTTTGGCCGGTATCGTGCGCGATAGATGCGCTAAGCGCGCAGTGTAATTTTCCGGGTGTTTTCGCCGCGTTTCGTTGTCTTTTCGTCATTATAGGATATTTAGCTTGTGTGTTGAATTTATGAAATTTTAGGCTCGCAAGCAGGGACTTCGGGTGCTGCGGACAAGGGGAAGCAGGTGGTCGGATTTTCATAGCTCAAAACCATCGGTGAGTAGATTTAACATCTACGGGGAAATCGCCTGTATGGCGTTATGCGTCGGGGCGAATATGTTATGATAGCTGCATGTATTTGCATATTAGTGTCACGACCCGAAGTTTGGCCCGTGACCGGCACTTAACGACGTAACGTCTACAGGCGTAACGCGACTAAGTGAACCGAAAACCCAGAAATCAAACCAGTGAAAGTATAGAGTGTTATAAGTTTTAAATGAAAGCACTTACTAACAAGATAAGAAATCTAAGTAAAGAATCACCAAGATAGTAGTATACGACGCCGTAGCGAAGATCAAGATCCACAAGTGGGAACAATACAGATAGGATAACTGCAAGTATAGTCGGCTTACAACGAGCTCGACACCAGAATACAAATAAAGTACAACATTGTCCTCACACTGTCTCTAAGTCAAATACATACATGGTAGATGGAGAATACTAGATACTACAATGTACATACTGAAAGATAAACAGATGCCGCACAAACCCACCTATCAGCAAAAGAGCTAGTACACCAACTATGGGGGTATCTGTGTCAAAAGATGCAAAGCAGCCTGCCGCGACTACTCCGAAGGGCAACCTGCAAACCTGTGGCACAACGGGGGTGAGTTGCCAACTCGTGAATAGAGATAACATATAAAGGTAATCGCGAGCATGTACGTACTGCGCTACTCTATCATATGCCAACAGATGATATCAATATGTGATAAGCAGTATGTGCAATAATCATGCAAGTGCTCTATCAGGTGATGTAACTACATGACGAGGTAGCAAATGCTCTATCAGATAATGTAACTACATGATGAGGTAGCAAATTCTCTATCAGGTAATGTTACTACAGGATGAGATACAATAATAAATGCTGAGCAGGGAAAATATAGTATCTATACGGAATGTCAACGTGGAATATATATATCGGTGTCCATCAATGCACCCAGATCCCCCAATAGCTCAGGCGCCGGCACCCTCATCGGCCCTCGAATCCTGTACATCTCTGAGAGTCCCGAGTGCCCAACATCGGCACCCAAATATCATAAATACTCGTGTCCAGCATCGACATGCAAATCTTCATCCATCGGGCCCCGTCAGTCCGGGTCAGCCCACGGGCTCCGTCTGCGGTATCGGCCCTTGGCCCCAGCACTACGGATCACCCCGCATCCATCTATAGACTCTGATCAGTACCCTCCGGATAACTGTCAGGTCCAACCAATCACCGGTAGGTAGTAGTCCCTCTGCCAGGCTCACCGTCTACTGCACAGCGAAACCGTTCTCGCCCCGGGGTACCATACCGGGTCCACCATGTACCCGTAATCGGCCTCAACCGCCTCCTCGATTCGGGTTTTCATATATCACTCTAGCACCGAGAAGACACATGGTGGACGCACCGAAATATCATATTAAGGGAACCGGGTTTTTATGTGATTACATATTTGAAATAGCCACGGTTCCCAAAACCAGAAATCACATGTAATCCAACCCAAAATACAAGTCGATGATCCGATATGATATGTGCGTCAAATGTAAATATCATGTCAAGTCACATATAGATAAGCTGCAATATAATGGTCCGATGTGATACATGCATCAAGTATGAATAGCATGTCAAGTCACATATAAATGAGCTACAATATGATGATCCGATGTGATATAAGCATCAAGTATGAATAACATGTCAAGTCACACATAACTGAGCTACAATATGATGATTCGATGTGATATAAGCATCAAGTATGAATAGCATGTCAAGTCACATATAAATGAGCTACAATATGATGATCCGATGTGATATAAGCATCAAGTATGAATAGCATGTCAAGTCACATATAAATGAGCTACAATATGATGATCCAATGTGATATAAGCATCAAGTATGAATAGCATGTCAAGTCACATATAAATGAGCTACAATATGATGATCCGATGTGATATAAGTATCAAGTATGAATAGTATGTCAAGTCACATATAAATGAGCTACAATATGATGATCCGATGTGATAGAAGCATCAAGTATGAATAGCGTGTCAAGTCACATATAAATGAGCTACAATATGATGATCCGATGTGATATAAGCATCAAGTATGAATTGCATGTCAAGTCACATATAAATGAGCTACAATATGATGATCCGATGTGATATAAGCATCAAGTATGAATAGCATGTCAAGTCACATATAAATGAGCTACAATATGATGATCCGATGTGATATAAACATCAAGTATGAATAGCATGTCAAGTCACATATAAATGAGCTACAATGTGATGATCCGATGTGATATAATGCAGTGTGAGTGTCATGGCAATTACTAACGGTGTGTGTATAACATGCAGGATAGTGCTTGTGCAACATAGACCGTTAGTAATGGTGCGGTGTTCTATCAATTCTAGTTTATATCCAAAAATCAGGGAATGCAGCATGCACTAAATAGTAGCCATGAATAGTCAATGTATACAAAGGAAACTATAAGGTCCTATCAGCCCTGACGTAGAACGCCATGCGGACGATATCCCCGTAGATATGAAATCTACTCACCGTAGTCTCTCGCTAGGTGTAGCCAACAACCTGCTTCCCCTTCTTCGCGGCGTCCGCCGTACTCGCCTGCGAACCTAGAATTACACAATATATCATATGTAAGCTTGAAGTCACACAAACGCGACATTTAAGCCGAACTAGTAACTCGTGCCGTGAACCAAACGCGCGTGTGCGCGATACGCTAAAACGTGTGGTTACGCGTCTGAAATCACTTCGACGCGTCGCGATACGTAGAAACCCAAAACCCACACACACGTATCACGCGTGTCGCGAAAGGTTGAAAATACGGGAAAATAGGTATTCTGCCCCAGATTTTGATACAGGAAAGATATTGTAAAACTATACATGCCAAAACAACACACATAGCAGCAGACACCTATACCCCAAACCCCAACCCAAAACTCCCCTATCTGGCCGCCAATTGCGGACAGAAAGCAATTTTTGGCGGCCCCAAATGGGAATTGGGCTCCCAGGTTGGGTGTGTGCACTCTATACCCCCCATATATGCTACAGTAACATCTAGATTTTTACTGAAAAGTCTCGGGTAGTAGCAGATCCTACAGGGCCTCATATCAAGTTAAAATCACACAATTTTGCACAAAAATGGGAATTTATGGTATATTGAAGAAATCAGAAACAAGTCTAGGTCAAATCCCACACTATTAACTCATTAACAAGCTAAACGAGCCACAACAACATAAAACTTAACGTATTAACACAAAACCCCCTTCAATAGCACTAAAAAGGCACAAAAAGATGATATTTCTAAACTAAACATGCAAGTTATGAAAATTGGGTGCTAGGATTGAGATTTTATACATTCAAATGACCTTAGAACACCAAAGGTTCCAGCTTTACCCTCAGTTGTGCAGATTAGCTTCAAAACACCTCAAAAACTTCACTTTTCCTAAGGTTTAGTGAAGAAAAAGAGTGGTTTTCATGTAGGATTTGAAGAGGGATCAAAGGAACATGAAGAGGAGGAGAAAGATGATGAAAAGGGGAGGGTTTTGCTGCTGGAGCTCAGCGGAAAATGAAGTGGAGAAAAGAGAGAGAGAAAAAGGGATGAAAATGGTCAAAAGTCCACCCTTCACCTAACCACCATACTTATTTGTTTTATTATGATTTGAATTTATAAAAAAGGGGTTTAAGAAAAGATTAAATGGTGGGGAAAAACAAATTTGCAACCATGGACAAAAGAATAGGTTAGCAAGTCACAAAATGTCTAAGTATGCAAGGTGCACACTACAAAGGAAAATTTCCAATATGCTAACACTACCAATAATAACTATTAATCCTATGAACACATAAATATAAAAACATGCATGACTACTAATTATCACCAAAACAATCAAACGAAAATTTCAAAGTGTTACAATCTACCCCCCTTAAAGAAATTCGGTCCCCGAATTTAAAAATCTAACTATACGCACCTTCAAAAAGATAGGGATACCTCCTCCTCATCTCGCTCTCGGTCTCCCAAGTGACTTCCTCGCCGCTCTAGCCACGCCAAAGTACCTTGACGGACGGTATCTCTTTCGACCTCAGTTTCTTCACTTGCCGATCCAAGATCATCACCGGCTGCTCTGCATAGGAAAGGTCGCGCTCAAGCTGGATCGTCGGGTGATGAATCGCATGCGAAGGATCATGAAGATATCTGCGGAGCATCGAAACGTGAAATACGGGATGCACGTCTGGAAAACTCGGCGGAAGGGCTAATCGATACGCAACTGCACCAATACGCTCAAGGATCTCGAAGGGGCCCACGTATCTGGGACTAAGTTTCCCCTTCTTCCCAAACCTCATCACGCCCTTCATTGGGGAGACCCTCAAGAAAACATGATCACCAACAGAAAACTTAAGTCTGCGCCGACGACGGTCCGCATAAGATCTCTGCCTACTCTAGGCTGCTCTCATCCTATCGCGAATCAACTGGATCTTCGCTGTCGTCTCCTCCACAATCTGTGGCCCTAAGATACTGCTCTCACTGATCTCCATCCAACAGGTGGGCGATCTGCATCTCCTCCCATAAAGAGCCTCAAACGGTGCCATCCGAATGGTCTCTTGGTAGCTCTTGTTGTAGGAGAACTCTACTAAGGGCAAATGATGATCCCAGCTACCCCCGAAGTCTAAAACGCATGCTCTGAGCATGTTCTCGAGAGTCTGTATAGTCCGCTCTGACTGTCCGTCGGTCTGCGGATGGAATGCTGTGCTGAAACTCAAGCGAGTGCCCAAAGCCTCCTGAAGCCTCTACCATAACTGGATGGTAAACTGGGTGCCTCTATCGGACACGATGCATGTCGGAACTCCGTGCAGTCGTATAATCTGATCAATGTAAACCTGGGCATACTGAGTAAATCCGAAAGTCGTCTTCACCGGTAGGAAGTGAGCCGCTTTCGTCAAACGATCCACGATCACCCAGATGGAGTCATACCCTCGACTAGTCCTGGGTAGACCCATAATGAAGTCCATAGATATCTGTTCCCATTTCCACTCCGGAATGGGTAACGGCTGTAGCTCTCCCGCGGGCCTCTGGTGCTCAGCCTTGACTTGCTGACAAGTCAGGCATCTCGACACAAAATCTGCAATATCCCTCTTCATACCGTCCCACCAGTAAACATCTCTCATATCGTGGTACATCTTGGTAGAACCGGGATGAACACTATATACCGATCGATGTGCATCCTCAAGAATCTCGCGCCGCAATCCCTCAGCATCTGGTACGCACAGTCTAGCTCCAAATCGTAGTATCCCCTGATCATCGATCACGAACTCGGAAAATCTGCCCTGTCCTATCTGTGTCCTGATCTCTGAACAGCGGTCATCACTGTGCTGTGCCTCATGTATACGGTCAAGCAACTGTGGGCGTGCACGAACATGCGCAATCTGTCCCCCGATCGGCGTAAACTCGAACTGTACCCGGCTGTCGCATAAGATCTGCCAAACTGCCGATGACTGCCTCTGCACTGCGCTCAAACAAGATAGACTACCCCCGGGCCTCCTGCTCAAAGCATCTGCCACTACATTCGCCCTGCCCGGGTGATACAAGATCTCACAATCGTAGTCCTTCACTAACTCCATCCATCGGCGCTGTCTAAGGTTCAGGTCTCGCTGCTGAAATATGTACTTTAAGCTCTTGTGGTCGGTGAATATCTGGCACGACTCTCCATACAGATAATGTCGCCAGATCTTGGGTGCAAAGACCACTGCAGCCACCTCCAGATCATGAGTAGGGTAATTCTGTTCATGTTTCGTTAATTGCCGCGAAGCATACGCAATCACCCTGTCATGCTGCATCAAAACGCACCCCAACCCTACTCGTGAAGCATCGCAGTAGACCACAAATCCGCCTGATCCCGAAGGCAATGATAGCACTGGTGTCGTAGTCAGTAGAGCCCGTAGCCGCTGGAAACTGTGCTCACACTCCTCCGTCCAATCGAAGCGAACTCCCTTCCGGGTCAACCCGGTCAAAGGTGTAGCAATGCGAGAGAAGTCCTGCACAAATCGCCTGTAATAGCCTGCCAGCCCTAGAAAGCTGCGAATCTCCGTCACTGACGTGGGTCTAGGCCAACTCCGAACTGCCTCAATCTTCCTCGAGTCGACACATTAACCATCTCGTGTAATCACGTGCCCCAAGAAGTCTACGCTGTCTAGCCAGAAGGCACACTTGGAGAATTTGGCGAAAAGCTGATGCTCCCTCAAGGTCTGCAGTAAAATCCGCAGGTGCTGCTCGTGCTCCTCTCTACTCCGAGAATACACCAGGATATCGTCAATAAACACTATAATGAACAGATCAAGATACGGCCGGAAAATATGGTTCATCATGTCCATAAATGCTGCTGGCGCGTTGGTGAGTCCGAACGACATCACCAAAAACTCATAATGGCCGTAACGTGTGCGGAAAGCTGTCCTAGGAATGTCCTCCTATCGAACCCGCAGCTGATGGTAGCCTGATCGCAAATCGATCCTCGAAAAGTATCCTGCCCCCTGAAGCTGGTCGAACAAATCGTCGATGCGTGGCAAAGGATATCGATTCCGCACTGTCACCTTGTTCAGCTGCCGGTAGTCAATACACAAACGCATGCTGCCGTCCTTCTTCTTGACGAACAGGACTGGAGCACCCCAAGGAGAAACACTGGGTCGAATAAGTCCCTTATCCAGCAAGTCCTGCAACTGACCCTTCAACTCTCTAAGTTCCTCCGGGGCCATCCGATAAGGCGGTACTGAAATAGGCCCCGTGCCAGGAACCAAATCAATGCAGAAAGAAATATCACGCTCGGGCGGTAGCCCAGGAAGCTCGTCAGGGGACACATCAGGGAACTCGCTAACAACCGGAACCTGATCCAAAGGAACCTCTATAGCCCTAGTATCGCAAACATATGCGAGAAATCCCTGACATCCCTTCCGCAAAAGCTGTCCAGCGCGAACAGAAGAAATCACACTGTGAGGGGTGGCACCACGGTCCCCCAACAAAACAACAACTGACTCGCCAGGAAAACAAAATCGAACTGTCTTCTCGCGGCAGTCAACAAAAGCATAGCGCGTGGCTAACCAATCCATGCCCAAAAGAACGTCGAAGTCCAGCATCCCAAGAAGAATCAAATCGACCGGCAACTCTCTCTCGCCAATACGGACGGTACAGGATTGGAACACGTGCCTAGCAACAAATGACTCTCCCACAGGAGTGGTCACCACAAGCGGCTTATCAAGCAAACCGGACTCTCTACCCAAACTCGGCACAAAGTGTGTGGATACGTACGAGTGCATAGATCCGGGATCGAATAATACGTGTGCATCAATCGAGCATACAGGAAGAATACCTGAGACCACCGCATTGGACGCCTGCGCGTCCTGATGCGTCAAAGAAAAAACTCGCGCCTGTCCTCTACCTGCAAATAACAGTCCCCTGCCGGCCGCTGGCTGTCCTCTACCTCGGCCACCTCGTCCTCTATGAACAAATCCTCCGCGACCACGACCTCTCTGTGCATGCGTCTGACGCGGAGTAACAGTAGGTACTATCGGCAATGCCTTCTGGGGTGGTGAAGGTGGTAATATAACATGCGGTGCTGCCGCCCCACTCCGGGGCATCTCAGGACAATCTCGCACATGATGATAAGAACTCCCGCAACGGTAACATCCCGATGACGGTCGCTGACCTTCCCGGGGATAGGAGCTAAACAATCGGCCTCGCCTCGAATCTCTGCCACCTGCAAGATGCCTGTCACGACGCCGGAACGGCCGTCTCTGCACTGACGTATCTGCACGAACTCTCTTCGGCCCTGGAACTGCCGAAGTCTCAGCAAGGCGCTCCTCAACTAATAATGTTGCATCTACTGCAGCTGCGTAAGTCTCGTAATGCTGCGTGCTGATAGAAAGGAATAGGGGTGTAAGCAAGCCTCGGACAAATCTCTTGACTCTCAACTCCTCAGTAGCCACTAGATACGGAGCATAAACGGATAGCTCGGTGAACAACACATCGTACTCTGCCACTGACATCCCTGGCGTCTGGCGTAAGGACTCGAATCTGCGTGCTCTAGCATCTCTGACACTCAGGGAAGAAAGCGGGCAAGGAATAGCGCCACGAACTCTGTCCAGGTCATAGGAGGAAGACCTGCTGCTCTACCCTTCTCGACTGATTCGCACCATTTCTGCGCAAGACCTTCCAGGCGAAAGCTCGCGAACTCAACCCATCTCGCATCCGCGCATCTAAGTGAACGACATATCCGCGCCATCCTATCAATGAAAGACTGTGGATCCTCGGCCACATCGGTGCCTGTGAAGACCGGAGGCTTCAGCCTCATAAATTCTGACAGCGATACTGTAATAACCTCTGTAGTCGCAGGTGCAACTGCCTGAACTGTGGGTACCACCGCAGTCTCCGCAACGGGTGGGACTACCTCTGGTCGCTGCGCTCGAAGTGTCTCAACTAGAGATCCCATCATCTGGCGCATCTCCTGCATACTGGACCCCATCGTCTGGCGTATCTCCTGCACACCAGCCCCTAACATAGCAATATGATCTGTCACGGCAAGAACAGCCAGCTCGGGCACAACCGGTGTACTACCCGGATCAGTCCTCGTCTCGGACGAGTCAACTCGAATCTCGGCCCTCGCGGCCGCTCTCTGCGCCCTCGTAGTCTTTGGCGGCATATTGGCTGAAAGGAACAATAGGATTCGATAAGGATACGGAAATCGAATCGCGAGAATGTATATACTCAAGAAGGAAATTTATATCAACAAGTCCTAAGGTCGCGTAGGCGGAGTACCGTGTCGTGAGTATGCCGCGGAATATACACACGCTACGCTACCCTGCCGCAGCTACCTACTCCATCATACCAGGGTCATCCTACACTCCGAAAGGTAAAACCTACGCTCTGATACCAACTTTGTCATGACTCAAAGTTTGGCCCATGACCGGCACTTAACCACGTAACGTCTACAGGCGTAACGCGACTAAGTGAACCGAAAACCCAGAAATCAAACCAGTGAAAGTATAGAGTGTTATAAGTTTTAAATGAAAGCACTTACTAACAAGATAAGAAATCTAAGTAAAGAATCACCAAGATAGTAGTATACGACGCCGTAGCGAAGATCAAGATCCACAAGTGGGAACAATACAGATAGGATAACTGCAAGTACAGTCGGCTCACAACGAGCTCGACACCAAAATACAAATAAAGTACAACATCGTCCTCACACTGTCTCTAAGTCAAATACATACATGGTAGATGGAGAATACTAGATACTACAATGTACATACTGAAAGATAAACAGATGCCGCACAAACCCACCTATCAGCAAAAGAGCTAGTACACCAACTATGGGGGTATCTGTGTCAAAAGATGCAAAGCAGCCTGCCGCGACTACTCCGAAGGGCAACCTGCAAACCTGTGGCACAACGGGGGTGAGTTGCCAACTCGTGAATAGAGATAACATATAAAGGTAATCGCGAGCATGCACGTACTGCGCTACTCTATCATATGCCAACAGATGATATCAATATGTGATAAGCAGTATGTGCAATAATCATGCAAGTGCTCTATCAGGTGATGTAACTACATGACGAGGTAGCAAATGCTCTATCAGATAATGTAACTACATGATGAGGTAGCAATTGCTCTATCAGGAAATGTAACTACAGGATGAGATACAATAATAAATGCTGAGCAGGGGAAATATAGTATCTACATGGAATGTCAACGTGGAATATATATATCGGTGTCCATCAATGCACCCAGATCCCCCAATAGCTCAGGCGCCGGCACCCTCATCGGCCCTCGAATCCTGTACATCTCTGAGAGTCCCGAGTGCCCAACATCGGCACCCAAATATCATAAATACTCGTGTCCAGCATCGACACGCAAATCCTCATCCATCGGGCCCCGTCAGTCCGGGTCAGCCCACGGGCTCCGTCTGCGGTATCGGCCCTCGGCCCCAGCAGTACGGATCACCCCGCATCCATCTATAGACTCTGATAAGTACCCTCCGGATAACTGTCAGGTCCAACCAATCACCGGTAGGTAGTAGTCCCTCTGCCAGGCTCACCGTCTACTGCACAGCGAAACCGTTCTCACCCCGGGGTACCATACCGGGTCCATCATGTACCCGAAATCGGCCTCAACCGCCTCCTCGATTCGGGTTTTCATATATCACTCTAGCACCGAGAAGACACATGGTGGACGCAACGAAATATCATATCAAGGGAACCAGGTTTTTAAGTGATTACATATTTGAAATAGCCACGGTTCCCAAAACCAGAAATCACATGTAATCCAACCCAAAATACAAGTCAATGATCCGATATGATATGTGCGTCAGATTTAAATATCATGTCAAGTCACATATAGATAAGCTGCAATATAATGGTCCGATATGATACATGCATCAAGTATGAATAGCATGTCAAGTCACATATAAATGAGCTACAATATGATGATCCGATGTGATATAAGCATCAAGTATGAATAGCATGTCAAGTCACACATAACTGAGCTACAATATGATGATCCGATGTGATATAAGCATCAAGTATGAATAGCATGTCAAGTCACATATAAATGAGCTACAATATGATGATCCGATGTGATATAAGCATCAAGTATGAATAGCATGTCAAGTCACATATAAATGAGCTACAATATGATGATCCGATGTGATATAAGCATCAAGTATGAATAGCATGTCAAGTCACATATAAATGAGCTACAATATGATGATCCGATGTGATATAAGCATCAAGTATGAATAGCATGTCAAGTCACATATAAATGAGCTACAATATGATGATCCGATGTGATATAAGCATCAAGTATGAATAGCATGTCAAGTCACATATAAATGAGCTACAATATGATGATCCGATGTGATATAAGCATCAAGTATGAATAGCATGTCAAGTCACATATAAATAAGCTACAATATGATGATCCGATGTGATATAAGCATCAAGTATGAATAGCATGTCAAGTCACATATAAATGATCTACAATGTGATGATCCGATATGATATAATGCAGTGTGAGTGTCATGGCAATTACTAACGGTGTGTGTGTAACATGCAGGATAGTGTTCGTGCAACATGGACCGTTAGTAATGGTGCGGTGTTCTATCAATTCTAGTTTATATCCAAAAATCAGGGAATGCAGCATGCACTAAATAGTAGCCATGAATAGTCAATGTATACAAAGGAAACTATAAGGTCCTATCAGCCCTGACGTAGAACGCCATGCGGGCGATATCCCCGTAGATGTGAAATCTACTCACCGTAGTCTCTCGCTAGGTGTAGCCAACAACCTACATCCCCTTCTTCGCGGCGTCCGCCGTACTCGCCTGCGAACCTAGAATTACACAATATATCATATGTAAGCTTGAAGTCACACAAACGCGACATTTAAGCCGAACTAGTAACTCGATCCGTGAACCAAACGCGCGTGTGCGCGATACGCTAAAACGTGTGGTTACGGGTCTGAAATCACTCCGACGCGTCGCGATACGTAGAAACCCAAAACCCACACACACGTATCACGCGTGTCGCGAAAGGTTGAAAATACGGGAAAATAGGTATTCTGCCCCAGATTTTGATACAGGAAAGATATTGTAAAACTACACATGCCAAAACAACACACATAGCTGCAGACACCTATACCCCAAACCCCAACCCAAAACTCCCCTATCTGGCCGCCAATTGCGTCCAGAATGCAATTTTTGGCGGCCCCAAATGGGAATTGGGCTCCCAGGTTGGGTGTGTGCACTCTATACCCCCCATATATGCTACAGTAACATCTAGATTTATACTGAAAAGTCTCGGGTAGTAGCAGATCCTACAGGGCCTCATATCAAGTTAAAATCACACAATTTTGCATAAAAATGGGATTTTATGGTATTTTGAAGAAATCAGAAACAAGTCTAGGTCAAATCCCACACTATTAACTCATTAACAAGCTAAACGAGCCACAACAACATAAAACTTAACGTATTAACACAAAACCCCCTTCAATAGCACTAAAAAGGCACAAAAAGATGATATTTCTAAACTAAACATGCAAGTTATGAAAATTGGGTGCTAGGATTGAGATTTTATACCTTCAAATTACCTTAGAACACCAAAGGTTCCAGCTTTACCCTCAGCTGTGCAGATTAGCTTCAAAACACCTCAAAAACTTCACTTTTCCTAAGGTTTAGTGAAGAAAAAGAGTGGTTTTCATGTAGGATTTGAAGAGGTATCAAACGAACATGAAGAGGAGGAGAAAGATGATGAAAAGGGGAGGGTTTTGCTGCTGGAGCTCAGCGGAAAATGAAGTGGAGAAAAGAGAGAGAGAAAAAGGGATGAAAATGGTCAAAAGTCCACCCTTCACCTAACCACCATACTTATTTGTTTTATTATGATTTGAATTTATAAAAAAGGGGTTTAAGAAAAGATTAAATGGTAGGGAAAAACAAATTTGCAACCATGGACAAAAGAATAGGTTAGCAAGTCACAAAATGTCTAAGTATGCAAGGTGCACACTACAAAGGAAAATTTCCAATATGCTAACACTACCAATAATAACTATTAATCCTATGAACACATAAATATAAAAACATGCATGACTACTAATTATCACCAAAACAATCAAACGAAAATTTCAAAGTGTTACAATTAGTTACTTTCATATGAATGTCATTGCATAGCATTATCTGTTGTACATGACTCGTACCTTTAGATCTAACACATTACTGACGGTTCATGTTGCACGAGCACTAAATTGTATGCTACACCCACACCGTCTGTAATTGCCATGACACGCAAAAACACCTACTTATGTGATATGATAGTGGATAGGAATGATTGGAGTAGTAACTCTTATTCTATTGTACATATGAAATACTGTGGACACATACATACGTGATATTGCATTGGGCAGGAATAGTTAAGGTAGTGAACCTTATTCCAATTCACTTATATCTTGCTATAATTACTTATACATCATGCATACATATTGATATGTACACCATCGTACTTGATTAAATGTAGATACTTAAACCTTTCTACACTTACATGTACACTTCATATGATACTGCATTTATTTTCGATGGAATTGCGAACTGCATGATATATTTTAAAGCTAGATTCAATTTAAAGAGCGGTTTTCCCTTTATATGCTCATATTTATGTTTTATGTTGCATATATCAGCTTTATATGGATTTTACGCATTGAGATATGGATTTCATATGATTTATGGATTTGAGAACCGTGGGGGATATTTTCAAGAAAACTATGTATTGTTTGAAAACCCGGTTTCTCTTGATATGATATTTGATGCGTCCACCTTGTGATTTCTCGGTTCTGAGATTTGGCTTGTGATACCCGATTCGAGGAGCGGGACGCACCGTCTGCGTGTACATAGTGGACCCGGTATGGTACCCCGGGGTGAGTGGTGATTTCGTGGTGTAGACGATAAGCCTGACGGTGGGACCACTAACTACCGGTGATTGTATTTGGACTCGGCGGTTATCATGGAGATACCGACCAGAGTGAGGTATGACATATCGTCAGGGCCAGTCATGGTGACAGCGCCTGAGTTATGAGGATTTACGTATCGATACTAGACACGGGTTTCATGATGTTTCGAGTGTCGGTGTTTGACACTCAGGTTTTCGTGAGACATACAGGATGTGAAGGCCGATCTGAGGTTGCGGTGCCTGAGGATTTTGGATTTGATGTATCAGTGAGGGACACTGGTGTTTTTACATGCTGATGATATTTTCAAGAGATTTTATATTATATCATCCCACACTCAGGATTATGTTGATATGCATTGTTTCATGTAGTTGTAGTACCCTGATGATGTACCTTTATATGATTGTTGCATATTCACTTATCATACTTATGCTATCGGATTACTTTTGATAGATAGATCGCTGTTCGTGCATACTTGCGATTACTGTATGATGCTATTTATTATTCATGAGTTGGCAACTCACCCCCGTTGTGCCACAATGTTGTGCAGGACTTACCCTCTGCGTAGTCGCGGCAGGGCATCTTATCATCTCTACTTTTGCGGATAGTGCTACGGTTGGCTGTGAGGCTTTGCTTTTAGGTGGGTTGCGGTTATCTGTTTGTACTTTGTATATTTTTTGTTAGATCTAGTATTCTACATCTACCACTATGTTGTATACGACTTAGAGACGACTTGTGAGGATTTAGTGTTATTTTGTGGTGACTTTGGGTGCCGTGCTCGTGGTAGCCGGTTTTGTTGAAAAGTTTTACTTCTTTATGCAGTTTTCTTCTCTTCGGCGTCGTATATATGTTGTGGTGGTTGTCTCCGCCGTTGGGCGTGATTTGCTCCCATTTGGGATGCTTTTATTATTATCTATGTTGTACCCGTTTTCGGGGTTAGTTTTTACAAAGGAGGTGCTGCCGAAATTTTTAAGAATGAAAACTAAACTTAAAGATTTTTACTTGAAAAAATTCCGAATGTTTAAAACTATGTTTTCTCCGTTGATCCAGTTTTGGGTGGTTTAGATTTCTGGATTTTGGCTTACTTAAGTTGCGTACGCCTTTAGACGTTACGTAGTTTAAGTGGCGGTTACGGGCCAAATTTGAGTCGTGACAAAGTTGGTATCAGAGCGCTAGGTTTTTACCTTTCGGAGTGTATGATGACCTTGGTATGATGGAGTAGGTATCTTAAGCAGAGTGACATAGCGTGTGTATGTTCCGTGGCATACTTACGACCCGGTACTCCTCCTCAGTGACCTTAGGACTTATTGATTGAAATTCCTTCCATGATTGATATACATCTTTGTGATTCGATTTCCATTTTCTTATCGAATCTTGTTTCAATTTCCAGCCTATATGCCGCCGAAGACTACGAGGGCACAGAGAGCGGCCGCGAGGGCTGAGGCCAGAGTCGACTCGTCTGAGGCGAGGGTTGACCAGGGCGATACGCCTATGGTACCGGAGCACATTGCTATTATTGGGGCTGGTATGCAGGACCTGCGCCAGATTGTGGGGACTTTAGTTGAGGCCATTCGAGCACAGGGGCAGGCTGTTGTTCCACCCGTTGCAGGGACAACGATGGTACCTACTGATCCGGCAGTCGTAGTTGCAGCTCCAGAGGTTATTACCGTGTCACTGACGGAGTTCATGAGGCTGAGGCCTACGGTGTTTACTGGCACAGATGTTACTGAGGATCCGCCGTCGTTCATCGACCGGATGGCCAGGATTTGTCACTCACTCCGATGCTCCGATGAGAGATGGGTAGAGTTTGCGAGTTTCCGGCTGGAGGGTATGGCCCAGAAGTGGTGTGAGTCGTTGGAGAGGGTCAGAGCCGCTGGTCTTGCTCCTATGACCTGGGCTGAGTTTGTGACGTCGTTTCTTGCCCGTTTTCTTCCACCAAGCGTCAGGGATGCGCGAGCGCGCGGATTTGAGTCGTTACGTCAGACGCCGGGGATGACGGTGTCGGAGTATGATGTTTTGTTTATTGAGCTGTCGGTGTATGCTCCGTACCTGGTAGCGACTGAGGAGATGAGGGTGAAGAGGTTCGTTCGAGGCCTGCTTACCCAGTTGTTCCTAGCCATCAGCATTCAGCATTGTGACACGTATGCGGCAGCTGTCGACGCAGCCCTATTGGTGGAGGAGCGTCTAGCTGAGTCATCGGTTGTTCCAGAACCGAAGAGGACTCGTACGGATGAACCAGCACGGGGACCGAGGTTTGTCCGCAGAGGCAGAGTTCCTTCAGACTCGGGGAGTAGCAGATACGTGGGACATGGCCAGTTATTCAGTTCTTATTCCCAGGAGGGCCAGCGACCGTCTTATGGATGCTTCGGTTGTGGCAGTTTGCATCATCTTGTTCGGAATTGTACCGTGGTGCGTCAGAGAGGGCCAGCAGTACCGCAGGTTACCTTACCACCTTCTCCGCCTTAGAGAGCGTTGCCTCTTATTCCTGTTGTTGCGCCGCGTCAGACTCCTGCTCAGAGAGGTCGTGGTCGCGGTGGTTTTGTGCCGAGAGGATGAGGTGGCAGAGGCAGAGGACAGCCAGTAGCCGGTAGAGGGCAGGCACGGGTTTTTGCCTTGACTCACCAGGACGCTCAGGCGTCCAATGCTATGGTTTCAGGTACCCTTTCCTTATATTCTTTTGATGCACATGTTCTTTTCGATCCGGGATCTACGCATTCGTATGTTTCTACGCACTTCGCACCGAGGTTAGGCCGAGAGTCGTATTTACTGGATCTGCCGCTAGTAGTGACTACTCCTGTGGGAGAGTCGTTTGTTGCGCGGCACGTGTTCCGATCATGTGCTGTCCGTTTAAGAGACAGAGATCTGTCCGTCGACTTGATCCTTCTTGAGATGTTGGACTTCGACGTTCTGTTGGGCATGGACTGGCTAGCGACTTGCTATGCGTCTGTGGACTGCCGCGAGAAGACAGTTAGATTTTATTTTCCCGGCGAGTCATTGTTTGTTGTGCAGGGGGACCGTGGTGCCGGCCCTCACAGTTTGGTTTCTGTTCTGTGCGGTAGTCGGCTTTTGAGGAGGGGATGTCGGGGATTCTTGGCTTTAATTCATGATACTGGAGCTACAGTGGAGTCGTTGGACCAGGTTCTACCGTGCGAGAGTTTCCCGATGTCTTTTCCGATGAGTTACCTGGGTTGCCGCCAGAGCGCGATATTGAGTTTTTCATTGATCTGATTCCTGGCACGGAGCCTATTTCTATCCCGCCTTAGCGGATGGATCCGGCAGAGCTTAGAGAGCTTAAAGATCAATTGCAAGAGTTGCTTGTTTTGGGACTTGTGCGTCCGAGTGTTTTGCCGTAGGGAGCTCCTGTTCTGTTCGTCAAGAAGAAGGACGGCAGTTTGAGGCTACGTGTGGATTATCATCAGTTGAACCGAATTACGATGCGGAACAGGTATCCTTTACCCCGCATTGACGATTTATTTGATCAGCTCCAGGGTGCGAAACATTTTTCGAAGATTGATTTGCGTTCGGGTTATCATCAGTTGCGGGTTCGGAATGATGACATTCCGAAGACTGCTTTTCGTACGCGCTATGGGCATTATGAGTTTTTGGTGATGTCGTTCGGACTCACCAATGCGCCAGCAGCGTTCATGGATCTGATGAACCGGATTTTCAGGCCGTTCCTCGACCAGTTCATTATAGTGTTTATTGATGACATACTGGTCTACTCTTGGAGTCATGAGGAGCATGAGCAGCACTTGAGGATTACTTTGCAGATATTGAGAGAGCATCAGCTGTATGCTAAATTCTCAAAGTGCGCATTTTGGCTTGATAGAGTTGACTTCCTGGGTCATGTGGTGACTGGTGATGGTATTCTTGTAGACCCGAGGAAGATCGAGGCTGTACAGCTTTGGCCCAGACCTGTATCGGTGACGGAGGTCCGCAGCTTTTTGGGCTTAGCTGGTTATTATCGCCGTTTTGTGCAGGATTTCTCGAGTATCGCTGCACCGCTGATTGGACTGACCCGGAAGGGAATTCCTTTTCTCTGGACTGATGCGTGCGAGCAGAGTTTTTAGCAGTTGAAGAATCGGTTGACGACAGCACCAGTTCTTTCTTTACCTTCTGGATCAGGCGGCTATGTTGTTTTTTGTGATGCTTCTCGAGTGGGGCTCGGCTGTGTTTTGATGCAGCATGATAGGGTGATTGCATATGCTTCTAGGCAGCTGAAGAAGCACGAGCAGAATTACCCCACTCACGATCTTGAATGGCAGCGGTAGTCTTTGCGTTGAAGATTTGGAGACACTACTTGTACCGAGAGCCGTGTCAGATCTTCACGGATCACAAGAGTTTGAATTATATCTTCCAGCAGCGAGATCTGAACCTGAGACAACGCCGATGGATGGAGCTAGTGAAGGATTATGATTGTGAGATCCTTTATCACCCGGGCAAGGCGAATGTGGTAGCTGATGCTTTGAGTCGTAGGCCCGTGGGTAGCTTGTCCCAGTTGAGCGCAGTTCAGTGTCAGTCTTCTGCAGATTGGCAGCTCTTGTGTGATAGTAGAGTGCAGTTCGAGTTCACTTCCGTTGGGGGACAGCTTGCTCATGTCCGCGCCCGTCCACTTCTTTTTGATCGTATCCGTGAGGCGCAGCCCAGCGATGCCTGTTTGATTGAGATTCTTGAGCTTGTTCGGCAGGGAAGAGTTTCGAAGTTCATGATTGATGACCAGGGTGTGCTACGATGCGGGACTCGCTTGTGTGTACCAGATGTTTATGGGTTGAGACGTGAGATCCTAGAGCAGGCATATCAGTCGGCCTTTAGCGTTCATCCAGGTTCCACCAAGATGTACCGTGACTTGAGGGACTTCTACTTGTGGGAAGGGATGAAGCGTGATATATCGGACTTCGTTTCGAGGTGCCTAACTTGTTAGCAAGTCAAGGCTGAGCATCAGAGACCGGCTGGAGAGTTGCAGCCCTTACCTGTTCCGGAGTGGAAATGGGAGCAGATTTCCATGGACATCATTGTGGGTCTACCCAGGACCAGTCGAGGGTTTGACTCCATTTGGGTTATTGTAGTCCGGTTGACGAAAGCGGCTCACTTTCTTCCAGTGAAGACCACTTTCGGTTATGCTCAGTATGCTCAGTTATACATAGATGAGATTGTGTGTTTGCACGGTGTTCCCTCATGCATAGTATCCGACAGAGGCACCCAGTTTACTAGCCGTCTTTGGCAGATGCTCCAGAAAGCCTTGGGTACCCGGCTGAGTTTTAGTACCGCTTTTCATCCACAGACCGATGGCCAGTCAGAGTGGACTATACAGACTCTAGAGGATATGTTTCGTGCATGCGTGCTTGATTTTGGTGGCAGTTGGGATCGTCACTTGCCGTTGATTGAGTTCTTCTACAACAACAGCTTTCAGGAGACTATTCAGATGGCACCTTTTGAGGCTTAATATGGTAGGAAGTGTCGATCGCCAGTCTGTTGGACCGAGCTTAGTGAGAGTCTGGTTTTGGGACCCCAGCTAGTTCAGGAGACCACGGAGAAGATCCAGCTGATTCAGGACAGGATGAGAGCAGCCCAGTGCAGGCAGAAGTCTTATGCCGACCGTCGTCGTCGCAGACTTGAGTTCGCAGTAGGGGATCATGTATTCCTGAGGATTTCTCCGATGAAGGGCGTTATTGTCACGACCCGAAAGTACGGAACATGACCGGCACTTAAACTACGAATGTCTCAAGGCGTACGTATTCTAAGTAAGCCAAAAACCCAGAAATCCAAACCAAGAAAAGTAGTAGAGTGTAGGAAAACCAATTTAAATCAACAAGTTTTAATAGCATAAGCCGAATTATGCGTTTTATAAAAATATCAAATATTTCCTGAAAATTTCGGCAGAGTCTCCTTTGTAAATACAGGCCCCCAAACGGGCTACAGCATGAATAGTATACGAAATCAAAAAAAGGCATCCCCAAGCGCGTGCTAGCTCTTCGTCAAACGATGGCCAAAACCACACAAACAATATAATATACAACGCCGAAAGGCGGGGATCACAACAGAAAAGGAAACTCAAAACAGCATGAAATCCGTATAAATACAATGCGCGACTCTAAGGTCGATAGAATAAACAACACTGGTCTCTATCTCTGAAATATATACATGTTTGGTTGATGGAACTTCTAGATACAACAGAATGATGATATACAAGATATATAATGGGGGGTACGATACAAGTAAACCCACCTACTAGCAAATCACCCGAACAAAACTATGCCCGCAAAGCCGTAAAGAAACCTGTACGGCAAACCTGCAAGAAACTGGGACACAACGGGGGTGAGTTGCCAACTCGTGAATAGAAAAACATCTACGAATAAAAATCGCATGTATGACGCAATCCTAGGTCATACGATCATAATATATAATCCTCAAATATATAACATGCAGCCTATAACAAGGCTAGGGTAAATATCTAACCCGAGTGTAATCTCATGTGCCCGTGTCAGTGCCTCAGGTAGCAATATATCATATGAATGAAGTATGAATGCATGAAAACAGAATATATGTAAATGAAGAACTGTTTTCATAATTTAGTGAGATTTCCTTTGTATTTTTAAAATGAGGTATCATAATGAAATCAGCATAAAACAGTGCCTAGCATCGGCACAAAACGTAATCCCAATATCTCGATATCTCAATATCTCAATCACAATATCTAGAGCGCCGTCAGTCCAGACCGGCCCCTACCATCCATCTCAAGACCACGACGTTATCCTCCGGATGTCCGACGCGTCGGGTAAAATCACCGGTAGGTAGTGCTCCCCTGCCAGGCTCACATCGTCATCATCACGCGCTTCTTGCCCCGGGGTACCTTACCGGGTCCACCATGTACCCGAAACGGTTCATCCGCCTCCTCGAATCGGGTCTCGAAATCCATCAGCAAACTCATGGTGGACGACTCATACATCATGGGAAAACCGCACATTTTATTTTAAAGAGAGAAAGAAGTTTATATAAGTTTTGCGGTTTTCCCCCAAATCCTGAAAATCTCATGGAAATCCGAATCCAATCCTCAATAGCATGTAAACAGTGCATATCGGCATAAAAATCCATGAATACGGCATAACAATGAATATTAACATGCATGAAGTAACAAGTAATATCTACAATGTCTAATCTGGCATATAAGGCGAGTATACTAATATCATGTCTAAATTATTAGCTAACAACCTATGTCAATGCAATAGTATTTCTAAAGTGTACGTGGCATGGCAATTACCGACGAAGATGTGTGTGAGCCGGCAAGTAAGTGTACGTGGTACATACGCATCATCGGTAATGGTGCTGGTGTCCTAACATCATGATATCAATAATGTAGTACGAAACTGTTGGAGATAATGCCCTCAGAGTCAATTATTGGATCACAGGCACGTGATTGCAAAGATTGAGGGAGGACCTATCCCGGTAGGACAGTCTTACTCGAGATGATAGTATGCTATCTGGTTTATCTTTATCATCGTGTACTGCTTTAGGTGACCTGACATATCGCTATTACACGTTGATAGAGCCCCTAGGATTCTTGCTTGACTGCCAGCAGTATGATGGCGATCATATACGTGGGAGCTGGTAGTCTATAAGCACATCCTTAAATGGTCCCTAGTCGTAGGAGTTTCGAGACAGGGCATCGATACTCTATTAGTAGACTAGTGTATACAGTCGAGACCCCGACGAGGGGCGGTGGCCGGTCTCACAAGCCACTGGTGTCAGTTGGTTCACCTAAGATGTATACAGGTGCTCATTGGGTTATGAGTACACCGGACAGGACTCGCCGGGAACCTGCTAGTTGGTCTTATACCAGACGTCAGATAGCAGTTCCCTGGTGACATGTGTACAGGTTAGTTCATCGACCTGAGATCGTCATTTGTCTCGTGTGAGTTCCCACTGTGCTTTGATTACTACCCTACCACGGCTCAAAGGAGTCGTGCAAACAGGTTTTAGTTGGGTACAGTCCCGAGCCACATGGAGGCAGTGAGCGGATCTGCAGGGGTTCGTCTCTCCCGGTATTGCGGGTGAGGTCGCGCTGTGTCTAGGAGAGCCATTACGCAAAGCCCTCGGCCGAGGAAGGAGATTTACTGTTAGGTATTCCAGTAGTATCTCAGGGCGTTCTGGGCTACACTCCGACACGACTTGTACCACTTTTGGGGGTCTGACTTTTACCAACCCCCTAGGCCCGCCATGCGATACTCATAGACGAACGGACCGGACTGTACGGATATTGTCACTGACAGGCTCAGTAGGGTGTCAGGATGAGTTCGCTCATCGACGTCCCTTTTGGTCAATAGCTGGTGGCCCGTCACGTATTGGCTAATACCTCTGACGTGCTAGTGGTTAAATCCACAGCCATAGTATTGACGAGTCTTTAGAGTCCACCACACTTTCAGTTACTCAAGCTTTCGGGCGAAACGCTGTAGAGGCCGTATGGAGATATGGCAGGGTCCGATCAGATACGTGCGGTATTGCACGGATCAGGATCGGACAGTTTGTACTAGTGGCCATATGGTTATATGGCAGGGTTCGATCAGATACGTGCGGTATTGCATAGATCAGGATCGAACAGATTTTACTGGCCGGCTTTGGCTTAAGCCGGTCCTAGTTTAGTACAGCGTAGATTTTGTCTCATTGCATTTGTATCCGGTCGGAATACAGATGCGGGTGTGTATGCACAGTATCGGGGTTTTCCTGTAATTTATTACGGGACCAGTTTTCTGGAGTTGCCAGTTTGCATTCCGTTCCGGCCGGTTTTCCTTTGTTCTTTCCCGGCCGGACTTTTCTGATGGAGGGGGTAATTTGCAGTTTTGCAAATTACATTTAGGGAAGGGGTTTCTTGCATATGTGGGATTATGTTTGACCATCATCATTTTTATTCTCTTTACATCACTTGCTTTATTCATGATGAGAAAGGATTTGATTTGTGATTAGAATTGATAAGAAAGTTTGTAATGATTATGTTTGGATATGGTCACCTCTCTTTTTCTCCTACACTCACCTCCCTTTGCATTATGTTTCATTCTCTCCACCTTTTTTGTTGAAGTGAGAAGGAGAGGAAAAAGAAAAAGAAGAAGAAGAAGAAGAGAGCTTCATTCTTGAGAGTTTCTTTCTTGATCTCATTTTCATGCTAGAAAAATGCAAGCACCATTTTTCTAATCCTTGTTTCCTCCATCATCCTCAATGGCAACAACATAACCCCAAAGAGACAAGCATCTTCTACACTACATTCTACAGCATATCTTGAGCATGTCGAGTTGCCGGCTTCATGCCCGAGTTGCCTCGGTATTGAGGCGGGAGCCCGTAAAAGACGCAGGCGATGTGGTGCCCTTTCCGGCGAGGAGGCGACGATGTGGAGCCAAGACTTTCCGCGGGAGATCGGGACGATGAAGAGAAGACCGGAGGACTCGGATCACTTGGTATACTTTTCTTCCCATCTCTTGATTGCTAGCATTAGGTTAATGGTAAACGATCCGGGTTTTCATTGTCCGCGGTAGCGCCGGTTTCCGAGTAAGGAAAATTTTTGATTCCGCATTTTGGCCTCGAGTACGAGGCCGGGGCGCTGCCGTGGCGCAACATGGTATCAGAGCCACGCCATTAACCTTACCTAGCTTGTTCTAATGTGTTTTGCATTTCCGATCGACCAAAATCCCAAAAACCACATTTTCCTTTGCATCAGTTTTCTGTTGGAATTTTTTGGTGTCTAAAAATTTTTCAGGTTGCAGAAAAATAATGTGCAGGAAATTCTAAGACCACTGTAGAAATTCGACAATTTCAGTCGACTACTTTAGCGCGGAACCGCGGCCAAACCCCCCCTTGGGCCGCGGTTCCGCCGCACTCTGGAGTCTTCACCGGGTCAAAGTTTTACAGTGGGCTTCTGGGCTAATTTTGTGGGTTTTGGAATATTAAATTTGGGCCAATTATTTCTGTGAGTGCTACAGTTTTTTCTTGGGGCCCACTTGTTAATTGTTTGATCGATCGGATATTTTTAAACACATTATTTCACAGTATTTACATTATATCTGCGACCGTGAATGTCACTTGATCGGTAAATCCCGTCTAACTGCTATAGCCCGGTTAGACGGATTTGCGAACGTGACTTTCACGTTGATATTCTATGTTTATGCTGTGATGTTGCGGATCGGTCGTGGGGGATAGCCTGGATGCAATGCTAGTACAGTTTTTGTTGTATTATGTACATTTGATATTGCGGGGCGAGCGTCCGACATGTGGACTGCCGTCACTGCCTGTTTGTATTATTCTTTTGGGGCACGACCTGGTTGCGGTCGATGTACCCGGTGAATGTATATTTTACTTTCTGTACTAGGATTACCCCGCGGAGGGGTGCACGGATAGCCGGGTTCTAGAGGGCAACGGGCCCGCATCTCATGGCATTGAGACGGAGGGGCTTCGCTCTAGGATTGGCGGGCTATTCGCCGCACTCGTAGGGGGTACAGGTTGACCCAGGAGGGGTGCCCAAGTTGCTGGATTCCTTGAAGTGCTGGGTGGTCCATTCACGGTGCTGGAGGGGGCTGCCTCGCTTCAGGTTTTGGCGGGTGACTTGCCGCGCCCGTAGGGGTTTAGGATTTCATTGCACAGGCTATCCACACGACCAGGGGAACGTCGGGTTTCAGCAGCGGCTCTGTGAAACCCGGGGCTTCCAGATATCTGTATTGTTCTGTGATGCTGTACATTTCTGTGATGTTGCTTTTTATCACGCCTTGAGCGAAATATAATATATTGGTATATATATTAGTAGATGTTGTATATGTTTTGCATCCGCGCTAGTCCAGTCCCCGCTCTGTCGTTAGTTAAGTAACCTAACGGGTGATGACGGGACCCAGTGGCGAATGCGAATGGCATATACGTACATCAGTATATTTTCGTTCTTTATTGGTGTGATCATTTGATGGGACTGCGTTGATTCGGATCAATGCAAGATAAACAAACCTATTCTGATGTTGTTGGAACATTTTTCAAAAAGCTGTTATTGCAAGGACGTTCACTTTTGTTTTGCATCGTGGTATTCATTTGGAATATCCTGCTCCTCAGTCGACGAGGCAAGGGCCGAGATCCCTTCACCGGGAGTGACCCCTTGGACAGAAGTTTGCGTCAGGGCAATAACTTCACTATAGCCGATTACTTTTGCTTTGCATCGTGGTATTCAGTTGGAATATCCTGCACCTCATTCTACAAGGAAAGAGCCGAGATCCCTTCACCGGGAGTGACCTCTTTAGTAAAGGTTTTCGTCACTATATTTTTTATATAAAAAGCTATGCAGTTCCTTCAACGATATCAAGTTCATTACGTTAAAGGTTTTTCGCCAAAAACCAGCCGTAGCCCTCCGTCATTTCCTACAGGTATTATTTGGTATTCGTGCTGCGTTTGTTGACCTAGTCAAGACGTAGTGTTCGGTAGCTAAGTGGTACTTGTTTGTTGCATAAGTGGGATTGGTTGAGACAGTCGTGCGGCCTCGTTGACCTAGTCAAGGGCACGTGCGGGTGGGTTTAATGCAATCCAGAATAATGATGGGTTGAACTTGACTGGCGGTTTATGGTTTGTTGACCTAGTCAAGGTCATAAACCGCTTGGGGTAAAAATCACATCGGGAGTTTCAAAAGAACTGAAACTTGCCAGGCATGCGCATACCTTCTGGAGTGTGGTGACTTGAGTGGATTCCGTCAAGTTGTCATGCGATGATAGTTGGATCCCGATTCCCACTGATGAGTTGGTTTACTCCTCGGGTGGCCCCGACTAATTCTTCTTTCAGGTTTGGAGGAGAATTTGAGGTACAGTGGGAGGCTTCCTGATTAGATAAAGTGATAACCATTCTGATCTAGGTTAGAGTGCACGCTGAGTGTTTCTTTTCTCTCTCTCTTTGGCAGCGACTATTGACCCGACCCTGGACTATGACTCAGTGACCAAGTTGACTGAACCTTCTTAACACAGGCTTTTAGATTGTCAGAGTTGCAGACCTCATTGCCACTCCTACTTTTACCCTTTTCTCCAGGACACCCCGTATTACTACGAACGTCCACTTCCATTGGACAAAACCATCGTATGGTTAGATACGAACTCGAAGGAATTCGAGGATGGTTTCCGGTTCTGGAGAAAATGGATAGGATTATTCAGTTGTCTTTTCCCTTTTACCTTCTCTCAAGTTGTGAGTACTCCTTGGTTTAGGAGATAGTACACCTATTACGCAAATTGGATAGTCTTCTTCCAAACCTTAGGCTGGTGCCGACACGTAGAGAATGAAGAAAACCAATTAGAATAACGATGGTGTGCAGAAGGTATTAAGTTAAGACAAAGCAAGGGATTAGTAGGAGGGCAAAGTAAATTGCGACTGATATTCACGACCAAACCAAGTATTTCTTCGCCAATCCTAAATCACCTTTGTATTTCTCCAGGACACTCTGTGTCACTACGAAGATCCACAGTTTATTGGATACTCCATCGTATGGTTATATACGAACTCGAAAGGAACTTGTTCCAGTTCGGGGATGGATTCTGGTTCAGGAGAAATAGGAATAAAGTACATTCAGGTGTCTTTTATCTTCACCTTCTCTCCCATTGCGAGTGTTCCTGAGATTAGGACAGTACACCCTTTATGCCTTTTGGGTAGTCTTCTTCCAAACCATAGGCTGGTGCCGAACGGTAGGGAAGGAAGAAAACCATTTGGCCTAATGGGGTGTACAGAAGGTAATGATTAAAGACATATAAAGGGATTTGGAGAGGTGGCAAAGAATTATACGGTTACAGTTGTGAATCTGGACAATGGAAGAGGCATTACTAGGAATACCAGGATACCCCGACGAAACATTTCAATGTTTCAGTTTCACCGTGTACTGTTAATGGAAAACTGATTTCCCAGTTAGACACTTGCTCCAGGGTATGTATTTACCAGGTATGATTCTCACATCTGTATGGTTTTACAGATGCTGAGTGGGAGTAAGTTATTGGGAATAGGGTGATCATCCTCATTATATCGGGATTCGTTGTAATCGGTGATATTTGAGGAGATCATCTGGGCTGTTTGCTGGTCGGCAAATATTTGGTTTTGAATATCCGCTGTTGTGCACCAATTTCAAATTGATATATCTGTACGTCTATTTTCATAGAGTGAGATATACCTTTTGATATTATGTCGATGACATTTACCTATATCAGTGGATGGTTAGGTAAGGAGCATTAAACAGCGGTGTAATTCTTCTTAACCATAAGTACAGTTTTCAACCTACGACACACAGTGAAAGAGTTGTTAGACTCAGCGGACTTATACAGAGTATTGTATGTTGTCCAGTGTCCATTAGGACAGAGGGGTTGGTCCTCATACTATATTCTGTTTACTTTTAACTTCTCTAGTTCTTAGACATACGTTTCGTGGAAACACAGGGTCTAAGTTTTTGAGGAGTTATAGGTATTTGAATAAAGTAGAGAACCAGATATTGCAAGTATCGGGATTCTTCAAAGTGATCGAAGATGTAGATACTTGTGTATGGTATTCAGTTAATAGTAATGGTTAAGAGAACTTGCTTCTCTTTTCAGGTTACTCATAATTGGAAGAATTTCTAAGTTGAGTAACGCTGATCGGCCTCCTTCCATTTAGTTGACATGCACTGGAGACAGCTGCATGATTTGAATCTGGTTCAATTAAATCAGTGCCTCTGTTTCTATATTGGATATAGAACAGTTCATATCTTGACATTGTTAAGGTACGGGGAGTTGTCCGGCTTATGATTAAAACCAGACACTGGACAACTCAATGCACGTTTCTGTAATGGCTGTTTGTGGGTTGACCCAGGCTATGACGAGGGTTGACTTTCTACCATCTGGCAGATCAATAGAAATATTGTTCTAGACTCGCCACAGTTTTATTAAAAAATGGATTTTTTCAAAAAAAACAGAAGTGGGAGTATGGTAGAACTGGAAGTGATTCCAGAACCGCAAACGATTACTGAAGATTTGATAAGGAACCTAAAGATTCAATCTGATTTGACATTCCATTGGCCACTCCGCAGATAAGGTGGGTAACTTCAGGCACCCGAGAGGTACTCTGGTAGCCTCAAGGACGGTGACAGGGAAGTTCTTGTTTGCCCACACTTGCCATTGTTGTTGTTCCAGGCTGCGAGACCCGGCAGGAGGATGAGTATAGCGTCGTTCTAAACTAGTTTTAGAAGTGCACGTCTATATGACTCTGCCAGAGGGTTGTCGTAGTCAGTGGGAGCAGCGGAAGCATTGGTGGACATCAGGCTTATGTCTATTTATAGACTAAAGCAGATGTAGCGGAGATAGATCATCTATTTCTGATGTGACAGTCATAGGTTTGACGTCATCAGAATAGGGGATGGATCAGTTGAGAAGGTAGTAGGAAGTGATACTCCTATACTACGATCGGTTATACTTTGGTCGTCACACAGTGTTTTCTCCGTATGGGATTTGGACATTATATCAGACATTCTGGCTACTAGATCTATGGTTTTAGATCTAGATTTGGGTGGTTTCCCAATCTGGGTACCTTGACAGCATTCTATGAGTATTTAGAATGGACGACTCCTGGCACGGTAGTGTACCTGCAGGTAATGGAGTCACCCTCTCTAAAGGTGTCTTACAGACTAAAGGGGAGAGGGATGCTCATGATTGGCAGATCACTTGCTTAGGCAATTGAGTCAATCATGAGATGTCAAGTACCACACCAGATGTTGTTCTTGCAGTAGATGCAATAAGTTGATATTGATCCAATCCTGGAGAAACAGTCGGAAGCAGTTTTAGAACATAAGTTGATGTTCTAGGGATATGATAACGACAGCCTCATTTGGGAGACAGTTATCATTCCAGGCTTCCAAGGTGACATGGACGACAAGGAGGTTGTCAGAGTTATAGTTTTCCTTCTGACGAGGGGCAGTATTTTGGACAGGTGGTCTAAGGCAATACTGAGGGTGGCATGGCGCAGGATACTGATTAAGTTCAGTTGACGATACAGTCTAAGAAGTTTGGATTTGGAGTTCATTTATGAGCTAGGTCCCATCAGACATCCAGACATTCTAAGACAGGTATTGCTCATTTCGGGAGATGGCTTTCTCCGCGAACTTGAGATATAGAGAGACATAGAAAGAAACATCACAGCGGATCCACTCACTGAGGCTATTCCTCGAACGCAATAGTTTCGCAAACGAGCTTTGTGAGACTGACTAGTAGAGGAGTTGGGTGTTCGGTATCACACGGGCTGTGAGTATGCGGCATCGCAATAATTAGCCTTGAGTGCAAGTGGGAGATTGTTGGAGATAGTGCCCTCAGAGTCAATTATTGGATCACAGGCACGTGATTGCAATGATTGAGGGAGGACCTATCCCGGTAGGACAGTCTTACTCGAGATGATAGTATGCTATCTGGTTTATCTTTATCATCGTGTACTGCTTTAGGTGACCTGACATGTCGCTATTACACGTTGATAGAGCCCCTAGGATTCTTGCTTGACTGCCAGCAGTATGATGGCGATCATATACGTGGGAGCTGGTAGTCTATAAGCACATCCTTAAAAGGTCCCTAGTCGTAGGAGTTTCGAGACAGGGCATCGATACTCCATTAGTAGACTAGTGTATACAGTCGAGACCCCGACGAGGGGCGGTGGCCGGTCTCACAAGCCACTGGTGTCAGTTGGTTCACCTAAGATGTATACAGGTGCTCATTGGGTTATGAGTACACCGGACAGGACTCGCCGGGAACCTGCTAGTTGGTCTTATACCAGACGTCAGATAGCAGTTCCCTGGTGACATATGTACAGGTTCATCGACCTGAGATCGTCATTTGTCTCGTGTGAGTTCCCACCGTGTTTTGATTACTACCCTACCACGGCTCAAAGGAGTCGTGCAAACAGGTTTTAGTTGGGTACAGTCCCGAGCCACATGGAGGCAGTGAGCGGATCTGCAGGGATTCGTCTCTCCCGGTATTGGGGGTGAGGTCGCGCTGTGTCTAGGAGAGCCATTACGCAAAGCCCTCGGCCGAGGCAGGAGATTTACTGGTAGGTATTCCAGTAGTATCTCAGGGCGTTCTGGGCTACACTCCGACACGACTTGTACCGCTTTTGGGGGTCTGACTTTTACCAACCCCCTAGGCCCGCCATGCGATACTCATAGACGAACGGACCGGACTGTACGGATATTGTCACTGACAGGCTCAGTAGGGTGTCAGGATGAGTTCGCTCATTGACGTCCCTTTTGGTCAATAGCTGGTGGCCCGTCACGTATTGGCTAATACCTCTGACGTGCTAGTGGTTAAATCCACAGCCATAGTATTGACGAGTCTTTAGAGTCCACCACACTTTCAGTTACTCAAGCTTTCGGGCGAAACGCTGTAGAGGCCGTATGGAGATATGGCAGGGTCCGATCATATACGTGCGGTATTGCATGGATCAGGATCGGACAGTTTGTACTAGTGGCCATATGGTTATATGGCAGGGTTCGATCAGATGCGTGCGGTATTGCACAGATCAGGATCGAACAGATTTTACTAGCCGGCTTTGGCTTAAGCCGGTCCTAGTTTAGTACAGCGTAGATTTTGTCTCATTGCATTTGTATCCGGTCGGAATACAGATGTGGGTGTGTATGCACAGTATCGGGGTTTTCCTGTAATTTATTACGGGACCAGTTTTCTGGAGTTGCCAGTTTGCATTCCGTTCCGGCCGGTTTTCCTTTGTTCTTTCCCGGCCGGACTTTTCTGATGGAGGGGCTAGCTTGCAGTTTTGCAAATTACATTTAGGGAAGGGGTATCTTGCATATGTGGGATTATGTTTGACCATCATCATTTTTATTCTCTTTACATCACTTGCTTTATTCATGATGAGAAAGGATTTGATTTATGATTAGAATTGATAAGAAAGTTTGTAATGATTATGTTTGGATATGGTCACCTCTCTTTTTCTCCTACACTCACCTCCCTTTGCATTATGTTTCATTCTCTCCACCTTTTTTGTTGAAGTGAGAAGGAGAGGAAAAAGAAAAAGAAGAAGAAGAAGAAGAGAGCTTCACTCTTGAGAGTTTCTTTCTTGATCTCATTTTCATGCTAGAAAAATGCAAGCACCATCTTCTAATCCTTGTTTCCTCCATCATCCTCAATGGCAACAACATAACCCCAAAGAGACAAGCATCTTCTACACTACATTCTACAGCATATCTTGAGCATGTCGAGTTCCCGGCTTCATGCCCGAGTTGCCTCGGTATTGAGGTGGGAGCCCGTAAAAGACGCAGGCGATGTGGTGCCCTTTCCGGCGAGGAGGCGACGATGTGGAGCCAAGACATTCCGCGGGAGATCGGGACGATGAAGAGAAGACCGGAGGACTCGGATCACTTGGTATACTTTTCTTCCCATCTCTTGATTGCTAGCATTAGGTTAATGGTAAACGATCCGGGTTTTCATTGTCCGCGGTAGCGCCGGTTTCCGAGTAAGGAAAATTTTTGATTCCGCATTTTGGCCTCGAGTACGAGGCCGGGGCGCTGCCGTGGCGCAACAGAAACATAATATAAGCATGCGATGCGAAGCGAACCACAATAATGAGCGGAAGCTGAATACTAGACGCAACTATAACTAATCTGCAATAATCTAATATAAGTTCTACAAATGGTGCCTTTTGAAATAACACGAATCATGGGGTTTTGAAAATAGGGGCTACGGTGTTTTTATGAAAATATACGTCTTTTGAAATATCCGTAGGATCCCTTGGGCTGTCTTTTAAAATACCCATGATTCGTTAGTTTTTGAAATAGGTAAGAATCGAATCTAATCTAACAACTAAACTAAACTAGAGGGCTAAGCTAAAAAGCTGGACTACAGGTGAGGAAACCGCCTAACATCTGAGTCGATCCATATACATACCTGTATGTATATTAGTCGGTGATCCCGCCGCAATAATATCATATCCGATACCATATCTATAATCAGACATCCCAAATCAAGAGTATGGATCAATCATCAAGATATAGCTCGTACGTAAATCCGTCGTATGGCATCCCCAAATCTGGGTACGGGTCAAAGTCACATCAATCACACTATTCATTTGGTATCTTCTTTATCAAATATCATGATCCGGAATAATGTCCTACGTCTAGTACAATATTGATACCATCTATGTATGCATGCAGGTGTAAGAATCACTACGTCAAAAGATCCGCTAAAACATCGTGTCGTATCTCAATACGTACCAAATCACATCACCGATCTCCTGGCTTCAAGCCCAATCTCATCGACTCATCTCAAACCCAAATACTATCCTCAAATCCAGTATATGAACACATAGTCCCATACCTATGTAAACACATAAAAATACAATCCCATATACGCACTTATGAAAGATGAATGTATGCATGTATGGGTGTGTGTGTATGGGGGGTGCAAACACTACTCTAGGATTTCACATCACTAACCAATCCAATCACACCTAGAATCCATCTTTTAACATCAATAATCTCAAACAATATACAATCAATATATGTGTGTATACGTATTCATATACATAACCACGAACTGCGGGGGTGCTATACGCCATCCACCCTTCTCCCCGTAGATATAAATCTACTCACCTGCACTCAGTGTGTCGGTATCGATGTCTCCATCATCTTCTGCATCGTCTCGGAATCCACGTGAAGGTACCTACAATGATCAACCATAGCAATGCGTATGAAAATCAAGGCAGAAAACCGATACAGCACACAGTGTGCTCATAGGTTTGAACCTATGACCCAAACATGCAAATCCAACAAACAACCCCTGTTGTCGATGTACGAACACCCGACAACCAAATACAAATCCAAATATCAAGAAAGTGCATTTAAAAATACGGAAAACACTGCCTAAAACACACCAAAATGCTCCCAGATTTTCCCCAGATGACAATTAGCCAAAACTGCATATAGGAGGGGTCTAATTTAGTGCAAAATGAGCCCTGGAACAAAAATTGACCGATTCCCCTCTACTCTGGCCGCAAATTGCGGCCAGAATGATTAAATTTGCGGTCGTCGTTTTGAGTTAGGGGCTCGGGTCTGGGTGATAGCTTCCTAGGTGCCTGCACGACTCACTGTCAGCTCAATTTTATTTTTGGTGACCCCGGGTTGCTCCAGATTCCAGAACACCTTCACAGATCACACAAACCGACATGAAAAGTTCCGTAATTCCGTATTTTTGGGTTTCCAGTGGGGTTGGTCTGGGTTTCTAGCACTAGGGTGCTTTTATGGTCTCCACTGAACTCAATTTCCCATCACAACTCATAATTTCCTTAAACCCTTACTAGTTTTTCCTAAACTCCACAAAATCACCCAATTTCGATTCTAAACTTGCATAGGGGTATAAGTAATGCTGAAACTAAGCTAATGGTTCAGTAATTACCTCATTTGGCAACTCAAGAATTTTCTTGAGTTTCCCCAAGTGGCCAAAATCCATGCTTCTTTAGTCCAATATGTAGATCTTGAGCTTGTGTGCATTTTTTGTGAAACCGATATGGGTTTTGGGGTGAATTTCATGGAGAAATGGGGGTTTGAAGGTGGAGGAAGAGGAGGGCAGCAGGAGCAGCAGCAGCTCATGGAAGAGGGGAGGGGGGAGAAATGAGAGGAGAAAACATGAGGGAATGGCCAAGTCAACACTCTCACCTACCCCCTCTCTCCCACCATACCTATTTCTTTAATCCTTTTTTTCTTTTCTTTTCCTTTTCTTCTCACTCAAATAGTAACCCAAAAAGTAACATGATAGAAAATGCACAAGTGTAGAAAAACAAGATATGTGCATGTTTTGCACAAACTTGAAAAAACCCGATTAGCGATTTTTAATCGCGATTAGTACTAAATTAGCATATAAATTCTCATAAAAACTTTAAAATGGCATAATTCCATAAAATACCCTATTTTAGAATTTTCCATAATTTTTTCCAAATTTTTCTCATTTATTATAAATTTAATATTAAAATAATCAATAAAATAATATTAAATTATAAAAATTCCCAAAAATAATATTTTTGGATTTTGAAATGTTACAATCTTCCCTCCTTAAAGAAATTCGGTCCCCGAATTTATATTTAAACCCCTAATTTCTAAAACATTTCAATAAGAAGTCCAAGTCGTCGGGGCTCCGAAATCATCAATACATAAAACGCATCATAGCGCAATGCATGCGCATGAAAAATGAGTAGATAACTGAAAATCGAAACTTCGTCAAGCATCCTGCAATCATCGGAGTCATGGTAAAGGCACGAATGCCAAATCCAAAGCAAAACCAATATGATATAAATCAGAACTATATATGTAAATATCAAATCTAAATATGTAAGTTTCTAAAGGAAATGCATGCCAAATCTTTTTAAGTCGTTGTGCAATGCGCATAACACTGCACAGTGGCGGACGTCTCTTATAAGAAAATAACCATATACGTATATACCTCTTGTTTAATATGCACGTCCCGCCGTTTTGAAAACAATTTAGAAGGGTTTCCTTGTTTTAAACGTTTCGTGTCTTATCAGACGCATAGGTAAATACTGAGACTATAGCTCGCTTTTGGAAATCCCTTCGATAACTATCAATGCATGCAAAATATGCTCAGGTACTGTCCTCTGACTAGTCCTGCTCAGTATAAAAACATATAGCAATCATCATAAAAACGTGCCGCTCCATAAGAAATCAGTCCCAAAATATACATATGAATACTTCGTGCGTCTGGTGCGCACGGAAATCAAGATCCATAAATATACCATACATGTGCACAGAAACATCTAAGTGCATCGGGTGTGCACGAAGCATCTTTCATGGGCCAAATGTGTGCCTGGCATAAAAAAACAGGTGCACCTGATATGCACGAAAAATCCCGATTTAGTGCATCTGGTGTGCAACCAAAATCATATCTCATAACATGCGCCCTACATGCGCTAAAATCCAAATCCGGTGCATCCATCATGCACGAAATCATGAAATCCAATATCAAACGCCAAAACACGCGTAAAATCCAATCAAGTTCATAAAGTGCACAAACAAACATCGAACATCCCAATCGAAATCGAAGTCCTGTGCAACTAAGTGCACAAAATACATGTCACTGCACTGCAAGCATATGTAAACTATACAGAGTGCAAAAAAAAAAACCAAATCGTGTGCGTGCATACGCACAAAATCAACTCAAATGTATGAAACCCATGAAATCATAAATATAGGAAACCAAGGTTCAAAAACGATATTAAGTGCAACAACTGTGCAAAAATCGTAAATACTCAGCAAGTGCCGCCATGGTGCATGAAAACAAATATCATGAGACCCAATCATCAAAATCAAATCAAGCGAATAAATCGCCCAACAATACTGAAAACAAGCATGGCGAGATAGTCCCACTCAAGCACATCCTCCAAGAATCTCTGGCTAACTGTCGTGGTCACTCATAGCATGTCTCATCGACGATCCTGAACTCTGGCCTGCTGGTGTGCGTAATATGACCACTCCTGGGTCCAAGTCTTCTCTGTGGATTACCAATCTCACGATCCACCGGCTCATCGGACCTGTCAGGTACGCTAACGGGGACGATTCCATTTTGGCACTTCTCTGGTCATCTCTCGGTCAATCCTCACGACCACTCGTCAAGCAGCATGTCACTGGCGTCGGCCTCTGGCTCTCTGAATGCACATGACACATCTAATCCTGGGTGCAAATATCATTGCAGCAGTATCCTGGAAGGAATCCTGCTCAAGGTCTCTTCCAAGTCTTGTCTTTGCCTAACTGTCCGGAAGTCATCGTCCTTTACCATATCTGCTTCTTGTTCCGGAACGGCTGCATACTCATCGCGACTCCTTCTAGCAGGTATATCCAGTACTATGCTTCGGCATGCACATCGCATCTCTGATGTCGGCGGAGGGGAACATCATCATCAAGATCTCGTACGAACCTCTTACTCCACTTTTTCTCTAATGTCGACTGCTTCGGACTCGTCCCGTCGTGGCTGCATGGACTGAGCTCCAACGGCTATCCTCGTATCGGGAGTCTCCCAAGAAATGCATCTCACCACCTAGCATCCGAATTAAGTCGAGCCATCCAATCAAGTTGTCAAAACCTCATAATCCCCCAAGAGCTCAACATCTTGGGCACAGTTTAATATATCGAGTACATACCACAGCATCGGTGGTCCAGCCGTAGAAGGGCAAACCCAAGCCTCACTAATGGCGCCGTAGAACTGCCGTAAACCCTAAGGTTCAAAGGCTTTCATACGGTCATTAAGTCGAGTTAGGGTTTCATTCTTCTAGAGGGACCATAGAATTGCCTGCATGTCTTTCCGACTACTTTAAACTTGGAATAATAGGTTTCTGACATTCGATTGTCTCTGTCGACTCTCAACGTCTCCGCGTGAAGTCGTCTCTAGCTGGAATCAATCTATCTGATGACCTCGCATCAGGGTAGCGAACAATCCATGTGTCCTAGTCATTCATCCTCGGTGACTAACGACCTTCTATCATCTCTTAGTACAATCTCATACTGCAATAGTTCCAACATCTGGGACGATATCTCATCGTTCGCAGCAATAACTGGCTCACTCGTCTGCACGTTGAACCGTGCCTCAATAATCATGAATAAGCCACACATCAACGGTCATCAAAGTCTGGCTGGCCTCTGTCAGTGGCTCAATCCTCTGGTGCTAATCTGCACGTCCGAGAAGTCTCATAAAGACGATCCGCCAAACGCTCGTGGCACGGAAACACAGTAAAAAGACCAATCTCTACAATCGTGTGTCGCCCGAATCACGCCTTGGTCAGTCCTCATTCGTAACGAGCACATGCTGATCGCAACTCTAGCCGTAGCTCTCCTTGCCCGTAATCATGGCAGCAAAACCAAACTGGTACCGATGAAGCTAGATCAAAAGAATGAATATGATACTGAACAAGAAATGTACATCCTAAGGCTTCTTAAGTGGAGTGGCATGTCGTAAATATGCCGCAGAACATACCGACGGTACGTCACTCTACTTTAGTCACCTATTCCATCAACCAAGGGTCATCCTACGCTCCGAAGGTAAAACCTAACGCTCTGATACCAACTTTGTCACGACCCGAAAGTACGGAACATGACCGACACTTAAACTACGATCGTCTCAAGGCGTACGTATTCTAAGTAAGCCAAAAACCCAGAAATCCAAACCAAGAAAAGTAGTAGAGTGTAGGAAAACCAATTTAAATCAACAAGTTTTAATAGCATAAGCCGAATTATGCGTTTTATAAAAACATCAAATATTTCCTGAAAATTTCGGCAGAGTCTCCTTTGTAAATACAGGCCCCCAAACGGGCTACAGCATGAATAGTATACGAAATCAAAAAAAGGAATCCCCAAGCGGGAGCTAGCTCTTCGTCAAACGACGGCTAAAACCACACAAACAATATAATATACAACGCCGAAAGGCGAGGATCACAACAGAAAAGGAAACTCAAAACAGCATGAAATCCGTATAAATACAATGCGCGACTCTAAGGTCGATAGAATAAACAACACTGGTCTCTATCTCTGAAATAAATACATGTTTGATTGATGGAACTTCTAGATACAACAGAATGATGATATACAAGATATATAATGGGGGGTACGATACAAGTAAACCCACCTACTAGTAAATCACCCGAACGAAACTACGCCCGCAAAGCCGTAAAGAAACCTGTACGGCAAACCTGCAAGAAACTGGGACACAACGGGGGTGAGTTGCCAACTCGTGAATAGAAAAACATATACGCATAAAAATCGCATGTATGACGCAATCCTAGGTCATACGATCATAATATATAATCCTCAAATATATAACATGCAGCCTATAACAAGGCTAGGGTAAATATCTAACCCGAGTGTAATCTCATGTGCCCATGTCAGTGCCTCAGGTAGCAATATATCATATGAATGAAGTATGAATGCATGAAAACAGAATACATGTAAATGAAGAACTGTTTTCATAATTTAGTGAGATTTCCTTTGTATTTTTAAAATGAGGTATCATAATGAAATCAGCATAAAACAGTGCCTAGCATCGGCACAAAACGTAATCCTAATATCTCGATATCTCAATATCTCAATCACAATATCTAGAGCGCCGTCAGTCCAGACCGGCCCCTACCATCCATTTCAAGACCACAACGGTATCCTCCGGATATCCGACGCGTCGGGTAAAATCACCGGTAGGTAGTGCTCCCTGCCAGGCTCACATCGTCATCATCACGCGCTTCTTGCCCCGGGGTACCTTACCGGGTCCACCATGTACCCGAAACGGTTCATCCGCCTCCTCGAATCGGGTCTCGAAATCCATCAGCAAACTCATGGTGGACGACTCATACATCATGGGAAAACCGCAGTTTTTATTTTAAAGAGAGAAAGAAGTTTAAATAAGTTTTGCGGTTTTCCCCCAAATCCAGAAAATCTCATAGAAATCCGAATCCAATCCTCAATAGCATGTAACCAGTACATATCGGCATAAAAATCCATGAATGCGGCATAACAATGAATATTAACATGCATGAAGTAACAAGTAATATCTACAATGTCTAATCTGGCATATAAGGCGAGTACACTAATATCATGTCTAAATTATTAGCTAACAACCTATGTCAATGCAATAGTATTTCTAAAGTGTACGTGGCATGGTAATTACCGATGAAGATGTGTGTGAGCCGGCAAGTAAGTGTACGTGGTACATACGCATCATCGGTAATGGTGCTGGTGTCCTAACAGCATGATATCAATAATGTAGTACGAAATATAATATAAGCATGCGATGCGAAGCGAACCACAATAATGAGCGGAAGCTGAATACTAGACGCAACTATAACTAATCTGCATTAATCTAATATAAGTTCTACAAATGGTGCCTTTTGAAATAACACGAATCTTGGGGTTTTGAAAATAGGGGCTACAGTGTTTTTATGAAAATATACGTCTTTTGAAATATCCGTAGGATCCCTTGGGCTGTCTTTAAAAATACCCACGATTCGTTAGTTTTTGAAATAGGTAAGAATCGAATCTAATCTAACAACTAAACTAAACTAGAGGGCTAAGCTAACAAGCTGGACTACAGGTGAGGAAACCGCCTAACATCTGAGTCGATCCATATACATACCTGTAAGTATATTAGTCGGTGATCCCGCCTCAATAATATCATATCCGATACCATATCTACAATCAGACATCCCAAATCAAGAGTGTGGATCAATCATCAAGATATAGCTCGTACGTAAATCCGTCATACGGCATCCCCAAATCTGGGTACGGGTCAAAGTCACATCAATCACACTATTCATTTGGTATCTTCTTTATCAAATATCATGATCCGGAATAATGTCCTACGTCTAGTACAATATTGATACCATCTATGTATGCATGCAGGTGTAAGAATCACTACGTCAAAAGACCCGCTAAAACATCGTGTCGTATCTCAATACGAACCAAATCACATCACCGATCTCCTGGCCTCAAGCCCAATCTCATCAACTCATCTCAAACCCAAATACTATCCTCAAATCCAGTATATGAACACATAGTCCCATACCTATGTAAACACATAAAAATACAATCCCATATACGCACTTATGAAAGAAGAATGTATGCAAGTATGGGTGTGTGTGGGGGGGTGCAACCACTACTCTAGGGTTTCACATCACTAACCAATCCAATCACACCTAGAATCTGTTAGTGTATATGCCCTAGAGGCCATTACTGTATCATACTAGTATGTATATTACTTAATGGATGCTTGGGATATTCACCTTGTATATACAATCTTGTTCAAAATAGTAGTATGCTACTTGGTTTATTTCTACTTCAATGTGTACATGTGTTTATTTTTGTATATCGCCTATACACATTAGTGGAGCCCTTAGGATCTTTGCTTGATTACCAGCGATGTGATGGCCGTCACACTAGTGGGGCTGGGTAATCTATAAGCACATCCTTATGCAGGTCCCTGGTCGCAGGACAATCGAGACAGGGCATCGATACTCCGGAGTAGACCAGCGCATGCGCTTCTCATCCCAGTGTGGGAGACGGTCTATCCCACAGCCGTCAGTACGTCGTACTTGAGATAGTATGCGGGTGCCCGTTAGGTTACGGGTACACTGGACAGGACTCGTCGGGAACTGACTAGTTGGTATTATACCTATCGTCAGTTATCAGTTCCCAGGTGACATGAGTACAGCTGACTTGACACTGTCACTTCGCCTCGGGTGTGTTCCCACTGTACTTTGATCACTACCCTACCACGGCTCAAAGGAGTCGTGCAAACAGGTGGTGGTTAGGTGCAGTCCCGAAGCACTTGGAGGCAGTGACGGTTAGACAGGATTCGTCTCTCCCGGTATTGGGGGTTGACATCGCGCTGTGTCTAGGAGAGCCATTACACGAGTAGTCCCTGGCCAGGGCAAACGAGATATACTGGTAGGTTTCCAGTGTTGTCTCAGGGTGTTTTGGGCTTCGCTCCGGCACGACTTGTACCGCTATTGGGGGACTGACGTTTACCGCCCCCTAGGCCCGCCATGCGATGTATCAGACGAACAGACCGGACTGTACGGAGAATGTCACACTTAGGCTCAGTAGGAGTTCAGATGGGTTTCGCCTCGTCAGTCTTCTTATCGGCATTACCTGGGGACCGTTACGCACAGCTAGTGCCGCTTGCGGTCTGTGGTTAAACCCACTGCCAGCGTAGTGTCGAGTCTTTAGAGTCCCACACAGAAAGCTTTTCGCCTTTAGACAAAAGAGTAGAGGTCGCATGGTATTGCGACAGGTCGCATGGTTTTGCGACAGGGTTCGGTCACATCCGTGCACTTGTGCACGTACAGTGTCCGGACAGTTTACACTAGCGGGCTTTGGTTTAAGCCAGATCCTAGTGTACCTTATGGGATTGGATTTATCCAGTTTGCATTCGTGTTCCTCGGAACGCGGATGCGGGTGTGTATGCACAGTTGACAGGGAGGCACAGACAGCGGATTCTCAATAGGGTTGTTGACAGTTGACCGTTGATTTTTTGACTTTTTGCTCAACCCTAATGAGAATATGATATGTGATTAACTATTATATTAATTAGGTATTATGGTGACTTGGTTGTTGACTTTTGTTGACTTTGTTGACTTGTTGACTTTGTTGACCGGTTGACTAGGCTTGACTAGTTGACCATCATGATAACCATGGCTATCATTTCATGCCAAAGACTTTTACTTGCTTGCTCATTTGAGTAAAATGAGTGCATGACATGATAATGTTATGGTTGCTTCAACCATCACATAAGACTTTTATTGATATGATGAGTTATGATTACTTTGGATTATGAGAGGGTGAGAGACAAAAGAGAGCCTCATTCTTTCTTGCTCATTCTCTCTCTTGTTCTTGAGCTCTCCAATTTGCTCTCACTCTCATCCTCTTGCTCCCTCTCTTGACTCTATGGTTCATATCTCTCATGTGTTGAGAATCAAGAACCATAGATAAAATCCCATTCTAAATCTTCTCTACTCATTCTAGTTCACTAGGTTTAGCAAACCAAGTGAACTAGTTTCTTCAAAGAACGAAGAAGGAGCTAAAGGTTGGAGCTTTCAAGTGGATCTATCTTCGGCGTACGGAGACGACGAGAAGGAGCCATCGGACCACCACCGGAGCTTGAAGACGAAGGAGTTCAAGACAAGCTAGGTATAACCCCCTAACCGAGTAGCTAGAAACTGTCACGACCCAAAAGAGCACGTGACTGGCCCTTGAACCATATGAAGCCTATAGGACTCCATCTGATCCAAGTAAGCCAAAAGCCCAGAAATCTAAAACCATTTTCAAGAATAAGTAAGGAAACTGGTTTAAAGAAGTGAAGAAAACATGTTTGAAATCAAGGTTTTTAAATAACTAAGCCGAAGGTGCGTTTTAAAAACAGTAATTCTTTTGTAAAAATTTCGGCAGAGTTTCTTTTGTAAAACTGGCCCCGAATGGGGTACAACAAGAATGACAATATATATGCAATGATAAAGGCATCCCCAAGCGGGAGCTAGCTCTTCGTCAATAGACGGTCACAACCACACATGCAACAATAATATACAACGCCAAGTGGCGAGGATCAAATTCAAAAGAAAGCTCAAAAGCAACAAGAAAACCGCAATACTACTAAGCGCGACTCTAAGGTCGAATAATACATCACTAAAATCTAGGTCTGAAACAATATACAAGTTTTGGTTGATGGAAATTCTAGATACAATGAATAAAATGAATACAATGGTGGTTCTTGATGCGAAAGAATCCACCTACCAAAAGCAAGCCACCCGCAAGAAAGTAGTGTGCCAGAAATGCCGCAATAAAACCTGTACGGCAGAACCTGCAAGAACTGTGGCACAACGGGGGTGAGTTGCCAACTCGTGAATAGAAACATCTACAAGCAGAAACCGAATGCAAGACATAAACCTAAGTCAACAATCAGTAATAATCCACAAGAGTACATCTGAGTGTGATAAGGTGGCTAGGTAACATCTAAATATGTATGTAGTGCCAGGTACTCATTTAATAACATGTCATGAATGTAAGGTATGCTGTATGAAGTAAATATGATGAAGTATCAAGTGATATCAATACACATATATTAGCGTCCCATACCACTAATATTGGTGTAAGGGTATATATAACAGCGCCCTCATACCCTGTTATATATACAAATGAAGTATGATAAGTATAAATCCAGTCTGAATATGAATCATGTCTGTATATAATCAAGGTCTGTATTTATGTGGAACCCGTCCACTCGTCACCCACTGACAATAAGCATCATGTATGCAATATGAGGATGTAAACAAATCATGGTAAAACATCATGAAACCCGTGCCAAGCATCGACACGTAAATCCTCATCCATATGGGGCTCCGTCTGCGGTATCGGCCCTCGGCCCCGGCAGTACGGGTCAACCCATGTCCATCTCTGGGCTCCGTCTGCGGTATCGGCCCTCGGCCCCGGCAGTACGGGTCAGCCCATATCCATCTCTCAACTCCGGTCGGTATCCTCCAGATATCGCCGAGCTCAAATACAATCACCGGTAGTGTAAGTCTACGCTAGCGCCCCGGCCGTCTACAGACGCCAAATGCGGAACAAAAACTTTTAACTTGGCGCTATCGTATACTTTAACCCGGATCTGCCATTATTGCTAAACTAACAAACTGTAAAGAGTGTAGGAATGTTATACCGAACGATCCGAGTCCTTCGTTCTTCAACCATCATCACACGCTCCGTTGCGGCTGCTCCGATCTCGTCGATCTCCGATCTCCTCGTCGAGGTGGCACCACATGTTCGGTTCTTTAAACGGGCTCCCGCCTCTGACTCGAGGCAACTCGATCGTCAAGTTTGCTAAAAGAGACGACCAAGAATGATGTAGAGAATGAGTAGATGACTTTGTCTCACTTCGTCCAAATCCGTGAACGATCGGTTAATGAAGTTGCCGTGGAAATCGGGTGATGGAATGAAATGAACTGTGAATTCCATACACCCCAAAACTATCATATCTTTTCTAACCGAATGAAAACTCAAGTGAGAGTGTGTGTATGAGGAGAGAGAGGGGGCCGGCCTCATATAGGAAGAGGGGGGTGACCGTAGGAGAGGGGGGTGACCACAAGCAAAAGATATTATCATAACAAATATCCTAAGGAAAACAAAACCACTAATAACAAAGCATGAGTCATTAGGCTAGTCATCAAAAACAATAATGACACCATTAATGCCTAATGAGTCATGAAGCCACTTCATCACTTCTAGAAGCTTCTAGAATGATGACTCACTCCATCTGAAGAAAAGATAAATCCGTCTTTAACAGAATGTTAAAAGACGGCTGATAGAAAACTGGAAACTGGCAACTTCCAAAAGTAATCCTGAAACGACTTTCAGGATAACCCCGAAACTGTATAAATATACCCGCATTTGTATTACGACCGAATACAAATGCAACTGAGACAAAGATATTATACCTACTCAATATAATACTCAGATCCGGCTTAAACTAAAGCCGACCAGTATCATCTGTCCGAAAATCGACACGTGCGTAAACGCACGTGCATTTTCCGAACCCTGCCATAAAACCATACGGCCTCTACAACGTTTCGCCCGAACTTGGGAAACTGTCTGTGGGGGACTCTAATGACTCGTCAGCACCCTGGCAGTGGGTTTAACCACAAACCGTCAGCGGCACTAGCTATGCGTAACGGCTGCCCATGGACTGACCTCAAGGGTGGCCGAGGAGCGAACTCAAGGGAGACCGATGAGCGAACTCCTCCGAAAACCCTACTGAGCCTAACAGTGACAATGTATATACAGTCCGGTCCGTTCGTCAATGAGTATCGCATATCTGTCTAGGGGGCTAGTAACGTCAGACCCCCAATAGCAGTATAAGTCGTATCGGAGTGAAGCCCAAATACACCCTGAGATACTACTGGAGTACCTACCAGTAAATCTCCTACCATGGCCATGGATTTGTGTAATGGCTCTCCTAGACACAGCACGATCTCGCCCCCAATACCGGGAGAGACGAATCCCCTGCCGATCCGCTCACGTGCCTCCATATGGCTCGGGACTGTACCCAAAAGCTACCTGTTTGCACGACTCCTTTGAGCCGTGGTAGGGTAGAAATCAAAGCACAATGGGAACTCACATGAGACAAATGACGACCTCAGGTCGATGAACTAACCTGTACACATGTCACCAGGGAACTGCTATCTGACGGTAGATATAATACTAACTAGCAGATTCCCGGCGAGTCCTGTCCGGTGTACTCATAACCCAATGAGCACCTGTATACATCTTAGGTGATCCAACTGACACCAGTGGCTTGTGAGACCGGCCACCGCCCCTCGTCGGGGTCTCGACTGTACACACTAGTCTACTCCGGAGTATCGATGCCCTGTCTCGAAACTCCCACGACTAGGGACTACAATTAAGGATATGCATATAAACTACCCAACTCTCACGTATATGATCGCCATCATACTGTTGGTAGTAAAGCAAGATCCTAAGGGCTCTATCAAAGTGTAACATGCACACGACTGATAAAGGCAAACCAGATAGCATACTATCATTTCGAGTAAGACTGTCCTACCGGGATAGGTCCTCCGCAATCATTGCAATCACGTACCTGCGATCCAATAATTGACTATGAGGGCACTATCTCCAACAATCTCCCACTTGCACTCAAGGCTAATATTGCGATGTCGACTACTCATAGCCCGTGTGAAACCGAACATCCAACTCCTCTACTAATCAGTTTCACAAAGCCCGTTTGTAAAACTATTGTGTTCGAGAAATAGCCTCAGTGAGTGGATCCGCCTAGAAGTATCTTTCTATATCTCTCTTAATCTCAAGTTCGCGGAGAAAACCATCTCCCGAATTGAGTAGTACCTGTCTTGGAATATGTCTGGATATCTGATGGGACCTTAGTTCATAAATGAACTCCATATCCAAACTTCTTAGACTGTATGGATCACTGAACCTAATCAGTATCCGGCACCATGCCACCCACAGTATCCTCTGGAACCACCTGTCCATAATACTGTCCCTCGTCAGAGGGAAAACTAAAAACTCTGACAATCACTCTATCATCCATGTCACCTTTGAAGCCTGGAATGATAACCGTCTCCCGAAAGAGGCTGCCGTTATCAAATCCGTAGAACATGTACCAATGTTCTAAAACTGCTTCCTTATGTTTCTCCAGGATTGGATTAATACAAACTTATTGCATCTAGTGCAAAAACAACATTTGGTGCGGTACTTGACATCTCATGATTGACTCAATTGCCTAAGCAAGTGATCTGCCAATCATGCACATCCCTCTCCCCTTTAGTCTGTAAGACACCTTTAGAGAGGGTGACTCCATCACCTGTAGGTACACCACCATGCTAGGAGTCAACTATTCCAAAAACCATTAGAATATCTGTCAAAGTATCCACATTGGGAAACTACCCAAATCCAGATCTAAAACCATAGATCTAGAAACCAGAATGTCAAATATTATATCCATATCCTGTCTGGAGAAACAACTGTGTGACGACCACAGTTCAACCGATCGTAGTATAGGAATTTTACTTCCTACTCTGTGTATGTCATCCAGATACCATGACATCACACCCTACTACCTTCTTAACAGATCCATCCCCTATTCTGATTGAAGTCAAAACCATGACTGTCACATCAAAATTAGATGATCTATCTCCGCTATAACTGCTCAAGTCTATAAATAGATACAAGCTACTTGCCCACTATGCTTCCGTTGCTCCCACTGACTACGACAACCCTCCTACCGGGTCTCATATCCTGGAACAACAGTAGTGTCAAGTCTGGGTAGATAAGAACCTCCCTGTCACCGTCTCTGAGGCTACCGAAGTACCTCTCGGGCGTCTGAGGTTACCTACCATACCAGCGGAGTGGCTATTGGAATGTCAAACCTGATTGAATGTATAGGTCCTATTAAATTTTCCGTAATCGTTTACGGTTCTGGAATCACTTCCAGTTCTACCATGCTCCCACTACTGTTTTCTGAAAAAGATCCATTTTTACTAAAATTGTGGCGAGTCAAGAACAATATCACTATTGATCTTCCAAATAGTAGAATATCAACCCTCGTCATAGCCAGGGTCAACCCACAAACAGCCATTACAGAAACGTGCCCTGAGTTATCCAGAATCTGGTTTTAATCATAAGCTGGACAACTCCCCGTACCTTAACTTCTTTTAAGGTACGAACTATTCTATATCCAATATAGAAACTTTGGCACTTATTTAATCGGAACCATATTCTATCCATGCATCTGTCTCCAGTGCATATCAACTTAATGGAAAGAGGCTAATCAGCATTACTCAACTTAGGAATCCATCCAATTATGAGTAACCTGAAAGAGAAACACGTTTCTCAAAACCATCACTATCATCTGAATACTAATCACAAGAATCTACATCTTCGATCTCTTTGAAGAATCCCGATACTTGTGATACCTGGTTCTCTACTTTATTCTTATACCCACAACTTCTCAAAACTTAGACTATGTATTTCTACGAAACACTTGTCTAAAAACTAGAGAAGTTATAAGTAAACAGAACAAAGCACGAGAACCTACCCCTTTGTCCTGAAGGACACTTGGACAACATACAATACTCTGTATAAGTCCGCTGAGTTGAACAACTCAAAACCTGTGCGTTGTAAGTGGAAAACTGTACCCTGGCGATTTCCTCAAATATCACCAATTACAACGAATTCCGATATAATGAGGATGATCACCTAATTCCCAATATCTTACTCCCACTCATCATCTGTAAAACCATACAGATTATGAGAATGAAACCTGGTAAATACATACCCTTGGAGTAAGTGTCTAATCGGGAAAACAGTTTTTCTTTTAACAATGCACTAAAACATGAAAAATGTTTCGTAGGGGTATCCTGGTATTCATAGTAATACCTCTTTCATAATCCAATTCATGACTTCAACCGTATATTTTATTGCCATCTCTCCAAATCCCCTTTATTTGTCTTTAGTCGTTACCTTCTGTACACCATCGTTAGGCTAACTGGTTTTCTTCCTTCCCTACCGTTTGGCACCAGCCTATGGTTTGGAAGAAGACTATCCAGTAAGCATAATAGGTGTACCCTCCTAAACCAAGGAGTACTCGCATCTCGAGAGAAGGTGACGATAAAAGACAATTGAATAATACCTTATTCTTTTAAAGGTGAAATAGGAGTGGCGATGAAGTACGCGGTTTTGATCGTGAATGATATAAGTTGCAATTTAGTTTGCCCTCTTTCTAATCCCTTTATTTTGTCTTTACATATTACCTTCTGCACACCCTACTTAGGCTAATTGGTTTTCTTCATTCCCTACCTTTCGGCACCAGCCTATGGTTTGGAATAAGACTATCCAATAAGCGTAATAGGTGTACTCTCCTAAACCAAGGAGCTCTCGCAACCTGAGAGAAGGTGATAATAAAAGACAACTGAATAAACCAATTCTATTTCTCCTGAACCTGGATCCATCCCCGAAGAAGTCCCTTCGAGTTCGTATATAACCATACGATGGATCTATCCAATGGAAGTGGATATCCGTAGTAATACGGGTGTTCTGAGAAATGCAAAGGGTAAAAGAAGGAGTGGCAATGACTTATGCAACTCAGACAATCCAAAAGCCAGTATTTTAAGAAGGTTCGGTCAACCTGGTTACTGAGTCATAGTCTAGGGTCGGTCAAAGGTCGCTGCCAAAGAGAGAGAGAGAGAAGAAACACTCTGCGTGCACTCTATCCTAGATCAGAATGGTCATCAATTTATCTAATCCGGAAACCTCCCACTGTCCTGTCAAATTCTCCTCCAAACCTAAAGAAGAATCAATCGGGATCACCCGAAGAGTAAACCAACTCATCAGTGGGAATCAGGATCCAACTCTCATCGCATGATAACGTGATGGAATGCATCCACGTTACTCATACTCCAGAAGGTATCCGCATACTCGGCAAGTTTCAGTTTCTTTAGAAACTCCTGATATGGTTTTTGCCCCATGCTCTTATGATCGTGACTAAGGGCCAGCCCACCATAAGTCACATGTCAAGTTCTTCCCATCATTATCTTGTTAATTTGAACCCACCCGTACTCGCCCTTGACTAAGGGCCAACAAGGCTGTACGACTGTCCCAAACCAACTCATCTATCTATGCAACATGTGAACACCCCAGCAGCTACCAATCACTATGTCCTAGCTAAGGGCTAGACCAACATAGCTTGAATACTACTGACCATCCATATGAAATGACGGAGGGCTCCGGCTGGTTTTTGGCGAAAAACCTTTAGCGTAGTGAACTTGATATCGCTGAAGGAACCTGATAGCTTTTTAAAATATAGTGGCGAAAACCTTTTGCTAAAGAGGTCACTCCCGGTAAAGGGATCTCGGCTCTTTCCTCGTGGAATGAGGTGCAGGATATTCCACTGAATACCGCTATGCAAAGCAACATGTAATCGACTATAGTGAAGTTATTACCCTGACGCAAACTTCTGTCCAAGGGGTCTTTCCCGGTGAAGGGATATCAGCCCTTGCCTCGTCGAATGAGGTGCTGGATATTCACACCGAATACCGCTATGCATAACAAAAGAAAACGTCTTTGCAATAACACCTTTTTAAAATTGTTCCAACAACTCAAACAGGTTTGTTTTTAACTTTGCATTGATCAGAATCAACGCAGTCCCATCATCAATCACACCAGAAAAGAACGAAAATAAAATGTACGTATATGCCATCCGCATTCGTCACTGGGTCCCGTCATAACCCGTTAGGTTACTTAACTAACGACAGAGCGGGGACTGGACTAGCGCGGGTGTAAAACATATACAACATCTAATAGTATATAAACCAATATACATAATCGCTCCAGGCGTGATAGTATGCAACATTACAGAAAAGTAATAAGCATCACAGAACAATACAGATAATCTGGGATCCCCGAGTTTCACAGAGCCGCTGCTGAAACTCGACGTTCCCCTGTCGTGTGGATAGCCTGTGCAATGAAACCTAGACCCCTACGGGTGCGGCAAGTTATCCGCCAAAACCTGAAGCGAGGTAGTCCCCACAGCATAGTGAATGGAACACCCGGCACTTCACGGAATCCGGTAAATTGAGCACCCCTCCTTGGGTCAACCTGTACCCCCTACGAGTGCGGCGAATAGTCTGCCAATTCTGAAGTGGGGCCCCTCTGCCTCTCAAAGCCATGAGATGCGGACCCGTTGCTTTCTCGAACCCGGCTATCCGTGCACTCCGTCGCGGGGCAAAACCTAGTACAGTAATGAAAAATAGTACAGTAGGTACATCAACCGCAACCTGGTCGTGCCCCAAAAGAATATTATACAACAGGCAGTGACGGCTGTCCACATGTTGGACGCTCGCCCCGCAATATCAAATGTACAAATAAACTCAAACTGTACTACCATTGCACACTGCTATCCACCACGACAAATCCGCAACATCACAGCACAACACAGAACATCAACGCGAATGTCACGTTCGCAAACCCGTCTAAAAGAACTATAGCAATCAGACGCGGTTTACCGATCAAATGACATTCCCGGTCGGAGATATAATGTAAGCACTGTAAACTAACGTGTTTAAATTTCGATCGACCAAAGACCAAATTTCAAAAAGTGGGCCCCACTGCTTACTGGTGAACAGTAACAAAATCTGGGCCAAAACTTTATATTCCAAAAACCCCAAAATCAATCAAAGAACCCACTGTCCAAATTTGGGAGCACGTGCTCCCCACGTGGCCGCGGTTGCGCGGCCAAACCATGGGTTTGGCCGCTCTTCCGCGGCAGCCTGGAGGGATCACGACCCCAAATTTGGTCGTGGTTCTTAGAATTCCCTGCAAGGATTTTTAAGACATCCAGAAATAATTTTTGAGACCGTTTAAAATCAACAGAAACTGTCGGGTAGGAATTTTGCAATTTTTGTTTTCCGGTCGGATCGATGTTTTAAACGCGTTAGCACAAGTTAGCATAGCAAAATGGTTAGGCTCTGATACCACTGTAAGTCTACGCTAGCGCCCCGGCCGTCTACAGACGCCAAATGCGGAACAAAAACTTTTAACTTGGCGCTATCGTATACTTTAACCCGGATCTGCCATTATTGCTAAACTAACAAACTGTAAAGAGTGTAGGAATGTTATACCGAACGATCCGAGTCCTTCGTTCTTCAACCATCATCACACGCTCCGTTGCGGCTGCTCCGATCTCGTCGATCTCCGATCTCCTCGTCGAGGTGGCACCACATGTTCGGTTCTTTAAACGGGCTCCCGCCTCTGACTCGAGGCAACTCGATCGTCAAGTTTGCTAAAAGAGACGACCAAGAATGATGTAGAGAATGAGTAGATGACTTTGTCTCACTTCGTCCAAATCCGTGAACGATCGGTTAATGAAGTTGCCGTGGAAATCGGGTGATGGAATGAAATGAACTGTGAATTCCATACACCCCAAAACTATCATATCTTTTCTAACCGAATGAAAACTCAAGTGAGAGTGTGTGTATGAGGAGAGAGAGGGGGCCGGCCTCATATAGGAAGAGGGGGGTGACCGTAGGAGAGGGGGGTGACCACAAGCAAAAGATATTATCATAACAAATATCCTAAGGAAAACAAAACCACTAATAACAAAGCATGAGTCATTAGGCTAGTCATCAAAAACAATAATGACACCATTAATGCCTAATGAGTCATGAAGCCACTTCATCACTTCTAGAAGCTTCTAGAATGATGACTCACTCCATCTGAAGAAAAGATAAATCCGTCTTTAACAGAATGTTAAAAGACGGCTGATAGAAAACTGGAAACTGGCAACTTCCAAAAGTAATCCTGAAACGACTTTCAGGATAACCCCGAAACTGTATAAATATACCCGCATTTGTATTACGACCGAATACAAATGCAACTGAGACAAAGATATTATACCTACTCAATATAATACTCAGATCCGGCTTAAACTAAAGCCGACCAGTATCATCTGTCCGAAAATCGACACGTGCGTAAACGCACGTGCATTTTCCGAACCCTGCCATAAAACCATACGGCCTCTACAACGTTTCGCCCGAACTTGGGAAACTGTCTGTGGGGGACTCTAATGACTCGTCAGCACCCTGGCAGTGGGTTTAACCACAAACCGTCAGCGGCACTAGCTATGCGTAACGGCTGCCCATGGACTGACCTCAAGGGTGGCCGAGGAGCGAACTCAAGGGAGACCGATGAGCGAACTCCTCCGAAAACCCTACTGAGCCTAACAGTGACAATGTATATACAGTCCGGTCCGTTCGTCAATGAGTATCGCATATCTGTCTAGGGGGCTAGTAACGTCAGACCCCCAATAGCAGTATAAGTCGTATCGGAGTGAAGCCCAAATACACCCTGAGATACTACTGGAGTACCTACCAGTAAATCTCCTACCATGGCCATGGATTTGTGTAATGGCTCTCCTAGACACAGCACGATCTCGCCCCCAATACCGGGAGAGACGAATCCCCTGCCGATCCGCTCACGTGCCTCCATATGGCTCGGGACTGTACCCAAAAGCTACCTGTTTGCACGACTCCTTTGAGCCGTGGTAGGGTAGAAATCAAAGCACAATGGGAACTCACATGAGACAAATGACGACCTCAGGTCGATGAACTAACCTGTACACATGTCACCAGGGAACTGCTATCTGACGGTAGATATAATACTAACTAGCAGATTCCCGGCGAGTCCTGTCCGGTGTACTCATAACCCAATGAGCACCTGTATACATCTTAGGTGATCCAACTGACACCAGTGGCTTGTGAGACCGGCCACCGCCCCTCGTCGGGGTCTCGACTGTACACACTAGTCTACTCCGGAGTATCGATGCCCTGTCTCGAAACTCCCACGACTAGGGACTACAATTAAGGATATGCATATAAACTACCCAACTCTCACGTATATGATCGCCATCATACTGTTGGTAGTAAAGCAAGATCCTAAGGGCTCTATCAAAGTGTAACATGCACACGACTGATAAAGGCAAACCAGATAGCATACTATCATTTCGAGTAAGACTGTCCTACCGGGATAGGTCCTCCGCAATCATTGCAATCACGTACCTGCGATCCAATAATTGACTATGAGGGCACTATCTCCAACAGGTAGGTAGTAGTCCCTCTGCCGGGCTCACCGTCTATCACACAGCGAAACCGTTCTCGCCCCGGGGTACCATACCGGGTCCACCATGTACCCATAATCGGCCTCAACCGCCTCCTCGACTCGGGTTTTTATATATCACTCTAGCACCGAGAAAACACATGGTGGACGCACCGAAATATCATATCAAGGGAACCGGGTTTTTAAATGATTACATATTTGAAATAGCCACGGTTCCCAAATCCAAAAATCACATATAATCCAAACCAAAATGTAAGTCACTAATCTGATATGATATATGCGTCAAACATAAATATCATGTCAAGTCACATATAGATGAACTACAATATAATGATCAGATGTGATATAAGCATCAAATATGAGCATCAAGTCATGTCACATATAAATGAGCTACAATATAATGATCAGATGTGATATAAGCATCAAATATGAGTATCAAGTCATGTCACATACAAATGAGCTACAATATAATGATCAGATGTGATATAAGCATCAAATATGAGTATCAAGTCTTGTCACATATAAATGAGCTACAATATAATGATCAGATGTGATATAAGCATCAAATATGAGTATCAAGTCATGTCACAAATAAATGAGCTGCGATATTATGATGCGATGTGACATAAGCATCAAATATGAGTATCAAGTCATGTCACATATAAATGAGCTGCCATATTATGATGCGATGTGACATATGTATCAGGTATGAATATCAAGTCAAAATCATATATGTTTGTGTACAGGTCTATGTGTACAATATGCCATGCGGAAATCATACCATGAATGCAGCAGTACTACAGTGTAGTGGCATAGCAATTATCGATGATGAAGTGTGTGAGCCGGCAATCAGTGTACGTGGAACATACGCATCATCGATAATGGTGCTGGTGTCCTAACAGCATGATGGTAATTTAACAATAAGCACAAGTAATTCCTTGCAAATAGTATAAACGGGTGCAATCGAAATAATCAACGCAACAGTGAAGAATCTAACTCAAAAGCTATATCATGCAGCCTTACCTTTTGAAATAAGACGAATCGGGGTCTTTGGTAAAACAAGGGCTACGGTGTTTAGAAAATAGACGCTACACATTTGAAAATATCCGTAAAATCCCCTTTTTCCTATCTTGCAATATTCCCGATTCGTTAGTTTTGAAATAGGTATGACTCGGGTCTAGTCTAACATCTACTATGCAACTACTGATCTAAGTATCAAGCAAGTCTGGAGGGGTATGGAAACCACCTAATTCTGAGTCGATATGCATATATATAGTCGGTGATTCCGCCTCAGTAGTATCGCGTACGATACAATGTATCCTGTGACCTCCTCAAGTCATGAGTGCGGATCTATCGTCAATGTAAAGCTCGTACGGTAAATCGTCGTACGGCATCCCAATAACTGGGTAAGGGTCAAATCACATTCCTCTTACTAAGTATCAGGTATCATTATCATCATATGACATAATCTGGGGTACTACTCTAAGTCTAGTATAGCTGATACCATCTATAAGTATGAATGCGGGGGTAAACACACATCCCAAGCCCGCAAGAATCACATGTCATATCCCAAATATGCATCATATCAAATCACCTATCTTGCGGCACAAGGCCCAATATCATCGACTCATCACCAACGTCATCAATTATCATCCACCAAGGGTAGGTATAAGAAATATACAAGTGTAGGCGTGTAGGTGCAATTCTATCCTAGGGCTCGCAACTAAGAACTACACTAATCACTTCTAACCCTAACTAACCATAATACTTCTAACACAAAGCTACAACACACTATAACTATCATATATCCACTATATATAGTATACTAACTACGGACTGCGGGGGTGCTATATGCCATCCGCCCGACTTCCCCTGTAGATATAATCTACTCACCTTGCATCATCATTTGCAGACGTCACCATGCATTTGCTCGTCGTCCCGAAGTCTTCATGGGTACCTACACATCAACATATCGTGTATGCGCATTAAAACCAAATCCAAGCTAAAACGGCGCATGAAATCCAAAACGATACGACAAGGGGCCTATAGGTGAGAACCCATGGCACGCCTTCAAAACCATCAATAAATCCTCTATATCGTCGTATAAACGCCAAATAGTCGAGGTAAAACGAAACACACCAATGCAGAAATGAAAATACGGAATACGGAAACTAAAGTCCAAAACAGCAACTCATGAAATGTGTTCCAGATTTTACCCCAGGTCACTTTTTACAAATCTATATATACCAGGGGCCTAAACTAACAATGTAGGAGCTACAGAACCAATACGAGCCAAGAAGGTGGGACCCAGGCCGCAATTGGCGGCCAAAAGGGGAAAATTGGCGGCCGAGAAATGGAGTTGGGGGCTAGGGTCTTGGGGTTAGCTTCCTGGGTGCCTGCACATATCTCTATCCACTCAATATTATTTTAGGAGTCTCGGGGTGATAGCAGATTCAAGTTAACCTGCACAGATTTCACAATTTCCACGATATCGGTTTCTAAAATTCGTATTTCTGGTTCTAGCTTCAGGTTTTGGGTTCCAATTCATGCACTAGGGTGTTTACAAGTCCTCTACTGAGCTCAATTTCACATTACAACTCAAGTTTCTCTCAACCCTAACTAGGTTTTCATCAAGTCCATAATATCACACAATATCGATATAATCTTAACTTGGGGTTAAAGGAAAAGCTACAATTTAGCTAATGGTCCAGAAATTACCTCAATTGGCAACTCAAGAACTTTCTTGAGTTGCCCTCTAGTGGCCAAATCCATGCTTTCTTAGTCCATCTTGTAGATCTCGAGCTTGTGCATATTTTTAATGAAAGGGACATTGGATTTTGGTGAAGTTTTTGAGATGATTTGAGGGATTGAAGGTGGAGGAAGGGGGAGGAAGAGGCAGCAGCAGCAAGCAAAGGGAGAGGGAGAGAAATGAGGGGGAGAAATGGCTAAGGGTTTGGTCAATGGTTCACCCATACCTCTCTTTCACCAACCCCATTCTTTATCCTTTTCTTTTCTTTTTCTTTTAATTCCAAAACCCTTCTCACACGAATAGTGACCCAAATGAAAACCATGGCTAGAAAAAGTACAAGTGTAGAAAAGAAGTGATATGTGCATGTTTTGCACAAAATTGCCAAAAAACCCGATTAGTGATTTTAATCGCGATTAGCACTAAATTGGTGTCAAACTAATCATAAAAACTTAAAAATGTCATAATTCACTAATTTACCCTATTTTAGAATTTTCCAAAATTTTTCATAATTTTTCTAACATTTTTCCTATTTATTTGCATTTAATTATAGATTTAATATTAAAATAATCAATAAAATAATATTAAATTATAAAAATTCCCAAAATTAATATTTTATATTTTTGAAAATGTTACAATCTACCCCCCTTAAAGAAATTCGGTCCCCGAATTTAAATTTAAACCCCCACTACTAAAACAATTTCAGTAATAATCCATTTGTCGGGGCTCCGAAAAAATCAACACATAGAGAATATCATAAAAAAAATGTACTACTCTACTAGCAATCAATCCACAAAATGCATATATAAGAATATCCTATGCGTCTGGTGCGCAAGGAATCAAAATCCATATATGTGTCAAACAGGTGTATAAAACAACATCTAGGTGCAACGGGTGTGCACGAAACATCTGTCGTAGGCAACGTGGGTACCTGACAGAAAAAAAATCAGGTGCATATGAAATGCACGAAGAATTCCGATTTAGTGCATCTGGCGTGCACCAAAATCGTATATCAAAACACTAAAGGTGCATGAAAACTACGCTGGAAGTGCAAATCAAATCACTGAATACGATGGGCATGAAATCTCAATCAATATCTCAAATGTAATAACTCAGCGCAAAATATATAAATATCCAGTGGGTGCATGAAACCAATATCATAAAACTCAGTCATCAAAACTAAATCATGCAAACAGAACGCCCAAAATGCCGAAATCCAAAATGACGGATACGTGATAATCAAATCACAAAATCACAAATCAAAAATACCGTCGTCGGTAGTTCCTCCTTCGAGGTCGAGAAGGAGTCGGTGCAATCCACTGCTAGCAACGCAGGATATCTACGTGCCTCTTGCTCACGGTCTGGCGTCCTCTTACTCTGGGTCCTTATCTTCTCTGCGGATTTCCTATCTCGCAGTGAATCGGCCCATCGGCCCCTGTCAGGTGTGCTAACGGGGACGATTCCGTTCTGGCACTTCTCTGGTCACCTCTCGGTCAACCCTCATGACTACTCGTAAGGCAGCATATCACTGGCGTCGGCCTCTGGCTCTCTGAATGCACGTCACACATCTGATCCTGGGTGCAAACATCATTGCAGCAATGTCCTGGAAGGAATCCTGCTCAAGGTCTCTTCCAATCATGCCTACGCCGATCTGTACAAAGGCTGGCTTTCCTGCACAACCTCTTCTCGCTTGATAGACATCTGTGTCCTCAGCACAACCTTTTCTCGGAAATTGGTCACATTCCAACGTCTCTGTAAGCATATCAGGTCTCTAGTCTCGACGGGAAGTAATGACAGCTCGTCAGCGTCTCACACGAACCTCTGGTTCCACTTGTCTCCATCGTCGTCCACTATGACGTCACGCCAAGCTACCTTGCACTGCACCGTTCTCGGCCACGGCCAATCTGAAGTCTCTCGCACGGACTCGAAATCGCGTACTCTGTAGCTTCACCATTCTGTAGAAGATGTCAGGCCGAACAGATCCTCGGGAACACGTCCCAACCATCGGAGGAATACTCGTCACTCGTCCGCCCTTGATCAATTCGCAACGCATCTGGGTAAGTTCCTTTATCCGAATCTGATCAACTACCTCGTCGACAATGCCGAACTCTGTCCTGCTGGGTGTGCGCAACACGACCACTCCCGGGTCTAGGTCTTCTCGTATCGTTCTCCAGAAGGGTCCTGTCGAGGTTCCTTTCTCAAATCTCATACCTGCCGAATTGCCCGGAAGTCATCATCCAATGCTGAAGCTAATTCTTATTCCGGAACGGCTGCATACTTATCGCGCTTCTTTCTGGAAGATATATCCATATACCACACCTCGGGGTGGATAACACATCTCTAATGTCAGCGGAGTGGGACGTCATCTCGTCGAAACCTCGTACGAACTCTCTACTCTACATTGCTCAATATCGACTGATTCGGACCTAACTCATCGTGGCTACACGAACTGCGCTCCGACGGCTATGCTCGCATCTGGAGTCTCCCAAGCAGTGTCCCATCACGATATCCGAAAGATGTCGAACCATCCGATCGACTCGTCAGATCCTCATAATCCCCCAAGAGCTCACATCTCGGGTATAGTTTAATAGTATCGAGTACATGCCACAGCGTCGGTGGTCCAGCCGTAGAAGGGCAAACCCAAGCCTCACCAATGGCGCCGAGGAACTGCCGCAAACCCTAAGGTTCAAAGGCTTTCACACGGTCATTAAGTCGAGTTAGGGTTTCATTCTTCTAGAGGGTCCATAGAATCACCTGCATGTCTTTCCGTATACTTTAAACTTGGAAAATAGGCTCCTGACATTCGATCGTCTCAATCGACTTTCAACGAACCTGCGTGAAGTCGTCTCTAGCTGGAAACAATCTATCTGATGACCTCGCATCGGTAACGAACGAACCACATGTCCTAGTCATTCATCCTCAGATGACTAGCGACTCGCTATCATCTCTCTGAGTATATGCTCACGCTGCAACAGCTCCAATCATCTGGGCGATATCTCATCATTTGCAGCAACAACTGGTTTATGCACCTGTACGCCGAACAATGCCTCAATCCTCCAGGAAGGGCAATACATAGGCGGTCATCTCTGAATCGGTCTGCTCTAGATCTGAGTAAGATTCTCCACACTGGAATTCTTCAACTCAACTGGGCTCGCTCTGGCGCAAAATCGGACGAATCACCTTCGTCTCTCAAATCGGTTAGACTAGCTATCATCTGTCGCATATCTGCCTGAAAGCTCCGGCAATCTCAGCTCGTAAGCCCCACAAGCAACATCCTGTCGATCTCAGCAACAGCTGGTCCATCTGTCTGCACGGTAGGCGACATCACAATCTCTAAGGTATGCTGTACATCAACAGTCCTCTTTCAACAGGCAGCTCTAACAATGGCCCGATCATCCGGTGCACATCCAAGCACTCGCATCCACTAGAGGTCACAATCACCAATACTAACTCGAGACATTCCCATGTCACCAGAAAACACAATGGTCGGCCCTCGTACCAAACGAGCTCACACCGGCCGTAACCCTAGCAGCAGCCCAAACTGCGCTCAAACATGGTGACAGGAATCTCAATCGAGTATCAAAGAGAGCACATCAGTGGCAAGAAGGGAAACAACAGATCCAAAGTGGATACATGATCATAGGAAGGAACAACATCAATGAAGATATGATCATGAACTAATAGAATCGGGGATCTCAAATGGATGTATAATCCTGGATATAAAGAGAATCACTGATCTCGAAGAATGTGCACATCCTAAGGTTCCTTAAGCGGAGTGGCGTGTCGTAAGTATGCCGCGGAACATACCAACGGTACGTCACTCTACTTTAGTCACCTATTCCATCAACCAAGGGTCATCCTACGCGAAGAAAGTTCGGGTCTAATACCCCCTCGACCAAGTCTAAGTTCTGTAAGGTCAAGCCTAAGTTCCGTATATATATAAACGCCCTAGGCTCCACATAGTCAAACTTAGACTCGAACCAAGGTCAACCTAGCGCTCTGATAGCAACTTTGTCACGACCCAAAAGAGCACGTGACTGGCCCTTGAACCATATGAAGCCTATAGGACTCCATCTGATCCAAGTAAGCCAAAAGCCCAGAAATCTAAAACCATTTTCAAGAATAAGTAAGGAAACTGGTTTAAAGAAGTGAAGAAAACATGTTTGAAATCAAGGTTTTTAAATAACTAAGCCGAAGGTGCGTTTTAAAAACAGTAATTCTTTTGTAAAAATTTCGGCAGAGTTTCTTTTGTAAAACTGGCCCCGAATGGGGTACAACAAGAATGACAATATATATGCAATGATAAAGGCATCCCCAAGCGGGAGCTAGCTCTTCGTCAATAGACGGTCACAACCACACATGCAACAATAATATACAACGCCAAGTGGCGAGGATCAAATTCAAAAGAAAGCTCAAAAGCAACAAGAAAACCGTAATACTTCTAAGCGCGACTCTAAGGTCGAATAATACATCACTAAAATCTAGGTCTGAAACAATATACAAGTTTTAGTTGATGGAAATTCTAGATACAATGAATAAAATGAATACAATGGTGGTTCTTGATGCGTAAGAATCCACCTACCAAAAGCAAGCCACCCGCAAGAAAGTAGTGTGCCAGAAATGCCGCAATAAAACTTGTACGGCAGAACCTGCAAGAACTGTGGCACAACGGGGGTGAGTTGCCAACTCGTGATTAGAAACATCTACAAGCAGAAACCGAATGCAAGACATAAACCTAAGTCAACAATCAGTAATAATCCACAAGAGTACATTTGAGTGTGATAAGGTGGCTAGGTAACATCTAAATATGTATGTAGTGCCAGGTACTCAAGTAATAACATGTCATGAATGTAAGGTATGCTGTATGAAGTAAATATGATGAAGTATCAAGTGATATCAATACACATATATTAGCGTCCCATACCACTAATATTGGTGTAAGGGTATATATAACAGCGCCCTCATACCCTGTTATATATACAAATGAAGTATGATAAGTGTAAATCCAGTCTGAATATGAATCATGTCTATATATAATCAAGGTCTGTATGTATGTGGAACCCGTCCACTCGTCACCCACTGACAATAAGCATCATGTATGCAATATGAGGATGTAAACAAATCATGGTAAAACATCATGAAACCCGTGCCAAGCATCGACACGTAAATCCTCATCCATATGGGGCTCCGTCTGCGGTATCGGCCCTCGGCCCCGGCAGTACGGGTCAACCCATGTCCATCTCTGGGCTCCGTCTGCGGTATCGGCCCTCGGCCCCGGCAGTACGGGTCAGCCCATATCCATCTCTCAACTCCGGTCGGTATTCTCCAGATATCGCCGAGCTTAAATACAATCACCGGTAGGTAGTAGTCCCTCTGCCGGGCTCACCGTCTATCACACAGCGAAACCGTTCTCGCCCCGGGGTACCATACCGGGTCCACCATGTACCCATAATCGGCCTCAACCGCCTCCTCGATTCGGGTTTTTATATATCACTCTAGCACCGAGAAAACACATGGTGGACGCACCGAAATATCATATCAAGGGAACCGGGTTTTTAAATGATTACATATTTGAAATAGCCACGGTTCCCAAATCCAGAAATCACATATAATCCAAACCAAAATGTAAGTCACTAATCTGATATGATATGTGCGTCAAACATAAATATCATGTCAAGTCACATATAGATGAGCTACAATATAATGATCAGATGTGATATAAGCATCAAATATGAGCATCAAGTCATGTCACATATAAATGAGCTACAATATAATGATCAGATGTGATATAAGCATCAAATATGAGTATCAAGTCATGTCACATACAAATGAGCTACAATATAATGATCAGATGTGATATAAGCATCAAATATGAGTATCAAGTCATGTCACATATAAATGAGCTACAATATAATGATCAGATGTGATATAAGCATCAAATATGAGTATCAAGTCATGTCACATATAAATGAGCTGCGATATTATGATGCGATGTGACATAAGCATCAAATATGAGTATCAAGTCATGTCACATATAAATGAGCTGCGATATTATGATGCGATGTGACATATGTATCAGGTATGAATATCAATTCAAAATCATATATGTTTGTGTACAGGTCTATGTATACAATATGCCATGCGGAAATCATACCATGAATGCAGCAGTACTACAGTGTAGTGGCATAGCAATTATCGATGATGAAGTGTGTGAGCCGGCAATCAGTGTACGTGGAACATATGCATCATCGATAATGGTGCTGGTGTCCTAACAACATGATGGTAATATAACAATAAGCACAAGTAATGCCATGCAAATAGTATAAACGGGTGCAATTGAAATAATCAACGCAACAGTGAAGAATCTAACTCAAAAGCTATATCATGCAGCCTTGCCTTTTGAAATAAGACGAATCGGGGTCTTTGGTAAAACAAGGGCTACGGTGTTTAGAAAATAGACGCTACACATTTGAAAATATCCGCAGAATCCCCTTTTTCCTATCTTGCAATATTCCCGATTCGTTAGTTTTGAAATAGGTATGACTCGGGTCTAGTCTAACATCTACTATGCAACTACTGATCTAAGTATCAAGCAAGTCTGGAGGGGTATGGAAACCACCTAAATCTGAGTCGATATGCATATATATAGTCGGTGATTCCGCCTCAGTAGTATCGCGTACGATACAATGTATCCTGTGACCTCCTCAAGTCATGAGTGCGGATCTATCGTCAATGTAAAGCTCGTACGGTAAATCGTCGTACGGCATCCCAATAACTGGGTAAGGGTCAAATCACATTCCTCTTACTAAGTATCAGGTATCATTATCATCATATGACATAATCTGGGGTACTACTCTAAGTCTAGTATAGCTGATACCATCTATAAGTATGAATACGGGGGTAAACACACATCCCAAGCCCGCAAGAATCACATGTCATATCCCAAATATGCATCATATCAAATCACCTATCTTGCGGCACAAGGCCCAATATCATCGACTCATCACCAACGTCATCAATTATCATCCACCAAGGGTAGGTATAAGAAATATACAAGTGTAGGCGTGTAGGTGCAATTCTATCCTAGGGCTCGCAACTAAGAACTACACTAATCACTTCTAACCCTAACTAACCATAATACTTCTAACACAAAGCTACAACACACTATAACTATCATATATCCACTATATATAGTATACTAACTACGGACTGCGGGGGTGCTATACGCCATCCGCCCGACTTCCCCCTGTAGATATAATCTACTCACCTTGCATCATCATTTGCGGACGTCACTATGCATTTGCTCGTCGTCCCGAAGTCTTCATGGGTACCTACACATCAACATATCGTGTATGCGCATTAAAACCAAATCCAAGCTAAAACGGCGCATGAAATCCAAAACGATACGACAAGGGGCCTATAGGTGAGAACCCATGGCACGCCTTCAAAACCATCAATAAATCCTCTATATCGTCGTATAAACGCCAAATAGTCGAGGTAAAACGAAACACACCAATGCAGAAATGAAAATACGGAATACGGAAACTAAAGTCCAAAACAGCAACTCATGAAATGTGTTCCAGATTTTACCCCAGGTCACTTTTTACAAATCTATATATACCAGGGGCCTAAACTAACAATGTAGGAGCTACAGAACCAATACGAGCCAAGAAGGTGGGACCCAGGCCGCAATTGGCGGCCAAAAGGGGAAAATTGGCGGCCGGGAAATGGAGTTGGGGGCTAGGGTCTTGGGGTTAGCTTCCTGGGTGCCTGCACATATCTCTATCCACTCAATATTATTTTAGGAGTCTCGGGGTGATAGCAGATTCAAGTTAATCTGCACAGATTTCACAATTTCCCCGATATCGGTTTCTAAAATCTGTATTTCTGGTTCTAGCTTCAGGTTTTGGGTTCCAATTCATTCACTAGGGTGTTTACAAGTCCTCTACTGAGCTCAATTTCACATTACAACTCAAGTTTCTCTCAATCCTAACTAGGTTTTCATCAAGTCCATAATATCACACAATATCGATATAATCTTAACTTAGGGTTAAAGGAAAAGCTACAATTTAGCTAATGGTCCAGAAATTACCTCAATTGGCAACTCAAGAACTTTCTTGAGTTGCCCCCTAGTGGCCAAATCCATGCTTTCTTAGTCCATCTTGTAGATGTCGAGCTTGTGCACATTTTTAATGAAAGGGACATTGGATTTTAGTGAAGTTTTTGAGATGATTTGAGGGATTGAAGGTGGAGGAAGGGGGAGGAAGTGGCAGCAGCAGCAAGCAAAGGGAGAGGGAGAGAAATGAGGGGGAGAAATGGCTAAGGGTTTGGTCAATGGTTCACCCATACCTCTCTCTCACCAACCCCATTCTTTATCCTTTTCTTTTCTTTTTCTTTTAATTCCAAAACCCTTCTCACAAGAATAGTGACCCAAATGAAAACCATGGCTAGAAAAAGCACAAGTGTAGAAAAGAAGTGATATGTGCATGTTTTGCACAAAATTGCCAAAAAACCCGATTAGTGATTTTAATCGCGATTAGCACTAAATTAGTGTCAAACTAATCACAAAAACTTAAAAATGTCATAATTCACTAATTTACCCTATTTTAGAATTTTCCAAAATTTTTCATAATTTTTCTAACATTTTTCCTATTTATTTGCATTTAATTATAGATTTAATATTAAAATAATCAATAAAATAATATTAAATTATAAAAATTCCCAAAATTAATATTTTATATTTTTGAAAATGTTACAGAAACTCTTAGTTAGGATGTTAGATAGAAGTTTAACCAAGATCCGGGTTATAGGTCCATGTTACCACCTCCGTAAAAATTGTTATTTACTATATTCCGCATTCCCGAAAGTACCGGGAGAGGTAGTATGGACTTACAGAATCCATCTTTTAACATCAATAATCTCAAACAATATACAATCAATATCTGTGTGTATACGTATTCGTATACATAACCACGAACTGCGGGGGTGCTATACGCCATCCACCCGACTTCTCCCCGTAGATATAAATCTACTCACCTGCACTCACTGTGTCGGTATCGATGTCTCCATCATCTTCTGCATCGTCTCGGAATCCACGTGAAGGTACCTACAATGATCAACCATAGCAATGCGTATGAAAATCAAGGCAGAAAACCGATACAGTGCACAGTGTGCTCATAGGTTTGAACCTATGGCCCAAACATGCAAATCCAACAAACAACCCCTGTTGTCGATGTACGAACACCCGACAACTAAATACAAATTCAAATATCAAGAAAGTGCATTTAAAAATATGGAAAACACTGCCTAAAACACACCAAAATGCTCCCAGATTTTCCCCAGATAACAATTAGCCAAAACTGCATATAGGAGGGGTCTAATTTAGTGCAAAATGAGCCCTGGAACAAAAATTGACCGATTCTCCTCTACTCTGGCTGCAAATTGCGGCCAGAATGATTAAATTTGCGGCCGTCGTTTTGAGTTAGGGGCTCGGGTCTTGGTGATAGCTTCCTAGGTGCCTGCACGACTCACTGTCAGCTCAATTTTATTTTTGGTGACCCCGGGTTGCTCCAGATTACAGAACACCTTCACAGATCACACAAACCGACATGAAAAGTTCCGTAATTCCGTATTTTTGGGTTTCCAGTGAGGTTGGTCTGGGTTTCTAGCACTAGGGTGCTTTTATGGTCTCCACTGAACTCAATTTCCCATCACAACTCATAATTTCCTCAAACCCTTACTAGTTTTTCCTAAACTCCACAAAATCACCCAATTTCGATTCTAAACTTGCATAGGGGTATAAGTAATGCTGAAACTAAGCTAATGGTTTAGTAATTACCTCATTTGGCAACTCAAGAATTTTCTTGAGTTGCCCCAAGTGGCCAAAATCCATGCTTCTTTAGTCCAATGTGTAGATCTTGAGCTTGTGTGGATTTTTTGTGAAACCGATATGGGTTTTGGGGTGAATTTCATGGAGAAATGGGGGTTTGAGGGTAGAGGAAGAGGAGGGCAGCAGGAGCAGCAGCAGCTCATGGAAGAGGGGGGGAGAAATGAGAGGAGAAAACATGAGGGAATGGCCAAGCCAACACTCTCACCTACCCCCTCTCTCCCACCATACCTATTTCTTTAATCCTTTTTTTCTTTTCTTTTCCTTTTCTTCTCACTCAAATAGTAACCCAAAAAGTAACATGATAGAAAATGCACAAGTGTAGAAAAACAAGATATGTGCATGTTTTGCACAAACTTGAAAAAACCCGATTAGCGATTTTTAATCGCGATTAGTACTAAATTAGCATATAAATGCTCATAAAAACTTAAAAATGGCATAATTCCATAAAATACCCTATTTTAGAATTTTCCATAATTTTTTTCCAAATTTTTCTCATTTATTATAAATTTAATATTAAAATAATCAATAAAATAATATTAAATTATAAAAATTCCCAAAAATAATATTTTATTATTTTGAAATGTTACAGTTATGCGATTTAGGAAGAGAGGGAAGATCAGTCCCAGATTTGTAGGTCCTTTCGAGATCCTTGAGCGAGTGGGTTCTGTTGCTTATCGTTTGGCGCTCCCGCCCAGTTTTCCGGATGTTCACCCTGTTTTTCATGTGCTGATGCTTCGTAGATACCTTCATGATCCTTCTCACACGATTCAGCACGAGACCGTTCAGCTTAAGCTCGATCTTTCGTTCACCGAGCAGCCGGTAGTTATTTTGGATCGGCAGGTGAAGAAACTTCGGTCAAAGGTCTTGCTATCTGTGAAGGTTCTTTGGCGTAGCCCGACTAGTGAGGAGATCACTTGGGAGGCCGAGAGCGAGATGCGGAAGAAATTCCATCATCTTTTTGAAGGTACTCTTAGTATGAAATTTTAATTCGGGGACCGAATTTCTATAAAGAGGGTTGATTGTAACGTTTTAGAAATCGTTTTGCGAATTTTCCCGTTTTAGGGCAAAATTGTCGGTTTTTCCCGTTTTAACCCGATTTCGATCAAACGTCCGTATAAACTTACCGGCACCTAGTTTAGCTAAAATAAAGCTTGTGCGTGAACTTTGGGAGTATTTGGGTGATTTTGGTTCAGATATATTTTTTCCCAAATAAAATATTATTTTAAGCGGTATTTTGTGCACGTAAATCGGAAAAAAAAATTCTTTTGTGAATAAATTAATTTTGTCACTAGAATTAATTTAGAAGGTTCTTTTTAAATATCTAGATTTTTTTGGTGACTAAGGGTTTCTTTTTTTTAAAAAAAAAGAAAATGGTGTAAAGGTGGCAAATTGCTTTAATTAGCATTTATTACTCTTTTTCCTTGCTTTTTCTTCACAAAATATTCACAAAACCCCCCTCTCACCCACTTGGCCGAGCCTCATCCCCCCATTTCTGTCCTCAAAAGTTCCAAGCTCATTTCTCACTCTTTTTGAATCAAAGACACAAAATGAATTCCAAAAATAAATCCAAAAATTCCTATATAAAAATTAAACCATTTTTCCTACACTAATCCTTCATGGATCTTCAACAAAGCTTGATTTTTGATTCTAAGATGTTGGATTAAGTTCCATTTTGTGTTCTTGGGGAGGTATAATTCTTATCTTAATCCTTATGTTTTTGCTTTAATCTTAAACTAGCTAATTTAGTTAACTATTTATGTGCTTAGTTTAGCTTTTAATTCATGATTAATTCATTATATTTGGTTCAAGAAATTCATGTTAGGGTTAATTTTTGATTAAGTGATTAGTGTTTATTTGAAGTGTTAAATTGTGTTTTGAAAAAGATTAATCTAGTAGAAAATGTTAAAGCTTGCTAATAAGCATTTTGTTTAATTAAGCTAAGTTGCTTACTAGATTTTTGCTAAAACATAATTAGCGAGTGTTAAAAATATAGGATTGGTTTATATAGCTTAGTTAAGCTATTTTATGGTATTTGTAATTGTTAGATTTGCGTTATCTTGATTCTAGTGCGATATATTGCCATAGGTTGCTTACTAGATTTCGGGGTTTTTCCGACGTAAGGTTCGTTTGGTAGTTGCGAGGTTATATCTAGTGTATTCCTCGTAATTTTTGTGTTGTGTTGCGCGATCGGGACGATCGGGGTCCAGACTTGCTGTTTTATAGTTTAGCGACCCCAATTAGGGTTTTGGCCGGTATCGTGCGCGATAGATGCGCTAAGCGCGCAGTGTAATTTTCCGGGCGTTTTCGTCGCGTTTCGTTGTCTTTTCGTCATTATAGGATATTTAGCTTATGTGTTGTATTTATGAAATTTTAGGTTCGCAAGCAGGGACTTCGGATGCTGCGGACAAGGGGAAGCAAGTGGTCAGATTTTCATAGCTCAAGACCATCGGTGAGTAGATTTAACATCTACGGGGAAATCGCCCGTATGGCGTTATGCGTCGGGGAGAATATGTTATGATAGCTGCATGTATTTGCATATTAGTTACTTTCATATGAATGTCATTGCATAGCATTATCTGTTGTACTTGACTCGTACCTTTAGATATAACACATTACTCACGGTTCATGTTGCACGAGCACTAAATTGTCTGCTACACCCACACCGTCTGTAATTGCCATGACACGCACAAACACCTACCTATGTGATATGATAGTGGATAGGAATGATTGGAGTAGTAACTCTTATTCTATTGTGCATATAAAATACTGTGGACACATACATACGTGATATTGCATTGGGCAGGAATAGTTAAGGTAATGAACCTTATTCCACTTCACTTATATCTTGCTATAATTACTTATACATCATGCATACATATTGACATGTACACCCTCGTACTTGATTACATGTAGATACTTAAACCTTGCTACACTTACATGTACATTTCATATGATACTGCATTTATTTTCGAAGGAATTGGGAACTGCATGATATGTTTTAAAGCTAGATTCAATTTAAAGAGCGGTTTTCCCTTTATATGCTCATATTGATGTTTTATGTTGCATATATCAGCTTTATATGGATTTTACGCATTGAGATATGGATTTCATATGATTTATGGATTTGAGAACCGTGGGGGATATTTTCAAGAAAACTATGTATTGTTTGAAAACCCAGTGTCTCTTGATATGATATTTGTTGCGTCCACCATGTGATTTCTCGGTTCTGAGATTTGGCTTGTGATACCCGATTCGAGGAGCGGGACGCACCGTCTGCGGGTACATGGTGGACCCGGTATGGTACCCCGGGGTGAGTGGTGATTTCGTGGTGTAGACAATAAGCCTGACGGTGGGACCACTACCTACCGGTGATTGTATTTGGACTCGGCGGTTATCATGAAGATACCGACCTGAGTGAGGTATGATATATCGTCAGGGCCAGTCATGGTGACAGCGCCTGAGTTATGAGGATTTACGTGTCGATGCTAGACATGGGTTTCATGATGTTTCGAGTGTCGGTGTTTGACACTCAGGTTTTCGTGAGACATATAGGATGTGACGGCCGATCTGAGGATGCGGTGCCTGAGGATTTAGGATTTGATGTGTCAGTGAGGGACACTGGTGTGTTTACATGCTGATGATATTCGCAGGAGATTTTATATTATATCATCCCACACTCAGGATTATGTTGATATGCATTGTTTCATGTAGTTATAGTACCCTGATGATGTACCTTTACATGATTGTTGCATATTCACTTATCATACTTATGCTATCGGATTACTTGTGATAGATAGATCGCTGTTCGTGCATACTTGCGATTACTGTATGATGTTATTTACTATTCACGAGTTGGCAACTCACCCCCGTTGTGCAACAGTGTTGTGCAGGACTTACCTTCTGAGTAGTGGCGGCAGGACATCTTATCATATCTACTTTTGCGGATACCGCTATGGTTGGCTGTGAGGCCTTGCTTTTAGGTGGGTTGCAGTTATCTGTTTGTACTTTGTATATTTTTTGTTGGATCTAGTATTCTCCATCTACCACTATGTTGTATATGACTTAGAGACGATTTATGAGGATTCAGTGTTATTTTGTGGTGACTTTGGGTGCCGTGCTCGTGGGAGCCGGTTTTGTTGAAAAGTTTTACTTCTTTATACAGTTTTCTTTTATATTTCTTCGCTTCAGCGTCATATATATGTTGTGGTGGTTGTCTCCGCCGTTGGGCGTGATTTGCTCCCATTTTGGATGCTTTTATTATTATCTATGTTGTACCCGTTTTCGGGGTTAGTTTTTACAAAGGAGGTGCTGCCGAAATTTTTAAGAATGAAAACTAAACTTACTTGAAAAAATTCCGAATGTTTAAAACTATGTTTTCTCCGTTGATCCAGTTTAGGGTAGTTTAGATTTCTGGGTTTCGGCTTACTTAAGTTGCGTACGCCTTTAGACGTTACGTAGTTTAAGTGCCGGTTACGAGCCAAATTTTGGTCGTGACAAGATAGCATACTATCATCTTGAGTAAGACTGTTTTATCGGTATAGGTCCTCACTCAATCATCATAATCACAAGTCCGCGACTATGATAATTGCCTTGAGGGCACTATGGACAACAATCTCCCACTTTCATTTAAGGCCAATTATTGCGATGCCGCATACTCACAGCCCGTGTGATACCGAACACCCAACTTCTCAACTAATCAGTTTCGCAAAGCCTGTTTGCGAAAATGATTGCGTTCGAGAAATAGCCTCAGTGAGTGGATCCGCTCCAGTGTTTCTTTCTGTATCTCTCTTAATCTCAACTTCGCGGAGAAAGCTATCTCCCGAAATAAGCAATACTTGTTTTAGAATTTGTCTGGATATCTGATGGGACCCAGTTCACAAAAGAACTCCAAATCCAGCAAACTTCTTAGACTGTATCATCCACTGAATTTAATCAGTATCCTGCGCCATGCCTTTCCTCAGTATCTGCTTGGACCACATGTCCAACATACTGTCCCTCAAAGGAGGGAAAACTATAACTCTGACAGTGACTCTATCATCCAGGTCACTTTGGAAGCCTGAAATGATAACCGTCTCCCGAAGGAGGCTGCCCTAATCATTTTCCTAGAACATCCATTTATGTTCAATAACTGCTTCTCAATGTTTCTCCAGAATTGGATTAATATATCTGCTTACTGCATCTAGTGCAAAAGCAATATCTGGTGTGGTACTTGACATTTCATGATTAACTCAATTGCCTAAGCAAGTGATATGCCAATCATGCAGATCCCTCTCCCCTTTAGTCTGTAAGACACTTTTAGAGAGGGTGACTCCATCACCTGCAGGTACACCACCATGCCAGGAGTCGTCCATTTAATGTCAAAATACCCAGATTAATATACTTCCCAAACCTAGATCTAAAACCATAGATCTAGTAACCAGAAAACCTGATATTATATCCATATCCTATATGGAGAAAACAACTGTGTGACAACCATAGTATAACCGATCGTAGTATAGGAATATCTCTTCCTATTAAGTGCATGTCATCCCGAATCCTCGGACATCACACCCTACTACCTTCTTACCAGATCCATCTCGTATTCTGATGAATTCAAAACCTATGACTGTCACATCAAAAATAGATGATATATTTCCGCTATACCTGCTTTAGTCTATAATTAGACATAAGCTTCTTGGCCACTATGTTTCCATTGCTCCCACTGACTACAACAACCCTCTGGCAGAGTCATATACATGTGCACTTCTAAAGCAAGTTTAGAATGACGCTATATTCATCATCCTACCGGGTCTTACAGTCTAGAACAACAGCAATGGAAAGTTTGGGTAAACAAGGACCTCCCTGTCACCGTTACTGAGAAGACCGAAGTACCTCTCGGGTGCCTGAGGTTACCCACCAAATCTGCGGAGTGGCTAATGGAACGTCAAAACCAATTGAATCCTCAGGTTCTATTAAATCTTCAGTAATCGTTTGCGGTTCTGGAATCACTTCCAGTTCTACCATACTCCCACTTTTGTTTTTCTGAAAAAGTCCATTTTACTAAAACTGTGGCGAGTCAAGAACAATATAAATATTGATCTTCCTGATGGTATAAATTTAACCCTCGTCAGAGCCCGGGATAACCCACAAACAGCCATTACTGAAACGTGCCTTGAGTTTATCCGGATTCTGGTTCTAAGCATCAGCCGGACAACTCCCTATAACTTAACATCGTCAAGATATAAATTGATTCTATATATATCTGATATAGGAACAAAAGCACTAATCTAATTTGAACCAGATTCAAAATCATGCAGCTGTCACCCGTGCATATCATCCAAATGGAAAAAGGCCAATCCGCATTACTCATCTAGGAGTGCATCCATATATGAGTGACCTGAAAGAGAAACAAGTTCTCAAAACCATTACTATTAACAGAATACCAAACACAAGTATCTACATCTTCGACTTCCTCAAAGAATCCTGATACTTACAACAAATGGTTCTCTACTTTATTCTTATACCTATAACTTCTGAATATCTGGACCTTGCATTTCAACGAAATACATGTCCACAACTAGAGAAGTCACAAGTAAACACAATATAGTACGAGTACCAACCCCTTTGTCCTAATGGACACTGGAAAACATACAATACTTTGTATAAGTCCCCTGAGTTCAATAACTCAAACCCTGTGCATTGCAGGTTGAAAAACTGTACTATGGTTAAGAAGAATTACACCGCTATTGAATGCACCTTACCTAATCACCAACTGATATAGGTAAATGTCATAGACACAATATTAAAAAGTTATATCTCACTTTATAAAATAAATGTATAGATATATCAGTTTGAAATTGGTGCATAACAACGGATATTCAAAACCAAATATTCGCCATTCGGCAAAATCCAGATGATTTCCTCAAATATCCCCAATTACAACGAATTCCAACATAATGAGGATCTAATCACCCAATTCCCAATATCTTACTCCCACTCACCATCTGTAATTACATACAGATGTGAGAAACTGATCTGGTAAATACATACCGTGGAGTTAGATTCCAATTGGGAAAACAGATTTCAATTAACATTGCACAGTGAAACCGAAACATGAAAATGTTTCAAAAGGGTTAACTGGTATTCCTAGTAACGCCTCTTCCATTATCCTGATTTATGACAGTAACCATATACTTACCTGCCCTCACTGCAATCCCTTTATTACGTCTTTACTTATTACCTTCTGTACACCTTCTTTACGCTAATTGGTTTTCTTCATTCCCTACCTTTCGGCACTAGCCTAAGGTTTGGAAGAAGACTATCCAATAAGCGTAATAGGTGTACTCTCCTAATCCTAGGAGCCCTCGCAACCTGAGAGAAGGTAATGGGAAAAGACATCTGAATAATCCTATTATTTTTCTCCTGAACCAGAATCCATCCTCGAAAAAGTTCCTTCGAGTTCGTATGTAACTATACGATGGATTTACCCAATGGAAGTGGATGTTCGTAGTGATACGAGGTGTTCTAGAGAAATGTAAAGTGAATGTAGGAGTGGCAGGGGTATACACGGTCTTTGTCGTGAATGATGGTGGTCGCAATTTCCTTTGCCATTATTCTAATCCCTTTATATGTCTTTACTTATTACCTTCTGTACACCATACTTAAGCTTAATTGGTTTTCTTCCTTCCCTACCGTTCGGCACCTGCCTATGGTTTGGGGGAAGACTATCCAATAAGCTCAATAGGTGTACCCTCTCCTAATCCTAAGAGCCCTCACATCCTGAGAGAAGGTAAAAAGAAAAGACAACCGAATAATCCTATTCAATCTCTCCAGAACCAGAATCCACCCTCGAAAAAGTCCCTTCGAGTTCGTATATAACCATACGATGGATTTATTCAATGGAAGTGGATGTTCGTAATAATACAGGGTGTTCTGGAGAAATGTAAAGGTGATATTGAAGTGGCAATGATGTATGCGACACCGTGACATTCCAAAAGCCAAAGAGTATTAAGAAGGTTCGGTCAACTTGGTTTCATGAGTTTTATTCAAAGGTTGGGTCATAGTCGTAGCCAGAGAGAGAGAAAAGAAACACTCAGCATGCACTCTAACCTAGATCAGAATGGTCAATCATTTTATCTAATCTGGTTGGCTCCCACTGTTTCCTTGAATTCTCCTCCAAACCTAAAAGGAGAATTAGTCAGAATCACCCGAGGAGTAATCCTACTCATCAGTGGGAATCGGGATCCAACTATCATCGCATGATAACTTGATGGAACCACTCAAGTCAGCACACTCCAGAAGGTATGCGCAAGCCTGGTAAGTTTCCTGTATGTTTGAAACTCCTGATAAGATTTTTACCCCAAGCGGTTTATGACCTTGTCTTTGGCCAACAAATCATAACCCGCAAGTCAAGTTCTACCTGTCATTGTCCTGATTGATTTAGACCCACCCGCACACAACCTTGACTTTGGCCAACAAAGTGGTACGACTATCCTAAACCAATGCATATCCATGCAACGGACAAGCAACTTACAGCTACCGCACACGATGCCTTGACTTTGGCCAACAAACACCGCACGAATACTATGCGCTACTTATCCAAAATGACGGAGGGCTACGGCTGGTTTTTGGCAAAAAACCATTAACGTAATGAACTTGATATCGTTGAAGGAATCCAAGTGCTTTTATAAATATATAGTGGCGAAAAACTTTTGCTAAAGAGGTCACTCCCGGTGAAGGGATCTCGCCTCTTTTCCCGTCGAATGGGGTCCAGGATATTCCAAATGAATACCACGATGCAAAACAAAAAATAATCGACTATAGTAAAGTTATTACGTTGACGCAAACTTTTACCCAAGGGGTCACTCCCGATGAAGGGATCTCGGCCCTTGCCTCGTCGAATGAGGTGCAGGATATTCCAAATGAATACCACGATGCAAAGCAAAAATGTACGTCTGTAATGTCAGTTTTTAAAAACTTGGTTCCAATAACATCATATATATATGTTTGTTTTATCCTTGCGTTGATAAGATTCTATGCAGTCCCATCAATTAATCACACCAGAAAAGAACGAAAATAAAATGTACGTATATGCCATCCGCATTTGCCACTGGGTCCCATCATCACCCGTTAGGTTACTTAACTAACGACAGATGGGGGACTGGGCTAGCGCGGGTGCAAAACATATCCAACATCTACTAGTATATATAAATAGATATATATAACATTCGTCCCAGGCATGATATAAAGCAACATCACAGAAACATCACAGAATGGTGGATAATCTAGGGCCCCGGGTTTCACTTGAGCCGCAAGTGAGACCCGACGTTCCCTGTCGTGTGGATAGCCTGTGTAATGAAACCTAGACCCCTACGAGCACGGCAAGTTACCCGCCAAAACCAAAAGCGAGGCAGCCCCCTTCAGCAACGTGAATGGACCACCCAGCACTTCACGGAATCCAGTAACTTGAGCACCCCTCCTGGGTCAACCTATACCCCCTACGAGTGCGGCGAATAGCCCGCCAATTCTAGAGTAAAGTCCCCTCCGTCTGAATGCCATGAGATGCGGACCAGTTGCCCTCTAAAACCCGGCTATTCGTGCACTCCACCGCGGAGTAATCCTAGTACAGAAAAGAAAATAATATACAAGGGTGACATCGACCTCACCCCGGTCGTGCCCCAAAAGAATAATATACAAACTGACAGTGACGGCAGTCCATATGTCGGACGCTCGCCCCGCAATATCAAATGTACAAATAAAATGAAAACTATACTATCATTGCACCACTGGCTATCCACCACGACGATCCAACCAACATCACAACACAACACAGAACATCAACATGAATGTCACGTTCGCAAACCCGTCTAAAAGACATATAGCAGTTAGACGGGTTTACCGATCAAATGACATTCACGGTCGCAGAATATAATGTATGTACTGTCAAACGCACGCTTAAAATATCGATCGACTAAGTTCCAAATTGGCCCCAATCGCAAAACAACACTTCACTGAAAACTGGGCCAAAACAGAATATCACAAAAATCACATTTCCAAGTAAATGAGCTACAGAAAAAATTTGGACGCCCGTTGCCACTAAACCGCCGCAGAACCGCCGCCAATAGGGGATAAGTGCGGCGGATCCGCGGCGCTTTTGGGGAATCACGAGTCCAAAATTTTTGTGTACCCATAAAATAGCCTGCACGGATTTTTAAGATGCCTGAAATAATTTTTTGACTACTTTGGAAAATCGACAGCAAACGTGAAAATGGAATCGTGATTTCAGAAATTTCCGTCGATCGATCTTTCAAGCACGTTTAAACAAGCTAATAAGGGGTTTAAAGGGTGGCTCCAATACCATGAAGGGTCCCGGCAGCGTCCCAGCCGTCGAAACGCGGCCAAAATGCGGAACAAAATTTTTCTAAACCGGCGCTACCGCGACCGGATTTCCGGATCGACCTTAAACCATAAACTAGCAAACTAATAAGAGTTAGAATCATTATACCGAGATGATCCGAGTCCTTCGGTCTTCATTCCAAGCTCCTAGCGGCTCCATGATGATGTTTGGTCGCCGGTCTTCCTCGATCTCCGATGATCCACTCGAGGGAAACGGCGCAAGCTCCAACCTCGACAAACGAGGTAACCTACGCTCTAAAGTCGCTAGCTATGGAGTGTGGGGGTGTATGAAAGTGTCACTATAATTTTCTCTCAACCATGAGCTCAATGAGAAACTCAAGAAGAAGAATGGAGGTGATCAAGCATTTGCATGAACAAAGAATGGCTAAGGTTTTTTTGAACATGAGAGAGTGAGAGAGAGCTGGCTTGTAATTAATCATGTAACCATGAAATGAACCCCCCCCCACCTCAATAATGTGGCCGGCCCCCCTTCCCTCTCTCATTTTCAAAAATAAAACATTTCCAATTTTCTAATTACAATAAACAAATCAAACCATACCCAAATTCCATGTTCATGCCATGCTTGAAGTCACATCACCTTTTCCACCTCATTAATAAAATAAATGAATTTCCATAAATGGAAAATCATATAAATGAGGTGGCATCTTCAAGAAGCTATTCCTTATAAAATATGGAATACTTCCCGGTACATGTATCGAAATACATATACGCGTATTCGTACCAAAAATACGAATAGCTGAGAGAGAAAACGAATAGTGAACAATAATACTAGAATACGTATATACAAATACATATATATATAAATTATTAAATCAAAACCCGATTTAATAATCCGGCTTAATCCTAAGATGCTAGTATTATCAACCGTCCGATTAAAGTCTGCGCAGCATGTGCACATATTTAATCGGACACCTGTATGTATCAGCATACCTCATGTACACCATATCGCCTGAACCGTGAAAACCCTATGTGTGGGACTCTAAAGACTCGTTAATACGCTGGCAGTGGGTTTAACCACAAGCACGTCAGCGACACTAGCTGTACGTAACGGCTACCCAGGTATTGAACGAAAGGGAGGCCGACGAGCAAACTCATGCAGAACCCCTACTGAGCCTGACAGTGACAATATCCGTACAGTCCGGTCTGTTCTTCTAAGAGTATCGCATATCAAGTCTAGGGGGTGGATAAAGTCAGACCCCTAACAACGCGATATTTAGTGTCGGCATGATACCCATCACCTCCTGAGAAACTATCGATCCTAGATCGGTAATCCTCGTCTACCATGGCCATGGATTTGTGTTGATGGCCACCCGTACACAATGCGACATCAACCCCCAATACCGGGAGAGACGAATCCTCGACGATCCGATCACTGCCTCCATGTGGCTCGGGACTGTACCCAACTAAAACCTGTTTGCACGAATCCTTTGAGCCGTGGTAAGGTAGTAATCAAAGCACAGTGGGAACTCATACAAGACAAATGACGATCTCAGGTCGACAGACTAAGCTGTACACATGTCACCTGGGAACTGCTATCTGACAATAGGTATAATACCAACTAGCATGTTCCCGTCGAGTCCGTCCAGTGTACTCATAACCCAATGAGCACCTGCATACTATCTTAGGTGAACAAACTAACACTAATGGCTTGTGAGACCTGGCCACTGCCCCTCGTCGGGGTATCGATCAGTATACACTATTCTACACTGGAGTATCGATGCCCGGTCTCGATACTCCCACGACTAGGGACATTTAAGGATGTGCTTATAGACCCTAGATCCCACATATATGATCGCCATCATAATACTGGCAGTCAAGCAAGAATCTTAAGGGCTCTATCAACATGTACATGATGATAAAGACAAACCAGATAGCATACTATCATCTTGAGTAAGACTGTTTTATCGGTATAGGTCCTCACTCAATCATCATAATCACAAGTCCGCGACTATGATAATTGCCTTGAGGGCACTATAGCTAACAGCTGTGGCATATTCTGGGACCTTTTGAACTACGCTCAAGTGTTCAGCTTTTTAGGAAATTTTGGGTGTTTATTTATTCGATCGGAATGTTTAACATCGTCTAGCTATTTGTGGAATGTGACACAATATGTGAAATTCGTATAGTTAGGCATGAAATCCGAAGTATGTGATGTTTCGGATTTATGATGTCTAAGGAGATTGTGGATTCCAAATGTTGTAGTTTGACATTTTCTTTTCTGCGACCATAAGTGTAATATGTGGTGATTGCCGGTTTCGTTGCTATATGTCAACGATAATTGGGATACGCATATTTACTTACGTTGATGACATGTGATGTTATGTGTTGCTGTGATATGTTATATTGGATTGTCGTGTTTTGAATAGCCGGGGGTTTTATGTGAGATGAGAGTTTTTATTTTCATTCATGTAAAATTCATTGTATGCAATATTCTTTTATTGGGGCACTTTCGGGTTGAGGATGATGTCACCATTGTTGTATATTATTTACTTTTCTGCATTAGGATAGACCCAAGGAGGGGAGCACAAGTAACCGGGTTCTAGAGTCCGGTGGGAGACCAACTCGAAGAGTCGAGTCCGGGTCTCCTAACTCTAGAATTTGTAGGGTTGCTTGCTACTCTCGTAGGGGTCTAGTGATGTGTTTTTGGCTATTCATCGCAACCGTGGAATCGGTGTTTTATACATGCTCAAAATAAAACACGGACCTCCTAATATATCCAATATTTCATATGTTTCTTCTGCTACTCTGTGATGTGATCACTGTGGATTCTGAGACAAATGGATATATATTATATATGGGATATATAATAGACATTGCTTATGTTTTGCACCCGCGCTAGTCCCGTCCTGCTATGCCGTTAGTTAAGTAACCTAACGGTGCATAACGGGACATTATGGAGAATGCGGATGGCATTAGCGTACGTTGTATTTTCGTTTCATTTTCTGTGATGCTTAGGAAGCATAAATAATGGGGCTTCATTAATATGATTAATGAAAGAAAAGAAACCTAAAAGATGTTGTAGAATCAAATTTTCAAAAAAGGGTAGCTTTAGGTTTTGCTTTGCATAGCGGTATTCCTTGTAGAATATCCAACACCTTATTCGATAAGGAAAGAGCCGAGATCCCTTCATCGGGAGTGACCTCTTTACTGAAACTGGCAGATACTACAACCCACTCTGTTTATCTTTTGATTGCTTTTATAGTTTCTGCTTTGCATAGTGGTATTTATGAAATATCATGCATCTTATTCAATAAGGAAAGAACCGAGATCCCTTCACCAGGAGTGAACTCTTTAGCAAAACTAGTGAAATCCTCAAAAACACTCATTTTCAAAAATCACTTGTTTTTACAACTATATCAAGTTCATTACGCAAAAGGTTTTCTAAAAACCTGTCCCAGCCTTCCGTCATTTCAGATAAGTACTACTTAGTACTCGTGCTGTGGTAGTTTGGCCTCCGTCAAGGCGTAGTGTTCGGTAGATAGTGTAAGTGCACGGTGGCGCCCCGGCCGTCTGAACGAGGCCAAAATGCGGAAACGATACTTTTACGAAACTTGTAAACCGGCACCACCGCGCACTAAAATCCCGGATCGGGCCATTAACCTACTCCTTACTAACTAGAGAATGGGTAGAGAGATATACCGAGCGATCCGTGTCCTTCGGTCTTCTCGTCATCATCCCGATCTCCCCGCGGAATCTCCGGTCTTCATCTCCTCGTCGGAAGGGCACCACATCGCCGGGTTCTTTTACGGGCTCCCACCACTAGACCGAGGCAACTCGGGCACGAAGATGGCGAGTCGACGTGTCCAAGAATGCTGTAGGAAATCTGTAGAACTTATGTCTCATGGGGTTGTATGAAGTTGCTCTTTTTAGTGGAGGAATGAGATAAACTTTTGGAGATGGAGCTATGGGATTTTTACAAAGCCAAAGAGATCAAAAATCCCATACCACAATTTTGGACAGCCCCCCTCTTCATTTGGCCGGCCATTGTAAGATAATGGGAGAGAGTGAGTGGGGAAAAATAATACAAGAGAGAGAAAGTGTGATGATGAGAAAAAAATGATCACTACACAAGTCTCCACTCCATCACCTAATCAAAACCCAAAAGTCAAGCAATGATGATCCAATGAAGTCAATGGATGGTGCACAATGATGAAGCAACCATGTGCCATAAAAAGTTTTCTAATGTGTCAAATTCACAATTGCAAATAACCCCCTCCACCAAATTTCAGCCAAAGAAAGGAAACAAAGGAAAATGGCCGAAACGGAATGCAAACTGGCAACTTCAAAAAACTGATCCCGTAATAAATTACAGGAAACCCCGCTACTGTATATACATACCCGCATTTGTATTCCGACCGAATACAAATGGAATGAGACAAAATCTACACTGTACAATACTAGCATCCGGCTTAAACCAAAGCCCGCTAGTATTATCCGTCCGATCATGATCGGTGCAATACCGCACGTACATGATCGAACCCTGCCATATATCCATACGGCCTCTACAGCGTTTCGCCCGAAACTTGAGAAAACGGCCTGTGGGGGACTCTAAAGACTCGTCAATACTTTGGTTGTGGATTTAACCACTAGCACGTCAGAGGTATTAGCCATACGTAACGGGCTACCAGGTATTGACCAAAAGGGACATTGATGAGCGAACTCATCCTAACACCCTACTGAGCCTGTCAGTGACAATATCCGTACAGTCCGGTCCGTTCGTCTATGAGCATCGCATGGCGGGCCAGGGGGTTGGTAAAAGTCAGACCCCCAAAAGCGGTACAAGTCGTGTCGGAGTGTAGCCCAGAACACCCTGAGATACTACTGGAATACCTACCAGTAAATCTCCTGCCTTGGCTAAGGACTTCGTGTAATGGCTCTCCTAGGTACAGCGCGACCTCACTCCCAATACCGGAAGAGACGAACCCCTGAAGATCCGCTCAATGCCTCCATGTGGCTCGGGGCTGTACCCAACTAAAACCTGTTTGCACGTCTCCTTTGAGCGTGGTAGGGTAGTAATCAAAGTACAGTGGGAACTCACAGGAGACAAATGACGATCTCACGTCGATGAACTAACTTGTACACATGTCACCAGGGAACTGCTATCTGACGTTTGGTATAAGACCAACTAGCATGTTCCCGGCGAGTCCTGTCCGGTGTACTCATAACCCAGTGAGCACCTGTATATATCTTAGGTGAACCAACTGACACCAATGGCTTGTGAGACCGGCCACCGCCCCTCATCGGGGTCTCGACTGTATACACTAGTCTACTCTGGAGTATCGATTCCCTGTCTCGAAACTCCCACGACTAGGGACCTTTTAAGGATGTGCTTATAGACCCCAGCTCCCACGTATATGATCGCCCTCATACTGCTGGCAGTCAAGCAAGAATCCTAGGGGCTCTATCAATGCGCAATAGTGACCTGTAAGGTCACATAAAGCAGTACACGATGATAAAGATAAACCAGATAGCATACTATCATCTTGAGTAAGACCGTCCTATCGGGATAGGTCCTCCATCAATCATTGCAATCATGTGCCTGTGATCCAATAATTGACTCTGAGGGCACTATCTCCAACAATCTCCCACTTGCACTCAAGGCTAATTATTGCGATATCGCATACTCACACCCCGTGTGATACCGAACACCCAACTCCTCTACTGATCAGTCTCACAAAACCAGTTTGCGAAACTAATGTGTTTGAGGAATAGCCTCAGTGAGTGGATCCGCCTTGATGTTTCTTTCTATGTCTCTCATTATCTCAAGTTCGCGGAAAAAGCTATCTCCTGAAATGAGCAATACCTGTCTTAGAATATGTCTGGATATCTGATGGGACCTAGTTCATAAATGAACTCCAAATCCAAACTTCTTAGACTGTATCATCAACTGAACTTAATCAGTATCCTGCGTTATGCCTCCCTCAGTATCTGCCTGGACCACCTGTCCATAGTACTGTCCCTCGTCAGAGGGAAAACTATAACTCTGACAACCTTTCTGTCACCCAGGTCACCTTGGAAGCCTGGAATGATAACTGTCTCCCGAATGAGGCTGTCGTTATCATATCCCTAGAACATCCACTTATGTTCTCAAACTGCTTCCGATTGTTTCTCCATGATTGGATTAATATCAACTTATTGCATCTACTGCAAAAACAACATCTGGTGTGGTACTTGACATCTCATGATTGACTCAATTTCCTAAGCAAGTGATCTGCCAATCATGCACATCCCTCTCCCCTTTAATCTGTAAGACGCCTTTAGAGAGGGTGACTCCATCACCTGCAGGTACACTACCGTGCCTGGAGTCGTACATTCTAAAACACCTTCAGAATACTGTCTAAGTACCCTGATTGGGAAACTACCCAAATCCAGATCTAAAACCATAGATCCAGTAACCAGAATGTCTTGATATTATATCCAAGTCCCATGTGGAGAAACCATTATATGAAAACCAAAGTATAACTGATCGTAGTATAGGTACATCACTTCCTACTCTGTGTATGTCATCCAAATACCAGGACATCACACTCTACTACCTTCTTAACAGATCCATCCCCTATTCTGATGAAGTCAAACCTATGACTGTCATATCAGAAATAGATGATTTATCTCCGCTACATCTGCTTTAGTCTATCAATAGACATATGGCACTTGTCCACCAATGCTTCCGGTGCTCCCACTGACTATGACAACCCTCTGGCAGAGTCATATAGACGTACACTTCTAAAGCTTGTTTAGAACGACGCTATACTCATCCTCCTGCCGGGTCTCATAGTCTGGAACAACAGCAATGGCAAGTCTGGGTAAACAAGAACCTCCCTGTCACCGTCCTTGAGGCTACCGGAGTACCTCTCGGGTGCCTGAGGTTACCCACCGTATCTGCGGAGTGGCCAATGGAATGTCAAACCAGATTGAATGTTTAGGTTCTTATCAAATTTTCAGTAATCGTTTGCGGTTCTGGAATCACTTCCAGTTCTACCATGCTCCCACTACTGTTTTCTGAAAAAATCCATTTTTGTTAAAACTGTAGCGACTCAAGAACAATATTACTATTGATCTTCCAGAAGGTAGAAATTCAACCCTCGCCATAGCCTGGGTCAACCGACAAACAACTATTATAGAAACGTGCCTTGTGTTATCCAGAGTCTGGTTTTAAGCATAAGCCGGACAACTCCCCGTACCTTAACACCGTTAAGATATGAACTGTTCTATATCTAATATAGAACCAGAGGCACTGATTTAATTGAACCAGATTCAAATCATGCAGCTGTCTCTAGTGCATGTCAACTAAATGGAGAGAGGCCGATCAGCATTACTCAACTTAGGAGTGCTTCCAATTATGAGTAATCTGAAAGAGAAGCACGTTCTATTAATCATTACTATCAACTGAATACCCTACACAAGTATCTCTATCTTCGATCACCTTGAAGAATCCCGATACTTGCAACACCTAGTTCTCTTCTTTATTCATATACTTATAACTTCTCAAAACTCAGACCTTGTGTTTCTACGAAACACTTGTCTAAAAACTAGATAAGTCATAAGTAAACCGAATATAGTACGAGGACCAACCCCTCTGTCCTCATGGACACTGGACAACATACAATACTCTGTATAAGTCCCTTGAGTCTAATAACTCATTCCCTGTGTGTCGTAGGTTAAAAACTGTACCTATGGTTAAGAAGAATTACACCGCTGTTTAATGCTCCTTACCTAACCATCCACTGATATAGGTAAATGTCATGGACATAATTTCAAAAAGGTATATCTCACTTTATAAAAATAGACGTATAGATGTATCAATTTGAAATTGGTGCATAACAACGGATATTCAAAACCAAATATTTGTCGTCCGGCAAACTACCCAGGTGTTTTCCTCAAATATCACCAATTACAACGAATTCAGATATAATGAGGAAAATCACCTAATTCCCAATAACTTACTCCCACTCATCATCGGTAAAACCATACAGATGTGAGAATCATACCTGGTAATATATACCCTGGAGCAAGTGTCTAATTGGGAAATCAGTTTTCTTTTAACAGTACACAGTGAAACTGAAACATTAAAATGTTTCGTAGGGGTATCCTGGTATTCCTAGTAATACCTCATCCATTATCCAGATTCACAACTGTAACCGTATATTTCTATGACATCTCTCCACATCCTTTCATATGTCTTTATTCATACCATCTGCACACCCCTTTAGGCCAAATGGTTTTCTTCCTTCCCTACCGTTCGGCACCAGCCTATGGTTTGGAAGAAGACTATCCAATAAGCATAATGGGTGTACTGTCCTAATCCTAGGAGCACTCTAATGCGAGAGAAGATGAAGATAAAAGACAACCGAATAAACCTTATTCCTATTTCTCCTGAACCAGAATCTATCCCCGAACTGGAACAAGTTCCTTTCGAGTTCGTATATAACCATACGATGGAGTATCCAATAAACTGTGAATCTTCGTAGTAATACGGAGTGTCCTAGAGAAATACAAAGGTAATTTAGGATTGGCGAAGAAATACTTGGTTTGGTCGTGAATAGCAGTCGCAATTTACTTTGCCCTTTTACTAATCCTTTGATATGTCTTTACTTAATACCTTCTGTATACCATCGTTATGCTAATTGGTTTTCTTCATTCCCCACCGTTCGGCACCAGCCTAAGGTTTGGATGAAGACTATCCAATTTGCGTAATAGGTGTACTATCCCCTAATCTAAGGGGCACTCGCAACCTGAGAGAAGGTAAAAGGAAAAGACAACTGAATAGTCCTATTCGTTTTCTCCAGAACCGGAAACCATCCTCGAATAAATTCCTTCGAGTTCGTATATAACCATACGATGGTTTTATCCAATGGAAGTGAACGTTCGTAGTAATATGGGGTGTCCTGGAGAAAAGGGTAAAAGTAGGAGTGGCAATGAGGTTTGCAACTCTGACAATCCGAAAGCCAGTGTTTTAAGAAGGTTCGGTTAACTTGGTCACTGAGTCATAGTCAAGGGTCGGGCCATGGTCGCTGCCAAAGAGAGAGAGAGAGAAAAGAAACACTCAGCATGCACTCTAGCCTAGATCAGAATGGTTATCACTTTATTTAATCAGGAAACCTCCCACTGTACCGTCAAATTCTCCTCCAAATCTGAAAGAAGAATTAGTCGGGATCACCCGAGTAGTTTACCAACTCATCAATGGGAATCGGGATCCAACTATCATCGCATGATAACGTGACGGAATCCGCTCACGTTATCACACTCCAGAAGGTATGCGCATTACTAGCAAGTTTCAGTTTCTTTAGAAACTCCCGATGTGATTTTTGCCCCATGCTCTTATGACCTTAGCGAATGTCAACAAATCATAAGTCACATGTCAAGTTCTACCCGTCATTGTCCAGGTTAATTTGAACCCACCCTTACCTACCCTTGACTTTGGACAACAATGCAGTATGACTGTCCCAAACCAACGCATCTATCTATGCAGCAGAAGGGCAACAAGCAGCTACCTTACACTATGCCTTGACGAAGGCCAACAAACATAGCATGAATACTACGTGCTACCCATCTGAAATGACGGAGGGCTACGAATGGTTTTTGGCAAAAAACCTTTAACGTAATGAAATTGATATCGGTGAAGGAACCAAATAACTTTTATAAAAATATTGTGGCGAAAACCTTTGCTAAAGAGGTCACTCCCAGTGAAGGGATCTTGGCTCTTTCCCCGTAGAATGAGGTGCAGGATATTCCAACTGAATACCACGATGCAAAGCAAAAGTAAATGACTATAGTGAAGTTATTGCCCTGACGCAAACTTCTGTCCAAGGGGTCACTCCTGGTGAAGGGATCTCGGCCCTTGCCTCGTCGACTGAGGTGCTGGATATTCAAAACCGAATACCACTGTGCAAAACAAAAGAGAACGCCCTTGCAATAATAGCTTTTTGAAAATTGTTCCAACAACATCAGAATATGTTTGTTTAGCTTGCATTGATCCGAATCAACGCAGTCCCATCAATTGATCACACCAATAAAGAACAAAAATAATGATGTACGCATATGCCATCCGCATTCGCCATTGGGTCCCATCATTACCGTTAGGTTACTTAACAAACGACAGAGCGGGGACTGGACTAGAGCGGATGCAAAACATATACAACATCTACTAGTATATATATCAATATATAATATTCACTCAAGGCGTGATAAAATGCAACATCACAGAAATGTAATAAGCATCACAGAACAATACAGATATCTCGGATCCCCGGGTTTCATAGAGCCTCTACTGAAACCCGACGTTCCCCTGGTCATATGGATAGCCTGTGCAATGAAATTCTAGACCCCTACGGGCGCGGCAAGTTACCCGCCAAAACCTGAAGCGAGGCAGCCCCCTTCAGCAACGTGAATGGACCACCCAGCACTTCACGGAATCCGGTAACTTGGGCACCCTTCCTTGGGTTAACCTGTACCCCCTACGGGTGCGGCGAATAGCCCGCCAATTCTAGAGTGAAGCCCCCTCCGTCTCAACGCCATGAGATGCGGGCCCGTTGCCCTCTAGAACCCGGCTATCCATGCACCCCACCTTGGGGTAATCCTAGTACAGAAAGTAAAATATACATACAACGGGTACATCGACCTCAGCCCGGTCGTGCCCTAAAAGAATAATATACAAACAGGCAGTGACGGCAGTCCACATGTAGGACGCTCGCTCCGCAATATCAAATGTACATATAAGACGAAACTGTAGTACCATTGCATCCAGGCTATCCACCACGACAATCCGCAACATCACAGCACAACACAGAACATCAACGTGAATGTCACGTTCGCAAATCCGTCTAAAAGGGCTATAGCAGTTAGACAGGATTTACCGATCAAATGACATTCATGGTCGCAGATATAATGTAAATACTGTGAACTAACATGTTTAAACTTTTCGATTGACCAAAATTCCCGAAGTGGGCCCCAAGCACAACTGTAGCACTCAAAGAAATCTGGGCCCAAACAGAACATTCCAAAAACCCCATTTTCAACTCAGAAGCTCTCTGTAAACTTTTGGTGCATTGAACAATAAAAGTGGCGGTAGAACCGCGGCCCAAGCATTGGTTTGGCCGCGGTTCCGCGGTGGAATAGTAATAACATGCGACCAAATTTTCACAGAATGCATAAAAAACCCTGCACGTACTTTTACAATGTACTAAATAATTTTTTGAGTACTGCAAAAATTCGACAGAAACTTATGCTAGAAAATACGGTTTTTTGAAAATCCGATCGATCGAACTTGTAAACACATTAGAGAAAGCTAGACTAGGCTAATGGCCTGGCTCTGATACCAGTGTAAGTGCACGGCGGCGCCCCGGCCGTCTGAATGAGGCCAAAATGCGGAAACTATACTTTTACGAAACTTGTAAACCGGCACCACCGCGCACTAAAATCCCGGATCGAGCCATTAACCTACTCCTAGCAAACTAGAGAATGAGAAGAGAGATATACCGAGCGATCCGTGTCCTTCGGTCTTCTCGTCGTCATCCCGATCTCCCCGCGGAATCTCCGGTCTTCATCTCCTCGTCGGAAGGGCACCACATCGCCGGGTTCTTTTACGGGCTCCCACCTCTGGACCGAGGCAACTCGGGCACGAAGTTGGCGAGTCGACGTGTCCAAGAATGCTGTAGGAAATCTGTAGAACTTATGTCTCATGGGGTTGTATGAAGTTGCCCTTTTTAGTGGAGGAATGAGATGACCTTTTGGAGATGGAGCTATGGGATTTTTACAAAGCCAAAGAGATCAAAAATCCCATACCACACTTTTGGACAGCCCCCCTCTTCATTTGGCCGGCCATTGTAAGATAATGGGAGAGAGTGAGTGGGAAAAAATAATACAAGAGAGAGAAAGTGTGATGATGAGAAAAAAATGATCACTACACAAGTCTCCACTCCATCACCTAATCAAAACCTAAAAGTCAAGCAATGATGATCCAATGAAGTCAATGGATGGTGCACAATGATGAAGCAATCATGTGCCACAAAAAGTCTTCTCCTGTGTCAAATACACAATTGCAAATAACCCCCTCCACCAAATTTCAGCCAAAGAAAGGAAACAAAGGAAAATGGCCGAAACGGAATGCAAACTGGCAACTTTAAAAAACTGGTCCCGTAATAAATTACAGGAAACCTCGCTACTGTATATACATACCCGCATTTGTATTCTGGTGCCGTAATAAATTACAGGAAACCTCGCTACTGTATATACATACCCGCATTTGTATTCCGACCGAATACAGATGCAATGAGACAAAATCTACACTGTACAATACTAGGATCCGGCTTAAACCAAAGCCCGCTAGTATTATCCGTCCGATCATGATCTGTGCAATACCGCACGTACATGATCGAACCGTGCCATATATCCATATGGCATCTACAGCGTTTCGCCCGAAACTTGAGAAAACGATCTGTGGGGGACTCTAAAGACTCGTCAATACTTTAGTTGTGGATTTAACCACTAACACGTAAGAGGTATTTGCCATACGTAACGGGCTACCAGGTATTGACCAAAAGGGATGTCGATGAGCGAACTCATCCTGACACCCTACTAAGCCTGTCAGTGACAATATCTGTACATTCCGGTCCGTTCGTCTATGAGCATCGCATGGCGGGCCTAGGGGGTTCGTAAAAGTCAGACCCCCAAAAGCGGTACAAGTCGTGTCGGAGTGTAGCCCAGAACACCCTGAGATACTACTGGAATACCTACCAGTAAATCTCTTGCTTTGGCCAAGAACTTCATGTAATGGCTCTCCTAGACACAGCGCGACCTTACCCCCAATACCGGGAGAGACGAACCCCTGAAGATCCGCTCACTGCTTCCATGTGGCTCGGGACTGTACCCAACTAAAACCTGTTTGCACGTCTCCTTTGAGCGTGGTAGGGTAGTAATCAAAGTACAGTGGGAACTCATACGAGACAAATGACGATCTCAGGTCGATGAACTAACCTGTACACATGTCACCAGGGAACTGCTATCTGACGTCAGGTATAAGACCAACTAGCATGTTCCCGGCGAGTCCTGTCCGGTGTACTCATAACCCAATGAGCACCTGTATACATCTTAGGTGAACCAACTGACACCAATGGCCTGTAAGACCGGCCACTGCCCCTCGTCGGGGTCTCGACTGTATACACTAGTTTACTTTGGAGTATCGATACCCTGTCTCGAAACTCCCACGACTAGGGACCTTTTAAGGATGTGCTTATAGACCCCAGCTCCCACGTATATGATCTCCCTCATACTGCTGGCAGTCAAGCAAGAATCCTAGGGGCTCTATCAACCCGCAATAGTGACCTGTAAGGTCACCTAAAGTAGTACACGATGATAAAGATATACCAGATAGCATATTATCATCTTGAGTAAGACTGTCCTATCGGGATAGGTCCTCCATCAATCATTGCAATCACGTGCCTGTGATCCAATAATTTACTCTGAGTGCACTATCTCCAACAGATAAATATTGCTTATTTGCAGCATGAGATACGATTGGATTAGGGTATTCGTACGGCGTAGTTTGGACTCCATCAAGGGTCATGCGGGTGGATCTAATTCAATCAAGAAATGAATGGGTTGAACTTAACTAGCGCCTTATGGGTAGTTTGGCCTCCGTCAAGGTCATAGGACGCTAAGGGTAAAATATTATCGGGAATTTCAAGTATTGAAATTTTCTATGAGATTGCATACCTTCTATGAGATAGTTGGATCCCGATACCCACTGCGAGTAAGAGTTACTCCTGGGAGAGTTTTACACATGACAATTAGCCGATCAAGTAGGTGTCTAGAAAGGTATCAACGGGGTTATGCCTCTAGGTGGTTTATTTTAATTAGGTCTGTGCGAAAGCATGGGGAACCTTTCTCAAAGTACCGGCACTGGCCTGGCTGAATGATTGGTGAAATTGTAGGGTGTAATTAATCCCGGCTCGTCATTCCTTTTAGGGTTTGAAGGAAGATTTGATAAAAACAGTGGGAGCCATCCTGATTAGATAAGATAATAACTATTCTAATCTTGTAAGAGCATACTCTAAAGTGTTTTCTTCTCTCTCTCTCCAGGTAGCGACCATGTCAGGCCTTAATCAAGATAATAATATAGATGTATTGACCGAACCCGCTTGTTATACTGAGCTTGGAAACGTTGGTTCCGTTTTTTCTTATAATTGTTATAAGACTGAGCAGGGAATAGGGTCATATCCTGATTCCCACGCCACCCAAACGAAGAATAAGCATGTTGATGCATCTTCTTCGCCTGTGTTAGTTATCGAGAACTGTTTTTCGGTTCACTCTACGTCCTGGGTATTAGATACCGGATCGGGATCCCACATATATAATATGTTATATGGGATAAGGAAAGGTAGAGAACTGGGAATGGATGATCATTCCGTAAGAGTAGGGAATGGAGCAAATGTTGCAGCCAAAGCAGTTGGCGAATATCACCTTGAATTACCAAATGGTAATACATTGATTCAGAACGAATGCTATTACAAACCGACCCTGATATGCAATCTTATATCAGTTTCTTTATTAAGTAAAGAAGGATATAATTTTGTAGTACAGGATAATGTTATGAACATCTTCCTGGAACAAAAGTTGATTGGATCAGGCTCGTTAAATAATGTAATATATGTTTTAGATTAAACCACAGTTCTTAATGTACGAAACACACACAAGAGGAAGAGTTCAGAAATGAACGAATCCTTATTATGGCATTATAGACTAGGTCATATCAATGCAACACAACTAGCTAAGTTACATAAGGATGAATATTTGAATTCGTTCGAATTTTCATCTTATGACACTTGCCAGTCATGTCTCAAAGGCAAGATGACCAAACCCCATTTACAGGACACGGAGAAAGAGCTACTGAGCTTTTGGGACTGATGCATAGTGATGTATATGGTCCTATGTCTACGCATGCTAAGAATAGTTCTTCGTACTTCATTACATTTACTGACGATGTCTCAAGATACGGACATGTGGTCCTGATGAAACACAAGTCTGAAGCTTTTGAGAAATTCAAGGAATATAAATCCGAAGTCGAGAACCAAACGGGTAAAAGTATTAAAATCCTACGATCTGATCGAGGAGGTGAATACTTGAGCACGGAGTTCCTGGACATTCTAAAAGAGAATGGGATTCTCTCTCAGAATACTCCTCCGTATACACCACAACACAACGCTGTATCAGAACGGAGAAATCGCACCCTATTAGATATGGTGCGCTCTATGATGAGCACCGCTGAGTTACCTATTTCCTTTTGGGGGTATGCGCTTGAGACAGCAGCATATCTATTGAATCGAGTTCCTACCAAATCAGTGCCTACCACTCCATATGAGATATGGAATGGGAAGAGGCCATATCTTAATTTTATTCAGATATAGGGTTCTCCGGCCTATGTGAAAACTCAAAATTCGGTCAAGCTCGAGGCAAGATCAGTTCTGTGTAAGTTTATAGGATATCCCAAACATTCGCGAGAGTATATCTTCTACCATTCCGAGGAACAAAAGGTGTTTGTTTCTCCATATGCCACCTTTTTAGAAAATGGTTTTCTCATAAAAGAAATTAATGGCAAGGAGGTAGAACTGGAAGAAGTTCCGGCTATAAAAACTACGACAGAAGATTTAGTAGAACCGGAGGATTCCGTAGTTCCCAATGAACCTCAACCTCTTCGCCGATCTAGTAAGGTACCTCTGTAATTCTACGGTAGCGTCCCGGCCGTCAATCCGAGGCCAAACGCGGAACAAAAACTTTTACAGAACTGGCGCTAACACAGACTATAATCCGGATCGTGCCATTAACACTAAACTAGCAAACTGTAAAGATGATAGAATGGCTATACCGATCGATTCGTGTCTTTCGGTCTTTAGCCATCATCCGACGCTCCTCACGGCATCTCCTATCTCGCTCGATCTCCGGTCTCTTCGTCGAAGTGGCACCACGTCAACGAATCTTTATGCGGGCTCCCGCCTCTATACCAAGGCAACTCGGACATGAAGTTTGCTAACCGACATGGCCAAGATTGAGGTAGAGAGAGTGTAGAATACTTTGTCTCAAGTCACCCAATGAATTGGATGAAGATAAATGAAGTTGCCAAAAAGTAAATCAAGTGAGAAAATTTGGCTTTGGAAATTTTGTGCATCACTTTTCAAATGGGGGACCGGCCACATTATAAGCTCATTGGGAATTTCAAAAAAATGGTGAGGGTAAGTCTAATGCAAGTGGTGAGGTTAAGGTTTGTAGCAACACAAATATCTAAAGCTATAATATCTTAACAATGGACAAACTAAATTAATGCAAGAAAAATATCCTAACCATCCCATGCCACCTCACCACAAACCCATCCTTCCCCAGGATTCGTAATTGGGCAGCCCATCAGAAAAAAAAATTCCATAAAATGCATGCAACATAAATTAATGCATACACAAAAAAAGTATGCAACATTAAAAACTCACATTCAACTAAATTAAACTTTAAACCAAAGTTTAATCCAATAAAAGAAATTTTGGCAACTTCAAAAGTAATCCCGTAATGAATTAAAGGATTACCCCACAACTGTATATACATACCAGCATTTGTATTCCGACCGAATACGAATGCAATGAGACAAAAAATATTCCAACACAATATAATACTAAGATCCGGCTTAAACCAAAGCCCACTAGTTTTATCTGTCCGAACCATGACACGTGCACAAGTGCACGTGTATGTTCGAACCCTGCCATAAAACCATACGGTCTCTACAACGTTTCGTCCGAACATGGGAAACTATCTGTGGGGGACTCTAAAGACTCGTCAATACACTGGCAGTGGATTTAACCACAAGCCGTCAGTGGTACTAGCTGTACGTAACGGCTGCCTATGTATTGAGCAAAAGGCAGGCTAATGAGCGAACTCATCCAGAAACCCTACTGAGCCTACCAGTGACAATATCCGTACATTCCGGTTCGTTCGTCTATGAGTATCGCATATCGGGCCTAGGGGGATGGTAACGTCAGACCCCCAAAAGCGGTATAAGTCGTGTCGGAGTGTAGCCCAGAATACCTTAAGATACTACTGGAATACCTACCAGTAAATCTCCTGCCTTGGCCAAGGACATTGTGTAATGGATTTCTTAGACACAGCACGATCTCACCCCCAATACCGGGAGAGACGAAACCCCTGCCGATCCGCTCACTTCCTCCATGTGGCTCGGGACTGTACCCAACTAAAACCTGTTTGCACGAATCTTTTGAGTCGTGGTAAGGTAGTAATCAAAGCACAGTGGGAACTCACACGAGACAAATTATGATCTCAGGTCGTTGATCTAACCTGTACACATGTCACCAGGGAACTGCTATATGACCCTTGGTACAATACCAACAAGTAGGTTCCCGGCGAGTCCTGTCCGGTGCACTCATAACTCAATGAGCACCTGTATACATCTTAGGTGAACCAACTGACACCAATGGCTTGTGAGACCGGCTATCACCCTTCGTCGGGGTCTCGACTGTATACACTAGTCTACTCCGGAATATCGATACCCTGTTTCGAAACTCCCACGACTAGGGACCACTTTTAAGGATGTGCTTATAGACTACCGAACTCTCACATATATGTTCGCCAAAAAACTGCTGGTAGGCCAGTAAGGATCCTAAAGGCTCTATCAACGTGTAATAGTGATCTGCAATGTCACCTAAAGCAGTACACGATGATAAAGGCAAACCAGATAGCATACTATCATCTCAAGTAAGACTGTCCTACCGGTATAGGTCCTCCCTCAATCATTGCAATCACGTGTCTGCGATCCAATAATTGACTTTGAGGACACTATATCCAACAATCTCCCACTTGCACTTAAGGCTAATTATTACGATGTCGCATACTCACAGCCCGTGTGATACCGAACACCCAACTTCTCTTCTAATCAGTTTCACAAAGCTCGTTTGTAAAACTCTTGTGTTCGAGAAATAGCCTCAGTGAGTGGATCCGCCCCGATGTTTCTTTCTATGTCTTTCTTAATCTCATGTTCGCGGAGAAAGCCATCTCCCGAATTGAGTAATACCTGTCTTAGAATATGTCTGGATATCTGATGGGACCTAGTTCATAAATGAACTCCATATCCAAACTTCTTAGACTGTATCGTCAACTGAACCTAATCAGTATCCTGCACCATGCCTCCCACAGTATCCGCTTGGATCACCTGTCCAAACTACTGTCCCTCTCAGAGGGAAAACTATAACTCTGACAATCACTCTTGTAGGGTTCCTAGGCACTCTTGTGAAGGTTCATAAGGCATCAAACATGCCCGGATTAAATTTTAGACGTGCCGAACAACCCAAAGCCGGGATCTTTGCTAGATTATTAGGGTTAAACAAGCAATATGATAACTTTTATCTAAGTGTGAGGGATTACAACCTTTGTAGTCCGCTCCTTCACTTCACAAGCTCCGAGTAGAAGTCCCTTTGCCGCGATCCACGATCTCCCGGACTCATGAGAGGCTCCACGACTCGAACGATCCATTCTAGCTTGTCGTATTCCAAATCTCCGATGATCTACGTCGAGGTTTCAAAGAACTCAAGCTATCTCACTCTTAAAGAAGTGAACACACTAATCCCATGGGCTAGATGAGATGAGGATGAGAGAGTAGTAATTTTTCTTTCTTTTTAAATCATTTTCTCATTTTATTTCATCACTTAAGAAAAACTAGCAAGCTTTCTTGAAGAAGGAAGAAGATGATAATGAAAAGATAATGATAATCTTTTTCTTTTGTGATGAATAGAAATATAAATCATATGATTGATATATAACCATGGTCAAGGATGAATGGCTAAGAATAAGTAGAGAAACAACTAGAGTTAGGGTTTGGTTGAGTTTAAAGAATGTGTCATCCATAAAGATCTTAAGAATGACAAAAGAAAAAGCTTCTAGAAGGAACTTGAAGCTACTAACCCTAATCAAACCCTAACCTCAATTAATCATCCTTAAACATGTTTAACAATTAATCATATCATGTCACAATAATATATATCACATATATATTATATATTTGCAACAAAAGAAAATAATACAATTAACATATATCGCATATATATCAATGTATCATCCACTGAGAAAATGAAATAATAAAGCAAGCTAATATTAGTTAATATAATAATATATCATATATATTATTATATATTAAATCATCGAATCAACACTTGATCCGACGATCCGGCTATATCGAATATAACCGACTAATATATCATGTACCGATTCATCGAATCAACACTTGATCCGATGTCCCGGTTCATATCTAAATATCGCGAGAATATAATACGGTATCCCATATCGCATTATTCTCGGTCCTGCACATATCACATATGTGCCTCTACTCCGTTTCGCCTGAGCCAAGAAACCTCTGTGTAGGACTCTAAAGAATCGTCAATACGCCGGTACCCGGGTGATGATCATATCAAACACCCACAAGCTGCAAGCGGTCAGCTAAACGTAACAGCCACCCAGGTATTGAGCGATCAGAAGATCAACAAGCTAGCCTGTTCGTTCTCCTGTGAATCCGATCAGTAACACTCCCGTACAGTCCGGTCTGTTCGTCTGATATGTCGCATATCAAGTCTAGGGTGGTATACGTCAGACCCCAGTAACCGATAAGTCGTGTCGATGTGTGGCTCATAACGGGTCGAGAAACTACTAGTAACACTTACCAGTAAATCTCTATATCAGCCCTGGCCAGGGACTTCCAGTTATAGCCAATCGAACACAGCACAACATCAACTCCCTATACCGGGAGAGACGAATCCCCTCCTATCGCTCATTGCCTCCATGTGATTCGGGACTGTACCCAAAAGCCACCGTTTTGCACGCCTCTTGGACGTGGTAAGGTGGAAATCAAAGCACAGTGGGAATCACACAGACTCTATGACGATCTCGGTCTACAGACTACCCTGTACCAGTGTCACCGGAGAACTGCCATCTGACGTGTGGTATATCACCATCTGGGAGTTCTCGGCGAGTCCGTCCAGTGTACCCAGTCTCTACTGAGCACCCGTACACCATCTCTGATGTCTAACACCGATGGATATGGGATCATCCATCGCCCAATCATATGGGTCAAGATGCGTATACGCTAGTCTACTCTGGTGTATCGATGCCCTGTCTCGATATACCCTCGACTAGGAACAGTTATAGGATGTACTCATCGACTACCGCGGCCTCACTAGTATGATCTCATCATAGTCCCAGTAGTCGAGTACAAGTCCTAAGGGCTTTATCAACATGTGAGAGTAAAACAGTAAACCAGTACAAATCAACATGTTAAGATAAAATGAAACCAAATAGCATACTATCATGACGAGCAAGAAAGTTATCTCTATATATAACCAAGCATCCATTATAATATACATCATATGTACAACAATGGCCTCTAGGGCATATACATAACTAACAATCTCCCACTTGCACTAAGGCCAGCTGCTGTAGTATCGCATACCTAGCATCTCGAATAATCTCTCAAACTGTATCTGGGAATAGCCTTCGTGAATGGATCCGCAGTGTTGTCCCTTCGTATCTACTCTCCTGACCTCGATCTCCCGGCGATCAACTATCTCCCTGATCAGGTGATACCGCCTCAGAATATGTCTGGACTTCTGATGGGACCTGGGTTCCTTGGCCAAAGCCACAACTCCATTGTTATCGCAATACAGAGGTATTGGATGCTCAATGGATGGAACCACACCAAGTTCACTAATGAACTTCTTGATCCAGACAGCCTCTTTGGCAGCATCGTGGCAGCGATGTATTCAGCCTCCATCGTTGAGTCTGCAACAGTATCCTGTTTGGAACTCTTCCAACATACCCGCCCCTCCATTGAGGGTAAAGACAAAACCCGAATGCGACTTAGAGTCGTCCTTATCACTTTGGAAGCTGGAATCGGTAAAGGACTCCACCTGGAGTTCTCCGTTACCATACACCAAGAACATCTCCTTAGTCCTTCGCAAGTACTTAAGAATGTTCTTCACAGCTGTCCAGTGACTCTCTCCAGGATCTGCTTGATACCGACTCACTACACTTAGTGAGTATGCTACATCGGGTCTGGTACATAGCATCGCATACATGATAGAGCCTACTGCCGAAGCATAGGGTATCCCTTGCATGCGAGCTCTCTCCAATCAGCCTTGGGAGACATCTCTTTGGAGAGAGTGAGTCCAGAGATCGTGGGTTGGTTCCCTCGCTTGGATTCTTCCATACTAAACCTCTTTAGTATGGTGTCAATGTACCTGGATTGGGACAATCCCCAGTATCCGTTTAGATCTATCTCTATAGATCATGATTCCCAATATGCAGGAGGCATCACCTAGATCTTTCATCGAATCTCTGTGATAAGAAGAGCTTGACTGATTGCAGCATAGGAATATCATTTCCTATCAAGAGTATGTCATCCACGTACAATACGAGGAAGACAACCTTACCCTCTGCTACCTTCTTATAGATACAAGGTTCATCTATATTTTTGATGAAGTCAAACTCTTTGACTACAACATCAAAACAGATGTTCCAACTCCGCGATGCTTGCTTTAACCCATAAATGGATTTAAGCAGCTTGCACACCTTTCCGCTGCTCCCACTATCTACGAAGCCCTCTGGCTGAGTCATGTACACGCACTCTTCTAAATCACCGTTTAGAAAGGCGGTCTTAACATCCATTTGCCAGATTTCGTAGTCATGGTATGCAGCAATGGCAAGTAAGATCCGGATGGACTTTAGCATAGCCACTGGAGAAAAGGTTTCGTCATAATCCACACCTGGACGTTGACGAAAACCCTTTGCTACAAGTCTAGCTTTGAAAGTCTCAACTTTTCCATCTACACCAAATTTCTTTTTAAAAATCCACTTGCTCCCAATGGGTTTTACCCCTTCAGGAGCATTTTCTAAAATCCATACTTTATTGGTGTACATGGATTCCATCTCAGATCGCATTGCATCCAGCCATTTCACAGAGTCACCACTCGTGATGGCTTGCTCGAAACTAGTGGGGTCATCATCATTCATGATGCAATCCTCGCTTCCACCATCAATGAGAAAAACGTAGTATCTCTCAGGTGGACGAGAAACCCTACTAGATCTGCGGAGAGGCTGGGGTTCGTCGGGTACTACTGAATCCTCTGGTTCCAATAAATCATCAGTTGTAGTCTGTGGTGCTGGAACCTCTTCCAGCTCTACCTCTTTGCCACTAATTTCTTTTGCAAGAAATTCCTTTTCTAAAAAGGTGGCATATTGAGAAATAAACACTATTTGTTCCTCAGCGTGATAGAAAATATATCCTTGAGAATTCTTAGGATATCCCACAAATTTGCAAAGAACTGATCGTGCCTCGAGTTTGTCCGGATTTTGTCTTTTTACATAGGCCGGACAACCCCATATCTTAAACCGTTTAAAATATGGTCTCATTCCCCTCTATATCTCATATGGGGTTGTAGGCACAGATTTAGACGGAACTTGATTCAATAGGTATACTGCTGTTTCAAGTGCATACCCCCAGAAGGAAATTGGTAACTCAGCTGTACTCATCATCGAGCGCACCATATCTAATAGAGTGCGATTTCTTCGTTCCGATAAACCGTTGTGCTGTGGTGTATAAGGAGGAGTAAGCTGAGAGAGAATCCCATTCTCTTTTAGATAATCTAGGAACTCATTGCTTAAGTATTCACCTCCTCGATTAGATCGAAGAATTTTAATACTTTTGCCCTTTTGTTTTTCTACTTCGTGTTTATATTCTCTGAATTTCTCAAAAGCTTCAGACTTGTGTTTCATCAGGAACACATGTCCGAATCTAGAGAGGTCGTCAGTGAATGTAATGAAGTAGGATGAACCGTTCCTGGCATGCGTAGACATGGGACCACATACATCACTATGTATCAGTCCTAAGAGTTCAGTAACTCTTTCTCCGTGTCCACTAAACGGAGCTTTGGTCATTTTTCCTTTGAGACATGAATGGCAAATATCATAATATGATAATTCGAACGGATTCAAATAACCATCTTTATGTAACTTAGCCAGTCGTGTCGCATTGATATGACCAAGTTTACAATGCCACAAGAAGGATTCGTTCATATCTGAACTTTTCCTCTTGTGTGTGTTTTGTATATTCAGGACTGTATTCTGATTTAGAATGAATATGCCATTATGTAACGAGCCTGATGCAATCAACTTTTGATCTAGGAATATGTTCATAACATTATCCTTTACTACAAAATTATATCCTTCTTTACTTAATAAAGAGACTGATATAATGTTGCACATCATGTTCGGTATATAATAGCATTCATTTAGAATCAGTGTATTACGACTTGGTAATACAAGGTGATATTCGCCAACTGCTTTGGCTGCGACATTTGCACCGTTCCCTACTAGAACGGAATGATCATCCCTTCCCAGTTCTCTACCTTTACGTAGCCCATGCAACTGTTTGCATATGTGGGATCCTGATCCGGTATCTAATACCCAGGACGTAGGGTGAACTGAGAAACAATTCTCAATAACAAACACACCTGAAGAAGATGCATCAACATGCATGTTCTTTTGGGCGGCGTGAGAATCCAGATATTCTCATGTTTCCTGTTCAGTCTTATAACTCTTATAAGAAAGAACGGGTCCAACAATCCCTAGCTCAGTACAATAATCGGGTTCAGTCAATACATCAATATTATTATCTTGATTATGGCCTGACATGGTCGCTACCTGGAGAGAGAGAGAAGAAAACACTTTAGCGTATGCTCTTGCAAGATTAGATTGGTTATTATCTTATCTAATCAGGATGTCTCCCACTGTTTTTATCAAATCTACCTTCAAACCATAAAAGGTAAGATTAGCCGGGATTAATTACACCCTACAATTTCGTCAATCTTTCAGCCAGATCAGTGTCGGTACTTTGAGGGAGGTTCCTCGTGCTTTCGCACGGACCTAATTAAAGTAAACCTCGTTTTCTCAGAGGCGTAACCTCGTTAACACTTTTCTAGACACCTACTTGAATGACTAATTGTCCTGTGTAAAACTCTCCCAGGAGTAACTCTTACTCGCAGTGGGTATCGGGATCCAACTATCTCATAGGAGGTATGCAATCTCATTGCAAATTTCAACGCTTGAAATTCCCGATAAAACTTTTACCCCTAGCGTGCTATGACCTTGACGCATGCCAAACAACCCATAGTCTGCTAGTTAAGTTCAACCCGTAAATTTCGTGATTGAATTAAACCCACCCGTACGACCCTTGACGCATGCCAAACAACGCCGCACGAATACCCTAATCCAATCGCATCTCATGCTGCAGAAAAGTAATAATCAGCTACCGTACGCTACGCCTTGACGCATGCCAAACTACCGTAGCACGAATACTAAATATTACTTATCTGAAATGACGGAGGGCTACGCAGGTTTTTCAGAAAACCCTGAGCGTAACGAACTTGATATCGTTGTAGAATCGAGTGTTTTTGAAAAAGGAGTGTTTTTGAGGCTTTTCTTAGTTTCGCTAAAGGGGTCACTCCCGGTGAAGGGATCGTCGGCCCTTTCCTCATCGAATAAGGTGCAGGATATATCATATATACCGCTGTGCAAAGCAAAACACTAAAAGCAATCAAAAGACAAACCGCGTTTTGTAGCATCTGCCAGTTTCGCTAAAGGAGTCACTCCCGGTGAAGGGATCTCGGTCCTTTCCTCATCGAATAAGGTGCAGGATATATCATATATATCACTGTGCAAAGCAAAAACTGTAGCTACCCCTTTTATAAAGTTTTTGATTCTACAACATCTTTAGGTTTCTTTTCTATTATTAATCTCATTAATAAAAATCCCATCAGCTTATGCTTCCTAAGCATCACAGAAGAAACGAAAGCAGTAATATTTATATATCAACATATATATATAGTATAAGCATTCGTCTCAGGCAGTAATATGATCTCATCACAGAACATTGCAGCAGAAGAACATATATGAAATATTGGATATACTAGGACGTCCGTGTTTTTAATACGAGCCTGTATAAAACACGGATTCCACGGTCGCGACGAATAGCCAAACCCACATCCCAAGACCCCTATGAGAGCGGCAAGTAACTGTAACGTCTTCAAAATAATAAAATATGATTTTTGGGAAATTTTATAATTTAATATTATTTTAATGAATATTTTAATATTCTGGTATAATTAAATACAGATAAATGGGGAAAAATTATGGAAAATTCTAAAATAAGGTATTTTAAGGAATTGCTTCGTTTTCTGTGCATGCCCCCATTTCCTCTAGTTTTGACCCTGAGTATGTCTAGTTTTGACTGATTCCATCTAGGGTGAAATCTGGGTTGATTTTCCTATGTTGGTGTATAATTTGGGACTTGTTTTAGCATGGATTTTGGTATTTGGTGATTCATTCCTGTCGGGTGGCGTTTGGACGTCAACGACAAGTGGATTTTGATTGTGTTTACATGCGAGTCGATAGGTTTTTACCTATGCGGGTAGCGTGTGCTATTTTGGTTTCCGATGTGATTTTCATGTGCTTTAGCATTGTGATATACTTGTAGGTACCCCGCGTGATGTTGAGGCAAAGGAGGTGAAGATAGCGACATCGGCTTTGGCACACGAGGAGCAATGTGAGTAGATTTATATCTGTGGGGAGAAGTCGGGTGGATGGCGTATAGCACCCCCGCAGTCCGTGGTGATGTATACGAATACGTATACACACGAATATTTTTTATGTGTTGTTTAGGGTTATTGATGGTAATAATGATATTTTGATGATAAGAATATATTGGTTTAGTTTAGTGCGAACCCTAGAGTAGTGGTTGCACTCACACATACATTTACACACATACTTGCATTCATTCTTTCATTTATTAGAGTGCATATGATGGTGCGTATATCTACACATGGGTATGGGACTATGTGTTTATATACTGGATTTGAGGATAGTATTTGGGATTTGAGATGAGTCGATGAGATTGGGCTTGAGGCCAGGAGATCGGTGATGTGATTTGGTTCGTATTGAGATACGACACGATGTTTTAGCGGGTCTTTTGACGTAGTGATTCTTACACCTGCATGCATACATAGAGGGTATCAATATTGTACTAGACGTAGATCAGTACCCCGATCATGACATTTGATAAAGAGGATACCAGATAAATAGTATGATGAATGTGATATTGACCCGTACCCATATTTGGGATGCCGTACGACGGATTTACGTACAAGCTATATTTTGATGATTGATCCGCACTCTTGACTTGGGATGTCTGATTATAGATAAGGTATCGGATATGATATTATTGAGGCGGGATCACCGACTAATATATATACATGTATGTATATGTATCGACTCAGATGTTAGGCGGTTTCCTCACCCATAGCTCTACTTGTTAGTTCAGCCGTATAGTTTAGGATGGTTGTTAGATTAGATTAGACTCCTACCTATTTCAAAAACTAACGAATCGTGGGTATTTTAAAAGACAGCCCAAGGGATCCTACGGATATTTCAAAAGACGTATCTTTTCATAAAAACACCGTAGCCCTTATTTTCAAAACCCCATGATTCGTGTTATTTCAAAAGGCACCAATTGTAGAGGTTATTTTAGATTAATGCAGATTAGTTATAGTTGCGTCTAGTATTCAGCTTCCGCTCATTATTGTGGTTCGCATCGCATCGCATGCTTATATTATGTTTCATACTCCATTATTGATGTTATGCTATTAGGACACCAGCACCATTACCGATGATGCGTATGTACCACGTACACTTACTTGCCGGCTCACACACATCTTCATCGGTAATTGCCATGTCACGTACACCTTAGAAAATATTATTGCATCGACATAGGTTGTTAGCTAATAATTTAGACATGATATTAGTGTACTTGCATTATATGCTAGATTAGACGTTGTAATTATTAGTTGTTACATCATGCATGTTATTATTCTTGGATTTTTATGCCTGTATGCACTGTTTACATGCTATTGAGGATTGGATTCGGATTTCCATGAGATTTTCTGGATTTGGGGGAAAACCGCAAAACTTATATAAACTTCTTTTCTCTCTTTAAAATAAAAAGTGCGGTTTTCCCATGATGTATGAGTCGTCCACCATGAGTTTGCTGATAGATTTGGAAACCCGATTCGAGGAGACGGATGAACCGTTTCGGGTACATGGTGGACCCGGTAAGGTACCCCGGGGCAAGAAGCGCGTGGTGATGACGATGTGAGCCTGGCAGGGGAGCACTACCTACCGGTGATTTTACCCGACGCGTCGGATATCCGGAGGATACCGTCGTGGTCTTGAGATGGATGGTAGGGGCCGGTCTGGACTGACGGCGCCCTAGATATTATGATTGAGACATTGGGATTTCGAGATTTCGAGGTACAGAGATTGTGATACAGAGATATCGAGATATTGGGATTACGTTTTGTGCCGATGCTAGGCACTGTTTTATGCTGATTTCATTATGATACCTCAACTAAAAATACAAGGGAAATCTCACTAAATTATGAAAACAGTTTCTTCATTTACATGTATTCTGCTTTCATGCATTCATACCTCATATTCATGACATACTATTACCTGAGGCACTAGCACGAGCACTTGGCACTACATTCACGTATAGAGATTACATTGCCAGTTTAGCATGCTTCAGCTTTATTCATATTGAGGTTTCTTTATATCTGATCGTATTGACCTAGGTTGGGTCATGCATTCGATCTCTGCTTGTAGATATCTTTCTATTCACGAGTTGGCAACTCACCCCCGTTGTGCCCCAGTTCTTGCAGGTTTGCCGTACAGTTCTATAGCGGCATTTCTGGCACACTGCTTCCTTTTGGGTGATTTGCTTGGATAGGTGGGTTCTTTTGTATCAGAACCGCCGTTGTATTTATATTATTCATTGTATCTAGAATATCCATCAACCAAAACTCGTATATTGTTTCAGACCTAGACTAGTGATGTATTATTCGACCATAGAGTCGCGCTTAGTAGTGTTGCGGTTTTCTTGTTGCTTTTGAGCTTTCTTTTGGATTTGATCCTCGCCACTTGGCGTTGTATATTATTGTTGCATGTGGTGGTGACCGTCGATTGACGAAGAGCTAGCTCCCGCTTGGGGATGCCTTTATCATTGCATATATTGTTATCCTTGTTATACCCCATTCGGGGCCAGTTTTACAAAAGAAACTCTGCCGAAATTTTTAGAAAAGACTGTACTGTTTTTAAAAATGCATATTCGGCTTAGTTATTTAAAAACCTTGATTTCAAACATGTTTTTCTTCACTTTTTTAAACCAGTTTCTTTACTTATTCTTAAAAATGTTTTTAGATTTCTGGGCTTTTGGCTTACTTGGATCAGATGGAGTCCTATAGACTTCATATGGTTCAGGGGCCAGTCACGTGCTCTTTCGGGTCGTGACAAAGTTGGTATCAGAGCGCTAGGTTGACCTTGGTTCGAGTCTAAGTTTGACTATGTGGAGCCTAGGGCGTTTATATATATACGGAACTTAGGCTTGACCTTACGGAACTTAGACTTGGTCGAGGGGGTATTAGACCCGAACTTTCGTCGTGTAGGATGACCCTTGGTTGATGGAATAGGTAACTAAAGTAGAGTGACGTACCGTTGGTATGTTCCGCGGCATACTTACGACACGCCACTCCGCTTAAGGAACCTTAGGATGTACATATTTTCGAGATCAGTGATCCTCTTTATATCCAGGATTATACATCCATTTGAGATCCCCGATTCTATTAGTTTCATGATCATACCTTTATTGATGCTGTTCCTTTCCATGATCATGTATCCACTTTGGATCTGTTGTTTCCTTTCTTGCCATTGATGTGCTCTCCTTGATACTCGATTGAGGTTCCTGTCACCATGTTTGAGGGCAGTTTGGGCTGCTGCTAGGGTTACGGCCGGTGTGAGCTCGTTTGGTACGAGGGCCGACCATTGTGTTTTCTGGTGACATGGGAACGTCTCGAGTTAGTGTTGGTGATTGTGACCTCTAGTGGAGGCGAGTGCTTGGTCTTGCACCGGATGATCGGGCCATTGTTAGAGCTGCCAGTTGAGAGAGGACTGTTGATGTACAGCATACCTTAGAGATTGTGATGTCGCCTACCGTGCAGACAGATGGACCAGCTGTTGCTGAGATTGACAGGATGTCGCTTCCGAAGCTTACGAGCTGAGATTGCCGTAGCTTTCAGGCAGATATGAGACAGATGATAGTTAGTCTACCCGATTTGAGAGACGAAGGTGATTCGTCCGATTTTGCGCCGGAGCGGGCCCTGATGAGTTGAAGATTTCCAGTGTGGAGAGTCTTACTCAGATCTAGAGCAGACCGACTCAGAGATGACCGCCTATGTATTGCCTTTCCTGGAGGATTGAGGCGCTGTTCGACGTACAGGCGAATAAGCCAGTTGCTGCTGCAAATGACGAGATGTCGCCCAGATGGTTGGAGCTACTGCAGCGTGAGCATATACTTAGAGAGATGATAGCGAGTCGCTAGTCACCTGAGGATGAATGACTAGGACAGGTGGTTCGTTTGTTTACCGATGCGAGGTCATCAGATAGATTGTTTCCAGCTAGAGACGACTTCACGCAGGTTCGTTGAGAGTCGATAGAGACGATCGAATGTCAGGAGCCCATTTTCCAAGTTTAAAGTATACGGAAAGACATGCAGGTGATTCTATGGACTCTCTAGAAGAATGAAATCCTAACTCGACTTAATGACCGTGTGAAAGCCTTTGAACCTTCGGATTTGCGGCGGTTCCTCGGCGCCATTAGTGAGGCTTGGGTTTGCCCTTCTACGGCTGGACCACCGACGCTGTGGCATGTACTCGATACTATTAAACTGTACCCATGATGTGATCTCTTGGGGGATTATGAGGATCTGACGAGTCGATCGGATGGTTCGACATCTTTCGGATATCGTGATGGGACACTGCTTGGGAGACTCCAGATGCGAGCGTAGCCGTCGGAGCGCAGTTCGTGTAGCCACGATGAGTTAAGTCCGAATCAGTCGAATTGAGCAAGGTGGAGTAAAGAGTTCGTACGAGATTTCGACGAGATGACGTCCCACTCCGCTGACATTAGAGATGTGATATGCACCCCGAGGCGTGGTATATGGATGTATCTTCCAGAGAGAAGCGCGATAGGTATGCAGCCGTTCCGGAATATGCTTTAGCTTCAGCATTGGATGATGACTTCCGGGCATTTCGGCAGGATTGAGATTTGAGAAAGGAACCTCGACAGGACCTTTCTGGAGTACGTTACGAGAAGACCTAGACCAGGAGTGGTCGTATTGCGCACACCCAGCAGGACAGAGTTCGGCATTGTCGACGAGGTAGTTGACCATGTTCGGATAAAGGAACTTACCCAGATGCGTTGCAGATTGATCAGGGACGGACGAGTGATGAGTATTCCTCCGATGGTTGGGACGTGTTCCCGAGGACCTGTTCGGCCTGACATCCTCTACAGAATGATGAAGCTACAGAATATGCGATTTCGAGTCCGTGCGAGAGACTTCAGATTGACCGTGGCCGAGAACAGTGCAGTGCGTAGTAGCTTGGCGTGACGTCATAGTGGACGACGATAGAGACAGTTGGAACAAGAGGTTCGTGTGAGACACTGATGAGCTGTCATTGCTTCCCGTCGAGACTAGAGACCTGATATGCTTACAGAGACGTTGGAATGTGATCAGTTTCCGAGAAAATATTGTGCTGAGGACACAGGTGTTTTTGAGCGAGAAGAGGTTGTGTAGGAAGCCAGCCTCTGTACAGATCGGCATAGGCATGATCGGAAGAGACCTTGAGCAGGATTCCTTCCAGGACATTGCTGCAATGATGTTTGCACCCAGGATCAGATGTGTGACGTGCTTTCAGAGAGCCAGAGGCCGACGCCAGTGATACGCTGCCTTACGAGCGGTCGTGAGGATTGACCGAAAGGTGACCAGGAAAGTGCCAGAACGGAATCGTTCCTGTCAGTACTCCTGACCGGGCCGATGAGCCGATGGATTGCGAGATTGGTAATCTACAGGAAAGATCAGGAACCAGAGGCAGAGGACGCCAGCCGCGAGCAAGAGGCAAGTAGATATCTTGCGCAGCTAGCATCGGATGTTCCGGTACCTTCTCGACCCTGAAGGATGGTATACCGACGACGGTAATTATGATTTGTGATTTTGTGATTTGATTATCACGTATCCGTTGCTTTGGATTTCGGTATTTTGGGCGATCTATTCACATGATTTAGTCTTGATGACTGAGTTTCATGATATTTGATTTTGTGCACCATGGTTGCACCTACTGGGTATTTATACCTTGTACATAGTTATTACTCTTGAGCTGTTGATTGCGATTTCATGCCTATTTTATGCTGGTGATTTGATTTACGCTTCCAGCAGAGTTTCATGTAATTTTAGTGTTTTGATTTTGCACTCGGTATAGCTTATATGTGCTTGTAGTGTATCGATATGTGTTTTGTGCCCGCAGCTGCACACGTTTATGATTTTCTTCATATCTGGATACACTTGGTGTTGCTGCTTACGTATTTGAGTTATTGCTTGGTATTTGTGCATGGGATGCACCAGTTCTATACTTCGTGCATTTGTCGCACCAGTTTTATGTTTCTTGCGTTTATCGCATCAGATTTATATTTCGTGCCTTTGTTGCACCGGATTTATATTTTGTGCATTACGATTGCACCTGACTTCGATTTGATGCCTTTCGGTATGTCGATTTTGATTGTGATATTGATGTGGATTCTTGCACTCCGTGCTTTTGACTGGACTTACGCATATTCGACGTTGCTATTGGATTTTGTGATTCCGTGCATATTGAGTGCGCAGGGTCTAGATTTTCATTCGTGCATGATGGATGCACCGATTTGGATTTTCGCGCATGTTGGGCGCATGTTTTGAGATACGATTTTGGGGCACACCAGATGCACTAAATCGAGATTCTTCGTGCATGTCAGATGCACCTGTTTTGGCTGCCAGGCACACGTTGCCTATGACAGATGCTTCGTGCACACCCGTTGCACCTAGATGTTGTTTTGTGCACATGTTTAGCACATATATGGATTTTGATTTCCGTGCGCACCAGACGCACAGGGTGGTGTTATGTGATTTTTGGGATTTATTCCTTTTGGAGCAGTACCTGGATATATTTTGCATGCATCGATAGTTATCGAAGGGATTTCCGAAAAGCGAGCTATAGTCTCAGTATATACCTACGTGTCCGATATGACACGAAACGTTTTAAAAACAAGGAAACCCTTCTAAACTGTTTTCAAAACGGCGGAACGTACCTATTAAACAAAGGATATATATACACATATATAGTTATTTTCTTATAAGAAACGTCCGCCACTGTGCAGTGTTACGCGCATCGCACATCGACTTAAAAAGATTTGGCATACATTTGCATCAGCTATTTACATGTATAGATTGGATGTCTACATGTATAGTCTTGGTCCATATCATATTGATTTTGTATTGGATTTGACATTGTGTCGTTACCATGACTCCGATGATTGCGGATGCTTGATGGAGTGTTGCATTTGAGTTATCTGCTCAGTACTCATGCGCATGCATTGCGCTATGATGTTTTATGTATAGATGATTTCGGAGCCCCGATGACTTGGAATTTGTATTGAAATATTTTAGTATTTGGGGGTTTAAATTTAAATTCGGGGACCGAATTTCTTTAAGGGGGGTAGATTGTAACGTCTTCAAAATAATAAAATATGATTTTTGGGAAATTTTATAATTTAATATTATTTTAATGAATATTTTAATATTCTGGTATAATTAAATACAGATAAATGGGGAAAAATTATGGAAAATTCTAAAATAAGGTATTTTAAGGAATTGCTTCGTTTTCTGTGCATGCCCCCATTTCCTCTAGTTTTGACCCTGAGTATGTCTAGTTTTGACTGATTCCATCTAGGGTGAAATCTGGGTTGATTTTCCTATGTTGGTGTATAATTTGGGACTTGTCTTAGCATGGATTTTGGTATTTGGTGATTCATTCCTGTCGGGTGGCGTTTGGACGTCAACGACAAGTGGATTTTGATTGTGTTTACATGCGAGTCGATAGGTTTTTACCTATGCGGGTAGCGTGTGCTATTTTGGTTTCCGATGTGATTTTCATGTGCTTTAGCATTGTGATATACTTGTAGGTACCCCGCGTGATGTTGAGGCAAAGGAGGTGAAGATAGCGACATCGGCTTTGGCACACGAGGAGCAATGTGAGTAGATTTATATCTGTGGGGAGAAGTCGGGTGGATGGCGTATAGCACCCCCGCAGTCCGTGGTGATGTATACGAATACGTATACACACGAATATTTTTTATGTGTTGTTTAGGGTTATTGATGGTAATAATGATATTTTGATGATAAGAATATATTGGTTTAGTTTAGTGCGAACCCTAGAGTAGTGGTTGCACTCACACATACATTTACACACATACTTGCATTCATTCTTTCATTTATTAGAGTGCATATGATGGTGCGTATATCTACACATGGGTATGGGACTATGTGTTTATATACTGGATTTGAGGATAGTATTTGGGATTTGAGATGAGTCGATGAGATTGGGCTTGAGGCCAGGAGATCGGTGATGTGATTTGGTTCGTATTGAGATACGACACGATGTTTTAGCGGGTCTTTTGACGTAGTGATTCTTACACCTGCATGCATACATAGAGGGTATCAATATTGTACTAGACGTAGATCAGTACCCCGATCATGACATTTGATAAAGAGGATACCAGATAAATAGTATGATGAATGTGATATTGACCCGTACCCATATTTGGGATGCCGTACGACGGATTTACGTACAAGCTATATTTTGATGATTGATCCGCACTCTTGACTTGGGATGTCTGATTATAGATAAGGTATCGGATATGATATTATTGAGGCGGGATCACCGACTAATATATATACATGTATGTATATGTATCGACTCAGATGTTAGGCGGTTTCCTCACCCATAGCTCTACTTGTTAGTTCAGCCGTATAGTTTAGGATGGTTGTTAGATTAGATTAGACTCCTACCTATTTCAAAAACTAACGAATCGTGGGTATTTTAAAAGACAGCCCAAGGGATCCTACGGATATTTCAAAAGACGTATCTTTTCATAAAAACACCGTAGCCCTTATTTTCAAAACCCCATGATTCGTGTTATTTCAAAAGGCACCAATTGTAGAGGTTATTTTAGATTAATGCAGATTAGTTATAGTTGCGTCTAGTATTCAGCTTCCGCTCATTATTGTGGTTCGCATCGCATCGCATGCTTATATTATGTTTCATACTCCATTATTGATGTTATGCTGTTAGGACACCAGCACCATTACCGATGATGCGTATGTACCACGTACACTTACTTGCCGGCTCACACACATCTTCATCGGTAATTGCCATGTCACGTACACCTTAGAAAATATTATTGCATCGACATAGGTTGTTAGCTAATAATTTAGACATGATATTAGTGTACTTGCATTATATGCTAGATTAGACGTTGTAATTATTAGTTGTTACATCATGCATGTTATTATTCTTGGATTTTTATGCCTGTATGCACTGTTTACATGCTATTGAGGATTGGATTCGGATTTCCATGAGATTTTCTGGATTTGGGGGAAAACCGCAAAACTTATATAAACTTCTTTTCTCTCTTTAAAATAAAAAGTGCGGTTTTCCCATGATGTATGAGTCGTCCACCATGAGTTTGCTGATGGATTTGGAAACCCGATTCGAGGAGACGGATGAACCGTTTCGGGTACATGGTGGACCCGGTAAGGTACCCCGGGGCAAGAAGCGCGTGGTGATGACGATGTGAGCCTGGCAGGGGAGCACTACCTACCGGTGATTTTACCCGACGCGTCGGATATCCGGAGGATACCGTCGTGGTCTTGAGATGGATGGTAGGGGCCGGTCTGGACTGACGGCGCCCTAGATATTATGATTGAGACATTGGGATTTCGAGATTTCGAGGTACAGAGATTGTGATACAGAGATATCGAGATATTGGGATTACGTTTTGTGCCGATGCTAGGCACTGTTTTATGCTGATTTCATTATGATACCTCAACTAAAAATACAAGGGAAATCTCACTAAATTATGAAAACAGTTTCTTCATTTACATGTATTCTGCTTTCATGCATTCATACCTCATATTCATGACATACTATTACCTGAGGCACTAGCACGAGCACTTGGCACTACATTCACGTATAGAGATTACATTGCCAGTTTAGCATGCTTCAGCTTTATTCATATTGAGGTTTCTTTATATCTGATCGTATTGACCTAGGTTGGGTCATGCATTCGATCTCTGCTTGTAGATATCTTTCTATTCACGAGTTGGCAACTCACCCCCGTTGTGCCCCAGTTCTTGCAGGTTTGCCGTACAGTTCTATAGCGGCATTTCTGGCACACTGCTTCCTTTTGGGTGATTTGCTTGGATAGGTGGGTTCTTTTGTATCAGAACCGCCGTTGTATTTATATTATTCATTGTATCTAGAATATCCATCAACCAAAACTCGTATATTGTTTCAGACCTAGACTAGTGATGTATTATTCGACCATAGAGTCGCGCTTAGTAGTGTTGCGGTTTTCTTGTTGCTTTTGAGCTTTCTTTTGGATTTGATCCTCGCCACTTGGCGTTGTATATTATTGTTGCATGTGGTGGTGACCGTCGATTGACGAAGAGCTAGCTCCCGCTTGGGGATGCCTTTATCATTGCATATATTGTTATCCTTGTTATACCCCATTCGGGGCCAGTTTTACAAAAGAAACTCTGCCGAAATTTTTAGAAAAGACTGTACTGTTTTTAAAAATGCATATTCGGCTTAGTTATTTAAAAACCTTGATTTCAAACATGTTTTTCTTCACTTTTTTAAACCAGTTTCTTTACTTATTCTTAAAAATGTTTTTAGATTTCTGGGCTTTTGGCTTACTTGGATCAGATGGAGTCCTATAGACTTCATATGGTTCAGGGGCCAGTCACGTGCTCTTTCGGGTCGTGACAGTAACACTGTCAATTCTTGGGTTAGGAGACCCGGTCTCGACTCCTCGAGATGGCCTCCCACTGTACCCTAGAACCCGGTTACTTATGCTCCCCTCCTTGGGTCTACCTAATGCGGAAAAGTAAATAATATACACTGGTGACAACAACCGCAACCTGGAAGTGCCCCAAATAAAAGAATATTACATTACAAAAGAATTTTACATGAATGAAAATAAAAACCCTCATCTCACATAAAACCCCCGGCTATTCAGAACGCGACGATCCAATATAACATATCACAGCAACACATAATATCTCGTATCATCAACGTAAGTAAATATGCGCATCCCAATTGTCGTTGACATATAGCAACGAAACCGGCGATATCACATATTACACTTACGGTCACAGAAAAGAAAGTGTAAAACTACAATATTTGGAATCCACAATCACTTTAGACATCGTAAATCCGAAATATCACATACTCCGCATTTCATGCCTAACTCTACGAATTCCACATATTGTATCACATTCCAGATAAATATACAGTATTAAACTTTCCGAACAGATTATCAAACACCCAAAATTTCCTAAACTGCTCAACACTTGAGCGGGGTTCAAATAATCTGAGAATATGTCACAGTACCGGTGATCCAGCCGTAGAAGGGTCAAGCCAACGCCTCACATGTGGCACGCCGTACTGCCCCAAACCCGAAGGTTCAAAAGGCAGTTCAAGACGGTCACATAATCGAGTTAAGGTTTGTTGTCTTCTAGAGGGTCCACCGCTTAACTTGTACAATTTTCCCGAAAGATTTAAACCCGAATAAATTTCAACACTTGAAAGTTTGCCGTACCGGGAAACAGTAAGTTAATGATATCCGTTCAAATAGTTTAACAGTTTCTAAATATCCGGAAAGAAATACGAATTTAAAATTTCCGATCGAGTCTACTATTACAAAACAAACCCCAGAATTTTAAACACCTGGAACAGATTAAAAATACCCAGAATAGTCAGCATGTACCTACGGTTATTACCAAGAAGCCACGTGTCGCCATTCGACCAATCCGCTGCGGAACAGCCGCGCAAGCAAGCTTGCGCCGCGCTTCCGCGGCCGTTTGATCGACTTGGGGGCTCGGGCTTCTTGGTAATTCTTACAATACCCTGCTGATTTTTTTACATATTTTTAATTCAGAAAAATCCCAAAATTTAAAAAATTTCCAGAGAGGGGTCTTTTTGCGTCGTTTCGGGTTCGATCGGAGTTTTAACTTCGTAAACACATCGCCTAATGCTCTAGCTTGGCTCTGATACCACTGTAGGGTTCCTAGGCACTCTTGTGAAGGTTCATAAGGCATCAAACATGCCCGGATTAAATTTTAGACGTGCCGAACAACCCAAAGCCGGGATCTTTGCAAGATTCTTAGGGTTAAACATGCAATATGATAACTTTTATCTAATTGTGAGGGATTACAACCTTTGTAGTCCGCTCCTTCACTTCACAAGCTCCGAGTAGAAGTCCCTTTGCCGCGATCCACGATCTCCCGGACTCATGAGAGGCTCCACGACTCGAACGATCCATTCTAGCTTGTCGTATTCCAAATCTCCGATGATCTACGTCGAGGTTTCAAAGAACTCAAGCTATCTCACTCTTAAAGAAGTGAACACACTAATCCCATGGGCTAGATGAGATGAGGATGAGAGAGTAGTAATTTTGCTTTCTTTTTAAATCATTTTCTCATTTTATTTCATCACTTAAGAAAAACTAGCAAGCTTTCTTGAAGAAGGAAGAAGATGATAATGAAAAGATAATGATAATCTTTTTCTTTTGTGATGAATAGAAATATAAATCATATGATTGATATATAACCATGGTCAAGGATGAATGGCTAAGAATAAGTAGAGAAACAACTAGAGTTAGGGTTTGGTTGAGTTTAAAGAATGTGTCATCCATAAAGATCTTAAGAATGACAAAAGAAAAAGCTTCTAGAAGGAACTTGAAGCTACTAACCCTAATCAAACCCTAACCTCAATTAATCATCCTTAAACATGTTTAACAATTAATCATATCATGTCACAATAATATATATCACATATATATTATATATTTGCAACAAAAGAAAATAATACAATTAACATATATCGCATATATATCAATGTATCATCCACTGAGAAAATGAAATAATAAAGCAAACTAATATTAGTTAATATAATAATATATCATATATATTATTATATATTAAATCATCGAATCAACACTTGATCCGACGATCCGGCTATATCGAATATAACCGACTAATATATCATGTACCGATTCATCGAATCAACACTTGATCCGATGTCCCGGTTCATATCTAAATATCGCGAGAATATAATACGGTATCCCATATCGCATTATTCTCGGTCCTGCACATATAACATATGTGCCTCTACTCCGTTTCGCCTGAGCCAAGAAACTGTTGGAGATAGTGCCCTCATAGTCAATTATTGGATCGCAGGTACGTGATTGCAATGATTGCGGAGGACCTATACCGGTATGACAGTCTTACTCGAGATGATAGTATGCTATCTGGTTTGCCTTTATCAGTCGTGTACATGTTCAGGTGACTGATTACATGTTACACTTTGATAGAGCCCTTAGGATCTTGCTTTACCACCAACAGTATGATGGCGATCATATACGTGAGAGTTGGGTGGTTTATACGCATATCCTTAATTGTGGTCCCTAGTCGTGGGAGTTTCGAGACAGGGCATCGATACTCCGGAGTAGACTAGTGTGTACAGTCGAGACCCCGACAAGGGGCGGTGGCCGGTCTCACAAGCCACTGGTGTCAGTTGGATCACCTAAGATGTATACAGGTGCTCATTGGGTTATGAGTACACCGGACAGGACTCGCCGGGAATCTGCTAGTTAGTATTATATCTACCGTCAGATAGCAGTTCCCTGGTGACATGTGTACAGGTTAGTTCATCGACCTGAGGTCGTCATTTGTCTCGTGTGATTTCCCACCGTGCTTTGATTTCTACCCTACCACGGCTCAAAGGAGTCGTGCAAACAGGTAGTTTTTGGGTACAGTCCCGAGCCATATGGAGGCACGTGAGCGGATCGGCAGGGGATTTGTCTCTCCCGGTATTGGGGGCGAGGTCGTGCTGTGTCTAGGAGAGCCATTACACAAAGTCCATGGCCATGGCAGGAGATTTACTGGTAGGTACTCCAGTAGTATCTCAGGGTGTTATTGGGCTTCACTCCGACACGACTTATACTGCTATTGGGGGACTGACGTTGCTAGCCCCCTAGGCAGATATAGGATACTCATAGACGAATGGACCGGACTGTATATACATTGTCACTGTTAGGCTCAGTAGGGTTTTCCGGATGAGTGCGCTCATCGGCATCCCTTGAGGTCAGTCCATGGGCAGCCGTTACGCATTGCTAGTGCCGCTGACGGTTTGTGGTTAAACCCACTGCCAGGGTACTGACGAGTCATTAGAGTCCCCCACAGACAGTTTCCCAAGTTCGGGCGAAACGTTGTAGAGGCCGTATGGTTTTATGGCAGGGTTCGGAAAATGCACGTGCGTTTACGCACGTGTTATTTTTCGGGCAGATGATACTGGTCGGCTTTGGTTTAAGCCGGATCTGAGTATTATATTGAGTAGGTATAATATCTTTGTCTCAGTTGCATTTGTATTCGGTCGTAATACAAATGCGGGTATATTTATACAGTTTCGGGGTTATCCTGAAAGTCGTTTCAGGATCACTTTTGGAAGTTGCCAGTTTCCAGTTTTCTATCAGCCGTTTTTTAACATTCGGTTAAAGACGGATTTATCTTTTCTTCAGTTGAGGTGAGTCAGTGTTCTAGAAGATTCTAGATGAGGTGACTAGGATTAATTGGTGTTGAGTTTTCATTGGTTGCATTAAAGGCTTGATGAGGTGTTTAGTGATTCATACATTATCATTAAAGCTTCTTGTTTTCCTTAGGATATTTAGTGAGAAGCTTTTTGCTTAAGGTTACTCTCCCCTCTCCTACACTCACCTCCCTCCTTGCATAAATATGGCCGGCCCCCTCCTCTCTCTCATTAACTTGATGCTTGATTCATTTGTAGAAAAGATATGATAGTATTTGGGTGCATGGAAATTTCATTACCTCATTTCATTCCATCACCCAATTCCCTCGGCAACTTCATTAACCGATCGTCCACGGATCTGGACGAAGTGAGACAAAGTCATCTACTCATTCTCTACATCATTCTTGGTCGTCTCTTTTAGCAAACTTGACGATCGAGTTGCCTCGAGTCAGAGGCGGGAGCCCGTTTAAAGAATCGTCGACGTGGTGCCACCTCGACGAAGGAATCAGAGATCGACGAGATCGGAGCAGCCGCAACGGAGCGTGGGATGATGGTTGAAGAACGAAGGACTCGGATCGTTCGGTATAACCTTTCTACACTCTTTACAGTTTGTTAGTTTAGCAATAATGGAAGATCCGGGTTAAAGTATACGATAGCGCCAGTTAAAAAGTTTTTGTTCCGCATTTGGCGTCTTTAGACGGCCGGGGCGCTAGCGTAGACTTACAGTGGTATCAGAGCCTAACCATTTTGCTATGCTAACTTGTGCTAACACGTTAAAAACATCGATCGATCCGGAAATCAAAAATCACAATTTTTCAGCCTAACAGTTTCTGTCGATTTTAAATGGTCTGATAAAATTTTTCTACATGTCTTAAAAATCTGTGCAGGCTTTTCTAAGAACCACGACGAAATTTGGGCACGTGTCTCCACCAAAGCGCCGCGGAAACGTGGCCAAACCCATGGTTTGGCCGCGCATCCGCGGCCACTTGGTGAGCTTGTGCTCCCAAATTTTGTCAGTGGGTTCTCTGTTGGATTTTTTGGTTTTTGGTAAATATCGTTTTGGCCTAGATTTTGTTACTGTTCACCAGTAAGTCGTGGGGCCCACTTTTTGATATTTGGTCGATCGAAATTTAAACACGTTAGTTTACAGTGCTTACATTATATCTCCGACCGGGAATGTCATTTGATCGGTAAACCGCGTCTGATTGCTATAGTTCTTTTAGACGGGTTTGCGAACGTGACATTCGCGTTGATGTTCTGTTTTGTGCTGTGATGTTGCGGATTTGTCGTGGTGGATAGCAGTGTGCAATGCTAGTACAGTTTGTGTTTATTTGTACATTTGATATTGCGGGGCGAGCGTCCAACTTGTGGACAGCCGTCACTGCCTGTTGTATAATATTCTTTTGGGGCACGACCAGGTTGCGGTCGATGTACCTATTGTACTATTTTTCATTACTGTACTAGGTTTTGCCCCGCGACGGAGTGCGCGGATAGCCGGGTTCTGGAGGGGCAACGGGTCCGCATCTCATGGCTTTGAGAGGCAGAGGGGCCCCACTCTAGAATTGGCAGACTATTCGCCGCACTCGTAGGGGGTACGGTTGACCCAAGGAGGGGTGCCCAAGATTACCGGATTCCGTGAAGTGCTGGGTGGTCCATTCACTATGCTGTAGGGGGCTGCCTCGCTTCAGGTTTTGGCGGGTAACTTGCCGCAACCGTAGGGGTCTAGATTTCATTGCACAGGCTATCCACACGACAGGGGAACGTCGAGTTTCAGCAGCGGCTCTGTGAAACTCGGGGATCCCAGATTATCTGTATTGTTCTGTGATGCTTATTACTTTTCTGTAATGTTGCATACTATCACGCCTGGAGCGATTATTGTATATTGGTTTATATACTATTAGATGTTGTATATGTTTTACACCCGCGCTAGTCCAGTCCCCGCTCTGTCGTTAGTTAAGTAACCTAACGGTGATGACGGGACCCAGTGACGAATGCGGATGGCATATACGTACATTTTATTTTTCGTTCTTTTCTGGTGTGATTAAATGATGGGACTGCGTTGATTCTGATCAATGCAAAGTAAAACAAACCTGTTTACAGTTGTTGGAACAAATTTAAAAAGTGTTGTTACAAAGACGTTTCCTTTTGTTATGCATAGCGGTATTCAGTGGAATATCCTGCACCTCATTCGACGGGGCAAGGGCCGATATCCCTTCACCGGGACTGACCCCTTGGGCAGAAGTTTGCGTCAGAGTAATAACTTCACTATAGTCGATTACAAGTTGCTTTGCATAGCGGTATTCAGTGGAATATCCTGCACCTCATTCCACGAGGAAAGAGCCGAGATCCCTTTACCGGGAGTGACCTCTTTAGCAAAAGGTTTTCGCCACTGTATTTTAAAAAAGCTATCAGGTTCCTTCAGCGATATCAAGTTCACTACGTTAAAGGTTTTTCGCCAAAAACCAGCCGTAGCCCTCTGTCACTTCTTTTGGGTATTCAGTAGTATTCAAGCTACGTATTTTGACCAACGCCAAGGCATAGTGTTTGGTAGCTGCTGGGTATTCAATTGTTGCATAGATAGATGAGTTAGTTTGGGACAGTCGTTCTGCCATTTTGGCCAACGTCAAGGGCATGTGCGGGTGGGTTCAAATTGACAAGATAGTGACGGGTAGAACTTGGCATGTGACTTATGACATTTTGACCAACGCCAAGGTTATAAGAGCATGGGGCAAAAACTATATCGGGAGTTTCTAAAGAAACTGAAACTTGTCAAGTATGCGCATACCTTCTGGAGTATGAGTAACGTGGATGCATTCCATCACGTTATCATGCGATGAGAGTTGGATCCCGATTCCCACTGATGAGTTGGTTTACTCTTCGGGTGATCCCGATTGATTCTTCTTTAGGTTTGGAGGAGAATTTGACAGGACAGTGGGAGGTTTCCGGATTAGATAAAGTGATGACCATTCTGATCTAGGTTAGAGTGCACGCAGAGTGATTCTTTTCTCTCTCTCTTTGGCAGCGACCTTTGACCGACCCTAGACTATGACTCAGTGACCAGGCTGACCGAACCTTCTTAAAATACAAGCTTTTGGATTGTCTAAGTTGCATAAGTCATTGCCACTCCTTCTTTTACCCTTTGCATTTCTCAGAACACCCGTATTACTACGGATATCCACTTCCATTGGATAGATCCATCGTATGGTTATATACGAACTCGAAGGGACTTCTTCGAGGATGGATCCAGGTTCAGGAGAAATAGAATTGGTTTATTCAGTTGTCTTTTATTATCACCTTCTCTCAGGTTGCGAGAGCTTCTTGGTTTAGGAGAGTACACCTATTATGCTTATTGGATAGTCTTATTCCAAACCATAGGCTGGTGCTGAAAGGTAGGGAATGAAGAAAACCAATTAGCCTAAGTAGGGTGTGCAGAAGGTAATATGTAAAGACAAAATAAAGGGATTAGAAAGAGGGCAAAGTAAATTGCGACTGATATCATTCACGACCAAACCGCGTACTTCATCGCCACTCCTAATTCACCTTTAAAAGAATAAGGTATTATTCAGTTGTCTTTTATCATCACCTTCTCTCAGTTGCGAGTACTCCTTGGTTTAGGAGGGTACACCTATTATGCTTACTGGAAAGTCTTCTTCCAAACCATAGGCTGGTGCCGAACGGTAGGGAAGGAAGAAAACCATTTAGCCTAACGATGGTGTACAGAAGGTAACGACTAAAGACAAATAAAGGGATTTGGAGAGATGGCAATAAAATATACGGTTGAAGTCATGAATTGGATTATGGAAGAGGCATTGCTATGAATACCAGGATACCCCTACGAAACATTTTCATGTTTCAGTGCATTGTTAAAGGAAAAACTGTTTTCCCGATTAGACACTTACTCCAAGGGTATGTATTTACCAGGTTTCATTCTCATATCTGTATGGTTTTACAGATGATGAGTGGGAGTAAGATATTGGGAATTAGGTGATCATCCTCATTATATCGGAATTCGTTGTAATTGGTGATATTTGAGGAAATCGCCAGGGTACGGTTTTCCACCTACAACGCACAGGTTTTGAGTTGTTTAACTCAGCGGACATATACAGAGTATTGTATGTTGTCCAGTGTCCATCAGGACAAAGGGGTAGGTCCTCGTACTATGTTCTGTTTACTTATAACTTCTCTAGTATTTAGACAAGTGTTTCGTAGAAATACAAGGTCTAAGTTTTGAGAAGTTGTGGGTATAAGAATAAAGTAGAGAACCAGGTATCACAAGTATCGGGATTCTTCAAAGAGATCGAAGATGTAGATTCTTGTGATTGGTATTCAGATGATAGTAATGGTTTTGAGAAACGTGTTTCTCTTTCAGGTTACTCATAATTGGATGGATTCCTAAGTTGAGTAATGCTGATTAGCCTCCTTCAATTAAGTTGATATGCACTGGAGACAGCTGCATGGTTTGAATATGGTTCCAATTAAATTAGTGCGAAAGTTTCTGTATTGGATATAGAATGGATCGTACCTTAAAAGATGTTAAGGTACGGGGAGTTGTCCAGCTTATGATTAAAACCAGACTCTGGATAACTCAGGGCACGATTCTGTAATGGCTGTTTGTGGGTTGACCCTGGCTATGACGAGGGTTGATATTCTACCATTTGGAAGATCAATAGTGATATTGTTCTTGACTCGCCACAGTTTTAGTAAAATGGATCTTTTTCAGAAAACAGCAGTGGGAGTATGGTAGAACTGGAAGTGATTCCAGAACCGCAAACGATTACGGAAAATTTAATAGGACTTATATATTCAATCAGGTTTGACACTCCAATAGCCACTCCGCAGGTATGGTAGATAACCTCAGACGCCCGAGAGGTACTTCGGTAGCCTCAGAGACGGTGACAGGGAGGTTCTTATCTACCAAGACTTGACACTACTGTTGTTCCAGGATATGAGACCCGGTAGGAGGGTTGTCGTAGTCAGTGGGAGCAGCGGAAGCATAGTGGGCAAGATGCTTATATCTATTTAGAGACTTGAGCAGTTATAGCGGAGATAGATCATCTAATTTTGATGTGACAATCATGGGTTTGACTTCAATCAGAATAGAGGATGGATAAGTTAAGAAGGTAGTAGGGTGTGATGTCATGGTATCTGGATGACATACACAGAGTAGGAAGTAAAATTCCTATACTACGATCGGTTGTACTGTGGTAGTCACACAGTTGTTTCTCCAGACAGGATATGGATATAATATTTGACATTCTGGTTTCTAGATCTATGGTTTTAGATCTGGATTTGGGTAGTTTCCCACTGTGGGTAATTTGACAGATATTCTAATGGTTTTTGGAATAGATGACTCCTAGCATGGTGGTGTACCTGCAGGTGATAGAGTCACCCTCTCTAAAGGTGTCGTGTAGACTAAAGGGGAGAGGGATGTGCATGATTGGCAGATCACTTGCTTAGGCAATTGAGTAAATCATGAGATGTCAAGTACCACACCAGATGTTGTTTTTGTACTAGATGCAATAAGTTTGTATTAATCCAATCCTGGAGAAACATGAGGAAGCAGTTTTAGAACATAAGTACATGTTCTACGGATTTGATGACGGCAGCCTCCTTCGGGAGACGGTTATCATTCCAGGCTTCAAAGGTGACATGGTTGACAGAGTGATTGTCAGAGTTGTAGTTTTTCCCTCTGACGAAGAGGGACAGTATTATGGACAGATGGTCCAAGAGGATACTGTGGGTGGCATGGTGCCCGATACTGATTAGGTTCAGTGATCGATACAGTCTAAGAAGTTTGGATTTGGAGTTCATTTATGAACTAGGTCCCATCAGATATCCAGACATATTCTAAGACGGGTATTACTCGATTCGGGAGATGGTTTTCTCCGCGAACTTGAGATTTAGAGAGATATAGAAAGAAACTTCTAGGCGGATCCACTCACTAAGGCTATTTCTCGAACACAATAGTTTTACAAACGGGCTTTGTGATACTGATTAGTAGAGGAGTTGGATGTTCGGTTTCACACGGGCTGTGAGTAGTCGACATCGCAATAATTAGCCTTGAGTGCAAGTGGGAGATTGTTGGAGATAGTGCCCTCATAGTCAATTATTGGATCGCAGGTACGTGATTGCAATGATTGCGGAGGACCTATACCGGTATGACAGTCTTACTCGAGATGATAGTATGCTATCTGGTTTGCCTTTATCAGTCGTGTACATGTTCAGGTGACTGATTACATGTTACACTTTGATAGAGCCCTTAGGATCTTGCTTTACCACCAACAGTATGACGGCGATCATATACGTGAGAGTTGGGTGGTTTATACGCATATCCTTAATTGTGGTCCCTAGTCGTGGGAGTTTCGAGACAGGGCATCGATACTCCGGAGTAGACTAGTGTGTACAGTCGAGACCCCGACAAGGGGCGGTGGCCGGTCTCACAAGCCACTGGTGTCAGTTGGATCACCTAAGATGTATACAGGTGCTCATTGGGTTATGAGTACACCGGACAGGACTCGCCGGGAATCTGCTAGTTAGTATTATATCTACCGTCAGATAGCAGTTCCCTGGTGACATGTGTACAGGTTAGTTCATCGACCTGAGGTCGTCATTTGTCTCGTCTGAGTTCCCACTGTGCTTTGATTTCTACCCTACCACGGCTCAAAGGAGTCGTGCAAACAGGTAGTTTTTGGGTACAGTCCCGAGCCATATGGAGGCACGTGAGCGGATCGGCAGGGGATTCGTCTCTCCCGGTATTGGGGGCGAGGTCGTGCTGTGTCTAGGAGAGCCATTACACAAAGTCCATGGCCATGGCAGGAGATTTACTGGTAGGTACTCCAGTAGTATCTCAGGGTGTTATTGGGCTTCACTCCGACACGACTTATACTGCTATTGGGGGTCTGACGTTGCTAGCCCCCTAGGCAGATATGCGATACTCATAGACGAACGGACCGGACTGTATATACATTGTCACTGTTAGGCTCAGTAGGGTTTTCCGGATGAGTGCGCTCATCGGCATCCCTTGAGGTCAGTCCATGGGCAGCCGTTACGCATTGCTAGTGCCGCTGACGGTTTGTGGTTAAACCCACTGCCAGGGTACTGACGAGTCATTAGAGTCCCCCACAGACAGTTTCCCAAGTTCGGGCGAAACGTTGTAGAGGCCGTATGGTTTTATGGCAGGGTTCGGAAAATGCACGTGCGTTTACGCACGTGTTATTTTTCGGGCAGATGATACTGGTCGGCTTTGGTTTAAGCCGGATCCGAGTATTATATTGAGTAGGTATAATATCTTTGTCTCAGTTGCATTTGTATTCGGTCGTAATACAAATGCGGGTATATTTATACAGTTTCGGGGTTATCCTGAAAGTCGTTTCAGGATCACTTTTGGAAGTTGCCAGTTTCCAGTTTTCTATCAGCCGTCTTTTAACATTCGGTTAAAGACGAATTTATCTTTTCTTCAGTTGAGGTGAGTCAGTGTTCTAGAAGATTCTAGATGAGGTGACTAGGATTAATTGGTGTTGAGTTTTCATTGGTTGCATTAAAGGCTTGATGTGGTGTTTAGTGATTCATACATTATCATTAAAGCTTCTTGTTTTCCTTAGGATATTTAGTGAGAAGCTTTTTGCTTAAGGTTACTCTCCCCTCTCCTACACTCACCTCCCTCCTTGCATAAATATGGCCGGCCCCCTCCTCTCTCTCATTAACTTGATGCTTGATTCATTTGTAGAAAAGATATGATAGTATTTGGGTGCATGGAAATTTCATTACCTCATTTCATTCCATCACCCAATTCCCTCGGCAACTTCATTAACCGATCGTCCACGGATCTGGACGAAGTGAGACAAAGTCATCTACTCATTCTCTACATCATTCTTGGTCGTCTCTTTTAGCAAACTTGACGATCGAGTTGCCTCGAGTCAGAGGCGGGAGCCCGTTTAAAGAATCATCGACGTGGTGCCACCTCGACGAAGGAATCGGAGATCGACGAGATCGGAGCAGCCGCAACGGAGCGTGGGATGATGGTTGAAGAACGAAGGACTCGGATCGTTCGGTATAACCTTTCTACACTCTTTACAGTTTGTTAGTTTAGCAATAATGGAAGATCCGGGTTAAAGTATACGATAACACCAGTTAAAAAGTTTTTGTTACGCATTTGGCGTCTTTAGACGGCCGGGGCGCTAGCGTAGACTTACAGAAACCTCTGTTTAGGACTCTAAAGAATCGTCAATACGCCGGTAGCGGGTGATGATCATATCAAATACCCACAAGCTGCAAGCGGTCAGCTAAACGTAACAGCCACCCAGGTATTGAGCGATCAGAAGATCAACAAGCTAGCCTGTGCGTTCTCCTGTGAATCCGATCAGTAACACTCCCGTACAGTCCGGTCTGTTCGTCTGATATGTCGCATATCAAGTCTAGGGGTGGTATACGTCAGACCCCAGTAACCGATAAGTCGTGTCGATGTGTGGCTCATAACGGGTCGAGAAACTACTAGTAACACTTACCAGTAAATCTCTATATCAGCCCTGGCCAGGGACATCCAGTTATAGCCAATCGAACACAGCACAACATCAACTCCCTATACCGGGAGAGACGAATCCCCTCCTATCGCTCATTGCCTCCATGTGATTCGGGACTGTACCCAAAAGCCACCGTTTTGCACGCCCTCTTGGACGTGGTAAGGTGGAAATCAAAGCACAGTGGGAATCACACAAGACTCTATGACGATCTCGGGTCTATAGACTACCCTGTAGCAGTGTCACCGGAGAACTGCCATCTGACGTGTGGTATATCACCATCTGGGAGTTCTCAGCGAGTCCGTCTAGTGTACTCAGTCTCTACTGAGCACCCGTACACCATCTCTGATGTATAACACCGATGGATATGGGATCATCCATCGCCCATCATATGGGTCAAGATGCGTATACGCTAGTCTACTCTGGTGTATCGATACCCTGTCTCGATATACCCTCGACTAGGAACAGTTATAGGATGTACTCATCGACTACCGCGGCCCCACTAGTATGATCTCATCATAGTCCCAGTAGTCGAGTACAAGTCCTAAGGGCTTTATCAACATGTGAGAGTAAAACAGTAAACCAGTACAAATCAACATGTTAAGATAAAGTGAAACCAAATAGCATACTATCATGACGAGCAAGAAAGTCATCTCTATATATAACCAAGCATCCATTATAATATACATCATATGTACAACAATGGGCTCTAGGGCATATACATAACTAACAACTCTGTCATCCATGTCACCTTGGAAGCCTGGAATGATAACCGTCTCCCGAAGGAGGCTGTCGTTATCAAATCGCTAGAACATCCACTCATATTCTAAAACTGCTTCCGAATGTTTCTCCAGGATTGTATTAATATAAACTTATTGTAGCTAGTGCAAAAACAACATCTGTTGTGGTACTTGACATCTCATGATTGACATAATTGCCTAAGAAATTGATATGTCAATCATGCATATCCCTCTCCCCTTTAGTCTGTAAGACACCTTTAGAGAGGGTGACTCCATCACCTGCAGGTACACCACCATACCAGGAGTCGTCCATGTTAGTTGTATGTATGCCCTAGAGGCCAGTATTGTACAGATCATGTATATTATATTGGATGCTCGGACATATATAGAGATGACTTTCTTGCTCGATATGATAGTATGATATCTGGTTACTCTTTATCTTAACATGTATACTAGTCTCTTTAAACTGTCTTATAGTTACATGTTGGTAAAGCCCTTAGGATATGTACTTGACTGCCTGGACTATGATGCAGATCATACTAGTGGGGACATGGTAGTCCAAAAGTACATCCTTCAAGGTCCCTAGTCGTGGGTGTATCGAGACGGGGCATCGATATACCAGTGTAGACTAGCGTATACGCTTCTCGACCCATGAGATGGGCAATGGATGATCCCATATCCATTGGTGTTTGACATCAGAGATGGTATACGGGTGCTCAGTGGAGACTGGGTACACTGGACGGACTCGCCGAGAACTCCCAGATGGTATTATACCTCACGTCAGATGGCAGTTCTCAGGTGACACTTGTGCAGGTTAGTCTGTAGACCCGAGATCGTCATAGAGTCTTGTGTGATTCCCACTGTGCTTTGATCTCCACCTTACCACATCCATGAGGGCGTGCAAAACGGTGGTCTTTGGGTACAGTCCCGAGTCACATGGAGGCAATGAGCGATAGGAGGGGTTTCGTCTCTCCCGGTATTGGGGGTTGATGTTGCGCTGTGCTCGATTGGCCGTAACAGGGAAGTCCCTGGCCAGGGCTGCTCAGAGATTTGCTGGTAAGTGTTACCAGTAGTTTCTCGACCCGTTATGAGCCTCACATCGGCACGACTTATCGGTTATTGGGGTCTGACGTTTACCACCCCTAGACTTGATATGCGACATATCAGACGAACAGACCGGACTGTACGGTAAGTGTTATTGGTTGGATTCACAGGAGTGTGAGCGGGCTGGCTCATCGATCTTCTGATCGCTCAATACCCGGATGGCCGTTACGTTTAGCAGACCGCTTGCGGCTTGTGGGTTCTTGATATGATCATCATTTGCTACCGGCGTATTGACGAGTCTTTAGAGTCCTACACAGAGGTTTCCTGGCTGAAGCGAAACGAAATAGGAGCGCATATGAGATATGTGCGGGACCGAGAATAATGCGTGTATGTGATACCGCATTTCATTCTCGCGATGAATGTTTCGATTGGTTGTATGCGATATGACCTAGTTATCGAATCATTGATTCGATAAATCGATACATTAGATACTAGTCGGTTATGTGCGACATGACCGGATCATTGAATCAAATGTTGATCTAATGATTTAATGTATAATCATATATTTGATATATTACTTTGCATTAACTAGTATTGGTTCACTTTATATGGATTTTCTCACTTGATGTGCAAGAAGTATATGTGATATACTTTTGTGCACATATTTGTATCATGTTTGATGATACTTGATCATTTAGTTAAGTGTATAGAAGTAAACCATGGTTAAGTGATCATTAGGGTTTTGTTTTTTCATTTATTTATTTGTTTATTTATTTGGAAAAGATTTGGATAAGAATGGTAGCTATGTTTGTTTCTAGTTGAAGCTTCATGAAGCTTTGACTTCTTAACCATTCTTGTCTTCATGCTTAACCCTAACCCATCCTAGTAACCATGGTCTATTCTCTACACTTAACCTTAGTTAAGATCTGATAAGTATTGATTTCTTTTCTATTATTGAAATAACTCATCATATTCTATCTTCATCTTCTTCTTCTTCTTCAAAGAGAAAGCTTGATGCCATCAATGGCAACTTGAGTTCTAAAGTGAGAAATCCAATTCTAAAGTGAACCCACCTCCTATTTCTTCATCCTCTACCTCTTGCCAAGTGGTTTTGGGTGTTTTCTTCATAAGTTTCACAAATTTGTGAAGTCGGAGCTTGAACTTGTGAAACCTCGACGTAGATCATCTTCGGCACGAAGCCGACGACCTTGCCCGCTCGTTTTTCCGATGAAGCCGACGATTGAGTCTAGGATTCGAGATGGACAGCGAGAGGACGCCTACGTGGAGCTAAGGAAGTGGAGAACCGGATCTACAAAGGTTGTAGCCTCTCTCCTTTAGTTAAGTTGTTAACTATTTTCGTTTATCGCCTAAACTTCTAGTCAACGATCCGTGTTAGGGTTTCTCGGCACCCGTTATTTTTGAAATTGGCATGGTTGATGCCTTGTGAGACCTCTTGATAGTGCCTCGGAACCCTACAGTGGTATCAGAGCCTAGCTAGAGCCTTAGGCGAAGTCTAGACGGAGTTTGAAGTCCGATCGAACCCGAAACCCCATTTTTCCACGCTCTCTGGACTTTTTCTGAAAACGTGGATTTTTCCAAATTAAAAATTGCTAAAAAATGCAGCAGGTAAATCTATGAATTATGGTGCAAAAATAACTTACTGAAGAGTCTACAGTGCGGCGGAACCGCGGCAGAAGCCTTGCTTCTGCGGCGGTTCCGCGGCTAATTAATTGAATTATCAAATAATTTTTTCACAGTAACTGATTGATTCTGGTGTTGGATTTTCTGGGAATTTTTAAAAAATTTATTCAAGAGTTGAATTTTCTAGGGTGTTTTGGGAGTTCGATGTTTCGATCGGAGTATCAGATTTTGTCTATGTGGTTTTCCGGATAATTTTTGAATATGTTAAAAAGTTCGACCGGATATAAATACCCAAATTTTTCCCTGCCGGGAAATTTCCAAGTGTTGGATTTTTCCGTAGTTTAACGACGTTCTAAGTAGTGCAATTAACGCGATGGACCCTCTAGAAGACAACAAACCTTAACTCGATTATGTGACCGTCTTGAACTGCCCTTTGAACCTTCGGGTTTGGGGCAGTACGGCGTGCCACATGTGAGGCGTTGGCTTGACCCTTGTACGGCTGGACCGTTGGTACTGAGGCACGAACTGAATGTCGTTAGACTTATTTCATGTGTTGAGCTATATCGGGAAAACTTGGGTGTTCGACTGTTCGATCGGAAAGTTTAACATTTTCTAATTATCTGGAATGTGATACAATAATTGGAATTCACAAGTAGTTATGAGATAACTGAATGAATGTTATAAATCTAGCAGTTTAGTCTCACTTGATGTTGAAAAGAGTTTTCGATAATGAGACTAAAATGCGGGGTTTATAATTGTTAGGCACGTGATGTCAAAGTAATTCATTTGATTAGGCATGTGATGTCTATGCAGGTTGCGGATTCCAACTGTTGTAGTTTTACACTTTCTTTTATTTGACCGTAAGTGTAGTATGTTGATATCGCCGGTTTCGTTGCTATACGCCAACGACAATTGGGGTATGCATACTTACTTACGTTGATGACATGTGATGTTATGTGTTGCTGGATATGTTATATTGGATCGTCGTGTTTGAATAGCCGGGGGTTTTTATGTGAGATGAGTGTTTTTTTCATTTTCATTCATGTAAAAACTTGTATGTAATATTCTTTTATTTGGGGCACTTCCAGGTTGCGGAAGTTGTCACCTTTTGTATATTATTTACTTTTCCGCATTAGGATAGACCCAAGGAGGGGAGCACAAGTAACCGGGTTCTGGGGTCCAGTAGGAGACCAACTCGAGGAGTCGAGTCCGGGTCTCCTAACCCTAGAATTGGCAGGGTTGGTTGCCGCTCTCGTAGGGGTCTAGAGGTGTGGGATTGGCTATTCATCACGACCGTGGAATCCGTGTTTTATACTGACTCGTATTGAAAACACGGACGTCCTAGTATATCCAATATTTCATATGTTTCTTCTGCTGCGATATCTGTGATGTGATCATGTGATGTTCTGTGATAGATACAGTATATAGTATATATGATATATTATATAGACGTTACTTATGTTTTGCACCCGCACTAGCCCTGCCCTGCTCTGTCGTTAGTTACCTAACCTAACGGTGCACGAGGGGACATCGAGGCGAATGCGGATGGCATAAGTGTACATCGTATTTATCTGTGATGTTTAGGTATTTAAATGATGGGACTTCATTAATGTGATTAATGAAAGAAAAGAAACCTAAGATGTTGTAGAATCAAATTTTAAATAAAACAGGTAGCTACAGTTCTTGCTTTGCATAGCGGTATATATGATATACCCTGCACCTTATTCGATGAGGAAAGGACCGAGATCCTTTCACCGGGAGTGACTCCTTTAGCAATAACTGGCAGATGCTACACACTCGATTTGCTTTTGATTGCTTCTATAGTTTCTACTTTGCACAGTGATATATGTGATATATCCCGCACCTCATTCGACGAGGAAAGGGCCGACGATCCCTTCACCGGGAGTGACCCCTTTAGCAAAACTAGAAAAGCCTCAATATCACTCCATTTCAAAACTTCATTTGATTCTACAACGATATCAAGTTCATTACGCTCATGGTTTTTATAAAAAACCTGCGTAGCCCTCCGTCATTTTAGATAAGTACTAGTTAGTATTCGTGCTGCGGTAGTTTGGCCTCCGTCAAGGCGCAGTGTACGGTAGCTAACTAGTGTTTGTCTGCTTGCATATGATGCGATTGGATTAGGGTATTCGTACGGCGTTGTTTGGCCTCCGTCAAGGGTCGTGCGGGTGGGTTTAATTCAATCACGAAATGACGGGTTGAACTTGACTGGCGGACTATGGGTTGTTTGGCCTCCGTCAAGGTCATAGGACGCTAGGGTCAAAATTTTATCGGGAATTTCAAGTGTTGAAATTTGCAATGAGATTGCATACCTTCTATGAGATAGTTGGATCCCGATACCCGCTGTGAGTAAGAGTTACTCCTGGGAGAGTTTTACACATTGCAATTAGCTGATCAAGTAGGTGTCTAGAAAGGTGTCAACGGGGTTACGCCTCTGGGAAAACGAGGTTTACATTAATTAGGTTCGTGCGAAAGCACGGGGGACCTCCCTTAAAGTACCGACACTGGCCTGGCTGAAAGATTGGCGAACTTGTAGTGTGTAATTAATCCCGGCTAATCTTTCCTTTTAGGGTTTGAAGGAAGATTTGATAAAAAGCAGTGGGAGCCATCCTGATTAGATAAGATAATAACCAATCTGATCTTGCACGAGCATACGCTAAAGTGTTTTCTTCTCTCTCTCTCCAGGTAGCAACCAGTTCATGCCTTAATCAAGATAATAATATGGATGTATTGACCGAACCCGCATGTTATACTGTGCAGGGGAGCGTTGAACCCGTTCTATCTTATAAGTGTTATAAGAATGAACAGGAAACAGGAGAATATCTGGATTCTCAAGCCGCCCAAAAGAACATGCATATTGATGCATCTTCTACAGGTTGTTAGTTATTGAGAACTGTTTCTCAGTTCACCCTACGTCCTGGGTATTAGATACCGGATCAGGATCCCACATATGTAAACAGTTACATGGGCTACGAAAAGGTAGAGAACTGGGAAAAGGTGATCATTCTGTTCAAGTTGGGAACGGTGCAAGTGTTGCAGCCAAAGCAGTTGGCGAATATCACCTAGTATTACCAAGTGGTGATACAATAATTCTGAATGAGTGCTATTATATACCGAACATGATGTGCAACATTATATCAGTTTCTTTATTGAGTAAAGAAGGATATAATTTTGTAGTACAGGATAATGTTATGAACATATTCCTAGATCAAAAGTTGATTGCATCAGGCTCGTTACATAATGGCATATTCATTCTAAATCAAAATACAGTCCTCAATATACAAAACACACACAAGAGGAAAAGTTCAGAAATGAACGAATCCTACTTGTGGCATTGTAGACTTGGTCATATCAATGCGAAACGACTGGCTAAGTTACATAAGGATGGTTATTTGAATCCGTTCGAATTATCATCTTATGATACTTGCCATTCATGTCTCAAAGGAAAAAAGAACAAAGCTCCGTTTAGTGGACACGGAGAAAGAGTTGCTGAACTCTTAGGACTGGTACATAGTGATGTATGTGGTCCCATGTCTACACATGCCAGGGATGGTTCTTCGTACTTCATTACATTCACTGACGATCTCTCTAGATTCGGATATGTGTTCCTGATGAAACACAAATCAGAAGCTTTTGAGAAATTTAGAGAATATAAACAAGAAATAGAGAACCAAACGGGCAAAAGTATTAAGATCCTTCGATCTGATCGAGGAGGAGAATACTTAAGTAACGAATTCAGAGATTATCTAAAAGAGAATGGGATTCTCTCTCAGCTTACTCCTCCTTATACACCACAGCACAACGGTGTATCGGAATGGAGAAATCGCACCCTATTAGATATGGTGCGCTCTATGATGAGTACAGCTGAGTTACCTATTTCCTTCTGGAGATATGCACTGGAGACTGCTGCATACCTACTGAATAGAGTTCCGACCAAATCAGTGCCTACCACTCTATATGAGATATGGAATGGCAAGAGACCATTTCTTAATTTTATTCAGATATGGGGTTGTCCGGCCTATGTTAAAACACAAAATCCGGACAAGCTCGAGGCAAGGTCTGTTCTATGTAAGCTTGTTGGATATCCCAAACATTCGCGAGGGTATATCTTCTACCACTCCGAGGAACAAAAAGTGTTTGTTTCTCGACATGCCACTTTCTTAGAAAAAAGTTTTCTTATGAAACAGATAAGTGGCATTGAGGTAGAACTGGAAGAGGTTCCAGCGACACAAACTATAACAGAAGACTTGGTAGAACCAGAGAATTCAGTAGAACTCGACGAACCCCAGCCTCTCCGCCAATCTAGTACGGTTTCTCGTCCACCAGAGAGATGCTACGGTTTTCTCATTGACGGTGGGAGCAAGGATTGCATCATGGAGGATGATGACCCAACTAGCTTCGAGCAGGCCATCACGAGTAGGGACTCAGTGAAATGGCTGGATGCTATGCGGTCCGAGATGGAATCCATGTACACCAATAAAGTATGGACTTTGGAAGTTGCTCCTGAAGGGGTAAAACCCATTGGTAGCAAGTGGATCTTCAAGAAGAAACTTGGTGTAGATGGGAAAGTGGAGACTTTCAAAGCTAGACTTGTAGCAAAGGGTTTTCGTCAAAGACCAGGTGTGGACTATGACGAGACCTTTTCTCCAGTGGCTATGCTTAAATCCATCCGGATCATGCTTGCCATCGCTGCATATCATGATTACGAAATCTAGAAAATGGATGTTAAGACTGCCTTTCTAAATGGTGATTTAGAAGAGTGCGTGTACATGACTCAGCCAGAGGGCTTGGTAGACAGTGGGAGCAGCGGGAAGGTGTGCAAGCTGCTTAAATCCATTTATGGATTAAAGCAAGCATCGCGGAGTTGGAACATCTGCTTTGACGTCGTTATCAAAGAGTTTGATTTCGTCAAAAACCCAGATGAACCTTGTATCTACAAGAAGGTGGCAGAGAGTAAGCTTGTCTTCCTCGTATTGTACGTGGACGACATACTCTTGATAGGAAATGATATTCCTATGCTGCAATCGGTCAAGCTCTTCTTATCACAAAGATTCTCAATGAAAGATCTTGGTGATGCCTCCTGCATATTAGGGATTAGGATCTATAGAGATAGATCCAAATGGATTTTGGGATTGTCCCAATCCAGGTACATTGACACCATACTAAAGAGGTTTAGTATGGAAGAGTCCAAGCGTGGGAACTTGCCCACGATCTCTGGAGTCACTCTCTCCAAAGAGATGTCTCCCAAGACTGATTTGGAGAGAGCTCGCATGCAATGGATACCCTATGCTTCGGCTGTAGGCTCTATCATGTATGCGATGCTATGTACCAGACCCGATGTAGCATACTCACTAAGTATAGTGAGCAGGTATCAAGCTGATCCTGGAGAGAGTCACTGGATAGCTGTGGAGATCATTCTCAAGTACTTACGAAGGACTAAAGATATGCTCTTGGTCTATGGTAATGTAAAACTCCAAGTGGAGTCCTTTACCGATTCGAGCTTCAAGAGTGATAAGGACGACTCTAAGTCGCAGTCGGGATTTGTCTTTACCATTTACGGAGGGGCGGTTAGCTGGAAGAGTTCCAAGCAGGAAACCGTGGCAGACTCGATGATGGAGGCCGAATACATCGCTGCCAACGATGCTGCCAAAGAGGCTGTCTGGATCAAGAAGTTCATTACTAAACTTGGAGTGGTTCCATCCATTGAGCATCCAATACCTTTGTATTGCGATAACAATGGAGCGGTGGCTTTGGCCAAGGAACCCAGGTCGCATCAGCGATCCAGGCATATTCTGAGGCGGTTTCACCTGATCCGGGAGATAGTTGATCGCCGGGAGATCGAGGTCAGGAGGGTTGACACGAAGAACAACACGGCGGATCCACTCACGAAGGCCATTACCCAGATACAGTTTGAGAGACTCTTCGGGATGCTCGGTATGCGATACTACAGCAGCTGGCCCTAGTGCAAGTGGGAGATTGTTAGTTGTATGTATGCCCTAGAGGCCAGTATTGTACAGATCATGTATATTATATTGGATGCTTGGACATATATAGAGATGACTTTCTTGCTCGATATGATAGTATGCTATCTGGTTACTCTTTATCTTAACATGTATACTAGTCTCTTTAAATTGTCTTATAGTTACATGTTGGTAAAGCCCTTAGGATGTGTACTTGACTGCGTGGACTATGATGCAGATCATACTAGTGGGGACATGGTAGTCCAAAAGTACATCCTTCAAGGTCCCTAGTCGTGGGTGTATCGAGACGGGGCATCGATATACCAGTGTAGACTAGCGTATACGCTTCTCGACCTATGAGATGGGCGATGGATGATCCCATATCCATTGGTGTTGACATTAGAGATGGTATACGGGTGCTCAGTGGAGACTGGGTACACTGGACGGACTCGCCGAGAACTCCCAGATAGTATTATACCTCACGTCAGATGGCAGTTCTCATGTGACACTTGTGCAGGTTAGTCTGTAGACCCGAGATCGTCATAGAGACTTGTGTGATTCCCACTGTGCTTTGATCTCCACCTTACCACGTCCATGAGGGCGTGCAAAACGGTGGTCTTTGGGTACAGTCCCGAGTCACATGGAGGCAATGAGCGATAGGAGGGGTTTCGTCTCTCCCGGTATTGGGGGTTGATGTTGCGCTGTGCTCGATTGGCCATAACAGGGAAGTCCCTGGCCAGGGCTGCTCAGAGATTTGCTGGTAAGTGTTACCAGTAGTTTCTCGACCCGTTATGAGCCTCACATCGGCACGACTTATCGGTTATTGGGGTCTGACGTTTACCACCCCTAGACTTGATATGCGACATATCAGACGAACAGACCGGACGGTACGGTAAGTGTTACTGGTTGGATTCACAGGAGTGTGAGCGGGTTGGCTCGTCGATCTTCTGATCGCTCAATACCCGGATGGCCGTTACGTTTAGCAGAACGCTTGCGGCTTGTGGGTGCTTGATATGATCATCATCTGCTACCGGCGTATTGACGAGTCTTTAGAGTCCTACACAGAGGTTTCCTGGCTCAAGCGAAATGAAATAGGAGCGCATATGAGATATGTGCGGGACCAAGAATAATGCGTGTATGTGATACCGCATTTCATTCTCGCGATGAATGTTTCGATTGGTTGTATGCGATATAACCTAGTTATCGAATCATTGATTCGATAAATCGATACATTAGATACTAGTCGGTTATGTGCGACATGACCGGATCATTGAATCAAATGTTGATCTAATGATTTAATGTATAATCATATATTTGATATATTACTTTGCATTAACTAGTATTGGTTCACTTTATATGGATTTTCTCACTTGATGTGCAAGAAGTATATGTGATATACTTTTGTGCACATATTTGTATCATGTTTGATGATACTTGATCATTTAGTTAAGTGTATAGAAGTAAACCATGGTTAAGTGATCATTAGGGTTTTGTTTTTTCATTTATTTATTTGTTTATTTATTTGGAAAAGATTTGGATAAGAATGGTGGCTATGTTTGTTTCTAGTTGAAGCTTCATGAAGCTTTGACTTCTTAACCATTCTTGTCTTCATGCTTAACCCTAACCCATCCTAGTAACCACGGTCTATTCTCTACACTTAACCTTAGTTAGGATATGATAAGTATTGATTTCTTTTCTATTATTGAAATAACTCATCATATTCTATCTTCATCTTCTTCTTCTTCTTCAAAGAGAAAGCTTGATGCTATCAATGGCTACTTGAGTTCTAAAGTGAGAAATCCAATTCTAAAGTGAACCCACCTCCTATTTCTTCATTCTCTACCTCTTGCCAAGTGGTTTTGGGTGTTTTCTTCACAAGTTTCACAAATTTGTGAAGTCGGAGCTTGAACTTGTGAAACCTCGACGTAGATCATCTTTGGCACGAAGCCGACGACCTTGCCCGCTCGTTTTTCCGATGAAGCCGACGATTGAGTCTAGGATTCGAGATGGACAGCGAGAGGACGCCTACGTGGAGATAAGGAAGTGGAGAACCGGATCTACAAAGGTTGTAGCCTCTCTCCTTTAGCTAAGTTGTTAACTATTTTCGTTTATCGCCTAAACTTCTAGTCAACGATCCGTGTTAGGGTTTCTCGGCACCCATAATTTTTGAAATTGGCATGGTTGATGCCTTGTGAGACCTCTTGATAGTGCCTAGGAACCCTACAGTCCATTCTAAAATACCTTTAGAATACTGTCAAAGTACCGAGATTGGGAAACTACCCAAATCTAGATCTAAAGCCATAGATCTAGTAACCATAATGTCTGATATAATATCCAAATCCTGTATGTAGAAATTACTGTGTGACAACCATAATATAACCGATTGCAGTGTAAGAATTTCACTTCCTATTCTGTGTATGTCATCCAAATACCAAGACATCACACCCTACTACCTTTTTATCAGATCCATCCCCTATTCTGATAAAGTCAAACTCATGACTGTCATATCAAAAATTAGATGGTCTATCTCCGCTATATCTGCTCTAGTCTATAAATAGACATAAGCTACTTGTCCACTATGCTTCCGCTGCTCCCACTGACCACAACAACCCTCTTGCAGAATCATATACACGTGCACTTCTAAAGCAAGTTTAGAATGACGCTATACATATCCGACTACCGGGTCTCATAGTCTGGAACAACAGTAATGGCAAGTCCGGGTAAACAAGAACCTCCCTGTCACCGTCCTTGAGGCTACCGGAGTACCTCTCGGGTGCCTGAGGTTACCCACCATATCTGCGAAGTGGCTAATGGAATGTCAAACCTGATTGAATCTTTAGGTTCTTTTAAATTTTCTGTAATCGTTTGCGGTTCTGGAATCACTTCCAGTTCTACCATACTCCCAGTACTGTTTTCTGAAAAAGTCCATTTTACTAAAACTGTGGCGAGTCAAGAACAATATCACCATTGATCTTCTAGATGGTAGAAAGTCAACCCTCGTCATAGCCTGGGTTAACCTACAAACAACCATTACAAAAACGTGCCTTGAGTTATCCAGAGTCTGGTTTTAAGCATAAGCAGTACAACTCCCCGTACCTTAACATCGTTAAGATATGAACCATTCTATATACCATTTAGAAACATAGGCACTGATTTAATTGGAACCCGATTCAAATCATGCATCTGTCTCCAGTGCTTGTCAACCAAATAGAGAGAGGCTATTCAGCATTACTCAACTTAGGAGTTCATCCAATTATGAGTAACCTGAAAGAGAAAAAAGTTTCTCAAAACTATTATTATCAACTGAATACCAAACACAAGTATCTACTGTAGGGGTACTAGGCATACTAATAAGGCTCTACAAGGCATCGACCATGCCAAAATTAAATTTTTATGTGCCGAACAACCCTAAGCTTGATCGTATACTAGGGTTTAGGCGAATCATATAGCAAGTAAACAACTTTACGACTAAGGGTATACGAAATACAACCTTTGTAGATCGGTCCTTCACTTATATGGCTCCTTGTTGAAGTCCCTTCGCTGCGATCAAGGTTCTCCCGGGCTCTTGCATGGTTTCACGAGGCGAAAGATGCGACCTTGCTTGAAGTCTCCGAGGCCGAAGATGATCTACGTCGAGGGAATTCCGACACAAGCTACTACTTCACTAATTTGAGAATTAGTGAAGCAAACACGCTATACTAAAGTGCCAGTCTAGTAGAGGATGGAGAAATAGGAAGTGGGTTCTCTTTGGATTTTTAGTTCTCACTTTTGATCAAACCCTAGCAAGCTTTTTCTTTTAACAAAATGAAGAAGAAGATGAACTAAAGAAAGAGAAGAGGATAATGATCAAGTGAGTAGACTAACCATGGTGAGTGAGTATCATATACTAACTCTTGTAGAGCCATAACCATAGCTAACACTTATGGTTGGGTTAAGAAATATCTATGGTAAAAACAAACTCAAGTGGACTTAGTCAATGCATCCACAAGCTTCCACAAGCTTCATGCATTGATCTAATCCTCCACATAATTTTGTAATTACTTAAAATATAAAAACCAAACATAATATATAGCATGGTGTAAGTCTCATACACCCATGGATGATGTATCATCAACCATGATACAAAAATATAAGACATTTTAATATATATCATATATACATTAAAGTTGTGCTTATGTGAGAAAAACCCTAAAGTGAACAAGTGTTAGTAAATGTAAACTAGTATATCTAATATACAATTATACACTTAATTATTAAATCAACACTTGACTTAATAATCCGGTCATATCTCATATAACTGACTAACATCCATTGTATCGACTTATCGAATCAAGACTTGATTCGATAACCCGGCTATATCATATATAACCGACCGATACAAAAAGACGCGAGAATAGAATACGGTATCACTTACACGCATTATTCTCGATCCCGCACATATCACATACGTGCTCCTATTTCGTTTTGCATGAGCCAGTAAAACCTGTATGTAGGACTCTAAAGACCCGTCAATACGCCGGCAGTAGGTGATGATCACATCAAGCACCCACACGCCGTCAGCGGTACTAGCTGGACGTAACGGCTACCCGGATATTGAGCGATCAGAAGATCAGCAAGCAAGCCCGCTCCAACTCCTGTAAATGCTACCGGAAACACTTCTCGTACAGTCCGGTCTCCCCGTCTGATATGTCGCATATCATGTCTAGGGGTGGTAAACATCAGACCCTAATAACCGATAAGTCGTGCCGATGTGAGGCTCATAACGGGTCAAGAAACTACTGGTAAAATTTACCAGTAAATCTCTAAATCAGCCCTGGCCAGGGACTTCCCTGTTACGGCCAACCGAGCACAGTGCAACATCAACCCCCAATACCGGGAGAGACGAAACCCCTCCCATCGCTCATTGCCTCCATGTGACTCGGGACTGTACCTAAAAACCACCATTTTGCACGCCCTCATGGACGTGGTAAGGTGGAAATGAAAGCACGGTGGGAATCACACAAGACTCTATAACGATCTCGGGTCTACAGACTAACCTGCACAAGTGTCACCAGAGAACTGCCATCTGACGTGAGGTATAATACCATCTGGGAGTTCTCGGCGAGTCCGTCCAGTGTACCCAGTCTCCACTGAGCACCCGTATACCATCTCTGATGTCAAACACCTATGGATATGGGATCATCCATCGCCCATCTCATGGGTCGAGAAGCGTATACGCTAGTCTACGCTGGTATATCGATGCCCCGTCTCGATACACCCACGACTAGGGACCTTGAAGGATGTACTTATGGACTACCATGTCCCCACTAGTATGATCCGCATCATAGTCCAGGTAGTCAAGTACACATCCTAAGGGCTTTACCAACATGTAACGATAAGACAGTATAAAGAGACAAGTGTACATGTTAAGATAAAGAACAACCAGATAGCATACTATCATATCGAGCAAGAAAGTCCTCTCTATATATGTCCAAGCATCCAATATAATATACATCATCTGTACAATACTGGCCTCTAAGGCTTACATACAACTAAAAATCTCCCACTTGCACTAGGGCCAACTGCTGTAGTCTCGCATACCAAGCATCCCGAAGAGTCTCTCAAACTGTATCTGGGGAATGGCCTTCGTGAATGGATCCGCAGTGTTGTTCTTCGTTTCAATCCTCCTGAACTCGATCTCCCGGCGATCAACTATCTCCCGGATCAGGTGATACCGCCTCAGAATATGCCTGGATCGCTGATGGGACCTGGGTTCCAGGCCAAAGCCACCGCTCCATTGTTATCGCAATACAAAGGTATTGGATGCTCAATGGATGGAACCACTCCAAGTTCAGTAATGAACTTCTTGATCCAGACAGCCTCTTTGGCAGCATCGTTGGCAGCGATGTATTCAGCCTCCATCGTCGAGTCTGCCACGGTTTCCTGCTTGGAACTCTTCCAGCTAACCGCCCCTCCGTAAAGGGTAAAGACAAATCCCGACTGCGACTTAGAGTCGTCCTTATCACTCTTGAAACTTGAATCGGTAAAGGACTCCACTTGGAGTTCTCCATTACCATACACCAAGAGCATCTCTTTAGTCCTTCGTAAGTACTTGAGAATGATCTCCACAGCTGTCCAGTGACTCTCTCCAGGATCAGCTTGATACCTACTCACTACACTTAGTGAGTATGCTACATCGGGTCTGGTACATAGCATCGCGTACATGATAGAGCCTACAGCCGAAGCATAGGGTATCCCTTGCATGCGAGCTCTCTCCGAATCAGTCTTGGGAGACATCTCTTTAGAGAGAGTGAGCCCTGAGATCGTAGGTAAAAACCCACGTTTGGACTCTTCCATACTAAACCTCTTTAGTATGGTGTCAATGTACCTGGATTGGGAAAATCCCAATATCCTTTTAGATCTATCTCTATAGATCCTAATTCCCAATATGCAGGAGGCATCACCTAGATCTTTCATTGAGAATCTTTGTGATAAGAAGAGCTTGACCGATTGCAGCATAGGAATGTCATTTCCTATCAAGAGTATGTTGTCCACGTACAATACGAGGAAGACAACCTTACTCTCTGCCACCTTCTTGTAAATACTAAGTTCATCTTCGTTTTTGACGAAATCAAACTCTTTGATAACGACGTCAAAGCAGATGTTCCAACTTCATGATGCTTGCCTTAAACCATAAATGGATTTAAGCAGCTTGCACACCTTCCCGCTGCTCCCACTATCTACGAATCCCTCTGGCTGAGTCATGTACACGCACTCTTCTAAATCACCGTTTAGAAAGGCGGTCTTAACATCCATTTGCCAGATTTCGTAGTCATGATATGCAGCGATGGCAAGCATGATCCGGATGGATTTAAGCATAGCACCTGGAGAAAAGGTTTCGTCATAGTCCACACCTGGTCTTTGACGAAAACCCTTTGTAACTAGTCTAGCTTTGAAAGTCTCCACTTTCCCATCTACACCAAGTTTTTTCTTGTAGATCCACTTGCTCCCAATGGGTGTTACCTCTTCAGGAGCAACTTCCAAAGTCCACACTTTGTTGGTGTACATGGATTCCATCTCGGATCGCATTGCATCCAGCCATTTCACTGAGTCCCCACTCATGATGGCCTGCTCGAAGCTTGTTGGGTCATCATAAACCATGATGCAATCCTCGCTCCCACCGTCCATGAGAAAACCGAAGTATCTCTTGGGTGGGTGAGGAACCCTACTAGATCGGCGGAGTGGCTCGAGTTCATCGGGAACTACCGAATCTTCTGGTTCTACCAAATCTTCTGTTGTGCTTTGTACAGCTGGAACCTCTTCTAGTTCTACCTCAGTGCCACTAATCTCTTTTTCAAGAAATTCCTTTTCTAAAAAGGTGGCATGTTGAGCAACAAATACCCTTTGTTCCTCACCGTGGTAGAAGATATACCCTTACGAATGCTTAGGATATCCAACAAATTTGCACAAAACAGACCTTGCCTCGAGTTTGTACGGTTTTGTCTTTTGACATAGGCCGGGCAACCCCATATCTTAATAAAATTAAGATATGGTCTCTTCCCCTCCCATATCTCATATGGGTGGTAGGCACAGATTTGGTAGGAACCCTATTCAGTAGGTATGCCGCTGTCTCTTGTGCATATCCCCAGAAGGAAATAGGTAACTCAGCTATACTCATCATAGAGCGCACCATATCTAATAGGGTGCGGTTCCTCCGTTCCGATACACCGTTGTGCTGTGGTGTATATGGAGGAGTTAGCTGAGAGAGAATCCCATTCTCTTTTAGGAATTCCAGGAATTCATTACTCAAGTATTCACCTCCTCGATCAGATCGAAGGATTTTAATACTTTTCCCGGTTTGGTTCTCGACTTCTTGTTTATATTCTCTAAATTTCTCAAAAGCTTCTGATTTGTGTTTCATCAGGAACACATATCCGAATCTAGAGAGATCGTTAGTGAATGTAATGAAGTACGAAGAACCATCCCTGGCATGTATAGACATGGGACCGCATAAATCACTATGTATCAGTCCCAAGAGTTCGGTAACTCTTTCTCCATATCCCGTAAACGGAGTTTTGGTCATCTTGCCTTTGAGACATGACTGGCAAGTGTCATAAAATGAAAATTCAAACGGATTTAAATATCCATCCTTGTGCAACTTAGCTAGTCGTGTCGCATTGATGTGACCCAGTCTACAATGCCACAAGAAGGATTCGTTCAATTCTGAACTCTTCCTCTTGTGTGTGTTTGTTATGCTCAGAACTGTTGATTGATTTAGAACATAAATGCCATTGCACAACGTACCTAATCCAACCAACTTTTGGTTAAGGAAAATGTTCATAACATTATCCTATAATACAAAATTATATCCTTCTTTACTTAACAAAGAAACCGATATAATGTTGCATATCAGGTTCGGCATGTAATAACATTCGTTTAGAATCAATATATTACCAGTTGGCAATACAAGGTGATATTCCCCGACGGTTTTAGCTGCAACAATTGCACCATTTCCAACCCTTATGACTTTATCACCTTCTCCAAGTTCTCTACCTTTCCTAAGCCCATGGAACTGATTAGATATATGGGATCCTGACCCGGTATCTAATACCCAGGACGTAGAGCAAATGGAGAAACAGTTCTCTGTAACGAACACACCCGAAGAAAATGCATCAACATGTACTTTCTTCACACGGGTGGCATGGGAATCCTGGTATTCCCCTATATCTTGTTTAGTCTTATAACTCTTATAAGAAAGAACGGAATCAACGTTCCCCAGCACAGTATAACATGCGGGTTCGGTCAATACATCCATATTATTATCTTTATTAAGGCATGATATGGTCGCTACCTGGAGAGAGAGAGAAGAAAACACTTTAGCGTATGCTCTTGCAAGATCAGATTGGTTATTATTTTATCTAATCAGGATAGCTCCCACTGTTTTTATCATGTCTTCCTTCAAACCCTAAAAGGAAAGACTAGCCGGGATTAATTACACCCTACAACTTCGCCAATCTTTCAGCCAGGCCAGTGTCGGTACTTTAAGGGAGGTTCCCCATGCTTTCGCACAGACCTAATTAAAGTAAACCTCGTTTTCCTAAAGGCGTAACCCCGTTGACACCTTTCTAGACACCTACTTGATCGGCAAATTGTCCTATGTAAAACTCTCTCAGGAGTAACAATTACTCGCAGTGGGTATCGGGATCCAACTATCACATAGAAGTTATGCAATCTCATTGAAAATCTCAACACTTGAGATTCCCGATAATATTTTGCCCCAAGCATCCCATGACCTTGACGGAGGTCAACAAACCATAGGGTGCAAGTCAAGTTCAACCCGTCATTTCTTGATTGAATAAAACCCACCCGCACGACCCTTGACGGAGGTCAACAAGGTCGTACGACTACCCTAATCCAATCTGCATCATATGCATAAGAAGATAAATACTAGTTAGCTACCACACACTACGCCTTGACGGAGGTCAACAAACGTACCACGAATACTAAGTAGGACTTATCTGAAATGACGGAGGGCTACGACAGGTTTTTCTGAAAACCTATTGCGTAATGAACTTGATATCGTTGTAGAATCATGTGAATTTTGAAATAGAGTGATTTTGTGGCTTTTATTAGTTTTGCTAAAGAGGTCACTCCCGGTGAAGGGATCTCGGCTCTTTCCTCATCGAATAAGGTGCGGGATATATCATATATATCACTGTGCAAAGCAAAAACTCCAAAAGCAATCAAAAGCAAACCGAGTGTTGTAGCATCTGCCAGTTTTGCTAAAGAGGTCACTCCCGGTGAAGGGATCTCGGCTCTTTCCTCATCGAATAAGGTGCGGGATATATCATATATATCGCTATGCAAAGCAAAACTGTAGCTACCCTTTTTGAAAAATTTGATTCTACAACATCTTTTAGGTTTCTTTTCTTCCATTAATCACATTAATGAAGTCCCATCATTTAAGTCACCTAAACATCACAGATAAATACGACGTACACTTATGCCATCCGCATTCGCCTCGATGTCCCCTCGTGCACCGTTAGGTTAGATAACTAACGGAAGAGCGGGGCAGGGCTAGCGCGGGTGTAAAACATAAGTAACGCCTATATAATATATCATATATACTATATAAAGTATCTATCACAGCACATCAAATGATCACATCACAGATATCGCAGCAGATGAAACATATGAAACATTGGATATACTAGAACATCCGTGTTTTATTTTGAGCCTCTATAAAACACGGATTCCACGGTCGCGATGAATAGCCAAACCCAAACCCTTAGACCCCTACGAGAGCGGCAAGCAACCCTACCAATTCTAGAGTTAGGAGACCCGGACTCGACTCCTCGAGTTGGTCTTCCACTGGACTCCAGAACCCGGTTACTTGTGCTCTCCTCCTTGGGTCTATCCTAGTGCGGAAAAGTAAATAATATACAAAAGGTGACATCAACTTCATCCCGGAAGTGCCCCAATAAAAGAATATTACATACATTTTATATTACATGAATGAAAATAAAAACTCTCATCTCACATAAAAACCCCCGGCTATTCAAAACGCGACGATCCAATATAACATATCCTGCAACACATAACATCACATGTCATCAACGTAAGTAAATATGCGCATCCCAATTGTCGTTGGCATATAGCAACGAAACCGGCAATATCACATATTACACTTACGGTCACAGAAAAGAAAGTGAAAAACTACAACATTTGAAATCCACAATCTCTTTAGACATCGTAAATCCGAAATATCACATATTTCGCATTTCATGCCTAACTGTATGAATTCCACATATTGTATCACATTCCAGATAAATAGACTGCATTAAACTTTCCGATCGAATAATCAAATACCCGAGATTTCCAAAATAGCTCAACACTTGAGCGGAGTTCAAAAATTCCAGAATACGTCACAGTAGCAATGGTCCAGCCGTAGAAGGGTCAAGCCAACGCCTCACATGTGGCACGCCGTACTGCCTCAAACCCTAAGGTTCAAAAGGCAGTTCAAGACGGTCACATAATCGAGTTAAGGTTTGTTGTCTTCTAGAGGGTCCGTCCCATTTCTTGCACTTTTTTCCGAAAGATTTAAACTCGGTAAAAATTCAACACTTGAAAATTTTTCGTGCCAGGAAAAATTGAGTTAATGATATCCGTTCGAACATTTTAGTACTCTTTCTAAATTATCCGGAATAACATAAAAAAAATTAAATTCTCTGAGCGAATTGACGATTACAAAATAAACCCCAAAAATACTCAACACTGGAGTCAGAATACAAAATACCCAGAAAGATATACTGCCAGAAATATACATTACTGTAGAAAATTAAAGGCCCATTGCTACAGTACGGCCGTGGATCCGCGGCCCAATAGAGGTATGGACGCGGTTCCGCGGTGGGTATTACTGTTCAAGGGTTCGTTTTCTACAGTAATATTTATATTTGCCTGCTGATATTTTTAGGTATTTTTAATTCAGAAAAATCACAGATTTTAAAAAATGTACAGAGAGGGGTTCATTTTGATGTCGTCGGCTTCGTTCGGAGTTTTAACTTCGTTAACGCATCGCCTAATACTCTAGCTAGGCTCTGATACCACTGTAGGGTTGCTAGGCACACTAATAAGGCTCTACAAGGCATCGACCATGCCAAAATTAAATTTTTATGTGCCGAACAACCCTAAGCAAGATCGTATACTAGAGTTTAGGCGAATCATATAGCAAGTAAACAACTTTACGACTAAGGGTATGCGAAATACAAACTTTGTAGATCGGTCCTTCACTTCTAAGGCTCCTTGTTGAAGTCCCTTCGCTGCGATCAAGGTTCTCCCGGGCTCTTGCATGGCTTCACGAGGTGAAAGATGCGACCTTGCTTGAAGTCTCCGAGGCCGAAGATGATCTACGTCGAGAGAATTCCGACACAAGCTACTACTTCACTAATTTGAGAATTAGTGAAGCAAACACGCTATACTAAAGTGCTAGTCTAGTAGAGGATGGAGAAATAGGAAGTGGGTTCTCTTTGGATTTTTATTTCTCACATTAGTTCTCACTTTTGATCAAACCCTAGCAAGCTTTTTCTTTTAACAAAATGAAAAAGAAGATGAACTAAAGAAAGAGAAGAGGATAATGATCAAGTGAGTAGACTAACCATGGTGAGTGAGTATCATATACTAACTCTTGTAGAGCCATAACCATAACTAACACTTATGGTTGGGTTAAGAAATAACTATGGTAAAAACAAACTCAAGTGGACTTAGTCTATGCATCCACAAGCTTCCACAAGCTTCATGCATAGATCTAATCCTCCACTTAATTTTGTAATTACTTAAAATATAAAAACCCAACATAATATATAGCATGGTGTAAGTCTCATACACCCATGGATGATGTATCATCAACCATGATACAAAAATATAAGACATTTTAATATATATCATATATACATTAAAGTTGTGCTTATGTGAGAAAAACCCTAAAGTGAACAAGTTTTAGTAAATGTAAACTAGTATATCTAATATACAATTATACACTTAATTATTAAATCAACACTTGACTTAATAATCCGGTCATATCTCATATAACCGACTAACATCCATTGTATCGACTTATCGAATCAACACTTGATTCGATAACCCGGCTATATCATATATAACCGACCGATACAAAAAGTCACAAGAATAGAATACGGTATCACATACACGCATTATTCTCGATCCCGCACATATCACATACGTGCTCCTATTTCGTTTTGCCTGAGCCAGTAAAACCTCTATGTAGAACTCTAAAGACCCGTCAATACGCCGGCAGTAGGTAATGATCACATCAAGAACCCACAAGCCGTCAGCGGTACAAGCTGGACGTAACGGCAACCCGGGTATTGAGCGATCAGAAGATCAGCAAGCAAGCCTGCTCCAACTCCTGTAAATCCTGCCGGTAACACTTCCCGTACAGTCCGGTCTCCTCGTCTGATATGTCGCATATCAAGTCTAGGGGTGGTAAACGTCAGACCCCAATAACCGATAAGTCGTGCCGATGTGAGGCTCATAACGGGTCGAGAAACTACTGGTAACACTTACCAGTAAATCTCTAAATCAGCCCTGGCCAGGGACTTCCCTGTTACGGCCAATCGAGCACAGCGCAACATCAACCCCCAATACCGGGAGAGACGAAACCCCTCCTATCGCTCATTGCCTCCATGTGACTCGGGACTATACCCAAAACCCACCGTTTTGCACGCCCTCATAGACGTGGTAAGGTGGAAAGTCTCCGTTCAACTTCGTTCAGGGCAGGACGAATAAAAGCACGGTGGGAATCACACAAGACTCTATGACGATCTCGGGTCTACAGACTAACCTGCACAAGTGTCACCAGAGAACTGCCATCTTACGTGAGGTATACTACCATCTGGGAGTTTTCGGCGAGTCCGTCCAGTGTACCCAGTCTCCACTGAGCACCCGTATACCATCTCTGATGTCAAACACCAATGGATATGGGATCATCCATCGCCCATCTCATGGGTCGAGAAGCGTATACGCTAGTCTACACTGGTATATCGATGCCCCGTCTCGATATACACACGACTAGGGACCTTGAAGGATGTACTTATGGACTACCATGTCCCCACTAGTATGATCTGTATCATAGTCCAGGTAGTCAAGTACACATCCTAAGGGCTTTACCAACATGTAACGACAAGACAGTATAAAGAGACAAGTGTACATGTTAAGATAAAGAGCAACCAGATAGCATACTATCATATCGAGCAAGAAAGACCTCTCTATATTTGTCCAATCATCCAATATAATATACATCATCTGTACAATACTGGCCTCTAGAGCATGCATACAACTAACAATCTCCCACTTGCACTAGGGCCAGCTGCTGTAGTATCTCATACCAAGCATCCCGAAGTGTCTCTCAAACTGTATCTGGGGAATGGCCTTCGTTAGTGGATCCGCAGTGTTGTTCTTCGTGTCAACCCTCCTGACCTCGATCTCCCGGCGATCAACTATCTCCCGGATCAGGTGATACCGCCTCAGAATATGCCTGGATCGCTAATGGGACCTGGGTTCCTTAGCCAAAGCCACCACTCCATTGTTATCGCAATACAAAGGCTGAATACTCAATGGATGGAACCACTCCAAGTTCATTAATGAACTTCTTGATCCAGACAGCCTCTTTGGCAGCATCGTTGGCAGCGATGTATTCAGCCTCCATCGTCGAGTCTGCCACGGTTTCCTGCTTGGAACTCTTCCAGCTAACCGCCCCTCCGTAAAGGGTAAAGACAATCCCGACAGCGACTTAGAGTCGTCCTTATCACTCTGGAAGCTTGAATTGGTAAAAGACTCCACTTGGAGTTCTCCATTACCATACACCAAGAGCATCTCTTTAGTCCTTTGTAAGTACTTGAGAATGCTCTTCACAGCTGTCCAGTGACTCTCTCCAGGATCAGCTTGATACCTACTCACTACACTTAGTGAGTATGCTACATCGGGTCTGGTACATAGCATCGCGTACATGATAGAGCCTACAGCCGAAGCATAGGGTATCCCTTGCATGCGAGCTCTCTCCAAATCAGTCTTGGGAGACATCTCTTTGGAGAGAGTGAGCCCTGAGATCGTGGGTAAAAACCCATGTTTGGACTCTTCCATACTAAACCTCTTTAGTATGGTGTCAATGTACCTGGATTGGGACAATCCCAATATCCTTTTCGATCTATCTCTATAGATCCTAATTCCCAATATGCAGGAGGCATCACCTAGATCTTTCATTGAGTATCTTTGTGATAAGAAGAGCTTGACCGATTGCAGCATAGGAATGTCATTTCCTATCAAGAGTATGTTGTCCACGTACAATACGAGGAAGACAACCTTACTCTCTGCCACCTTCTTGTAAATACAAGGTTCATCTATGATTTTGACGAAATCAAACTCTTTGATAACGACGTCAAAGCAGATGTTCCAACTCCACGATGCTTGCTTTAATCCGTAAATGGATTTAAGCAGCTTGCACACCTTCCCGCTGTTCCCACTATCTACGAAGCCCTCTGGCTGAGTTATGTACACGCACTCTTCTAAATCACCGTTTAGAAAGGCGGTCTTAACATCCATTTGCCAGATTTCGTAGTCATGATATGCAGCGAGGGAAAGCATGATCTGGATGGATTTAAGCATAGCCACTGGAGAAAAGGTTTCGTCATAGTCCACACCTGGTCTTTAACGAAAACCCTTTGTAACTAGTCTAGCTTTGAAAGTCTCCACTTTCCCATCTACACCAAGTTTTTTCTTGAAGATCCACTTGCTCCCAATGGGTTTTACCCCTTCAGGAGCAACTTCCAAAGTCCACACTTTGTTTGTGTACATGGATTCCATCTCGGATCGCATTGCATCCAGCCATTTCACTGAGTCCCCACTCATGATGGCCTGCTCGAACCTAGTTGGGTCATCATCAACCATGATGCAATCCTCGCTCCCACCGTCCATGAGAAAAACTTAGTATCTCTCGGGTGGGTGAAGAATCCTACTAGATCGGCGGAGTGGCTGGGGTTCATCGGGAACTACCGAATCTTCTGGTTCTACCAAATCTTCTATTATGGTTTGTACAGCTGGAACCTCTTTCAGTTCTACCTCAGAGCCACTAATCTCTTTTGCAAGAAATTCCTTTTCTAAAAAGGTGGCTTGTTGAGCAACAAATACCCTTTGTTCCTCACCGTGGTAGAAGATATACCCTCGCGAATGCTTGGGATATCCAACAAATTTGCACAAAACAGACCTTGCCTCGAGTTTGTCCGGTTTTTGTCTTTTGACATAGGCCGGGCAACCCCATATCTTAATAAAATTAAGATATGGTCTCTTCCCCTCCCATATCTCATATGGGGTGGTAGGCACTGATTTGGTAGGAACCCTATTCAGTAGGTATGCCGCTGTCTCCAGTGCATATCCCCAGAAGGAAATAGGTAACTCAGCTATACTCATCATATACCGCACCATATCTAATACGGTGCGGTTCCTCCGTTCCGATACACCGTTGTGCTGTGGTGTATATGGAGGAGTTAGCTGAAAGAGAATCCCATTCTCTTTTAGGAAGTCCAGGAATTCAATTACTCAAGTATTCACCTCCTCGATCAGATCGAAGGATTTTAATACTTTTCCCGGTTTGGTTCTCGACTTCTTGTTTATATTCTCTAAATTTCTCAAAAGCTTCTGATTTGTGTTTCATCAGGAACACATATCCGAATCTAGAGAGATCGTCAGTGAATGTAATGAAGTATGAAAAACCATCCCTGGCATGTATAGACATGGGACCGCATAAATCACTATGTATCAATCCCAAGAGTTCGGTAACTCTTTCTCCGTATCCCGTAAACGGAGTTTTGGTCATCTTGCCTTTGAGACATGACTAGCAAGTGTCATAAGATGAAAATTCAAATGGATTTAAATATCCATTGATGTGATAGTCGTGTCGCATTGATGTGACCATTGAGCACCCGTATACCATTGAGTTCAGAAATGAATATTCAAACGGATTTAAAATGCAACTTAGATAGTCGTGTCGCATTGATGTGAACCTGTCTACAATGCCACAAGAAGGATTCGTTCATTTCTGAACACTTCCTCTTGTGTGTGTTTGTTATGCTCAGAACTGTTGATTGATTTAGAACATAAATGCCATTGCACAACGTGCCTGATCCAACCAACTTTTGGTTAAGGAAAATGTTCATAACATTATCCTGTAATACAAAATTATATCCTTCTTTACTTAACAAAGAAACTGATATAATGTTGCATATCAGGTTCGGCATGTAATAACATTCATTCAGAATCAATATATTACCAGTTGGCAATACAAGGTGATATTCCCCGACGGTTTTAGCTGTAACAATTGCACCATTTCCAACCGATTAACATCCATTGTATCGACTTATCGAATCAACACTTGATTCGATAACCCGGCTATATCATATATAACCGACCGATACAAAAAGTCGCGAGAATAGAATACGGTATCACATACACGCATTATTCTCGGTCATGCACAAATCACATACGTGCTCCTATTTCGTTTTGCCTGAGCTAGTAAAACCTATATGTAGGACTCTAAAGACTCGTCAATACGCCGGCAGTAGGTGATGATCACATTAAACATCCACAAACCGTCAGCGGTACTAGCTGGACATAACGGCTACCCGGGTATTGAGCGATCAGAAGATCAGCAAGCAAGTCCGCTCCAACTCCTGTAAATCCTGCCGGTAACACTTCCCGTACAGTCCAGTCTCCTCGTCTGATATGTCGCATATCAAGTCTAGGGGTAGTAAACGTCAGACCCCAATAACCGATAAGTCGTTCCGATGTGAGGCTCATAACGGGTCGAGAAACTACTGGTAACACTTACCAGTAAATCTTTAAATCAGCTCTGGCCAGGGACTTCCCTGTTATGGCCAATCGAGCACAGCGCAACATCAACCCCCAATACCGGGAGAGACGAAACCCCTCCTATCGCTCATTGCTTCCATGTGACTCGAGACTGTACCCAAAAACCACCGTTTTGCACGCCCTCATGGACGTGGTAAGGTGGAAATCAAAGCACAGTGGGAATCACACAAGACTCTATGACGATCTCGGGTCTACAGACTGACCTGCACAAGTGTCACCAGAGAACTGCCATATGACGTGAGGTATAATACCATATGGGAGTTCTCGGCGAGTCCGTCCAGTGTACCCAGTCTCCACTGAGCACCCGTATACCATCTCTGATGTCAAACACCAATGGATATGGGATCATCCATTGCCCATCTCATGGGACGAGAAGCGTATACGCTAGTCTACACTGGTATATCGATGCCCCGTCTCGATACACCCACGACTATGGACCTTGAAGGATGTACTTATGGACTACCATGTCCCTACTAGTATGATCCGCATCAAAGTCCAGGTAGTCAAGTACACATCCTAAGGGCTTTACCAACATGTAACGATAAGACAGTATAAAGAGACTAGTATACATGTTAAACTAAAGAGCAACCAGATAGCATACTATAATATCGAGCAAGAAAGTCCTTTCTATATATGTCCAAGCATCCAATATAATATACATCATCTGTACAATACTGGCCTCTAGGGCATACATACAACTAATAACTACATCTTCGATCACCTTGAAGAATCCCGATACTTGCGACACTTGGTTCTCTACTTTATTCTTATACCTATAACTTCTCAAAACTTAGACCTTGTATTTCTACGAAACACTTGTCTAAAAACTAGAGAAGTCATAAGTAAATAGAATATAGTACGAGTACCAACCGCTCTGTCCTAATGGACAATGGACAACATACGGTACTTTGTATAAGTCCGTTGAGTTGAATAACTCAAACCCTGTGCGTCGTAGGTTGAAAACTGTACTATGGTTAAGAACTATACCGCTGTTGAATGCTCCCTACCTAACCATCAACTGATATAGGTAAATGTCACCGACATGATTTCAAAAATTTATATCTCACTTTATGAAAATAAACGTACAGATATATCAGTTTGAAATTGGTGCACAACAACGTATATTCAAAACCATATATTTGTCGTTCGGCAAAATCCCAGGCGATTTCCTCAAATATCACCAATTACAATGAATTCCGATATAATGAGGATGATCACCCAATTCCCAAAAACTTACTCCCACTCATCATCTATAAAACTGTAACGCCTTGAAAAGTCGTTTTGGTGTTTTTCCGAAAATCGATGAAAATTTGGTATTTTTCCGTAAATCGTCTTTTTTGTTATTTTGCAGTTTAGGCCTAATTATACCTAATTTGGATAGGTAAATGCTAGTTTTTAGTATCTAATGAGTTACTTATAAAATTCTGTTCGTTTAAAATTTTTCTCTAATTTTTTAATTTTTAATATTATTTTAAGCTGGTAAAAATACATTAAATTAGCGATAAATACAAATTTCTTTGGGCCAATTTTAATCTATAGAACCATGACAACTAAAATCTAGTTTGTAATATAAAGTTTTAGTATTTTATTTTAAGTTCTATTTAGTTATAATCGAAGAAAATTAAAATTTTAATTATTTGAACTAAAACTTGCAAATATGATATTGTGGGGGGTCTTTTTGCATGGAATTCTTTTTTAAATCACTCACACACACCCTCACCCCTCCATGGCCGAGCCCACCATCAGCAACCCACTTCTCCCCCTCAAAAATTTTCTCCATCTCATTTGTATGTGTGAAATAGAGTTTAAAGGTATAGGTTAAGATGTATTGTTTTGGAGGCTTAGTGTACCTTGATTTGAAGGGGGTTGACTTGGAAAATTTTGCACAACATCCACACCATTCCCCCATCACCTCCTGGCCGAAAATCTGCAGCCCCTCCCACTTCACTTTCCTCTTTTCATTTCCTTCAATTTTAATAAAAAAATTGCTCCAAAATCCAATTTAAATCTCACAAATTAATTTCCATTCTTCATCCCATTCTCCTTAGCTTTTATAACTTGAATCATGGTGCTATGAAGCCATCATTGGAGGCAAATTCTTCTTGCTAGATCTCTAGATTTTTAAGGTATAATTTCTACCCATTTAAATTCTTATGGTTAGATTTCTTTAATTGAGTAGTTTTAGTGTTAATTTTAGTGCTATTTGCATACTAGTGTCATGACCCGAAAGTACGGAACATGACCGGCACTTAGACTACGAAACGTCTCGAGGCGTACGTACTCTAAGTAAGCCGAAAACCCAGAAATCCAAACCAAGAGAGTAGCAGAGTGTAGGAAAACCATTGTTTTTTTTATCAAGTAGTTTACAACATATGCCGAAGTATGCATTTAAAATCCCAAGTCTTTTCAAAAAAAATTCGGCAGAGTCTCCTTTGTAAAAACAGACCCCAAACGGGTACAAAACCTGAATAAGCATATATATATATTGAAAAATGCATCCCCAAGCGGGAGCTAGCTCTTCGTCAGTCGACGGTCACAACCACACAAGCAATAAGATATACAACGCCGAAGGGCGAGGATCAAAACTCAAAAGAAAACTCAAATTAACATGAAAACCGTAATACTGCTACACGCGAATCTAAGGTCGAAATAATACATCACTAGTGTCTAAGTCTGAAACAATATACAAGTTTTGGTTGATGGAATTTATAGATACAATGAATAATACATATACAATGGGGGATTCGGATGCAAAAGAACCCATCTACCAAAGCAAACCACCCACAAGGAAGTAGTGTGCCAGAAATGCCGCCATGAAACCTGTACGGCAACACCTGCAAGTACTGTAGCACAACGGGGGTGAGTTGCCAACTCGTGAATAGAAAATATCTACAAGCAGAAATCGAATGCACGACATAATCCTAGGTCAATACGATCAGTATAATATAAACATCAAAAAGATAAGTCTGAAGCATGATAAGGTGGCAATAAAACATCTATTCATGTAGGTAGTGCCAAGTGCTCGTAACAGTGCCTCCGGTAATAACATGTCACAATATAAGGTATGTCTGCATGAAGTAAATATGATGAAGTATCCAATGAATATCAATACACATATATTAGCGTCCCATACCACTAATATTGGTGTAAGGGTATATATAACAGCGCCCTCATGCCCTGTTATATATACAAATGAAGTATGATCAATGAAATCAAGGTCTGTATGTGATCAATGTCTGTATATATGTGGATCCCGTCCACCTGTCACCCAATGACAACAAGCACCATGCATGTAAATATCGTAAAGCATATGCATGGAAATATGAGGATGTAATCAATCATGGAACCTGAGTGCCTAGCATCGACACTCGAAAACATCATGAAACCTGTGCCCAGCATCGGCACGTAAATCCTCGTCTATCAGGCGCTGTCACCAAGACTGGCCCTGATAGGTACGTATCATACGCTATCTCGAAAACCCGAGTGCCCAGCTTCGACCCTCGAATTTCGACGTATCCATACGTACATACTTTGGTCGGTATCCCCACGATAACTGCCGAGTAAAAATACTATCACCGGTAGGTAGTGCTCCCCTGCCAGGCTCACCGTCTAACATATACGAGTCTTCTTGCCCTGGGGTACCTTACCGGGTCCACCATGTACCCGTAGACGGTGCCTACCGCTCCTCAAATCGAGTTTCATATGCCACTCTCAGAACCGAGAAAACACATGGTGGACGCACTGAAATATCATATCAAGGGAAACCGGATTTTAAAGACAATACATATTCTCAGTTGGAATAGCCACGGTTCCCAAATCTAGAAATATCATGGAAACAACATATCTCAATGCGTATAATCAGAAAGCATGATGTATGCGACATATAAAAGAATGTAAGCATATCGATGTATCATGCAACAAGGAATGGTGATATGAACATATTGGGGAAAGCCGCTCTTTTAAAATGAATCAGTTTTAAAGAGTATCTTGCGGTTCCCAATCTAGAAATATCATCTATGTATGTGCAAACAAGTATGTGTACAAGTATGAGTATACAGTAAGTATGTGCACAAATATAAGTGTACAATGAGTATGTGTACAAGTATGTCATGCAAGGATCGTATCCTGAATGCAACAGTACTACAGTGTAGTGACATGGCAATTATCGTTGATGAAGTGTGTGAGCTGGCAAATAAGTGTACGTGGAACATACGCATGATCTATAATGGTGCTAGTGTCCTAGCAACATGATAGTAATATAGCAATAAACATATGCAAGCAATGTGAACAGCATGAATATGCGGAAATCAAATAATCAAGACCAATATGTATATGTCATGTAGTTATGCCATTTGAAATAAGACGAATCAGGGTATTTAGGAAAATAAGGGCTACAGTGTTTTTAAGAAAGATCCGTCTTTTAAAAATACCCGTAGAATCCCTTTATTTGTCTTTAAGATAATCCCGATTCGTAGTTTTTGAAATCGGTATGATTCGGGTCTAGTCTAACATCTACTATGCAACTACAGATCTAAGTATCAAATCCATCGGGAGGGGTATGGAAACCACCTAAATCTGAGTCGATATGTATATATAGTAGTCGGTGATCCCGCCTCAGTAGTATCGCGTACGATATAGTATATCATATGACATCCTCAGGTCATTAGTGCGGATCTATCATCAATATAAAGCTCGTACGGTAAATCGTCGTACGACATCCCAATAGCTCGGTACGGGTCAATATCACATTCCTCTCATCAGATATTAGGTATCATTATCATCATATCACAAAATCTGGGGGTACTGATCTAAGTCCAGTACAAATCGATACCATCTATATACTGCGTGTGCAAGCACACGTCCAAAGGCCCGCTAGAGATCACGTACCGTATCCCAAATACGAATCATATCAAATCACTGATCTCGCGGCACAAAGCCCAACATCATCGACTCATCTCCAAAGTCATCCAATATCATCAAACACAGTGCAAGTATAATGAATATGCAAGGGTGTGCGTGTAGGTGTAAATCTATTCTAGGGTTCGCGGCTATAAACTACACTAGTTACTTCTAACCCTACACCATCCATAATACACCTAACACAAAATCCATGACACACTATAACTATCATATATAATATATCAACTACGGACTGCGAGGGTGCTATATGACATCCACCCGACTTCACCCTGTAGATATAATCTACTCACCTTGCGTTTTTATCTGTCGATGTCGCCACGCGCTTCCTTGTCGTCCCGAAGTCTTCATGGGTACCTACATATCAAAGTATCGTATACGCGCGTTAAAACCAAATCAAAGCTAAAACGGCACGCGAAACCCAAAACGATACGATAAGGGACCTATAGGTTAGAACCTATAGGCACGCCTTCAAAACCATCAATCAATCCTCGATATCGTCGTATAAACGCCAAGTATTCGAGGTAAAACGCAATACACAAATTTAGAATTAAAAATACGAAATACGGAAACACGAATCCAAAACAGCAACTAAGGAAATAGGCTCCAGATTTTACTCTAGGTCAAATTAGACAAATCTATATTTGCCATGGGTCTAATCTATACATGTAGGAGCTCTGGAACAAAAACGAGACATTTTGGTGCTGGTAGGGCCGCAAATTGAGGCTAATAGGAATATATTTGCGGCCGGGTTATGGAGTTAGGGGATGGGGTCTTGGTGGTAGCATCCTGGGTGCCTGCACATCTCACTGCCAACTCAAAATTATTTTAGAGGTCTCGGGTTGAAAACAGATTTCAAAATACGATCACAGATTCACAGTTTTTCCCCGACATCGTCTCATAAATCCGTATTCTGTGTTCTAGTCTCTAGTTTGATCCAAAACAACATCACAACAGGGTTTCTAAGGTCACTACAAGCCTCAATTTCACCTTTGATTTCAGATCTCACCTAAACCCTAACTTGAATTCTCCAAAGTCCACAAAACGACACAATATCGATATGAAACTAGCATGGATGCACAAGGGAAATGAAATACTACTCTAGGGTGCAGAAATTACCATCTTTGGCAACTCAAGAAAATTCTTGAGTTGCTCAAAGCCCTCAAAATCTTATCTTGCTTGGTTCGATGTGTAGCTAGCGAGCTTGGGAGCAACTTTTGTGAAAAGGGAAAAGGGTTTTGGGTTTGTTTTAATGGTGTTTTGGGGGAATTGAAGGAGGAGGAAGAAGAAGGGGGAGCTGAAGCAGCAGCAGCTCTCATGGAGAAGGAGAGAGAAAGTGAGATGGGAATGATGGGGGTAAGGTTTAAAAGAAAAAGCAAGTAGATCTATACCTACCCTCTCTCTCTCTCTCATAATCATCATGCTTCACTTTTCTCTTTTCTTTTCTTTTCTCTCACACAATGGCAAACCCTAAGGAACCATACCCCAAAACATGTAATAAATGTAACAAGTGTGGAAAAGTGATATGTGCACATTTTTGCACAAAAATGCTAAAAATCCAATTAGCGATTTTTAATCGCGATTAATACTAAATTAGCATATAATTAACCATAAAAGCTTAAAAATGACATAATTCCACAAAATACCCTATTTTACAATTTTCCAAAATTTTTTCCTATTTATTTGTATTTAATAATACCGAAATATTAAAATATTCCATAAAATAATATTAAATTATAAAAATTCCCAAAAATAATATTTTTTTTGAAATGTTACAATCTTCCCCCTTAAATAAATTCGGTCCCAGAATTTAAATTTAAACCCCCAAATACTAAAACATTTTAGTAACAATCCAATTTGTTGGGGCTCCGAAAACATCTATACATAAATCGCATCATAGCGCAATGCATGCGCATAAGTAATGAGCAGATAGCTCAAAATCAAAACTCCGTCAAGAATCCCTCAATCATCGGAGTCGTGATAAAGACACAATGTCAAATTCAAAACAAAGCTAATATGGTATATATCAAAATTATACATGTATATATGAAATCTGTATGTGTAAATAACGAAAGTAAATACATGCAAAAGTATGCGGGTACTGTTCTCTGACAAGTCCCGCTCAGCATGAAAACACATAGCAAATATCATAAAACGTAATGCTCCATAAGGAATAAATCTCAAAATGTATATATGAATATTCGGTGCGTCTGGTGCGCACGGAAAACAAAATCCCTATAAGTGCCATACATGTGCACAGAAACAACATCAAGGTGCAATGGGTGTGCACGGAGCATCTGTTATAGGCAACGTGTGTGCCTGACAGCAAAATCAGGTGCATCTGACATGCACGAAAAAATCTCGATTTAGTGCATCTGGTGTGCACCAAAATCGCATCTCAATAATACGTGCCCAACGTGCGCGAAAATCCAAATCCGATATATCGCAGTGTAGAAGTTCACAATCATATGCATCAGCGTGCGCAAATCAAATCAAAACACTAAAGGTGCATGAAAACTATGCTGGAAGCGTAAATCAAATCACTGCATAAAATAGGCGTGAAATCACAAGCAGTATCTCAAATGTAATAACTATGCACAAAATATAAATACCCAATGGGTGCATAAAACAAATATCATGAAACTCATTCATCAAAACTAAATCATGCAAACAGAGCGTCCAAAATACCGAAATCCAAGATGACGGATATGTGATAATCGAATCACAAAATCACAAATCATAAATACCATCGTCGGTAGTCCCTCCTTCAAAGTCGAGAAGGTGTCGATGCATCCAATGCTAGCAGCGTAAGGTATCTACTTGCCTCTTTCTCACGGTCTGGCGTCCTCTGTCTCTGGGTCTTTATCTGCTCTGTGGATTACCAATCTCACAATCAGTCGGCTCATCGGCCCTGTCAGGTGTGCTGACGGGGACGATTCCGTTTTGGTACTTCTCTGGTCATCTCTCGGTCAATTCTCACTACCACTCGTAAAGCAGCATGTCACAGGCATCGTCCTCTGGCTCTCTGAATGCACGTGACACATCTGATCCTGGGTGCAAATATCATTGCAGCAGTGTCCTGGAAGGAATCCTGCTCAAGGTCTCTTCCGATCTTGCTTATGCCGATTTGTACGAAGGCTGGTACTCTTGCATAATCTCTTCTCGTGTTCTGGACATCTGCGTGTTCCGCACACATTTCCTCGGAAACTGGTCGTATCCCAATGCTTCTGTAATCATATCAGGTCTCTATCCTCGACGGAAAGTAATGACAGCTCGTCAGCGTCGCGCATGAACCTCTGGTTCCACTTGTCTTTATCGTCGTCCACTATGACGTCATGCCATGCTATCTACGCACCGCACTGTTCTCGGCTACGGACAATCCGAAGTCTATCGCACAGACTCGAAATCACGTACTCTGTAGCTTGATCATTCTGTAGAATATGTTTGGCCGAACAGGTTCTCGGGAACGCGTCCCAACCAACGGAGGAATACTAAATACTTGTCCGTCCTGGATCAACTCACACGCAACTGGGTGAGGTTCTTTATCCGAACCTGGTCAACTATCTCGTCGACGATGCCGAACTTTGGCCTGCTGGGTGTGCGTAATATGACCACTCCTGGGTCTAGGTCTTCTCGTATAATTTTCCAGAAAGGTCCTGTCGAGGTCTCTCTCAAATCTCATTTCTGCCGAATTGCCCGGAAGCTATTATCTTTTCTATATCTGTTTCTTGTTCCGGAACGGCAGCATACTCATCGCGACTCCTCCTGGAAGGTATATCCATATACTACGCCTCTGCATGTGTATCGCATCTCCGATGTCAGCGGAGTGGAACGTCACCTCGTTGAAATCTCTTGCGAACTCTTTACTTCACTCGGCTCCAGTGTCGACTTATTCGGACCCGTCTTCTCGTGGCTGCATGGACTGCGCTCCAACGGCTATGCTCGCATCTGGAGTCTCTCAATCAATGTGTCCCATCACATGATATCCGAATGATGTCGAACCATCCGATCGACTCATCAGAACCTCATAATCCCTCAAGAGATCAACATCATGGGTACAGTTTAATAGTATCGAGTACATACCACAACATCAGTGGTCCAGCCGTAGAAGGGCAAACCGAAGCCTCACTAATGGCACCGTGGAACTGCCGCAAACCCTAAGGTTCAAAGGCTTTCACATGGTCATTAAGTCGAGTCAGGGTTTCATTCTTCTAGAGGGTCCATAGAATTGCTTGCACGTCTTTCCGAATACTTTAAACTGGGAATATGGTTTCCTGACATTCGATCGTCTCTATCGACTCTCAACGAATATGCGTGAAGTCGTCTCTAGCTGGAATCAATCTATCTGATGACCTCGCATCGGGGTAGCGAACGAATCCCATGTCCTAGTCATTCATCCTTGGTGATTAGCCACCTTCCATCATATCTCTAAGTACACCTCGTACGGCAATAGCTCCAACATCTGAGGCGATATCCCGTCGCTCACAGCAACAACTGGCTCATTCGTCTGTACGTTGAACCGCGCCTCAATCCTCCAGGAAAGGCGATATATTGGCGGTCATCTCTAAATTGGTCTGCTCTAGATCTGAGTAAGACTCTCCACACTGGAAATCTTCAACTCAACTGGGCCTGCTACGGTGCATAAATCGGGCGAATCACCTTCGCCTCTCAAATCGGGGTAGACTAGCTATCCTCTGTCTCATATCTGCCTGGAAGCTCCAGCGATCTCAGCTCGTAAGCTCCGGAAGCGACATCCTATCAGTCTCTGAGGTATGCTGTACATCGACAGTCCTTTCTCAACTGGCAGCTCTAACAATGGCCCGATCCTCTGGTGCTGATCTGCACGTCCGAGAAATCTCATATCACGATCCATCCAACGCTCGTGGCACAAAAACACAATAAAAGACACATCTTTGCAATCGTGTGTCGCCGGAATTACGCCCTGGTCAGTCCTCGTTCGTGACGAGCTCGTGCTGACCGCAACTCTAGTGATAGCTCTCCCTGCCCGTAATCATGGAAGCAAAACCATAACTGGTACCGATGAGGCTAGATCAGGAATGAATATAATATTGAGCAAAGAAATGTACATCCTAAGGCTCCTTAAGTGGAGTAGCGTATCGTAAGTATTCCGCAGAACATACCCACGGTATGTCACTCTACTTTAGTCACCTATTCCATCAACCAAGGGTCATCCTACGCTCCGAAGGTAAAACCTAACGCTCTGATACCAACTTTGTCACGACCCGAAAGTACGGAATATGACCGACACTTAGACTACGAAACGTCTTGAGGCGTACGTACTCTAAGTAAGCCGAAAACCCAGAAATACAAACCAAGAGAGTAGTAGAGTGTAAGAAAACCATTGTTTTTTTATCAAGTAGTTTGCAATATATGCCGAAGTATGCATTTAAAATCCCAAGTCTTTTCAAAAAAAATTCGGCAGAGTCTCCTTTGTAAAAACAGACCCCAAACGGGTACAAAACCTGAATAAGCATATATATATATATATATATATATATATATATATATATTGAAAAATGCATCCCCAAGCGGGAGCTAGCTCTTCGTCAGTTGACGGTCACAACCACACAAGCAATAAGATATACAACGCCGAAGGGCGAGGATCAAAACTCAAAAGAAAACTCAAATTAACATGAAAACCGTAATACTGCTACACGCGACTCTAAGGTCGAAATAATACATCACTAGTGTCTAAGTCTGAAACAATATACAAGTTTTGGTTGATGGAATTTCTAGATACAATGAATAATACATATACAATGGGGGATTCGGATGCAAAAGAACCAACCTACCAAAGCAAACCACCCACAGGGAAGTAGTGTGCCAGAAATGCCGCCATGAAACCTGTACGGGAACACCTGCAAGAACTGTGGCACAACGGGGGTGAGTTGCCAACTCGTGAATAGAAAATATCTACAAGCAGAAATTGAATGCATGACATAATCCTAGGTCAATACGATCAGTATAATATAAACCTCAAAAGGATAAGTCTGAAGCATGATAAGGTGGCAATAAAACATCTATACATGTAGGTAGTGCCAAGTGCTCGTACCAGTGCCTCAGATAATAACATGTCACAATATAAGGTATGTCTTGTAGGGTTACTAGGCATACTAACAAGGCTCAAAAAGGCATCGACCATGCCAAAATTAAATTTTTATGTGCCGAATAACTATAAGCAAGATCGTATACTAGAGTTTAGGCGAAGAAAAAAGCAAGTAAACAACTTTACTCTAAAGGGATACGAAATACAACCTTTGTAGATCGATCCTCCACTTCTTTAGCTCCTTGATGAAGTCCCTTCGCTGCGATCGTGGTTCTCCTAGACCCTTGCATGGCTTCACGAGGCGAAAGGTGCGACCTTGCTTGAAGTCTCCGAGGCCGAAGATGATCTACGTCGAGGGAATTCCGACTCAAGCTTCTACTTCACTAACTTGAGAATTAGTGAAGCAAACACCCTATACTAAAGTGCTAATCTAGTATAGGATGGAGAAATAGGAAATGGGTTCTCTTTAGAATTTTATTTCTCACAATCTTTCTCACTTTTTCAAAACCCTAGCATGCTTTTTCTTTTGCTCAAGAAGAAGATGAACAAAAGAAAATGAAGAGGATAATGATCAAGTGTCTTGGCTAACCATGGTGAATGAGTATCATATACTAACTCTTGTAGAGCCATAACCATAGTTAATCTAAATGGTTAGGTTAATAAAAATCTAAGGTGAAGACAAAAGTAGTGGACTTTGTCAAAGCAAAGTAAGCTTCTACAAGCTTCGTGCCCTTTTCCAAAATTCCACCAATTTTGTAATTATCTTAAATAATTATTAACCACCATCTAATATAGTATGGTGTATGTCCTACACACCCATGTTTAGTGTATCATCAACCATGATACAAAAGAAAACACTTTTAATATATATATCATATATATATATATATATATATATATACATTCAAGTGTTCACATGTGAGAAAAACCCTAAAGTGAACAAGTGTTAGAAAATGTAAATTAGTATATCTAATATACAATTATACATTTCATTATTAAATCAACACTTGACTTAATAATCCGGTCATATAACATATAACCGGCTAACATCCATTGTATTGACTTATCGAATCAACACTTGATTCGATAACCCGGCTATATCATATATAACCGTCCGTTACAAAAAGTCGCGAGAATAGAATACGGTATCACATACACGCATTATTCTCGGTCTCGCACATATCACATATGCGCTCCTATTTCGTTTTGCCTGAGCCAGTAAAACCTCTATGTAGGACTCAAAAGACTCGTCAATACGCCGGCAGTAGGTGACGATCACATCAAGCACCCACAAGCCGTCAGCGGTACTAGCTGGACGTAACGGCTACCCGGGTATTGAGCGATCAGAAGATCAGCAAGCAAGCCTGCTCCAACTCCTGTAAAAGCCTGCCGGCCCGTACAGTCTGGTCTCCTCGTCTGATATGTCGCAAATCAAGTCTAGGGGTGGTAAAAGTCAGACCCTAATAACCGATAAGTCATGCCGATGTGAGGCTCATAACGGGTCGAGAAACTACTGGTAACACTTACCAGTAAATCTCTAATCAGCCCTGGCCAGGGACTTCCCTGTTACGGCCAATCGAGCACAGCGCAACATCAACCCCCAATACCGGGAGAGACGAAACCCCTCCTATCACTCATTGCCTCCATGTGACTCGGGACTGTACCCAAAAACCACCGTTTTGCACGCCCTCATGGACGTGGTAAGGTGGAAATCAAAGCACGATGGGAATCACACAAGACTCTATGACGATCTCGGGTCTATAGACTAACCTGCACAAGTTTCACCAGAGAAATGCCATCTGACGTGAGGTATAATACCATCTGGGAGTTCTCGGCGAGTCCGTCCAGTGTACCCAATCTCCACTGAGCACCCGTATACCATCTCTGATGTCAAACACTAATGGATATGGGATCATCCATTGCCCATCTCATGGGTCGAGATGCGTCTACACTGGTATATCGATGCCCCGTCTCGATACACCCATGACGAGGGACGTTGAAGGATGTACTTATGGACTACCATGTCCCCACTAGTATGATCCGCATCATAGTCCAGGTAGTCAAGTACACATCCTAAGGGCTTTACCAACATGTAACGACATGACAGTATAAAGAGGCAAGTGTACATGTTAAGATAAAGAGCAACCAGATAGCATACTATCATATTGAGCAAGAAAGTCCTCTCTATATATGTCCAAGCATCCAATATAATATACATCATCTGTACAATACTGGCCTCTAGGGCATACATACAACTAACAATCTCCCACTTGCACTAGGGCCAACTGCTGTAGTATCGCATGTTGGATATATATGTCCTAGAGGCCTTCATTGTATAGGATACTGGGATATGTATGTACAAAACAGTCTTGCTTAATATGATAGTACGCTATTTGGTTTGTCTTTATCTTAACGTATGATATATTTTGCGTAGTATTCATATATATATATATATATATATACATATTGATAAAGCCCTTAGGATGTTTGCCTGACTTCCGGCGTTATGATGGCAGTCATACTAGTGGGAGCTGGATAGTCAATAGGCACATCCTTAGATGTCCCTGGTCGCAGGAGTGTCGAAACTAGGCATCGATACTCCGGAGTAGACTGGGGTATACATATCTAGACCCCGAGGAGGGGCGATGGATTGGTCCCGCAGCCATTGGTGGAGTGCACCTAAGATTGTATACAGATGCTCACCAGGTGTGAGTACACCGGACAGGACTCACCAAGAACTGACTGGATGGTATTTATACCTAACGTCAGATAGCAGTTCTCAGGTGACAAGTGTGCAGATAGTCCGTTGACTTAAAGTCGTCATTTGTCTCGTGTGAGTTCCCACTGTGCTTTGATTACTACCCTACCACGGTTCAAAAGAGTCGTGCAAACAGGTTTTAGTTGGGCACAGTCCCGAGCCACGTAGAGGCAGTGAGTGACTGTTAGGGATTCGTCTCTCCCGGTATAGGGAGTTGATATCGCACAGTGATCGGTTGGTCATTACCATAAGTCCCTGGCCAGGGCTGATTGAGAATTACTGATAGATTGATCAGTAGATTCTCGGATGGTGATAGAGCCATACCGACACGACTTGTACGGTTATTAGGGGTCTGACGTTCACCGCCTCCCTAGACCATACATGCGATACTCTTAGACGAATAGACCGGACTGCACGGATATTGTCACGCACAGGCTCAGTAGGAGTTCGGATGGGTATCCTCACCGGCCTTCTTATCGACATCTACCTAGAGACCATTACGTACAGCTAGTGCCGCTTGCGGTCTGTGGTTAAACCCACTGCCAGCGTAGTAGTCGAGACTTTAGGGTCCCACACAGAGTTTTCCCAACTCCAGGCGAAATGATATAGAGGTCGTACGGTTTTACGACAAGGGTTTGGACGAATACGTGTTTAAACGCACGTACGACATTCGGACAGTTTTTACTAGACGGCTTTGGTTTAAGCAAGATTCTAGTATCAGGTTATTGGATTTATACAGTCTTTAGTTTTTTCGTGTTTTCACGGATGCGAAGGGCGTTCTCGTAATTATTCGAGAAGGTTCTAGAAGGAGGGTGTCTAAGGAGGTTAAGGTGGCATTTTCATTAATTGCTTTGTGTGACTCATTTATATGATTCATCATATCATTAATGCTTCATTAATGATCTAATGACTCACATAATGAATCACTCTCTTCGAATAAATGAAACATGGTGAATAATCATTTAATTGATATTATTTGATAATTCATTATGTATCATATATTCAAGTGAGATGGATTTTATTCTCATTTATTCTCTCCACCTTCTCTCTCCTCAAGCTCTCTCTCCTTCTCCAAACCCTAATCCTACCACTCATGAGTTGAGTACAAGGTTTAGTAAAGACTAAACACTCTATAACCTAACTCTACATCATCTTAGTTACTTTGGTTAGCAACTAGAGAAACAGAGTTACCTCAAGTCTTGAGGTGTAGCTTGGATTAGGGTACTCGGGTGGATCATCTATCACGGATAGAAGGCCGAGGAGGACATAGAGATCACAAAGACGAAGGACTTGAATCGTTTGGTATAATCTCTTCACATAGTAGCTTAGAACTCTATGTTTATCGTTAAGTATTGTTTAGAAAAGATCTTCGGTTAGTCGATGTATGCTACCAAACAAGATTGTTTTTCATATTTCCGCCTCCCAGCAACTCGTAGGGTGTTGCACATCGACTTACAGTGGTATCAGAGCCTCACTAAACAATAATTAACACACTTGCATAATTTTATGAATTTCGAACGGAAAAACAAACCGGAAAAACCCCGATATCTAGTAGTTTCTGTCGAATCTTAAATGAGGTCCAAAAATTTTTCAGGGACCTCCAAAATGACCAGCATGAGAATATAAGAACACCCAAGAAAAATGGGCTCCTGAATCGGCCAAAGCGCCGCGGAACCGCAGCCGATCCCACCGATCCGCCGCGGTTCCGCCGCCGAGTTGGGGCCAATTCAGCCCAGTTTTCTTCTGTGCCTTCTTTGTGATATTTAGGGTTTTCTGGTATGATTTATTTTTGCTCAGGTTTCAGATTTACACAGAAGTATTGGAGAAAAATTAAATGTGTTTAATCGATCGAAATTATACGATGTTTGCTTGTTTGATTATATCTGTTTTGTATTATGTGTTCGTAAACCTCCCCTAACTGCTAGTATGTCGGTTGGCAGGGGGTTGCACATATCTGTGATGTTATTTATAACTGTTTGTATATATAAACTGTATTGGACTGTTGTGGTGATTAGCCGGGTTTTGTGATGGGTTATTGTATAAATTCATTCGATGTAATTGTAATAAGTTGTAATATTATTTTGCGGGGCACATCCTGGTAGCGGTTGTAGCCACCGTTGTATTATTTCTTTTTACTGTTTTTTCTCCTAGGATAGACCCAAGGTGGGGTGCACAAACTACCGGGTATTTCAAAGTGTTTAGTGGCCTACTCACGTTGTTGAGGGAAACCACTTCACTTCAGGTACTTGGCGGGTAGTTTGCCGTACCCGTAGGGGTCTAGGGTGGGGTAATGGCTATTCATCACAACTGTGTAATCCGTATTTCGTTACAGGCTCAAAAGAAACGCGGATTGCTTGCAAATCCAATATTGTTTATCTGTGAACTGGAATGCCTATTATTGCGTCTGACGAATGTACAATATCTATATATGATATCTATTTAGACGTCACTTATGTTTTACACCCGCGCTAGCCCAGCCCCCGCTCTGCCGTTAGTTAAGTAACCTAACGGGTGACGACGGGACCCCGTGGGGAATACGGATGGCATAAGAGGACGTTGTATTTTCGTTGTTATCTGTAATGATAGGTTAAAGATGGGACGCATTATTTTAATGTAAAGAAAATAAAACCTAAACTGAATCGTTGGAACAATTTCCAAAAACCACTCGGTTTTCTTGAAAAAGCAAAACTTTAAATGCGGAGCTTAAACCACTCCTTTTAATAAAAGCTATCTTAGTTCCTTCGATCAAATCAAGTTCATTACGTTAACGGTTTTTTGCCAAAAACCAGCCGTAACCCTCCGTCGTTTCAAATAGACAGCACATCGTTTTCATGCTATGCTTGTTGGCCTACGTCAAGGCATAGTGTATGGTAGCAGTGTGTGTGCCTATTTGTTGCATAGATAGATGCATTAGTTTAAGACAGACGTACACCTTGTTGGCCTACGTCAAGGGCTTGTACGATATACTTAGATTGATCAGGACAACGATGGGTAGAACTTGACTTGCGTCTTATGACTTGTTGGCCTACGTCAAGGTCTATAAGAGCTTGGGGTAAAAATCATATCGGGAGTTTCAAACATAAAGGAAACTTGCAGATTAAGCATACCTTCTGGAGTGTGGTGACTAGAGTGGCTTCCATCTAGGGCATCATGCAATGATAGTTGGATCCCGATCCCACTGATGAGTAGAATTACTCTCGGGAATTTCTCTCACTTAACAATCAATGCTATAAACCAAGCAGGTGCCTAGAAAGGTGTTAGAGGGGCTACGCCTCCTGGAAAAAGAGGTTCTTTAATTAAGGAACTTCGTGAAAGCGTTGGAAAAGCTCCCTCGAAGTACCAACACCAGCCTGGTTGAAAGGTTAAGCAAGTATTGTGACGTGTGATTAAATCCTAACTAGTTCTTCTTTTAGGTTTTGAAGAAGGATTTGAGGGAACAGTGGGAGCCATCATGTTTAGATAAACTAATAACCAATCTAAACTTGCAAGAAGCATATGCTGAGTGTTTTCTTTTCTCTCTCTCTAGCAGCGAACATGACAGGATTAAAACTATTACTTGAGAAAAATATACTGACGGGACAGAACTATAAAGATTGGCTAAGGAACGTCAACATTGCGCTGACTTATGACAAAGTAGCATATGTTACCACCGCTGTTCCTCCCCTTATCCCTGGACCAGATTCCTCAGTTGTGGACAAGGAAGTTCGCAAAACTTGGGATCTGGATTGTGAGCGAGCTAAGTGTATCGTGCTGGCGTCCATGAATAATGAACTCCAGAAACAGCACGAGAGTATGGATATTGTATCCATCTTCCTCCATGTAAAGGAATTATATGGAGAACACTCCCGTATCGCAAGGTATGAGACCTCAAGGAAACTCTTCCAGATGAGGTTAGCTCCAGGATCGCCTGTAGGAGAGCACGTCCTCAAAATGATCAGCCTCATTGAGGAACTCGCAAACCTGGGATGCGTGCTAGAGAATGATTTGTATATCGACTTGATTTTGCAGTCCCTCCCCCACACCTTCTCTCAGTTCGTGCTTAGCTTCAACATGCACGAAATGGAAGCTGATCTTCCAAAGCTCCTCAACATGTTGAAGGTAGCAGAGACCTCCATGAAAAAGGAGAAGACTCCCGTTCTGTATGTTGGCCAATCATCCTCTTCTAAATCTAAAGCGAAAGCTAAAGGGAAGAAGAAGATGAAAGCCACCAAACCGAAGGGTGGGGTCAAGAAGGTGCAGGGAAAGAACAAGGCAGGAAGGGTGAAAGCGGACATAAACGAATGCCATTATTGTCACAAGCAAGGGCACTGGAAGAAGGACTGTATGGCCTTCAAGGCAAAGGACACGAAGCAAACGGTTGCTTCTGCTTCAGGTGTGTTCGTAATCAAATATTGTCTTTCAGTAAACTCTACTTCATGGGTACTTGATACCGGTTCTGGTTCTCACATCTGTAATTCATTGCAGGATCTGAGAAATAGTAGAGTACTGGGGGCAGGTGATATGACTCTCCGGATGGGCAATGGAATGCATGTAGATGCTGTTGCAATAGGGGAGTATCACCTAGGGTTGACTAGTGGACACGTTTTGGTGTTGTACAGCTGGTTTTTTATTCCCAGTATACTGTGTAATATTATATCAGTATCTTTGTTGTCTAATAAAGGATATAATTTTGCACTTGAAAGTAATGTCATGAAAATTCTCCTAAATCAAGAACTGATTGGGTATGGCACACTGGAAAATGGCATATACATACTTAATCAACCTCGAATTTTCAATATTCAAAACACACATAAAAGAAAGGCTCCAGATTCAAATCAAGCCTTCTTATGGCATTGTAGACTTGGTCATATAAACGAAACAAGATTGACTAAGTTACATAAAGATGGATATCTAGATTCGTTTGAATATTCATCATATGCAACTTGTCAATCATGTATCAAAGGAAAAATGACCAAATCTCCGTTCTCCGGACACGGAGCAAGAGCTACTGAACTCTTGGGACTTGTACACAGTGATGCATGTGGTCTAATGTCTACGCATGCACGAAGCGGTCACTCCTACTTCATCACTTTTACTGATGACCACTCTAGGTATGGACATGTGTTCTTAATGAAACATAAATCAGAGACCTTTGAGAAGTTTAAAGAGTATAAAAATGAAGTAGAGAAACAAACAGGTAAAAGCATCAAGACACTTTGATCTGATCGAGGTGGAGAATACTTAAGTACCAGTTTCCTTGAATACTTAAAAGAGAATGGAATTCTCTCTCAGCTTACTCCGCCTTATACACCTCAGCATAATGGTGTATCAGAAAGGAGGAATCGCACGCTATTAGATATGGTGCTTTCAATGATGAATAGTGCCGAGTTACCACTTTCCTTCTGGGATTTGCTCTAGAATCAGCGGCATACTTATTGAATAGAGTTCCAACTAAGTCTGTGCCTATCACTCCATATGAAATGTGGAGCGGGAAGAGACCATATCTCAAGTATATTAAGATATGGGGGTGCCCGGCATATGTTAAAAAGCATAAACCGGACAAGCTCGAGTCACGATCGGTTTTGTGCAAGTTTGTAGGATACCCCAAACATTCAAGAGGGTACATGGTCTACCACACTGAAGAACAAAAGGTGTTTGTCGCTCGCCACATTGTCTTCTTAGAGAGCGAATTTCTTACAAAAGAAATTAGTGGGAGCGCGGTAGAGCTGGAAGAAATTCTAGAACCTCAAACTGCTACCGAGGACTTAGAAGAACCTCAGATATCAATAGAACATGACGAAACAACGCCACTCCGCAGATTTAGTAGGCTTTCTCATCCTCCTGAGAGATACTATGGTTTTCGTCTTGATGGGGATCGAGAGGATTGCATCATCGACGATGATGAGCCTACTAGTTTTCAGCAGGCTATCACGAGTATTGACTCAATGAAGTGGCTGGATGCAATGAGATCCGAAATGGAATCCATGTACACCAATAAAGTATGGACTTTAGAAGTTGCTCCTCCTGGGGTTAAACCAGTTGGATGCAAATGGATCTTCAAAAAGAAGATTGGTGCACTTGGACAAGTGGAAACCTACAAAGCTAGACTCGTTGTAAAAGGTTTTCGTTAAAGACCAGGACTGGACTATGATGAAACCTTTTCACCTGTAGCTATGCTTAAATCCATTCGGATCCTGCTTGCCATTGCTGCCTTCCATGACTATGAAATCTGGCAGATGGACGTAAAAACAGCTTTTCTAAATGGACATTTAGAAGAGAGTGTTTACATAGATCAACCAGAAGGTTTCTTAGACAGTGGGAGCAACGGAAGAGTGTGCAGGTTGCTTAAATCCATTTATGGATTAAAGCAAGCATCGCGAAGTTGGAACATCTGCTTTGATGAGACAGTCAAAGAGTTTGACTTTATCAAAAATGTAGATGAACCATGTATTTATAGGAAGATTGTAGAAGGAGCAGTAGTCTTCCTCGTTTTGTACGTCGATGACATACTACTGATAGGGAATGATATCCCTATGCTACAATCAGTAAAATTCTTCTTGTCACAGAAATTCTCCATGAAAGACTTGGGTGATGCAACCTACATTTTGGGCATTAAGATCTATCGTGATAGATCTAATAGAATGTTGGAACTTTCATAGTCCAGGTATATTGACACTATACTAAAGAGATTTAGTATGGAAGATTCCAAGCGCAGTAACATGCCCGCTTGTCACGGGATCACCCTCTCCAAAGAGATGTCTCCCAAGACTGATGAAGAGAGGGATCGCATGAGCATTTTACCCTACGCTTCGGCGGTAGGATCTATAATGTATGCGATGTTATGTAAAAGACCGGTTGTAGCTTACGCACTTGGTGTGGTAAGCAGGTATCAGTCTGACCCAGGTGAGAAACATTGGATAGCGGTAAAGAACATTCTCAAGTACCTGAGAAGGACTAAGGAAATATTCTTGATTTACGGTAATGGAGACCTCCAGGTAGAGGCTTTTACCGACTCCGGCTTCCAAAGTGACAAAGATGATTCTAAATCCATTTCGGGTTTTGTGTTTACCCTCAATGGAGGGGCGGTATGTTGGAAGAGTTCCAAACAGGATACCATTGCAGACTCAACTATGGAGGCTGAGTATATAGCTGCTAGTGAAGCCGCAAAAGAGGCTGTCTGGATGAGTAAGTTCATTTCTGAACTTCAGGTGGTTCCGTCCATTGCAAATCCAATACCATTGTGTTGTGATAACAATGGGGCCGTAGCACTGGCAAAGGAACCCAGGTCCCATCAGAAATCCAGGCATATCTTAAAGCATTTTCACCTGATCAGGGAGATCGTTGATCGTCGGGAGATCGAGGTACGGAGAGTGGATACAAAAGACAACACGGCAGATCCATTCACAAAGGCCATTCCTCAAGTTCAGTTTGAGAGGCTGTTTGAGATGTTGGGCATGCGGTACTCCAGCAACTGGATATAGTGAAGACAGTGGGTACTCATTGCGCCAATTATAGGCCCTCGTGCAAGTGGGAGATTGTTGGATATATATGCCTTAGAGGCCTTCATTGTATAGGATACTGAGATATGTATGTACATAACAGTCTTGCTTAATATGATAGTACGCTATTTGGTTTGTCTTTATCTTAACGTATGATATATTTTGCGTAGTATTCATATATGTATATACATATTGATAAAGCCCTTAGGATGTTTGCCTGACTTCCGACGTTATGATGGCGGTCATACTAGTGGGAGATGGATAGTCAATAGGCACATCCTTAGATATCCCTGGTCGCAGAAGTATCGAGACTGAGCATCGATACTCCGGAATAGACTGGTGTATACATATCTAGACCCCGAGGAGGGGCGATGGATTGGTCCCGCAGCCATTGGTGGAGTGCACATAAGATTGTATACAGATGCTCACCAGGTGTGAGTACACCGGACAGGACTCACCGAGAACTGACTGGATGGTATTTATACCTAACGTTAGATAGCAGTTCTCAGGTGACATGTGTGCAGATTGTCCGTTGACTTAAAGTCATCATTTGTCTCGTGTGAGTTCCCACTGTGCTTTGATTACTACCCTACCACGGTTCAAAGGAGTCGTGCAAACAGGTTTTAGTTGGACACAGTCCCGAGCCACGTGGAGGCAGTGAGTGACTTTTAGGGATTCGTCTCTCCCGGTATAGGGAGTTGATATCGCACAGTGATCGGTTGGTCATTACCATAAGTCCCTGGCCAGGGCTGATTGAGAATTACTGATAGATTGATCGGTAGATTCTCGGATGGTGATAGAGCCATACCGACACGACTTGTACGGTTATTAGGGGTCTGACGTTCACCACCTCCGTAGACCATACATGCGATACTCTTAAACGAACAGACCGGACTGCACGGATATTGTCACGCACAGGCTCAGTAGGAGTTCGGATGGGTATCCACACCGGCCTTCTTATCGACATCTACCTAAGGACCGTTACGTACAGCTAGTGCCGCTTGCGGTCTGTGGTTAAACCCACTGCCAGCGTAGTAGTCGAGTCTTTAGAGTCCCACACAGAGTTTTCCCAACTCCAGGCAAAATGATATAGAGGTCGTACGGTTTTACGACAAGGGTTCGGACGAATACGTATTTAAACGCACGTACGACATTCGGACAGTTTTTACTAGACGGCTTTGGTTTAAGACAAATTCTAGTATCAGGTTATTGGATTTATACAGTCTTTAGTTTTTCCGTGTTTTCACGGATGCGAAGGGCATTCTCGTAATTATTCGAGAAGCTTCTAGAAGGAGGGTGACTAAGGAGGTTAAGGTGGCATTTCCATTAATTGCTTTATGTGACTCATTTATATGATTCATCATATCATTAATGCTTCATTAATGATCTAATGAATCACTCTCTTTGAATAAATGAAACATGGTGAATAATCATTTAATTGATATTATTTGATAATTCATTATGTATCATATATTCAAGTGAGAAGGATTTTATTCTCATTTATTCTCTCCACCTTCTCTCTCCTCAAGCTCTCTCTCCTTCTCCAAACCCTAATCCTACCACTCATGAATTGAGTACAAGGATTAGTAAAGACTATACACTTCATAACCTAACTCTACATCATCTTAGTTACTTTGGTTAGCAACTAGAGAAACAAAGTTAACTCAAGTCTTAAGGTGTAGCTTGGATTAGGGTACTCGGGTGGATCATCTATCACGGATAGAAGGCCGAGGAGGACATAGAGATCACAAAGATGAAGGACTAGAATCGTTTGGTATAATCTCCTCACATAGTAGCTTAGAACTCTATGTTTATCGTTAAGTATTGTTTAGAAAAGATCTTCGGTTAGTCTAAATATGCTACCAAACAAGATTGTTTTTCATATTTCCGCCTCCCCGCAACTCGTGGGGTGTTGCACATCGACTTACATCGCATACCTAGCATCCCGAAAAGTCTCTCAAACTGTATCTAGGGTATGGCCTTCGTGAGTGGATCCGCTGTGTTGTTCTTGTAAGTCCGTGGCGGGGCCCCGGCCGTCGATTCGACGCCGGAAACGCGGAAACAAAAAACTTTGCAAACTAGCAAACCGGCACCACCGCGCACTTTTCACCCGGATAGGGCCATTAACCTAGCTACTAGTAAACAAGAAAAGAGTAGAGAAGCTATACCAAGCGATCCGTGTCCTTCGGTCTTTGTCTCTACTCCAATCTCCCGTGGAATCTCCGTCCGTCAACTCCTCGTCGGAAAGGCACCACGTAGCCGGGTTCGTATACGGGCTCCCATCTCTGGACCGAGGCAACTCGGGCACGAAGTTGGCTAGCCGACGCGTCCAAGATTTGCTGTAGAATAGCATAGTAGCCATTGCCTCTTTGGTGTTTAAGTGAAGTAGCCAAGATGGAGGAATCAAAGAACTTTTGGAGAAGGATGGTGTGTATTTTGCAAGCATGATAATGAGAGATATATATTTCCCACACCAAAAGGAACTCTCTCCCTCTCCTCTCAAGTAGTGCCCCTCCCATGAGATGGTGGAGAAAATCACAAGAAAAAACCTAGTGTTGTCATGTGGAGGAAAAAGAAAAATGATAAAGGAAAAAAGGCTCACATTAATATCACACTCATTTCTCATTTAATGTAAGACAAATGATGCAAAAGGAATATAATGATGATAGTCATATCATGAAGCCACAAAGTGCAAGAAAACCCCTCTACAAATGTTATTTGCAAATGTGCAAATAACCCCCTTCCATCGAAAGTCCGGTCGTGAAGGAATAAAAGAAAACCGGCCGGAACGGAATGCAAACTGGCAACTTTAGAAAACTAATCCCGTAATAAATTACAGGAAAGCCCCGCTACTGCATATACATGCCCGCATTAGTATTCCCACTGAACACAAATGCAAAGAGACTGTTGGGTTGCTAGGCACGCGCACAAGGGACTACGAGGCATCAACCATGCCCGATTAAAAATTTAGCCGTGCCGAACAACCCGAAGCCGGATCTTTAAACAAGGGTTTAGGGGAAAACAAGTATGTTAAACAGATTAACACTAAGTTAGAGGGATTACAACCTTTATAGATCCGATCCTTCACTTCATAAGCTCTGTGTTGTAGTCCCTTCGCTGCGATCATCGGGTTCCGGACTCTCAAGAGGTTCCACGAAGAGAAAGATGCAGTCTTGCTTCCGATCTTCGATACAAAGATGATCTACCTTGAAGTTTCATTAACACAAGCTAACACTCACTAAAATTGAGTGAACACTCTCATCTAAAGGGCAAGGGAAGATGAGGATGATGAAGTGGGATTTTTGCTCTATTTATTTATCTTTTTCTCACATTTATTCATCACTTGGAAAAAGCTAGTAAGCTTTTTCCATGAAGAAAGAAGAAGGAAGAAGATGAACAATGATGATAGAATTCCTTTTGTGATGAATAATGCAAAGATGATAATGATGAATTATGCAACCATGGTTAACTAAACCATTGTAGAGAATTAACCAAGGCTAGGGTTTGGGTTAGGTTAAGAATGAGCCACTTGAAAATATCTTTTCCAAAACAAAAAGAAAACCTTCTAGAAACTACTAGAAGTCATTAACCCAAATCAAACCCTAATCTTGATTAATCTTTACTAAACATGTTGCATTATTTATCATATCATGTTACAATATTATATATCACATATATAATATTTATTGTAACCAAATAAAATAATACATTTAACATATATCGCATATATATCAATGTATTACCCGAGTGAGAAAAAGAATCTTTTATTGAGCTAATATTAGTTAATGTAATTTAATATATCATATATATTATTATACATTAAATTATCGAATCAACACTTGATCCGACAATCCGGCTATATCGCATATAACCGACTAATATTTATCCGTATCGATTCCTCGAATCAACACTTGATCCGATGACCCGGCTGATATCAAATATCGCGAGAATAGAATACGGTATCTCATATCGCATTATCCTCGTTCCCGCACATATCACATACGTTCCCCTACTCCGTTCTGCCTGAGCCAAGAAACCTCTGTGTAGGACTCTAAAGAATCGTTAATACGCCGGCAGTAGGTGATGATCATATCAAACACCCACAAGTGGCAAGCGGTCAGCTAAACGTAACAGCTACCCAGGTATTGAGCGCTCAGAAGATCAACAAGAAAGCCTGTACATTCTCCTGTGAATCCAAACAGTAACACTCCCGTACAGTCCGGTCTCGTCGTCTGATATGTTGCATATCTCGCCTAGGGGTGGTAAACGTCAGACCCCAGTAGCTCGATAAGTCGTGTCGATATGAGGTCTATAACAGTTTGAGAAACTACTGATAACACTTACCAGTAAATCTCAGCAACCCTGGCCAGGGATTTCCGGTTATAGCCAATCGAACAAAGCACAACATCGACTCCCTATACCGGGAGAGACGAATCCCCTCCTATCGCTCATTGCCTCCAAGTGATTCGGGACTGTACCCAAAAGCCACATTTTTGCACGCCCTCTTGGACGTGGTATGATGGAAATCAAAGCACAGTGGGAATCACACAAGACTCTATGACGATCTCGGGTCAACAGACTACTCTGTACCAGTGTCACCGAAGAACTGCCATCTGACGTGAGGTATAATACCATCTGGGAGTTCTCGGCGAGTTCTTCCAGTGTACCCAGTCTCTACTGAGCACCCGTACACCATCCTTGATGTTAAACACCGATGGATATGGGATCATCCATCGCCCATCATATGGATCAAGATGCGTATACGCTAGTCTACTCTGGTGTATCGATGCCCTGTCTCGATACACCCTCGACTAGGAACAGTTATAGGATGTACTCATCGACTACCGTGGCCCCACTAGTATGATCTCATCATAGTCCCAGTAGTCGAGTACATATCGTAAGGGCTTTATCAACATGTAACTTAGAGACAATCAGAGTACATGTTAAGATAAAATACAACCAGATAGCATACTATCATGTCGAGCAAGAAAGTCCTCCCTATATTTGTCCTAGCATCCACTACAATATACATCGTATGTACAGTAATGGCCTCTAGGGCATACATATAACTAACAATCTCCCACTTGCACTAGGGCCATCTGTTGTGGTATCGCATACCCAACAATTAGCTGCGGTTGAAGTATCTCATACTCAACCATCCCATAAAAGTCTCTACTGGGAAAAAGGCCTTTGTGAGTGGATCCGTGCTGTCATCCTCTGTGTCTGCTCTCCTATCCTAGATCTCCCTGGAGATCAACCATCTCCATGATCAGGTGATACTGCCTAAGAATTATATCTGGATTTCTGATGGGACGTTAGTTCCTTGGCTAAAGCCACAACTCCATTGTCTCACAATGGTAGGAACGAAGTTCATCTCATGAACTTATATATATCCAGCCACTTTGGTAGCATCCTTGGTAACGATGTATCTTGCTTTTAATCGTCTAGTATGTCACGGTATCTAGCTTGGAACTCTTCCAACATACCGTCCCTCCACTGAGGGTAGAGACAATGCCTGCGACTGACATTCAGTCGTCCTTATCACCCTGGAACCTTTCCAGTGATTCACCCCAGGATCGATTGATACCATCTCACTACAACTAGTGAGTATTCTAACATCCAATTAGAACCATCTCATAGATCCAAAACCCAGGATTTAGGAGGTATCATTTTGATCCTATATGGAGAATCCTTGTGATAAGCGGAGATTAACCGAGTGTAGCATAGGAAACTCCTTCCTTATCAAAAGTATGTCATCCACGTCCTCTACGAGGATCACCACCATACTCTCTACTACCTTTTTGTATATACAAGGTTCATCTACCATTTTGATGAAGTCAAACTCTTTGACTACCACATCAAAACAGATGTTCCAACTCCGCGATGCCTGCTTTATCATATAAAACAACTTGTACACGTTTCCGCTGCTCCCACTGTCTACGAAGCCCTCTGGCTGTGTACTTATAGACGTTCTCTTCTAAACCATCATTTAGAAAAGCAGTCATGACACCCAACCACCATATATCATAGTCATGGTATGTAGCCGTGGCAAGTAGGATCTGGATGGACTTAAGCATAGCTTTGAAAGTCTCAACTTTTCCATGTACACCAAGTAATCTTCTCAAGATATACTCGCTCCTGATGGGGATTTAACCCTTCAGATAGAGCAACCAAAGTCCATACTTTGTTGGTGTATAAAGATTCCATCTCAGATCGATAAGCATCCAGCCATTCTTATAGAGTCCTACTCCTGATGGCCAGCTCGAAACTAGTTGGGTCATCATCTCATGATGCAATCCTCGCTTCCACTGTCATAGAGAAACCTAAATATCTCTCAGGTGGGTGAGGAACACTACTAGATCGGTGGAGAGGCTGAGGTTCATTGGAAACTATTGAATCCTTTGGTTCTACCAAATCATCAGCTGCCGTTTGTATAGCTGGAACATTTCCAGTTCTACATAACAGACCTTGCCTCGAGCTTGTCCGGATTTTGCTTTTAGGCATAGGCCGGACAACCCAAATCTTAACAAACTTAAGATATGGGCTCTTCCCTTTCTATATCACATAAGAAGTGGTAGACAACTGATTTGATTTGAACCCTATTCAAAAGGTACGCAGCTTCTCATGTGCATAACTCTCTAAAGGAAGTAAGAAACTTAGTAGTACTCATCATAGAGCACACCATATCACATAGGGTGCTATTGCTCCACCCCGATACACCGACGTGCTGTGGTGTAAACGGAGGAGTAATGCTGAGAGAGAATCTCATTCTCCTTTAGAATAGTCCAGGAATTCCGTACTCAAGTATTCTCCTCCTTGATCTCATCAAAGGACATAATACTTATACCCATTGTCGGTTCTCTACTTCTAACTTATATTCTTTGAATATCTCAAAAGGTTCGGACTTATGTTTCAACAGGAACACATGTCTGAATCTTGAGAGATTATCAGAGAATGTAATGAAGTACAAAGAACCGACCTTGGCATGTGTAGACAGGGGACTTTCATACATCAGCATGTATCAATCCCAAGAGTTCACTAACTCTTTCTCTGTTTCCAATAAACAGAGCTATGGTCATCTTATCTTTGTGACATGACCAGCAAGTTTCACAAGATGTAAATTCAAACATATTTAAATATGCATCTAAATGTAACTTAGCTAGTCGGGTCGCATTGATATGACCTAGTCTACAATGCCTCAAGAAGGATTCGTTCATTTCTGAACTTTTCCTCTCATGTGTGTTCTGTATACTAAGAACTGTAGTTTGATTTAGAATGTCAATGCTTTTAGATAACGTGCCTGAACCGATCAACTCTTGATATTGGAAATGTTCAAAACATTATCCAACAATACAAAATTATATCACTTCTTTACTAATAAAGAAACTGATATGATGTTGTATATCAGGTTCGGTATCTAATAACATTCGTTCAGAATCAATATATTCAGGTAATACAGGGTGATAGTGACCGACAGACTTGGCTGCAACACTTGCACCGTTTTCTGTCTCATGAAACTTATCACCCGTTCTCAGTTCTCTACCTATCTGTAGCCCATGTAACAGATTACATATGTGGGATCCTGATCCGGTATCAAATACCCAGGACGTAAAGGATACTGAGAAACAGTTCTTTGTAATGAACACACCCGAAGATGATGCATCAACATGCACTTTCTTCGTTTGGGCGGCACGGGAAATCTGGTATTCCCCAATTTTCTGCTCTGTCTTATAACAATTATAATTTGGAGCGGGACCAACGTTCCCCAGCTCAGTATAACAAGCGGGTTCGGTCAATACTTCTGTATTATTATCTTGATTAAGGCGTGATATGGTCGCTACCTGGAGAGAGAGAAGAAAACACTCAGCGTATGCTCTTGCAAGATTAGATTGGTTATCTAATATATCTAATCAGGATGTCTCCCACTGTTTTAATCAAATCTTCCTTCAAACCCTAAAAAGAAAGACTAGCCGGGATTAATTACACGCTACAAGTTCGTCAATCTTTCAGCCAGGCCAGTGTCGGTACTTTGTGGGAGGTCTCCCGTGCTTTCGCACGAACCTAATTAAAGTAAACCTCGTTTTCCCAGGGGTGTAACCCCGTTAACACCTTTCTAGACACCTACTTGATCGGTTAATTGTAAGTAAAACTCTCCCAGGAGTAACTCTTACTAGCAGCGGGTATCGGGATCCAACTATCTCAAAGAAGGTATTCAATCTCATTGCAAATTTCAACACTTGAAATTCCCAATAATATTTTGCCCCAAGCAATCTATGACCTTGACAAGGTCAACAAACCATAGACCGCAAGTCAAGTTCAACCCGTCATTTCCTGATTGAATTAAACCCACCCGCACGACCCTTGACAAGGTCAACAAAGTCGCACGACTACCCTAATCCAATCGCATCATATGCTTATACAGATAAGCAGTAATCAGCTACCGCACACTACGCCTTGACAAGGTCAACAAACGCCGCACGAATACTAACTACTACTTATCTGAAATGACGGAGGGCTACGACAGGTTTTTAAGAAAACCCTTTGCGTAATGAACTTGATATCGTCGTAGAATCGAGTAGTTTTTGAAAAAGGTGTGTTTTTGAGGCTTTTCTTAGTTTCTCCAAAGGGGTCACTCCCGGTGAAGGGATCGTCGGCCCTTTCCTCATCGAATAAGGTGCAGGATATTTCACAAATATCACTATGCAAAGCAAGAACTATAGAAGCAATCAAAAAACAAACCGAGTTTGTAGCATCTGCTAGTTTCACTAAAGAGGTCACTCCCGGTGAAGGGATCTCGGCTCTTTCCTTATCGAATAAGGTGCTGGATGTTCTACAAGGAACACCGCTATGCAAAGCAAGAACTAGAGCTACCAGTTTATTTAAACAAGTTTCTACAACATCTTAGGTTTCTTTTATTTCATTAATCTCATTAATGAAGTCCCATTTTATTATGCTTCATAAGCATCACATTTGAAACGAAATCTGCAATATAACATATATCTCATATATATAATATAAACATTCGTCTCAGGCAGTAATATGATCTCATCACAGAATATTGCTGAAGAAGAACATATATGAAATATTGGATATACTAGGACGTCCGTGTTTTCAATACGAGCCAGTATAAAACACGGATTCCACGGTCGCGATGAATAGCCAAACCCACATCCCTAGACCCTTACGAGAGCGGCAAGTAACATTGCCAATTCTAGGTTTAGGAGACCCGGTCTCGACTCCTTGAGATGGTCTCCCACTGAACCTTAGAACCCGGTTACTTGTGCTCCCCGCCTTGGGTCTACCTAATGCGGAAAAATAAATAATATACAACGGTGACATCTTCCGCAACCTGGAAGTGTCTGAATAAAAGAATATTACATACAAATGAATTTTACATCAATAAAAAAGAAAAAAAAACTCCCATCTCACATAAAACCCCCGGCTATTCAGAACGCGACGATCCAATAGAACATATCACAGTAACACATAATATCTCATATCATAAACGTAAGCAAGTATGCGTATCCCGATTGTCGTTGATGTATAGCAACGAAGCCGGCGATACACCACATACTACGCTTACGGTCACAGAAAAGAAAGTGTAAAACTACAACAGTTGGAATCCGCAACCTCCTTAGACATCACATGCCTAACCAAATGAATTCCTTAGACATCGCATGTCTAGCAATTATAAACCCCGCATTTTAGTCTCATTATCGAAAACTCTTTTCAATATCAAGTCGGGCAATTCAACAAGATTCCCGACGTCCTGATCGAATGCTCGTCGCAAACTTTAGTAGACGGCCGCACCCCCGATGCCTTCGACGAAGTGCACTAAGGCGGAACATCGCTGCCGCGAGCACCCGAACGGATGCTTTTGGCGACGGGGTTCTCCTACAGTCACTTGGTCGGGGCTAAGAGGTGTAGCTGTCTATTAAGTTTATCCGGGGAGTATCCGCGTACGCTACGTGATTGCGACGGACTTTTGATCACATCAAAATTCCATGGCAACCGATCATTTGAGACTAAACTGCTATGTTTATAATATTCAAATTAGTTATCTCATAACTACCTGTGGATTCCAAATATTGTATCACATTCCAGATAAATAGACAAAGTTAAACATTCCGATCGAATAATCAAACACCCAACATTTCCCCAACATATCTCAACACTTGAAATCAGTTTAAAAACATCCATCACATGCCACAGTACCAATGGTCCAGCCGTAGAAGGGTCAAGCCAACGCCTCACATGTGGCACGACGTACTGCCCCAAACCCTAAGGTTCAAAAGGCAGTTCAAGACGGTCACATAATCGAGTTAAGGTTTGTTGTCTTCTAGAGGGTCCACCGCGTTACTTGCACGACTTAGAACATTCTTAAAAACGAGGAAAAATCCAACTTTTGAAAAATTTTCCGACAGGGGAAAAAGTGAGTTATCGATATCCGCCCGAACTTTTTAACAGTTTCTAAAATTATCCGGACAAACTAAACAAAGTTAAATCATCCGATCGAATCAACGATTCCCCAATACAACCCAGAAAACTCAACACTTGAGTAGAAATAAAAATACCCAGAAGAATCAGGAAGTACAGACGCTCATTACTGTGCAGAAACTAACCATCAATCAACAGTAACGGCCGCGGAACCGCCGCCAATGCCTTGGTTTGGCTGCGGTTCCGCGGTGAAATAGTTGAGTTAGGGTGTCGTTTTTCACAGTAATTCCTAAAATACCCTGCTGAATTTTTTGAGCATTTTTAATATGGAAAAAATCACAGTTTTGAAAAATTTCCAGAGAAGGGGTTTTATCGGGTTTTTCGGGTTCGATCGGACTTTAAACATCGTCTAGACTTCGCCTAAAGCTTTAGCTTGGCTCTGATACTACTGTAGGGTTGCTAGGCACGCGTACAAGGGTCTACGAGGCATCAACCATGCCCGATTAAAAATTTAGCCGTGCCGAACAACCCGAAGCCGGATCTTTAAACTAGGGTTTAGGCGAAAACAAGTATGTTAAACAGATTAACACTAAGTGAGAGGGATTACAACCTTTGTAGATCCGGTCCTTCACTTCATAAGCTCCGTGTTGTGGTCCCTTCGCTGCGATCATCGGGTTCCGGACTCTCGAGAGGTTCCACGAAGAGAAAGATGCAGTCTTGCTTCCGATCTTCGATACAAAGATGATCTACCTTGAAGTTTCATTAACAAAAGCTAACACTCACTAAAATTGAGTGAACACTATCATCTAAAGGGCAAGGAAAGATGAGGATGATGAAGTAGTATTTTTGCTCTCTTTATTTATCTTTTTCTCACATTTATTCATCACTTGGAAAAAGCTAGTAAGCTTTTTCTATGAAGAAAGAAGAAGGAAGAAGATGAACAATGATGATAGAATTCCTTTTGTGATGAATAATGCAAAGATGATAATGATGAATTATGCAACCATGGTTAACTAAACCATTGTAGAGAATTAACCAAGGCTAGGGTTTGGGTTAGGTTAAGAATGAGTCACTTGAAAATATCTTTTCCAAAACAAAAAGAAAACCTTCTAGAATCTACTAGAAGTCATTAACCCAAATCAAACCCTAATCTTGATTAATCTTTACTAAACATGTTGCATTATTTATCATATCATGTTACAATATTATATATCACATATATAATATTTATTGTAACCAAATAAAATAATACATTTAACATATATCGCATATATATCAATGTATTACCCGAGTGAGAAAAAGAATCTTTTAGTGAGATAATATTAGTTAATGTAATTTAATATATCATATATATTATTATACATTAAATTATCGAATCAACACTTGATCCGACAATCCGGCTATATCGCATATAACCGACTAATATTTATCCGTACCGATTCGTCGAATCAACACTTGATCCGATGACCCGGCTGATATCAAATATCGCGAGAATAGAATACGGTATCTCATATCGCATTATCCTTGGTCCAGCACATATCACATACGTTCCCCTACTCTGTTTTGCCTGAGCCAAGAAACCTCTGTGTAGGACTCTAAAGAATCGTCAATACGCCGACAGTAGGTGATGATCATATCAAACACCCACAAGCTGCAAGCGGTCAGCTAAACGTAACAGCTATCCAGGTATTGAGTGCTTAGAAGATCAACAAGCAAGCCTGTACATTCTACTGTGAATCCAAACAGTAACACTCCCATACATTCCGGTCTCGTCGTCTGATATGTTGCATATCTCGCCTAGGGGTGGTAAACGTCAGACCCCAGTAGCTCGATAAGTCGTGTCGATATGAGGTCTATAACAGTTTGAGAAACTACTGATAACACTTACCAGTAAATCTCAGCAACCCTGGCCAGGGATTTTCGGTTATAGCCAATCGAACACAGCACAACATCGACTCCCTATACCGGGAGAGACGAATCCCCTCCTATCTCTCATTGGCTCCATGTGATTCGGGACTGTATCCAAAAGCCACCTTTTTGCATGCCCTCTTGGACGTGGTATGATGGAAATCAAAGCACGGTGGGAATCACACAAGACTCTATGACGATCTCGGGTCAACAGACTACTATGTACCAGTGTCACCGGAGAACTGCCATCTGACATGAGGTATAATACCATCCGGGAGTTCTCGGCGAGTCCGTCCAGTGTACCCAGTCTCTACTGAGCACCCGTACACCATCCTTGATGTCAAACACCGATGGATATAGGATCATCCATCGCCCATCATATGGGTCAAGATGCGTATACGCTAGTCTACTATGGTGTATCGATGCCCTGTCTCGATACACCATCGACTAGGAAAAGTTATAGGATGTACTCATCGACTACCGTGGCCCCACTAGTATGATCTCATCATAGTCCCAGTAGTCGAGTACATATCCTTAGGGCTTTATCAACATGTAACTTAAAGACAATCAGAGTACATGTTAAGATAAAGTACAACCAGATAGCATACTATCATGTCGAGCAAGAAAGTCCTCTCTATATTTGTCCTAGCATCCACTACAATATACATCGTATGTACAGTAATGGCCTCTAGGGCATACATATAACTAACAGAGACAATATCTACACTGTCAAATACTAGGATCCGGCTTAAGCCAAAGCCGTCTAGTAAAATCCGTCCGATCACGATCCGTGCAATACCGCACGTATCTGATCGAACCCTGCCATATCTCCATACGGCCTCCACAGCGTTTCGCCCGAAACCTCAGTAACTGTGTGTGGTGGACTCTAAAGACTCGTCAATACTATGGCTGTGGATTTAACCACTAGCACGTCAGAGGTATCAGCCATACGTGACGGGCCACCAGCTATTGACCAAAAAGGGACGTCGATGAGCGAACTCATCCTGACACCCTATTGAGCCTGTCAGTGACAATATCCGTACAGTCCGGTCCGTTCGTCTATGAGCATCGCATGGCGGGCCTAGGGGGTTGGTAAAAGTCAGACCCTCAAAAGCGGTACAAGTCGTGTCGGGGTGTAGCCCAGAACACCCTGAGATACTACTGGAATACCTACCAGCAAATCTCCTGCCTTGGCCAAGGACTTTTCATGTTCTGGCTCTCCTAGACACAGCGGGACCTCACCCCCAATACCGGGAGAGACGAACCCCTGCAGATCCGCTCACTGCCTCCATATGGCTCGGGACAGTACCCAACTAAAACCTGTTTGCACGTCTCCTTTGAGCGTGGTAGGGTAGTAATCAAAGCACAGTGGGAACTCACATGAGACAAATGACGATCTCAGGTCGATGAACTATCCTGAACACATGTCACCAGGGAACTGCTATCTGACGTCTGGTATAATCCCAACTAGTAGGTTCCCGGCGAGTCCTATCCGGTGTACTCATAACCCAATGAGAACCTGTATACATCTTAGGTGAAGCAACTGACACCAGTGGCTTGTGAGACCGGCCACCGCCCCTCATCGGGGTCTCGACTGTATACACTGGTCTACTCTGGAGAATCGATGCCCTGTCTCGAAACTCGTACGACTAGGGACCTTTTAAGGATGTGCTTATAGACTCCAGCTCTCACGTATATGATCGCCCTCATACTGCTGGTAGTCAAGCAAGAATCCTAGGGGCTCTATCAACGTGTAATAGCGACTCATAAGGTCACCTAAAGCAGTACATGATGATAAAGATAAACCAGATAGCATACTATCATCTTGAGTAAGACTGTCCTACTGGGACAGGTCCACCCCTCAATCATTGCAATCACGTGCCTGTGATCCAATAATTGACTCTGAGGGCACTATCTCCAACAATCTCCTACTTGCACTCAAGGCTAATTATTGCGATGTTGCATACTCACAGCTCGTGTGATACCGAACACCCAACTCCTCTACTAGTCAGTCTCACAAAGCTCGTTTGCGAAACTATTTCGTTCGAGGAATAGCCTCAGTGAGTGGATCCGCTCTGATATTTCTTTCTATGTCTCTCTTTATCTCAAGTTTATGGAGAAAGCCATCTCCAGAAATGAGCAATACCTGTCTTAGAATGTGTCTGGATATCTGATGGGACATAGCTCATAAATGAACTCCAAATCCAAACTTCTTAGACTGTATCGTCAACTGAACTTAATCAGTATCCTGCGCCATGCCTTCCCTCAGCATCCACCTGGACCACCTGTCCAAAATACTGCCCCTCGTCAGAAGGAAAACTATAACTCTGACAGCTACTCTGCCGTCCAGGTCACCTTGGAAGCCTGGAATGATAACTGTCTCCCGAAGGAGAATGCTGTTATCATATCCTTAGAACATCAACTTATGTTCTAAAACTGCTTCCGACTGTTTCTCCAGGATTGGATCAATATCAACTTATTGCACCTACTGCAAGAACAACATCTGGTGTGATACTTGACATCTCATGATTGACTCAATTTCCTAAGCAAGTGATCAGCCAATCATGCACATCCCTCTCCCCTTTAGTCTGTAAGACACCTTTAGAGAGGGTGACTCCATTACCTGCAGGTACACCACCATGCCAGGAGTCGTCCATTTTAAATACTCATAGAATGCTGTCTAAGTACCCAGATTGGGAAACCACCCAAATCTAGATCTAAAACCATAGATCTAGTTACCAGAATGTCTGATATAATATCCAAGTCCTGTGTAGAGAAACCACTGTGTGACAACCATAGTATAACCGATCGTAGTATAGGAATATTACTTCCTACTCTGTGTATGTCATCAAATACCAGGACATCACACCCTACTACCTTCTTAACAGATCCATCCCCTATTCTGATGAAGTCAAACCTATGACTGTCTCATCAGAAATAGATGATCTATCTCCGCTATATCTGTTTTAGTCTATGAATAGACATAAGCCTGATGTCCACCAATGCTTCCGCTGCTCCCACTGACTACGACAACCCTCTGGCAAAGTCATATAGGCGTACACTTCTAAAACTAGTTCAGAATGATGCTATACTCATCCTCCTGCCGGGTCTCACAGTCTGGAGCAACAGCAATGGCAAGCCTGGGTAAACAAGAACCTCCCTGTCACCGTCCTTGAGGCTACCGAAGTACCTCTCGAGCGCCTGAGGTTACCCACCATATCTGCGGAGTGGCCAATGGAATGTCAAACCAGATTAAATCTTTAGGTTCTTATCAAATCTTCAGTAATCGTTTGCGGTTCTGGAATCACTTCCAGTTCTACCATACTCCCACTACTGTTTTCTGAAAAAATCCATTTTTAATTAAAACTGTGGCGAGTTTAGAACAATATCACTATTGATCTTCCATATGGTAGAATGTCAACCCTCGTCATAGCCCGGGTCAACCCACAAACAGCCATTATAGAAACGTGCCTTGAGTTATCCAGAGTCTGGTTTTAAGCATAAGCTGGACAACTCCCCGTACCTTAACAATTTCAAGATATGAACTGTTCTATATCCAATATAGAAACAGAGGCACTGATTTAATTGAACCAGATTCAAATCATGCAGCTGTCTCCAGTGCATGTCAACTAAATGGAAGGAGGCCGATCAGCGTTACTCTACTTAGGAGTACTTCCAATTATGAGTAACCTGAATGAGAAGCAAGTTCTCTTAATCATTACTATCAACTGAATACCATATACAAGTATCTACATTTTCGATCACCTTGAAGAATCCCGAAACTTGCAATACTTGGTTCTCTACTTTACTCATATACCTATAACTTCTCAAAACCTAGACCCTGTGTTTTTACGAAACACCTGTCTAAGAACCAGAGAAGTCATAAGTAAACAGAATATAGTACGAGGACCAACCCCTCTGTCCTAATGGACACTGGACAATATACAATACTCTGTATAAGTCCTCTGAGTCTAATAACTCATTCACTGTGTGTCGTAGGTTGAAAACTATACTTATGGTTAAGAAAAATTACACCGCTGCTTAATGCTCCTTACCTAACCATCCACTAATATAGGTAAATGTCATGGACATAATTTCAAAAAGGTATGTCTCACTCTATAAAAATAGACGTACAGATATATCAATTTGAAATTGGTGCACAACAACGGATATTCAAAACCAAATATTTGCCGACCGGCAAACAGCCCAGGCGACTTCCTCAAATATCACCAATTACAGCGAATCCCGATATAATGAGGATGACCACCTAATTCCCAATAATTTACTCCCACTCATCATCTGTAAAACCATACAGATGTGAGAATCCAACCTGGTAAATACATACCCTGGAGCAAGTGTCTAATTGGGAAATCAGTTTTCTTTTAACAATACACAATGAAACTGAAACATTGAAATGTTTCGATGGGGTATCCTGGTATTCCTAATAATGCCTCTTCCATTATCCAGATTCACAACTGCAACCTTATAATTCTTTTCCACCTCTCCAAATCCCTTTATATGTCTTTAGTCATTACCTTCTGTACACCCCTTTAGGCCAAATGGTTTTCTTCCTTCCTTATCGTTCGGCACCAGCCTATGGTTTGGAAGAAGACTATCCAATAAGCATAATGGGTGTACTGTCCTAATCCTAGGAGCACTCGCAATGCGAGATAAGGTGAGGATAAAAGACAACTGAATGAACCTTATTCCTATTTCTCCTGAACCAGGATCCATCCCCGAACTGGAACAAGTTCCTTTCGAGTTCGTATATTACCATACGATGGATTATCCAATAAACTGGGATCTTCGTAGTGATACGGAGTGTCCTGGAGAAATACAAAGGTGATTTAGGATTGGCGAAGAAATACTTGGTTTGGTCGTGAATAGCAGTCGCAATTTACTTTGCCCTCTTACTAATCCCTTGCTTTGTTTTAACTTAATACCTTCTGTACACCGTTTAGGCTAATTGGTTTTCTTCATTCCCCACCGTTCGGCACCAGCCTAAGGTTTGGAAGAAAACTATCCAATTTGCGTAATAGGTGTACTATCTCCTAAACCAAGGAGTACTCGCAATCTGATAGAGAAGGTAAAAGTAAAAGACAACTGAATAGTCTTATTCGTTTTCTCCAGAACCAGAAACCATCCTCGAATTCCTACGAGTTCGTATATAACCATACGATGGTTTTGTCCAATGGAAGTGGACGTTCGTAGTAATACGGGGTGTCCTGGAGAAAAGGGTAAAAGTAGGAGTGGCAATGAGGTCTGCAACTCTGACAATCCAAAAACCAGTGTTAAGAAGGTTCGGTCAACTTGGTCACTGAGTCATAGTCTAGGGTCGGGTCAATGGTCGCTGCCAAAGAGAGAGAGAGAAAAGAAACACTCAGCGTGCACTCTAACCTAGATCAGAATGGTTATCACTTTATCTAATCTGGAATCCTCCCACTGTAATGTCAAATTCTTCCCCAAACCTGAAAGAAGAATTAGCCGGGATCACCCGAGGAGTAAACCAACTCATCAGTGGGAATCGGGATCCAACTATCATCGCATGATAACGTGACGGAATCCGCTCACGCTATCACACTCCAGAAGGTATGCACATATCTGGCAAGTTTCAGTTCTTTTGAAACTCCCGATGTGGATTTTTGCCCCATGCTCTTATGACCTTGACGAAGGCCAACATATCATAAGTCACATGTCAAGTTCTACCCGTCATTATCCAGGTTAATTTGAACCCACCCGTACATACCCTTGTCGAAGGCCAAAATAGTAGTACGACTGTCCCAAACCAACGCATCTATCTATGCTGCAGAAAAGTAACAAATAGCTACCATGCACTATGCCTTGACGAAGGCCAACATACATAGCATGAATACTAAGTGCTACCGTTCTGAAATGACGGAGGGCTACGAATAGTTTCTGGCGAAAACCTTTAACGTAATGAACTTGATATCGTTGAAGGAACCGATAGCTTTTTAGAAAAATATAGTGACGAAAACCTTTGCTAAAGAGGTCACTCCCGGTGAAGGGATCTCGGCTCTTTCCCCGTAGAATGAGGTGCAGGATATTCCAACTGAATACCACGATGCAAAGCAAAAGTAATCGGCTATAGTGAAGTTATTGCCCTGACGCAAACTTTTGTCCAAGGGGTCACTCCCGGTGAAGGGATCTCGGCCCTTGCCCCGTCGACTGAGGAGCAGGATATTCCAACTGAATACCACGATGCAAAACAAAAGAGAATGCCCTTGCAATAACAGCTTTTTGAAAAAGTGTTCCAACGACATCAGAATAGGTTTGTTTATCTTGCATTGATCTGAATCAACGCAGTCCCATCAATTGATCACGCCACAAAAAGAATGAAAATAATGATGTACGTATATACCATCTGCATTCGCCACTGGGTCCCGTCATCACCCGTTAGGTTACTTAACTAACGACAGAGCGGGGACTGGACTAGCGCGGATGCAAAACATATACAACATCTACTAGTATATATATAATATATAATTTTCGCTCAAGGCGTGATAAAATGCAACATCACAGAAATGTACAGCATCACAGAATAATACAGATATCTTGGATCCCCGGGTTTCACAAAGCCGCTACTGAAACCCGACGTTCCCCTGGTCGTGTGGATAGCCTGTGCAATGAAATCCTAGACCCCTACGGGCGCAACAAGTTACCCGCCAAAACCTGAAGCGAGGCAGCCCCCTTCAGCAACGTGAATGGACCACCCAGCACTTCACGGAATCCGATAACTTGGGCACCCCTCCTGGGTCAACCTATACCCCCTACGAGTGCGGCGAATAGCCCACCAATTCTAGAGTGAAGCCCCCTCCGTCTCAACGCCATGAGATGCGGGCTCGTTGCCCTCTAGAATCCGGCTATCCGTGCACCCCTCCGCGGGGTAATCCTAGTACAGAAAGTAAAAAATACATACAACAGGTACATCGACCGCAACCTGGTCATGCCCCAAAATAATAATACAAACAGGCAGTGATGGCAGTCCACATGTCGGACGCTCGCCCCGCAATATCAAATGTACATATAAAACAAAACTGTACTACCACTGCAACCAGGCTATCCCCCATGACCGATCCGCAACAACACAGCACAATCACAGAACATCAACGTGAATGTCACGTTCGCAAATCCGTCTAACCGGGCTATAGCAGTCAGACAGGATTTACCGATCGAGTGATATTCACAGTCGCAGATATAATGTAAATACTGTGAACTAGCATGTTTAAAATATCCGATCGATCAAATATCATCAAGTGGGCCCCAAGCAGTACTGTAGCACTTACAGAAAATCTGGGCCCAAAAATAATATCCCAAAACCCCTATTTCCTATTCAAAAGCTCACTGGAAAAATTTTGTGCAATGAAGACACTTTACCACCGCGGAACCGCGGCAAAACCAGGGGTTTGGCCGTGTTTCCGCGGCCGTACTAAGCGATCACTGCATCAAATTTTACCAGAATTCTTATAATTTCCTGCTTGTGTTTCTGCAATGACCTGAAAAATTTTTGGAGCAGAAAAAATTTCGACAGAAACATGAAGCATTGGAAAATACGGTTTTGGGGGATTTTTGTTCGATCGGGTTTTAAACATACTAGAGCAAGCTAGGCATGGTTAATGGCGTGGCTCTGATACCAATGTAAGTCCGTGGCGGCGCCCCGGCCGTCGATCCGACGCCGGAAACGCGGAAACAAAAAACTTTGCAAACTAGCAAATCGGCACCACCGCGCACTTTTCACCCGGATCGGGACATTAACCTAGCTACTAGCAAACAAGAAAAGAGTAGAAAAGCTATACCAAGCGATCCGTGTCCTTCGGTCTTCGTCTCCACTCCAATCTCCCGCGGAATCTCCGTCCGTCAACTCATCGTCGGAAAGGCACCACGTAGCCGGGTTCGTATACGGGCTCCCACCTATGGACCGAGGCAACTCGGGCGCGAAGTTGGCTAGCCGACGCGTCCATGATTTGCTGTAGAATAGCATAGTAGCCATTGTCTCTTTGGGGTTTAAGTGAAGTACCCAAGATGGAGGAATCAAAGAACTTTTGGAGAAGGATGGTGTGTATTTTGCAAGCAAGATAATGAGAGATATATATTTCCCACACCAAAAGGAACTCTCTCCCTCTCCTCTCAAGTAGTGGACCCCCATGAGATGGTGGAGAAAATCACAAGAAAAAACCAAGTGTTGTCAAGTGGAGGAAAAAGAAAAATGATAAAGGAAAAAGGCTCACATCAATATCACACTGATTTCTCATTTGATGCAAGACAAATGATGCAAAAGTAATATAATGATGATAGTCATATCATGAAGCCACAAAGTGCAAGAAAACCCCTCTACAAATATTATTTGCAAATGTGCAAATAACCCCCTTCCATCGAAAGTCCGGTCGTCAAGGAATAAAAGAAAACCGGCCGGAACGGAATGCAAACTGGCAACTTCAGAAAACTGATCCCGTAATAAATTACAGGAAAACCCCGCTACTGCATATACATGCCCGCATTAGTATTCCCACTGAACACAAATACAAAGAGACAATATCTACACTATCAAATACTAGGATCCGGCTTAAGCCAAAGCCGGATAGTAAAATCCGTCCGATCACGATCCGTGCAATACCGCACGTATCTGATCGAACCCTGCCATATCTCCATACGGCCTCCACAGCGTTTCGCCCGAAACCTCAGTAACTGTGTGTGGTGGACTCTAAAGACTCGTCAATACTATGGCTGTGGATTTAACCACTAGCACGTCAGAGGTATCAGCCATACATGACGGGCCACCAGCTATTGACCAAAAAGGGACGTCGATGAGCGAACTCATCCTGACACCCTACTGAGCCTGTCAGTGACAATATCCGTACAGTCCGGTCCGTTCGTCTATGAGCATCGCATGGCGGGCCTAGGGGGTTGGTAAAAGTCAGACCCCCAAAAGCGGTACAAGTCATGTCGGAGTGTAGCCCAGAACACCCTGAGATACTTCTGGAATACCTACCAGCAAATCTCCTGCCTTGGCCAAGGACTTTTCATGTTCTGGCTCCCCTAGACAGCGCGACCTCACCCCCAATACCGAGAGAGACAAACCCCTGCAGATCCACTCACTGCCTCCATGTGGCTCGGGACTGTACCCAACTAAAACCTGTTTGCACGTCTCCTTTGAGCGTGGTAGGGTAGTAATTGTATGTCTACGCTAGCGCCCCGGCCGTCTACAGACGCCAAATGCGGAACAAAAACTTTTAAACTGGCGCTATCGTATACTTTAACTCGGATCTGCCATTATTGCTAAACTAACAACTATAAAGAGTGTAGAAAGGTTATATCGAATGATCCGAGTCCTTCGTTCTTTAACCATCATCCCACGCTCCGTTGCGGCTGCTCCGATCTCGTCGATCTCCGATCTCTTCGTCGAGGTGGCACCACGTCGACGATTCTTTAAACGGGCTCCCGCCTCTGACTTGAGGCAACTCGGTCGTCAAGTTTGCTAAAAGAGACGACCAAGAATGATGTAGAGAATGAGTAGATGACTTTGTCTCACTTCGTCCAAGTCCGTGGACGATCGGTTAATGAAGTTGCCATTTTATCGGGTGATGGAATGAAAGAGGCAATCAAATTTCCATGCACCCTAAACTATCATAATCTTTTAACAAAATGAATCAAGCATCAAGTGAATCAGAGAGAGGAGGGGGCCGGCCATATATATATGGAGGGAGGTGAGTGTAGGAGAGGGGAGAGTGACCATAAGAACAAAGCTTCTCACAAAGAAAAGATCTTAATCAAAACAAAAAGCAATAAAGCAAAGCATGACTCACATAAACCTAGTCATCAAGTAATCAATGTAAACAAAGGTTCATGAACCTAGTCACCTCTTCTAGTGGCTTCTAGAAACTTCCAGAACACTGACTCACCTCATCTCAAGAAAAGATAAATCCGTCTTTAACCGAATGTTAGAAGACGGCTGATAGAAAACTGGAAACTGGCAACTTCCAAAAGTGATCCTGAAACCACTTTCAGGATAACCCCGAAACTGTATAATTATACCCGCATTTGTATTACGACCGAATACAAATGCAACTGAGACAAAGATATTATACCTACTTAATATAATACTCGGATCCGGCTTAAACCAAAGCCGACCAGTATCATCTGCCCGAAAAATAACACGTGCGTAAACGCACGTGCATTTTCCGAACCCTACCATAAAACCATACGGCCTCTACAACGTTTCGCCCGAACTTGGGAAACTGTCTGTGGGGGACTCTAATGACTCGTCAGTACCCTGGCAGTGGGTTTAACCACAAACCGTCAGCGGCACTAGCAATGCGTAACGGCTGCCCATGGACTGACCTCAAGGGATGCCGATGAGCGAACTCATCCGGAAAACCCTACTGAGCCTAACAGTGACAATGTATATACAGTCCGGTCCGTTCGTCTATGAGTATCGCATATCTGCCTAGGGGGCTAGTAACGTCAAACCCCCAAGAGCTGTATAAGTCGTGTCGGAGTGAAGCCCAATAACACCCTGAGATACTACTGGAGTACCTACCAGTAAATCTCCTGCCACGGCCGTGGGCTTTGTGTAATGGCTCTCCTAGACACAGCACGATCTCGCCCCCAATACCGGGAGAGACGAATCCCCTGCCGATCCGCTCACGTGCCTCCATATGGCTCGGGACTGTACCCAAAAACTACCTGTTTGCACGACTCCTTTGAGCCGTGGTAGGGTAGAAATCAAAGCACAATGGGAACTCACACGAGACAAATGACGACCTCAGGTCGATGAACTAACCTGTACACATGTCACCAGGGAACTGCTATCTGACGATAGATATAGTACTAACTAGCAGATTCCCGGCGAGTCCTGTCCGGTGTACTCATAACCCAATGAGCACCTGTATACATCTTAGGTGATCCAACTGACACCAGTGGCTTGTGAGACCGGCCACCGCCCCTCGTCGGGGTCTCGACTGTACACACTAGTCTACTCCGGAGTATCGATGCCCTGTCTCGAAACTCCCACGACTAGGGACCTCAATTAAGGATATGCGTATAAACCACCCAACTCTCACATATATGATCGCCATCATACTGTTGGTGGTAAAGCAAGATCCTAAGGGCTCTATCAAAGTGTAACATGTAATCAGTCACCTGAACATGTACACGACTGATAAAGGCAAACCAGATAGCATACTATCATCTCGAGTAAGACTGTCCTACCGGTATAGGTCCTCCGCAATCATTGCAATCACGTACCTATGATCCAATAATTGACTATGAGGGCACTATCTCCAACAATCTCCCACTTGCACTCAAGGCTAATTATTGCAATGTCGACTACTCACAGCCCGTGTGAAACCGAACATCCAACTCCTCTACTAATCAGTTTCACAAAGCCCGTTTGTAAAACTATTGTGTTCGAGAAATAGCCTTAGTGAGTGGATCCGCCTAGATGTTTCTTTCTATATCTCTCTAAATCTCAAGTTCGCGGAGAAAGCCATCTCCCGAATCGAGTAATACCTGTCTTAGAATATGTCTGGATATCTGATGGGACCTAGGTCATCAATGAACTCCAAATCCAAACTTCTTAGACTGTATCGATCACTGAACCTAATCAGTATCCGGCACCATGCCACCCACAGTATCCTCTTGGACCACCTGTCCATAATACTGTCCCTCTTCGTCAGAGGGAAAACTATAACTCTGACAATCACTCTGTCATCCATGTCACCTTTGAAGCCTGGAATGATAACCGTCTCCGGAAGGAGGCTGCCGTCATCAAATCCGTAGAACATGTACTTATGTTCTAAAACTGCTTCCTTATGTTTCTCCAGGATTGGATTAATACAAACTTATTGCATCTAGTGCAAAACCAACATTTGGTGTGGTACTTGACATCTCATGATTGACTCAATTGCCTAAGCAAGTGATCTGCCAATCATGCACATCCCTCTCCCCTTTAGTCTGTAAGACAACTTTAGAGAGGGTTACTCCATCACCTGCAGGTACACCACCATGCTTGGAGTCAACTATTCCAAAAACCATTAGAATATCTGTCAAAGTACCCACATTGGGAAACTACCCAAATCCAGATCTAAAACCATAGATCTAGAAACCAGAATGTCAAATATTATATCTATATCCTGTCTGGAGAAACAACTGTGTGACGACCATAGTAATACCGATCGTAGTATAGGAATTTTACTTCCTACTCTGTGTATGTCATCCAGATACCATGACATCACACCCTACTACCTTCTTAACTGATCCATCCCCTATTCTGATTGAAGTCAAACCCATGACTGTCACATCAAAATTAGATGATCTATCTCCGCTATAACTGCTCAAGTCTATAAATAGATATAAGCATCTTGCCCACTATGCTTCCGCTGCTCCCACTGACTACGACAACCCTCCTACCGGGTCTCATAGCCTGGAACAGCAGTAGTGTCAAGTCTGGGTAGATAAAACCTCCCTGTCACCGTCCTTGAGGCTACTGGAGTACCTCTCGGGTGTCTGAGGTTACCTACCATATCTGCGGAGTGGCTATTGGAATGTCAAACCTGATTGAATATATAGGTCCTATTAAATTTTCCGTAATCGTTTGCGGTTCTGGAATCACTTCCAGTTCTACCATACTCCCACTACTGTTTTCTGAAAAAGATCCATTTTACTAAAATTGTGGCAAGTCAAGAACAATATCACTATTTATCTTCCAAATGGTAGAATATCAACCCTCGTCATAGCCAGGGTCAACCCACAAACAGCCACTACAGAAACGTGCCCTGAGTTATCCAGAGTCTGGTTTTAAGCATAAGCTGGACAACTCCCCGTACCTTAATATCTTTTAAGGTATGAACTATTCTATATCCAATATAGAAACTTTGGCACTAATTTAATTGGAACCAGATTCAAATCATGCAGCTGTCTCCAGTGCATATCATCTTAATGGAAAGAGGCTAATCAGCATTACTCAACTTAGGAATCCATCCAATTATGAGTAACCTGAAAGAGAAACACGTTTCTCAAAACCATCACTATCATCTGAATACCAATCACAAGAATCTACATCTTCGATTTGAAGAATCCCGATACTTGTGATACCTGGTTCTCTACTTTATTCTTATACCCATAACTTCTCAAAACTTAGACCTTGTATTTCTACGAAACACTCGTCTAAATACTAGAGAAGTTATAAGTAAACAGAACATAGTACGAGGACCTACCCCTTTGTCCTAATGGACACTGGACAACATACAATACTCTGTACAAGTCCGCTGAGTTAAACAACTCAAAACCTGTGCGTCGTAGGTTGAAAACTGTACCCTGGTGATTTCCTCAAATATCACCAATTACAACGAATTCCGATATAATGAGGATGATCACCTAATTCCCAATATCTTACTCCCACTCATCATCTGTAAAACCATACAGATATGAGAATGAAACCTGGTAAATACATACCCTTGGAGTAAGTATCTAATCGGGAAAACAGTTTTTCCTTTAACAATGCACTGAAACATGAAAATGTTTCGTAGGGGTATCCTGGTATTCATAGTAATGCCTCTTCCATAATCCAATTCATGACTTCAACCGTATATATTATTGCCGTCTCTCCAAATCCCTTTATTTGTCTTTAGTCGTTACCTTCTATACACAATCGTTAGGCTAAATGGTTTTCTTCCTTCCCTACCGTTCGGCACTAGCCTATGGTTTGGAAGAAGACTATCCAGTAGCATAATAGGTGTACCCTCCTAAACCAAGGAGTACTCGCAACTGAGAGAAGGTGATGATAAAAGACAACTGAATAATACCTTATTCTTTTAAAGGTGAAATAGGAGTGGCGATGAAGTACGCGGTTTTGGTCGTGAATGATATCAGTCGCAATTTACTTTGCCCTCTTTCTAATCCCTTTATTTTGTCTTTACATATTACCTTCTGCACACCCTTCTTAGGCTAATTGGTTTTCTTCATTCCCTACCTTTCGGCACTAGCCTATGGTTTGGAATAAGACTATCCAATAAGCGTAATAGGTGTACTCACCTAAACCAAGGAGCCCTCGCAACCTGAGAGAAGGTGATAATAAAAGACAACTGAATAAATCAATTCTATTTCTCCTGAACCTGGATCCATCCTCGAAGAAGTCCCTTCGAGTTCGTATATAACCATACGATGGATCTATCCAATGGAAGTGGATATCCGTAGTAATACGGGTGTTCTGAGAAATGCAAAGGGTAAAAGAAGGAGTGGCAATGACTTATGCAACATAGACAATCCAAAAGCCAATATTTTAAGAAGGTTCGGTCAACCTGGTCACTGAGTCATAGTCTAGGGTCGGTCAAAGGTCGCTGCCAATAGAGAGAGAGAAAAGAAACACTCTGCGTGCACTCTAACCTAGATCAGAATGGTTATCACTTTATCTAATCCGGAAACCTCCCACTGTCCTGTCAAATTCTCCTCCAAACCTAAAGAAGAATTAATCGGGATCACCCGAAGAGTAAACCAACTCATCAGTGGGAATCGGGATCCAACTCTCATCGTATGATAACGTGATGGAATGCATCCACGTTACTCATACTCCAGATGGTATGCGCATACTTGGCAAGTTTCAGTTTCTTTAGAAACTCCCGATATTATTTATGCCCCATGCTCTTATGACCTTGGCGTATGTCAACAAATCATAAGTCACATGTCAAGTTCTGCCCGTCATTATCTTGTTAATTTGAACCCACCCGTACATACCCTTGACGTATGCCAACAAGGTAATACGACTATCCCAAACCAACTCATCTATCTATGCAACAAATGATACCCAGCAGCTACCAAACACTATGCCTTGACGTATGCCAACAAACATAGCTTGAATACTACTGACCATCCATAAGAAACGACGGAGGGCTACGGCTGGTTTTTGGCGAAAAACCTTTAACGTAGTGAACTTGATATCGCTGAAGGAACCTGAAAGCTTTTTAAAATATAGTGGCGAAAACCTTTTGCTAAAGAGGTCATTCCCGGTAAAGGGATCTCGGCTCTTTCCTCGTGGAATGAGGTGCAGGATATTCCACTGAATACCTCTATGCAAAGAAACTTGTAATCGACTATAGTGAAGTTATTACGCTGACGCAAACTTCTGTCCAAGGGGTCAGTCCCGGTGAAGGGATATCGGCCCTTGCCCCGTCGAATGAGGTGCAGGATATTCCACTGAATACCGCTATGCATAACAAAAGAAAACGTCTTTGCAACAACACTTTTTAAATTTGTTCCAACAACTGTAAATAGGTTTGTTATCCTTTGCATTGATCAGAATCAACACAGTCCCATCAATTAATCACACCAGAAAAGAACGAAAATAAAATGTACGTATATGCCATCCGCATTCGTCACTGGGTCCCGTCATCACCCGTTAGGTTACTTAACTAACGACAGAGCGGGGACTGGACTCGCGCGGGTGTAAAACATATACAACATCTAATAGTATATAAACCAATATACAATAATCGCTCCAGGCGTGATAATATGCAACATTACAGAAAAGTAATAAGCATCACAGAACAATACAGATAATCTGGGATCCCCGGGTTTCACAGAGCCGCTGCTGAAACCCGACGTTCCCCTATCGTGTGGATAGCCTGTGCAATGAAACCTAGACCCCTACGGGTGCGGCAAGTTACCCGCCAAAACCTGAAGCGAGGCAGCCCTCTACAGCATAGTGAATGGACCACCCAGCACTCCACGGAATCCGGTAATCTTGGGCACCCCTCCTTGGGTCAACCTGTACCCCCTACGAGTGCGGCGAATAGTCTGCTAATTCTAGAGTGGGGCCCCTCTGCCTCTCAAAGCCATGAGATGCGGACCCGTTGCTTCTCAGAACCCGGCTATCCGTGCACTCCGTCTCGGGGCAAAACCTAGTACAGTAATGAAAAATAGTACAATAGGTACATCGACCGCAACCTGGTCGTGCCCCAAAAGAATATTATACAACAGGCAGAGACGGCAGTCCACAAGTTGGACGCTCACCCCGCAATATCGAATGTACAAATAAACACAAACTGTACTACCATTGCACACTGCTATCCACCACGACAAATCCGCAACATCACAGCATAAAACAGAACATCAACGCGAATGTCACGTTCGCAAACTCGTCTAAAAGAACTATAGCAATCAGACGCAGTTTACCGATCAAATGACATTCCCGGTCGGAGATATAATGTAAGCACTGTAAAGTAACGTGTTTAAATTTCGATCGACCAAATATCAAGAAGTGGGTCCCACTACTTACTAGTGAACAGTAACAAAATCTGGGCAAAAACGATATTTAACAAAAACCACAAAATCCAACAGAGAACCCACTGTACAAATTTGGGAGCATGAGCTCACCAAGTGGCCGCGGATGCGCGGTCAAACCATGGGTTTGACCGCGTTTCAGCGGCGGTTTGGTGGGGTCACGAGCCCAAATTTTGTCATGGTTCTTAGAAAAGCCTGCACAGTTTTCTGAGACATGTAGAAAAATTTTAGGAGGCCATTTAAAATCAACAGAAACTGTCAAGTTGGAATTTTGCAATTTTCGATTTCCGGTTCGATCGATGTTTTAAACGCGTTAGCACAAGTTAGTATAGCAAAATGGTTAGGCTCTGATACCACTGTAAGTCTACGCTAGCGCCCCGGCCGTGTACAGACGCCAAATGCGGAACAAAAACTTTTAAACTGGCGCTATCGTATACTTTAACCCGGATCTGCCATTATTGCTAAACTAACAAACTGTAAAGAGTGTAGAAAGGTTATACCGAACGATCCGAGTCCTTCGTTCTTTAACCATCATCCCACGCTCCGTTGCGGCTGCTCCGATCTCGTCGATCTCCGATCTCTTCGTCGAGGTCGCACCACGTCGACGATTCTTTAAACGGGCTCCCGCCTCTGGCTTGAGGCAACTCAGTCGTCAAGTTTGCTAAAAGAGACGACCAAGAATGATGTAGAGAATGAGTAGATGACTTTGTCTCACTTCGTCCAAGTCCGTGGACGATCGGTTAATGAAGTTGCCATTTTATCGGGTGATGGAATGAAAGAGGCAATCAAATTTCCATGCACCCTAAACTATCATAATCTTTTAACAAAATGAATCAAGCATCAGGTGAATCAGAGAGAGGAGGGGGCCGGCCATATATATATGGAGGGAGGTGAGTGTAGGAGAGGGGAGAGTGACCATAAGAACAAAGCTTCTCACAAAGAAAAGATCTTAATCAAAACAAAAAGCAATAAAGCAAAGCATGACTCACATAAACCTAGTCATCAAGTAATCAACGTAAACAAAGGTTCATGAACCTAGTCACCTCTTCTAGTGGCTTCTAGAAACTTCCAGAACACTGACTCACCTCATCTCAAGAAAAGATAAATCCTTCTTTAACCGAATGTTAGAAGACGGCTGATAGAAAACTGGAAACTGGCAACTTCCAAAAGTGATCCTGAAACGACTTTCAGGATAACCCCGAAACTGTATAAATATACCCGCATTTGTATTACGACCGAATACAAATGCAACTGAGACAAAGATATTATACCTACTCAATATAATACTCGGATCCGGCTTAAACCAAAGCCGACCAGTATCATCTGCCCGAAAAATAACACGTGCGTAAACACACGTGCATTTTCCGAACCCTGCCATAAAACCATACGGCCTCTACAACGTTTCGCCCGAACTTGGGAAACTGTCTGTGGGGGACTCTAATGACTCGTCAGTACCCTGGCAGTGGGTTTAACCACAAACCGTCAGCGGCACTAGCAATGCGTAACGGCTGCCCATGGACTGACCTCAAGGGATGCCGATGAGCGAACTCATCCGGAAAACCCTACTGAGCCTAACAGTGACAATGTATATACAGTCCGGTCCGTTCGTCTATGAGTATCGCATATCTGCCTAGGGGGCTAGTAACGTCAAACCCCCAAGAGCTGTATAAGTCGTGTCGGAGTGAAGCCCAATAACACCCTGAGATACTACTGGAGTACCTACCAGTAAATCTCCTGCCACGGCCGTGGGCTTTGTGTAATGGCTCTCCTAGACACAGCACGATCTCGCCCCCAATACCGGGAGAGACGAATCCCCTGCCGATCCGCTCACGTGCCTCCATATGGCTCGGGACTGTACCCAAAAACTACCTGTTTGCACGACTCCTTTGAGCCGTGGTAGGGTAGAAATCAAAGCACAGTGGGAACTCACACGAGACAAATGACGACCTCAGGTCGATGAACTAACCTGTACACATGTCACCAGGGAACTGCTATCTGACGATAGATATAGTACTAACTAGCAGATTCCCGGCGAGTCCTGTCCGGTGTACTCATAACCCAATGAGCACCTGTATACATCTTAGGTGATCCAACTGACACCAGTGGCTTGTGAGACCGGCCACCGCCCCTCGTCGGGGTCTCGACAGTACACACTAGTCTACTCCGGAGTATCGATGCCCTGTCTTGAAACTCCCACGACTAGGGACCTCAATTAAGGATATGCGTATAAACCACCCAACTCTCACATATATGATCGCCATCATACTGTTGGTGGTAAAGCAAGATCCTAAGGGCTCTATCAAAGTGTAACATGTAATCAGTCACCTGAACATGTACACGACTGATAAAGGCAAATCAGATAGCATACTATCATCTCGAGTAAGACTGTCCTACCGGTATAGGTCCTCCGCAATCATTGCAATCACGTACCTGTGATCCAATAATTGACTATGAGGGCACTATCTCCAACAGTAATCAAAGCACAGTGGGAACTCACACGAGACAAATGACGACCTCAGGTCGATGAACTAACCTGTACACATGTCACCAGGCAACTGCTATCTGACGTCTGGTATAATCCCAACTAGCAGGTTCCCGGCGAGTCCTGTCTGGTGTACTCATAACCAAATGAGCACCTGTATACATCTTAGGTGAACCAACTGACACCAGTGGCTTGTGAGACCGGCCACCGCCCCTCGTCGGGGTCTCGACTGTATACACTAGTCTACTCTGGAGAATCGATGCCCTGTCTCGAAACTCCCATGACTAGGGACCTTTTAAGGATGTGCTTATAGACTCCAGCTCTCACGTATATGATCGCCCTCATACTGCTGGTAGTTAAGCAAGAATCCTAAGGGCTCTATCAACGTGTAATAGCGACCCATAAGGTCACCTAAAGCAGTACACGATGATAAAGATAAACCAGATAGCATATTATCATCTTGAGTAAGACTGTCCTACTGGGACAGGTCCTCCCCTCAGTCATTGCAATCACGTGCTTGTGATCCAATAATTGACTCTGAGGGCACTGTCTCCAACAGTTCTTCGTGTCAACTCTCCTGACCTCGATCTCCCGGCGATCAACTATCTCCCGGATCAGGTGATACCACCTCAGAATATGCCTGGATCACTGATGGGACCTGGGTTCCTTGGCCAAAGCCACCGCTCCATTGTTATCTCAATACAAAGGTATTGGATGCTCAATGGATGGAACCACTCTAAGTTCAGTAATGAACTTCATGATCCAGACAGCCTCTTTGGCAGCGATGTATTCAGCCTCCATCGTCGAGTCTGCCACGATTTCCTGCTTGGAACTCTTCCAGCTAACCACCCCTCCGTAAAGGGTAAAGAAAAATCCCGACTGCGACTTAGAGTCGTCCTTATCACTCTGGAAGCTCGAATCGGTAAAGGACTCCACTTGGAGTTCTCCGTTACCATACACCAAGAGCATCTCTTTAGTCCTTCGTAAGTACTTGAGAATGCTCTTCACAGCTGTCCAGTGACTCTCTCCAGGATCAGATTGATACTTACTCACCACACCTGGTCTTTGACGAAAACCTTTTGCAACAAGTCTAGCTTTGAAAGTCTCCACTTTCCCATCCACACCCAGTTTTTTCTTGAAGATCCACTTGCTCCCAATGGGTTTTACCCCTTCAGGAGCAACTTCCAAAGTCCATACATTGTTGGTGTACATGGATTCCATCTTGGACCGCATTGCATCCAGCTATTTCACTGAGTCTCCACTCGTGATGGCCTGCTCGAAGCTAGTTGGGTCATCATCAACCATGATGCAATCCTCGCTTCCACCATCAATGAGAAAACCGTAGTATCTCTCAGGTGGATGAGAAACCCTACCAGATCGGCGGAGAGGCTGTGTTAGTTGTATGTATGCCCTAGAGGCCAGTATTGTACAGATGATGTATATTATATTGGATGCTTGGACATATATAGAGATGACTTTCTTGCTCGATATGATAGTATGCTATCTGGTTACTCTTTATCTTAACATGTACACTTGTCTCTTTAAACTGTCTTATAGTTACATGTTGGTAAAGCCCTTAGGATGTGTACTTGACTACCTGGACTATGATGCAGATCATACTAGTGGGGACATGGTAGTCCATAGGTACATCCTTCAAGGTCCCTGTTCAGACCATAATATTGCATTTTCCATTCCCCTATTCTTATCCTTTTTATAAATAAACAGGTACTCTTGACGCACGTTTGTTGCATATTACAGGATACAGGTTTCTGGAGCAAATACAGTGAAAAAGACACAAAACAACAGAAAAGGGACTTTTGACCAACAATTAAATGGATCCTAGTCAAGCCCAGTTCACATAGGTGCAAGGCAACGAATGTCAAGGTGAAACGGTTAAAAGACCAATACAAGTCTTCACTGAAGATCTGGAGAAGAGTAAGAAGCTAACAGAGAAAACAAAGTATAAAAATAAGAAGCCCAAAAGATGGTGAGCCAAGCCCATAATTTTGGTGAGCCAAGCCCACCAAAGGGCCGCGGATCCGCGGCCCAAGCCATCATTTGCCACGGATCCGCGGCCATATAAGGCCGGTGTCGGTGCAGTTTCTCTGTGCTGTTGCGTCGGTGTGGGTGTTGGGATTTTTCGTGGGCAAATCTGTAATTGCGCATGTGCGAGAGTCTGTAACCCTAGGTTTCCTATTTTCCTATAAATTGTGATTTTAGATCTGTAAAATGGATGCCTCTTTTCAATCAATAAATTTCAGAATTTCTGAGAGATAAATTCAGATCTTTTCTTCTTGTTTGGAGGGAGCCGTCAACTTAGGAAGGTATTTTATTTCTATTTCTTTTAATTAAAATGTTTTCTCATCCCCTAATGAGCGAGTAATCTCCTCGCTTGTTAGGGTTAGCCTTAGGGAAAGGGTTGAGAGATGAGATCTCTCGCCCCTTTCAATGCCACCTTCACCTAATGAATTAGAACTTCACGCATACGAGCACAACCGCTCCCTGCGGCATCCTACCCTTCGAGGTAACGATGAACCGTTGTATAAAGGGCCGGTTGCGCGCGTTTTCCGTGAGGGTTAGGATAATTATCAACAGAGAAAGGATACAAATCTAGAGGAAGAAACATCTTCCCAAAAGATTTGGATCCACTTTATTAATAATTACCTTAACATCTAATAGATCTAAAAAAAGAAGGTATTGAAAGCGGTGAGGAAAAACATTAATCTCCAAAACTTCCCCTAAGCCTAACCCTAGCAAGACTTTTAATTAGATTAATTAGATCCAGTTTTCATAGATTTTTATAAACCAACCAAAACGACATCTTTAATCAACTCGTTAAAACACATAAAAGGAATTTACCCGTCTCTGTGGATCGACCCGTACTCACCGGCTAGCTGCGAAGCGATGCCGTTCTTGATTGCGGTAACTATATTTTTGATCGTAAAATCTCTATAATCAAATGGCGCCGTTGCCGGGGACGGCGTAATCTTTCTTTTTGTGAATTTTCGGGTTGATATAAATTTTCAAAAAATTATAAAAATTTAAAAATATAAAAAAAAATACAAAAAGTATCAATTTTGATCTGTTTGAAGGGTTTATTGTTAGAATCTTGCAGGAACAGCGAAGGATTCTCGGATCTGAAAATTTACAGAGGGTAAACCAGAGAAAATCATATCTGAACAGAAGGGAAATTGGATAACAGAGAAGCAAAATTTTTTTCAGGGAGTGATTCCCTCAACTGACCGCGCTTCCGCCGCATAGGTGGGCCCCAGACCGCGGATCCGCGCCTAATCTGCCACGTCAGCACACCAGATTTGCACTGTTTGTTCTTTTTTCTTCCCCTCTGCAACCTACAATATATCTCTCTGTAAAAAGTTTTCTGCATGAATTCTTTGCGTAAAGAGTCTTTCTCCCCCTTCTAAATAACAGATTTTCTGCAGATTTCTTTGCGTCGCGCTAAAATTGAATGCAAGTGAAATTTTATTTGTTTTGCATAATTTAACCGGACTCTAAGGGGCTAATTGACCAAACTCAGATTGGGTGGGGATTTCATCACCCTTCCCAGGACCCCAGAAAACACCTAAAGCATTTTGCATCGACCACAATTAATTAAAAAAGATTAGACTCAGACCTAAAGACATCGAGCTCAATAGGAAAAGGACTAGTATAGGCATCGACCGTTTATCCTAACCGACTTTGCGGTGTCTAGGCTAGTGGTTATTAATTAGGCCCACTGTAGTGGTGGTTCCTTCCCACTTACCTGGCCGTATTTGTCCGTGAAGAGGCGGTTTGAGGTCCTATTTCTAGCCCTAGTTAGGAGCTGTCTAGCAGACCTAGGCAACCCTAGATCTAGGTCTGATTGTGCATGTGTGGTTGATACATTTGTGTCACGAGTCCCATTTTCTAAAACTTTCTTGCAAAACTCTCTAATAAAAAAAAATAAAGAAAAATCTTTTCAAAACTTGCAACTTGCCGCTAAGAAAACTTGCACCTCACTTCCACCAATTCTCCTTCATTGACGTTATCTTACCCCCACATTCTGTTTTTCTATTTTCTGACTACACTACCCCTTTTAGTGTATGTCATTTTGGACTAGGGATACTAACGCCCGATTTGTCCGTGTTTCGTTGGTACCGACCGACAAACCTTTCGACGAACCCTTCATCGACGTTCCCTCCATCTCCTTACCTCCATCTTCAAATTCTTCTTTCGAAGGTATGTCGGGACACGACCCTAACGATACCTTACCGACGGGAATGATTCCACCTCCGTTAGGTGCGAATAACCCAAATCTTCCGCCTGTTGTAGCGCCCGCACGAGTTGCGCTCCAGGATCTCTTCTACCCCGTCCGCACTTCTTTACCTACATGTCTTTCACCCCCACCGGTGAATGGGGATAATTTTGAAATAAAACCACACTTCATCAATATGCTGCCTAAGTTTCATGGTTTAGAATCCGAAGATGCATATATTTTCATTAATAAATTCCAAAACGTTTGCGCCATGATAAAGACAACCCAATTAAGTGATGACACAATAAGGCTAAGGGTCATTCCTTTTACCTTATGTGACCTAGCCGAGAAGTGGCTATACAGCACCGCATCACATTCCATTAGAAATTGGGACGAGTTTGTAAGAGCTTTTCTAAAAAAATTCTATCCTCACCACAAAACTGCTAGAATCCGTAACGAGATTATACAATTTTCACAGCTTCCTTCCGAACCATTTTGGAAGTGCTTCGAGAGATTTAAAGACCTACTTGTTCAATGCCCTCATCATGGGATAGAAAGTTGGCAACTTTGCCAAACATTATACGAGGGATTGAATGCAGCAACGAAGCAGTTGCTAGAAACAATATGTCAAGGTCATTTTCTCTCCAAGTCTAGAGACGAAGCTTGGCAGTTTCTTGAGGACCTAAGTGAGCAAACAATTCAGTGGGTGAGTACAAAGACCACATCATCTTCTTCAGTTGGTCAATCTAGGGCAGGCATACATCAAATAGATATGTCGATTGCTATGAAGGCCGAGATGGCCTCACTTATGAAAAAGCTAGAAGCCATTGAGACAAAAATCTCATCGTCTTCTCCTGCCCCTACTCTACCCACACGAACTGTTTGTGCTTGTTGTTCTAATCCATCACATCTAACCAAAGAGTGTCCTTATAATGCACCTATTCAAGGACCGGATCAAGTCAATGCTGCATTTCAGCAACGACAAAGAAACGATCCGTACTCTTCGGCATACAATCAGGGGTGGAGGAGTCACCCAAATCAACAGTTACAAGGTAATAACAATTTTCAAAGACCTCCTCCTCCACAACAACAACAAGCACCTTTACAAACTCAAAACCAGCAACCTTTCCAACAACAACCTTATACAAATCAAACGAACAATTTGGTTCAACCAAATGATGATAAGGTTATCTCGCTCGAAAAAGTCTAGATGCATTTCTTAAGCAAACTACAGAATCCGCAGCAAGATTTGAAAGTTATGTTCAATCTTTAATGAATAACAATGCCTCACACGATCAAAGTATCAAATCTATTGAGGCACAAATTGCACAATTAACTGCTGCGTTGAACGAGAGAGAAAAGGGAAAGCTTCTATCTCAACCATTGCCCAATCCCGGTCACACACAAAACGCATATCATAATCACAATGTAAATGCGGTGACCATGTTGAGATCCGGAAGAGAGTTGCAAAATAATGTGGGAACTAGTGATGACATCCCCGCCGGTGGTTCTTCTTCTTCTTCTTCTTCTTCTCCATTGTCATCTTCCCCTTCTTCATTTTCTTCACTTTCTTCTTCACCTCTTTCTTTAGAGCCTATTCTCCACCCTTCACACGGCTCAACTTCTTGTAGCTCGAACGGACCCATTTCTCACAACATGAACACATCTACACCGGGATCCGTTCCTACTCCACATTCTACTCCACAGACATTTGACTCAACGAATTTTCAAAATGCTCCATTCCCGAACAGGTTGAGTCCTAATAAACCAAATACACAAGTGGAGAAGATTGTGGAGATATTTAAGCAGGTTAGCATAAATATACCTCTCTTGGATGCTATCCAACAAGTCCCTTCATACGCGAAAATCTTAAAGGGCTTATGCACCTCGAAGAGAAAGGCATCTCAAGTACCCAAGAAAGTGCTAGTGGCTAGTGCAGTGAGCAATGCTATTAACCACCATCAAACCTTACCCCAAAAACGAAAGGACCCCGGCTGTCCTAATATTTCAATCACAATTGGGGATAAGAAAATTAATCGAGCACTTTTAGATCTTGGGTCTAGTGTTAACCTGATTCCTTACTCCGTGTACGAACAATTAGGGGTTGGAGAGTTAAAACCCACTTGTTGTACTCTCCAAATGGCTGATCGATCAATCACCCATCCTAGGGGTCAGCTAGAGGATGTGTTGATTAAAGTTGGGGAGTTCATATTCCCCGTTGATTTTATCGTTATGGATACACAACTTGTTGCTAACCCAAGAAACCAAATTTCAGTGATCCTCGGTCGACCATTTTTGGCCACTTCCAATGCAGTAATAAACTGTCGCAATGGCTCCATGACTCTATCCTTCGGAAAGAGGTCTAGTGAGTTCAATATTTATAAGATGGGAAGTTTTCCCCCCGTACCTAAAACTAGTACACGAGAAGTTTGCTCTATTCACGAAATCACGCAGGAGGACTGCGAGTTTGAACGATTTCTATTTGATGAAAACAGTTTTGACGCCACTAGTGCGTCCCTCCTTGAGCCTACTACCGTTGACACAACCGATGTTGATTATGAATGCTTCACTTTTTTGGATGATGACGACTCACAACCCGAATATGAGTCGTTTGAATTTTTGGATGAGTCAGTCGAGCCATCCGAATCGGTTGTTTGCAGTGATTTCGAACCTGTGTTGGAGTCCTTTAAGTTCGAGGTAGATTCCGCGATGATTCTTTCGCCTCCGAAACTCGAACTAATATCCTTACCGCCTCACCTTAAATGTGCTTACATAAGTGAGAATGAGACTTTTCCCATTATCATATCAGCCTCTCTAGCCTTCGAGCAAGAGAACGCTATTTTAAAAGTCTTACAAGATAGGCGGCAAGTTTTCAGTTGGACTATGGAGGACATCGAGGAGATAATTGAATATCATACACGATTGATGGATGATGCCGGGTCACTAGAGGACCCACAGGAACATCTTGGGGGTATTGTGGTGAGTCAACCTCCTCCCTTAGAAGTTGAAATACCCCCATTTCTTTTAATAAGGTACGAGAATGCCAACACTCCACTGATTGCTGATCATTTACATTCTCGTTTCGATGCATCACCATCACCTGTATATTTACCTCCACACCTTCCATACCACTACTTCTATCTTCCCCAATTCTTTGCGGACCACCACAACTTATTTTTCCACCAACCAATATTCTTTACTGATAAATTTTTCAAATGGTTGGTGTTGACGTTTGGCCGATGCAAAGTTTGGCAGTAATGTCTAACATAGTTTAAATGAAGTTTGGGGGAGGGCCTTTTTGTATATATTTTTGTTTTTCTTAACAATAAAATATAAAAATTATAAATAAATAAACAGGGAAGTGCGGGTATTTTGACCCTCTTGGTTTAGCATGACAGTGAGGACACTGTCAAGTTCAAGTTTGGGGGTATGCTCGGTACGTCTTCTTCCTTCGCATTCATTTGTACATATTTTTTGCATTTGCATACCTATTTGAAAACCCATAAAAATTGAAAAATTTCAAAAATTATAAAAATTATTATATTCAATTTTGGCTAATTGACTAGAGTTTGACAGATAGGTTAACTGGCTAGGAACAACTAGATCTTTGACTTAGTAAATTAAAAACCCTAAAAAATAACATTCCTTAAAGTTTAACGGTAGAAAATATATGCCTTGTAGTTTATTTAGAAATAGGCAAATTTTGAGTTCACTTCTTGGGCTAAGTCGAAACAAAGGAAAAGTATTGATGTTCTTATTAGAGTATAAGTTTGAAAAATAATTCCTAGCTTAAGTCTAGATTCTGAAAATGTATACCCTACAATTTGCACAATCACGCACCTTGAAACTTGGAATAGTAGAAGAGACCTTGAAATGCTCTTGTCTAAAGTCCTTAGTAAAATGAAAATGAAGAAAAAAAATATATAAAGGTGAATAAAAAAATGAACACTGGTTTTTGTGATTACTTAAGGCTGTAAAAATAGAAAATATTTAGCAAGGGTGCTTCATCACCTAGTGCCTTAGACCAACTGGTTTGGGAGTCACTACTAAAGCCTTGGGTGTTGCAAGACTAGGAATTACGCTTAAATATGCAAACACATCTTGTAATCGGTTGTTGGTACCTCAAGAAGTATTAACGGTCGCATGAAGGATGTGTAAGCAAAATTCTTAAAAATTCACCTACTAAGAAGTGCTTTGGACAATGGACGAGAGTATGATTGCTTGATTTGAATTTCTAAGTGTAGGGGTGACTTATACACACACGTAGGGTATGTGATTGGAATTTAGATGAGAGAGAGGAATGAAGAATAGAACTTGTATCTTTAGTAGAGTTGATAGAAATTTCTAAGTGGAGATGGAACCCTAGAAGGAAAACTTAGGAAATGCCGAAAGCTAAGTAAGTCTATAGGATATATATAATCTTAAGTTAAATGAGAGGGAGGAGTGAAAAATGTAGGTGGATAATTTACAAGTATAAGATAATAGAATTCCTTGTTAGAAAACCTAATTGGAGAACAAAAAAATCAATGGGCCGAGTTGATAGGATTTTGTGGGTGTAATCCGCTGAAAACCCTCAGGAGACAACACTCCTCCTACTAGGGACACCTAGAGGATTAACGGCTTGTTGCACGTGCTCAGTGCAATCGCGTTTCCCTGCGAAAGTGCGGTTAGGATTTTAGTGAATAAAATAATAAGTTTGCTCGAGGACGAGCAAAAGGTAAGTTTGGGGGTATTTGTTCAGACCATAATATTGCATTATCCATTCCCCTATTCTTATCCTTTTTATAAATAAACAGGTACTCTTGACGCACGTTTGTTGCATATTACAGGATACAGGTTTCTGGAGCAAATACAGTGAAAAAGACACAAAACAACAGAAAAGGGACTTTTGACCAACAATTAAACGGATCCTAGTCAAGCCCAGTTCACATAGGTGCAAGGCAACGAATGTCAAGGTGAAACGGTTAAAAGACCAATAAAAGTCTTCACTGAAGATCTGGAGAAGAGTAAGAAGCCAACAGAGAAAAAAAAGTATAAAAATAAGAAGCCCAAAAGATGGTGAGCCAAGCCCATAATTTTGGTGAGCCAAGCCCACCAAAGGGCCGCTGATCCGCGGCCCAAGCCATCATTTGCCGCGGATCCGCGGCCATATAAGGCCCGTGTCGGTGCAGTTTCTCTGTGCTGTTGCGTCGGTGCGAATGTTGGGATTTTTCGTGGGCAAATCTGTAATTGCGCATGTGCGAGAGTCTGTAACCCTAGGTTTCCTATTTTCCTATAAATTATGATTTTAGATCTGTAAAATGGATGCCTCTTTTCAATCAATAAATTTCAGAATTTCTGAGAGATAAATTCAGATCTGTTCTTCTTGTTTGGAGGGAGCCGTCAACTTAGGAAGGTATTTTATTTCTATTTCTTATAATTAAAATGTTTTCTCATCCCCTAATGAGCGAGTAATCTTCTCGCTTGTTAGGGTTAGCCTTAGGGAAAGGGTTGAGAGATGAGATCTCTCGCCCCTTTCAATGCCACCTTCACCTAATGAATTAGAACTTCACGCATACGAGCACAACCGCTCCCTGCGGCATCCTACCCTTCGAGGTAACGATGAACCGTTGTATAAAGGGCCGGTTGCGCGCGTTTTCCGTGAAGGTTAGGATAATTATCAACAGAGGAAGGATACAAATCTAGAGGAAGAAACATCTTCCCAAAAGATTTGGATCCACTTTATTAATAATTACCTTAACATCTAATAGATCTAAAAAAAGAAGGTATTGAAAGCGGTGAGGAAAAACATTAATCTCCAAAACTTCCCCTAAGCCTAACCTTAGCAAGACTTTTAATTAGATTAATTAGATCCAGTTTTCATAGATTTTTATAAACCAACCAAAACAACATCTTTAATCAACTCGTTAAAACACATAAAAGGAATTTACCCGTCTCTGTAGATCGACCCGTACTCACCGGCTAGCTGCGAAGCGATGCCGTTCTTGATTGCGGTAAACTCATGTTTTTGACATCTAATCAGTCCCTAGTCGTGGGTGTATCGAGATGGGGCATCGATATACCAGTGTAGACTAGCGTATACGCTTCTCGACCTATGAGAAGGGCGATGGATGATCCCATATCCATTGGAGTTTGACATCAGAGATGGTGTACGGGTGCTCAGTGGAGACTGGGTACACTGGACGGACTCGCCGAGAACTCCCAGATGGTATTATACCTCACGTCAGATGGCAGTTCTCAGGTGACACTTGTACAGGTTAGTCTGTAGACCCGAGATCGTCATAGAGTCTTGTGTGATTCCCACTGTACTTTGATCTCCACCTTACCACGTCCATGAGGGCGTGCAAAACGGTGGTCTTTGGTTACAGTCCCGAGTCACATGGAGGCAATGAACGATAGGAGGGGTTTCGTCTCTCCCGGTATTGGGGGTTGATGTTGCGCTGTGCTCGATTGGCCGTAACCGGGAAGTCCCTGGCCAGGGCTGATCAGAGATTTGCTGGTAAGTGTTACCAGTAGTTTCTCGACCCGTTATGAGCCTCACATCGGCACGACTTATCGGTTATTGGGGTCTGACGTTTACCACCCCTAGACTTGATATGCGACATATCAGACAAACAGACCGGACTGTACGGTAAGTGTTACTGGTTGGATTCACAGGAGTGTGAGCGGGCTAGCTCGTCGATCTTCTGATCGCTCAATACCCGGATGGCCGTTACGTTTAGCAGACCGCTTGCGGCTTGTGGGTGCTTGATATGATCATCATCTGCTACCGGCGTATTGACGAGTCTTTAGAGTCCTACACAGAGGTTTCCTGGCTCAAGCGAAATGAAATAGGAGCGCATATGAGATATGTGAAGGACGGAGAATAATGCGTGTATGTGATACCGTATTCCATTCTCGCGATGAATGTATCGATTGGTTATATTCGATATAACCTAGTTATCGAATCATTGATTCGATAAATCGATACATTGTATACTAGTCGGATATATGCGATATGACCGGATCGTTAAATCAAGTGTTGATTTAATGATTTAATGTATAATTATATATTTGATATATTACTTTGCATTAACTAGTATCGGTTCACTTTGAATGGATTTTCTCACTTGATGTGCAAGTTGTATATGTGATATACTTTTGTGCACATCTTTGTATCATGTTTGATGATGCTTACTCATTTGGTTAAGTGTAAAGAATTAAACCTAGGTTAAGAAAGTGATTAGGGTTTTAATTATCCATTCTTTTATTTATTGATTTTGGAAAAAGAATGGGATAAGAATACAAAATGGTTGCTTTCATTCTTGAACCTTTGTGAAGCTTCATGAAGCTTTGACCAAAGTGACCAATTTGTCTTCATGCTTAACCATAACCACTCTTCTAACCTTGGTCAATTCTCTACACCTAACCATGGTTCCTATTATGATAAGTATTCATTTCTTTTTCATTTTTGATTAACTTATCATAATATTTCCTTCTTCTTGATCTTCTTCTTCAAGAAAGAAAGCTTGATGCCATCAATGGCAACTTGAGTTCTAAAGTGAGAAATCCAATTCTAAAGTGAACCCACCTCCTATTTCTTCACCCTCTACCTCTTGCCAAGTTGTTTTGGGTGTTTTCTTCACAAGTTTCACAAATTTGTGAAGTCGGAGCTTGAACTTGTGATGCCTCGACGTAGATCATCTTCGGCACGAAGCCGACGACCTAGTCCGCCCATTTCTCCGATGAAGCCGACGATTGAGTTCGGGATTCAAGATGGACAGCGAGAGGACGCCTACGTGGAGCCAAGGAAGTAGAGAACCTGATCTACAAAGGTTGTAGCCTCTCTCCTTTAGTTAAGTTGTTAACTAGATTCGTATTTCGCCTAAACTTCTAGTCAATGATCCGTATTAGGGTTTCTCGGCACCCGTAAAATTTGAAATTGGCATGGTTGATGCCTTGTGAGACCTATTGAGAGTGCCTAGGAACCCTACAGTGGTATCAGAACCTAGCTAGAGCCTTAGGCGAAGTCTAGACAACGTTTGAAACCCGATCGAACCGAAACCCTAAAATCTATGATGCTCTCTGGAAATTTTCTGAAAACTGGGTTTTTTCCAAATTAAAAATATGCAGAAAATTCAGCAGGACTTTCTAAGAATTACTGTGAAATACGATCACCCAATTCCTCCAAAGTGCGGCGGAACCGCGGCAGAAGCCTTGCTTCTGCGGCGGTTCCGCGGCCGTATGATGACGTCACCCACCCAATTTTGCACAGTAATTTCTTTTATTCAGTGCTGAGTTCTCTGGGAATTTTTAATATTTATTCAAGAGTTGAGTATTCTGGGTTGTATTGCGGACTCGGTATTTCGATCGGATTATCAAACTTTGTCTAAGTGTTTTCCGGATAATTTTAGAATATGTTAAAAAAGTTCGACTGGATATAAATACCCAACTTTTCCCCTGCCGGAAAATATCCAAGTGTTGGATTTTTGTGTGGTTTAAGGACGTTCTGAGTAGTGCAAGTAACGCGATGGTCCCTCTAGAAGACAACACACCTTAACTCGATTATGTGACCGTCTTGAACTGCCCTTTGAACCTTCGGGTTTGGGGCAGTACGGCGTGCCACATGTGAGGCGTTGGCTTGACCCTTCTACGGCTGGACCGTTGGTACTGAGGCATGAAGTGAATGTCTTTGAACTTATTTCATGTGTTGATCGGTTTCGGGAAAACTTGGGTGTTTGAATGTTCGATCGGAAATTTTAATATTTTCTATTTATCCGGAATGGGATACAATAATTGGAATTCACAAACAGTTATGAGATAACTGAATGAATGTTATAAATCTAGCAGTTTAGTCCCACATGATATTGAAAAGAGTTTTCGATAATGAGACTAAAATGCGGGGTTTATAATTGTTAGGAATGTGATGTCTAAGTATTTCATTTGATTAGGCATGCGATGTCTAAAAAGGTTGCGAATTCCAACTGTTGTAGTTTTACACTTTCTTTTCTGTGACCGTAAGTGTAATATGTGATATCGCCGGTTTCGTTGCTATATGTCGACGACAATTAGGATGCGCATATTTACTTACGTTGATGACATGTGATGTTATGTGTTGCTGGATATGTTATATTGGATCGTCGTGTTCGAATAGCCGGGGGTTTTTATGTGAGATGAGTGTTTTTCATTTTCATTCATGTAAAAACTTGTATGTAATATTCTTTTATTGGGACACTTCCAGGTAGCGGAAGTTGTCACCTTTTGTATATTATTTACTTTTCCGCATTAGGATAGACCCAAGGAGGGGAGCACAAGTAACCGGGTTATGGGGTCCAGAGGGAGACCAACTCGAGGAGTCAAGTCCGGGTCTCCTAACCATAGAATTGATAGGGTTGCTTGCCGCTCTCGTAGGGGTCTAGGGGTGTGGGATTGGCTATTCATCACGACCGTGGAATCCGTATTTTGTACTGGCTCGTATTGAAAACACGGACGTCCTAGTATATCCAATGTTTCATATGTTTCTTCTGCTGCGATATCTGTGATGCGATCATGTGATGTTCTGTGATAGATATTGTATATAGTATATATGATATATTATATAGATGTTACTTATGTTTTGCATCCGCACTAGCCCTGCCCTGCTCTGTCGTTAGTTACCTAACCTAACGGTGTACGAGGGGACATCGAGGCGAATACGAATGGCAAAAGTGTACGTCGTATTTATCTGTGATGTTTAGGTACTTAAATGACGGGACTTCATTAATGTGATTAATGAAAGAAAAGAAACCTAAGATGTTGTAGAATCAAATTTTAAATAAAACAGGTAGCTACAGTTGTTGCTTTGCACAGAGGTATATGTGATATATCCTGCACCTTATTCGATGAGGAAAGGACCGAGATCCCTTCACCGGGAGTGACTCCTTTAGCAATAACTGGTATATGCTACACCCTCGGTTTGTTTTTGATTGCTTCTATAGTTTCTGCTTTCCACAGTGATATATATGATATATCCCGCACCTCATTCGACGAGGAAAGGGCCGACGATCCCTTCACCGGGAGTGACCCCTTTAGCAAAACTAGAAAAGCCTTAAAATCACTCCATTTCAAAACTTCATTTGATTCTACAACGATATCAAGTTCATTACGCAATAGGTTTTCAGAAAAACCTGTCGTAGCCCTCCTGTTGGAGGTAGTGCCCTCAGATTCAATTATTCAATCACAGGCACGTGGTTACAATGATTGATGGAGGACCTATCCCGATAGGACAGTCTTACTCGTGATGATAGTATGCTATCTGGTTTACCTTTATCATCGTGTACTGCTTTAAGTGACCTGACAAGTCGCTATTACACGTTGATAGAGCCCCTAGGATTCTTGCTTGACCACCAGCAGTATGAGGGCGATCATATAAGTGGGAGCTGGGGTCTATAAGCATATCCTTAAATGGTCCATAGTCGTGTGAGTTTCGAGATAGGGCATCGATACTCCAGAGTAGACTAGTGTGTACATTCGAGACCCCGACGAGGGGCGGTGGCCGGTCTCACAAGCCACTGGTGTCAGTTCGTTCACCTAAGATGTATACAGGTGCTCATTGGGTTATGAGTACACCAGACAGGACTCGCCGGGAACATGCCAGTTGGTCATATACCAGACGTCAGATGGCAGTTCCCTGGTGACATGTGTGCAGGTTAATTCATCGACCTGGGGATCGTCATTTGTCTTGTGTGAGTTCCCACTGTACTTTGATTACTACCCTACCACGGCTTAAAGGAGTCGTGCAAACAGGTTTTAGTTGGGTACAGTCCCGAGCCACATGGAGGTAGTGAGCGTATCTTCAGGGGTTCGTCTCTCCCGGTATTGGGGGTAAGGTCGCGCTGTGTCTAGGAGAGCCATTACACGAAGTCCTTGGCCAAGGCAGGAGATTTACTGGTAGGTATTCCAGTAGTATCTCAGGGTGTTCTGGGCTACACTCCGACACGACTTATACCGCTTTTGGGGGTCTGACTTTTACCAACCCCCTAGGCCCGCCATGCGATACTCATAGACGAACGGACCGGACTGTACGGATATTGTCACTGACAGGCTCAGTAGGGTTGTCTGGCTGAGTTCGCTCACAGACGTCCCTTTTAGTCAATACCTGGTAGCCCGTTACGTATTGGCTTATACCTCTGACGTGCTAGTGGTTAAATCCACAACCAAGGTGTTGACGAGTCTTTAGAGTCCCCCACATTCAGTTACTCAGCTTTCGGGCGAAAGGTTGTAGAGGCCGTATGGAGATATGGTAAGGTCCGATCAGATACGTGCGGTATTGCACGGATCAGGATCGGACAGTTTGTACTATAGGCCGTATGGTTATATGGCAGGGTTCGATCAGATACGTGCGGTATTGCACGGATCAGGGTCGAACAGATATTACTAGCCGGCTTTGTTTTAAGCCGGATCCTAGAATAGTACAGTGTAGAATTTGTCTCATTGCATTTGTATTTCGGTCGGAATACAAATGCGGGTGTGTATGCACAGTATCGGGGTTTTCCTGTAATTTATTATAGGACCAGTTTTCTGGAGTTGCCAGTTTGCTTTCTGTTTCGGCCGATTTCCTTTGTATCGTTCATTGGCCGAAGATTGGTGGAGGAGGGCTTATTTGCATTGTTGCAAATAAGCATTTGTGGAGGGGGTCTTTGCATATCCTTGTATCATGATGGTGCACCATTCTTTTGACCTTGACTTCTTTTATCATGATTGCTTGACTTTGTGAGCAATCATGGTTGTAGTAGGTGGGTTTTTGGAGTATGGGTTTGATTTTGTAATCATTTCTTTTCATGATAACCATTCCTCTCTCTCTCTCTTGCATGATATGAGTTTGGCTCCCATTATTTTTGGTCACACTCTCATTCTCTCCTCCTTTTTTGAGCATTGCCGGCCACTCTCTTGATGGGGGCTGTCCAAACATTTTGGTGAGGGGTTTTTGGTTCATTTCATGTTGGAAAATCCTTTTACCTCCTCCTCCAAAAGCTTGTGTCACTTCCTCCACCAAAAGTGTGACGTTTTGAAAATCGTTTCGGTGGAATTTCGAAAAAACGGTAAAATAAGGGGGTTTTCTGTAAAAATTCAAAATACAAATATCTTATTATAAAAATTAAATATACATATTCTAGCTATGTAATTGCTATTATTTGGTGTTTATTGAGCGGCTGGTGAAATTTCAAATTTTCTGAAAAAAATATTATTTTATTATTATTTTAAGCCGTCACTAATACATTTAATTAGGGAAAATTACAAATTGGAATGAGTTGAAACAAATTTTGTGCATCATAAAAAATTAAATAAAAATTTATCATGTGGTTTTTGGAACGAAATCATTTTCCAAAACGGTTTGGAAATTAGTGAAGAAAAAAGGCTTTTTTTTAGCGTAAATGGATGTTTGGGGTATTGTATTTATCATTTTTCATCACCCCACACCCGTGCCCACACCCACACACCCCCACTTACCCCACCCCTTATCCAAATTCGGCAGCCCTCACTTTTTCCCCACTTGGTTTGCAAAGGAAAAAGAAATGAAATGAAATAAAAGAAAAGATTAGAAAATAGATAAAGTAGTTAGACTTTGACCTTACCTTGACCTTGACTTTCCACCCTTGCATTTTCCTCACCTCCCTCTCTCTCCCCTCACCCATTTCTGGCCGAAATCCTCATCCCCAAAACAGCAGCCCCTCCCTCCCTCTTCTCCTCTCATTTTCCATCAAAAATTCACCCATTTCCATCAAAAATCAAAGCTAAAACCCAAATCCGACTCCTACCCATTTTAGCTTAGCCCGTATAGCATGGATCCTTGTGAAAAGAGAGCATTTTGGGAGGCCATGGATGCTTATGGACCTTCATATATTTTTGGGTATAATTCTAAAACTTTTTGCTTAAATTGTTACTTGTTTCTTAAAGCTAATTTAAATTAAGTGTTAACTTGGATATGTGAGTTTAATTGCAAGTTTTGGATTTCAAGTTAGGGTTTGTTGTGGAAAATGAGTTGTGGTTGATTGTGCATGGTTTAGTGAAGTGGTTTAACATAATTACTTTTGTAGAAAACTAATCTAGTTGTTAATTACAAGTTGTTACTTGAAAAATTGTGTTAATTTGCTAATTGCTTACTAGGTTTTTGAAATTTGTTAAACTCTTGGGATTAAAAATGTGATTAAGGTTTTGATGACTTTATTAACATTATAAAATGTAGTTTAATGCTTTAAATCATGCAAATCCAAACTAGTTTGTTGTATGTGCATTTTGCTATAAAATGGTCGAAATTGGTTAAAGTTGCAAACTAGTTTTTGTAAATATTGTGTTAAATCGAGAATTAAAATATGGTTAGGGTTTCATCATATCTTAAAAATTATATTGAGTGGTTTAACCATTTAAAATATGCAAAACCAAGTTTAATTGTAAAATTATGAATTTTACATTAAAAAAGTGTTAAAAAATTGATATTTTTGCAAACTAGGATTTTGGAAATTATGCAAATTTATGTGATTAAATTATGGAAATGGTTTTATTGACTTATTTAAGATATTTAATAAATATATTGGCCGCTACATTCATTTAAACATCGAGTTTTGTACTAAAACGGGTAATTTTGCTTGCTAGTTTTTCGGAAAAAAACGGCTTTTAGAGTAAATTTGGAGTTTTCGTGAGTTTTAACCTATTTTATATTAAAATTAGCGTTCGTGAATGTGCAAATGAGTGTATTTGGGTTTTTCTCGATGGTCTGGCGTTTTTACGCCGACGTTGAGGGTTTTTGGGTCGATTTGTGAAAGCAACCATAGGTTTTGACCTATGTGGGATTCGTGCGTCGTTTTGATCATGAGTCGGATTTTAATGAGATATGGTGCGTTATGGTATGTAGGTACCCCCATGTGGACTTCGAGACGACAAGCAAGCGCGTGGCAACGTCGGCACCGGCTAGCGAGGACCAGGTGAGTAGATTTATATCTACGGGGAGAAGCCGGGTGGATGGCGTATAGCACCCCCGCAGTTCGTGGTGATGTATACGAATACGTATACACACATATATATATATTGACTATAATTTGTTTGATATTATCGATGATATAGATATTTGGTGTTCTTGGATGATTTGGTGTCGCGAAACCCTAGAGTAGTGGTCGCACCACACATGCACACACACACCCATACTTGCATACTTTCTTCTTTCATTTGCGCTTATACGGGATTATATAGTTATGTGTTCACATGGGTATGGGACTATGTGTTCACATACGGATTGAGGATGATAGTAATTGGGATTTATAATGAGTCGATGAGATTTGATTTGAGGCCGTGAGATCGGTGATATAGCAGGGTTCGTATCTTAGATACGACATGACGTTGTAGCGAGTCCTTGACGTAGTGTTTCACACACGTCCATGCATACGTAGGCGGTATCAGTATGGTACTAGACGTAGATCAGTACCCCGATCATGATATTTGATAAAGAGTATACCAGGTGAATAGTATGATGAATGTGATATTAACCCGTACCCAGATTGGGATGCCGTACGACGGATTTACGTACGAGCTATATTGATGATTGATCCGCACTCTTGACTTAGGATGCCTGATTATAGATATGGTATAGGATATGATATTATTGAGGCGAGATCACCGACTATACATATACAGGTATGTATATGTATCGACTCAGATGATAGACGGTTTCCTTACCTGTAGTTCAGCTTGTAGTTCAGCCGTATAGTTTAGTGTAGTTGTTAGATTAGATTAGACTTCTTACCTATTTCTAAAACTAACGAATCGTGGGCATTTTTAAAGACAGCTCAAGGGAATCTACAGATATTTCAAAAACGACGTATCTTTTCATAAAAAAACACCGTAGCCCCTATTTTCAAAACCCCATGATTCGTGTTATTTCAAAAGGCACCATTTGTCGAACTTATATTAGATTATTGCAGATTAGTTATCGTTGTGTCTAGTATTCAGCTCCCGCTCATTATTGCTGTCCGCTCTGCCTCGCATATTTATTTTGCTGCATATTCTATTATTGATATCATGCTGTTAGGACACCAGCACCATTACCGATGATGCGTATGTACCACGTACACCTACTTGCCGGCTCACACACATCTTCATCTGTAATTGCCATGTCACGTACACTTTAGAGAATATAATTGCTTGACTTAGATTGTTAGCTAGTAGTGTTGACATGATATTAGTGTACTTCCCTTATATGCCATATTAGATATTGTAGTTATTACCTACCACTTCATGCATACTGTTATTCAGTTGTTCATGCCTAGTTCATTATCATTGACATATGCACTTGTGATGATTTCTTGAGATTTATGATATTTCTGGATTTCGGGGAAAGCCGCAAAATTTACAACTTATGATCTTTTAAAATATAAAATGTGCGGTTTTCTAGTGATGTAATGTGTCGTCCACCATGAGTTTGCTGTGGTTTTGGAGATCCGTGTCGAGGAGTGGAGGAACCGTCACGGGTACATGGTGGGCCCGGTATGGTACCCCGGGGCAAGAGGAATGAGGTGTTGACGTTGAGCCTGGCTGGGGAGCACTACCTACCGGTGATATTACCCGACGCGCTGGATATCCGGAGGATACCGTCGTGGTCTTGAGATGGATGGTAGGGGCCGGTCTGGACTGACGGCGCCCTAGATATTGAGATTGAGACATTGATATTTCGAGACGGTGAGATTTATGTTTTGTGTCGATGCTAGACACTGTTGATACTGATTTCATTATGATACCTCAGTTTTAAAAATACGAAGGAAATCTCACTAATTTATGAAAACAGTTTCTTCATTTACATGTATTCTGTTTCATGCATTCATATCTCATTCATATGATATATTGCTACCTGAGGCACTGACACGGGCACATGTGATTACACTCGGGTTAGATATTACCCTAGACATTGTCATAGGCTGCCTGTTATACATATATTTGAGGATATATTACGATCATTGACCTAGGATTGCGTTATTTATGCGATTTCTGTGCGTAGATATTTTCTATTCACGAGTTGGCAACTCACCCCCGTTGTGCCCCAGTTTCTTGCAGGTTTGCCGTACCGGTTTCATTACGGCTTTGCGGGCATAGTTTCATTCGGGTGATTTGCTAGTAGGTGGGTTTACTTGTATCATACCCCCATTATTTACCTTGTATGATATTATTCAGTTGTATCTAGTAAATTCCATCAACCAAACATGTATTTTTTTGAGTTAGAGACCAGTGTTGTTTATTCTTTCGACCTTAGAGTCGCTCGTTATATTTCTGGTGGTTTTGAGTTCCTTTTGAGTTTTGAACCTCGCCGTTGGCGTTGTATATTATATTGCTTGTGTGGTTGTGACCGTCGATTGACGAAGAGCTAGCTCCCGCTTAGGGATGCCTTTTTATTGATTTCGTATACAATTCATGTTGTATTCCGTTTAGGAGCCAGTTTTTACAAAGGAGACTCTGCCGAAATTTTCAGTAAATTTTGATGTTTTAAAAACCGCATAATCCGGCTTATGCTATTGAAATTACTTGCTTTAAGTTGTTTTTCTTGAACTCTACTATTTTCTTGGTTTGGATTTCTGGGTTTTTTGGTTTACTTAGATTACGTACGCCTCGAGACGTTCGTAGTTTAAGTGCCGGTCATGTTCCGTACTTTCGGGTCTTGACAAAGTTGGTATCAGAGCGTTAGGTTTTACCTTCGGAGCGTAGGATGACCCTTGGTTGATGGAATAGGTGACTAAAGTAGAGTGACGTACCGTTGGTATGTTCCGCGGCATATTTACGACACGCCACTCCACTTATGAAGCCTTAGGATGTACATTTCCTTGTTCAGTATTATATTCCTTCCTGATCCAGCCTCATCAGTACCAGTTATGGTTTTGCTGCCACGATTACGGGCAGGGAGAGGTATAGCTAGAGTTGCGGTCAGCACGAGCTCGTCACGAACGAGGATTGACCAGGGCGAAATTCCGGCGACACACGATTACGGAGATGTGTCTTTTTACTGTGTTTCCGTGCCACGAGCGTTTGGCGGATCACCTTTATGAGGTTACTCGGACGTGTCGGTTTGCACTAGAGGATTGAGCCGCTGATAGAGGCCAGCCAGGTTTTGATGACCGTTGATATATTGCCTATTCATGATGATTGAGGCACGGTTCAGCGTGCAGACGAGTGAGCCCGTTATTGCTGCGAACGACGAGATATCGCCCCAGATGTTGGAGCTATTGCAGTACGAGTTGTACTAAGAGATGATTGAAGGTCGCTAGTCAGCGAGGATGAATGACTAGGACATGTGGTTCGTTCGCTACCCCGATGCGAGGTCATCAGATAGATTGATTCCAGCTAGAGACGACTTCACGCGGAGACGTTGGGAGTCGACAGAGACGATCGAATATGAGAAACCTACTATTCCAAGTTTAAAGTATTCGGAAAGACATGCAGGCAATTCTATGGTCCCTCTAGAAGAATGAAATCCTAACTCGACTTAATGACCGTATGAAAGCCTTTGAACCTTAGGGTTTGCGGCAGTTCTGCGGCGCCATTAGTGAGGCTTGGGTTTGCCCTTCTACGGCTGGACCACCGATGCTGTGGTATGTACTCGATACTATTAAACTGTGCCCAAGATGTTGAGCTCTTGGGGGATTATGAGGTTTTGACGACTCGATCGGATGGCTCGACTTAATTCGGATGCTAGGTGGTGAGATGCATTCTTGGGAGACTCCAGATACGAGGATAGTCGTTGGAGCTCAGTCCATGCAGCCGCGACGAGACGAGTCCAAAGCAGACGACATTAGAGAAAAGTGAAGTAAGAGGTTCGTACCAGATCTAGATGAGATGACGTTCCACTCCGCCGACATCAGAGATGCGATGCGCATGCCGAGGCAGAGTACTGGATATACCTTCCAGAAGGAGTCGCGATGGGTATGCAGCCGTTACAGAGCAAGATGCAGATATAGGAAAGGACAATGACTTCCGGACAGTTGGCAGAGACAAGACATGGAAGAGACCGTGAGCAGGATTCCTTTCAGGACACTGCTGCAATGATACTTGCACCCAGGATCAGATGTATCACGTACATTCAGAGACCCAGAGGCCGACGCCAGTAATATGCTGTCTTACGAGTGGTCGCGATGATTGACCAAGAGATGACCAGAGAAGTGCCAGAACGGAATCGTCCCCGTTAGCACACCTGACAGGACCGATGAGCCGATGGACCAAAAGATTGGTAATTCACAGTGAAGACTTTGACCCAGGAGTGGTCATGGTTACGCACGCCAGCAGGACAGAGTTCATGATCATCGACGAGACATCCCACTAGTGACCGCGACAGTTGGCCGAGATTCTTAGAGAATGCAATTGAGCGGTACTATTCCGCCATTATTGATTCCGATGTTTTGGGTAATTTATTCGTATGATTTGATTTTTGATGATTGAGGATTTACGATCTTTGCACAGTGTTGCACTTGATATCGTTTTCGTTCTTTAGTTTCACATGTTTATGATTTTACGGTTTTAAACAGTTGAGTTGGTTTTGTGCATATGCACGCACACGATTTCGTTCCTGCACTCGGTATAGTTTATATATGCTTGCAGTGCAGTGATACGCCTTATGTGCACTTAGATGCACTGGACTTCGATTTCTATTATGATACTCGATATTTGTTTTGTGCACCTTGTGCACCTGATTGATTTTGCGCACGTTCGGCGCTTGATATTGGATTTCATGATTTTGTGCATGATGGATGCACCTGATTTGGATTTTCGCGCATGTTGAGCGCATGTCTTGAGATGCGATTTTGGTGCACACCAGATGCACTAAAGTGAGATTTTTCGTGCATGTCAGATGCACCTGATTTTGTTGTCAGGCACACATGTTGCCTACGACAGATGTTTCGTGCACACCCGATGCACTTAGATGTTGTTTCTGTGCGCATGTATGGCACATTCATGGATTTTGATTTCCGTGCGCACCAGACGCACGTAGCATTCATGTGCATATTTTGGGGATTGATTTCGTATAGAGCAGTACGTTTTTATAATATTGCTATGTGTTTTCGTACTGAGCAGGACTAGTCAGAGGACAGTACCTGAATATATTTTGCATGCATTGATAGTTATTGAAGGGATTTCCAAAAAAAAAGCGAGCTATAGCCTCAGTATTTACCTACGTGTTGTTAGTGTTTATGCCCTAGAAGGCCATTACTGTATCATACTAGCTTGTATATTACTTAATGGAAGCTTGGGATATTCACATGTATATAACAGTCTTGCTAAACATGGTAGTATGCTACTTGGTTTTTTCTATCTTAATATGTGAGTATACGTATTGATAGAGCTCTTAGGATCTTGCTTGGCTACCAGCGTTGTGATGGCAGTCACACTAGTGGGGGCTGGGTAGTCTACAAGCACATCCTTATTCAGGTCCCTGGTCGTTGGATTATCGAGACAGAGCATCGATACTCCGGAGTAGACTAGTGTGTACGCTTCTCATCCCAGTTGGGGAGATGGTCTGTCCCACAGCCATCAGTACGTCGTACTGGAGATAGTATACAGGTGCTCGTTAGGTTACGGGTACACCGGACAGGACTCACAGGGAACTGTTGGTTGGTTTGATACCAGTCGTCAGTGAACAGTTCCCAGGTGACATGAGTACAGCGTAGTCCGCAGACTTGACACTGCTACTTCGCCTCGAGTGTGTCCCACTGTTCTTAGATTGCTACCCTACCACGGCTCTATGGAGTCGTGCAAACAGGTAGCAGTTGGGTGCAGTCCCGAGCACTTGGAGGCAGTGGCGGTTAGACAGGATTCGTCCCTCCCGGTATTGGGAGTAGATATCGTGCTGTGTCAGAGAGCCATTACGCAAAGTCCCTGGCCAGGGCAAGCGAGATTTGCTGGTAGGTTCCAGCAGTTTCTCAGGGTGTAATGGGCTTCACTCCGACACGACTTATACCGCTATTAGGGGACTGACGCTTGCCGCCCCCCTAGGCCCGATATGCGATAGTCATGGACGAACGGACCGGACTGTATGGAGATTGTCACATCAGACTCAGTAGGAGTTCGGATGGGTTTACTCATCGGCCTTCTTATCGACAACTACCTGGGGACCGTTACGTACAGCTAGTGCCGCTTGCGGTCTGTGGTTAAACCCACTGCCAGCGTAGTAGTCGAGTCTCTAGAGTCCCACACAGAGAGTTTCCTACTCCAGGCGAAACGATATAGAGGTTGCATGGTTTTGCGACAAAGGGTTCGGACGCATACGTGCGTTTACGCGCGTACGACTTTCGGACAGATTTTACCAGTCGGCTTTGGTTTAAGCCAGTTACTGGTATCCGGTTATTGGATTTATACAGTCTAAAGTTTTTCCGTATTTTTACGGATCGGAGGGGCGTTCTCGTAATTACTCGAGAAGCTTCTAGAAGATGTGACTAAGGAGGTTTGTTTTGGAAAGAGAGTGAGTCATAGTGGTGATTCATTCACTTCATTAATGCTCATTTATTGCTTAATGACTCATGTTAATGAATCATCACAAGATATTTTGTGAAGCATGCTTATTCATTTCCTTTATTGATTTATTGAAAATAAGAATGCTTCATAATATTATGATACACTCTCTCTCTTCTCTCATTATCATATCACACATTCTCTCTCCTCAAGCTCTCATCTTCTAACCCTAATCCTTAATCCTCATGTGTTGAGATCAAAGGATTAGTTAGACTAAACAATCCATAACCTTCACTCTTTATCATTCTATCATCTTTGATTAGCAATCAAAGTTGATTAGTTACCTCAAGTTAGAGGTTTAGCTTGGAGTTTCGCTCTCGGGTGGATCGTCTACTACCTAGAGAAGGCCGAGGAGAACAAAGGAGGACGTAAAGAAGAAGGACCGGTTCATTAGGTATAATCCCTAATCACTTATGAAAAGAAACTCATAAGATACGGTTATTTATAGTTTAGCTTCGATTCAAGCAGTTAGTCGATGTTCGTTGTTTAAACTTGATAGTTTTTTGTAAAATCCGCCTCCCCACAAGTACTGGGGTGTACTACATCGACTTACAGTGGTATCAGAGCCTCGCTAAACACTAAATAACTTAATCGCAAATTTGTACGAATTTCGAACGAAAAAACGAACCCGGAAAACCCTAGTTCTGTTAAGTTTCTGTCGAAGTGAAAATGAAGTCCTAAAATTTTTCTGGTGTGTTCAGAGAGCTTGACATGAGTACAGGAGAACACCCAAGAAATTCGAACCCATGATTCGACTAAAGCGCCGCGGAAGCGCCGCGGATCCCACCGATCCGCCGCGCTTCCGCGGCCGAGTTGCCGAGTCATGGGCTCAATTTTTTTGGGTGGGTCCCCTGTGATATTTGGGGTTTTCTGGAATATTTAATTATTGCTCAAGTTACTGTTTAACAGAGCAGATTTTGGAGCAATTTTGAAGTTGTTTATTCGATCGAAAAATACAGTATTTGCGTATTGGATTATATCTGTGATTGTTTGATGTGTTCGTAAACCTCCCCCAACTGCTAGTATGTCGGTTGGCAGGGGGTTGCACATTTCTGAAATGGTTATATCTGTTTGTGCATATAAACTGTATTGGACTGTTGTGGTGTATAGCCGGGGTTAACAATGGTTTATTGATTTATTCATTTGTTGTAAATGTAATTTGTTGTAATATTATTTTCGCGGGGCACTTCCAGGTTGCGGTTGTAGCCACCGTTGTATTATTTCATTTTACTGTTTTTGCTCCTAGGACTGACCCAAGGTGGGGTACACAGACTGCCGGGTGGGTAGTTTGCCGTACCCGTAGGGGTCGAGGGTGGGGTAAACGGCTATTCATCACAACTGTGTAATCTGTCTTTTCTTGCAGGCTCAAAAGAAATACAGATTGCTTGCATATCCAATATTGTTTATCTGTGTTCTGGAATGAATATCATTGCGTCAGACGAATGTAAAATATCTATATTTATTATAGCTATTTAGACGTCACTTATGTTTTACACCCGCGCTAGCCCAGCCCCCGCTCTGTCGTTAGTTAAGTAACCTAACGGGTGATGACGGGACCCCGTGGCGAATGCGGATGGCATAAGAGGACATTATATTTTCGTTGTTTTCTGCAATGATAGGTTAATGATGGGACGCATTATCTATAATGCAAAGTAAAACAAACCAAAGTTTAAATCGTTGGAACAATTTAAAAGAAACCACTCGGTTATTTTTAAAACAGATATTTTTAAATGCGGAGATTTAACCACTCCTTTTAAAAGCTATCAGGTTCCTTCGGTTATATCAAGTTCACTACGTTCACGGTTTCGCCAAAACCATTCGTAGCCCTCCGTCATTTCATCTGGGTATTCAGTAGTATTCAAGCTATGTATTTTGACCTAACGCCAAGGCATAGTGTTTGGTAGCTGCTGGATATTCATTTGTTGCATAGGTAGATGAGTTAGTTTGGGACAGTCGTATTATCATTTTGGCCGAACGTCAAGGATATATACGGATGGGTTCAAACTGACAGGATAATGATGGGTAGAACTTGACATGTGACTTATGACATTTTGACCTAACGCCAAGGTCATAAGAGCATGGGGCAAAAACTTATATCGGGAATTTCTAAAGAAACTGAAATTTGCAAAGAGATGCATACCATTTGGAGTTTGATGAATGTTGGTAGGATTCCTTCAACATTATCATACGATGATATTTGGATCCCGATCCTACTGTGAGTATATGCTACTTATCAGGATATTCGTCACTTAACGATCAATGCTATAAACCTAGTAGGTGTCCAGAAAAGTGTCAGCGGGGTTACGCCCCCAGAGAAAAGAGGTTATTTAATTAAGGAACTTCGCGAAAGCGTTGGAAAACCTCCCTCGAAGTATCGACACCGGCCTGGCTGAACGGTTAAGCAAGTATTGTACGGTGGGAATAGTCTTGGCTAATTCTTCTTTTATGGTTTGAGGAAGGATTCGAGAAACAGTGGGAGCCATCCAGTTTAGATAAACTAAAAACCACTCTAAACTTGCAAGAGCATCATGCTAAAGAGTTTTCTTCTCTCTCTCCTAATTGCAGCGACCCTGAAAATGACTGGACTTAAGTTACTTTTAGAGAAAAATATACTGACAGGGCCAAACTATAAAGATTGGCTGCGGAATGTCAAGATGGCTTTGACCTATGACAAACTGGGGTACGTCCTCACCGCTACGGCACCTGCTGTCCCTGGTCCCAAATCCAGCAATGCGGATAAGGAAATCCGCAAAACCTGGGATTTAGATTGCGCGAGAGCCAAGTGCATCGTGCTTGCCTCGATGAATAATGAACATCAGAGGAGGCACGAGGATATGTCCCTAGATGGCATATTTCTCCATACAAAGGAACTTTATGGAGAGCAATCTCGTATAGCAAGATACGAGACCTCAAAGAAATTGTTTCGAGCGAGGTTGGCTGTCGGGTCATCGGTAGGTGAACATGTCCTACAGATGATTGGCTATATAGAAGAGCTCGCAGACCTTGGGACGACTTTGGATAATGAGCTCTATACAGACCTTGTTCTCCAGTCCCTTCCTCCCACCTACGCCCAGTTTATCCTCAACTTCAATCTTCAAGGAAAAGAAGTTGAACTTGCGGAACTCCTGAACATGTTAAGGAGTGCAGAGGGCACCTTGCAGAAGGCAAGGGAAACACCCGCTATGTTTGTTGGCGGTTCATCTTCTTCCGGGTCCAAGGCTAGGGCCAAAGGAAGGAAGAAGAAGGCCGCACCCAGACCTAGAGGAGGTGTTAGTAAGGTGGGAAAGAAGGGAAAGAAAAAGTTTACAGCACCGGTAGTTGGCCTGGATGAGTGCTTCCATTGTCACAGGAAAGGGCACTGGAAGAAGGATTGCAAGGCGTGGAACGCCAAGAACCAGGAACCGAAGCAAGCTGTGGCTTCGACTTCAGGTGTGTTTGTAATTGAGAATTGTCTATCGATCAACTCTACTTCCTGGGTATTGGATACTGGGTCAGGATCTCATATTTGCAATTCATTGCAGGCACTGAGAAACCGTAGAGTGCTGAAGGAAGGTGATATGATCCTCAGGGTTGCTAACGGAGCTAGCGTGGGAGCTGCGTCCGTCGGGGATTATCACCTAGGATTGACGAGTGGACACATTTTGGTTTTACATAACTGTTATTTTGTACCCAGCTTAACGTGTAATATCAAATCTGTTTCCTTGTTATCAAATAAAGGTTATGATTTCACGTTTGTAAGAGATGTTGTCAACATCCACCTTAATCATGGTTTGATTGGGTCAGGTACTCTAAATAACGGCATATATGTGTTAAACCAACTCCAAATTTTCAATGTCCAGAACACACTAAAAAGAAAGTCTCCAGATTTAAATAAAGCTTTCTTATGGCATTGTAGACTGGGTCACATCAATGAGAGAAGGTTGACTAAGTTGCATAGAGAAGGATATTTGGACACGTTCGAATATCAAACTTATGACACTTGTCAATCTTGTCTCAAAGGAAAGATGACAAAGACTCCATTTACTGGACAAGGAGTAAGAGCGAGCGAGCTCTTAGGACTCATACACAGTGATGTATGCGGTCCAATGTCTACACATGCGAGAGGTGGTTATTCCTATTTCATTACTTTCACGGATGATTACTCAAGATACGGATTCATTTATCTGATGAAACATAAATCCGAGGCTTTTGAGAAATTCCAAGAGTATAAGAATGAAGTAGAAAACCAAACCGGCAAAAGTATAAAGACACTTAGATCTGATCGAGGTGGTGAATACTTGAGTGCCGAGTTCCTAGGTTACCTAAAAGAGAAAGGAATTCTCTCTCAGCTTACTCCTCCATACACTCCACAGCATAACGGTGTATCGGAGAGACGGAATCGAACCCTATTAGATATGGTACGATCCATGATGAGTAATACTGAGTTACCACGATCTTTCTGGGGTTATGCGCTAGAATCAGCGGCATATCTTTTGAACATGGTACCTACCAAGACTGTGCCTACCACTCCATATCAGATGTGGAGTGGGAAGAAACCCCATCTACAGTATGTAAAGATTTGGGGATGTCCAGCTTTTGTTAAAAAGCAGCATGTGGACAAGCTCGAGGCACGATCAGTAAAATGTTTGTTTGTGGGATATCCAAAGCACTCCAGGGGATATCTATTCTATTACGCAGAGGAACAGAAGGTATTTGTTTCTCGTAATGCCCATTTTCTAGAACATCAGTTTTTAGAAAAGGAATCAAGTGGGAGCGAAATAGAACTGGAAGAAATTCCAGAACCACAAACTACTACTGAAAGTTTGGTAGAACCAGAGGTTCAAGAAGAACAGAACATTCCCGCACCCCTCCGCAGGAGTAGTAGGCCGTCTCGTCCGCCTGAGAGATACTACGGTTTTCTCATTGACGGGGATAGAGAGGATTGCATCATAGATGATGATGAACCTACTGACTTCAGGCAGGCCATCCAGAGCAGCGACTCGGTACGATGGCTAGATGCAATGCGGACCGAAATGGAGTCCATGTACACCAACAAAGTATGGACTTTGGACTTTGCTCCAGATGGGGTAAAACCCATAGGATGCAAATGGATCTTCAAGAAAAAGATTGGTGTAGATGGACAGGTGGAAACCTATAAGGCTAGACTTGTTGCAAAGGGTTTTCGTCAAAGACCTGGTTTGGACTATGACGAAACTTTTTCTCCAGTGGCTATGCTCAAATCCATTCGGGTCCTTCTTGCTATTGCTGCCTTCCATGATTATGAAATCTGGCAGATGGACGTAAAGACGGCTTTTCTGAATGGAAATTTAGAAGAGAGCGTCTATATGGATCAGCCAGAGGGTTTCAATCAGAGTGGGAGCAGCGGGAAAGTATGCAAGCTGCTTAAGTCCATTTATGGACTAAAGCAGGCATCGCGGAGTTGGAACATCTGTTTTGATGAGACAGTCAAAGAATATGACTTTATCAAAAATCCAGATGAACCGTGCATATATAGTAAAGTTGTGGCCAGAAGTGTCGTATTCCTCGTCTTGTACGTGGATGACATTCTATTGATAGGAAATGACATTCCTATGCTACAATCTGTCAAAGGATTCTTGTCACACAGGTTCTCCATGAAAGACCTGGGTGATGCCTCTTACATTCTGGGGATCCGGATCTATCGTGATAGATCCAAGAGGATGTTGGGACTTTCGCAGTCCAGGTATATCGACACTGTACTGAAAAGATTCAGTATGGAAGATTCTAAGCGCGGTAATCTACCGGCTTGTCACGGAATCACCCTCTCCAAAGAGATGTCTCCCAAGACTGATTTGGAAAGGGAACGCATGTCTATTATACCCTACGCTTCTGCGGTAGGCTCTATAATGTATGCGATGTTGTGTACCAGACCAGATGTAGCTTACGCACTAAGCGTGGTAAGCCGGTATCAGTCAGACCCAGGGGAGAAGCACTGGATAGCAGTAAAGAACATTCTCAAGTACCTGAGGAGGACTAAGGAGATGTTCTTGGTTTACGGCGGAAAAGACCTCAGGTTGGAGGCCTTTGCTGATTCCGGCTTCCAGAGTGATAAGGACGATTCCAAGTCCATGTCGGGTTATGTCTTTACCCTCAATGGAGGGGCGGTGTGCTGGAAGAGCTCCAAGCAGGACACCGTTGCTGACTCGACGATGGAAGCGGAGTATATAGCTGCTTGCGATGCCGCAAAAGAAGCAGTCTGGATGAAGAAGTTCCTAACAGAACTTCAGGTGGTTCCTACCATAGTTGATCCAATACCTCTGTATTGCGACAACAACGGAGCTATAGCTTTAGCGAAGGAACCAAGGTCCCATCAGAAGTCCAGACACATCTTGAGGCGGTATCACCTGATCAGGGAGATCATTGATCGTCAGGAGATCGAGGTTCGGAGAGTTGCTTCAGAAGAGAACATTGCTGATCCATTCACGAAGGCCCTTCCTCAGATTCAGTTCGAGAGGCTACTCGAGATCATTGGTCTGCGATATGCCAGTACATGGCCCTAGTGCAAGTGGGAGATTGTTAGTGTTTATGCCCTAGAAGGCCATTACTGTATCATACTAGCTTGTATATTACTTAATGGAAGCTTGGGATATTCACATGTATATAACAGTCTTGCTAAACATGGTAGTATGCTACTTGGTTTTTTCTATCTTAATATGTGAGTATACGTATTGATAGAGCTCTTAGGATCTTGCTTGGCTACCAGCGTTGTGATGGCAGTCACACTAGTGGGGGCTGGGTAGTCTACAAGCACATCCTTATTCAGGTCCCTGGTCGTTGGATTATCGAGACAGAGCATCGATACTCCGGAGTAGACTAGTGTGTACGCTTCTCATCCCAGTTGGGGAGATGGTCTGTCCCACAGCCATCAGTACGTCGTACTGGAGATAGTATACAGGTGCTCGTTAGGTTACGGGTACACCGGACAGAACTCACAGGGAACTGTTGGTTGGTTTGATACCAGTCGTCAGTGAACAGTTCCCAGGTGACATGAGTACAGCGTAGTCCGCAGACTTGACACTGCTACTTCGCCTCGAGTGTGTCCCACTGTTCTTAGATTGCTACCCTACCACGGCTCTATGGAGTCGTGCAAACAGGTAGCAGTTGGGTGCAGTCCCGAGCACTTGGAGGCAGTGGCGGTTAGACAGGATTCGTCCCTCCCGGTATTGGGAGTAGATATCGTGCTGTGTCAGAGAGCCATTACGCAAAGTCCCTGGCCAGGGCAAGCGAGATTTGCTGGTAGGTTCCAGCAGTTTCTCAGGGTGTAATGGGCTTCACTCCGACACGACTTATACCGCTATTAGGGGACTGACGCTTGCCGCCCCCTAGGCCCGATATGCGATAGTCATGGACGAACGGACCGGACTGTATGGAGATTGTCACATCAGACTCAGTAGGAGTTCGGATGGGTTTACTCATCGGCCTTCTTATCGACAACTACCTGGGGACCGTTACGTACAGCTAGTGCCGCTTGCGGTCTGTGGTTAAACCCACTGCCAGCGTAGTAGTCGAGTCTCTAGAGTCCCACACAGAGAGTTTCCTACTCCAGGCGAAACGATATAGAGGTTGCATGGTTTTGCGACAAAGGGTTCGGACGCATACGTGCGTTTACGCGCGTACGACTTTCGGACAGATTTTACCAGTCGGCTTTGGTTTAAGCCAGTTACTGGTATCCGGTTATTGGATTTATACAGTCTAAAGTTTTTCCGTATTTTTACGGATCGGAGGGGCGTTCTCGTAATTACTCGAGAAGCTTCTAGAAGATGTGACTAAGGAGGTTTGTTTTGGAAAGAGAGTGAGTCATAGTGGTGATTCATTCACTTCATTAATGCTCATTTATTGCTTAATGACTCATGTTAATGAATCATCACAAGATATTTTGTGAAGCATGCTTATTCATTTCCTTTATTGATTTATTGAAAATAAGAATGCTTCATAATATTATGATACACTCTCTCTCTTCTCTCATTATCATATCACACATTCTCTCTCCTCAAGCTCTCATCTTCTAACCCTAATCCTTAATCCTCATGTGTTGAGATCAAAGGATTAGTTAGACTAAACAATCCATAACCTTCACTCTTTATCATTCTATCATCTTTGATTAGCAATCAAAGTTGATTAGTTACCTCAAGTTAGAGGTTTAGCTTGGAGTTTCGCTCTCGGGTGGATCGTCTACTACCTAGAGAAGGCCGAGGAGAACAAAGGAGGACGTAAAGAAGAAGGACCGGTTCATTAGGTATAATCCCTAATCACTTATGAAAAGAAACTCATAAGATACGGTTATTTATAGTTTAGCTTCGATTCAAGCAGTTAGTCGATGTTCGTTGTTTAAACTTGATAGTTTTTTGTAAAATCCGCCTCCCCACAAGTACTGGGGTGTACTACATCGACTTACACGTGTCTGATATGACACGAAATGTTTAAAACAAGGAGACCCTTCTAAATTGTTTCCAAAACGGCGGAACGTACATTTCAAACAAAAGTATATATGTATATAGTTATTTTCTTATGGTAGACGTCTGCCACTGTGCAGTGTTATATGCGTTGCACAGCGACTTAAAGAGATTTGGCATGCATTTCCTTCAGATACTTACAGATATAGATTCGATATTTACATTTATAGTTTCGAGTTATATCATATTGGTTTTGATTTGGATTTGGCATTGATGTCTTCTCCACGACTCCGATGATCGCGGGATGCTTGGAGGAGTTTTGATTTGAGTTATATACTCATTTTTCAAGCGCATGCGCTGCGCTGCGATTTGTTTTATGTATTTACAATTTCGGAGCCCCGACGACTTGATGGGTTTTCTTAGATGTTTTAGTATTTGGGGGAGTTTGAATTTAAATTCGGGGACCGAATTTCTTTAAGGGGGGAAGATTGTGACGTTTTGAAAATCGTTTCGGTGGAATTTCGAAAAAACTGTAAAATAAGGGGGTTTTCTGTAAAAAGTCAAAATACAAATATCTTATTATAAAAATTAAATATACATATTCTAGCTATGTAATTGCTATTATTTGGTGTTTATTGAGCGGCTGGTGAAATTTCAAATTTTCTGAAAAAAATATTATTTTATTATTATTTTAAGCCGTCACTAATACATTTAATTAGGGAAAATTACAAATTGGAATGAGTTGAAACAAATTTTGTGCATCATAAAACATTAAATAAAAATTTATCATGTGGTTTTTGGAACGAAATCATTTTCCAAAACGGTTTGGAAATTATTGAAGAAAAAAGGCTTTTTTTAGCGTAAATGGATGTTTGGGGTATTGTATTTATCATTTTTCATCACCCCACACCCGTGCCCACACCCACACACCCCCACTTACCCCTCCCCTTATCCAAATTCAGCAGCCCTCACTTTTTCCCCACTTGGTTTGCAAAGGAAAAAGAAATGAAATGAAATAAAAGAAAAGATTAGAAAATAGATAAAGTAGTTAGACTTTGACCTTACCTTGACCTTGACTTTCCACCCTTGCATTTTTCTCACCTCCCTCTCTCTCCCCTCACCCATTTCTGGCCGAAATCCTCATCCCCAAAACAGCAGCCCCTCCCTCCCTCTTCTCCTCTCATTTTCCATCAAAAATTCACCCATTTCCATCAAAAATCAAAGCTAAAACCCAAATCCGACTCCTACCCATTTTAGCTTAGCCCGTATAGCATGGATCCTTGTGAAAAGAGAGCATTTTGGGAGGCCATGGATGCTTATGGACCTTCATATATTTTTGGGTATAATTCTAAAACTTTTTGCTTAAATTGTTACTTGTTTCTTAAAGCTAATTTAAATTAAGTGTTAACTTGGATATGTGAGTTTAATTGCAAGTTTTGGATTTCAAGTTAGGGTTTGTTGTGGAAAATGAGTTGTGGTTGATTGTGCATGGTTTAGTGAAGTGGTTTAACATAATTAGTTTTGTAGAAAACTAATCTAGTTGTTAATTACAAGTTGTTACTTGAAAAATTGTGTTAATTTGCTAATTGCTTACTAGGTTTTTGAAATTTGTTAAACTCTTGGGATTAAAAATGTGATTAAAGTTTTGATGACTTTATTAACATTATAAAATGTAGTTTAATGCTTTAAATCATGCAAATCCAAACTAGTTTGTTGTATGTGCATTTTGCTATAAAATGGTCGAAATTGGTTAAAGTTGCAAACTAGTTTTTGTAAATATTGTGTTAAATCGAGAATTAAAATATGGTTAGGGTTTCATCATATCTTAAAAATTATATTGAGTGGTTTAACCATTTAAAATATGCAAAACCAAGTTTAATTGTAAAATTATGAATTTTACATTAAAAAAGTGTTAAAAAATTGATATTTTTGCAAACTAGGATTTTGGAAATTATGCAAATTTATGTGATTAAATTATGGAAATGGTTTTATTGACTTATTTAAGATATTTAATAAATATATTGGCCGCTACATTCATTTAAACATCGAGTTTTGTACTAAAACGGGTAATTTTGCTTGCTAGTTTTTCGGAAAAAAACGGCTTTTAGAGTAAATTTGGGGTTTTCGTGAGTTTTAACCTATTTTATATTAAAATTAGCGTTCGTGAATGTGCAAATGAGTGTATTTGGGTTTTTCTCGATGGTCTGGCATTTTTACGCCGACGTTGAGGGTTTTTGGGTCGATTTGTGAAAGCAACCATAGGTTTTGACCTATGTGGGATTCGTGCGTCGTTTTGATCATGAGTCGGATTTTAATGAGATATGGTGCGTTATGGTATGTATGTACCCCCATGTGGACTTCGAGACGACAAGCAAGCGCGTGGCAACGTCGGCACCGGCTAGCGAGGACCAGGTGAGTAGATTTATATCTACGGGGAGAAGCCGGGTGGATGGCGTATAGCACCCCCGCAGTTCGTGGTGATGTATACGAATACGTATACACACATATATATATATTGACTATAATTTGTTTGATATTATCGATGATATAGATATTTGGTGTTCTTGGATGATTTGGTGTCGCGAAACCCTAGAGTAGTGGTCGCACCACACATGCACACACACACCCATACTTGCATACTTTCTTCTTTCATTTGCGCTTATACGGGATTATATAGTTATGTGTTCACATGGTTATGGGACTATGTGTTCACATACGGATTGAGGATGATAGTAATTGGGATTTATAATGAGTCGATGAGATTTGATTTGAGGCCGTGAGATCGGTGATATAGCAGGGTTCGTATCTTAGATACGACATGACGTTGTAGCGGGTCCTTGACGTAGTGTTTCACACACGTCCATGCATACGTAGGCGGTATCAGTATGGTACTAGACGTAGATCAGTACCCCGATCATGATATTTGATAAAGAGTATACCAGGTGAATAGTATGATGAATGTGATATTGACCCGTACCCAGATTGGGATGCCGTACGACGGATTTACGTACGAGCTATATTGATGATTGATCCGCACTCTTGACTTAGGATGCCTGATTATAGATATGGTATAGGATATGATATTATTGAGGCGAGATCACCGACTATACATATACAGGTATGTATATGTATCGACTCAGATGATAGGCGGTTTCCTTACCTGTAGTTCAGCTTGTAGTTCAGCCGTATAGTTTAGTGTAGTTGTTAGATTAGATTAGACTTCTTACCTATTTCTAAAACTAACGAATCGTGGGCATTTTTAAAGACAGCTCAAGGGAATCTACAGATATTTCAAAAACGACGTATCTTTTCATAAAAAAACACCGTAGCCCCTATTTTCAAAACCCCATGATTCGTGTTATTTCAAAAGGCACCATTTGTAGGACTTATATTAGATTATTGCAGATTAGTTATCGTTGTGTCTAGTATTCAGCTCCCGCTCATTATTGCTGTCCGCTCTGCCTCGCATATTTATTTTGCTGCATATTCTATTATTGATATCATGCTGTTAGGACACCAGCACCATTACCGATGATGCGTATGTACCACGTACACCTACTTGCCGGCTCACACACATCTTCATCTGTAATTGCCATGTCACGTACACATTAGAGAATATAATTGCTTGACTTAGATTGTTAGCTAGTAGTGTTGACATGATATTAGTGTACTTCCCTTATATGCCATATTAGATATTGTAGTTATTACCTACCACTTCATGCATACTGTTATTCAGTTGTTCATGCCTAGTTCATTATCATTGACATATGCACTTGTGATGATTTCTTGAGATTTATGATATTTCTGGATTTCGGGGAAAGCCGTAAAATTTACAACTTATGATCTTTTAAAATATAAAATGTGCGGTTTTCTAGTGATATAAAGTGTCGTCCACCATGAGTTTGCTGTGGTTTTGGAGATCCGTGTCGAGGAGTGGAGGAACCGTCACGGGTACATGGTGGGCCCGGTATGGTACCCCGGGGCAAGAGGAATGTGGTGTTGACGTTGAGCCTGGCTGGGGAGCACTACCTACCGGTGATATTACCCGACGCGCTGGATATCCGGAGGATACCGTCGTGGTCTTGAGATGGATGGTAGGGGCCGGTCTGGACTGACGGCGCCCTAGATATTGAGATTGAGACATTGATATTTCGAGACGGTGAGATTTATGTTTTGTGTCGATGCTAGACACTGTTGATACTGATTTCATTATGATACCTCAGTTTTAAAAATACGAAGGAAATCTCACTAATTTATGAAAATAGTTTCTTCATTTACATGTATTCTGTTTCATGCATTCATATCTCATTCATATGATATATTGCTACCTGAGGCACTACACGGGCACATGTGATTACACTCGGGTTAGATATTACCCTAGACATTGTCATAGGCTGCCTGTTATACATATATTTGAGGATATATTACGATCATTGACCTAGGATTGCGTTATTTATGCGATTTCTGTGCGTAGATATTTTCTATTCACGAGTTGGCAACTCACCCCCGTTGTGCCCCAGTTTCTTGCAGGTTTGCCGTACCGGTTTCCTTACGGCTTTGCGGGCATAGTTTCATTCGGGTGATTTGCTAGTAGGTGGGTTTACTTGTATCATACCCCCATTATTTACCTTGTATGATATTATTCAGTTGTATCTAGTAAATTCCATCAACCAAACATGTATTTTTTTGAGTTAGAGACCAGTGCTGTTTATTCTTTCGACCTTAGAGTCGCTCGTTATATTTCTGGTGGTTTTGAGTTCCTTTTGAGTTTTGAACCTCGCCGTTGGCGTTGTACATTATATTGCTTGTGTGGTTGTGACCGTCGATTGACGAAGAGCTAGCTCCCGCTTAGGGATGCCTTTTTATTGATTTCGTATACAATTCATGTTGTATTCCGTTTAGGAGCCAGTTTTTACAAAGGAGACTCTGCCGAAATTTTCAGTAAATTTTGATGTTTTAAAAACCGCATAATCCGGCTTATGCTATTGAAATTACTTGCTTTAAGTTGTTTTTCTTGAACTCTACTATTTTCTTGGTTTGGATTTCTGGGTTTTTCGGTTTACTTAGATTACGTACGCCTCGAGACGTTCGTAGTTTAAGTGCCGATCATGTTCCGTACTTTCGGGTCGTGACAAAAAGGCAATTCCACAACCCCAAAATGAGGCTTCTTCACTACACATTCTACATCGAATCTTGGGCACGTCGACTAACCAGCTTCGTACCCGAGTTGCCTCGGCATTGAGGTGGGAGCCCGTAAAAGAAGTAGGCGATGTGGTGCACTTCCGGCGACGAGGTGGAGACCGGAGCTTCCGCAGGAGATCGGGACGACGACGAGAAGACTGGAGGACTTGGATCAGTCGGTATATCTCTCTTCCCATCTTGTAGTTAGCTAGGACTAATTAATGGTTCGATCCGGGTATTAGTGCGCGGCGGTTTGCCAGTTCAAGAAAATTTAAGTTTATCACCGCTTCCGCATTTGGCCGTCGGATTGACGGCCGGGGCGCTGCCGTTTACTTACAGTGGTATCAGAGCCTCGCCATTAACTTAGTCTAGCTTGGTATAATGTGTTTTGCATTTCCGATCGACCAAAATTCCGAAATCTACATTTTCACTTACAACAGTTTTCTGTCGAAAATTTTTTAAGTTCAAAAATTTTTCAGGTTGTATAAAACTAGTGTACTGGAAGATCTAAGAGTTCTGGAAAAAGTCGATACACTGATCTCTTCAGGGGAGCGCGGAACCGCGGCAAAACCCTACTTGTTGCCGCGGTTCCGCCGCAGTATGGAGGATTCAGTGGGTCGGGTTTTTACAGTGGGCTTCTGGGGTGATTTTAGGGGTTTTGGAATTTTAAATTTGGGCCCATAATTTCTGTGAATGCTACAGTATTGTTTGGGGGCCCACTTGTTAAAATTTGATTGATCGGATATTTTAAACACATTATTTCACAGTATTTACATTATATCTGCGACCGTGAATATCACTTGATCGGTAAATCCGGTCTAACTGCTATAGCTCGGTTAGACGGATTTGCGAACGTGATTTTCACGTTGATGTTCTGTTTTTGCTGTGATGTTGCGGATCGGTCGTGGGGGATAGCCTGGTTGCAATGCTAGTACAGTTCTGTTGTATTATGTACATTTGATATTGCGGGGCGAGCGTCCGACATGTGGACTGCCGTCACTGCCTGATTGTATTATTATTTTGGGGCACGGCCAGGTTGCGGTCGATGCACCCGTTGTATGTATATTTTACTTTCTGTACTAGGATTACCCCGCGGCGGGGTGCACGGATAGCCGGGTTCCAGAGGGCAACAAGCCCGCATCTCATGGCATTGAGACGGAGGGGGCTTCACTCTAGGATTGGCAGGCTATTCGCCGCACTCGTAGGGGGTACAGGTTGACCCAGGAGGGGTGCCCAAGTTACCGGATTCCGTGAAGTGCTGGGTGGTCCATTCACAGCACTGAAGGGGGCTGCCTCGCTTCAGGTTTTGGCAGGTGGCTTGCCGCTCCCGTAGGGGTCTAGGATTTCATTGCACAGGCTATCCACACGACCAGGGGAACGTCGGGTTTCAGTAGTGGCTCTGTGAAACCCGGGGATCCCAGATATCTGTATTGTTCTGTGATGCTGTACATTTCTGTGATGTTGCATTTTTTTTCACGCCTTGAGCGAAATATAATATATTGGTATATATATTAGTAGATGTTGTATATGTTTTACATCCACGCTAGTCCAGTCCCCGCTCTGTCGTTAGTTAGCTAACCTAACGGGTAATGACGGGACCCAGTGGCGAATGCGGATGGCATATACGTACATCAGTATATTTTCGTTCTTTTTGGTGTGTTCAATTGATGGGACTGCGTTGATTCGGATCAATGCAAGTTAAAAACAAACCTAATCTGATGTTGTTGGAACACTTTTCAAAAAGCTGTTATTGCAAGGACGTTCACTTTTGTTTTGCATCGTGGTATTCAGTTGGAATATCCTGCTCCTCAGTCGACGAGGCAAGGGCCGAGATCCCTTCACCGGGAGTGACCCCTTGGATAGAATTTTGCGTCAGGGCATTAACTTCACTATAGCCGATTACTTTTGCTTTGCACCGTGGTATTCAGTTGGAATATCCTGCACCTCATTCTACGGGGAAAGAGCCGAGATCCCTTCACCGGGAGTGACCTCTTTAGCAACGGTTTTCGTCACTATATTTTAAAAAGCTATCCGTTCCTTCAACGATATCAAGTTCTTTACGTTAAAGGTTTTCGCCAGAAACCATTCGTAGCCCTCCGTCGTTTCATATGGGTGGTCAATAGTATTCAAGCTGTGTATGTTGGCCAAAGTCAAGGCACAGTGATTTGTAGCTATTGGGGTATTCATATGCAGCATAGATAGATGCGTTGGTTTGGGACAGTCGTACTGCCATTTTGGCCAAAGTCAAGGGTATGTACGGATGGATTCAAATTAACCTGGAGAATGACGGGTAGAACTTGACATGTGACTTATGATATGTTGGCCAAAGTCAAGGTCATAAGAGCATGGGGCAGAAATCACATCGGGAGTTTCAAAAGAACTGAAACTTGCCAGATATGTGCATACCTTCTGGAGTGTGACACCGTGAGCGGATTCCGTCACGTTATCATGCAATGATAGTTGGATCCCGATTCCCACTGATGAGTTAGTTTACTCCTCGGGTGACCCCGACTAATTCTTCTTTCAGGTTTGGAGGAGAATTTGACGGTACAGTGGGAGGTTTACAGATTAGATAAATTGGTAACCATTCGGATCTAGGTTAGAGTGCACGCTGAGTGTTTCTTTTCTCTCTCTCTTTGGCAGCGACCATTGACCCGACCCTAAGACTTTGACTCAGTGACCAAGTTGACCGAACCTTCTAAAACACTGGCTTTCGAACTGTCAGAGTTGCAAACCTCATTGCCACTCCTACTTTTACCCTTTCTCCAGGACACCCCGTATTACTACTGTTGGAGATAGTGCCCTCAGAGTCAATTATTGGATCACAGGCACGTGATTGCAATGATTGAGGGAGGACCTATCCCGGTAGGACAGTCTTACTCGAGATGATAGTATGCTATCTGGTTTACCTTTATCATCGTGCACTGCTTGAGGTGACCTGACATGTCGCTATTGCACGTTGATAGAGCCCCTAGGATTCTTGCTTGACTACCGGCAGTATGAGAGCGATCATATACGTGGGAGCTGGTAGTCTATAAGCACATCCTTAAAAGGTCCCTAGTCGTAGGAGTTTCGAGACAGGGCATCGATACTCCAGAGTAGACTAGTGTATACAGTCGAGACCCCGACGAGGGGCGGTGGCCGGTCTCACAGGCCACTGGTGTCAGTTGGATCACCTAAGATGTATACAGGTGCTCATTGGGTTATGAGTACACCGGACAGGACTCGCCGGGAACATGCTAGTTGGTCTTATACCTGACGTCAGATAGCAGTTCCCAGGTGACATGTGTACAGGTTAGTTCATCGACCTGGGGATCGTCATTTGTCTCGTGTGAGTTCCCACTGTACTTTGATTACTACCCTACCACGGCTCAAAGGAGTCGTGCAAACAGGTTTTAGTTGGGTACAGTCCCGAGCCACATGGAGGCAGTGAGCGGATCTTCAGGGGTTCGTCTCTCCCGGTATTGGGGGTGAGGTCGCGCTGTGTCTAGGAGAGCCATTACGCAAAGCCCTCGGCCGAGGCAGGAGATTTACTGGTAGGTATTCCAGTAGTATCTCAGGGCGTTCTGGGCTACACTCCGACACGACTTGTACCGCTTTTGGGGGTCTGACTTTTACCAACCCCCTAGGCCCGCCATGCGATGCTCATAGACGAACGGACCGGACTGTACGGATATTGTCACTGACAGGCTCAGTTGGGTGTCGGGGTGAGCTTCCTCATCGACGTCCCTTTTGGTCAATAGCTGGTGGCCCGTCACGTATTGGCTTATACCTCTGACGTGCTAGTGGTTAAATCCACAGCCATAGTATTGACGAGTTTTTAGAGTCCACCACACTTACAGTTACTCAAGCTTTCGGGCGAAACGCTGTAGAGGCCGTATGGAGATATGGCACGGTCCGATCAGATACGTGCGGTATTGCACGGATCAGGATCGGACAGTTTTGTACTAGTGGCCGTATAGTTATATGGCAGGGTTCGATCAGATACGTACGGTATTGCACGGATCAGGATCGAACGGATTTTACTAGCCGGCTTTGGTTTAAGCCGGTACTAGTTTAGTACAGTGTAGATTTTGTCTCATTGCATTTGTATCCGGTCGGAATACAGATGCGGGTGTGTATGCACAGTATCGGGGTTTTCCTGTAATTTATTACGGGACCAGTTTTCTGGAGTTGCCAGTTTGCATTCCGTCCCGGCCGGTTTTCCTTTGTTCTTTCCCGGCCGGACTTTTCTGATGGAGGGGGTAATTTGCAGTTTTGCAAATTACATTTGGTGGAGGTTTTATTTGTAAGATGATTTATTATGAAAGCATCTTTTGATACCTTTCTTATCATTTGCTTTTTGTTGATGAGAAAGGATTTGATTCTTGATTAGAAGTGATGTGAGATTGTTATCATGATGTTTAGGATATAGTCACCACTTGCTTTACCCTACACTCACCTCCCTTCATGCTTCATATTACCTCCTCCACCATTCTCATTTGTAGGATGAGTTTTTCATTAGAAAAGAGAGAAGAAGAAAAAGAAAAAGAATGAGAGAGTTCATCTTAGTTTTGGGAGGAATTCTTCATCTCCTTCTTCTTCTTCTTTTGGAAAAATGAAAGCACCATTTTTCCTAATCCCATTCCTCCATCATGGCAACTACAAACCCCAAATGAGTCTAGCATGATCTACTACACATTCTACAGCATATCTTGAGCATGTCGAGTTGCCGGCTTCATGCGCGAGTTGCCTCGGTATTGAGGCGGGAGCCCGTAAAAGACGCAGGCGTTGTGGTGCCCTTTCCGGCGAGGAGGCGACGATGTGGAGGCAAGACTTTCCGCGGGAGATCGAGATGATGACGAGAAGACCGGAGGACTCGGATCACTCGGTATACTTCTCACCCTATCTCTTGATTGATAGCATTAGGTTAATGGTTACGATCCGGGTTTTCTTTGTCCGCGGTAGCGCCGGTTTCCGAGTAAGGAAAAAATTTTGATTCCGCATTTTGGCCTCGAGTACGAGGCCGGGGCGCTGCCGTGGCGCAACATGGTATCAGAGCCACGCCATTAACCTTACCTAGCTTGTTCTAATGTGTTTTTCAGTTCCGATCGACCGAAATTCCAAAAACCGTATTTTTCCTTCACATCAGTTTCTGTCGAAATTTTTTGGAGTCTAAAAATTTTTCAGGTTGTCTCAGAATGATGTGCAGGGAGTTCTAAGAATACTGCAAAAATTTGGTAAAGTGATCATGCCGTACGACCGCGCAAGCGCGGCCTGAGCCCCTCATTGGCCGCGCTTCCGCCGCAAGAATTAGGCTTCACTTCACCAATTTTTCTCAGTGGTCTTGTGGGCTTAAATTAGTGGTTTTGGAATATTAAAAATGGGCCCAGGTTTTCTGTGAGTGCTACAGTTTTGATTGGGGGCCCACTTGTTAAGGTTTGATCAATCGGAAAATTTTAAACACATTATTTCACAGTATTTACATTATATCTGCGACCGTGAATGTCACTCGATCGGTAAATCCGGTCTAACTGCTATAGCCCGGTTAGACGGATTTGCGAACGTGACTTTCACGTTGATGTTCTATATTTATGCTGTGATGTTGCGGATCGTTCGTAGGGGATAGCCTGGATGCAATGCTAGTACAGTTTTGTTGTATTATGTACATTTGATATTGCGGGGCGAGCGTCCGACATGTGGACTGCCGTCACTGCCTGTTTGTATTATTCTTTTGGGGCACGACCTGGTTGCGGTCGATGTACCCGGTGTATGTATATTTTACTTTCTGTACTAGGATTACCCCGCGGAGGGGTGCACGGATAGCCGGGTTCTAGAGGGCAACGGGCCCGCATCCCATGGCATTGAGACGGAGGGGGCTTCGCTCTAGGATTGGCGGGCTATTCGCCGCACTCGTAGGGGGTACAGGTTGACCCAGGAGGGGTGCCCAAGTTACCGGATTCCGTGAAGTGCTGGGTGGTCCATTCACGGTGCTGGAGGGGGCTGCCTCGCTTCAGGTTTTGGCGGGTGACTTGCCGCGCCCGTAGGGGTCTAGGATTTCATTGCACAGGCTATCCACATGACCAGGGGAACGTCGGGTTTCAGCAGCGGCTCTGTGAAACCCGGGGCTTCCAGATATCTGTATTGTTCTGTGATGCTGTACATTTCTGTGATGTTGCATTTTATCACGCCTTGAGCGGAATATAATATATTGGTATATATATTAGTAGATGTTGTATATGTTTTACATCCGCGCTAGTCCAGTCCCCGCTCTGCCGTTAGTTAGCTAACCTAACGGGTAATGACGGGACCCAGTGGCGAATGCGGATGGCATATACGTACGTCAGTATATTTTCGTTCTTTGTGGTGTGATTAATTGATGGGACTGCATTGATTCGGATCAATGCAAGATAAACAAACCTATTCTAATGTTGTTGGAACATTTTTCAAAAAGCTGTTATTGCAAGGACGTTCACTTTTGTTTTGCATCGTGGTATTCATTTGGAATATCCTGCTCCTCAGTCGACGAGGCAAGGGCCGAGATCCCTTCACCGGGAGTGACCCCTTGGACAGAAGTTTGCGTCAGGGCATTAACTTCACTATAGCCGATTACTTTTTGCTTTGCATCGTGGTATTCAGTTGGAATATCCTGCACCTCATTTTACGGGGAAAGAGCCGAGATCCCTTCACCGGGAGTGACCTCTTTAGCAAAGGTTTCGTCACTATATTTTTATAAAAGTTGTGCAGTTCCTTCAATGATATCAAGTTCATTACGTTAAAGGTTTTTCGCCAAAAACCAGCCGTAGCCCTCCGTCATTTCCTACAGGTATTATTTAGTATTCGTGCTGCGTTTGTTGACCTAGTCAAGACGTAGTGTTCGGTAGCTGAGTGGTACTTGTTTGTTGCATAAGTGGGATTGGTTAAGACAGTCGTGCGGCCTTGTTGACCTAGTCAAGGGCACGTACGGGTGGGTTTAATGCAATCCAGAAAAATGACGGGTTGAACTTGACTGGCGGTTTATGGTTTGTTGACCTAGTAAAGGTCATAAACCGCTTGGGGTAAAAATCACATCGGGAGTTTCAAAAGAACTGAAACTTGCCAGGCATGCGCATACCTTCTGGAGTGTGGTGACTTGAGTGGATTCCGTCAAGTTATCATGCGATGATAGTTGGATCCCGATTCACACTGATGAGTTAGTTTACTCCTCGGGTGACCCCGACTAATTCTTCTTTCAGGTTTGGAGGAGAATTTGAGGTACAGTGGGAGGTTTCCAGATTAGACAAAGTGATAACCATTCTGATCTAGGTTAGAGTGCACGCTGAGTATTTCTTTTCTCTCTCTCTTTGGCAGCGACCATTGACCCGACCCTGGATTTTGACTCAGTGACCAAGTTGACCGAACCTTCTTAACACTGGCTTTTGGATTGTCAGAGTTGCAGACCTCATTGCCACTCCTACTTTTACCCTTTTCTCCAGGACACCCCGTATTACTGCGAGCGTCCACTTCTATTGGACAAAACCATCATATGGTTAGATACGAACTCGAAGGAATTCGAGGATGGTTTCCGGTTCTGGAGAAAACGGATAGGATTATTCAGTTGTCTTTTCCCTTTTATCTTCTCTCAGGTTGCGAGTACTCCTTGGTTTAGGAGTAGTACACCTATTACGCAAATTGGATAGTCTTCTTCCAAACCTTAGGCTGGTGCCGAACGGTGGGGAATGAAGAAAACCAATTAGCATAACGATGGTGTGAAGAAGGCATTAAGTTAAGACAAAGCAAGGGATTAGTAGGAGGGCAAAGTAAATTGCGACTGATATTCACGACCAAACCAAGTATTTCTTCGCCAATCCTAAATCACCTTTGTATTTCTCCAGGACACTCCGTATCACTACGAAGATCCACAGTTTATTGGATACTCCATCGTATGGTTATATACGAACTCGAAAGGAACTTGTTCCAGTTCGGGGATGGATTCTGGTTCAGGAGAAATAGGAATAAAGTACATTCAGGTGTCTTTTATCTTCACCTTCTCTCGTTTTGCGAGTGCTCCTAGGATTAGGACGGTACACCTTTTATGCTTATTGGATAGTCTTCTTCCAAACCATAGGCTGGTGCCGAACGGTAGGGAAGGAAGAAAACCATTTGGCCTAATGGGGTGTACAGAATGTAATGACTAAAGACATATAAAGGGATTTGGAGAGATGGCAAAGAGATATACGGTTACAGTTGTGAATCTGGATAATGGAAGAGGCATTACTAGGAATACCAGGATACCCCAACGAAACATTTCAATGTTTCAGTTTCACTGTGTACTGTTAAAAGAAAACTGATTTCCCGATTAGACACTTACTCCAGGGTATGTATTTACCAGGTATAATTCTCACATCTGTATGGTTTTACAGATGATGAGTGGGAGTAAGTTATTGGGAATTGGGTGATCATCCTCATAATATCGGGATTCGTTGTAATCGGTGATATTTGAGGAGATCATCTGGGCTGTTTGCCGGTCGGCAAATATTTGGTTTTGAATATCCGCGGTTATGCACCAATTTCAAATGATATATCTGTACGTCTATTTTCATAGAGTGAGATATACCTTTTGATATTATGTCGATGACATTTACCTATATCAGTGGATGGTTAGGTAAGGAGCATTAAACAGCGGTGTAATTCTTCTTAACCATAAGTACAGTTTTCAACCTACGACACACAGTGAAAGAGTTGTTAGACTCAGAGGACCAATACAGAGTATTGTATGTTGTCCAGTGTCCATCAGGACAGAGGGGTTGGTCCTCATACTATATTCTGTTTACTTTTAACTTCTCTGGTTCTTAGACATGTGTTTCGTGGAAACACAGGGTCTAAGTTTTGAGGAGTTATAGTTATTTAAATAGAGTAGAGAACCAGGTATAGCAAGTATCGGGATTCTTCAAAGTGATCGAAGATGTAGATACTTGTGTATGGTATTCAGTTGATAGTAATGATTAAGAGAACTTGCTTCTCTTTCAGGATACTCATAATTGGAAGCATTCCTAAGTTGAGTAACGCTGATCGGCCTCCTTCCATTTAGTTGACATGCACTGGAGATAGCTGCATGATTTGAATCTGGTTCAATTGAATCAGGGCCTCTGGTTCTATATTGGATATAGAACAGTTCATATCTTAACGATGTTAAGGTACGGGGAGATGTCCGGCTTATGCTTAAAACCAGACACTGGACAACTCAAGGCACGTTTCTGTAATGGCTGTTTGTGGGTTGACCCAGGCTATGACGAGGGTTGACTTTCTACCATCTGGATGAACAATAGCAATATTGTTCTAGACTCGCCACAGTTTTAATAAAAATGGATTTTTTCAGAAAAACAGTAGTGGGAGTATGGTAGAACTGGAAGTGATTCCAGAACCGCAAACGATTACTGAAGATTTAATAAGGAACCTAAAGATTCAATCTGATTTGACATTCCATTGGCCACTCCGCAGATACGGTGGGTAACTTCAGGCACCTGAGAGGTACTCCGGTAGCCTTAAGGACGGTGACAGGGAAGTTCTTGTTTACCCACACTTGCCATTGCTGTTGTTCCAGGCTGCGAGACCCGGCAGGAGGATGAGTATAGCGTCGTTCTAAACTAGCTTTGGAAGTGCACGTCTATATGACTCTGCCAGAGGGTTGTCGTAGTCAGTGGGAGCAGCGGATGCATTGGTGGACATCAGGCTTATGACTATTTATAGACTAAACCAGATGTAGCGGAGATAGATTATCTATTTCTGATGTGACAGTCATAGGTTTGACGTCATCAGAATAGGGGACGGATCTGTTGAGAAGGTAGTAGGAAGTGATACTCCTATACTACGATCGGTTAGACTTTGGTCGTCACACAGTGGTTTCTCCACACAGGACTTGGACATAATATCTAACATACTGGTTACTAGATCTATGGTTTTAGATCTAGATTTGGGTGGTTTCCCAATCTGGGTACCTTGACAGCATTCTATGAGTATTTAGAATGGACGACTCCTGGCACGGTAGTGCACCTGCAGTTAATGGAGTCACCCTCTCTAAAGGTGTCTTATAGACTAAAGGGGAGAGGGATACTCATGATTGGCAGATCACTTGCTTAGGCAATTGAGTCAATCATGAGATGTCAAGTACCACACCAGATGTTGTTCTTGCAGTAGATGCAACAAGTTGATGTTATTCCAATCCTGGAGAAACGGTCGGAAGCAGCTTTAGAACATAAGTTAATGTTCTAGGGATATGATAACGGCAGTCTCCTTTAGGAGACGGTTATCATTCCAGGCTTCCAAGGTGACATGGACGACAAGGAGGTTGTCAGAGTTATAGTTTTCCCTCTGACGAGGGGCAGTATTTTGGACAGGTGGTCCAAGGCAATACTGAGGGAGGCTTGGCGCAGGATACTGATTAAGTTCAGTTGACGATACAGTCTAAGAAGTTTGGATTTGGAGTTCATTTATGAGCTCGGTCCCATCAGACATCCAGACATTCTAAGACAGGTATTGCTCATTTCGGGAGATGGTTTTCTCCGCAAACTTGAGATATAGAGAGACATAGAAAGAAACTTCATGGCGGATCCACTCACTGAGGCTATTCCTCGAACGCAATAGTTTCACAAACGGATTTTGTGAGACTGACAAGTAGAGGAGTTGGGTGTTTGGTATCACACGGGCTGTGAGTATGCGACATCGCAATAATTAGCCTTGAGTGCAAGTGGGAGATTGTTGGAGATAGTGCCCTCAGAGTCAATTATTGGATCACAGGCACGTGATTGCAATGATTGAGAGAGGACCTATCCCGGTAGGACAGTCTTACTCGAGATGATAGTATGCTATCTGGTTTACCTTTATCATCGTGCACTGCTTGAGGTGACCTGACATGTCGCTATTGCACGTTGATAGAGCCCCTAGGATTCTTGCTTGACTACCGGCAGTATGAGGGCGATCATATACGTGGGAGCTGGTAGTCTATAAGCACATCCTTAAAAGGTCCCTAGTCGTAGGAGTTTCGAGACAGGGCATCGATACTCCAGAGTAGACTAGTGTATACAGTCGAGACCCCGACGAGGGGCGGTGGCCGGTCTCACAAGCCACTGGTGTCAGTTGGATCACCTAAGATGTATACAGGTGCTCATTGGGTTATGAGTACACCGGACAGGACTCGCCGGGAACATGCTAGTTGGTCTTATACCTGACGTCAGATAGCAGTTCCCAGGTGACATGTGTACAGGTTAGTTCATCGACCTGGGGATCGTCATTTGTCTCGTGTGAGTTCCCACTGTACTTTGATTACTACCCTACCACGGCTCAAAGGAGTCGTGCAAACAGGTTTTAGTTGGGTACAGTCCCGAGCCACATGGAGGCAGTGAGCGGATCTTCAGGGGTTCGTCTCTCCCGGTATTGGGGGTGAGGTCGCGCTGTGTCTAGGAGAGCCATTACGCAAAGCCCTCGGCCGAGGCAGGAGATTTACTGGTAGGTATTCCAGTAGTATCTCAGGGCGTTCTGGGCTACACTCCGACACGACTTGTACCGCTTTTGGGGGTCTGACTTTTACCAACCCCCTAGGCCCGCCATGCGATGCTCATAGACGAACGGACCGGACTGTATGGATATTGTCACTGACAGGCTCAGTTGGGTGTCGGGGTGAGCTTCCTCATCGACGTCCCTTTTGTTCAATAGCTGGTGGCCCGTCACGTATTGGCTTATACCTCTGACGTGCTAGTGGTTAAATCCACAGCCATAGTATTGACGAGTCTTTAGAGTCCACCACACTTACAGTTACTCAAGCTTTCGGGCGAAACGCTGTAGAGGCCGTATGGAGATATGGCACGGTCCGATCAGATACGTGCGGTATTGCACGGATCAGGATCAGACAGTTTTGTACTAGTGGCCGTATAGTTATATGGCAGGGTTCGATCAGATACGTGCGGTATTGCACGGATCAGGATCGAACGGATTTTACTAGCCGGCTTTGGTTTAAGCCGGTACTAGTTTAGTACAGTGTAGATTTTGTCTCATTGCATTTGTATCCGGTCGGAATACAGATGCGGGTGTGTATGCACAGTATCGGGGTTTTCCTGTAATTTATTACGGGACCAGTTTTCTGGAGTTGCCAGTTTGCATTCCGTCCCGGCCGGTTTTCCTTTGTTCTTTCCCGGCCGGACTTTTCTGATGGAGGGGGTAATTTGCAGTTTTGCAAATTACATTTGGTGGAGGTTTTATTTGTAAGATGATTTATTATGAAAGCATCTTTTGATACCTTTCTTATCATTTGCTTTTTGTTGATGAGAAAGGATTTGATTCTTGATTAGAAGTGATGTGAGATTGTTATCATGATGTTTAGGATATAGTCACCACTTGCTTTACCCTACACTCACCTCCCTTCATGCTTCATATTACCTCCTCCACCATTCTCATTTGTAGGATGAGTTTTTCATTAGAAAAGAGAGAAGAAGAAAAAGAAAAGAGAAAAAGAAAAAGAATGAGAGAGTTCATCTTAGTTTTGGGAGGAATTCTTCATCTCCTTCTTCTTCTTGTTTTGGAAAAATGAAAGCACCATTTTTCCTAATCCCATTCCTCCATCATGGCAACTACAAACCCCAAATGAGTCTAGCATGATCTACTACACATTCTACAGCATATCTTGAGCATGTCGAGTTGCCGGCTTCATGCGCGAGTTGCCTCGGTATTGAGGCGGGAGCCCGTAAAAGACGCAGGCGTTGTGGTGCCCTTTCCGGCGAGGAGGCGACGATGTGGAGGCAAGACTTTCCGCGGGAGATCGAGATGATGACGAGAGGACCGGAGGACTCGGATCACTCGGTATACTTCTCACCTTATCTCTTGATTGCTAGCATTAGGTTAATGGTTACGATCCGGGTTTTCTTTGTCCGCGGTAGCGCCGGTTTCCGAGTACGGAAAAAATTTTGATTCCGCATATTGGCCTCGAGTACGAGGCCGGGGCGCTGCCGTGGCGCAACAACTACGAACGTCCACTTCCATTGAACAAAACCATCGTATGGTTAGATACGAACTCGAAGGAATTTATTCGAGGATGGTTTCCGGTTCTGGAGAAAACGGATAGGACTATTCAGTTGTCTTTTCCTTTTACCTTCTCTCAGGTTGCGAGTACTCCTTGGTTTAGGAGTAGTACACCTATTACGCAAATTGGATAGTCTTCTTCCAAACCTTAGGCTGGTGCCGACCGGTAGGGAATGAAGATAACCAATTAGCCTAACGATGGTGTACAGAAGGTATTGAGTTAAGACAAAGCAAGGGATTAGTAAGAGGGCAAAGTAAAGTGCGACTGCTATTCACGACCAAACTAAGTATTCCTTCGCCAATCCTAAATCACCTTTGTATTTCTCCAGGACACTCCGTATCACTACGAAGATCCACAGTTTATTGGATACTCCATCGTATGGTTATATACGAACTCGAAAGGAACTTGTTCCAGTTCGGGGATGGATTCTGGTTCAGGAGAAATAGGAATAAGGTTTATTCGGTTGTCTTTTATCCTCACCTTCTCTCGCATTGCGAGTGTTCCTAGGATTAGGACAGTACACCCATTATGCTTATTGGATAGTCTTCTTCCAAACCATAGGCTGGTGCCGAACGGTAGGGAAGGAAGAAAACCATTTGGCCTAAAGGGGTGTGCAGAAGGTAATGACTAAAGACATATGAAGGGATTTGGAGAGGTGGCAAAGAATTACACGGTTACAGTTGTGAATCTGGATAATGGAAGAGGCATTACTAGGAATACCAGAATACCCCTACGAAACATTTCAATGTTTCAGTTTCACTGTATACTGTTAAACGAAAACTGATTTCCCAGTTAGACACTTGCTCCAGGGTATGTATTTACCAAGTATGATTCTCACATCTGTATAGTTTTACAGATGATGAGTGGGAGCAAGTTATTGGGAATTAGGTGATCATCCTCATTATATCGGGATTCGTTGTAATCGTTGATATTTGAGGAAATCACCTGGGCTGTTTGCCGGTCGGCAAATGTTTGGTTTTGAATATCCGCTGTTATGCACCAATTTCAAATTGATATATCTGTACGTCTATTTTCATAGAGTGAGATATACCTTTTTGAAATTATGTCTACGACATTTACCTATATCAGTGGATGGTTAGGTAAGGAGCATTAAGCAGCGGTGTAATTCTTCTTGACCATAAGTACAGTTTTCAACCTACGACACACAGTGAATGAGTTATCAGACTCAAGGGACTTATACAGAGTATTGTACGTCCAGGGTCCATCAGGATAAAGGGGTTGGTCCTCGTACTATATTCGGTTTACTTTTGACTTCTCTAGTTTTTAGACAAGTGTTTCGTGGAAACACAGGGTCCGAATTTTGAGAAGTTATAGGTATTTGAATAGAGTAGAGAACCAGGTATAGCAAGTATCGGGATTCTTCAAAGAGATCGAAGATGTAGATACTTGTGTATGGTATTCAGTTGATAGTAATGATAAAGAGATCTTGCTTCTCTTTCAGGTTACTCATAATTGGAAGCATTCCTAAGTTGAGTAACGCTGATCGGGCTCCTTCCATTTAGTTGACATGCACTGGAGATAGCTGCATGATTTGAATCTGGTTCAATTAAATCAGTGTCTCTGGTCCTATATGGGATATAGAACAGTTCGTATCTTAACGTTGTTAAGGTACGGGGAGTTGTCCAGCTTATGATTAAAACTAGACTCTGGATAACTCAAGGCACGTTTCTGTAACGGCTGTTTGTGGGTTGACCCAGGCTATGACGAGGGTTGACTTTCTACCATCTGGATGAACAATAGCAATATTGTTCTAGACTCGCCACAGTTTTATTAAAAATGGATTTTTTCAGAAAACAGTAGTGGGAGTATGGTAGAACTGGAAGTGATTCCAGAACCACAAACGATTACTGAAGATTTGATAAGGAACCTAAAGATTCAATCTGGATTGACATTCCATTGGCCACTCCGCAGATGAGGTAGGTAACTTCAGGCACCCGAGAGGTACTACGGTAGCCTCAAGGACGGTGACAGGGAAGTTCTTGTTTACCCACAATTACCATTGCTGTTGTTCCAGGCTGCGAGACCCGGCGGGAGGATGAGTATAGCGTCGTTCTGAACTCGCTTCAGAAGTGTACGTGTATATGACTCTGCCAGAAGGTTGTCGTAGTCAGTGGGAGCAGCGGAAGCATTGGTGGACAGGTAGCTTATGTCTATTTATAAACTAAAGCAGATGTGGCGGAGATAGATCATCTATTTCTGACGTGACAGTCATAGGTTTGACTTCATCAGAATAGGGGATGGATCTGTTGAGAAGGTAGTAGGGTGTAATGTCATGGTTTTTGGATGACATACACGGAATAGGAAAAGAAACTCCTATACTACAATCGGTTACACTTTGGTCGTCACACAGTGGTTTCTCCACATGGGACTTGGACATTTTATCAGACATACTGGTTACTAGATCTATGGTCTTAGATCTAGATTTGGGTGGTTTCCCAATCTGGGTACTTAGACAGCATTCTAAGAGTATTTAGAATGGACGACTCCTGGCACGGTAGTGTACCTGCAGGTGATGGAGTCACCCTCTCTAAAGGTGTCTTACAGACTAAAGTAGAGAGGGATGTGCATGATTGGCAGATCACTTGCTCAGGCAATTGAGTCAATTATGAGATGTCAAGTACCACACCAGATGTTGTTCTTGCACTAGATGCAATAAGTTGACATTGATCCAATCCTGGAGAAACAGTCGGAAGTAGTTTTAGAACATAAGTGGATGTTCTAGGGATATGATAACGACAGCCTCATTCGGGAGACAGTTATCATTCCAGGCTTCCAAGGTGACATGGACGACAAGGAGGTTGTCAGAGTTATAGTTTTTCCTTCTGATGAGGGGCAGTATTTTGGACAGGTGGTCCAAGGCAATACTGAGGGTGGCATGGCGCAGGATACTGATTAAGTTCAGTTGACGATACAGTCTAAGAAGTTTGGATTTGGAGTTCATTTATGAGCTATGTTCCATCAGACATCCAGACACATTCTAAGACAGGTATTGCTCATTTCGGGAGATGGGTTTCTCTGCGAACTTAAGATATAGAGAGACATAGAAAGAGACATCAAAGCGGATCCACTCACTAAGGCTGTTCCTCGAACGCAATAGTTTCGCAAGCGAGCTTTGTGAGACTGACTAGTAGAGGAGTTGGGTGTTCGGTATCACACGTGCTGTGAGTATGCGACATCGCAATAATTAGCCTTGAGTGCAAGTGGGAGATTGTTGGAGGTAGTGCCCTCAGATTCAATTATTCGATCACAGGCACGTGGTTACAATGATTGATGGAGGACCTATCCCGATAGAACAGTCTTACTCGTGATGATATTATGCTATCCGGTTTACCTTTATCATCGTGTACTGCTTTAAGTGACCTGACAAGTCGCTATTACAAGTTGATAGAGCCCCTAGGATTCTTGCTTGACCACCAGCAGTATGAGGGCGATCATATAAGTGGGAGCTGGGGTCTATAAGCATATCCTTAAATGGTCCCTAGTCGTGTGTGTTTCGAGATAGGGCATCGATACTCCAGAGTAGACTAGTGTGTACATACGAGACCCCGACGAGGGGCGGTGGCCGGTCTCACAAGCCACTGGTGTCAGTTCGTTCACCTAAGATGTATACAGGTGCTCATTGGGTTATGAGTACACCGGACAGGACTCGCCGGGAACATGCCAGTTGGTCATATACCAGACGTCAGATGCCAGTTCCCTGGTGACATGTGTGCAGGTTAGTTCATCGACCTGGGGATCGTCATTTGTCTTGTGTGAGTTCCCATTGTGCTTTGATTACTACCCTACCACGGCTCAAAGGAGTCGTGCAAACAGGTTTTAGTTGGGTACAGTCCCGAGCCACATGGAGGCAGTGAGCGTATCTTCAGGGGTTCGTCTCTCCCGGTGTTGGGGGTGAGGTCGCGCTGTGTCTAGGAGAGCCATTACACGAAGTCCTTGGCCAAGGCAGGAGATTTACTGGTAGGTATTCCAGTAGTATCTCAGGGTGTTCTAGGCTACACTCCGACACGACTTGTACCGCTTTTGGGGGTCTGACTTTTACCAACCCCCCTAGGCCCGCCATGCGATACTCATAGACGAACGGACCGGACTGTACGGATATTGTCACTGACAGGCTCAGTAGGGTTGTCTGGCTGAGTTCGCTCACAGACGTCCCTTTTAGTCAATACCTGGTAGCCCGTTACGTATTGGCTTATACCTCTGACGTGCTAGTGGTTAAATCCACATCCAAGGTGTTGACGAGTCTTTAGAGTCCCCCACATTCAGTTACTCAGCTTTCGGGCAAAAGGTTGTAGAGGTCGTATGGAGATATGGTAAGGTCCGATCAGATACGTGCGGTATTGCACGGATCAGGATCGGACAGTTTGTACTATAGGCCGTATGGTTATATGGCAGGGTTCGATCAGATACGTGCGGTATTGCACGGATCAGGGTCGAACAGATATTACTAGCCGGCTTTGTTTTAAGCCGGATCCTAGTATAGTACAGTGTAGATTTTGTCTCATTGCATTTGTATTTCGGTCGGAATACAAATGCGGGTGTGTATGCACAGTATCGAGGTTTTCCTGTAATTTATTATAGGACCAGTTTTCTGGAGTTGCCAGTTTGCTTTCTGTTTCGGCCGATTTCCTTTGTATCGTTCTTTGGCCGAAGATTGGTGGAGGAGGGCTTATTTGCATTGTTGCAAATAAGCATTTGTGGAGGGGGTCTTTGCATATCCTTGTATCATGATGGTGCACCATTCTTTTGACCTTGACTTCTTCTATCATGATTGCTTGACTTTGTGAGCAATCATGGCTGTAGTAGGTGGGTTTTTGGAGTATGGGTTTGATTTTGTAATCATTGCTTTTAATGATAACCATTCCTCTCTCTCTCTCTTGCATGATATGAGTTTGGCTCCCATTATTTTTGGTCACACTCTCATTCTCTCCTCCTTTTTTGAGCATTGCCGGCCACTCTCTTGATGGGGGCTGTCCAAACATTTTGGTGAGGGGTTTTTGGTTCATTTCATGTTGGAAAATCCTTTTAGCTCCTCCTCCAAAAGCTTGTGTCACTTCCTCCACCAAAAGGCAATTCCACAACCCCAAAATGAGACTTCTTCACTACACATTGTACATCGAATCTTGGGCACGTCGACTAGCCAGCTTCGTGCCCGAGTTGCTTCGGCATTGATGTGGGAGCCCGTAAAAGAAGTAGGCGATGTGGTGCACTTCCGGCGACGAGGTGGAGACCGGAGCTTCTGCAGGAGATCGGGACGACGACGAGAAGACCGGAGGACTTGGATCAGTCGGTATATCTCTCTTCCCATCTTGTAGTTAGTTAGGACTAATTAATGGTTCGATCCGGGTATTAGTGCGCGGCGGTTTGCCAGTTCAAAAAAGTTTAAGTTTATCACCGCTTCCGCATTTGGCCGTCGGATTGACGGCCGGGGCGCTGCCGTGCACTTACACCTCCGTCATTTCAGATAAGTACTAGTTAGTATTCGTGCTACGTTTGTTGACTATGTTAAGGCGTAGTGTGCGGTAGCTGACCAGTATTTATCTACTTATGCATATGATGCAGATTGGATTAGGGTAGTCGTGCGACTTTGTTGACTATGTTAAGGGTCGTGCGGGTGGGTTTAATTCAATCAGGAAATGACGGGTTGAACTTGACTAGCACTTGTGATTTGTTGACTATGTTAAGGTCATATAGCTGCTAGGGGCAAAATATTATCGGGAATTTCAAGTGTTGAAATTTGCAATGAGATTGCATACCTTCTATGAGATAGTTGGATCCCGATACCCACTGCGAGTAAGAGTTACTCCTGGGAGAGTTTTACACATTGCAATTAACTGATCAAGTAGGTGTCTAGAAAGGTGTCAATGGGGTTACGCCTCTGGGAAAACGAGGTTTACATTAATTAGGTTCGTGCGAAAGCACGGGGGACCTCCCTCAAAGTACCGACACTGGCCTGGCTGAAAGATTGGCGAACTTGTAGTGTGTAATTAATCCCGGCTAGTCTTTCCTTTTAGGGTTTGAAGGAAGATTTGATAAAAAAACAGTGGGAGCCATCCTGATTAGATAAGATAATAACCAATCTGATCTTGCACGAGCATACACTAAAGTGTTTTCTTCTCTCTCTCTCCAGGTAGCGACCATGTCATGCCCTAATAAAGATAATAATATGGATGTATTGACCGAACCCGCATGTTATACTGTGCTGGGGAACGTTGGTTCCGTTCTTTCCTATAAGAGTTATAGGACTGAACAGGATATAGGGGAATACCAGGATTCCCATGCCACCCGTATGAAGAAAGTACATGATCATGCATTTTCTTCGGGTGTGTTCGTCACAGAGAACTGTTTCTCCATTTGCTTTACGTCCTGGGTATTAGATACCGGGTCAGGATCCCATATATGTAATCAGTTACATGGGCTTAGGAAAGGTAGAGAACTTGGAGAAGGTGATAAAGACATTAGAGTTGGAAATGGTGCAATTGTTGCAGCTAAGACTGTCGGGGAATATCACCTTGTATTACCAACTGGTAATACATTGGTTCTGAACGAATGCTATTACATGCCGAACCTGATATGCAATATTATATCGGTTTCTTTGTTAAGTAAAGAGGGATATAATTTTGTATTACAGGACAATGTTATGAACATTTTCAGTAACCAAAAGTTGGTTGGATCAGGCACGTTGTGCAATGGCATTTATGTTCTAAATCAATCAACAGTTCTGAGCATAACAAACACACACAAGAGGAAGAGTTCAGAACTGAACGAATCCTTCTTGTGGCATTGTAGACTGGGTCACATCAATGCGACACGACTAGCTAAGTTGCATAAAGATGGATATTTAAATCCGTTTGAATTTTCATCTTATGACACTTGCCACTCATGTCTCAAAGGCAAGATGACCAAAACTCCGTTTACGGGACACGGAGAAAGAGTTACCGAACTCTTGGGACTGATACATAGTGATGTATGCGGTCCCATGTCTACACATGCCAGGGATAGTTCTTCGTACTTCATTACATTCACTGACGATCTCTCTAGATTCGGATATGTGTTCCTGATGAAACACAAATCAGAAGCTTTTGATAAAATTAGGGAATATAAACAAGAAGTTGAGAACCAAACCGGAAAATGTATTAAAATCCTACGATCTAATCGAGGAGGTGAATACTTGAGCAATGAATTCCTGGACTTCCTAAAAGAGAATGGGATTCTCTCTCAGCTGACTCCTCCATATACACCACAGCACAACGGTGTATCAGAACGGAGGAACCGCACCCTATTAGATATGGTGCGCTCTATGATGAGCAAAGCTGAGTTACCTATTTCCTTCTGGGGATATGCGCTGGAAACAGCAACATACCTATTGAATGAAGTTCCATCTAAATCTATACCTACCACACCATATGAGATATGGAGTGGGAAGAGACCATATTTTAAACGAGTTAAGACATGGCGTTGTCCGGCCTATGTCAAAAGGCAAAATTCAGACAAACTCGAGGCACGGTCAGTTCTTTGCAAGTTTGTGGGATATCCTAAGAATTCCCAAGGATATTTTTTCTACCATGCTGAAGAACAAAATGTGTTTGTTTCTAAATATGCCACCTTTTTAGAAAACGAATTCCTTGAAAAAGAAATTAGTGGCAAAGTGGTAGAGCTGGAAGAAGTTCCAGATACACAAACCGTAACTGAAGATTTAGTGGAACCAGAAGATTCAGTAGCTCCCGATGAACCTCAACCTCTCCGCCGATCTAGTAGGGTTCCTCGCCCTCCTGAGAGATACTATGGTTTTCTCATGGATGGTGGGAGCAAGGATTGCATCATGGAGGATGGTGACCCAACTAGCTTCGAGCAGGCCATCACGAGTAGAGACTCAGTGAAATGGCTGGATGCTATGCGGTCCGAGATGGAATCCATGTACACCAACAAAGTATGGACTTTGGACGTTGCTCCTGAAGGGGTAAAACCCATTGGGAGCAAGTGGATCTTCAAGAAGAAACTTGGTGTAGATGGGAAAGTGGAGACTTTCAAAGTTAGACTTGTTGCAAAGGGTTTTCGTCAAAGACCAGGTGTGGACTATGACGAAACCTTTTCTCCAGTGGCTATGCTTAAATCCATCCGGATCATGCTTGCCATCGCTGCATATCATGATTACGAAATCTGGCAAATGGATGTTAAGACCGCCTTTCTAAATGGTGATTTAGAAGAGTGCGTGTACATGACTCAGCCAGAGGGCTTCGTAGATAGTGGGAGCAGCGGGAAGGTGTGCAAGCTGCTTAAATCCATTTATGGATTAAAGCAAGCATCACGGAGTTGGAACATCTGCTTTGACGTCGTTATCAAAGAGTTTGATTTCATCAAAAACCCAGATGAACCTTGTATCTACAAGAAGGTGGCAGAGAGTAAGGTTGTCTTCCTCGTATTGTACGTGGACGACATACTCTTGATAGGAAATGATATTCCTATGCTGCAATCGGTCAAGCTCTTCTTATCATAAAGATTCTCAATGAAAGATCTTGGTGATGCCTCCTGCATATTGGAAATCAGGATCTATAGAGATAGATCCAAACGGATATTGGGATTGTCCTAATCCAGGTACAATGACACCGTACTAAAGAGGTTTAGTATGGAAGAATCCAAGCGTGGGAACTTGCCCACGATCTCTGGAGTCACTCTCTCCAAAGAGATGTCTCCCAAGATTGATTTGGAGAGAGCTCGCATGCAAGGGATACCCTATGCTTCGGCTGTAGGATCTATCATGTATGCGATGCTATGTACCAGACCCGATGTAGCATACTCACTGAGTGTAGTGAGCAGGTATCAAGCTGATTCTGGAGAGAGTCACTGGACAGCTGTGAAGAGCATTCTCAAGTACTTACGAAGGACTAAAGAGATGCTCTTGGTGTATGGTAATGGAGAACTCCAAGTGGAGTCCTTTACCGATTCGAGCTTCCAGAGTGATAAGGACGACTCTAAGTCGCAGTCGGGATTTGTCTTTACCCTTTACGGAGGGGCGGTTAGCTGGAAGAGTTCCAAGCAGGAAACCGTGGCAGACTCGACGATGGAGGCTGAATACATCGCTGCCAACGATGCTGCCAAAGAAATTGTCTGGATCAAGAAGTTCATTAATGAACTTGGTGTGGTTCCATCCATTGAGCATCCAATACCTTTGTATTGCGATAACAATGGAGTGGTGGCTTTGGCCAAGGAACACAGGTCCCATCAGCGATCCAGGCATATTCTGAGGCGGTATCACCTGATCTGGGAGATAGTTGATCGCCGGGAGATCAAGGTTAGGAGGGTTGACACGAAGAACAACACGGCGGATCCACTCACGAAGGCCATTCCCCAGATACAGTTTGAGAGACTCTTTGGGATGCTCGGTATGCGATACTACAGCAGCTGGCCCTAGTGCAAGTGGGAGATTATTAGTTGTATGTATGCCGTAGAGGCCAGTATTGTACAGATGATGTATATTATATTAGATGCTTGGACATATATAGAGATGACTTTCTTGCTCGATATGATAGTATGCTATCTGGTTACTCTTTATCTTAACATGTACACTTGTCTCTTTAAACTGTCTTATAGTTACATGTTGGTAAAGCCCTTAGGATGTGTACTTGATTACCTGGACTATGATGCAGATCATACTAGTGGGGACATGGTAGTCCATAGGTACATCCTTCAAGGTCCCTAGTCGTGGGTGTATCGAGACGGGGCATCGATATACCAGTGTAGACTAGCGTATACGCTTCTCGACCCATGAGATGGGCGATGGATGATCCTATATCCATTGGTGTTTGACATCAGATATGGTGTACGGGTGATCAGTGGAGACTGGGTACACTGGACGGACTCGTCAAGAACTCCCAGATGGTATTATACCTCATGTCAGATGGCAGTTCTCAGGTGACACTTGTACAGGTTAGTCTGTAGACCCGAGATCGTCATAGAGTCTTGTGTGATTCCCACTGTGCTTTGATCTCCACCTTACCACGTCCATGAGGGCGTGCAAAACGGTGGTCTTTGGGTACAGTCCCGAGTCACATGGAGGCAATGAGCGATAGGAGGGGTTTCGTCTCTCCCGGTATTGGGGGTTGATGTTGCGCTGTGCTCGATTGGCCGTAACAGGGAAGTCCCTGGCCAGGGCTGATCAGAGATTTGCTGGTAAGTGTTACCAGTAGTTTCTCGACCCGTTATGAGCCTCACATCGGCACGACTTATCGGTTATTGGGGTCTGACGTTTACCAACCCTAGACTTGATATGCGACATATCAGACGAACAGACCGGACTGTACGGTAAGTGTTACTGGTTGGATTCACAGGAGTGTGAGCGGGCTAGCTCGTCGATCTTCTGATCGCTCAATACCCGGATGGCCGTTACGTTTAGCAGACCGCTTGCGGCTTGTGGGTGCTTGATATGATCATCATCTGCTACCGGCGTATTGACGAGTCTTTAGAGTCCTACACAGAGGTTTCCTGGCTCAAGCGAAACGAAATAGGAGCGCATATGAGATATGTGAAGAACCAAGAATAATGCGTGTATGTGATACCGTATTCCATTCTCGCGATGAATGTATCGATTGGTTATATTCGATATAACCTAGTTATCGAATCATTGATTCGATAAATCGATACATTGTATACTAGTCGGTTATATGCGATATGACCGGATCGTTAAATCAAGTGTTGATTTAATGATTTAATGTATAATTATATATTTGATATATTACTTTGCATTAACTAGTATTGGTTCACTTTAAATGGATTTTCTCACTTGATGTACAAGTTGTATATGTGATATACTTTTGTGCACATCTTTGTATCATGTTTGATGATGCTTGCTTATTTGGTTAAGTGTAAAGAATTAAACCTAGGTTAAGAAAGTGATTAGGGTTTTAATTATCCATTCTTTTATTTATTGATTTTGGAAAAAGAATGGGATAAGAATACAAAATGGTTGCTTTCATTCTTGAACCTTTGTGAAGCTTATTGAAGCTTTGACCAAAGTGACCAATTTGTCTTCATGCTTAACCATAACCACTCTTCTAACCTTGGTCAATTCTCTACACCTAACCATGGTTCCCATTATGATAAGTATTCATTTCTTTTTCATTTTTGATTAACTTATCATAATATTTCCTTCTTCTTGATCTTCTTCTTCAAGAAAGAAAGCTTGATGCCATCAATGGCAACTTGAGTTCTAAAGTGAGAAATCCAATTCTAAAGTGAACCCACCTCCTATTTCTTCACCCTCTACCTCTTGCCAAGTTGTTTTGGGTGTTTTCTTCATAAGTTTCACAAATTTGTGAAGTCGGAGCTTGAACTTGTGATGCCTCGACGTAGATCATCTTCGGCACGAAGCCGACGACCTAGTCCGCCTATTTCTCCGATGAAGCCGACGATTGAGTTCGGGATTCAAGATGGACAGTGAGAGGACGCCTACGTGGAGCCAAGGAAGTGGAGAACTGGATCTTCAAAGGTTGTAGCCTCTCTCCTTTAGTTAAGTTGTTAACTAGATTCGTATTTCGCCTAAACTTCTAGTCAATGATCCGTATTAGGGTTTCTCGGCACCCGTAAAATTTGAAATTGGCATGGTTGATGCCCTGTGAGACCTCTTGAGAGTGCCTAGGAACCCTACAGGATGGGGTTCGTCGGGTACTACTGAATCCTCTGGTTCTACCAAGTCTTCTATTATAGTTTGTGTCACTGGAACCTCTTCAAGTTCTATCTCAATGCCACTAATCTGTTTCATAAGAAAACCTTTTTCTAATAAAGTGGCATGTCGAGAAACAAACACCTTTTGTTCCTCAGGGTGGTAGAAGATATACCCTTGTGAATTTTTAGGATATCCTATAAACTTACATAAGACAGATCTTGCCTCGAGTTTGTCCGGATTTTGTCTTTTGACATAGGCCGGACAACCCCATTTCTTGATGTAATTAAGATGTGGTCTCTTCCCTTTCCATATCTCATATGGAGTGGTAGGCACATATTTGGTAGGAACTCTATTCAATAGGTCTATGGCTGTCTCAAGCGCATATCCCAAGAAGGAAATAGGTAACTCAGCTGTACTCATCATTGAGCGCACCATATCTAATAGGGTGCGATTCCTCCGTTCCGATACACCGTTGTGCTGTGGTGTATATGGAGGAGTTAGCTGAGAGAGAATCCCATTCTCTTTTAGGAAGTCCAGGAATTCATTGCTCAAGTATTCTCCTCCTCGATCAGATCGAAGAATTTTAATACTTTTCCCAGTTTGGTTCTTGACTTCTTGTTTATATTCTCTAAATTTCTCAAAAGTTTCTGATTTGTGTTTCATCAGGAACACATATCCGAATCTAGAGAGATCGTCAGTGAATGTAATGAAGTACGAAGAACCATCCCTGGCATGTGTAGACATGGGACCACATACATCACTATGTATCAGTCCCAAGAGTTCGGTAACTCTTTCTCCGTGTCCCGTAAACAGAGTTTTGGTCATCTTGCCTTTGAGACATGACTGGCAGGTGTCATAAGATGAAAATTCGAACGGTTTCAAGTATCCATCCTTATGCAACTTAGCTAGCCGTATCGCATTTATATGACCGAGTCTACAATGCCACAAGAAGGATTCGTTCAGTTCTGAACTTTTCCTCTTGTGTGGGTTTGTTATGCTCAGAGCTGTTGATTGATTTAGAACATAAATGCCATTGCACAACGTGCCTAATCCAACCAACTTTTGGTTAAGGAAAATGTTCATAACATTATCCTGTAATACAAAATTATATCCCTCTTTACTTAGTAAAGAAACCGATATAATGTTGCATATCAGGTTCGGCATGTAATAGCATTCGTTCAGAACCAATGTATTACTAGTTGGCAATACAAGGTGATATTCCCCGACGTTTTAGCTGCAACAATTGCACCATTTCCAACCCTTATGTCTTTATCACCTTCTCCAAGTTCTCTACCTTTTCTAAGCCCATGTAACTGATTACATATATGGGATCCTGACCCGATATCTAATACCCAGGACGTAGAGCAAATGGAGAAACAGTTCTCCGTAATGAACACACCCGAAGAAAATGCATCAACATGTACTTTCTTCACACGGGTGGCATGGGAATCCAGGTATTCCCCTATATCCTGTTCAGTCCTATAACTCTTATAAGGAAGAACGGAACTAACGTTCCCCAGCACAGTATAACATGCGGGTTCGGTCAATACATCCATATTATTACCTTGATTAAGGCATGAAATGGTCGCTACCTGGAGAGAGAGAGAAGAAAAAACTTTAGCGTATGCTCTTGCAAGATCAGATTGGTTATTATTTTATCTAATCAGGATGGCTCCCACTGTTTTTATCAAATCTTCCTTCAAACCCTAAAAGGAAAGACTTGCCGGGATTAATTACACCCTACAACTTCGCCAATCTTTCAGCCAGGCCAGTGTCGGTACTTTGAGGGAGGTTCCCCGTGCTTTCGCACGGACCTAATTAAAGTAAACCTCGTTTTTCCAGAAGCGTAACCCCGTTGACACCTTTCTAGAAACCTACTTGATCAGCTAATTGTCCTGTGTAAAACTTTCCCAGGAGTAACAATTACCCGCAGTGGGTATCGGGATCCAACTATCTTATAGAAGATATGCAATCTCATTGCAAATTTTAACACTTAAAATTCCCGATAATATTTTGCCCCAAGCGTGCTATGACCTTGACGCATGCCAAACAACCCATAGTCTGCTAGTCAAGTTCAACCCGTACAATTCGTGATTGAATTAAACCCACCCGTACGACCCTTGACGCATGCCAAACAACGCCGTACGAATAACCTAATCCAATCGTATCTCATGCTACAGATAAGTAATAATCAGCTACCGTAAACAACGCCTTGACGCATGCCAAACTACCGCAGCACGAATACTAAATATTACTTATCTGAATTGACGGAGGGCTACGCAGGTTTTTCAGAAAAACCATGTGCGTAAAGAACTTGATATCGCCGTAGAATCAAGTGAATTTTGAAATGGAGTGATTTTGAGGATTTCATTAGTTTTGCTAAAGAGGTCACTCCCGGTGAAGGGATCTCGGCTCTTTCCTCATCGAATAAGGTGCAGGACATATCATATATATCACTATGCAAAGCAAAACTCCAAAAGCAGTAAAAAGTCAAACCGAATGTTGTAGCATCTGCCAGTTTTGCTAAAGAGGTCACTCCCGGTGAAGGGATCTCGGATCTTTCCCCATCGAATAAGGTGCAGGGTATATCATATATACCGCTATGCAAAGCAAAACTGTAGCTACCCTTTTATTTGAAAATTTGATTCTACAACATCTTTTAGGTTTCTTTTCTTTCATTAATCACATTAATGAAGTCCCATCATTTAAGTTACCTAAACATCACAGATAAATACGACGTACACTTATGCCATCCGCATTCGCCTCGATGTCCCTTCGTGCTCCGTTAGGTTAGGTAACTAACGGCAGAGCGGGGCAGGGCTAGCGCAGGTGTAAAACATAAGTAACGCCTATATAATATATCATATATACTATATACAGTATTTATCACAGAACCTCAAATGATCACATCACATATATCGCAGCAGAAGAAACATATGAAACATTGGATATACTAGGACGTCCGTGTTTTATTTTGAGCCTCTATAAAACAGGGATTCCACGGTCGCGACGAATAGCCAAACCCACACCCCTAGACCCCTACGAGAGTGGCAAGCAACCCTACCAATTCTAGGGTTAGGAGACCCGGACTCGACTCCTCGAGTTGGTCTCCCACTGGACCCTAGAACCCGGTTACTTGTGCTCCCCTCCTTGGGTCTATCCTAGTGCGGAAAAGTAAATAATATACAAATGGTGACATCGACCTCATCCCGGAAGTGCCCCAATAAAAGAATATTACATACATTTAAATTTACATGAATGAAAATAAAAACTCTCATCTCACATAAAACCCCCGGCTATTCAGAACACGACGATCCAATATAACATATCCAGCAACACAGAACATCACATGTCATCAACGTAAGTAAATATGCTCATCCCAATTGTCGTTGACATATAGCAACGAAACCGGCGATATCACATATTACACTTACGGTCACAGAAAAGAAAGTGTAAAACTACAACATTTGGAATCCACAATCTCTTTAGACATCGTAAATCCGAAATATCACATATTCCGCATTTCATGCCTAACTTTGTGAATTCCATATATTGTATCACATTCCAGATAAATAGACAGTATTAAACTTTTCGATTGAATAATCAAATACCCAAGATTTCCAAAATAGCTCAACACTTGAGCGGAGTTCAAAATTCCAGAATACGTCACAGTAGCAACGGTCCAGCCGCAGAAGGGTCAAGCCAACGCCTCACATGTGGCACGCCGTACTGCCCCAAACCCTAAGGTTCAAAGGGCAGTTCAAGACGGTCACATAATCGAGTTAAGGTTTGTTGTCTTCTAGAGAGTCCGTCACATTTCTTGCACGTTTTTCCGAAAGATTTAAACCCGAGAAAAATTCAACACTTGAATGTTTTTCGTGCCGGGAAAAATTGAGTTAATGATATCCGTTCGAACATTTTAGTACTTTCTAAATTATCCGGAATAACAGAACAAAATTAAATTCTCCGATCGAATCGACGATTTCAAAATAAACCCCAAAAATACTCAACACTTGAGACAGATTAAAAATACCCAGAAAGATGCAGGAATGATATTGAATATTACTGCAAAAAGCTCTGTCTCCAATTCAATATATCTGTCGCGGAACCGCCGCAGGAAGTGGGGTGGGACCGCGGTTCCGCGGCGATAGTACGGAATTAGTCTCTCGAACTTTCTGGTAATTCTTATAATTACCTGCTGATATTTTTGGATATTTTTAATTTATAAAAATTCCAGATTTTAAAAATTGTCCAGAGAGGGGGTTATCATGACGTATTCGGGTTCGATCGGGGTTTTAACTTCGTTAACACATCGCCTAATACTCTAGCTAGGCTCTGATACCACTGTAGGGTTGCTAGGCACACTAACAAGGCTCTACAAGGTATCGACCATGCCAAAATTAAATTTTTATGTGCCGAATAACTCAAAGCAAGATCGTATACTAGAGTTTAGGCGAAGAAAAAAGCAAGTAAACAACTTTACTCTAAAGGGATATGAAATACAACCTTTGTAGATCGATCCTCCACTTCTTTATCTCCTTGATGAAGTCCCTTCGCTGCGATCGTGGTTCTCCCGGACCCTTGCATGGCTTCACGAGGCGAAAGGTAAGACCATGCTTGAAGTCTCCGAGGCCGAAGATGATCTACGTTGAGGGAATTCCGACTCAAGCTTCTACTTCACTAACTTAAGAATTAGTGAAGCAAACACCCTATAATAAAGTGCTAATCTAGTAGAGGATGGAGAAATAGGAAGTGGGTTCTCTTTAGAATTTTATTTCTCACAATCTTTCTCACTTTTTCAAAACCCTAGCAAGCTTTTTATTTTGCTCAAGAAGAAGATGAACAAAAGAAAATGAAGAGGATAATGATCAAGTGTCTTGGCTAACCATGGTGAGTGAGTATCATATACTAACTCTTGTAGAGCCATAACCATAGTTAATCTAAATGGTTAGGTTAATAAAAATCTAAGGTGAAGATAAAGGTAGTGGACTTTGTCAAAGCAAAGTAAGCTTCTACAAGCTTCATGCCCTTTTCTAAAATTCCACCAATTTTGTAATTACCTTAAATAATTATTAACCACCATCTAATATAGTATGGTGTATGTCCTACACACCCATGTTTAGTGTATCATCAACCATGATACAAAAGAAAACACTTTTAATATATATATATATCATATATATATATACATTCAAGTGTGCACATGTGAGAAAAACGCTAAAGTGAACATGTGTTAGTAAATGTAAATTAGTATATCTAATATACAATTATACACTTAATTATTAAATCAACACTTGACTTAATAATCCGGTCATATAACATATAACCGGCTAACATCCATTGTATCGACTTATCGAATCAACACTTGATTCGATAACCCGGCTATATTATATATAACCGCCCGATACAAAAAGTCGCGAGAATAGAATATGGTATCACATACATGCATTATTCTCGGTCTCGCACATATCACATATGTGCTCCTATTTCGTTTTGCCTGAGCCAGTAAAACCTCTATATAGGACTCTAAAGACTCGTCAATACGCCGACAGTAGGTGATGATCACATCAAGCACCCACAAGCCGTCAGCGTTACTAGCTGGACGTAATGGCTACCCGGGTATTGAGCGATCAGAAGATCAGCAAGCAAGCCCGCTCCAACTCCTGTAAAAGCCTGCCGGCAATCCTTCCCGTACAGTCCGGTCTCCTCATCTGATATGTCGCATATCAAGTCTAGGGGTGGTAACCGTCAGACCCCAATAACCGATAAGTCGTGCCGATGTGAGGCTCATAACGGGTCGACAAACTACTGGTAACAGTTACCAGTAAATCTCTAATCAGCCCTGGCCAGCGACTTCCCTGCTACGGCCAATCGAGCACAGCGCAACATCAACCCCCAATACCGGGAGAGACGAAACCCTTCCTATCGCTCATTGCCTCCATGTGACTCGGGACTGTACCCAAAAACCACCGTTTTGCACGCCCTCATGGACGTGGTAAGGTGGAAATCAAAGCACAGTGGGAATCACACAAGACTCTATGACGATCTCGGGTCTACAGACTAACCTGCACAAGTGTCACCACAGAACTGCCATCTGACGTGAGGTATAATACCATCAGGGAGTTCTCGGCGAGTCCGTCCAGTGTACCTAGTCTCCACTGAGCACCCGTATACCATCTCTGATGTCAAACACCAATGGATATGGGATCATCCATTGCCCATCTCATGGGTCGAGATGTGTATACGCTAGTCTACACTGGTATATCGATGCCCCGTCTTGATACACCCACGACTAGGGACCTTGAAGGATGTACTTATGGACTACCATGTCCCCACTAGTATGATCCGCATCATAGTCCAGGTAGTCAAGTACACATCCTAAGGGCTTTACCAACATGTAACGACAAGACAGTATAAAAAGACAAGCGTACATGTTAAGATAAAGAGCAACCAGATAGCATACTATCATATCGAGCAAGAAAGTCCTCTCTACATATGTCCAAGCATCCAATATAATATACATCATCTGTACAATACTGGCCTCTAGGGCATACATACAACTAACATGTCTGCATGAAGTAAATATGATGAAGTATCCAATGAATATCAATACACATAAATTAGCGTCCCATACCACTAATATTGGTGTAAGGGTATACATAATAGTGCCCTCATGCCCTGTTATATATACAAATGAAGTATGATCAATGAAATCAAGGTCTGTATGTGATCAATGTCTGTATATATGTGGATCCCGTCCACCTGTCACCCAATGACAACAAGCATCATGCATGTAAATATCGTAAAGCATATGCATGGAAATATGAGGATGTAATCAATCATAGAACCTGAGTGCCTAGCATCGACACTCGAAAACATCATGAAACCTGTGCCCAGCATCGGCACGTAAATCCTCGTCTATCAGGCACTGTCACCAAGACTGGCCCTGATAGGTACGTATCATACGCTATCTCGAAAACCCGAGTGCCCAGTTTCGACCCTCGAATTTCGACGTATCCATACGTACATACTCCGGTCGGTAGCCCCACGATAACTGCCGAGTCCAAATACTATCACCGGTAGGTAGTGCTCCCCTGTCAGGCTCACCGTCTAACATATACGAGTCTTCTTGCCCCGGGGTAGCTTACCGGGTCCACCATGTACCCGCAGACAGTGCCTACCGCTCCTCGAATCGGGTTTCATATGCCACTCTCAGAACCGAGAAAACACATGGTGGACGCACTGAAATATCATATCAAGGGAAACCGGGTTTTAAAGACAATACATATTCTCAGTTGGAATAGCCACAGTTCCCAAATCCAGAAATATCATAGAAACAATATATCTCAATACGTATAATCAGAAAAAATGATGTATGCGACATATAAAAGAATGTACGCATATCGATGTATCATGCAGCAAGGAATCGTGATATGCACATATTGGGGAAAGCCGCTCTTTTAAAATGAATCAGTTTTAAAGAGTATCTTGCGGTTCCCAATCTAGAAATATTATCTATGTATGTGCAAACAAGTATGTGTACAAGTATGAGTATACAGTAAGTATGTGCACAAATATAAGTGTACAATGAGTATGTGTACAAGTATGTCATGCAAGGATCGTATCCTGAATGCAACAGTACTACAGTGTAGTGACATGGCAATTATTGATGATGAAGTGTGTGAGCCGGCAAATAAGTGTACGTGGAACATACGCATCATCGATAATGGTGCTAGTGTCCTAGCAACATGATAGTAATATAGCAATAAACATATGCAAGCAATGTGAACAGCATGAATATGCGGAAATCAAATAATCAAGACCAATATGTATATGTCATGCAGTTATGCCATTTGAAATAAAACGAATCAGGGTTTTTAGTAAAATAAGGGCTACAGTGTTTTTAAGAAAGATCCGTCTTTTAAAAATACCCGTAGAATCCCTTTATTTGTCTTTAAGATAATCCTGATTCGTAGTTTTTGAAATAGGTATGACTCGGGTCTAGTCTAACATCTACTATGCAATTACAGATCTAAGTATCAAATCCATCGGGAGGGGTATGGAAACCACCTAAATCTGAGTCGATATGTATATATAGTAGTCGGTGATCCCGCTTCAGTAGTATCGTGTACGATACAGTATATCATATGACATCCTCAAGTCATGAGTGCGGATCTATCATCAATATAAAGCTCGTACGGTAAATCTTCGTACGACATCCCAATATCTCGGTACGGGTCAATATCACATTCCTCTCATCAGATATCAGGTATCAATATCATCATAACACAAAATCTGGGGGTACTGATCTAAGTCCAGTACAAATCGATACCATCTATATACTGCGTGTGCAAGCACACGTCCAAAGGCCCGCTAGAGATCATGTACCGTATCCCAAATACGAATCACATCAAATCACCGATCACACGGCACAAAGCCCAACATCATCGACTCATCTCCAAAGTCATCCAATATCATCAAACACAGTGCAAGTATAATGAATATGCAAGGGTGTGCGTGTAGGTGTAAATCTATTCTAGGGTTCGCGACTATGAACTACACTAGTTACTTCTAACCCTACACCATCCATAATACACCTAACACAAAATCCATGACACACTATAACTATCATATATAATATATCAACTACGGACTGCGGGGGTGTTATACGCCATCCACCCGACTTCCTCCTGTAGATATAATCTACTCACCTTGCGTCTTTATCTGTCGATGTCGCCACGCGCTTCCTTGTCATCCCGAAGTCTTCATGGATACCTACATATCAAAGTATCGAATATGCGCGTTAAAACCAATCAAAGCTAAAACGGCACGCGAAACCCAAAACGATACGATAAGGGGCCTATAGGTTTGAACCTATGGGCACGCCTTCAAAACCATCAATCAATCCTCGATATCGTCGTATAAACGCCAAGTATTCGAGGTAAAACGCAATACATAAATTCAGAATTAAAAATACGGAATACGGAAACACGAATCCAAAACAGCAACTATGGAATTAGGCTCCAGATTTCACTCTAGGTCAAATTAGACAAATCTATACATGCCATGTATGGTTACTAGGCATACTAAGGAGGCTCTATAAGGCATCGACCATGCCGGAATAAAAAATTTTAGGTGCCAAACAACCCTAAGCAAGATCGTTAACTAGAGTTTAGGCAAACTCTATGTAAGTAAATCACATTTACACTAAGGGAAGGGACTACAACCTTTGTAGATCCGGTCCTCCACTTCCAAAGCTCCGTGACGACGTCCCTTCGCTACGATCAACCAACTCCCGGACTCTCGGACGGCTTCATGAGGAAATTGCAACGGGATCGCATGAAGTCTTCGGTGCCGAAGATGATCTACGTCGAGGGAATACGGACTCAAGCTTCTTCCTCACTAACCATAGAATTAGTGAAGCAAACACCCAAAACTAAAGTGCTAGTCTAGTAGAGGATGGTGAAATAGGAAGTGGGTACTCTTAAGATTTTTATTTCTTACTTGGATTTATCACTTGATAATTTTCTAGCAAGCTTTTCTATTTCTTCATGAAGAAGAAGAAGAAGAAAGAAAAGAATCAATCCTCAAAATAGAAAATCAAGTGATGTTTATCATATTGCAACCATGGGTGAGTTAACACATGTAGAGAATAAACTAGGGTTTAGGGTGATGGTTAGGTTAAGGATAAAACAAAATGGCAAGACTTTTTCAAAGATGCTAGCATGCTTCATGAAGCTTCTAGCAAAGAAACAAAGAGCCACCATTTAGTTTTTCCAAAATAAATAAAATACATAAAACCCTAACCATTAACCTAATCAAGGGGTAAGTGATACACACACCCAAGTTTGCATGTATCATCAAACATGATACAAACTTGTGCACAAAAATATATCACATATACAACCTGTGCACATCAAGTAAGAAAATCAATCTAAAGTGAACCAATACTAGTTAATGTAAAGTAATATATCAAATATATAATTATACATTAAATCATTAAATCAACACTTGATTTAACGATCCGGTCATATCGCATATAACCGACTAATATCGAATGTATCGACTTATCGAATCAATCCTTGATTTGATAACTAGGTTATATCGCATACAACCAATCGATACAATCATCGCGAGAATAGAATACGGTATCACATACTCGTATAATTCTCGGTCCTGCACATATCACATATGCGCTCCTATCTCGTTTTTCCTAAGCCAGTACAACCTCTATGTAGGACTCTAAAGACTCGTCAATACGCCGGGAGTAGGTGATGATCATATCAAGCACCCACAAGCCGTCAGCGGTACTAGCTGGACGTAACGGCTACCTAGGTATTGAGCGATCAGAAGATCAGCAAGCAAGCACACTCCAACTCCTGCAAAAGCCTGACAGTGACACTACCGTACAGTCCGGTCTCCTCGTCTGATATGTCGCATATCAAGTCTACGGGTGGTAAACGTCAGACCCCAATAACCGATAAGTCGTGCCGATGTGAGGCTCATAACGGGTCGAGAAACTACTGGTAACACTTACCAGTATGTCTCTAAACCAGCCCTGGCCAGGGACATCCCTGTTATAGCCAATCGAGCATAGCGCAACATCAACCCCCAATATCGGGAGAGATGAAACCCCTCCTATCGCTCATTGCCTCCATGTGACTCGGGACTGTACCCAAAAACCACCGTTTTTCACTCCCTCTTGGATGTGGTAAGGTGGAAATCAAAGCACAGTGGGAATCACACAAGACTCTATGACGATCTCGGGTCTACAGACTAACCTGTACCAGTGTCACCAGAGAACTGCCATCTGACGTAAGGTATAATACCATCTGGGAGTTCTCGGCGAGTCCGTCCAGTATACCCAGTCTCTACTGAGCACCCGTATATCATCTCTGATGTCAAACACCATTGGATATGGGATCATCCATCGCCCATCTGTATGGGTCGAGAAGGCAAACGCTAGTCTACTCTGGTATATCGATGCCCCGTCTTGATACACCCACGACTAGGGACCTTGAAGGATGTACTTATAGACTACCATGTCCCCACTAGTATGATCCTCATCATAGTCCAGGCAGTCAAGTACACATCCTAAGGGCTTTACCAACATGTAACAGAGAGACAATCAGTATACACGTTAAGGTAAAGAGTAACCAGATAACATACTATCATGTCGAGCAAGAAAGTCCTCCCTATATATGTCCAAGCATCCACTACAATACACATCATATGTATAGTAATGGCCTCTAGGGCATACATATAACTAACATGCCAGGGGTCTAATCTATACATGTAGGAGCTCTGGAACAAAAACGAGACATTTTGGTGCTGGTAGGGCCGCAAATTGCGGCTAATAGGAATATATTTGCGGCCGGGTTATTGAGTTAGGGGATGGGGTCTTGGTGATAGAATCCTAGGTGCCTGCACATCTCACTGCCAACTCAAAATTATTTTAGGAGTCTCGGGTTGAAAGCAGATTTCAAAATACGATCACAGATTCACAGTTTTTCCCCGATATCGTCTCATAATTCCGTATTCTGTGTTCTAGTCTCTAGTTTGATCCAAAACAACATCACAACAGGGTTTATAAGGTCACTACAAGCCTCAATTTCACCTTTGATTTCAGATCTCACCTAAACCCTAACTTGAATTCTCCAAAGTCCACAAAACGACACAATATCGATATGAAACTAGCATGGATGCACAAGAGAAATGAAATACTACTCTAGGGTGCATTAATTACATTCTTTGGCAACTCAAGAAAATTCTTGAGTTGCTCAAAGTCCTCAAAATCCTATCTAGCTTGGTCCGATGTGTAGCTAGCGAGCTTGGGAGCAACTTTTGTGAAAAGGGAAAAGGGTTTTGGGTTTGTTTTAATGGTGTTTTGGGGGAATTGAAGGAGGAGGAAGAAGAAGAGGGAGCTGGAGCAGCAGCAGCTCTCATGGAGAAGGAGAGAGAAAGTGAGATGGGAATGATGGGGGTAAGGTTTAAAAGAAAAAGCAAGTTGACCTTTATCTACCCTCTCTCTCTCTCATAATCATCATGCTTCACTTTTCTCTTTTCTTTTCTTTTCTCTCACACAATGGCAAACCATAAAGAACCATACCCCAAAACATGTATCAAATGTAACAAGTGTGGAAAAGTGATATATGCACATTTTTGCACAAAAATGCTAAAAATCCAATTAGCGATTTTAATCGCGATTAACACTAAATTAGCATATAATTAACCATAAAAGCTTAAAGATGACATAATTCCACAAAATACCCTATTTTAGAATTTTCCATAATTTTTCCAAAATTTTTTCCCATTTATTTGTATTTAATAATACCGAAATATTAAAATATTCAATAAAAATAATATTAAATTAAAAAAATTCCCAAAAATAATAAATTTCTTTTTGAAATGTTACAACTAGTTTTTTTTTAAGTTTATGGCTTGAGTTGAATTAGGGTTTGGAAAACCATTATTAGGTTAATTAAGTTATTTTGTTGTCTAGTTATTATACAATCCAAATTTAAGAGGTTACTTTGCTTAGTGGGCACAAATTAGTGTTAATTTAGTGTCTTCATGTATAGTTTGGATTGGAATTGCTCATTTTAAAAAATCAAGAAAGGGTTGTGTATGGAAAATGGGTTTTGAAGTATGGAAATTGGGTTAATTTAATTGTAAGGCTTTCTAATGGTTAACTTGGGTGTTTGTGCGATGTTGTGTGCACTTTATCGCAAATCCGCGATGTTGGCACAAATTTGGAATTTTTTTTGTGCTTACTAGGTTTTAAAAATATTTATAAATTGATGAGTTTAATTTATGAAAGTAATTTGTATGACCTAATTATTTTATTTAGTGAGCATTTTGGCCACAAAAATTGTTGAAATGATTTTATTTGTTAAAATTTCAAGTTTTGAACAAAAAGGGTATCTGTGCTAACTAGGTTTTTGGGAAATAAAACGATTTGTTTAATTTGATGGTTTTGATGAATTAAAACCTATTTCTTATATAATTAATGAGTTTTGAAAACCACGATTGGTGCGTTAGAGTTTTTCGCGACCAATCGGCGTTTGTACGCCGATGTCGAGGGTTTTTGAGTTGATTTGAGAAAGCAAACCATAGGTTTTGACCTATGTGAGATTCGTGTGTTGTTTTGGTCATGAGTCGGATTTTAATGCGATACGGTGCGTTATGATATGTAGGTACCCTTACGAAGACTTCGAGACGACAAGCAAGCGCGTGGCGACGTCGGCACCGGCGAGCGAGGACCAGGTGAGTAGATTTATATCTACTGGGAGAAGTCGGGTGGATGGCATATAGCACCCCCGCAGTTCATGGTGATGTATACGAATACGTATACACACATATATATTGATTATATATTGTTGAGTTTATTGGTTAAAGATAGATTTTAGGTGTGATTGGATAGGTTTAGTGTTGCGAGACCCTAGAGTAGAGGTTGCACCACATTTACACACACACACCCATATTTGCATACATTCTTCTTTCATATGTGCTTATGTGGGGTTATATTGTTATGTGTTCACATGGGTATGGGACTATATGTTCACATACTGGATTTGAGGATGATACTTAGGATTGAGATGAGTCGATGAGATTTGATTTGAGATTATGATATCGGTGATATGGCAGGATTCGTACTTGAGATACGTCCTGATGTTTATAGCGGATCTTTGGATGATGATACCATGTGAATAGTGATATGCATAGAATGGTTGAGTATGATATTGACCCGTACCCAGATTTGGGGATGCCGTACGACGGATTTACATTCGAGCTATATATTGATGTTTGATCTGCACTCTTGACTTAGGATGTTTGATTATAGATATGGTATCGGATATGATATTATTGAGGCGGGATCACCGACTTATATATATACAGGTATGTATATGTATCGACTCAGATGTTAGGCGGTTTCCTTACCTGTAGTTCAGCTTGTTAGTTCAGCCGTATAGTTTAGTGTAGTTGTTAAACTAGATTAGACTCCTGCCTATTTCAAAACTAACGGATCGTGGGTATTTTAAAAGACAGGTTAAGGGATTCTACGGATATTTCAAAAGAAGTATCTTTTCATAAAAACACCGTAGCCCTTATTTTCAAAACACCGCGATTCGTGTTATTTCAAAAGGCACTACTGTTGACTTATAGTATCATTGTGTTTAGTATTCAGCTCCCGCACATTATTGTTGTTTGCTCCGCATCGCATACTTATGTTGTAACCTCATATTGCATTGATGATATCATGCTGTTAGGACACCAGCACCATTACCGATGATGCGTATGTACCACGTACACTTACTTGCCGGCTCACACACATCTTCATCGGTAATTGCCATGTCACCTACACCTTAGAAAATATTATTGCTTAACTTAGCTTATTAGCTAGTAGTTTTGACATGATATTAGTGTATTTGCCTTATATGCTAGTTTAGGCATTGTAGTTATTACTTGTCACTTCATGTATACTGTTATTCATCGTTATGCTGCATTCATGGATTCTCATGCCTATATTCACTATTTTACGTGCTATTGAGATTTCGGATTCGGATTTCTATGAGATTTTCTGGATTTGGGGGGAAAACCGCAAAACTTATATAAACTTCTTTTCTCTCTTTTTAAATAAAAAGTGCGGTTTTCCCATGATATATGAGTCGTCCACCATGAGTTTGCTGATGGATTTCGAGACCCGAGTTCGACGAGTGGAGGAACCATTTCGGGTACATGGTTGACCCAGTGCGGTACCCCAGGGCAAGAGGATCGTAGATAATGGCGTTGAGCCTGGCAGGGGAGCACTACCGACCGGTGATTTTACCCGACACGTCGGATATTCGGAGGGTACCGTCGTGGCCTTGAGATGGATGGTAGGGGCCGGTCTGGACTGACGACGCCATAGATATTGAGATTTATACATTGAGATTTCGATATATTGAGGTACTGATATTTGATGATACAGGCCAGTCCGGATAGCCGGAGCCTGAGATTTTGAGACATTGAGATTTATGTTTTGTGTCGATGCTAGACACTGTTTATGTTGATTTCATTTATGATACCTCATTTTAAAAATACAAAAGGAAATCTCACTAAACTATGAAAGCAGTTTCCTTAGTACATGTATTCTGTTTTCATGCATTCATACATCATCCATATGATATATTGCTACCTGAGGCACTGACATGGGCACATGGGATTTCACTCGAGTTAGGTATTTACCCTAACCATTGTTATAGGCTGCATATTATATCTATTGAGGATATATTATGATCTTTGACCTAGGATTGCGTTGTTCATGCGGTTCATGTTCGTAGATGTTTTTCTACTCACGAGTTGACAACTCACCCTCGTTGTGCCACAGTTTCTTGCAGGTTTTGCCGTACAGGTTTCATTACGGCTTTGCTGGCACTGCTTCATTTGGGTCACTTGCTAGTAGGTGGGTTTATTTGTATCGTACCTATCATTATACATTGTATATTATTATTCAGTTGTATCTAGAAGTTCCATCAACCAAACATGTATTTATTTTTGAGCTAGAGACAGTGATGTTATTCTTTCGACCTTAGAGTCGCGCGTTATTTTTCTATGGATTTCTTGTTGTTTTGCGTTTCCTTTTGAGTTTTGATCCTCGCCCTTTGCGTTGTATATTATATTGCTTGTGTGGTTGTGACTGTCTATTGACGAAGAGCTAGCTCCCGCTTGGGGATGCCTTTTTATTGATTTCGTATACTATTCATGTTGTATCCCGTTTGGTGGCCAGTAATTACAAAGGAGACTCTGCCAAAAATTTCAGGAAATATTTGATGTTTTTAAAAACACATAATTCGGCTTATGCTATTAAAACTACTTGATTTAAATTGGTTTTCCTTCACTCTAGTATTTTTCTTGGTTTGGTTTTCTGGGTTTTCGGCTTGCTTAGATTATGTACGCCTCGAGACGTTTCATAGTCTAAGTGCCGGTCATGTTCCGTACTTTCGGGTCGTGACAAATTTGGTGTCAGAGAGTTAAGTTTTACCTTCGGAGCGTAGGATGACCCTTGGTTGATGGAATAGCTGACTAAAGTAAAGTTACGTACCGTGGGTATGTTCCGCGGTATACTTACGATACACTACTCCACTTAAGAAGCCTTAGGATGTGCATTTCTTTGTTCAGTATTATATTCATTCCTGATTTAGCCTTATCAGTATCAGTTATGGTTTTGCTGCCACGATTATGGACAGGGAGAGCTACGGCTAGAGTTGCGGTCAGAACGAGCTCGTTACGAACGGGGACTGACCAGGGCGTAATTCCTGCGACACCCGATTGCAGAGATGTGTCTTTTTATTGTGTTTTCGCGCCATGAGCGTTTGATGGATCGCTGTATGAGATTACTCGGTTGTGGTGATCGGCACCAAAGGATTGTGCTACTGATAGAGGCCAACCGGATTTTGATGACCGTTGATGTATTGCTTATTTATGATGATTGAGGCACTGTTCAGCGTGCAGACGAATAAGCCAGTTGTTGCTGCGAACGACGAGATATCGCCCCAGATGTTGGATCTATTGCAGTACGGGTTGTACTAAGAGATGATAGAAGGTCGCTAGTCACCCGAGGATGAATGACTAGGACATGTGGTTCGTTCGCCTACTCCGATGCGAAGTCATCAGATAGATTGATTCCAGCTAGAGACGACTTCACGCGGAGACGTAGAGAGTCGACAGAGACGATCGAATGTCGGAAACCTATTATTCCAAGTTTAAAGTATTCGGAAAGACATGTAGGCAATTCTATGGACCCTCTAGAAAAATGAAACCCTAACTCGACTTAATGACCGTGTGAAAGCCTTTGAACCTTAGGGTTTGCGGCAGTTCCGCGGTGCCATTAGTGAGGCTTGGGTTTGCCCTTCTACGGCTGGACCATCAATGCTATGGTACATACTCGATACTGTTAAACTGTACCCAAGATGTTGAGCTCTTGGGGGATTATGAGGTTTTGACAGATCAATCGGATGGTTCGACTTCATTCGGATGCTAGGTGGTGAGATGCATTCTTAGGAGACTCCAGATATGAGGGTAGCCGTTGGAGCTCAATCCATGCAGCCACGACGAGACGAGTCCGAAGCAGTCGACATTAGAGAAAGTGGAGTAAGAGGTTCGTACAAGATCTTGATGAGACGATGTTCCACTCCGCCGACATCAGAGATGTGATACGCATGCCGTGGCATTGTACTTGAATATACCTTCCAGAAGGAGTCCCGATGAGTATGTAGCCATTCCGGAACGAGAACAGATCTAGTAAGGGACGATGACTTCCGGACAGTTCGGCAGAGAAGAGATTTGGAAGAGATCTCGACAGGACCTTTCTGGGATGAACTACGAGAAGACTTGGACCCAGGAGTGGTCATGTTACGCACACCAGCAGGCCAGATTTCAGGATCGTCGACGAGACATGCTATGAGTGACCACGACAGTTGGCCAGAGATTCTTGGAGGATGTGCTTGAGCAGGACTATTCCGCCATACTTGATTTTGGTATTTTGAGTGATCTATTCGCATGATTGATTTTGATGATGGAGTTTCATGATATCGTTTTCATGCGCCATGGTTGCACCTACTGAGTATTTACGATTTTTACACAGTTGTTGCACTTGATATCGTTTTCGTGCCTTGGTTTCTCGCGTTTATGATTTTATGGGTTCCATATAGTTCAGTTGATTTTGTGTGTATATGCGCACACGATTTGGTTTTTGCACTCGGTATGATTCGCATATGCTTGCAGTGCAGTGATAAACATTTTGTGCACTTAGATGCACTGGACTTCGATTTCGATTGTGATACTCGATGTTTGTTTTGTGCACCTGATTTAATTCTGCGCATGTTCGGCGCTTGATATTGGATTTCATGATTTCGTGCATGATGGATGCACCTGGTTTGGATTTTCGCGCATGTTAAGCGCAGGTTTTGAGAAGCGATTTTAGTGCACACCAGATGCACTAAATCGAGATTCTTCATGCGTGCTAGACGCACCTGTCCTTGCTGTCAGGCACACACGTTGCCTATGACAGATGTTGTGTGCACACCCGATGCACTTAGATGTTGTTTCTGTGCGCATGTATGGCACATATATGGATTCTGATTTCCGTGCGCATCAGACGCACATAGCATTTATATGCATATTTTAGGATTGATTTCTTATGGTGCAGTACGTTTTTATGATGATTGCTATGAGTTTTTGTACTGAGCAGGACTAGTCAGAGGACAGTACCTGAATATATTTTGCATGCATTGATAGTTATTGAAGCGATTTCCAAAAAGAAGAGTTATAGTTTCAGTATTTACCTACGTGTCTGATATGACACGAAATGTTTAAAACAAGGAGACCCTTCTAAATTGTTTCCAAAACGGCAGAACGTACTTATTAAACAAAGGATATATGTGTGTGTGTGTAGTTATTTTCTTACAATAGACGTCCGACATTGTGCAGTGCTGCGCGCATTGCACAGAGACTTTAAAGGATTTGGCATGCATTTCCTTCAGATATTTACATATATAGATTGGATAGTTACATGTATAGTTTCGAGTTATATAATATTGGTTTTGTATTGGATTTAACATTTGTGTCTTTACCATGACTCCGATGATTGCGGGATGCTTGACGGAGTTTTGATTTTAAGTTATATGCTCATTTTTCATGCGCATGCGCTGCGCTACGATTTGTTTTATATACTTATGATTTCGGAGCCCCGATGACTTGATGGTTTTGCTTAGATGTTTTAGTATTTGGCGGGAGTTTTAATTTAAATTTGGGGACCGAATTTCTTTAAGGGGGGAATATTGTAACGCCTTGAAAAGTCGTTTTGGTGTTTTTCCGAAAATCGGTGAAAATTAGGTATTTTTCCGTAAATCGTCTTTTTTGTAATTTTGCAGTTTAGGCCTAATTATACCTAATTTGGATAGGTAATTGCTAGTTTTTAGTAGCTAATGAGTTACTTATAAAATTCTGGTCGTTTAAAATTTTTCCCTAATTTTTCAATTTTTAATATTATTTTAAGCCGGTAAAAATACATTAAATTAGCGATAAATACAAATTTCTTTGGGCTAATTTTAATCTATAGAACCATGAAAACTAAAATCTAGTTTGTAATATAAATTTTTAGTATTTTATTTTAAGTTCTATTTAGTTATAATCGAAGGAAATTAAAATTTTAATTATTTGAACTAAAACTTGCAAATATGATATTGTGGGGGGTCTTTTTGCATGGAATTCTTTTTGTAATCACTCACACACACCCTCACCCCTCCATGGCCGAGCCCACCATCTGCAGCCCACTTCTCCCCCTCAAAAATTTTCTCCATCTCATTTGTATGTGTGAAATAGAGTTTAAAGGTATAGGTTAAGATGCATTGTTTTGGAGGCTTAGTGTACATTGATTTGAGGGTGGTTGACTTAGAAAATTTTTCACAACACCCACACCATTCCCCCCATCACCTCCTGGCCGAAAATCTGCAGCCCCTCCCCCTTCACTTTCCTCTTTTCATTTCCTTCAATTTTAATCAAAAAATTGCTCCAAAATCCAATTTAAATCTCACAAATTAATTTTAATTCTTCATCCCATTCTCCTTAGCTTTTATAACTTGAATCATGGTGCTATGAAGACATCATTGGAGGTAAATTCTTCTTGCTAGATCTCTAGATTTTTAAGGTATAATTTCTACCCATTTAAATTCTTATGGTTAGATTTCTTTAATTGAGTTGTTTTAGTGTTAATTTTAGTGCTATTTGCATACTAGTTTTTTTTTAAAGTTTATGGCTTGAGTTGAATTAGGGTTTGGAAAACCATTATTAGGTTAATTAAGTTATTTTGTTATCTAGTTATTATACAAACCAAATTTAAGAGGTTACTTTGCTTAATGGGCTCAAATTAGTGTTAATTTAGTGTTTTCATGTATAGTTTGGATTGGAATTGCTCATTTTGAAAAATCAAGAAAGGGTTGTGTATGTAAAATGGGTTTTGAAGCATGGAAATTGGGTTAATTTAATTGTAGTGGCTTTCTAATGGTTAACTTGGGTGTTTGCGCGATGTTGTGTGCACTTTATCGCAAATCCGCGATGTTGGCACAAATTTGGAATTTTTTTTGTGCTTACTAGGTTTTAAAAATATTTATAAATTGATGAGTTTAATTTATGAAAGTGATTTGTATGACCTATTTGTGTTATTTAGTGAGCATTTTGGCCACAAAAATTGTTGAAATGTTTTTATTGGTTAAAACTTCAAGTTTTGAACAAAAAGGGTATTTGTGCTAACTAGGTTTTTGGGAAATAAAACGATTTGTTTAATTTGATAGTTTTGATGAATTAAAACCTATTTATTATATAATTAATGAGTTTTGAAAACCACGATTGGTTCATTTGAGTTTTTCGCGACCACTCGGCGTTTGTACGCCGATGTCGAGGGTTTTTGGGTTGATTTGAGGAAGCAAACCACATGTTTGACCTATGTGAGATTCGTGTGTCGTTTTGGTCATGAGTCGGATTTTAATGCGATACGGTGCGTTATGATATGTAGGTACCCTTACGAAGACTTCGAGACGACAAGCAAGTGCATGGCGACGTCGGCACCGGCGAGCGAGGACCAGGTGAGTAGATTTATATCTACGGGGAGAAGTTGGGTGGATGGCGTATAGCACCCCCGCAGTTCGTGGTGATGTATACGAATACGTATACACACATATATATTGATTATATATTGTTGAATTAATTAGTTAAAGATAGATTTTAGGTGTGATTGGATAGGTTTAGTGTTGCGAGACCCTAAAGTAGAGGTTGCACCACATTTACACACATACCCCCATACTTGCATACATTCTTCTTTCATATGTGCTTATATTGTTATGTGTTCACATGGGTATGGGACTATGTGTTCACATACTGGATTTGAGGATGATACATGGGATTGAGATGAGTCGATGAGATTTGATTTTAGATTATGATATCGGTGATATGGCAGGATTCGTACTTGAGATACGTCCTGTGTTTATAGCGGATCTTTGGACGACGATACCATGTGAATAGTGATATGCATAGAATGGTTGAGTATGATATTGACCCGTACCCAGATTTGGGGATGCCGTACGATGGATTTACGTATGAGCTATATATTGATGTTTGATCCCCACTCTTGACTTGGGATGTCTGATTATAGATATGGTATCGGATATGATATTATTGAGGCGGGATCACCGACTTATATTTATACAGGTATGTATATGTATCGACTCAGATGTTAGGCGGTTTCCTTACCTGTAGTTCAGCTTGTTAGTTCAGCCGTATAGTTTAGTGTAGTTGTTAGACTAGATTAGACTCCTACCTATTTCAAAACTAACGGATCGTGGGTATTTTAAAAGACAGGTCAAGGGATTTTACGGATATTTCAAAAGAAGTATCTTTTCTTAAAAACACCGTAGCCCTTATTTTCAAAACACCGCGATTCGTGTTATTTCAAAAGGCACTACTGTTGACTTATAGTATCATTGTGTTTAGTATTCAGCTCCCGCACATTATTGATGTTTGCTCCGCATCGCATACTTATGTTGTAACTTCATATTGCATTGATGATATCATGCTGTTAGGACACCAGCACCTTTACCGATGATGCGTATGTACCACGTACACTTACTTGCCGGCTCACACACATCTTCATCGGTAATTGCCATGTCACGTACACCTTAGAAAATATTATTTCTTAACTTATCTTGTTAGCTAGTAGTTTTGACATGATATTTGTAACACCTTGAAATTCGTTTAGGCTGTTTTCTTGTTATTTAGCTAGTGTGCGTGTTTTCGTAAAAAACAGATATCTTATTTTCCTTCTTGGCTAGTGGTATTTTGTGTTGTGAAGTGTTTTAGTGGGCATTTATATATATATATATATTAATAGGGTTGTTAATTATTTTTAGTCTTGTTATCCTAAGTGAGAAATTTTGTGTTAAGTGCACCTTGCACACTTAGTATTTTGAGGCTAGATGAGAAATGTATCATGTTAACCCTTTTTCTTTTCTTGCATGGTTTTATTTATCCCACCCACTTAAACAAGTCAAAACCCTTTTTTTAATGCAAATTCAAATAGAAATGAAGCTATGGTGGTTAGGTATGGGATTTGACTTTGTTTGACCTTTGTTTCTATCTTTTCTCTCTCTCTTTCCCTCACTTCTGAGCTCCAGCAGAAAAAGAAGCAGCAACAACACCATTTTCACCTTTTTCTCTTCTCTTTTCATTTCTCATTAAACCACCATTCAAACCCTACTCAAAACAACACTTTTCCTTCACAAACCATAGAAAAAAATGAGCTTTTGAGGTGTTTGGTGGTGGATCTGCACACTTGAGGAAAAAGCAAGGATTTTTTATGTTTCTTAAGGTGTTTTGAGGGTATTAACTCACCCTTAGCACCTCTTTTACATAACTTACAGTATTTCTAGTAAAATATCACACTTTATGCATGTTTTGTGCTATATAAAGGGATTTAGTGAGGTTGTGATAAAAATTAACTTTTTGTGGCTTAATTAGCTTGGTGATAAGTTATAAAGTTGATTTTAGACTTAGGTTTGTTTCATATTTCACAAAAATACCCTAAAGTATAATTTTAGTGCAAAGCGTGACTTTTAACTTGAAATTTGGTTCTGTTGAAACTGCTACTACCCGGGGTGTTTCAGAATAAAATTGTAATTACTGGGATATACACAGTATGTATGGAGTGCACACACCAATCCCGGGAGCCCACCCCCTACCCAGGCCGCCAAAAAACTCATTCTGGCCGCAAATTGCGGCCAGATGGGAGAATTGTGGGTTGAGGTTTTGGTGGTTGGTGTCTGCTGGTATTTGGAGTGATTTGGTATAATTATTTTTGTAATTTCAATTCTGTATCAAAATCTGGGACCTATTACCCTATTTTCCGTATTTTAAATCTTCGCGATACACGTGATACATGTGTGGGTTTGAGTTGTGCCGCGTATCGCGACGCGTCAGGTTAGCTTCAGGAGCATAATCACACGTTTTAGCTTATCGCGCACACGCGCGCTTGGTTTGCAACACGGGTTTCTAGTTGGACCTTAATATTGCGTTTTTGGTAGATTTGAGCTTATGTGTGATATATTGTGTAATTCTAGGTTCGCAGGCGAGTGAGACGGACGCTGCGAAGAAGGGGAAGCAAGTCGTCGGCTACACTTAGCTCGAGACTTCGGCGAGTAGATTAACATCTACGGGGATATCGCCCGCATGGCGTTACGCGTCAGGGCTGATAGGACTTTATAGCTACATATTGCATTTACCTACACTGACTGTTCATGGATACTGTTGTTGCATACTGCATTCCCTGCTATATGTATGAAAACTTAGAATTGATAGAACACCGTACTATTACTAACGGTTTATGTTGCACGAGCACTAATCTGCATGTTACACACACCGTTAGTAATTTCCATGACACACTCACTGTGGAATTGCCATGATCATTATACTGTAGTTCATTTCACATATGATTTGATATGAGTTTCATAGAATTTGGAAGCCGCATGCTGTCTTTGAAAACTGAACTATCTTAAGAAACGCGGTTTCCCCCTTGTACCTATATTATGATGACTTGATGTACACAGCACATCGTAATTGATTTAATCATTGGTGTTGGATTTTCATGTGATTTCTTGTTTTGAGGACCGTGGAATTATATAAGAAAAGATGCACTATTTGAAAACCCGGTTCCTCGTGATATGATATTTTAGTGCGTCCACCACGGGTTTTCTCGGTGCTGAGACGTGTGCTTGAAACCCGATTCGAGGAGTGGATGATCCATTTGCGGGTTCGTGGTGGACCCGGTATGGTTCCCCTCGGCAAGATGATCGATGGACTTTGCCGATTGAGACTGGAGGTGGACGAGTACCTACCGATGATTGGTTGGACCCGGCGGTTATCCGGAGGATACTGACCAGAGTCGAGAGATGGATGCGGGATGATCCGTACTGCCGGGGCCGAGGGCCGATACCGCAGACGGAGCCCGTGGGCTGATCCGGACTTACGGAGCCCGATGTATGAAGATTTGTGTGTCGATGCTGGACACGAGTATTTATGATATTTTGGGTGCCGATGTTGGGCACTCGTGATTCTCAGAGATGTACAGGATTTGAGGGCCGAGGAGAGCGCCGGCGCCTGAGTTTATTTGGGATTTGGGTGCAGCTTGGGCACCGACTATTTTTCCACGATTGATATTTCGTGTAGATGTTGTTTATCCGATGTTCATCAGTGATTATCATGTATCTCATCCTGTAGTTATTTTACATGACAGAGCATTTGCATGATTATTGCACATATCGCTTGTCGCATATAGATTTACCTGCTGGCATATGATAGCGTAGCGCAGTACGTGCATGCTCGTGATTACCTTTATATGTTATCTCTATTTACGAGTTGGCAACTCACCCCCGTTGTGCCACAGTATTTGCAGGTTGCCCCTCAGAGTAGTCGCGGCAGGCTGCCTTTTTGCATATTTTGGCTTCAGATACCACTACAGTTGGTGCGAGGGCTATTTTGCTATTTAGGTAGGTTGTGGTATCTGGTTACTTTTATTGTACACACTTTTGTATCTAGCCTCCATCTACCATATACGTACTTGACTTAGAGACAGTGTGAGGACGATGATATATATTTCTGTATTCTGGTGTCGAGCTCGTGGGAGCCGACTTTATATTTGCAGTTATTATTCTAGGATGTTACTTATTGCTCATTCTTCGCTACGGCGTCGTATATTACTCTTGTGGTGATGGTTTCCGCCGTTAGGCGTGATTGCTCCCGGTTTGGGATGCTTTGTTCATTATATCTCATTTTCACTTATATCCTGTTTTACCCGATTCTCGGGGTTACTTTTACAAAGGAAATGCTGCCAAAATTATTATAAGGATAATTTAACTTTAAAAAGAACCTCATTGAACTAATTAAGGTTTTCTAAATGTTTTTAATTAAATGTTTTCAACACTCACTACTTTTAAATGGTTTTGATTTCTGGGTTCGGCTTACTTAGTCGCGTTACGCCTGTAGACGTAGCGTGGTTAAGTGCCGGTCATGAGTCGAAATATTCGGGTCGTGACAAAGTTGGTATCAGAGCGAGGTTTTACCTTTCGGAGTGTAGGATTACCTGGTATGATGGAGTAGGTAGCTGAAGCAGAGTGGCATAGCGTGCGTATGTTCCGCGGCATACTCACGACACGGTACTCCGCCAAAGCGACCTCAGGACTTATTGATTTAAATTCCTTTTGAGTATATACATTCTTCCGATTCGATTTCTGCATCCTTATCGAATCCTATTTTCCTTTCAGCCATTATGCCGCCAAAGACTACGAGGGCGCAGAGAGCGGCCGCGAGGGCCGAGATTCGAGTTGATTTGTCTGAGATGAGGACTGATCCGGGCAGTACACCGGTTGTACCCGAGTAGGTTGTTCCTCCCGTGACAAATCAGATCGCCACACTAGGGGCTGGTATGCAGGAGATACGCCAGACGGTGGGATCCAGCATGCAGGAGATGCGCCAGATGATAGGATCGCTAGTTGAGACGCTTCGAGCGCAGCGACCAGAGGTAGCTCCACCCGTTATAGAGACCGTGATGGTACCTACCGCACAGCCAGTTGCCCCTGCAGCTACGGAGGTGATTACAGTATCACTATCAGAGTTCATAAGGCTGAAGCCTCCGGTCTTCACAGGCATCGATGCAGCCGAGGACCCACAGTCCTTCATTGATAGGATGGCTCAAATATGTCGTTCCCTCATATGCGCAGATGCGAGATGGGTTGAGTTCGCGAGCTTTCGTCTGGAAGGTCTTGCGCAGAAATGGTGTGAATCAGTCGAGAAGGGCAGAGCAGCAGGTCTCCCTCCTATGACCTGGACGGAGTTCGTGGCGCTATTCCTTGCCCGCTTCCTCCCACTGAGTGTCAGAGATGCTAGAGCATGCAGGTTCGAGTCCTTACACCAGACTTCGAAGATGTCAGTGGCAGAGTATGATGTGTTGTTAACAGAGCTATCTATCTATGCCCCGTATCTAGTGGCTACCGAGGAGTTGCGAGTCAAGAGATTTGTTCGAGTCTTGCTTACACCACTGTTCCTTGCGATCAGTGCACAACACTACAAGACATATGCAGCAGCGGTAGATGCAGCTCTATTAGTCGAGGAGCGCCTTGCTGAGACTTCGGTAGTTCCAGAGCCGAAGAGAGTTCGTACTGGTATAGCAGCACGGAGACAGACATTCAGACGCCGCGACAGGTATCATTCAGGTACGAGGAGTGGCAGAGATTTGGGATGAGGCCAGATGTTTAGTTCGTATCCACGGGAGAGTCAGCAGTCGTCGCGAGGTTGCTATAGATGCGACAGTTTACTTCACCCCGTCAGAGATTGTCCTGAGATACACCGGAGGGAGACAGAAGCACCGCACGTCACCTTACCACCTTCACCACCCCAGAGGGCATTGCCTGTTGTTCCTACTGTTACTCCGCGTCAGACTCATACACAGAGAGGTTGTGGGCATGGAGGAGTTGCTCAGAGAGGACGGGATGACCGAGGCAGAGGACAGTCAGTCACAGGTGGAGGGCAGGCACGAGTTTTTGCTTTGACGCATCAGGACGCGCAGGCGTCCAATGCGGTGGTCTCAGGTATCCTTCCAGTATGTTCTGTTGATGCACACGTGTTGTTCGATCCCGGATCCACGCACTCGTACGTAGCTACACACTTCGTGCCGAGTTTCGGTAGAGAGTCCGGTTTGCTTGATCAGCCGCTTATTGTGACTACTCCTGTGGGAAAGTCGTTTATTGCTAGGCACGTGTTCCGATCCTGTACCGTATGTATTGGAGAGAGAGAGTTACCTGTCGATTTGATCCTTCTCGAGAAGTTGGACTTCGACGTTCTTTTGGGCATGGATTGGTTAGCCACGTGCTATACTTCTATGGACTGCCGTGAGAAGACAGTTAGATTTTGTTTTCCTGGCTAGTCGGTTTTTGTTGTGTTGGGGGGCCGTAGTGCCGCCCCACACTGTGTAATTTCTTCTTTTCGCGCTGGACAGCTTTTGAGGAAGGGATGTCAGGGATTTCTCGCCTATGTTTGTGATAATAGAGCTACAGAGGTTCCTCTGGATCAGGTTCCGGTTGCTAGCGAGTTCCCTGATGTGTTCCCCGACGTGCTTCCTGGGCTACCGCCCGAGCGCGACATTTCTTTTTGTATTGAGTTGGTTCCTGGCGCGGGGCCTATTTCTATACCGCCTTATCGGATGGCCCCGGCGGAACTTCGAGAATTGAAGGGTCAGTTGCAAGATTTGTTGGATAAGGGACTTATTCGACCCAGTGTTTCTCCTTAGGGTGCTCCAGTCCTGTTCGACAAGAAGAAGGACGGAAGTTTGCGTCTGTGTATCGACTACCGCCAGCTGAACAGGGTTACAGTGCGGAACAGATATCCTTTGCCGCGTAACGACGATTTGTTCGACCAGCTTCAGGGTGTTAGTTGTATGTATGCCCTAGAGGCCAGTATTGTACAGATGATGTATATTATATTGGATGCTTGGACATATATAGAGATGACTTTCTTGCTCGATATGATAGTATGCTATCTGGTTACTCTTTATCTTAACATGTATACTAGTCTCTTTAATATGTCTTATAGTTACATGTTGGTAAAGCCCTTAGGATGTGTACTTGAATACCTGGACTATGATGCAGATCATACTAGTAGGGACATGGTAGTCCATAAGTACATCCTTCAAGGTCCCTAGTCGTGGGTGTATCGAGACGGGGCATCGATATACCAGTGTAGACTAGCGTATACGCTTATCGACCCATAAGATGGGAGATGGATGATCCCATATCCATTGGTGTTTGACATCAGAGATGGTATACGGGTGCTCAGTGGAGATTGGGTTCACTGGACGGACTCGCCGAGAACTCCCAGATGGTATTATACCTCACGTCAGATGGCAGTTCTCAGGTGACGCTTGTGCAGGTTAGTCTGTAGACCCGAGATCGTCATAGAGTCTTGTGTGATTCCCACTGTACTTTGATCTCCACCTTACCACGTCCATGAGGGTGTGCAAAACGGTGGTCTTTGGGTACAGTCCCGAGTCACATGGAGGCAATGAGCGATAGGAGGGGTTTCGTCTCTCCCGGTATTGGGGGTTGATGTTGCGCTGTGCTCAATTGGCCGTAACAGGGAAGTCCCTGGCCAGGGCTGATCAGAGATTTGCTGGTAAGTGTTACCAATAGTTTCTCGACCCGTTATGAGCCTCACATCGGCACGACTTATCGGTTATTGGGGTCTGACGTTTACCACCCCTAGACTTGATATGTGACATATCAAACGAACAGACCGGACTGTACGGTAAGTGTTACTGGTTGGATTCACAGGAGTGTGAGTGGGCTTGCTCGTCGATCTTCTGATCGCTCAATACCCGGGTGGCCGTTATGTTTAGCAGACCGCTTGCGGCTTGTGGGTGCTTGATATGATCATCATCTGCTGCCGGCGTATTGACGAGTCTTTAGAGTCCTACACAGAGGTTTCCTGGCTCAAGCGAAACGAAATAGGAGCGCATATGAGATATGTGCGGGACCGAGAATAATGCGTGTATATGATACCGTATTTCATTCTCGTGATAAATGTTTCGATTGGTTGTATGCGATATAACCTAGTTATCGAATCGAGCATTGATTCGATAAGTCGATACATTGTATACTAGTCGGTTATGTGCGACATGACCGGATCATTGAATCAAGTGTTGATTCAATGATTTAATGTATAATTATATATTTGATATATTACTTTGCATTAACTAGTGTTGGTTCACTTTAAAGGGATTTTCTCACTTGTATAGCATATTGTATATGTGATATATTTTATGTGCACTTGATTGTATCATGTTTGATGATACATTCTCACTTGGATTTGTGTAAAGATTTAAACCATGTTTAGTGAATGGTTAGGGTTTCTTATTTTCACTTAATTATTTATCTTTTCCTTTTTGAGAAAAAGATATATGAAAACAAAATGGTTTCCTTTTATCATGAAGCTTGTTGAAGCTTCATGAAGCTTTGACTAAAGTGACCATTTTTTCTTCATCCTTAACCCTAACCATTCCCACTAACTATGGTCTATTCTCTACACCTAACCAAGGTAAGAAGATGATAAGTATTCATTTTAATTATTCTTTTTAACAAGACTTATTATATTCTATCTTCTTGATCATCTTCTTCTTCAAGAAAAAAGGTTAAGTCCATTAATGGTAACTTGAGCAAAAGTGAGAGAAATCCAATTCTAAAGTGAACCCACCTCCTATTTCTTCACCCTCTACCTCTTTCCAAGTTGTTTTGGGTGTTTTCTTCACAAGTTTCACAACTTGGTGAAGTTGGAGCTTGAACTTGTGATGCCTCAACGTAGATCATCTTCGGCACGAAGCCGACGACCTAGCCCGCCCATTTCTCCGATGAAACCGACGATTGAGTTCAGGATTCGAGACGGACAGCGAGAGGACGCCTACGTGGAGCTAAGGAAGTGGAGAAACGGATCTACAAAGGTTGTAGCCTCTCTCCTTTAGTTAAGATGTTAACTAGTTTAATGTTTCGCCTAGAATTCTAGCCGACGATCCGTATTAGGGTTTCTCGGCACCCATAAAATTTTAATTTGGCATGGTTGATGCCTTGTGAGACCTCTATAGTGTGCCTAGGAACACTACAGTGGTATCAGAGCCTAGCTAGAGCCTTAGGCGAAGTTTAGACGATGTTTGAAACCCGATCGAACCCGAAACCCTAGATTTTCCACGCTCTCTGGACTTTTTCTAAAAACTGGGATTTTTCCATATTAAAAATGCTTAAAATATTCATAAGGGAATTCTAAGAATTACGGTGCAAAATTTTCTTCATAAATCGTCCAAAGAGCGGTAGAAGCCTGGCTTCTGCGGCGGTTCCGCGGCCCCTTGATGACGTCAGCCCTGCTTCTTTGCACAGTAATTTCTATTTAATAGTTCTGAGTTTTATGGGAATTTTTAATATTTATTCCAGAGTTGTAATTTCTAGGGTTGTTTTGGGGATTCGATGATTCGATCGGATTATCAGATTTTGTCTATGTGGTTTTCCGGATAACTTTAGAATATGTTAAAAAGTTCGACCGGATATAAATACCCAACTTTTCCCCTGCCGGGAAATTTCCAAGTGTTGGATTTTTCCGTGGTTTAAAGACGTTCTAAGTAGTGCAAGTAACGCGATGGACCCTCTAGAAGACAACAAACCTTAACTCGATTATGTGACCGTCTTGAACTGCCCTTTGAACCTTCGGGTTTGGGGGAGTACGGCGTGCCACATGTGAGGCGTTGGCTTGACCCTTCTACGGCTGGACCGTTGGTACTGAGGCATGAACTGAATGTTTTTAGACTTATTTCATGTGTTGAGCTGTATCGGGAAAACTTGGGTGTTCGACTGTTCGATCGGAAAGTTTAACATTTTCTGTTTATCTGGAATGTGATACAACAATTGGAATTCACAAGCAGTTATAAGATAACTGAATGAATGTTATAAACATAGCTGTTTAGTCTCACTTGATCGGTTTCCACGGAATTTTGATGTGATCAAAAGTCCGTCGCAATCACGTAGCGTACGCGGATACTCGCCGGGTAAACTTAATAGACAGCCTCACTCCAAAGCCCCGACCAAGTGACTGTAGGAGAACCCCGTCGCCGAAAGCATCCGTTCGGGTGCTCGCAGCAGCGGTGTTCTGCCTTGGTGCACTTTGTCGACGGCATCGAGGGTGCGGCCGCCTATTGAAGTTTGCGACGAGCATTCGATCAGGATGTCGGGAATCTTGTTGAATTGCCCAACTTGATGTTGAAAAGAGTTTTCGATAATGAGACTAAAATGCGGGGTTTATAAATGTTAGGCATGTGATATCTAAGTAATTCATTTGATTAGGCATGCGATGTCTATGCAGGTTGCGGATTCCAACTGTTGTAGTTTTACACTTTCTTTTCTGTGACCGTAAGTGTAATATGTGATATCGCCGGTTTCGTTGCTATATGTCAACGACAATTGGGATACGCATGTTTACTTACGTTGATGACATGTGATGTTATGTGTTGCTGGATATGTTATATTGGATCTGTCATGACCCGAAAGTATGGAACATGACCGGCACTTAAACTACGAACGTCTCGAGGCGTACGTAATCTAAGTAAACCGAAAACCCAGAAATCCAAACCAAGAAAAGTAGTAGAGTGCAGGAAAAACCAACTTAAAGCAAGTAATTTCAATAGCATAAGCCGAATTATGCAGTTTTTAAAACATCAAAAATTTACTGAAAATTTCGGCAGAGTCTCCTTTGTAAATACTGGCCCCCAAACGGGATACAACATGAATAGTATACGAAATCAAGAAAAAAGACATCCCCAAGCGGGAGCTAGCTCTTCGTCAATCGACGGTCACAACCACACAAGCAATATAATAAACAACGCCAACGGCGAGGATCAAAATTCAAAAGGAAACTCAAACCACAAGAAAACCACAGAAATATAACGCGCGACTCTAAGGTCGATGGAATAACATCACTGGTCTCTATCTCAAAATAAATACATGTTTGGTTGATGGAATTTACTAGATACAACGGAATAATATTATACAAGGTAATATGATGGGTACGATACAAGAAAACCCCACCTACTAGCAAGTCACCCGAATGAAACTGAGCCCCGCAAAGCCGTAATGAAACCTGTACGGCAAACCTGCAAGAAGCTGGGGCACAACGGGGGTGAGTTGCCAACTCGTGAATAGAAAAAGATCTACGCACAGAAATCGCATAAATAACGCAACCTAGGTCAATGATCATAATATATCCTCAAATATATGAATAACACGTAGCCTATAACAAGGCTAGGATAAATATCTAACCCGAGTGTAAACTCATGTGCCCGTGTCAGTGCCTCAGGTAGCAATATATCATATGAGTGAGGTATGAATGCATGAAAACAGAATACATGAAAATGAAGAAACTGTTTTCATAAATTAGTGAGATTTCTGTACTTTTAAAGTGAGGTATCATAAATGAAATCGGTATCAACCGTGTCTAGCATCGACACAAAACATAAATCTCACTGTCTCGAAATATCAATGTCTCAATCTCAATATCTAGGGCGCCGTCAGTCCAGACCGGCCCCTACCATCCATCTCAAGACCACGACGGTATCCTCCGGATATCCGACGCGTCGGGTAATATCACCGGTCGGTAGTGCTCCCCTGCCGGCCTCAACGTCAACACCACATTCCTCTTGCCCCGGGGTACCGCACCGGGCCCACCATGTACCCGAAACGGTTCCTCCACTCCTCGAATCGGGTCTCGAAATCCATCAGCAAACTCATGGTGGACGACTCATACATCATGGGAAAACCGCACTTTTTATTTTAAAAGGGAGAAAAGGTTTATTTATGTTTTTGCAGTTTTCCTCCAAATCCAAGAAATATCATGGAAATCCGAATCATCAATAGCATGTAGAACCATGAATATAAGCATGAGAATGAATAACAGTATGCATGAAGCGACAAGTAATAACTACAATATCTAAGCTGGCATATAAGGTATGTATACTAATATTATGTCAAACTACTGGCTATCAAGCTAAGTTAAGCAACAATATTTTCTAAGGTGTACGTGACATTGCAATTACCGATGAAGATGTGTGTGAGCTGGCAAGTAAGTGTATGTGGTACATACGCATCATCGGTAATGGTGCTGGTGTCCTAACAGCATAATGTCAACAATGCAATATGAAATAACAATGTAAATATACGATGCGAAGCGAGCAACCAAAATGAGCGGGAGCTAAAAACTAGACGCAACTATAACTAATCTGCATTAATCTAATATAAGTCCTACAAATGGTGCCATTTGAAATAACACGAACCGCGGGGTTTTGAAAATAGGGCTACGGTGGTTTTTAAGAAAGGATACGTCTTTTGAAATATCCGTAGATCCCTTGACCTGTCTTTTAAAATACCCACGATCCGCTAGTTTTGAAATAGGTAGGAGTCTAATCTAATCTAACAACTACACTAAACTATACGGCTGAACTAACAAGCTGAACTACAGGTAAGGAAACCGCCTAACATCTGAGTCGATCCATATACATACCTGTATATGTATAGTCGGTGATCCCGCCTCAATAATATCATATCCGATACCATATCTATAATCAGGCATCCCAAGTCAAGAGTGCGGATCAATCATCAATATAGTTCGTACGTAAATCCGTCGTACGGCATCCCAAATCTGTGTACGGGTCAATATCACATTCATCCTACTATTCACCCAGTATCCTCTTTATCCAAGATCATAGTCTAGGGTACTGACCTATGTCTTGTACAATACTGATACCGCCTAAGTATGCATGGACGTGTGTGTAACACTACGTCAAGGACCCGCTACAACGTCATGTCGTATCTCAAATACGAACCCTGCTATGTCACCGAATTCACAACCTCAATACAAATCTCATCGACTCATCTCAAACCCAAATATCATCCTCAAATCTGTATGTGAACACATAGTCCCATACCCATGTGAACACATAAGTATATTTTCCGTAAAGCACAAAAGAAGGAAGAAAGTATGCAAGTATGGGTTGGTGTGTGCATGTGTAGTGCGACCACTACTCTAGGGTTTCGCGACACTAAATCATCCAAGAACACCAAATATCCATATTATCATCAATATACTCAAACAATATATAAACAATATATATGTGTGTATACGTATTCGTATACATCACCACGAATTGCGGGGGTGCTATACGCCATCCACCCGACTTCTCCCCGTAGATATAAATCTACTCACCTGGTCCTCGCCCGCCGGTGCCGACGTCGCCACGTGCTTGCTTGTCTTCTTGAAGTCCACATGGGGTTACCTACATATCATAACGCACCATATCGCATTAAAACTAAATTCGATATCGAAACGGCATACGAAAATCAAATCGGCACGCGTATCACGCATAGGTCCAAACCTATCGCCTACGCATGCAAGAATAGTCAAACCAACCTTCGATATCGATGTACAAACGTCAAACCATCGAGAAAAATCCAATCACACTCATTTGCACATTCACGAACACTAATTTTAATATAAACTAGGTTAAAACTCACCAAAAACCACAATTTCACTTAAAAAGTCATTTTTCCGAAAATCTAGCAAGCACTTTTCGCCGTTTTTGTACAAAACATGACGTTTAAATGAATGTAGCGGCCAATATACTTATTAAATATCTTAAATAAGTCATAGAAACAATTTCCGGAATTTAATCTCATTAAATTCCAAAAACCCTAATATTATAGTTTACAAAATACCCTTTTTAACAATTTCATAGCCAAAAATGCACAAACTACAATTTAGGTTGGATTTCCATGCTCTAAAGCATTAAACTACACTCAATAAAGTTAATAATACGATAAAAACACTAACCATGTTTTTAATTGTAACACCTTAGGATAAGGGTTAGTGTATAATTATAATTAAATAATGATTTTTAATAAAAAGTTTACCAAACTGTGTTTTAAATATTTTTCCTAATTTAATAAATAATTTTCCAAAATTTTCCTAGGCTTGCACACACACGTGCCTGTAAACTAGGGTTTTTAAATCAAGTAAAATCCATAATTATTAACCATGGTGGGTTAATTGTAGGATTAATCCTTTTGGGTTATAAGTGAGTTTAATTAATTAGTTAAGAGGTTACTTTAATTTGAATTTTAGATTAAGTGTTGACTTGTGTGAGAGAGAGAGAGAGTGCATCATGGCTTTAGGCCATGCTTGCATTAAATGAGGTGAGAGAGAGAGGGGTGACTTTTGTGTGAATGATTGTGTTGCCTCTCATTTCCTTTTTGTTTTTCTCTCAAAGTCTTACACTCTCACACTCTCACATACACAACACACCAACACACTCACACAACACACTTACCTTCAGCTCCAGAAGCAGCAGCAGGCACAGCAACAGCAGCAGCAAGCTTCCAGCAGCAGCAGCAAGCACAAACAGCAGCAACAGCAGAGGCAGTGTGCAGCAGCAGCCCCAGCTCCTAGTGCAGCCTCTTCCCTCCACTTCTTCTTCTTCCAGCAACTTCCTATGGTTAAGTATGAGGTATATTTCCTAACTTAGTCCCTAGTTAGCTTGGTTAGTGTAGATTTGCATCGGTTAATGGATTTTAGTGTGTTTTAGTGTGATTTGGGATGTTTAGTAGGAACTTTGTGTTAAGGTGATGTGTTAGGGTTTCAGTAGCTTGCTAGTGAGTTAGTGAGACCATTGTAACCTAGTTCAACCCCAATTACGCTAAAATACCACCAGTTTCACTAATTGATGCAAATGTCGTATTTGTGCAAATTTGAACTTTTCTGGAACTGCTCTTGACCCGGTGAGTTCAGAGTGATTTTGTGAGTACTGTAGTATAGTGGAGCAGTACTGATACCACAGGTGAAACCCGACCCCCATACTGCTATAGTATGCCGCCGAATTCCTCATTATGGCCGCCAATTGCGGCCAGATGGGTAGGGTTTGGGTTAGGGTTTGGTCCAGGGGGTGTCTGCTACTGTGTGTAGTGTTTTGATATATATATTTTTGGGAGTTTGGTTCTGTAGAAAAATCTGGGACCAAATACCTATTTTGCCGTTTTCTAAACCTTCGCGACACGCGTGATACGTGAGTAGGTTTGGGTTTCTGCGTATCGCGGCGCGTCGGGGTAGTTTCGTGGCGCGTGATCACACGTTTTAGCGTATCGCGCACACGCGCGATTGGTTTGCGACACGGGTTTCTTGTTGGATTATTATGTCGCGTTTTTGTGAATTAAGCTTATGTGTGGTATATGTTATGTGATTTTAGGTTCGCAGGCCAGTGAGACGGACGCTGCGAAGAAGGGCTAGCAAGTTATCGGATACACTTAGCACGAAGCTCGATGAGTAGATTTCACATCTACGGGGATATCGCCCGCATGGCGTTATGCGTCAGGGCTGATAGGACTTTATTATTATATATTGCATGCACCCCATAGACTGTCATCGCATATTGCATTCTCTGCTGTGTTGATATATATATATATATATTGCTTAGAACTGATAGAACACCGCACTATTACTAACGGTTTATGTTGTACGGGCACTATTTACATGCTACACACACCGTTAGTAACTGCCATGCCACACTCACTGTAGAGCTGCCATGATTATATTGCTAGAGTCCGCTTCATATGTGATTTGATATGATTTTCATGTATATTGGGAGCCGCATGACATCTTTTAAAACCGGAAATGAAACTACTTTAAAAAGCGGTTTTCCCCTTATACCCATACCATGGATTGATGTATATTGAACCTCGCATTGGATTTACTATTGGTATTGGATTTTCATGTGATTTCTGTTTTGAGGACCGTGGAATTTTTTAAGGAAAGATATGCTATTTTGAAAAACCCGGTACCTCGTGATATGATATTTTGGTGTGTCCACCACGCGTTTTCTCGGTGCTGAGACGTGTGCTTGAAACCCGATTCGAGGTATGGATGTTCCGTTTGCGGGTTCGTGGTGGGCTCGGTATGGTTCCCCTCGGCGAGATGATCGATGGGATTTGCCGATTGAGCCTGGAGGCGGGCGAGTACCTACCGGTGATTGGTTGGACCTGGCAGTTGTCCGGAGGATACTGACCAGAGTCGAGTGATGGATGCGGGATGATCCATACTGCCAGGGCCGAGGGCCGATACCGCAGGCGGACCCCGTGGGGCCGGTCCGGACTGACGGCGCCCGATATTCGAGGATTTGCATGTCGATGCTAGACACGAGTATTTTATGATGTTTTGGGTGCCGATGTTGGGCACTCGTGATTCCTCCGAGATATACAGGATTTGAGGGCCGATGGGTGTGCCGGCGCCTGAGTATATGTGGGATTTGGGTGCAGTTTGAGGCACCGATCATTGTTTTCCATGTTGACATAGTCCATGTAGATATTATTTATCCCATACTCAGTATTGATTACTATACATCTCATCCTGTGGCATTTACCTGTTAGAGTACATGCATTACTATTGTATCCACTGTTGACATGCATTGATATCATCTGCTGGCATTAGTAGGGCCACGCTATATGTGCATGCTTGCGATCACCTTTATATGTTATCTCTATTCACGAGTTGGCAACTCACCCCCGTTCTGCCACAGTATTTGCAGGTTGCCCTTGGGAGTAGTCACGGCTGGCTGTTACCGCATCTTTTGGCACAGATACCCTTTTTGAGCAGAGATAGCCTCTTGCTGATAGGTGGGTTTTGTACGGTATCTGTTATCTTTCAGTTGTATATTGATGTATCTAGTACTCTCCATCTACCTTCTGTTTTGACTTAGAGACAGTTGTGAGGACGATATGTATGATTTTATATTCTGGTGTCGAGCTCGCATGTGAGCCGACTTTACTTTTGCAGTCTCATCTTTTATGATATTGTCCTTGCTTTACTGTGTATTCTTCACTACGGCGTCATATATCATATTGTGATGCTTTATTCATGTCACTTGTTATTTCTGCTACACCTTGCTTTTACCCGACTTTCGGGGCTAATGTTTTAAAAGGGAAATGTTACCAAAATTATAAAACTTATATCTATTGAACTTAAAAAGAATTTCTACTAAATAAATGGAAGTTTTTCGGACATGTATGATTGTTTTTACAAAATGTTTTAAAAAAATCACTCTATATTTATTGGTTTTGATTTCTGGGTTCGGCTTACTTAGCCGCGTTACGCCTGTAGACGTTGCGTGGTTAAGTGCCGGTCACGAGTCGAATTCTCGGGTCGTGACAAAGTTGGTATCAGAGCGTAGGTTTTACCTTCGGAGTGTAGGATGACCCTGGTATGATGGAGTAGGTAGCTGCAGCAGGGTAGCGTAGCGTGCGTATGTTCCGCGGCATACTCACGACACGGTACTCCGCTTACGCGACCTTAGGACTTATTGATTTGATCCCTCCTTATATTCTTGCGATTCGATTTTCGTGTTCTTATCGGATCCAAATTTTCTTTCAGCCATTATGCCGCCTAAGACTAAGAGGGCACAGAGAGCGGCCGCGAGGGCCGAGATTCGTGTTGACTCGTCCGAGACGAGGACTGATCCGGGCAGTACGCCGGTTGTACCCGAGCAGGCTGTTCCTGCCGTGACAGAGCAGATCACCTCGTTAGGGGCTGGTATGCAGGAGATGCGCCAGATGATAGGATCGCTAGTTGAGACGCTTCGAGCGCAGCGACCAGAGGTAGCTCCACCAGTTCCAGAGACCGCGATGGTGCCTACCGCACAGCCAGTTGCCCCTGCAGCCACGGAGGTGATTACAGTATCGCTATCAGAGTTCATGAGGCTGAAGCCTCCGGTTTTCACAGGCACCGATACGGCCGAGGACCCACAGTCTTTCATCGACAGGATGGCCAGGATATGCCGTTCCCTCAGATGCGCAGATGCGAGATGGGTTGAGTTCGCGAGCTTTCGCCTAGAGGGTCTTGCGCAGAAGTGGTGTGATTCCGTTGAGGAGGGCAGAGCAGCAGGTCTTCCTCCTATGACCTGGACGGAGTTCGTGACCATATTTCTAGCCCGTTTCCTTCCCCGGAGTGTTAGGGATGCCCGAGCACGCAGATTTGAGTCCTTGTGCCAGACGCCAGGGATGACAGTGGCAGAGTATGACGTACTGTTTACAGAGCTAGCGGTCTATGCCCCACATTTAGTGGCCACCGAGGAGCTGCGAGTCCGGAGATTTGTTCGAGGCTTGCTCTCACCAGTGTTCCTCGCGATCAGCGCTCAGCACTACGAGACCTATGCAGCAGCTGTAGACGCAGCCCTAGTGGTCGAGGAGCACCTTGTTGAGACTTCGGTACTTCCAGAGCCGAAGAGAGTTCATACCAGTATTTCCGCACGGAAGCAGTCATTCAGACGCCGCGACAGGTATCGTTCCGGTACGAGGAGTAGCAGAGATTCGGGACGAGGTCGGATGTTTAGTTCGTATCCCCAGGAAGGTCAGCAGTCGCCGCGGGGTTGCTACAGGTGTGGCAGCCTACTTCACCTCGCTCGAGATTGTCCAGAGACACACCGGAGGGAGGCGGCAGCACCGCATGTTACCTTACCACCTTCACCACCCCAGAGGGCGTTGCCCGTTGCGCCTACCGTTGCTCCGCGCCAGACTTATGCACAGAGAGGTCGTGGGCGTGGAGGAGTTGCTCAGAGAGGACGAGATGACCGAGGCAGAGGTCAGTCAGTTACAGGTGGTGGACAGGCGAGGGTCTTTGCTTTGACACATCAGGACGCGCAGGCGTCCAATGTAGTGGTTTCAGGTATCCTTCCTGTATGTTCAGTTGATGCACATGTATTGTTCGATCCCGGATCAACACACTCGTACGTATCCACGCACTTTGTGCCGAGTCTGGGTAGAGAGTCCGGCTTGCTTGATCAGCCGCTTGTGGTGACCACTCCTGTGGGAGAGTCGTTTGTTGCTAGGCACGTGTTCCGATCCTGTATCGTCTGTATTGGCGAGAGAGACTTGCCTGTCGACTTGATCCTTCTGGAGATGTTGGACTTCGACGTTCTTTTGGGCATGGATTGGTTAGCCACGTGCTATGCTTCGGTGGACTGCCGTGAGAAGACAGTTAGATTCTGCTTTCCCGGCGAGTCGGTTTTTGTTGTGTTGGGAGACCGTAGTGCCGCCCCTCACAGTGTGATTTCTTCTTTTCGCGCTGGACAGCTTATGAGGAAGGGATGTCAGGGATTTCTCGCATATGTTTGCGATGCTAGTGCTACACAGGTTCCATTAGATCAGGTTCCGGTTGTTAGCGAGTTTCCTGATGTGTTCCCTGACGAGCTTCCTGGGTTGCCGCCCGAGCGCGACATTTCTTTCTGTATTGATTTGGTTCCTGGTTCGGGGCCTATTTCTATACCGCCCTATCGGATGGCCCCGGCGGAACTTCGTGAGTTGAAGGAGCAGTTGCAAGATTTGCTGGACAAGGGACTTATTCGACCCAGTGTTTCTCCTTGGGGTGCTCCAGTCCTGTTCGTCAAGAAGAAGGATGGCAGTTTGCGTCTGTGTATCGACTACCGCCAGCTGAACAGGGTGACAGTGCGGAACAGGTATCCTTTGCCGCGTATCGACGATTTGTTCGACCAGCTTCAGGGGGCAGGGTACTTTTCGAGGATCGATTTACGATCGGGCTATCATCAGCTGCGGGTTCGACAGGAGGACATTTCCCGGACAGCTTTCCGTACGCGCTACGGCCATTACGAGTTTTTGGTGATGTCGTTCGGACTCACCAATGCGCCAGCAGCCTTCATGGACTTGATGAACCGTATTTTCTGACCTTACTTGGATCTGTTCATTATAGTCTTCATTGACGATATCTTGGTGTATTCCCGGAGTAGCGTTGAGCACGAGCAGCACCTGCGGATTACATTGCAGACCTTGAGGGAGCACCAGCTCTATGCGAAATTCTCCAAGTGTGCTTTTTGGCTAGACAGTGTGGACTTCTTGGGTCACGTGATTTCACGAGACGGTATATGTGTTGACCCGAGGAAGATCGAGGCCGTTCAGCGTTGGCCCAGACCCACATCGGTGACGGAGATTCGCAGCTTTTTGGGATTGGCCGGTTACTACAGGCGTTTTGTGCAGGACTTCTCACGTATTGCTACACCGTTGACCGGGTTGACCCGGAAGGGAGTTCCTTTCGTTTGGACGGAGGAGTGCGAGCACAGTTTTCAGCAGTTGCGGACTCGGCTGACGACGGCACCGGTGTTATCCTTACCTTCCGGACCGGGCGGATTTGTGGTCTTTTGTGATGCTTCTCGAGTGGGATTGGGATGCGTTCTGATGCAGCATGATAGGGTGATCGCGTATGCCTCGCGACAATTGAAGAAGCACGAGCAGAACTACCCCACTCATGATTTGGAGATGGCAGCAGTGGTCTTCGCACTTAAGATCTGGCGACACTACCTATACGGCGAGTCGTGCCAGATATTTACGGATCACAAGAGTTTGAAATACATATTCCAGCAGCGGGATCTGAACCTTCGACAACGTCGATGGATGGAGTTAGTGAAGGAGTACGACCGCGAGATCTTATATCACCCGGGCAAGGCAAATGTGGTGGCGGATGCTTTGAGCAGGAGGCCCGGGGGTAGTCTAGCTTGTTTGAGCGCAGCACAGGGACAGTCATCCGCAGATTGGCAGATATTATGCGACGGTCGAGTACAGTTCGAGTTCACGCCGATTGGAGGACAGATAGCGCATGTCCGTGCACGCCCACAGTTGATTGATCGTATACGTGAGGCACAGCTCAGTGATGACCGATGTTCAGAGATCATGGCACAGATTGGACAGGGCAGATTTTCTGAGTTCGTTATCGATGATCAGGGGGTACTACGGTTTGGAGTCAGACTGTGCGTACCAGATGCTGAGGGACTGAGACGCGAGATTCTTGAGGAGGCACATCGATCGGTATATAGCGTCCATCCCGGTTCCACCAAGATGTATCATGATATGCGAGATGTTTACTGGTGGGACGGAATGAAGAGGGACATTGCAGATTTTGTATCGAGATGCCTGACTTGTCAGCAAGTCAAGGCTGAGCACCAGAGGCCCGCGGGAGAGCTACAGCCGTTACCCATTCCGGAGTGGAAATGTGAACAGATTTCGATGGATTTCGTGGTGGGTCTACCCAGGACTAGTCGGGGGTATGACTCCATCTGGGTGATTGTGGATCTTTTTGACGAAAGCAGCTCACTTCCTACCGGTGAAGACGACTTTCGGATTTACTCAATATGCCCAGATCTACATTGACGAGATAGTGCGACTACACGGAGTCCCGACGTGCATTGTGTCCGGCAGAGGCACCCAGTTTACCAGTAGACTATGGCAGAGGCTTCAGGAGGCTTTGGGCACTCGCTTGAGTTTCAGCACGGCATTTCATCCGCAGACCGACGGACAGTCAGAGCGGACCATTCAGACTCTCGAGGACATGCTCAGAGCTTGTGTATTAGATTTCGGAGGTAGCTGGGATCATCATTTGCCCTTAGTAGAGTTCTCCTACAATAACATCTACCAGGAGACTATTCAGATGGCACCATTTGAGGCTCTTTATGGGAGGAGATGCAGGTCACCTACTTGTTGGACAGAGCTCAGTGAGAGCAGTATATTAGGACCGCAGATCGTTGAGGAGACGACAGCGAAGATCCAGTTGATTCGCGATAGGATGAGAGCAGCGCAGAGTAGGCAGAGAGCTTATGCGGACCGTCGACGACGCAGACTTGAGTTTTCTGTTGGCGATCATGTTTTCTTGAGGGTCTCCCCAATGAAAGGTGTGATGAGGTTTGGGAAGAAAGGGAAGCTTAGCCCCAGGTATGTGGGCCCCTTCGAGATCCTCGAGCGTGTCGGTGCAGTAGCTTACCGGTTAGCCCTTCCGCCCAGCTTTCCAGACGTGCACCCCGTATTCCATGTCTCGATGCTCCGCAGATATCTACATGATCCTTCGCATGCGATTCAACATCCGACGATCCAGCTTGAGCGTGACCTTTCCTATGCAGAGCAGCCGGTGATGATTTTGGATCGACAAGTGAAGAAATTGAGATCGAAGGACATTCCATCAGTTAAAGTACTTTGGCGTGGTCCGAACCGTGAAGAGGTCACTTGGGAGACCGAAAGCGAGATGATGAAGACGTATCCCCATATTTTTGAAGGTAACCTTAGTTAGATTTTTGAAATTCGGGGACGAATTTCTTTAAGGGGGAGAGATTGTAACACCTTAGGATAAGGGTTAGTGTATAATTATAATTAAATAATGATTTTTAATAAAAAGTTTACCAAACTGTGTTTTAAATATTTTTCCTAATTTAATAAATAAATTTCCAAAATTTTCCTAGGCTTGCACACACATGTGCATGTAAACTAGGGTTTTTAAATCAAGTAAAAACCATAATTATTAACCATGGTGGGTTAATTGTAGGATTAATCCTTTTGGGTTATAAGTGAGTTTAATTAATTAGTTAAGAGGTTACTTTAATTTGAATTTTAGATTAAGTGTTGACTTGTGTGAGAGAGAGAGAGAGTGCATCATGGCTTTAGGCCATGCTTGCATTAAATGAGGTGAGAGAGAGAGAGGGGTGACTTTTGTGTGAATGATTGTGTTGCCTCTCATTTCCTTTTTGTTTTTCTCTCAAAGTCTCACACTCTCACATACACAACACACCAACACACTCACACAACACACTTACCTTCAGCTCCAGAAGCAGCAGCAGGCACAGCAACAGCAGCAGCAAGCTTCCAGCAGCAGCAGCAAGCACAAACAGCAGCAACAGCAGAGGCAGTGAGCAACAGCAGCCCCAGCTCCTAGTGCAGCCTTTTCCCTCCACTTCTTCTTCTTCCTGCAACTTCCTAGGGTTAAGTATGAGGTATATTTCCTAACTTAGTCCCTAGTTAGCTTGGTTAGTGTAGATTTGCATCGGTTAATGGATTTTAGTGTGTTTTAGTGTGATTTGGGATGTTTAGTAGGAACTTTGTGTTAAGGTGATGTGTTAGGGTTTCAGTAGCTTGCTAGTGAGTTAGTAAGACCATTGTAACCTAGTTCAACCCCAATTACGCTAAAATACCACCAGTTTCACTAATTGATGCAAATGTCGTATTTGTACAAATTTGAACTTTTCTGGAACTGCTCTTGACCCGGTGAGTTCAGAGTGATTTTGTGAGTACTGTAGTATAGTGGAGCAGTACTGATACCACAGGTGAAACCTGACCCCCATACTGCTACAGTATGCCGCCGAATTCCTCATTCTGGCCGCCAATTGCGACCAGATGGGTAGGGTTTGGGTTAGGGTTTGGTCCAGGGGGTGTCTGCTACTGTGTGTAGTGTTTTGATATATATATTTTTGGGAGTTTGGTTCTGTAGAAAAATCTGGGACCAAATACCTATTTTGCCGTTTTCTAAACCTTCGCGACACGCGTGATACGTGAGTAGGTTTGGGTTTCTGCGTATCGCGGCGCATCGGGGTAGTTTCGTGGCGCGTGATCACACGTTTTAGCGTATCGCGCACACGCGCGATTGGTTTGCGACACGGGTTTCTTGTTGGATTATTATGTCGCGTTTTTGTGAATTAAGCTTATGTGTGGTATATGTTATGTGATTTTAGGTTCGTAGGCCAGTGAGACGGACGCTGCGAAGAAGGGCAAGCAAGTTATCGGATACACTTAGCACGAAGCTCGGTAAGTAGATTTCACATCTACGGGTATATCGCCCGCATGGCGTATGCGTCAGGGCTGATAGGACTTTATTATTATATGTTGCATGCACCCCATAGACTGTCATCGCATATTGCATTCTTTGCTGTGTTGATATATATATATATTGCTTAGAACTGATAGAACACCGCACTATTACTAATGGTTTATGTTGCACGGGCACTATTTACATGCTACATACACACTGTTAGTAACTGCCATGCCACACTCACTGTAGAGCTGCCATGATTATATTGCTAGAGTCCGCTTCATATGTGATTTGATATGATTTTCATGTATATTGGGAGCCGCATGACATCTTTTAAAACCGGAAATGAAACTACTTTAAAAAGCGGTTTTCCCCTTATACCCATACCATGGATTGATGTATATTGAACCTCGCATTGGATTTACTATTGGTATTGGATTTTCATGTGATTTCTGTTTTGAGGACCGTGGAATTTTTTAAGGAAAGATATGCTATTTTGAAAAACCCGGTACCTCGTGATATGATATTTTGGTGTGTCCACCACGCGTTTTCTCGGTGCTGAGACGTGTGCTTGAAACCCGATTCGAGGAGTGGATGTTCCGTTTGCGGGTTCGTGGTGGGCCCGGTATGGTTCCCCTCGGCGAGATGATCGATGGGATTTACCGATGGAGCCTGGAGGCGGGCGAGTACCTACCGGTGATTGGTTGGACCTGGCAGTTGTCCGGAGGATACTGACCAGAGTCGAGTGATGGATGCGGGATGATCCGTACTGCCAGGGCCGAGGGCCGATACCGCAGGCGGACCCCGTGGGGCCGGTCCGGACTGACGGCGCCCGATATTCGAGGATTTGCGTGTCGATGCTAGACACGAGTATTTTATGATGTTTTGGGTGCCGATGTTGGGCACTCATGATTCCTCCGAGATATACAGGATTTGAGAGCCGATGGGTGTGCCGGCGCCTGAGTATATGTGGGATTTGGGTGCAGTTTGAGGCACCGATCATTGTTTTCCATGTTGACATAGTCCATGTTGATATTATTTATCCCATACTCAGTATTGATTACTATACATCTCATCCTGTGGCATTTACCTGTTAGAGTACATGCATTACTATTGTATCCACTGTTGACATGCATTGATATCATCTGCTGGCATTAGTAGGGCCATACTATATGTGCATGCTTGCGATCACCTTTATATGTTATCTCTATTCACGAGTTGGCAACTCACCCCCGTTCTGCCACAGTATTTGCAGGTTGCCCTTGGGAGTAGTCACGGCTGGCTGTTACCTCATCTTTTGGCACAGATACCCGTTTTTAGCAGAGATAGCCTCTTGGTGATAGGTGGGTTTTGTACGGTATCTGTTATCTTTCAGTTGTATATTGATGTATCTAGTACTCTCCATCTACCTTCTGTTTTGACTTAGAGACAGTTGTGAGGACGATATGTATGATTTTATATTCTGGTGTCGAGCTCGCATGTGGGCCGACTTTACTTTTGCAGTCTCATCTTTTATGATATTGTCCTTGCTTTACTGTGTATTCTTCGCTACGGCGTCGTATATCATATTGTGATGCTTTATTCATGTCACTTGTTATTTCTGCTACACCTTGCTTTTACCCGACTTTCGGGGCTAATGTTTTAAAAGGGAAATGTTACCAAAATTATAAAACTTATATCTATTGAACTTAAAAAGGATTTCTACTAAATAAATGGAAGTTTTTCGGACATGTATGATTGTTTTTACAAAATGTTTTAAAAAAATCACTCTATATTTATTGGTTTTGATTTCTGGGTTCGGCTTACATAGCCGCGTTACGCCTGTAGACGTTGCGTGGTTAAGTGCCGGTCACGAGTCGAATTCTCGGGTCGTGACATTAATCTCCTAAATTTGCATAATTTCCAAAATCCTAGTTTGCAAAAATATCAATTTTAACACTTTTTAATGTAAAATTCACAATTTTACAATTAAACTTGGTTTTGCATATTTTAAATGGTTAAACCACTCATGGAAACCTTAATGATGTGCTAAAAATCCTAACTAGATTTTAATCCCACATTATTATTTAATTTCCAAAACCTAGTTAGCAATTTAGCATAATTATCACCATTTTTAAACTAACAAATTAGCAACTAGTAACCAAATTAGATTTTGCATTCAATTACATGTTAATCCCCTCATTACAATCATAAGCTAATGATAAAGAACTTAATTTAATTCAAACCCTAGCTTCAATTCAAAATCCCCACTTGAATTTCCAAACATTCAATTAAACCCACAATTTAACACCTAATTAGACTACATTGAAGTAATTAATCGAAAATTACATTATGGTTTAGGATTTATACCTCAACATGATTGAGATCTAGCATGCTAACATAGCCTCCAAATTGAATTCTAAATCTCTAGATCCATGCAATGGTAGCCAAGGAAAAATGGGTAGGAGGTGGATTTTGATTTGGATTTTTGCTTGATTTTTGACAATTTTTTTCTTGAGGATTTTTTTGGAGAAGAGAAGAAATGAGGGAAAGAGAGGGGAGGGGCTGAACAAATCAGCAGTGGTCGGCTAGAAAGGAGGGGGGAGAGGTGAGAGAGTGTGGGTGTTGGTTTGAAAGTCAAAAATAAAGTCAAAAGCCCATTCTTATTCATGTATATTATTCTTTCTTTTCTTTTCTTTTGTTTTCTTCTCTTTTCTTTTTGAAGTGGGGAAAAGAGTGGGAGTGGGGCAGCAAGGGTTCAGCCATCATGATGGGGAAATGGGGGTTTGGGTGTGTTTACGGGTGTGGGGTGATGAAAAATGATAAATACAATACCCCAAACATCCATTTACGCTAAAAAAAAGCCTTTTTTTCTTCAATAAATTCTAAACCGTTTTGGCAAATAATTTCGTTCCAAAAACCACATGATAAAATTTTATTTAATGTTTTATGATGCAAAAAATTTGTTTCAACTCATTCCAATTTGTAATTTTCCCTAATTAAATGTATTGGTGACGGCTTAAATAATAATAAAATAATATTTTTTTCAGAAAATTTGAAATTTCACCAGCGGCTCAATAAACACCAAATAATAGCAATTACATAGCTAGAATATATATATTTAATTTTTATAATAAGATATTTGTATTTTGACTTTTTACAGAAAACCCCCTTATTTTACCGATTTTTCGAAATTTCACCGAAACGATTTTCAAAACGTTACAGGATCGTCGTGTTTGAATAGCCGGGGGTTTTTATGTGAGATGAGTGTTTTTCATTTTCATTCATGTAAAAACTTGTATGTAATATTCTTTTATTGGGACACTTCCAGGTAGCGGAAGTTGTCACCTTTTGTATATTATTTACTTTTCCGCATTAGGATAGACCCAAGGAGGGGAGCACAAGTAACCTGGTTCTGGGGTCCAGTGGGAGACCAACTCGAGGAGTCGAGTCCGGGTCTCCTAACCCTAGAATTGGTAGGGTTGCTTGCCGCTCTCGTAGGGGTCTAGGGGTGTGGGATTGGCTATTCATCACGACCGTGGAATCCGTGTTTTATACTGGCTCATATTGAAAACACGGACGTCCTAGTATATCCAATGTTTCATATGTTTCTTCTGCTGCGATATCTGTGATGTGATCATGTGATGTTCTGTGATAGATACAGTATATAGTATATATTATATATTATATAGACGTTACTTATGTTTTACACCCGCGCTAGCCCTGCCCCGCTCTGCCGTTAGTTACCTAACCTAATGGTGCACGAGAGGACATCCAGGCGAATGCGGATGGCATAAGTGTACGTTGTATTTATCTGTGATGTTTAGGTACTTAAATGATGGGACTTCATTAATGTGATTAATGAAAGAAAAGAAACCTAAGATGTCGTAGAATCAAATTTTAAACTAAACAGGTAGCTACAGTTCTTGCTTTGCATAGCGGTATATATGATATACCCTGCAACTTATTCGATGAGGAAAGGACCGAGATCCCTTCACCGGGAGTGACTCCTTTAGCAATAACTAGCAGATGCTACATACTCGGTCTGCTTTTGATTGCTTCTATAGTTTCTGCTTTGCATAGTGATATATATGATATATCCCGCACCTCATTCGACAAGGAAAGGGCCGACGATCCCTTCACCGGGAGTGACCCCTTTACCAAAACTAGAAAAGCCACAAAATCACTCCATTTTAAAACTTCATTTGATTCTACAACGATATCAAGTTCATTACGCAATAGGTTTTCAGAAAAACCTGTCGTAGCGCTCCGTCATTTCAGATAAGTCCTGTTTAGTATTCGTGCTGCGTTTGTTGACCTTGTCAAGGCGCAGTGTGCCGTAGCTAACCAGTATTTATCTGCTTATGCATATGATGCAGATTGGGTTAGGGTAGTCGTACGGCCTTGTTGACCTTGTCAAGGGTCGTGCAGGTGGGTTTGATTCAATCAAGAAATGACGGGTTGAACTTGACTTGCGGTCTATGGTTTGTTGACCTTGTCAAGGTCATAGATCGTTCGGGGCAAAATATTATCGGGAATTTCAAGTGTTGAAATTTGCAATGAGATTGCATACCTTCTATGAGATAGTTGGATCCCGATACCCACTGCGAGTAAGAGTTACTCCTGGGAGAGTTTTACACATTGCAATTAGCTGATCAAGTAGGTGTCTAGAAAGGTGTCAACGGGGTTACGCCTCTGGGAAAATGAGGTTTGCATTAATTAGGTTCGTGCGAAAGCACGGGGGACCTCCCTCAAAGTACCGACACTGGCCTGGCTGAAAGATTGGCGAACTTGTAGTGTGTAATTAATCCCGGCTAGTCTTTCTTTTTAGGGTTTGAAGGAAGATTTGATAAAAACCAGTGGGAGCCATCCTGATTAGATAAGATAATAACCAATCTGATCTTGCACGAGCATACGCTAAAGTGTTTTCTTCTCTCTCTCTCCAGGTAGCGACCATGTCATGCCCTAATAAAGATAATAATATGGATGTATTGACCGAACCCGCATGTTATACTGTGCTGGGGAACGTTGGTTCCGTTCTTTCTTATAAGAGTTATAGGAATGAACATGATATAGGGGAATACCAGGATTCCCATGCCACCCGAATGAAGAAAGTACATGTTGATGCATTTTCTTCGGGTGTGTTCGTTACAGAGAACTGTTTCTCCATTTGCTCTACATCCTGGGTATTAGATACCGGGTCAGGATCCCATATATGTAATCAGTTACATGGGCTAAGGAAAGGTAAAGAACATGGAGAAGGTGATAAAGACATTAGAGTTGGAAATGGTGCAATTGTTGCAGCTAAGACTGTCGGGGAATATCACCTTGTATTACCAACTGGTAATACATTGGTTCTGAACGAATACTATTACATGCCGAACCTGATATGCAACATTATATCGGTTTCTTTATTAAGTAAAGAGGGATATAATTTTGTATTACAGGATAATGTTATGAACATTTTCCGTAACCAAAAGTTGGTTGGATCAGGCACGTTGTGCAATGGCATTTATGTTCTAAATCAATCAACAGTTCTGAGCATAACAAACACACACAAGAGGAAGAGTTCAGAACTGAACGAATCCTTCTTGTGGCATTGTAGACTGGGTCACATCAATGCGACACGACTAGCTAAGTTGCATAAAGATGGATATTTAAATCCGTTTGAATTTTCATCTTATGACACTTGCCAGTCATGTCTCAAAGGCAAGATGACCAAAACTCCGTTTACGGGACACGGAGAAAGAGTTACTGAACTCTTGGGACTGATACATAGTGATGTATGCGGTCCCATGTCTACACATGCCAAGGATGGTTCTTCGTACTTCATTACATTCACTGACGATCTCTCTAGATTCGGATATGTGTTCTTGATGAAACACAAATCAGAAGCTTTTGAGAAATTTAGAGAATATAAACAAGAAGTCGAAAACCAAACCGGAAAAAGTATTAAAATCCTTCGATCTGATCGAGGAGGTGAATACTTAAGTAATGAATTCCTGGACTTCCTAAAAGAGAATGAGATTCTCTCTCAGCTGACTCCTCCGTATACACCACAGCACAACGGTGTATCAGAACGGAGGAACCGCACCCTATTAGATATGGTGCGCTCTATGATGAGCGCAGCTGAGTTACCTATTTCCTTCTGGGGATATGCGCAGGAGACAGCAGCATACCTATTGAATCAAGTTCCTTCTAAATCTGTACCTACCACACCATATGAGATATGGAGTGGGAAGAGGCCATATCTTAAACGAGTTAAGATATGGGGTTGTCCAGCCTATGTCAAAAGACAAAATCCGGACAAGCTCGAGGCACGGTCAGTTCTCTGCAAGTTTGTGGGATATCCAAAGAATTCATATGGGTATTTTTTCTACCACAGTGAGGAACAAAAAGTGTTTGTTGCTCAACATGCCACCTTTTTAGAAAAGGAATTCCTTGAAAAAGAAATTAGTAGCAAAGTGGTAGAGCTGGAAGAGGTTCCAGATACACAAACCGTAACTGAAGATTTAGTGGAACCAGAAGATTCAGTAGCTCCCAATGAACCTCAGCCTCTCCGCCGATCTAGTAGGGTTCCTCGCCAACCTGAGAGATACTACGGTTTTCTCATGGATGGTGGGAGCGAGGATTGCATCATGGAGGATGATGACCCAACTAGCTTCGAGCAGGCCATCACGAGTGGGGACTCAGTGAACTGGCTGGATGCTATGCGGTCCGAGATGGAATCCATGTACACCAACAAAGTATGGACTTTGGAAGTTGCTCCTGAAGGGATAAAACCCATTAGGAGCAAGTGGATCTTCAAGAAAAAACTTGGTGTAGACTTGTAGCAAAGGGTTTTCATCAAAGACCAGGTGTGGACTATGACGAGACCTTTTCTCCAGTGGCTATGCTTAAATCCATCCGGATCATGCTTGCCATCGCTGCATATCATGATTACGAAATATGGCAAATGGATGTTAAGAACGCCTTTCTAAATGGTGATTTAGAAGAATGCGTGTACATGACTCAGCCAGAGGGCTTCGTAGACAGTGGGAGCAGCGGGAAGGTGTGCAAGCTTCTTAAATCCATTTATGGATTAAAGCAAGCATCGCGGAGTTGGAACATCTGCTTTGACGTCGTTATCAAAGAGTTTGATTTCGTCAAAACCCAGATGAACCTTGTATCTACAAGAAGGTTGCAGAGAGTAAGGTTGTCTTCCTCGTATTATACGTGGACGACATACTCTTGATAGGAAATGATATTCCTATGCTGCAATCGGTCAAGCTCTTCTTATCACAAAGATTCTCGATGAAAGATCTTGGTGATGCCTCCTGCATATTGGGAATTAGGATCTATAGGGATAGATCCAAAAGGATTATGGGAATGTCCCAATCCAGGTACATTGACACCATACTAAAGAGGTTTAGTATGGAAGAATCCAAGCGTGGGAACTTGCCCACGATCTCTGGAGTCACTCTCTCCAAAGAGATGTCTCCCAAGACTGATTTGGAGAGAGCTCGCATGCAAGGGATACCCTATGCTTCGGCTGTAGGCTCTATCATGTATGCGATGCTATGTACCAGACCCGATGTAGCATACTCACTAAGTGTAGTGAGCAGGTATCAAGCTGATCCTGGAGAGAGTCACTGGACAGCTGTGAAGGGCATTCTCAAGTACTTGCGAAGGACTAAAGAGATGCTCTTGGTGTATGGTAACGGAGAACTCCAAGTGGAGTCCTTTACTGATTCGAGCTTCCAGAGTGATAAGGACGACTCTAAGTCGCAGTCGGTATTTGTTTTTACCCTTTACGGAGGGGCGGTTAGCTGGAAGAGTTCCAAGCAGGAAACCGTGGCAGACTCGACGATGGAGGCTGAATACATCGCTGCCAACGATGCTGCCAAAGAAGCTGTCTGGATCAAGAAGTTCATTAATGAACTTGGTGTGGTTCCATCCAATGAGCATCCAATACCTTTGTATTGCGATAACAATGGAGCGGTGGCTTTGGCCAAGGAACCAAGGTCCCATCAGCGATCCAGGCATATTCTGAGGCGGTATCACCTGATCCGGGAGATAGTTGATCGCCGGGAGATCGAGGTCAGGAGGGTTGACACGAAGAACAACACGGCGGATCCACTCACGAAGGCCATTCCCCAGATACAGTTTGAGAGACTCTTCGAGATGCTCGGTATGCGATACTACAGCCACTGGCCCTAGTGCAAGTAGGAGATTGTTAGTTGTATGTATTAGTTGTATGTATGCCCTAGAGGCCAGTATTGTACAGATGATGTATATTATATTGGATGCTTGGACATATATAGAGATGACTTTCTTGCTCGATATGATAGTATGCTATCTGGTTACTCTTTATCTTAACATGTATACTAGTCTCTTTAATCTGTCTTATAGTTACATGTTGGTAAAGCCCTTAGGATGTGTACTTGACTACCTGGACTATGATGCAGATCATACTAGTGGGGACATGGTAGTCCATAAGTACATCCTTCAAGGTCCCTAGTCGTGGGTGTATCGAGACGGGGCATCGATATACCAGTGTAGACTAGCGTATACGCTTCTCGACCCATAAGATGGGCGATGGATGATCCCATATCCATTGGTGTTTGACATCAGAGATGGTATACGGGTGCTCAGTGGAGACTGGGTACACTGGACGGACTCGCCGAGAACTCCCAGATGGTATTATACCTCACGTCAGATGGCAGTTCTCAGGTGACACTTGTGCAGGTTAGTCTATAGACCCGAGATCGTCATAGAGTCTTATGTGATTCCCACTGTACTTTGATCTCCACCTTACCACGTCCATGAGGGCGTGCAAAACGGTGGTCTTTGGGTACAGTCCCGAGTCACATGGAGGCAATGAGCGATAGGAGGGGTTTCGTCTCTCCCGGTATTGGGGGTTGATGTTGCGCTGTGCTCGATTGGCCGTAACAGGGAAGTCCCTGGCCAGGGTTGATCAGAGATTTGCTGGTAAGTGTTACCAGTAGTTTCTCGACCCGTTATGAGCCTCACATCGGCACGACTTATCGGTTATTGGGGTCTGACGTTTACCACCCCTAGACTTGATATGCGACATATCAGACGAATAGACCGGACTGTACGGTAAGTGTTACTGGTTGGATTCACAGGAGTGTGAGCGGTCTTGCTTGTCGATCTTCTGATCGCTCAATACCCGGGTGGCCGTTACGTTTAGCAGACCGCTTGCGGCTTGTGGGTGCTTGATATGATTATCATCAGCTGCCGGCGTATTGACGAGTCTTTAGAATCCTACACAGAGGTTTCCTGGCTCAAGCGAAACGAAATAGGAGCGCATATGAGATATGTGCGGGACCGAGAATAATGCGTGTATATGATACCGTATTTCATTCTCGCGATAAATGTTTCGATTGGTTGTATGCGATATAACCTAGTTATCGAATCGAGCATTGATTCGATAAGTCGATACAATGTATACTAGTCGGTTATGTGCGACATGACCGGATCATTGAATCAAGTGTTGATTCAATGATTTAATGTATAATTATATATTTGATATATTACTTTGCATTAACTAGTGTTGGTTCACTTTAAAGGGATTTTCTCACTTGTATAGCATATTGTATATGTGATATATTTTATGTGCACTTGATTGTATCATGTTTGATGATACATTCTCACTTGGATTTGTGTAAAGACTTAAACCATGTTTAGTGAATGGTTAGGGTTTCTTATTTTCACTTAATTATTTATCTTTTCCTTTTTGAGAAAAAGATATATGAAAACAAAATGGTTTCCTTTTATCACGAAGCTTGTTGAAGCTTCATGAAGCTTTGACTAAAGTGACCATTTTGTCTTCATCCTTAACCCTAACCATTCCCACTAACTATGGTCTATTCTCTACACCTAACCAAGGTAAGAAGATGATAAGTATTCATTTTAATTATTCTTTTTAACAAGACTTATTATATTCTATCTTCTTGATCATCTTCTTCTTCAAGAAAAAAGCTTAAGTCCATTAATGGTAACTTGAGCAAAAGTGAGAGAAATCCAATTCTAAAGTGAACCCACCTCCTATTTCTTCACCCTCTACCTCTTGCCAAGTTGTTTTGGGTGTTTTCTTCACAAGTTTCACAACTTGGTGAAGTTGGAGCTTGAACTTGTGATGCCTCGACGTAGATCATCTTTGGCACGAAGCCGACGACCTAGCCCGCCCATTTCTCCGATGAAGCCGACGATTGAGTTCGGGATTCGAGACGGACAGCGAGAGGACGCCTATGTGGAGCTAAGGAAGTGGAGAAACGGATCTACAAAGGTTGTAGCCTCTCTCCTTTAGTTAAGATGTTAACTAGTTTAATGTTTCGCTTAGAATTCTAGCCGACGATCTGTATTAGGGTTTCTCGGCACCCATAAAATTTTAAATTGGCATGGTTGATGCCTTGTGAGACCTCTATAGTGTGCCTAGGAACCTTACACAGGGGGCAGGATACTTTTCAAGGATCGATTTGCGATCAGGCTATCACCAGCTGCGGGTTCGACAGGAGGACATCCCTAGTACAGCTTTCCGCACGCGCTACGGCCATTACGAGTTTTTGGTGATGTCGTTCGGACTCACCAATGCGCCAGCAACATTCATGGATTTGATGAACCGTATTTTCCGGCCGTATCTTGATCTGTTCATCATTGTATTCATTGACGATATTCTGGTGTATTCTCGGAGTAAAGAGGAGCACGAGCAGCACCTGCGGACTACACTGCAGACCTTGAGAGAGCATCAGCTTTTCGCCAAATTCTCGAAGTGTGCTTTCTGGATGGACAGCGTAGACTTCTTGGGGCACGTGATTTCACGAGACGGTATATGTGTAGACCCGAGGAAGATCGAGGTCGTTCGGAGTTGGCCCAGACCCACATCAGTTACAGAGATTCGCAGCTTTCTAGGGCCGGCCGGCTACTACAGGCGATTTGTGCAGGATTTCTCTCGCATTGCTACACCCTTGACCGGGTTGACGCGGAAGGGAGTTCCTTTCGTTTGGACAGAGGAGTGTGAGCACAGTTTTCAGCAGTTACGGGCTCTACAGACTACAGCGCCAGTTTTATCATTGCCTTCAGGGTCAGGTGGATTTGTGGTATATTGTGATGCTTCTCTAGTGGGGCTAGGGTGTGTTCTGATGCAGGATGAGAGGGTGATCGCGTATGCTTCGCGGAAATTGAAGAAACATGAACAAAACTTCCCCCCTCACGATTTGGAGATGGCTGCAGTGGTCTTTGCACTTAAGATCTGGCGACATTACCTATACGGCGAGTCGTGCCAGATATTCACTGATCACAGGAGCTTAAAGTATATATTCCAGCAGTGAGACCTGAACCTTAGACAGCGCCGATGGATGGAGTTAGTGAAAGACTACGACTGCGAGATCTTGTACCACCCGGGCAGGGCTAATGTAGTGGCGGATGCTTTGAGCAGGAGGCCCAGGGGTAGTTTATCTTGCTTGAGAGCAGTACAGAGGCAGTCGTCGGCAGATTGCCAGATCTTATGCGACATCCGGGTACAGTTTGAGTTAACGCCGATCGGAGGATAGATTGCGCATGTTCGTGCACGCCCACAGTTGCTTGACCGTATACATGAGGCACAACACAGTGATGACCGTTGTTCAGAGATCAGGACGCAGATGAGACAGGGCAGATTTTCCGAGTTCGTGATCGATGATCAGGGGATACTACGATTTGGGACCAGATTGTGCATACCAGATGCTGAGGGACAGCGGCGTGAGATTCTCGAGGAGGCACATCGATCGGTGTATAGTGTTCATCCAGGGTCCACCAAGATGTACCACGATTTGAGAGATGTTTACTGGTGGGAAGGGATGAAGAGGGACATCGCCGATTTTGTGTCGAGATGCCTGACTTGTCAGCAAGTCAAGGCTGAGCATCAGAGGCCCGCGGGAGAGCTACATGTTAGTTATATGTATGCCCTAGAGGCCATTACTATACATAGGATGTATAATGTAGTGGATGCTTGGACATATATAGGGAGGACTTTCTTGCTCGACATGATAGTATGCTATCATGTTGCTCTTTACCTTAACGTGTATACTGATTGTCTCTCTGTTACATGTTGGTAAAGCCCTTAGGATGTGTAATTGACTACCTGGACTATGATGCGGATCATACTAGTGGGGACATGATAGTCCATAAGTACATCCTTCAAGGTCCCTAGTCGTGGATGTATCGAGACGGGGCATCGATATACCAGAGTAGACTACCGTATACCTTCTCGACCCATACAGATGGGCGATGGATGATCCCATATCCATTGGTGTTTGACATCAGAGATGATATATGGGTGCTCAGTGGAGACAGGGTACACTGGACGGACTCGCCGAGAACTCCCAGATGGTATTATACCTTACGTCAGATGGCAGTTCTCTGGTGACACTGGTACAGGTTAGTCTATAGACCCGAGATCGTCATAGAGTCTTGTGTGATTCCCACTGTGCTTTGATTTCCACCTTACCACGTCCAAGAGGGCATGCAAAACGGTGGTTTTTGGGTACAGTCCCAAATCACATGGAGGCAATGAGCGAGAGGAGGGGATTCGTCTCTCCCGGTATAGGCAGTTGATGTTGCGCCGTGTTCGATTGGCTATAACCGGAAATCCCTGGCCAGGGTTGCTGAGATTTACTGGTAAGTGTTACCAGTAGTTTCTCGAACTCTTATAGACCTCATATCGACACGACTTATCGAGCTATTGGGGTCTGACGTTTACCACCCCTAGGCGAGATATGCGACATATCAGACGAACAGACCGGACTGTACGGTAAGTGTTACTGGTTGGATTCACAGGAGTGTGAGCGGGCTTGCTCGTTGATCTTCTGATCGCTCAATACCCGAGTGGCCGTTACGTTAAGCAGACCGCTTGCAGCTTGTGGGTGTTTGATATGATCATCACCTGCTGCCGGCGTATTGACGAGTCTTTAGAGTCCTACACAGAGGTTTCCTGGCTCAAGCGAAACGAAATAGGAGCGCATATGAGATATTTGAGGGACCGAGAATAATACCAGTATGTGATACTATATTCGATTCTCACGATTTGTGACATTGATCGGTTAAATGCGATATAGCTGGGTTATCGGATCAAGTGTTGATTCGATAAGTTGTTACTATTGATATTAGTCGGTTATATGCAATATGACCGGATCATTAAGTCAAGTGTTGATTTAATGATTTAATGTATAATTATATATTTGATATATCGCTTTACATTAACTAATATTGGTTCACTTAAGATGTTTTTCTCACTTGATTGTGCACATTGTATATGTGATATATTTTTTGTGCACAAGATTGTATCATGTTTGATGATACATGCAAACTTGGGTATGTGTTTGCTTTAAACCATGTTTAGTTAATGGTTAGGGTTTAGGGTTTTATTTTATTTTATGAAAATATTATGAAATGGTGGCTTTCTTTTCTTTCTTTGTTTGAAGTTTCTTGAAGCTTCAAAGCATCTTTGAAAAAGTCTTCCATTTTGTTTTACCCCTAACCTAACCATTTAACTAAACCCTAGTTTATTCTCTACATGAGTTAGTTTCACCCATGGTTGCATTATGATAACCATCACTTCATTTTTCTTTTTGGGAATTAATTCATTATTCTTTTTCTTCTTCTTAATCTTCTTCTTCAAGTGAAGAAAAGAAAAGTTTTCTAGAAAAAATGTCAAGTGATGAAATCAAGTGAGAAATCAAAACCCAAAGTGAACCCACTTCCTATTTCTTCATCCTCTACCACTTGCCATGTAGTATAGGGTGTTTTCTTCACAAGTATCATGACTTGGTGAAGATGGAGCTCGAGTTAGAGTTGCCTCGACGTAGATCATCTTCGGCATCGAAGTCAACGACTTAGCCCGATCTTTTCTCCGATGAAACCACCGCGAGAGTCCAGGATTCCGATGGTTGCAGCGGAGGGACGTCATCACGGAGCCAAGGAAGTGGAGGACCGGATCTACAAAGGTTGTAGCCCCTTTCACTTAGTGTAAATGTGATTTACTTTCATGTAGTTTCGCCTAATCTCTAGTTAACGATCTAGCTTAGGGTTTCTCGACATAGAAAATTTTGATTTCGGCATGGTTGATGCCTTGTGGAACCTCATTTGAGTGCCTAAGAACCCTACAGTGGTATCAGAGCCTAGCTAGAGCCTTAGGCGAGGAGTAGACGAAGTTAGAAACCCGATCGAACCCGAAACCCTAATCCAAATCCACTCTCTGTACATTTTTTGAAATCAGGGATTTTTGTGAATTAAAAATATGCAGAAATATCTGCAGGGATTTCTAAGAAATACTGTGCAGCACGTGCGCCTGATTCTTCTAAACCGCCGCGGAACCGCGGTACGATCATGCCTCGTGCGGATGTTCCGCGGCCATTTAGTCACATTATGTTTTGAAATTTGCACAGTAATTCCTATATTTTAGTGCTGTATTTTCTGGGAATTTTTACTTCTACTCAAGAGTTGAGTTTTCTGGGTTGTATTGGGGACTCAGTGTTTCGATCGGGATGTTTAACATTGTCTATAGGTTTTTCCGGATTATTTTAGAATATGTTAAAAAGGTTCGACCGGATATAAATACCCACTTTTTCCCCTGTCGGGAAATTTCCAAGTGTTGGATCTTTCCGTGGTTTAATAGCGTTCTAAGTAGTGCAAGTAACGCGATGGACCCTCTAGAAGACAACAAACCTTAACTCGATTATGTGACCATCTTGAACTGCCCTTTGAACCTTCGGGTTTGGGGCAGTACGACGTGCCACATGTGAGGCGTTGGCTTGACCTTTCTACGGCTGGACCGTTGGTACTGAGGCATGAACTGGATGTTTTTAAACTTATTTCATGTGTTGAGCTGTTTCGGGAAAACTTGGGTTTTTGAATGTTCGATCGGAAAGTTTAACATTTTCTATTTATCTGGAATGGGATACAATACTTGGAATCCACAAGTAGTTATGAGATAACTGATATGAATGTTATAAACATAGCACTTTAGTCTCACTTGATCGGTTGCCACAGAATTTTGATGCGATCAAAAGTCCGTCGCAATCACGTAGCGTACGTGGATATTCGCCGGTAAACTTAATAGACAGCCACGCCCCATAGCCCCGACCAAGTGACTGTAGGAGAACCCCGTCGCCGAAAGCATCCGTTCGGGTGCTCGCGGTAGCGGTGTTCCGCCTTGGTGCACTTCGTCGACGGCATCGGGGGTGCGGCCGTCTGCGAAAGTTTGCGACGAGCATTCGATCTGAATTTTGGGAATCTTGTTGAATTGCCCGATTTGATATTGAAAAGAGTTTTCAATAATGAGACTAAAATGCTGGATTTATAATTGTTAGGCATGTGATGTCTAAGGAATTCAGATGGTTAGGCATGCGATGTCTAAGTAGGTTGCGGATTCCAACTGTTGTAGTTTTACACTTTCTTTTCTGCGACCGTAAATGTAATATGTGATATCGCCGGTTTCGTTGCTATATGTCAACGACAATTGGGATACGCATGTTTACTTATGTTGATGATATGTGATGTTATGTGTTGTTGGATATGTTATATTGGATCGTCGTGTTTGAATAGCCGGGGGTTTTTATGTGAGATGAGTGTTTTTCATTTTCATTCATGTAAAAACTTGTATGTAATATTCTTTTATTGGGGCACTTCCAGGTTACGGAAGATGTCACCATTGTATATTATTTACTTTTCCGCACTAGGATGGACCCAAGGAGGAGGGCACAAGTAACCGGGTTCTGGAGTCCAGTGGGAGACCAACTCGAGGAGTCGAGTCCGGGTCTCCTAACTCTAGAATTGGTAGGGTTTCTTGCCGCTCTCGTAGGGGTCTAGGGGTGTGGGTTTGGCTATTCATCGCGACCGTGGAATCCGTGTTTTATACTGGCTCGTATTAAAAACACGGACGTCCTAGTATATCCAATGTTTCATATGTTTCTTCTGCTGCGATATCTGTGATGTGATCATTTGATGTTATGTGATAAATACTGTATATAGTATATATGATATATTATATAGGCGTTACTTATGTTTTACACCCGCGCTAGCCCTGCCCCGCTCTGCCGTTAGTTACCTAACCTAACGGTGCACGAGGGGACATCGAGGTGAATGCAGGTGGCATAAGTGTACGTCGTATTTATCTGTGATGTTTAGGTGATTTAAATGATAGGACTTCATTAATGTGATTAATGAAAGAAAATAAACCTAAGATGTTGTGGAATCGAATTTTCAAAAACAGGTAGCTACAGTTCTTGCTTTGCGTCGCGGTGTTCCTTGTAGAACATCCTGCACCTTATTCGATGAGGAAAGGGCCGAGATCCCTTCACCGGGAGTGACCCCTTTAGCAATAACTGGCAGATGCTACAACCCTCTGTTTGTCTTTTGATTGCTTCTATAGTTTTTGCTTTGCACAGCGGTATATATGATATATCCTGCACCTTGTTCGATGAGGAAAGGGTCGACGATCCCTTCACCGGGAGTGACCCCTTTAGCAAAACTAGAAAAGCCTAAAAAACACTCCATTTAAAAATTCATTCGATTATACAACGATATCAAGTTCATTACGCAATAGGTTTTCTTAAAAACCTTTCGTAGCCCTCCGTCATTTCAAATAAGTACTACTTAGTATTCTTGCTGCGGTAGTTTGGCATTCGTCAAGGCGTAGTGTACGGTAGCTAACTAGTATTTATCTGCTTATGCATATGATGCAGATTGGATTAGGGTATTCGTACGGCGTTGTTTGGCATTCGTCAAGGGTCGTGTGGTTGAGTTTGATTCAATCAAGAAATGTACGGGTTGAACTTGACTAGTGGACTATGGGTTGTTTGGCATTCGTCAAGGTCATAGAACGCTAGGGGCAAAAATATCGGGAATTTCAAGTGTTGAAATTTGCAATGAGATTGCATACCTTCTATGAGATAGTTGGATCCCGATACCCGCTGTGAGTAAGAGTTACTCCTGAGAGAGTTTTGCACTTTGCAATTAGCTGATCAAGTAGGTGTCTAGAAAGGTGTCAACGAGGTTACGCCTCTGTGAAAACGAGGTTTACTTTAATTAGGTCCGTGCAAAAGCATGGGGAACTTCCCTCAAAGTACCGACACTGGCCTGGCTGAAAGATTGGCGAACTTGTAGAGTGTAATTATTCCCGGTTAGTCTATCCTTTTAGGGTTTGAAGAAGAATTTGATAAAAACCAGTGGGAGCCATCCTGATTAGATAAAATAATAACCAATCTGATCTTGCAAGAGCATACACTGAGTGTTTTCTTCTCTCTCTCTCCAGGTAGCGACCATATCACGCCTTAATCAAGATAATAATACGGATATTTGACCGAACCCGCTTGTTATACTGAGCTGAGAACGTTGGTCCCGCTCCAACTTATAATTGTTATAAGACAGAGCGGGAAATTGGGGAATACCAGATTTCCCGTGCCGCCCAAACGAAGAAAGTGCATGTTGATGCATCATCTTCGGGTGTGTTCGTTACATACAACCGTTTCTCTATATGCTCTACGTCCTGGGTATTTGATACCGGATCAGGATCCTGTATATGTAATTTGTTACATGGGCTAAAGATAGGTAGAGAACTGAGAACGGGTGATGGGTTTCATGAGGCAGAAAACGGTGCAAGTGTTGCAGCCAAGTCTGGTCACTGTCACCCTGTATTACCAATACATTGATTCTGAACAAATGCTATTAGATACCGAACCTGATATACAAAATCATATCAGTCTCCTTATTAGTAAAGAAATGATAAAATTTTGTATTGTTGGATAATGTTTTGAACATTTCCTATATCAAAAGTTGATCGGTTCAGGCACGTTATCTAAAAGCATTGATGTTCTAAATCAAACTACAGTTCTTAGTATACGGAACACACACAAGAGGAAGAGTTTAGATATGAACGAATCCTTCTTGAGGTATTGTAGACTAGGTCATATCAATGCGACCCGATTGGCTGAAGTTACATTTAGATGCATATTTAAATCAGTTTGAATTTACATCTTGTGAAACTTACCAGTCTTGTCACAAAGATAAGATGACCATAGCTCCGTTTACTGGAAACAGAGAAAGATTTAGTAAACTCTTGGGATGATACATGTTGATGTATGAAGGTCCACTGTCTACACATTCCAAGATCGGTTCTTTGTACTTCATTACATTCTCTGATGATCTCTTTAGATTCAGACATATGTTCCTGTTGAAATACAAGTCCGAACCTTTTGAGATATTCACAGAATATAAGTTAGAAGTAGAGAACCAAAACGGGTATAAGTATTATGTCCTTTGATGTGATCAAGGTGGAGAATACTTAAGCATGAAATTCCTGGATTATTCTAAAAGAGAATGAGATTCTCTCTCAGCATTACTCCTCCGTATACACCACATCAGGTCGGTGAATCGGGGCGGAGCAAGAGCACCCTATATGATATGGTGTGCTCTATGATGAGTACTACTGAGTTTCCTATTTCCTTTTGGGAGTTATACGCTTGAGAAGTTGCATACCTATTGAATAGGGTTCAAATCAAATCAGTTGCCTACCACTTCATATGTGATATGGAAAGGGAAGAGTCCATATCTTAAGTTTGTTAAGATTTAGGGTTGTCCGGCCTATGTCTAAAAGCAAAATCCGGACAAGCTCGAGACAAGGTCTGTTATGTAGAACTGGAAATGTTTCAGCTATACAAACTGCAGCTGGTGATTTGGTAGAAACAAAGGATTCAGTAGATACCAACGAACCTCAGCCTCTCCGCCGATCTAGTTGGGTTCCTCACCCACCTGAGAGATACTTTTGTTTCTCTATGACAGTGGGAGCGAGAAATGCATCATGAGATGATGACCCAACTAGTTTCGAGCTGGCCATCAGGAGTGGGACTCTGTAAGAATGGCTGGATGCTTAGCGATCTGAGATGGAATCCTTATACACCAACAAAGTATGGACTTTGGTTGCTTTATCTGAAGGGTTAAATCCCCATCAGGAGCAAGTATATCTTGAGAAGATTACTTGGTGTACATGGAAAAGTTGAGACTTTCAAAGCTAGACTTGTTAAAAGTTTGCATCATTGACCAGGTATGGATTATGATGAAACATTTTCTAAGTAGCTATGCTTAAGTCCATCCAGATCCTACTTGCCACGGCTACAAACCATGACTACGATATCTAGCGGTTGGGTGCCATGACTGCTTTTCTAAGTGTTGTTTTAGAAGAGTGCGTCTATAAGAACACAGCCAGAGGGCTTCGTAAACAGTGGGAGCAGCGGAAACATGTGCAACTTGCTTTACAGAATAAAGCAGGCATCGCGGAGTTGGAACGTCTGTTTTGATGTGTTAGTCAAAGAGTTTGACATCATCAAAATGGTAGATGAACTTTGTATATAAAAAAAAGTAGTAGGGAGTATGGTGGTGATCCTCGTAGAGTACGTGGATGACATACTCTTGATAGGGAAGTAGTTTCCTATACTACGCTCAGTCAATCTCCGCTTATCACAATGATTCTCCATATAGGATCAAAATGATACCTACTAAATCCTGGGTTTTGGATCTATGAGATAGATCTAATTGGATATTAGGATACTCACTAGTTGTAGTGAGATGGTATCAATTGATCCTAGGGAGAATCACTTGAAAGGTTCCAGGGTGATAAGGACGACTGAATGTCAGTCACAGGCATTGTCTTTACCCTCAGTAAAGGGACGGTATGTTGGAAGAGTTCCAAGCTAGATACCGTGGAATACTATACGATAAAGGCTGCATACATCGCTACTTAAGATGCTACCAAAGAGCCAGTCTGGGTGTATATTTGTTCATGAGATGAACTTCGTTCCTCCCATTGTGTGACAATGGAAGTGTGGCTTTGGCCAAGGAACTCCGCTCCTATCAGTGACCCAGACATATTCTAAGGCAGCGTCACCTGATCATGGAAATGGTTGATCTCCAGGGTGATCGAGGTTAGGAGAGCAGACTCAAAGGACAACATAGCGGATCAACTCACAAAAGACTTTTCCCAGAGAGAGACTTTTATGGGATGGTTGAGTATGAGATACTGCAACCACTGCTACAGATGGCCCTAGTGCAAGTGGGAGATTGTTAGTTATATGTATGCCCTAGAGGCCATTACTATACATAGGATGTATAATGTAGTGGATTCTTGGACATATAAAGGGAGGACTTTGTTGCTCGACATGATAGTATGGTATCTTGTTGCTCTTTACCTTAACGTGTATACTGATTGTCTCTCTGTTACATGTTGGTAAAGTCTTTAGGATGTGTGCTTGACTACCTGGACTATGATGCGGATCATACTAGTGGGGACATGGTAGTCCATAAGTACATCCTTCAAGGTCCCTAGTCGTGGGTGTATCAAGACGGGGCATCGATATACCAGAGTAGACTAGCATATATCTTCTCGACCCATACAGATAGGCGATGAATGATCCCATATCCATTGGTGTTTGACATCAGAGATGATATACGGGTGTTCAGTGGAGACTGGGCACACTGGACGGACTCGCCGAGAACTCCCAGATGGTATTATACCTTACGTCAGATGGCAGTTCTCTGGTGACACTGGTACAGGTTAGTCTGTAGACCCGAGATCTTCATAGAGTCTTGTGTGATTCCCACTGTGCTTTGATTTTCATCTTACCACGTCCAAGAGGGCGTGCAAAACGGTGGTTTTTGGGTACAGTCCCGAATCACATGGAGGCAATGAGCGATAGGAGGGGATTCGTCTCTCCCGGTATAGGGAGTTGATGTTGCGCTGTGTTCGATTGGCTATAACCGGAAATCCCTGGCCAGGGTTGCTGAGATTTACTGGTAAGTGTTACCAGTAGTTTCTCGAACTGTTATAAACCTCATATCGACACGACTTATCGAGTTATTGGGATCTGACGTTTACCACCCCTAGGAGAGATATGCGACATATCAGACGAACAGACCGGACTGTACGGTAAGTGTTACTGGTTGGATTCACAAGAGTGTGAGCGGGCTTGCTCGTTGATCTTCTGATCGCTCAATACCCGGGTGGCCGTTATGTTTAGCAGACCGCTTGTGGCTTGTGGGTGTTTGATATGATCATCACCTGCTGCCGGTGTATTAACGAGTCTTTAGAGTCCTACACAGAGGTTTCCTGGCTCAAGCGAAACGAAATAGGAGCGCATATGAGATATGTGCGGGACCGAGAATAATACCAGTATGTGATACTGTATTCGATTCTCGCGATTTGTGACATTGATCGGTTATATGCGATATAGCCGGGTTATCGGATCAAGTGTTGATTCGATAAGTTGTTACTATTGATATTAGTCGGTTATATGCAATATGACCGGATCATTAAGTCAAGTGTTGATTTAATGATTTAATGTATAATTATATATTTGATATATCACTTTACATTAACTAATATTGGTTCACTTAAGATGTTTTTCTCACTTGATTGTGCACATTGTATATGTGATATATTTTTTGTGCACAAGATTGTATCATGTTTGATGATACATGCAAACTTGGGTATGTGTTTGCTTTAAACCATGTTTAGTTAATGGTTAGGGTTTAGGGTTTTATTTTATTTTATGAAAATATTATGAAATGGTGGCTTTCTTTTCTTTCTTTGCTTGAAGTTTCTTGAAGCTTCAAAGCATCTTTGAAAAAGTCTTCCATTTTGTTTTACCCTTAACCTAACCATTTAACTAAACCCTAGTTTATTCTCTACATGAGTTAGCCTCACCCATGGTTGCATTATGATAACCATCACTTCATTTTTCTTTTTGGGAATTAATTCATTATTCTTTTTCTTCTTCTTCATCTTCTTCTTCAAGTGAAGAAAAGAAAAGTTTTCTAGAAAAAATGTCAAGTGATGAAATTAAGTGAGAAATCCAAATCCAAAGTGAACCCACTTCCTATTTCTTCATCCTCTACCACTTGCCATGTAGTATAGGGTGTTTTCTTCATAAGTATCAAGACTTGGTGAAGATGGAGCTCGAGTTAGAGTTGCCTCGACGTAGATCATCTTCGGCATCGAAGTCAACGACCAAGCCCGATCTTTTCTCCGATGAAACCACCGCGAAAGTCCAGGATTCCGATGGTTGCAGCAGAGGTACGTCATCACGGAGCCAAGGAAGTGAAGGACCGGATCTACAAAGGTTGTAGCTCCTTTCACTTAGTGTAAATGTGATTTACTTTCATGTAGTTTCGCCTAATCTCTAGTTAACGATCTAGCTTAGGGTTTCTCGGCATAGAAAATTTTGATTTTGGCATGGTTGATGCCTTGTGGAACCTCAGTTGAGTGCCTAAGAACCCTACACTACAGCCGTTGCCCATTTCGGAGTGGAAATGAAAACAGATTTCCATGGACATTATTGTGGGCCTACCCAGGACTAGTCGAGGGTATGACTCCATCTGGATGATCGTGGATCGTTTGACGAAAGCAGCTCACTTCCTACCGGTGAAGACGACTTTCGGATTTTCCCAATATGCCCAGATTTACATTGATGAGATTGTATGATTGCATGGAGTTCCGACATGTATTGTGTCCGACAGAGGCACCGAGTTTACCAGCTGTCTATGGCAGAGGCTTCAGGAGGCTTTGGGCACCCGCTTGAGTTTCAGCACAGCATTTCATCCGCAGACCGACGGACAGTCAGAGCGGACTATTCAGACTCTCGAGGACATGCTCAGAGCGTGCGTATTAAACTTCGGAGGTAGCTGGGATCATCATTTGCCCTTTGTAGAGTTCTCCTATAACAACAGCTACCAGCAGACCATTCAGATGGCACCGTTTGAGGCTCTTTATGAGAGGAGATGTAGATCGCTCGCCTGTTGGACAGAGCTCAGTGAGAGCAGTATCTTAGGGCCGCAGATTGTGGAGGAGACGACCGCGAAGATCCTGTTGATTCGCGATAGGATGAAAGCAGCCCAGAGTAGGCAGAGATCTTATGCGGACCGTCGTCGGCGCAGACTTGAGTTTTCTGTTGGTGATCATGTTTTCTTGAGGGTCTCCCCAATGGAAGGCGTGATGCGATTTGGGAAGAAGGGGAAGCCTAGACCCAGATATGTGGGCCCCTTCGAGATCCTCGAGCGTGTTCGTGCGGTTGCGTATCGGTTAGCCCTTCCGCCCAGTTTTCCAGACGTGCACCCGGTATTTCACGTTTCGATGCTCCGCAGATATCTTTATGATCCTTCGCATGCGATTCAGCACCCGACGATCCAGCTTGAGCGCAATCTTTCCTATGCAGAGAAGCCGGTGACGATTTTGGATCGACAAGTAAAGAAATTGAGATCGAAGGACATACCGTCAGTCAAGGTACTTTGGCGTGGCCAGAGCGACGAGGGGGTCACTTGGGAGACCGAGAGCGAGATGAGGAAGAGGTATCCCCATCTTTTCGAAGGTATGTATAGTTAGATTTTTAAATTCGGGGACCGAATTTCTTTAAGGGGGGTAGATTGTAACACCTTGAAATTCGTTTAGGATGTTTTCTCGTTATTTAGCTAGTGTGCGTGTTTTTCGTAAAAAACGGATATCTTATTTTCCTTCTTGGCTAGTGGTCTTTTGTGTTGTGAAGTGTTTTAGTGGGCATTTATATATATATATATTTATTTATATGGTTGTTAATTCTTTTTAGTCTTGTTACCTGATTGGTAGAATTAAAGTTAACCGCAATCAAGACGGTGTCGCTATGCAGCTAGCCGGTTGAGCACGGGTCGATCCACAGGGAGATGGTTGTATGTCCTTTCTTGTCTTAGACAAGTTAATAAAGAATCTGTATGTTTGTTTGATCTAACCTATGTGTATATCTGCAAGTATAAAGTTGTTAAGAAAATACGAGATTGTAAGCTAAGAAATCCGTACTCAAAAACCTTTGAGCCGAGTCTTGACCAATTGAAGCTAAGCAATCGGCAACAACGTGGATTAGGGGGTTTAAGCACGGTATTCGTGGAATCCGGCTTATTTACCCTTGTCCTTCCGTTCTTGTCTCTTGCCTTCACCTCCGGCCAAACCGAACGCAACCGATCGTGGTTAGGAATCACCGTTACCTTGTCAGGGTACGGTGCCTAACGGAACGCTTGCGTATGGTTTGGACGAAGTTCAAATGGAAAATAACGGGAAAAGGGATTGGTAAAGAAATGTTAACTTATAAAATCGTATTAATTCTTAACAACAACAATAATTACAACATTCACAATATGAACAAAAGAAAAGAACAAAAAGAAAAGAACAAAGAAAAGAAAAGATACAAGTAATAAAGTGCATGAATAAAATTGCAAGTAATAAAAGCAAGAATGAAAAAAGCAAGTAATAAATAAGCGAATAAAAAGAATACGGAACTAGGACCCAAGCCAAGCATGTGCTCAATAGCCAACCCTTAAACTTGCAACCTCAATGAAGAGATTGCAAGATCAAGGGAAGGGTAGAAAACGCATGTGAAATGGAGTGCTAGTCCCGGGAGAAAATACGACCCTTGAGATCAATAACTAACCCTTAACCATTCAACCTCAATGAAGAGATTGAATGAGCAAGGGAAAGCAGAAATCTCAAGGGGGAGCAACTAAAAAGAAAGATAACAACCCCTCATCTTCATTAATTTTCCACTCAAGAGCTCTCACTACAATTTAATGGAGAAAGAGTGAAGAAGAGGAAGAAGAAGAACAAAATTACACAAAGAAGAAACTAAGAAAAAGCTCCCTTAGTTGTGCTCAAAACTGCTGTATTTATAGGCAGGGGATTGAAGACCTAGGGCAACCAGCTGCCACAATATGATATACCCAAACTACCCCCCAAAATTCAACAGAAGAGGCGCCTATACTGCGGCGCATGCGCGGCCTAAACCCCCTTTTGGCCGCGCATGCGCGGCCGTACTGGTGAGTTGGGCAGTGGGTTTTTCTGGGCTGTCCTGGTTTCTTGTTTCCTCGTGTTTTCCAACCTTAAACTGCGCAAAAGTCTTCAGAATATCTCCAGATTTCCAAGTCCAAGATTGCATTATCTTTGTTTACTTTTGACTTTATCTCCCTCGAGCTCCGCGCACCCATTGATTCTTGTGCAGCCCCTCTCGTGCTCCGTGCTTGTCCGAGACATGAATGACCGATGTCATATGTCTTGTCCCAGGAACCGGTACGCAGCACCGGACGGATATGGATGACCGGAACCCGGCTTTTATCTGCTGTGGACAGATGTTCTGCATTTGGCGTAACTGTGGAGAATTAATCCTGATTAGCAATATTTGTACTGGAAACCTGTATTCTGCAAACATGTAACAAACACGGATTAAAAGTACCTACCTATAAACACACAAGCGTAAGAATGGGCGGTATAAAATGCAATATTCTGATATGAACAAATACCCCCAAACTTAACTTTTGCTCGTCCCGAGCAAAACCAATTATTCACAAAAATAAAATGATAACCACACTTTCGCAGGGAACGCGATTGCACTGAGCATGTGCAACAAGCCGTTAAACCTCTAGGTGTCCCTAGTAGGAGGAGTGTTGTCTCCTGTGGGTTTTCAGCGGATTACACCCACAAAATCCCGTCAAGCTAGTTTGTAAAATGACTCAGATTCACATCCTAAAGTTTTGTTTTAGAAAATAACAATTCTATTATCCTAAGTCTAGACTATCGAACCTTTATTTTTCACACCTCGCTTCTTATTTAACTACAGATTTTATATGTCTTTACGTGCAATGCAAAATAGTGTCGTTAAGTTCCCGAAAGGTCGAATAAAGTCATTATGTCACACAATAAAGCCCAGATAACAATTTTAAAAGGATCACATAAGTTTTATAGAGAGTTAAGCATTTTTCAAGTTTCGTTTTCCAGTAAGGTTTCAACTTCAGAATTTCTATCTTCCTTAACAGGAAACTAAGTCGTATTTTTCACTCCACCTTATTCTTGTTTTCATTTCATACACACCTCTGTCAATGTGCAATAGTCTTTATCAAAAAGTAAGACCTTCATATCTCCGTTAAGAAATTTTTTTTAAAAGCCTGTCTTTTATCAAGATTATTCTCACACAAAGAACCGTTAGGAATTTTAACTCGGAGAGAACACTTGCTTGACTTTGTTTTAAAACTGGACTTTCTAGGCTTCTTAGCGAGCTTTGGGCCAATGCACCCAAACCAGTTGGTTTTAGGGCATTAGGTGTAGAAACACCCCAGCGGACTTAATTACTCAAGTTACCTAGGTCCAAAAACAAAAGACAGTTTGGCGTGAAAAACATGATGATTCAATACGAACGGAGATATAACCGGTAGTTCAATTATTTTTGGATAAAAAACGTGTTTAGTGGGTTTGGTGTGTAATCATTCCAATCAAGTTTCAGATGGGTTATTTTTCAGACTTAGTTCCAATTAAGGCATCAATAACATTCCTTCATATTCACTTACTTCATAAACTATTCTTGATATATTACTTATTTCAGAACAAACCTATTTGATCCTCAGAAAATCATTTATCTATTTAAAAGTTTTTTAAACATAAAAGACTTGTCATCTAATTTCCAAGACTCACAACACGTGTAGTGTAATGTAAAGACGTATATCAGCCATAGTTAACTTCAAAGGAGAGTTATCTTTCAGGTTTTCAAAATCCAAACATAGGATTTAGTTATTCCTATCTTTTCAAACAAAAACCGTCGAATGTTGAATCAGAGTTCTTCCACAAGCTAACTTGATAAAAAGTTTTTATATTTTTAGAAAATTTTCGATTTTTATGGGTTTTATGGATTTAATATGCAGATGCAAAATATACATATGAATGCGAAGGAAGAAAGCTTACCGAGCACACCCCCAAACTTAAACTTGACAGTGCCCTCACTGTCAGGCTATACCAAGAGGGTCAAAATTGCCGGCGCTCCCTAAAAACAAATTATATACAAAACAAAAAAAAGAAAACCAAAAATATATACAAAAAAAGTCCCCCCCAAACTTAAGTAAAACAGTGTTTCCACTGTTAAGCGTTGAAGTTCAGGATTAGGGGGGAAAGAACAGTATCAAACTATACAAGGCCTTACACAGGCCAAAAGTGAGTACCAACCATTCAAAAATCTTATCTCTGTAAAGCGGTGGTTGGTCAAAGAAGGCGTAGAGAAAAGAGAGAGAAAATACGCGAGACCGTATGGAGGAAGAAGTGGTATACGGTCTAGGTATATCAGATGAAGAAGAATGGCGGAAGGGAAAAAGAAGTGGAGAACGAACTTGAGGGTGCAAATGGAGTGAATAGATTAGCACAATTTATGATAAACGATGTGTGAAAAGTGATTGTGCTAATCTATTAACCCGTCGAGAGATTGGGTCAAATCCCTCAAGGTTCGTGAGAAACCATGGGTACGCCGAACTTGGTAAACCAGACATATGAAATGAAAATGATACGGGTTCTTGCAAGGTCGGAACGATGGAAAGGATGGAGGGAAGTGGTTGAGGAAGGGTATCGGTTATAGGCTCAGGAGGGTGGACACAGTCAGTGGAAGGAACAGGATGAATAGGTAAATCCGACTCATCAAACAAAACTGGTTCATCCTCAAGACTATCCTCAAAATTTTCCTCTAAATTAAGCTCATCCATGCATATTTCATCAAAATCCAGACGCATATGAGGTTCGGGAAAAACAGTTAAAGACTCGGGATGATGAATTGGAGAGATAAACTCAGCCAAATCTACGGTTTCATCATCCAAAATATTCCCAGCGTCGATATCCTCAATCAAGTGAAAATCAAAATTCTCCGACACCTCAACAAAAGCATGGATATCAATCAATTCAGGTTCTAGAGTGGAGGTGTAGAGGTCAAGAGGATTGGGTATGGTTTCACTCAAAAGGGACCCTTCACAATCGGGCAAACCAAACACTACAAAGTCGCACAACTCATTAAACATTCTATCTTCAATTGATAATTCATTTGGGACACTTGATAGACTTTCAACACAGGAGTTGTGGGATTCAATTTGGGATGGGTAGGTTTGATTTGGAAGGGGGTATATCTCACTCTCTCCACTCAAATTCACAGCCTGTCCTGCCACCGCATCATACATTGAAAAATTTGGAGCTAGTTGAAAACTAGCTACCGGATCACTAGGTTGTATGAGGGCGGCCATGGACGCATTCAAATCCATTGTCTGTTGTGAAGCTACCCTAAATTCTTCCAAGGACTGTTCTAAGCTAGACATAGGTTGTGATGGGGTTTCAGTAAAAGATGCGAAGTTGGTTGGATACTGGAAACCCCCAAATGGCTGTGTAGAATCAATGTCTAGGGAAGGAGCAAAAGTAGGGTAGGATTGATAGGAATTGAATGGCTGGACAGGAGTGGGATCAACATTGGGATAAGAAGGTGAATGGAATTGTTGATCCAAAGAATTTGTAGTGGTGAAAGGAGTGAAAGATCGGCTACGAGATTGTTCAATACGTTCAGCAATAGACATAGGTCTCGGGGTTACAACTGGATTTTCAAAAGGGGTATCAACGCAAGAAGGTGTGAATGTTTGAAACGGTTGATACGAAGTGGATTGCGGGGTCCAGTTGTTCGTCCTAGACGCGTCTATCCGATCTTTCAAAGAAATTTTGGGCATGGATGGATCGTTCGAAGTTCGACCAAAACAAGAACCGTAGGAAGTAATGTCTGGTTGTGGGTACCAAAGTTCGGCAAGAGTTTTGCGAGGTGGAGTACCCATGATATGAAGAGAGAGAGAAAAAGGTAGAGAAAAGGAGGGGGGGAAAATGTGATATTTTTTTTTTAATTTTTTTTTAATTTTTTTAAATATTAACAAAAGAATGAAGTATACACAAAAAAGAATATGGACAAAAAACAATCACGACACAAAAAATACCACACACCTAATCGTTCTAGGGTTAACCTAGGTCAACTAGACCTGCTCCGGAACTTGATTGTCGAAGTAAAACTGTGTCGAGAAACAGGCTCAAGATACACTGATCACGAGGCCAGGTAAGTGCAGAGATAAGGGGAGGTTTTCCAACGCTTTCGCGAAGTTCCTTAATTAAATAACCCTTTCTCTTTTGGCGGTTTCGCCGTTAACACTTTCCTAGACACCCCATAAACAATATACCGTTAAGCGAGATTCTAAACACAGTTAACTTCTCCTAGTGAGCGCGAAGTCCTTAAGGCTTAAAGTCTAATTTCTTTTAAATTTGTGCGGGTAAACGTTATGCTCAAGTTCGTGATTTGTGGGCCACGGAAAAGATGATGAAATCCTTTACCGTATGTTGTGGGGTTCGCTTGCCCTTAAGTCCGTATTAATGTATGCAATGCGCAATTCAAAAATTCTATAAAGAATCAAACAATTGTTTTTTTAGTTTAAGCGCGGCACTGCAACAAATACGGGTTAGTCAATTTTTAGCGTTTGCTAGCGAACTTGCAAAGAATCCTGCAAAGAATAGTATATTGGATGCGTCGGATTTGAGAAGAAGGTGTTAGTAAAATACGTATCGTTAAGTTTTGGGTTAGGAAACCCCCGTTGAATCAAATCCGGTAAGCTTGAAAGGTTCGCTTGCGCGGGTCAAACTACCCGGATCTTTGGCACTGTACTTCGTAATCACCTTTGCCTTGAATGCACACTTTGCTCCCCACAATCGTAGTTTGCAAATACGCAAAAATCTGCACACTTGCCCACAAAAATTATCAAAAAAAAAAAAGAATTATATATAATTTTTTTAAATATATACAAAAAGAATATTAACCCGAATAACAAGAAAGAAAATACGCTACCGTCTCCCCGGCAACGGCGCCATTTGATTGGTAGAATTAAAGTTAACCGCAATCAAGACGGTGTCGCTATGCAGCTAGCCGGTTGAGCACGGGTCGATCCACAGGGAGATGGTTGTATGTCCTTTCTTGTCTTAGACAAGTTAATAAAGAATCTGTATGTTTGTTTGATCTAACCTATGTGTATATCTGCAAGTATAAAGTTGTTAAGAAAATACGAGATTGTAAGCTAAGAAATCCGTACTCAAAAACCTTTGAGCCGAGTCTTGACCAATTGAAGCTAAGCAATCGGCAACAATGTGGATTAGGGGGTTTAAGCGCGGTATTCGTGGAATCCGGCTTATTTACCCTTGTCCTTCCGTTCTTGTCTCTTGCCTTCACCTCCGGCCAAACCGAACGCAACCGGTCGTGGTTAGGAATCACCGTTACCTTGTCAGGGTACGGTGCCTAACGGAGCGCTTGCGTATGGTTTGGACGAAGTTCAAATGGAAAATAACGGGAAAAGGGATTGGTAAAGAAATGTTAACTTATAAAATCGTATTAATTCTTAACAACAACAATAATTACAACATTCACAATATGAACAAAAGAAAAGAACAAAAAGAAAAGAACAAAGAAAAGAAAAGATACAAGTAATAAAGTGCATGAATAAAATTGCAAGTAATAAAAGCAAGAATGAAAAAAGCAAGTAATAAATAAGCGAATAAAAAGAACACGGAACTAGGACCCAAGCCAAGCATGTGCTCAATAGCCAACCCTTAAACTTGCAACCTCAATGAAGAGATTGCAAGATCAAGGGAAGGGTAGAAAACGCATGTGAAATGGAGTGCTAGTCCCGGGAGAAAATACGACCCTTGAGATCAATAACTAACCCTTAACCATTCAACCTCAATGAAGAGATTGAATGAGCAAGGGAAAGCAGAAATCTCAAGGGGGAGCAACTAAAAAGAAAGATAACAACCCCTCATCTTCATTAATTTTCCACTCAAGAGCTCTCACTACAATTTAATGGAGAAAGAGTGAAGAAGAGGAAGAAGAAGAACAAAATTACACAAAGAAGAAACTAAGAAAAAGCTCCCTTAGTTGTGCTCAAAACTGCTGTATTTATAGGCAGGGGATTGAAGACCTAGGGCAACCAGCTGCCACAATATGATATACCCAAACTACCCCCCAAAATTCAACAGAAGAGGCGCCTATACTGCGGCGCATGCGCGGCCTAAACCCCCTTTTGGCCGCGCATGCGCGGCCGTACTGGTGAGTTGGGCAGTGGGTTTTTCTGGGCTGTCCTGGTTTCTTGTTTCCTCGTGTTTTCCAACCTTAAACGGCGCAAAAGTCTTCAGAATATCTCCAGATTTCCAAGTCCAAGATTGCATTATCTTTGTTTACTTTTGACTTTATCTCCCTCGAGCTCCGCGCACCCATTGATTCTTGTGCAGCCCCTCTCGTGCTCCGTGCTTGTCCGAGACATGAATGACCGATGTCATATGTCTTGTCCCAGGAACCGGTACGCAGCACCGGACGGATATGGATGACCGGAACCCGGCTTTTATCTGCTGTGGACAGATGTTCTGCATTTGGCGTAACTGTGGAGAATTAATCCTGATTAGCAATATTTGTACTGGAAACCTGTATTCTGCAAACATGTAACAAACACGGATTAAAAGTACCTACCTATAAACACACAAGCGTAAGAATGGGCGGTATAAAATGCAATATTCTGATATGAACATTACCCTAAGTGAGAAATTTTGTGTTAAGTGCACCATGCACACTTAGCATTTTGAGGCCAGATGAGAAATGTATCATGTTAACCCTTTTTGTTTTCTTGCATGGTTTTATTTATCCCACCCATTTAAACATGTCAAAACCCTTTTTTTTAATGCAAATTCAAATATAAATGAAGGTATGGTGGTTAGGTATAGGATTTGACTTTGTTTGACCTTTGTTTCTCTCTCTTTTTTCTCTCTTTCCCTCACTTCTGAGCTCCAGCAGAAAAAGAAGCAGCAACAACACCATTTTCTCCTTTTTCTCTTCTCTTTTCATTTCTCATTAAACCCCCGTTCAAACCCTACTCAAAACAACACTTTTCCTTCACAAACCATAGAAAAAAATGAGCTTTTGAGGTGTTTGGTGGTGGATCTGCACACTTGAGGAAAAAGCAGGGATTTTTGGTGTTTCTTAAGGTGTTTTGAAGGTATTAACTCACCCTTAGGACCTCTTTTACATAACTTATAGTATTTCTAGCAAAATATCACATTTTATGCATGTTTTGTGCTATATAAAGGGATTTAGTGAGGTTGTGATAAAAATTAACTTTTTATGGCTTAATTAGCTTAGTGATGAGTTATAAAGGTGATTTTAGACTTAGGTTTGTTTCAGATTTCACAAAAATACCCTAAAGTATCATTTTAGTACAAAGTGTGACTTTTAACTTGAAATTGGGTTCTGTTGAAACTGCTACTACCCGGGGTGTTTCAGAATAAAATTGTAATTACTGGGACATACACAGTATGTATGGAGTACACACACCAAACCCGGGAGCCCACCCCCTACCCAGGCCGCCGAAAAACTCATTCTGGCCGCAAATTGCGGCCAGATGGGAGAATTGTGGGTTGAGGTTTTGGTGGTTGGTGTCTGCTGGTATTTGGAGTGCTTTGGTATAATTATTTTTGTAATTTCAATTCTGTATCAAAATCTTGGACCTATTACCCTATTTTCCGTATTTTAAATCTTCGCAACACACGTGATACGTGTGTGGGTTTGAGTTGTGCTGCATATCGCGACGCGTCAGGTTAGTTTCAGGAGCGTAATCACACGTTTCAGCGTATCGCGCACACGCGCGCTTGGTTTGCAACGCGGGTTTCTAGTTGGACCTTAATATTGCGTTTTTGGTAGATTTGAGCTTATGTGTGGTATATTGTGTAATTCTAGGTTCGCAGGCGAGTGAGACGGACGCTGCGAAGAAGGGGAAGCAAGTCGTCGGCTACACTTAGCGCGAGACTTCGGTGAGTAGATTAACATCTACGGGAATATCGCCCGCATGGCGTTATGCATCAGGGCTGATAGGACTTTATAGCTACATATTGCATTTACCTACATTGACTGTTCATGGATACTGTTGTTGCATACTGCATTCCCTGCTATATGAATGAAAACATAGAATTGATAGAACACCGTACTATTACTAACGGTTTATGTTGCACGAGCACTAATCTGCATGTTACACACACCGTTAGTAATTGCCATGACACACTCACTGTAGAATTGCCATGATCATTATACTGTAGTTCATTTCACATATGATTCGATATGAGTTTCATAGAATTTGGAAGCCGCATGCTGTCTTTGAAAACTGAACTATCTTAAGAAACGCGGTTTCCCCCTTGTACCTATATTATGATGACTTGATGTACATAGCACATCGTAATTGATTTAATCATTGGTGTTGGATTTTCATGTGATTTCTGGTTTTGAGGACCGTAGAATTATTTAAGAAAAGATGCACTATTTGAAAACCCGGTTCTTCGTGATATGATATTTTACTGCGTCCACCACGCGTTTTCTCGGTGCTGAGACGTGTGCTTGAAACCCGATTCGAGGAGTGGATGATCCGTTTGCGGGTTCCCGGTGGACCCGGTATGGTTCCCCTCTGCAAGATGATCGATGGACTTTGCCGATTAAGCCTGGAGGTGGGTGAGTACCTACCGGTGATTGGTTGGACCTGGTGGTTATCCGGAGGATACTGACCAGAGTCAAGAGATGGATGCGGGATGATCCGTACTGCCGGGGCCGAGGGCCGATACCCAGACGGAGCCCGTGGGCTGATCCGGAATTATGGAGCCCGATGTATGAGGATTTGCGTGTCGATACTGGACACGAGTATTTATGATATTTTGGGTGCCGATGTTGGGCACTCGTGATTCTCAGAGATGTACAGGATTTGAGGGCCGAGGAAAGTGCCGGCGCCTGAGTTTATTTGTGATTTGGCTGCAGCTTGGGCACCGACTATTTTTCCACAATTAATATTTCATGTAGATGTTGTTTATCCGATGCTCAGCAGTGATTATCATGTATCTCATCCTGTAGTTATTTTACCTGACAGAGCATTTGCATGATTATTGCACATATCGCTTGTCGCATATAGATTTACCTGCTGGCATATGATAGCGTAGCGCAGTACGTGCATGCTCGTGATTACCTTTATATGTTATCTCTATTCACGAGTTGGCAACTCACCCCCGTTGTGCCACAGTATTTGCAGGTTGCCCCTCAGAGTAGTCGCGGCATGCTGCCTTTTTGCATCTTTTGGCTTCAGATACAACTACAGTTGGTGCGAGGGCTATTTTGCTATTTAGGTGGGTTGTGGTATCTGGTTACTTTTATTGTACACACTTTTGTATCTAGTATTCTCCATCTACCATATATATACTTGACTTAGAGACAGTGTGAGGACGATGATATATATTTCTGTATTCTGGTGTCGAGCTCGTGGGAGCCGACTTTATATTTGCAGTTATTATTCTGGGATGTTACTTATTGCTCATTCTTCGCTACGGCGTCGTATATTACTCTTGTGGTGATGGTTTCCGCCGTTAGGCGTGATTGCTCCCGGTTTGGGATGCTTTGTTCATTATATCTCATTTTCACTTATATCCTGTTTTACCCGATTCTCGGGGTTACTTTTACAAAGGAAATGCTGCCAAAATTATTATAAGGATAATTTAACTTTAAAAAGAACCTCATTGAACTAATTAAGGTTTTCTAAATATTTTTAATTAAATGTTTTCAACACTCACTACTTTTAAATGGTTTTGATTTCTGGGTTCGGCTTACTTAGTCGCGTTACGCCTGTAGACGTAGCGTGGTTAAGTGCCGGTCACGAGTCGAAATATTCGGGTCGTGACAATATTAGTTTATTTGCCTTAAATGCTAGTTTAGACATTGTAGTTATTACTTGTCACCTCATGCATACGGTTATTCATCGTTATGCCGCATTCGTGGATTCTCATGCCTATATTCACTGTTTTACTTGCTATTAAGGTTTTGGATTCGGATTTCTATGAGATTTTCTGGATTTGGGGTGAAAACCGCAAAACTTATATAAACTTCTTTTCTCTCTTTTTAAATAAAAAGTACGGTTTTCCCATGATGTATGAGTCGTCCACCATGAGTTTGCTGATGGATTTCGAGACCCGAGTTCGAGGAGTGGAGGAACCATTTCGGGTACATGGTGGACCCGGTGTGGTACCCCAGGGCTAGAGGATCGCAGATGATGGCGTTGAGCCTGGCAGGGGAGCACTACCGACCGGTGATTTTACCCGACACGTCGAATATCCGGAGGGTACCGTCGTGGTCTTGAGATGGATGGTAGGGGCCGGTCTGGACTGGCGGCGCCCTAAATATTGAGATTTAGACATTGAGATTTCGAGATATTGAGGTATTGAGGTACTGATATTTGATGATACAGGCAAGTCCGGATAGCCGGAGCCTGAGATTTTGAGACATTGAGATTTATGTTTTGTGTCGATGCTAGACACTGTTTATGTTAATTTCATTTATGATACCTCATTTTAAAAATACAAAGGAAATCTCACTAAACTATGAAAGCGGTTTCCTTAGTACATGTATTCTGTTTTCATGCATTCATACATCATCCATATGATATATTGCTACCTGAGGCACTGACACGGGCACAAAGGATTTCACTCGAGCTAGATATTTACCCTAGTCATTATTATAGGCTGCATATTATATATATTGAGGATATATTATGATCGTTGACCTAGGATTGCGTTGTTCATGCGGTTCCTGTTTGTAGATGTTTTTCTACTCACGAGTTGGTAACTCACCCCCGTTGTGCTACAGTTTCTTGCAGGTTTTGCCGTACAGGTTTCATTACGGCTTTGCTGGCACTGCTTCTTTCGAGTGACTTGCTAGTAGGTGGGTTTATTTGTATCGTACCCATCATTATACATTGTATATTATTATTCAGTTGTATCTAGAAGTTCCATCAACCAAACATGTATTTATTTTTGAGCTAGAGACAGTGATGTTATTCTTTCGACCTTAGAGTCGCGCGTTATTTTTCTGTGGATTTCTTGTTGTTTTGAGTTTCCTTTTGAGTTTTGATCCTCGCCCTTGGCGTTGTATATTATATTGCTTGTATGGTTGTGACCGTCTATTGACAAAGAGCCAGCTCCCGCTTGGGGATGCCTTTTTATTGATTTCGTATACTATTCATGTTGTATCTCGTTTGGGGGCCAGTATTTACAAAGGAGACTCTGCCGAAATTTTCAGGAAATATTTGATGTTTTTAAAAACCATAATTCGGCTTATGATATTAAAACTACTTGATTTAAATTGGTTTTCCTTCACTCTACTATTTTTCTTGGTTTGGTTTTCTGAGTTTTCGGCTAACTTAGATTACATACGCCTCGAGACGTTTCGTAGTCTAAGTGCCGGTCATGTTCCTTACTTTCGGGTCGTGACAAAAACCATACAGATGTGAGAATCATACCTGGTAAATACATACCCTGGAGTACGTATCTAATTGGGAAATTAGTTTTCCTTTAACAACGCACAGTGAAACTGAAACATGAAAATGTTTCGTAGGGGTATGCTAGTATTCCTATTAATGCCTCTTCCATTATCCAGATTCATGACTATAACCGTATATTTCGTTGCCATCTTTCCAAATCCCTTTATTTGTCTTTATTCATTACCTTCTGTATACTATCGTTAGGCTAAATGGTTTTCTTCCTTCCCTACCGTTCGGCACCGGCCTATGGTTTAGAAGAAGACTATCCAATTAGAGTAATAGGTGTACTCTCCAAATCCTAGGAGTACTCGCAACCTGAGAGAAGGTGATGATAAAAGAAAACTGAATAAACCATATTCTATTTCTCCTGAACTGGAGAAAAGCAAAGGTGAAGTAGCAGTGGTGATGAACTACGCGGTTTGGTCGTGAATGATAGCAGTCACAATTTACTTTGCCCTCTTTCTAATCCCTTTATATTTCTTTACTTATTACCTTCTATACATCCTACTTAGGCTAAATGGTTTTCTTCATTCCCTACCTTTCGGCACATGCTTATGGTTTGGAAGAAGACCATCCAATAAGCGTAATAGGTGTACCATCCTAAACCAAGGAGCCCTCTCAATCTGCGAGAAGGTAAAAGGAAAAGACAACTGAATAGTCCTATTCAATCTTTCCAGAACCAGAATCCATCCTCAAATCTGGAACAAGTTCCTTCGAGTTCGTATATAACCATACGATGGATTTATCCAATGGAAGTGGATGTTCGTAGTAATACGAGATGTTCTGGAGAAATGCAAAGGGTAAAAGAAGGAGTGGCAATGATGTATGCAAATCAGACAATCCAAAAGCCAGTGTTTTAAGAAAGTTCGGTTAACTTGGTTACTGAGTCATAGTCTTGGGTCGGGCCATGGTCGCTGCTAAAAAGAGAGAGAAAGGAAACACTCTACGTGCACTCTAACCTAGATAAGAATGGTTATCACTTTATATAATCAGGAAACCTCCCACCGTATCCTTAAATTCTCCTTCAAACCTGAAAGAAGAATTAGTCGGGATCACCCGAAGAGTAAACCAACTCATCAGTAGGAATCGGGATCCAACTATCATCGCATGATAACGTGATGGAATCCACTCACGTTATCACACTCTAGAAGGTATGCGCATGCCTGGCAAGTTTCAGTTTCTATAGAAACTCCCGATAAGATTTTTACCCCATGCTCTTATGACCTTGACGAAGGTCAACAAATCATAAGTCACATGTCAAGTTCTACCCGTCATTGTCCAGGTTAATTTGAACCCACCAGTACAAGCCCTTGACGAAGGTCAACAAGGCTATACGACTGTCCCAAACCAACGCATCTATCTATGAAACAGAAAGGTAACAAGCAGTTACCACACACTATGCCTTGACAAAGGTCAACAAACATAGCAAGAATACTAAGTGCTACCCATCTGAAATGACGGAGGGCTACGGATGGTTTTTGGCGAAAAACCTTTAACGTAATGAACTTGATATCGTTGAAAGAACCTGATAGCTTTTTACAAAAATATACTAGCGAAAACCTTTCACAAAGAGGCCACTCCCGGTGAAGGGATATCAGCTCTTTTCCCATAGAATGAGGTGCAAGATATTCCAACTGAATACCACGGTGCAAAGCAAAACGTAAATGACTATAGTGAAGTTATTACCCTGCCGCAAATCTCTGCCCAAGGGGTCACTCCCGATGAAGGGATCTCGGCCCTTGCCTCATCGAATGAGGTGCTGGATATTCATAACCGAATAACACTGTGCAAACCAAAAGAGAACATCCTTGCAATAACAGCATTTTGAAAAATGTTTCAACAACATCAAACAGGTTTGTTTTCCTTTGCATTGATCAGATTCAACGCAGTCCCATCAATTAATCACACCAGAAAAGAACAAAAATAAAATGTATGTATATGCGATCCGCATTCGTCCCTCGGTCCCGTCATCACCCGTTAGGTTACTTAACAAACTGTTAGTGTATATTCCCTAGGGGCTATTATTGTATCATACTAGCTTGTATATTACTTAATGGAAGCTTGGGATATTCACAGTTGTATTAACAGTCTTGCTCAACATAATAGTATGCTACTTGGTTTATATCTATCTTAATATGTGTATATATTTCTTTTAGCATATCGCGAATACATATTGATAGAGCCCACAGGATCTTGCTTGACTACCAGCGTTGTGATGGCAGTCACACTAGTGTGGGCTGGGTAGTCTACAAGCACAACCTTTTTCAGGTCCCTAGTCGTAGGATTATCGGGACAGGGCATCGATACTCCAGAGTAGACTAGTGTATACGCTTCTCATCCCAGCAGGGGAGATGGTCTGTCCCACAGCCATTAGTACGTTGTACTGGAGATAGTATGCAGGTGCTCGTTGGGTTACGGGTACACCGGACAGGACTCGCAGGGAACTGTTGGTTGGTATTATACCCGTCGTTAGTTAACGGTTACGAGGTGACATGAGTACATGTTGGAGATAGTGCCCTCAAAGTCAATTATTGGATCGCATGTACGTGATTGCAATGATTGAGGCAGGACCTATACCGATATGACAGTCTTGCTCGAGATGATAGTATACTATCTGGTTTGTCTTTATCATCGCGTGCATGCTTTAGTTCACTATTGCATGATGATAGAGCCCATAGGATTCTTGCTTGACTACCAGCAGTATGATGGCGATCATATACGTGGGAGCTAAGGTCTGTAAGCGCATCCTTAAAGAGTCCCTAGTCGTAGGAGTTTCGAGACAGGGCATCGATACTCCAGAGCAGACTAGTATACAGTCGAGACCCCGATGAGGGGCGATGGCCGGTCTTACAAGCCATTGGTGTCAGTAGGATCACCTAAGATATATACAGGTGCTCATTGGGTTTTGAGTACACCGGACAGGACTCGCCGGGAACATGCTAGTTGGTATTATACATATCGTCAGATAGCAGTTCCCTTGTGACATGTGTACATGTTAGTTCATCGACCTGAGATCGTCATTTGTCTTATGTGAGTTCCCACTGTGCTTAGATTACTACCCTACCACGCTCAAAGGAGTTATGCAAACAGGTTTTAGTTGGGTACAGTCCCGAGCCACATTGGAGGCAAGTGAGCGGATCGGAAGGGGATTCGTCTCTCCCGGTATTGGCGGTGAGATCGCGCTGTGTCTAGGAGAGCCATTACACAAAGCCCTCGGCCGAGGCAGGAGATTTACTGGTAGGTACTCCAGTAGTATCTCAGGGTGTTTTGGGCTACTCTCTGTAAGTCTACGGTAGTGCCCCGGCCGTCTACAGACGCCAAATGCGGAACAAAAACATTTTAACTGGCGCTATCGTATACTTTAACCCGGATCTGCCATTATTGCTAAACTAACAAACTGTAAAGAGACTAGAAAGGTTATACCGAACGATCCGAGTCCTTCGTTCTTTAACCATCACCACACGCTCCGTTGCGGCTGCTCCGATCTCGTCGATCTCTGATCTCCTCGTCCAGGTGGCACCACGTCACTGATTCTTTAAACGGGCTCCCGCCTCTGACTCGGGGCAACTCGGTCGTCAAGTTTGCTAAAAGAGACGACCAAGATTGATGTAGAGAATAAGTAGAAGACTTTGTCTCGTTCCGTCCAAAGCCTTGGACGAACGGTTAATGAAGTTGCCAATTGATTCGGGTGATGGAACGAAATGAGCAATGAAATTTCCATACACCCCAAAACTATCATAATCTTTTTACAACCATCAAGTGAGTGTGAGAGAGAGGAAAGGCCGGCCATCTTATAGGAGGTGGGGGGTGAGTGTAGGAGAGAGGAGAATGACCACAAGAGAAAAATATCTAGTGTGAACACAAGAAAATATCTAGTGTGAACACAAAGTGTGAACACAATAAATGCAACCAATGAAACATCAACACCATTCTAACTTAGTCACCTCCTCTAGAAACTTCTAGAACCTTCCACACTCATCCAAGAAAAGATAAATCTGTCTTTAACCGAACGTTAAAAGACGGCTGATAGAAAACTGGAAACTGGCAACTTCCAAAAGTGATCCCGAAACGAATTTCAGGACAACCCCGTAACCGTATAAATATACCCGCATTTGTATTACGACCGAATATAAATGCAACTAAGACAAAGATATTATATCTACTCAATATAATACTCAGATCCGGCTTAAACCATAGCCGACCAGTATTATCTGCCCGAAAAATGACACGTGTGTAAACGCGCATGCATTTTCCGAACCCTTCCATAAAACCATACGGCCTCTACAACGTTTTGCCCGAACTTGGGAAACTGTCTGTGGGGGACTCTAATGACTCGTCAGTACCCTGGCAGTGGGTTTAACCACAAACCGTCAGCGGCACTAGCTATGTGTAACGGCTGCCTATGGACTGACCTCAAGGGAGGCCGATGAGCGAACTCATCCGGAAACCCTACTGAGCCTAACAGTGACAATGTATATACAGTCCGGTCCGTTCGTCTATGAGTATCGCATATCTTCCTAAGGAGCTAGTAACGTAAGCCCCCAATAGCAGTATAAGTCGTGTCGGAGTGTAGCCCAATAACACCCTGAGATACTACTGGAGTACCTACCAGTAAATCTCCTGCCACGGCCGTGGACTTTGTGTAATGGCTCTCCTAGACACAGCACGATCTCTCCCCCAATACCGGGAGAGACGAATCCCCTGCCGATCCGCTCACGTGCCTCCATGTGGCTCGGGACTGTACCCAAAAACTACCTGTTTGTACGACTCCTTTGAGCCGTGGTAGGGTAGAAAACAAAGCACAGTGGGAACTCACACGAGACAAATGACGACCTCAGGTCGATGAACTAACCTGTACACATGTCACCGTGGGAACAGCTATCTGACGATATGTATAATACTAACTAGCTGATTCCAGGCGAGTCCTGTCCGGTGTACTCATAACCCAATGAGCACCTGTATACATCTTAGGTGATCCAACTGACACCAGTGGCTAGTGAGACCATCCACCGCCCCTCATCGGGGTCTCGACTGTATACACTAGTCTACTCCGGAGTATCGATGCCCTGTCTCGAAACTCCCATGACTAGGGACCATAATTAAGGATATGCATATAAACCACCCAACTCTCACGTATATGATCGCCATCATACTGTTGGTAGTAAAGCAAGATCCTAAGGGCTCTATCAAAGTGTAACATGTAATCAGTCACCTGAATATGTACACGACCGATAAAGGCAAACCAGATAGCATACTATCATCTCGAGTAAGACTGTCCTACCGGTATATGTCCTCCGCAATCATTGCAATCATGTACCAGCGATCCAATAATTGACTCTGAGGGCACTATCTCCAACAATCTCCCACTTGCACTTAAGGCTAATTATTGCGATGTCGACTACTCACAGCCCGTGTGAAACCGAACATCCAACTCCTCTACTAATCAGTTTCACAAACCCCGTTTGTAAAACTATTGTGTTCGAGAAATAGCCTCAGTGAGTGGATTCGCCTAGATATTTCTTTCTATATCTCTCTTAATCCCAAATTCGCGGAGAAATCCATCTCCCGAATTGAGTAAAACCTGTCTTAGAATATATCTGGATATCTGATGGGACCCAGTTCATAAATGAACTCTAAATCCAAACTTCTTAGACTGTATCGATCACTAAACCTAATCAGTATCCTGCACCATGCCTCCTACAGTATCCTCTCGGACCACCTGTCCATAATACTGTCCCTCGTCAGAGGGAAAACTATAACTCTGACAATCACTCTGTCAACCATGTCACCTTTGATGCCTGGAATGATAATCGTCTCCCGAAGGAGGCCGCCGTCATCAAATCCGTAGAACATGTACTTATGTTCTAAAACTGCTTCCTTATGTTTCTCCAGGATTGGATTAATACAAACTTATTGCATCTAGTACAAAAATAACATCTGGTGTGGTACTTGACATATCACGATTGACTCAATTGTCTAAGCAAGTGATCTGCCAATCATGTCCATCCCTCTCCCCTTTAGTCTGTAAGACACCTTTAGAAAGGGTGAGTCCATTCCCTGCAGGTACACCACCATGCCAGGAGTCATCTATTCTAAAAACCATTAGAATACTGTCAAAGTACCCACATTGGGAAACTACCCAAATCCAGATCTAAAACCATAGATCTAGAAACCAGAATGTCAAATATTATATCCATATCCTGTCTGGAGAAACAACTGTGTGACGACCACAGTACAACCGATCGTAGTATAGGAATTTTACTTCCTACTCTGTGTATGTCATCCAAATACCATGACATCACACCCTACTACCTTCTTAACAGATCCATCCCCTATTATGATTAAAGTCAAACCCATGAATGTCACATCAAAAATAGATGATCTATCTCCGCTATAACTTCTTAAGTCTATAAATAGACATAAGCTACTTGCCCACTATGCTTCCGCTGCTCCCACTGACTACGACAACCTTCTGGAAGAATAATATATACGTGCACTTCTAAAGCTAGTTTAGAATGACGCTATACTTATCCTCCTGCCGGGTCTCACAGTCTGGAACAACAGTAGTGTCAAGTCTGGGTAAACAAGAACCTCCCTGTCACCGTCCTTGAGGCTACCGGAGTCCCTCTCGGGTGTCTGAGGTTACCCACCATATCTGCGGAGTGGCTAATGGAATGTCAAACCTGATTGAATATATTGGTCCTATTAAATTTTCCGTAATCGTTCGCGGTTCTGGAATCACTTCCAGTTCTACCATACTCCCACTACTGTTTTCTGAAAAAAAATCCATTTTACTAAAACTGTGGCGAGTCAAGAACAATATCACTATTGATCTTCCAAATGGTAGATTATCAACCCTCGTCATAGCTAGGGTCAACCCACAAACAGCCATTACAGAAACGTGCCATGAGTTATTCAGAGTCTGGTTTTAAGCATAGGCCGGACAACTGCCCGTACCTTAACATCTTTTAAGGTATGAACCATTCTATATCCAATATAGAAACTTTGGTACTTATTTAATTGGAACCATATTCAAATCATGCAGCTGTCTCCAGTGCATATCAACTTAATGGAAAGAGGCTAATCAGCATTACTCAACTTAGGAATCCATCCAATTATGAGTAACCTGAAAGAGAAACACGTTTCTCAAAACCATCACTATCATCTGAATACCAATCACAAGAATATACATCTTCGATCTCTTTGAAGAATCCCGATACTTGTGACACCTGGTTCTCTACTTTATTCTTATACCCACAACTTCACAAAACTTAGACCTTGTATTTTAACGAAACAGTTGTCTAAATACTAGAGAAGTCATAAGTAAATAGAACAGAGTACGAGGACCTACCCCTTTGTCCTGATGGACACTGGACAACATACAATACTCTGTATAAGTCCGCTGAGTTGAACAACTCAAAACCTGTGCGTCGTAGGTGGAAAATTGTACCCTGGCGATTTCCTCAAATATCACCAATTTCAACGAATTCCGATATAATGAGGATAATCACCTAATTCCCAATAACTTACTCCCACTCATCATCTGTAAAACCATACAGATATGAGAATGAAACCTGGTAAATACATACCCTGGAGTAAGTATCTAATCGGGAAAACAGTTTTCTTTTAACAATGCACTGAAACATGAAAATGTTTCGTAGGGGTATCCTGGTATTCCTAGTAATGCCTATTCCAAAATCTAATTCATGACTTCAACCGTATATCACTTTGCCATCTCTCCAAATCCCTTTATTTGTTTTTAGTCGTTACCTTCTGTACACCATCGTTAGGCTAAATGGTTTTCTTCCTTCCCTACCATTCGGCACCAGCCTATGTTTTGGAAGAAGACTATCCAGTAAGCATAATAGGTGTACCCTCCAAAACCAAGGAGTACTCGCAACTTGAGAGAAGGTGATGATAAAAGACAACTGAATAATACCTTATTCTTTTAAAGGTGAAATAGGAGTGGCGATGAAGTACGCGGTTTGGTCGTGAATGATATCGGTTGCAATTTACTTTACCCTCTTTCTAATCCCTTTATTTTGTCTTTACATATTACCTTCTGCACACCCTACTTAGGCTAATTGGTTTTCTTCATTCCCTACCTTTCGGCACCTGCCTATGGTTTGGAATAAGACTATCCAATAAGCGTAATAGGTGTACTCTCCTAAACCAAGGAGCCCTCGCAACCTGAGAGAAGGTGATAATAAAAGACAACTGAATAAACCAATTCTATTTCTCCTGAACCTTGATCCATCCTCGAAGAAATCCCCCCGAGTTCGTATATAACCATACGATGGATCTATCCAATAGAAGTGGATGTCCGTAGTAATACGGGTGTTCTGAGAAATGCAAAGGGTAAAAGGAGTGGCAATGACTTATGCAACTCATACAATCCAAAAGCCAGTATTTTAAGAAGGTTCGGTCAACTTGGCCACTGAGTCATAGTCTAGGGTCGGTCAAAGGTCGCTGCCAAAGAGAGAGAGAAAAGAAACACTATGCGTGCATTCTAACCTAGATCAGAATGGTTATCACTTTATCTAATCCGAAAACCTCCCACTGTCCTGTCAAATTCTCCTCCAAACCTGAAAGAAGAATCAATCGGGATCACCCGAAGAGTAAACCAACTCATCAGTAGGAATCGGGATCCAACTCTCATCGCATGATAACGTGATGGAATGCATCCGCGTTACTCATACTCCAGAAGGTATGCACATACTTGGCAAGTTTCAGTTTCTTTAGAAACTCCCGATATGATTTTTGCCCCATGCTCTTATAACCTTGGCGTTATGTCAAAATGTCATAAGTCACATGCCAAGTTCTACCCGTCACTATCTTGTTAATTTGAACCCACCCGTACATGCCCTTGGCGTTAGGTCAAAATGGCAGAACGACCGTCCCAAACCAACTCATCTATCTAAGCAACAAATGAATACCCAGCAGCTACCAAACACTATGCCTTGGCGTTAGGTCAAAATACATATCTTGAATACTACTGAATACCCAAAAGAAGTGACGGAGGGCTACGGCTGGTTTTTGGCGAAAAACCTTTAACATAGTGAACTTGATATCTCTGAAGGAACCTGATAGCTTTTTAAAATATAGTGGCGAAAACCTTTTGCTAAAGAGGTCACTCCCGGTGAAGGGATCTCGGCTCTTTTCTCGTGGAATGAGGTGCAGGATATTCCACTGAATACCGCGATGCAAAGCAACTTGTAATCGACTATAGTGAAGTTATTACCCTGACGCAAACTTCTGCCTAAGGGTTCAGTCCCGGTGAAGGGATATCGGCCCTTGCCCCGTCGAATGAGGTGCAGGATATTCCACTGCATACCGCTATGCAAAACAAAAGGAAACGTCTTTGCAATAACACTTTTTAAATTTGTTCCAACAACTGCAAACAGGTTTGTTTTACTTTGCATTGATCAAAATCAATGCAGTCCCATCAATCAATCACACCAGAAAAGAACGAAAATAAAATGTACGTATATGCCATCCGCATTCGTCACTGGGTCCCGTCATCGCCCGTTAGGTTACTTAACTAACGACAGAGCGGGGACTGGACTAGCGCGGGTGTAAAACATATACAACATCTAATAGTATATATACCAATATACAATAATCGCTCCAGGCATGATAATATGCAATATTACAGAAAAGTAATAAGCATCACAGAACAATACAGATAATCTGGGATCCCCGAGTTTCACAGAGCCGCTGCAGAAACCCGACGTTCCCTTGGTCGTGTGGATAGCCTGTGCAATGAAACCTAGACCCCTACGGGTGCGGCAAGTTACCCGCAAAAACTTGAAGCGAGGAAGCCCCCTACAGCAAAGTGAATGGACCACCCTGCACTTCACGAAATCCGGTAGCTTGAGCACCCCTCCTTGGGTCAACCTGTACCCTCTACGAGTGCGGCGAATAGTCTACCAATTTTAGAGTGAGGCCCCTCTGCCTCTCAAAGCCATGAGATGTGGACCCGTTGCCCTCGAGAACCCGGCTATCCGTGCATTCCGTCGCGGGGTAAAACCTAGTACTGAAATGAAAAATATGTACAACGGGTACAACGACCTCGACCCGGTCATTCCCCAAAAGAATATTATACAACAGACAGTGACGGCAGTCCACATGTTGGACGCTCGCCACGCAATATCAAATGTACAAATAAATCCAAACCGCACTACCATTGCACACTGCTATCCACCACGACAAATCCGCAATATCACAACACAACACAGAACATCAACGCGAATGTCACGTTCGCAAACCCGTCTAAAAGAATTATAGCAATCAGACGCGATTTACCGATCAAATGACATTCTCGGTCGGAGATATAATGTAAGCATTGTAAACTAACATGTTTAAATTTCGATCGACTAAATATCATGAAGTGGGCCCCACGAACATCTGTTGAACAGTAACAAAATCTGGGCCCAAAAGATATATACCAAAAACCCCAAATTCCATATAAGAACCCACTGTGCAAATTTGGGGCCACGATCTCACTGAATGGCCACGGAAGCACGGTCAAACCATAGGTTTGACCGCGATTCCGCGGCGGTCTTGCCGAATCACGTGTCCAAATTTGTACGGTGTTCTTACAAAACCCTGCACAACTTTCTGTGATATGTAGAATAATTTTTGGAACCCTTTAAAAATCAACAGAAACTGTGAACTTGAAATTTTGCAGTTTTTGATATTCGGTCCGATCGATATTTTAAACGCGTTAGCACAAGATAGTAAAGCAAAATGGTGAGGCTCTGATACCACTGTAAGTCTACGGTAGCGCCCCGGCCGTCTGCAGACGCCAAATGCGGAACAAAAACTTATTAACTGGCGCTATCGTATACTTTAACCAAGATCTGCCATTATTGCTAAACTAACAAACTGTAAAGAGAGTAGAAAGGTTATACCGAACGATCCGAGTCCTTCGTTCTTTAACCATCATCCCACGCTCCGTTGCGGCTGCTCCAATCTTGTCGATCTCTGATCTCCTCGTCCAGGTGGCACCACGTCACTGATTCTTTAAACGGGCTCCCGCCTCTGACTCGAGGCAACTCGGTCGTCAAGTTTGCTAAAAGATACGACCAAGATTGATGTAGAGAATGAGTAGAAGACTTTGTCTCGTTCCGTCCAAAGCCTTGGATGAACGGTTAATGAAGTTGCCAATTGATTCGGGTGATGGAACGAAATGAGCAATGAAATTTCCATACAGCCCAAAGCTATCATAATCTTTTTACAACCATCAAGTGAGTGTGAGAGGGAGGAAGGGCCGGCCATCTTATAGGAGGTGGGGGTGAGTGTAGAAGAGAGGAGAGTGACCACAAGAGAAAAATATCTAGTGTGAACACAAGAAAATATCTAGTGTGAACACAAAGTGTGAAAACAATAAATGCAACCAATGAAACATCAACACCATTCTAACCTAGTCACCTCTTCTATAAACTTCTAGAACCTTCCACACTCATCCAAGAAAAGATAAATCCGTCTTTAATCGAATGTTAAAAGACGGCTGATAGAAAACTGGAAACTGGCAACTTCCAAAAGTGATCCCGAAACGAATTTCAGGACAACCCCGTAACCGTATAAATTGTAAGTCCACGTTGCGACCCCCGGTTCTTACGGGGAGGCGGAAACGGTATAAAATCAAATTTTTTGTGCAAGAGGCAACATGGACTAAACTAGGTCGGGATCGTTGTCTAAACTAAAACTAGCAAACTAGCTAAAGATATTTAGCTACTCGGATAAAGATGATTATACCTAAACTTGAACTCCTTCTTCTTCAAACTTTGTTGTAGAGGTTGATGGTTCTCCTTTGTCGCCTTCTCCCGTCGAAGATGGATCCACCTCGAAGGCTCGACCTTTGGGCTCTTTCTCGTACTTGGAGTGAACTAGAATCGCCGGCTTGCTAGACCCTTGATCCTAGAGTGAGTAGAGAGTGTCTAAGGGTTGCTTTTGTTTTTCAAGAGAAGGATTCTCAACTCATGAGAAGGTTTCTCTTGACTAGAGGAAGAAGAAGATGAAGTGAAGAGAGAGAGTGAATATCATAGAATGAGCTCCCATTTTCCTTTTGCAACCATATCAAAAGAAATGAGAATAATCAAATAATAATAATAATCAAAATGAAAAAGGTTTGATGGAAAGTTTAGGAATGACTAATATCATTACAAACATTAAATGAAAAAGCAAGAATGAAAAAGCATCTTGCATTTGTAATGATGGTAGTCAAATGTTCAACCATGGTCAACAAGTCAACCATGGTCAACAAGTCAACAAAAACTAACCATGACACAATTTCATTTTATTATATATTATTAAATGATATAATACAAATCCATTAGGGTTTGGAAAAAGACGACTGTCAACTGTGCATACGCACCCGTTCCGAAACCCTAATGAAAAGCCCTCTTCCTCTTCCTCAAATAACTGTGCATACACACCTGCATCCTTGTTCCGAGGAACATGAATACTGAGAGATAAAAGCAACCCCAAATACTATACCAGTATCCGGCTCAAACCAGAGCCCGCTGGTAATATCTGTCCGGACTCCAAACGTGCACAAGTGCGCGGATGAGAACGAACCCTGTCGCAAAACCATGCGACCTCTACTCTGTTTTGCCCAGAGGCGAATACCCTCTGTGTGGGACTCTAAAGACTCGACACTACGCTGGCAGTGGGTTTAACCACAGACCGCAAGCAGCACTAGCTGTGCGTAACGGTCCCCAGGTAGATGTCGACAAGAAGGCTGACGAGGTGAAACCCCATCGGTACTCCTACTGAGTCTGAATGTGACAGTCTCCGTACAGTCCGGTCTGTTCGTCTGATACATCGCATGGCGGGCCTAGGGGGCGGTAAACGTCAGTCCCCCAATAGCGGTACAAGTCGTGCCGGAGCGAAGCCCAAAACACCCTGAGATAACACTGGAAACCTACCAGTATATCTCGTTTGCCCTGGCCAGGGACTACTCGTGTAATGGCTCTCCTAGACACAGCACGATGTCAACCCCCAATACCGGGAGAGACGAATCCTGTCTAACCGTCACTGCCTCCAAGTGCTTCGGGACTGCACCCAACCACCACCTGTTTGCACGACTCCTTTGAGCCGTGGTAGGGTAGTGATCAAAGTGCAGTGGGAACACACTCGAGGCGAAGTGCCAGTGTCAAGTCAGCGGACTAAGCTGTACTCATGTCACCTGGGAACTGATGACTGACGATAGGTATAATACCAACCTGTCAGTTCCCGACGAGTCCTGTCCAGTGTACTCGTAACCCAACGAGCACCCGTATACTATCTCCAGTACGACGTACTGATGGCTGTGGGACAGACCATCTCCCACACTGGGATGAGAAGCGCATACGCTAGTCTACTCCGGAGTATCGATGCCCTGTCTCGATAGTCCTGCGACTAGGGACCTGTATAAGGATGTGCTTATAGATTACCCAGCCCCCACTAGTGTGACTGCCATCACAACGCTGGTAATCAAGCAAAGATCCTAAGGGCTCCACTAATGCGTATAAGTGATATAGTAAACACAAGTACACATTGAAGTAGAGACAAACCAAGTAGCATACTACTATTTTGAGCAAGATTGTATATACAAGGTGAATATCCCAAGCATCCATTAAGTAATATACAAACTAGTATGATACAGTAATGGCCTCTAGGGCATATACACTAACAATCTCCCACTTGCACTAAGGCCATGTACTGGCGTATCGAAGACCTATCATCTCGATCAGCCGCTCGAACTGAGTCTGGGGCAGGGCCTTGGTGAATGGATCTGCAGTGTTGTCTTCTGAAGCAACTCTCCGAACCTCGATCTCCTTGCGATCCACGATCTCCCTGATCAGGTGATACCGCCTCAAGATGTGCCTGGATCTCTGATGGGACCTGGGTTCCTTCGCTAAAGCTATAGCTCCATTGTTGTCGCAATACAGAGGTATTGGATCAACAATGGACGGAACCACCTGAAGTTCTTTCAAGAACTTCCTCATCCAGACAGCTTCTTTTGCGGCATCAGATGCAGCGATGTATTCCGCTTCCATCGTCGAGTCTGCAACGGTTTCCTGTTTGGAACTCTTCCAACACACCGCCCCTCCATTGAGGGTAAAGACAAAGCCCGACATGGACTTGGAATCATCCTTGTCACTCTGGAAGCTGGAGTCAGCAAAGGCCTCGATCTGGAGGTCTTTTCCACCATACACCAAGAACATCTCCTTAGTCCTTCTCAGGTACTTGAGAATGTTCTTTACCGCTATCCAGTGTTTCTCCCCAGGGTTTGACTGATACCGGCTTACCACACTCAGTGCATAAGCTACATCCGGTCTGGTACACAACATCGCATACATTATAGAGCCCACCGCAGAAGCGTAGGGTATAATAGACATGCGATCCCTCTCCAAATCAGTCTTGGGAGACATCTCTTTAGAGAGGGTGATCCCGTGACAAGCCGGTAGGTTACCGCGCTTGGAATCTTCCATACTGAATCTCTTCAGTATGGTGTCGATGTACCTGGACTGTGAGAGTCCTAATATCCTCTTGGATCTGTCACGGTAGATCCGGATACCCAGAATGTACGAGGCATCACCCAGGTCTTTCATGGAGAACTTGTGTGACAAGAACCCCTTGACAGATTGTAGCATAGGAATGTCATTTCCTATTAAGAGAATGTCATCCACGTATAAAACGAGGAATACTACAGTTCTCGCTACAAATCTACTATAGATGCATGGTTCATCTGGATTTTTGATAAAGCCAAATTCTTTGACCGTCTCATCAAAGCAGATGTTCCAACTCCGCGATGCCTGCTTTAGTCCATAGATGGACTTAAGCAACTTGCACACCTTTCCGCTGCTCCCACTCTGAATGAAGCCCTCTGGCTGGTCCATATAGACACACTCCTCTAAATTTCCATTTAGAAAAGCTGTCTTTACGTCCATTTGCCAGATCTCATAATCGTGGAAGGCAGCGATGGCAAGAAGGATCCGAATGGATTTCAGCATGGCTACTGGAGAGAAGGTTTCGTCATAGTCCAAACCAGGTCTTTGACGAAAACCCTTTGCTACCAGCCTAGCTTTATAGGTCTCAACCTGTCCATCTACACCAATCTTCCTTTTGAAGATCCACTTGCATCCTACGGGTTTTACCCCGTCTGGAGCAATGTCCAACGTCCATACCTTGTTGGTGTACATGGACTCCATTTCGGTCCGCATTGCATCCAGCCATTTCACTGAGTCAACGCTCTGAACGGCCTGCTGGAAGCTAGTAGGCTCATCATAATCTATGATGCAATCCTCTCTATCCCCGTCTATAAGAAAACCGTAGTATCTCTCGGGCGGATGAGACTGCCTACTACTTCTGCGGAGTGGCGTAGGAATGTCCTGTTCTTCCGAACCCTCTGGTTCCACTAAACTTTCAGTAATAGTCCGTGGTTCTGGAATCTCTTCCAGTTCTACTGCGCTCCCACTTATTTCCTTTTCTATGAACTGGTGTTCTAGAAAGTGGGCATGACGAGAAACAAGAACTTTTTGTTCCTCTTCGCAGTAGAAGAAATATCCCTTGGAATTCTTTGGATATCCCACAAACTTGCACAGTACTGAGCGTGCCTCGAGTTTGTCCGCAAGCTGCTTTTTGACAAAAGCCGGACTTCCCCATATCTTAATGTGATTAAGATGGGGTCTCTTCCCACACCACATCTCAAATGGCGTAGTAGGCACAGTCTTAGTGGGAACTCGGTTCAAAAGGTATGCGGCTGATTCTAGCGCATATCCCCAGAATGATCGCGGCAACTCAGCGTTACTCATCATGGACCGAACCATATCCAATAGGGTTCGGTTCCGTCTCTCCGATACACCGTTATGTTGCGGAGTGTATGGAGGAGTAAGCTGAGAGAGAATACCATTCTCTTTTAAGTAATTCAGGAATTCGGCACTTAAGTATTCTCCACCTCGATCCGATCTTAGAATCTTAATACTTTTGCCGGTCTGTTTCTCTACCTCATTCCTATACTCCTGGAATTTTTCAAAAGCCTCGGACTTATGTTTCATTAAGAAAACATAACCGTACCTTGAGAAGTCATCCGTAAAAGTAATGAAGTAAGAATGTCCGCTTCGGGTATGTGTAGACATTGGACCGCACACGTCACTGTGTACGAGTCCCAAGAGCTCGCTCGCTCTTACTCCATGTCCAGTAAACGGAGTCTTTGTCATCTTTCCCTTGAGACAGGATTGACAAGTGGCATACGACTGATATTCGAACGCATTCAAATACCCTTCTGTATGTAACTTAGTCAACCTTCTCTCATTGATGTGACCCAATCTACAATGCCATAAGAAAGTCTGGTTTATTTCTGGAGACTTTCTTTTGTGTGTATTCTGGACATTAAAAATCTGTGGTTGGTTCAATACGTATATACCATTACTCAAAGTACCTGACCCAATCAAAACTTGATTAAGGCGAATGTTTACAACATTACTTACAAACGCAAATTCATAACCTTCTTTAGAAACTAAAGATACAGAAATGATATTACAAGTTGCGTTGGGTACAAAAAAGCAATTACGCAAAACCAAAACATGTCCATCTGACATTCCCAGGTGATAGTCCCCCACGGCTTTAGCATCCATGCTAGCTCCATTTGCAACTCTGAGGGTCATGTCACCTGCTTTCAAAACACTACGGTTTCTCAACGCCTGCAAAGAATTACAGATATGAGATCCTGATCCGGTATCCAATACCCAGGAAGTAGAGTTTATAGAAAGACAGTTTTCAATAACATACACACCTGAAGCTGAAGCTGCAACCTGCTTCAATTCCTGTGTTCTGGCCTTCTAGGCCCTGCAATCATTCTTCCAGTGTCCTTTCTTATGACAAAAGAAGCATTCTTCCTTATCCACAAGCTTCCCCGCTATCTTTGTTGCTTTTCCTTTTCCCTTCGTATCCACTTTACTAACACCGCCCCTTGGTTTGGCGGGGGCTTTCTTCTTCTTTCCCTTGGCTTTCGCCTTGGACCTAGAAGAAGATGATCCTCCTACAAACAAAGTGGATGTTTCCTTACCTTTCTGTAGGGTGCCCTCTGCGCTCCTCAGCAGGTTGAGGAGCTCTGAAAGTTCAACCTCCTTTTCTTATAGGTTGAAGTTCATTATAAACTGGGCGTAAGTGGAAGGAAGGGACTGGAGAACTATATCCGTATAGAGCTCACTCTCCAATGTGATCCCTAGGTCAGCGAGCTCCTCAATGTAGCCGATCATCTTTAGCACGTGCTCGGCTACTGATGATCCGACGGCCATTCTTGTCGAAAACAACTTTTTCGACGCTTCGTATCTTGCGATACGTGATTGCTCTCCATACAGTTCTTTTGTATGAAGCAATATGGACTCCATGTCCATATTCTCATGCCTCCTCTGATGTTCGTTGTCCATCGAGGCAAGCAGGAGGCACTTGGCCTTCGCGCTATCAATCTCCCAAGTCTTGCGGATTTCCTTATCCGCGACGCTGGAAGTTGGACCAGGGACAGGGGGAGCTTTGGTGGTAAGAAGATACCCCAGCTTGTCATAAGTGATTGCTATCTTGACATTCCTGAGCCAATCTTTGTAGTTTGGCCCTGTCAGCTTGTTTTTATCTAGGAGTAACTTAAGTCCAGTCATGTTGATTGGTCGCTGCAATTAGGAGAGAGAAGAAGAAACACTCAGCATGATGCTCTTGCAAGTTTAGAGTGGTTTTTAGTTTGTCTAAACAGGATGGCTCCTACTGTTTCTCGAATCCCTCCTCAAACCATAAAGGAAGAATTAGCCAAGATCAATCCCACCGTACAATACTTGCTTAACCGTTCAGCCAGGCCGGTGTCGGTACTTCGAGGGAGGTTTTCCAACGCTTTCGCAAAGTTCCTTAATTAAAGAACCTCTTTTCCCTGGGGGCGTAGCCCCGCTAACACCTTTCTAGGCACCTACTAGGTTTATAGCATTGATCGTTAAGTGAGAAATTTCCCGAGGAGTAGCATATACTCACAGTAGGATCGGGATCCAAATATCATTGCGTGACGAAACTGAAGGAATCCTACCAGAATCACCACACTCCAAATGGTATGCAAATCTAGCAAGTTTCAGTACTTATGAAACTCCCGATGTGGATTTTTGCCCCATGCTCTTATGACCTTGACTTTGGCCAAAATATCATAAGTCACATGTCAAGTTCTACCCGTCATTATCCAGGTTAATTTGGATCCATCCGTATCTACCCTTGACTTTGGCCAAAATGGCAGTACGACTGTCCCAAACCAACGCATCTATCTATGCTACACATGAACACCCAACAGCTACCAATCACTGTGCCTTGACTTTGGCCAACATACACAGCTTGAATACTATTGACTATTCATGCGAAACGACGGAGGGCTACGGATGGTTTTGGCAAAACCGTGAACGTAGAGAACTTGATTTGGTCGATGGAACGAGATAGCTTTTAAATGGAGTGGCTCAAACTCCGCATTTTAAAAGTTAGTTTTGAAAAGAACCGAGTGGTTTTTCGAAAGTGTTCCAACGACTTTAACTTGGTTTATTATCTTGCATTAGTTCTTTTAATGCGTGATATTCTTGCATTAGTACTTTTAATGCGTCCCATCATTTAAATCCTACCATTGCAGAAAACAACCAAAATATGACGTACGCTTATGCCATTCGCATTCGCCACTGGGCCCCGTCATTACCCGTTAGGTTACTTAACTAACGACAGAGCGGGGGCTGGGCTAGCGCGTCTGTAAAACATAAGCAACGCCTAAATAGTTATAGATATAGCAATAGTAGACATTACAGATCACAGATGAATGCATTGGATATACTAGCAATCCGCAATCCTTTCGAGCCTGAAACGAAAAGCGGATAACACGGTCGCGGTGAATAGCCAAATACCCCACCCAAGACCCCTACGGGTGCGGCAAACTACCCGCCAAGTACCCGAAGCGTAGCAACCTCCCTCATCTCCATGAGTAGGCCACTCGACACTTCGGCATACCCGGTAGTTCGTGCACCCCTCCATGGGTCTATCCTAGGAGCAAAAACAGTAAAAAGAATTATACAATGACGGCTACAACCCCGACCCGATTGTGCGGCCAAACAAATAATATTATTACATCAATTTACATTTACAATGAATGAAAGAAAAACAAAAGCTCATCTCACATCCACCCCGGCTATTCACCCGCGACAGTCCAACACATTCTTATACACATTCCAGCACATTACAGATCATGTATAACCCCGACTAATCGTCTTATAGCGATTAGCCGACGTTCAATACATGCAAGCATCACAGATATAACCATCATAGTCAAAGTGCAGTGAAGTTCGGAAAAATACGGAATTATAGGACCCCAAAAGGAAATTTCTTTTCTGGAAAATCTGGGCACATATAATATATTTTAAAAATCCCAAAACCAACACCTACACACATTGCACGAAAAACGATGCAGAGAAGAAGACAAAGCGAGGCGGTTGCGCGGCACGAGCCCACCTCGCGCGGCGGAAGGGCGGCGCTTTGAGCTCAACAGTGGATCGTTTTTCATGGGTGTTCTTAGAAAACCCTGAGACGATTTTACAAGTATAAAGTTTTTCATTTTGAGCCAAAAAAATTTCAACAGAAACTCAGGTTTTGAAAAATATGGTTTTTGGGTTTTTTACGGTTCCGAACTTCGTTACACTTCACTACCAAGCTAGTTTAAGTTTAGTTAGGCTCTGATACCACTGTAAGTCCACGTTGCGACCCCCGGTTCTTACGGGGAGGCGGAAACGGTATAAAATCAAATTTTTTGTGCAAGAGGCAACATGGACTAAACTAGGTCGGGATCGTTGTCTAAACTAAAACTAGCAAACTAGCTAAAGATATTTAGCTACTCGGATAAAGATGATTATACCTAAAATTGAACTCCTTCTTCTTCAAACTTTGTTGTAGAGGTTGATGGTTCTCCTTTGTCGCCTTCTCCCGTCGAAGATGGATCCACCTCGAAGGCTCGACCTTTGGGCTCTTTCTCGTACTTGGAGTGAACTAGAATCGCCGGCTTGCTAGACCCTTGATCCTAGAGTGAGTAGAGAGTGTCTAAGGGTTGCTTTTGTTTTTCAAGAGAAGGATTCTCAACTCATGAGAAGGTTTCTCTTGACTAGAGGAAGAAGAAGATGAAGTGAAGAGAGAGAGTGAATATCATAGAATGAGCTCCCATTTTCCTTTTGCAACCATATCAAAAGAAATGAGAATAATCAAATAATAATAATAATCAAAATGAAAAAGGTTTGATGGAAAGTTTAGGAATGACTAATATCATTACAAACATTAAATGAAAAAGCAAGAATGAAAAAGCATCTTGCATTTGTAATGATGGTAGTCAAATGTTCAACCATGGTCAACAAGTCAACCATGGTCAACAAGTCAACAAAAACTAACCATGACACAATTTCATTTTATTATATATTATTAAATGATATAATACAAATCCATTAGGGTTTGGAAAAAGACGACTGTCAACTGTGCATACGCACCCGTTCCGAAACCCTAATGAAAAGCCCTCTTCCTCTTCCTCAAATAACTGTGCATACACACCTGCATCCTTGTTCCGAGGAACATGAATACTGAGAGATAAAAGCAACCCTAAATACTATACCAGTATCCGGCTCAAACCAGAGCCCGCTGGTAATATCTGTCCGGACTCCAAACGTGCACAAGTGCACGGATGAGAACGAACCCTGTCGCAAAACCATGCGACCTCTACTCTGTTTTGCCCAGAGGCGAATACCCTCTGTGTGGGACTCTAAAGACTCGACACTACGCTGCCAGTGGGTTTAACCACAGACCGCAAGCGGCACTAGCTGTGCGTAACGGTCCCCAGGTAGATGTCGACAAGAAGGCTGACGAGGTGAAACCCCATCGGTACTCCTACTGAGTCTGAATTTGACAGTCTCCGTACAGTCCGGTCTGTTCGTCTGATACATCGCATGGCGGGCCTAGGGGGCGGTAAACGTCAGTCCCCCAATAGCGGTACAAGTCGTGCCGGAGCGAAGCCCAAAACACCCTGAGATAACACTGGAAACCTACCAGTATATCTCGTTTGCCCTGGCCAGGGACTACTCGTGTAATGGCTCTCCTAGACACAGCGCGATGTCAACCCCCAATACCGGGAGAGCCGAATCCTGTCTAACCGTCACTGCCTCCAAGTGCTTCGGGACTGCACCCAACCACCACCTGTTTGCACGACTCCTTTGAGCCGTGGTAGGGTAGTGATCAAAGTGCAGTGGGAACACACTCGAGGCGAAGTGCCAGTGTCAAGTCAGCGGACTAAGCTGTACTCATGTCACCTGGGAACTGATGACTGACGATAGGTATAATACCAACCTGTCAGTTCCCGACGAGTCCTGTCCAGTGTACTCGTAACCCAACGAGCACCCGTATACTATCTCCAGTACGACGTACTGATGGCTGTGGGACAGACCATCTCCCACACTGGGATGAGAAGCGCATACGCTAGTCTACTCCGGAGTATCGATGCCCTGTCTCGATAGTCCTGCGACTAGGGACCTGTATAAGGATGTGCTTATAGATTACCCAGCCCCCACTAGTGTGACTGCCATCACAACGCTGGTAATCAAGCAAAGATCCTAAGGGCTCCACTAATGCGTATAAGTGATATAGTAAACACAAGTACACATTGAAGTAGAGACAAACCAAGTAGCATACTACTATTTTGAGCAAGATTGTATATACAAGGTGAATATCCCAAGCATCCATTAAGTAATATACAAACTAGTATGATACAGTAATGGCCTCTAGGGCATATACACTAACATAAATATACCCGCATTTGTATTACGACCGAATACAAATGCAATTGAGACAAAGATATTATATCTACTCAATATAATACTCGGATCTGGCTTAAACCAAAGCCGACCAGTATTATCTGCCTGAAAAATGACACGTGCGTAAACGCACGTGCTTTTTCCGAACCCTGCCATAAAACCATACGGCCTCTACAACGTTTCGCCCGAACTTGCGAAACTGTCTGTGGGGGACTCTAATGACTCGTTGGTACCCTGGCAGTGGGTTTAACCACAAACCGTCAGCGGCACCAGCTATGCGTAACGGCTGCCCATGGACTGACCTCAAGGGAGGCCGATGAGCGAACTCATCCGGAAACCCTACTGAGCCTAACAGTGACAATGCATATACAGTCCGGTCCGTTCGTCTATGAGTATCGCATATCTGCCTAAGGGGCTAGTAACGTCAGACCCCCAATAGCAGTATAAGTCATGTCGGAGTGTAGCCCAATAACACCCTGAGATACTATTGGAGTACCTACCAGTAAATCTCCTGCCACGGCCGTGGGCTTTATGTAATGGCTCTCCTAGACACTGCATGATCTCTCCCCCAATACCGGGAGAGACGAATCCCCTGCCGATCCGTTCACGTGCCTCCATGTGGCTCGGGACTGTACCCAAAAACTACCTGTTTGCACGACTCCTTTGAGCCGTGGTAGGGTAGAAATCAAAGCACAGTGGGAACTCACACGAGACAAATGACGACCTCAGGTCGATGAACTAACCTGTACACATGTCACCAGGGAACTGCTATCTGACTATATGTATAATACCAACTAGCAGATTCCCGGCGAGTCCTGTCCGGTGTACTCATAACCCAATGAGCACCTGTATACATCTTAGGTGATCCAACTGACACCAGTGGCTTGTGAGACCGGCCACCACCCCTCATCAGAGTCTCGACTGTATACACTAGTCTACTTCGGAGTATCGATGCCCTGTCTTGAAACTCCCACGACCAGGGACCACAATTAAGGATATGCATATAAACCACCCAACTCTCACGTATATGATCGCCATCATACCGTTGGTAGTAAAGCAAGATCCTAAGGGCTCTATCAAAGTGTAACATGTAATCAGTCACCTGAATATGTACACGACCGATAAAGGCAAACCAGATAGCATACTATCATCTCGAGTAAGACTGTCCTACCGGTATAGGTCCTCCGTAATCATTGCAATCACGTACCTGTGATCCAATAATTGACTCTGACGGCACTATCTCCAACACTCTCTGACACGACTTATACTGCTATTAGGGGTCTGACGTTACCAGCCCCTAGGCAGATATGCGATACTCATAGACGAACGGACCGGACTGTATGTATATTGTCACAGTTAGGCTCAGTAGGGTTTATAGATGAGTTCGCTCGTCATCTTCCCTTCCAATCAATACATAGGCAACCGTTACGTACAGCCAGTACCTCTGACGTGCTAGTGGTTATACTAGATATCTTTAAGTGCTAATCAAAGTACCTAGATGAAATAGAGTATAGTTATGGATTAAGTAGTCTAACTAATCCTTGTACTCAACACATGAGAGGGGAGGATTAGGGTTTGAAGAGAGAGAGCTTGAGAAGAGAGAAGGTGAGAATAATAATGAAATGAGAAAATGAGTTATCATAATATATATCAAGCATTTTATTTTATCATGAAAAGAAAAGATAATGATTTACAACCATGTTGATAAATATCTTATGGTGATTCACATCCATGAGTCATTAAGCAATTATGAAGCATTAATGACATGGATGAATCATCCATATGACTCAGTAATCTCATTTAATGTATATGCCACCTTAACCTCCTTAGTCACCATCTTCTAGAAGCTTCTCGCGCAATTACGAGAACGCCCCTCCTATCCGTGAAAACACGGAAAAACTTTAGACTGTATAAATCCAATAACCGGATACTAGTAACTGGCTTAAACCAAAGCCGACTGGTAAAAACTGTCCGAAAGTCGTACGTGCGTAAACACACGTATGCGTCCGAATCGTAAAACCATACGACCTCTATATCGTTTCGCCTGGAGTAGGGAAACTCTCTGCGTGGGACTCTAGAGACTCGACTACTACGCTGGCAGTGGGTTTAACCATAGACCGCAAGCGGCACTAGCTGTACGTAACGGTCCCCAGGTAGATGTCGATAAGAAGGCCGATGAGGAAACCCATCCGAACTCCTACTGAGTCTGATGTGACAATCTCCGTACAGTCCGGTCCGTTCGTCTAAGACTATCGTATATCGGGCCTAGGGGGCGGCAAGCGTCAGTCCCCTAATAGCGGTATAAGTCGTGTCGGAGCGAAGCCCATTACACCCTGAGAAACTACTGGAACCTACCAGCAAATCTCGCTTGCCCTGGCCAGGGACTTAGCTTGGAGTTTAGCTCTCGTGGTGGATCGTCTACTACTTGGAGAAGGCCGAGGAGGAGGTGGAGTTCGTAAAGACGAAGGACACGGTTCTTTAGGTATAATCCCTGTACATAGTAGTTTAGAACTTCTATGTTTGATGTTAGTTATCGTTTAGCTTCGATTCATGCAGTTAGTCGATGTTTAAGCAAAGAACAAGATCGTTTTTCATATTTCCGCCTCCCCGCAAGTCGTGGGGTGTTGTACATCGACTTACAGTGGTATCAGAGCCTCACTAAATAATAATTAACTCACTTGCAAAATTGTATGAATTTCGAACGGAAAAAACAAAACCGGAAAACTCCGATATCATGAGTTTCTGTCGATTTTTAAATAAGGTCCAAAAAAATTTTCAGGGACCTTCAGAAAGCCTTAAATGATAGTAGAAGAACACCCAAGAAAACTGGGATCATGAATCGGCTAAAGCGTCGTGGAACCGCCGCGGATCCCACCGATCCGCCGCGATTCCGCCGCCGAGTTGCCGATTCATCATCCCAAATTTCCTGTGTTGGTTCTCTGTGATATTTGGAATTTTCTGGAAGTTTTTAATTTTTGCTCAGGTTTCAGATTTACAGAGAAGTATTGGAGAAAAATTAAATGTGTTTAATCGATCGAAATTATACGGTATTTGCTTGTTGGATTATATCTGTGTTTGTATAATGTGTTCGTAAACCTCCCCTAACTGCTGGTATGTCGGTTGGCAGGGGGTTGCACATTTCTGTAATGGATTTTATCTGTTTGTGTATATGAACTGTATTGGACTGTTGTGATGTATAGCCGGGGTTATGTGATGGGTTATTATTTAATTCATTTGATGTAAATGTAATTTGTTGTAATATTATTTTGCAGGGCACATCCAGGTTGCGGTTGTAGCCACCGTTGTATTATTTCATTTTACTGTTTTTGCTCCTAGGACAGACCCAAGGTGGGGTGCACAAACTGCCGGGTGGGTAGTTTGCTGTACCCGTTGGGGTCTTGGGTGGGGTAATGGCTATTCATCACAACTGTGTAATCCGTCTTTTGTTGCAGGCTCAAAACAAACACGGATTGCTTGCAAATCCAATTAAGTTCATCTGTGATCTGGAATGCCTATTATTGCGTCTGACGAATGTACAATATCTATATATGATAGCTATTTAGACGTCACTTATGTTTTACACCAGCGCTAGCCCAGCCCCCGCTCTGTCGTTAGTTAAGTAACCTAACGGGTAATGACGGGACCCCGTGGCGAATGCGGATGGCATAAGAGGACGTCGTATTTTCGTTGTTTTCTGCAATGATAGGTTAATGATGGGACGCATTATTTATAATGCAAAGAAAATAAACCAAAAGTTTAATCGTTGGAACAATTTAAAAGAAACCACTCGGTTAATTTTAAAACATATATTTTTTTAAATGCGGAGCTTTAACCACTCCTTTAAAAAAGCTATCAGGTTCCTTCGGTTATATCAAGTTCACTACGTTCACGGTTTCGCCAAAACCATTCGTAGCCCTTCGTCATTTCATCTGGTTATTCAGTAGTATTCAAGCTATGTATTTTGACCTAACGCCAAGGCATAGTGTTTGGTAGCTACTGGATATTCATTTGGTGCATAGATAGATGAGTTAGTTTGGGACAGTCGTATTATCATTTTGGCCGAACGTCACGGATATATACGGATGGGTTCAAATTGACAAGATAATGATGGGTAGAACTTGACATGTGACTTATGACATTTTGACCTAACGCCAAGGTCATAAGAGCTTGGGGCAAAAACTAATATCGGGAATTTCTAAAGAAACTGAAATTTGCAAAGAGATGCATACCATTTGGAGTTTGATGAATGTTGGTAGCATTCCTTCAACATTATCATACGATGATATTTGGATCCCGATCCTACTGTGAGTATATGCTACTTATCAGGATATTCGTCACTTAACGATCAATGCTATAAACCAAGTAGGTGTCAAGAAAAGTGTCAGCGGGGTTACGCCCCCAGAGAAAAGAGGTTCTTTAATTAAGGAACTTCGCGAAAGCGTTGGAAAACCTCCCTCGAAGTATCGACACTAGCCTGGCTGAACGGTTAAAAAAGAATTGTACAGTGAGAATAGTCCTGGCTAATTCTTCTTTTTTGGTTTGAGGAAGGATTCGAGAAACGGTGGGAGCCATCCAGTTTAGATAAACTAAAAACCACTCTAAACTTGCAAGAGCATCATACTAAAGAGTTTTCTTCTCTCTCTCCTAATTGCAGCGACCCTGAAAATGACTGGACTTAAGTTACTTTTAGAGAAAAATATACTGACAGGGCCAAACTATAAAGATTGGCTGCGGAATGTCAAAATGGCTTTGACCTATGACAAATTGGGGTACGTCCTCACCGCTACGGCACCTGCTGTCCCTGGTCCCAAAACCAGTAATGCGGTAAGGAAATCCGCAAAACCTGGGATTTCGATTGCGCGAAAGCCAAGTGCATCGTGCTTGCCTTGATGAATAATGAACATCAGAGAGGGCACGAGGATATGGAACTAGACGCCATATTTCTCCATAGAAAGGAACTTTATGGAGAGCAATCTCGTATAGCAAGATACGAGACCTCAAAGAACTTGTTTCAAGCGAGGTTGGCTGTCGGGTCATCGGTAGGAGAACATGTCCTAAAGATGATCGGCTATATAGAAGAGCTCGCAGACTTTAGGACGACTTTGGATAATGAGCTCTATACAGACCTTATTCTCCAGTCCCTTCCTTCCACCTACGCCCATTCTATGCTGAACTTCAACATTCAAAGAAAAGAAGTTGAACTTCCGGAACTCCTGAACATGTTAAGGAGTGCAGAAGGCACCTTGCAGAAAGCAAGGGAAATACCCGCTATGTTTGTTAGCGGTGCATCTTCTTCCGGGTCCAAGGCTAGGACCAAAGGAAGGAAGAAGAAGGCCGCCCCCAGACCTAGAGGAAGTGTAAGTAAGGTGGGAGGGAAGGGAAAGAAAAAGTTTGCGGTACCGGTAGTTGGCCAGGATGAGTGCTTCTATTGTCACAGGAAAGGGCACTGGAAGAAGGATTGCAAGGCGTGGAACGCCAAGAACCAGGAACCGAAGCAAGCTGTGGCTTCGACTTCAGGTGTGTTTGTTATTGAGAATTGTCTGTCGATCAACTCTACTTCCTGGGTATTGGATACCGGATCAAGATCTCATATTTGCAATTCATTGTAGGCACTGAGAAACCGTAGAGTGCTGAAGGAAGGTGATATGACCCTAAAGGTTGCTAACGGAGCTAGCATGGGAGCTGCGTCCGTCGGGGATTATCACCTAGGATTGACGAGTGGACACATTTTGGTTTTACATAACTGTTTTTTTGTACCAAGCTTAACGTGTAATATCATATCAGTTTCCTTGTTATCAAATAAAGGTTATGATTTCACGTTTGTAAGAGATGTTGTTAACATCCACCTTAATCATGGTTTGATTGGGTCAGGTACACTAAATAACGGTATATATGTTTTAAACCAACTCCAAATTTTCAATGTCTAGAACATACTAAAAAGAAAGTCTCCAGATTTAAATAAAGCTTTCTTATGGCATTGTAGACTGGGTCACATCAATGAGAGAAGGTTGACTAAGTTGCATAGAGAAGGATATTTGGACTCATTCGAATATCAAACTTATGACACTTGTCAATCTTGTCTCAAAGGAAAGATGACAAAGACTCCATTTACTCGAAAAGGAGTAAGAGCGAGCGAGCTCTTAGGACTCATACACAGCGATGTATGCGGTCCAATGTCTACACATGCAAGAGGTGGTTTTTCCTATTTCATTACTTTCACGAATGATTACTCAAGATACGGATTCATTTATCTGATGAAACATAAATCCGAGGCTTTTGAGAAATTCCAAGAGTATAAGAATGAAGTAGAAAACCAAACCGGCAAAAGTATCAAGACACTTAGATCTGATCGAGGTGGTGAATACTTGAGTGCCGAGTTCCTAGGTTACCTAAAAGAGAAGGGAATTCTCTCTCAGCTTACTCCTCCATACACTCCACAGCACAACGGTGTATCGGAGAGACGGAATCGAACTCTATTGGATATGGTACGATCCATGATGAGTAATGCTGAGTTACCGCGATCTTTCTGGGGTTATGCGCTAGAATCAGCGGCATATCTTTTGAACATGGTACCTACCAAGACAGTGCCTACCACTCCATATCAGATGTGGAGCGGGAAGAAACCCCATCTACAGTATATAAAGATTTGGGGATGTCCAGCTTTTGTTATAAAGCAGCATGTGGACAAGCTCGAGGCACGATCAGTAAAGTGTAAGTTTGTGGGATATTCAAAGAACTCCAGGGGATATCTATTCTATTACGCAAAGGAACAAAAGGTATTTGTTTCTCGTAATGCCCATTTTCTAGAACATCAGTTTTTAGAAAAGGAATCAAGTGGGAGAGAAATAGAACTGGAAGAAATTCCAGAACCACAAACTAATACTGAAAGTTTGGTAGAACCGGAAGTTCAAGAAGAACAGGACATTCCCGCACCCCTCCGCAGGAGTAGTAGGCCGTCTCATCCGCCTGAGAGATACTACGGTTTTCTCATAGATAGGGATAGAGAGGATTACATCATAGATGATGATGAACCTACTGACTTCCAGCAGGCCATCCAGAGCGGCGAATCGGTACGATGGCTAGATGCAATGCGGACCGAAATGGAGTCCATGTACACCAACAAAGTATGGACTTTGGACTTTGCTCCAGATGGGGTAAAACCCATAGGATGCAAATGGATCTTCAAGAAAAAGATTGGTGTAGATGGACAGGTGGAAACCTATAAAGCTAGACTTGTTGCAAAGGGTTTTCGTCAAAGACCTGGTTTGGACTATGACGAAACTTTTTCTCCAGTGGCTATGCTCAAATCCATTCGGGGCCTTCTTGCTATTGCTGCCTTCCATGACTATGAAATCTGGCAGATGGACGTATAGACGGCTTTTATGAATGGAAATTTAGAAGAGTGCGTCTATATGGATCAGCCAGAGGGTTTCAATCAGAGTGGGAGCAGCGGGAAAGTATGCAAGCTGCTTAAGTCCATTTATGGACTAAAGCAGGCATCGCGGAGTTGGAACATCTGTTTTGATGAGACAGTCAAAGAATATGACTTTATCAAAAATCCAGATGAACCGTGCATATATAGTAAAGTTGTAGCCAGAAGTGTTGTATTCCTTGTCTTGTACGTGGATGACATTCTATTGATAGGAAATGATATTCCTATGCTACAATCTGTCAAAGGATTCTTGTCACACAGGTTCTCCATGAAAGACCTCGGTGATGCCTCTTACATTCCGGGGATCCGGATCTATCGTGATAGATCCAAGAGGATGTTGGGACTTTCGCAGTCCAGGTATATCGACACTGTACTGAAAAGATTCAGTATGGAAGATTCTAAGCGCGGTAATCTACCGGCTTGTCACGGAATCACCCTCTCCAAAGAGATGTCTCCCAAGACTGATTTGGAAAGGGAACGCATGTCTATTATACCCTACGCTTCTGCGGTAGGCTCTATAATGTATGCGATATTGTGCACCAGACCAGATGTAGCTTATGCACTTAGTGTGGTAAGCCGGTATTAGTCGGACCCAGGGGAGAAGCACTGGATAGCAGTAAAGAACATTCTTAAGTACCTGAGAAGGACTAAGGAGATGCTCTTGGTTTACGGCAGAAAAGACCTCTGGTTGGAGGCCTTTGCTGATTCCGGCTTCCAGAGTGATAAGGACGATTCCAAGTCCATGTCGGGTTATGTCTTTACCCTCAATGGAGGGGCGGTGTGCTGGAAGAGCTCCAAGCAGGACACCGTTGCTGACTCAACGATGGAAGCGGAGTATATAGCTGCTTGCGATGCCGCAAAAGAAGCAGTCTGGATGAAGAAGTTCCTAACAGAACTTCAGGTGGTTCCTACCATAGTTGATCCAATACCTCTGTATTGCGACAACAACGGAGCTATAGCTTTAGCAAAGGAACCAAGGTCCCATCAGAAGTCCAGACACATCTTAAGGCGGTATCACCTGATCAGGGAGATCATTGATCGTCAGGAGATCGAGGTTCGGAGAGTTTCTTCTGAAGAGAACATTGCTGATCCATTCACGAAGGCCCTACCTCAGATTCAGTTCGAGAGGCTACTCGAGATCATCGGTCTTCGATATGCCAGTACATGGCCCTAGTGCAAGTGGAAGATTGTTAGTGTATATGCCCTAGGGGCCATTGTTGTATCATACTAGTTTGTATATTACTTAATGGAAGCTTGGGATATTCACATGTATATAACAGTCTTGCTAAACATGGTAGTATGCTACTTGGTTTTTCTATCTTAATATGTGAGTATACGTATTGATAGAGCTTTTAGGATCTTGCTTGACTACCAGCATTGTGATGGCAGTCACACTAGTGGGGGCTGGGTAATCTACAAGCACATCCTTATTCAGGTCCCTAGTCGTTGGATTATCGAGACAGGGCATCGATACTCCGGAGTAGACTAGTGTGTATGCTTCTCATCCCAGTTGGGGAAATGGTCTGTCCCACAGCCGTCAGTATGTACTGGAGATAGTATGCAGGTGCTCGTTAGGTTACGGGTACACCGGACAGGACTCACAGGGAACTGTTGGTTGGTTTTATACCAGTCGTCAGTGAATAGTTCCCAGGTGACATGAGTACAGCATAGTCCGCAGACATGACACTGCTACTTCGCCTCGAGTGTGTCCCATTGTTCTTAGATTGCTACCCTACCACGACTCAAAGGAGTCGTGCAAACAGGTAGCAGTTGGGTGCAGTCCCGAGCACTTGGAGGCAGTGGCGGTTAGACAGGATTCGTCTCTTCCGGTATTGGGGGTTGATATCGCGCTGTGTCAGAGAGCCATTACGCAATGTCCCTGGCCAGGGCAAGCGAGATTTGCTTGTAGGTTCCAGTAGTTTCTCAAGGTGTAATGGGCTTCGCTCCGACACGACTTAAACCTCTATTAGGGGACTGACGCTTACCGCCCCCTAGGCCCGATATGCGATAGTCTTAGACGAACGGACTAGACTGTATGGAGATTGACACATCAGACTCAGTAGGAGTTCGGATGGGTTTCCTCATCGGCTTTCTTATCGACATCTACCTGGGGACCGTTACGTACAGCTAGTGCCGCTTGCGGTCTGTGGTTAAACCCACTGCCAGCGTAGTAGTTGAGTCTCTAGAGTCCCACGCAGAGAGTTTCCCTACTCCAGGAGAAACGATATAGAGGTCGTATGGTTTTACGACAAGGGTTCGGACGTATACATGTGTTTACGCACGTACGACTTTCGGACAGTTTTTACTAGTCGGCTTTGGTTTAAGCCAGTTACTAGTATCCGGTTATTGGATTTATACAGTCTAAAGTTTTTCCGTGTTTTCACGGATAGGAGGGGCGTTCTCGTAATTGCGCGAGAAGCTTCTAGAAGATGGTGACTAATGAGGTTAAGGTGGCATATACATTAAATGAGATCAGTGATTCATATGGATGATTCATCCATGTCATTAATGCTTCATAATTGCTTAATGACTCATGGATGTGAATCACCATAAGATATTTATCAAGCATGGTTGTAAATCATTATCTTTTCTTTTCTTGATAAAATAAAATGCTTGATATATATTATGATAACTCATTTTCTCATTTCATTATTATTCTCACATTCTCTCTCCTCAAGCTCTCTCTCTTCAAACCCTAATCCTCCCCTCTCATGTGTTGAGTACAAGGATTAGTTAGACTACTTAATCCATAACCATACTCTATTTCATCTAGGGACTTTGATTAGCACTTAAAGATACCTAGTTGCCTCAAGTTTAGAGGCAAAGCTTGGAGTTTAGCTCTCGTGGTGGATCGTCTACTACTTAGAGAAGGCCGAGGAGGAGGTCGAGTTCGTAAAGATGAAGGACACGGTTCTTTAGGTATAATCCCTTTACATATTGTTTAGAACTTCTATATTTGATGTTAGTTATCGTTTAGCTTCGATTCATGCGGATAGTCGATGTTTAAGCAAAGAACAAGATCGTTTTTCATATTTCCGCCTCCCCGCAAGTCGTGGGGTGTTGTACATCGACTTACAGTTATACCCAGTGCCAGTGTGTTGATGAGTCATTAGAGTCCCCCACAGACAATTTCCCAAGTTCGGGCGAAACGTTGTAGAAGCCGTATGGTTTTATGGCAAGGTTCGGAAAATGCACGTGCGTTTACGCACGTGTCATTTTTCGGGCAGATTATACTGGTCGGCTTTGGTTTAAGCCAGATCCGAGTATTATACTATGTAGATATAATATCTTTGACTTAGTTGCATTTGTATTCGGTCGTAATACAAATTCGGGTATGTTTATACTGATACATGGTTATCCTGAAATTCGTTTCAGGATCACTTTTGGAAGTTACAAGTTTCCACTTTTCTATCAGTCGTATTTAACATTCGGTTAAATGCGGATTTATCTTTTCTTCTTGAGGGTGAGTCATGAGGGTGAGTCATGAGTGAGGAAGCTTCTTGATTGATGACTAGGTTTGTGACTCACTTGATTGCATTAATTGATTGGATGACTAAGCTTAATGAGTCATTCTTTACATTAATGAGCTTTGTTATGCCTTAGATATTTTCTTCTTGATCTTTTGCCTTGTGGTCACTCTCCCCTCTCCTACACTCACCTCCCTCCCATTATATATGGTCGGCCCCCTTGAGGAAAGATTATGGTTGTTGATTTGGAAAAAGTATATGAAATTTGCCTCATGGAAATTTCATAAGTTCATTCTCTCATTTTCATTCGATCCAAAAGGCAACATCATTAACCGTTCGTCCATGGCTTTGGACGTAACGAGACAAAGTGTTCTAGTCATTCTCTACAACATCTTGGTCGTCTCTTTTAGCAAATTTGACGATCGAGTTACCTCGGTTCAGAGGCGGGAAACCGTTTAAAGATTCGTCGACGTGGTGCCACCTGGACGAGAAGACTGGAGATTCAGGAGATCGGAGCAGCCGCAACAAAGCATGGGATGATGGTTGAAGACCGAAGGACTCAGATCGTTCGGTATAACTCTTCTACCTACTTTGTAGTTTGTTAGTTTAGCTTTAATGGCAGATCCGGGTTATAGTACGCGATAGCGCCAGTTGTAAAAAGTCTTTGTTCCGCATTTGGCGTCTGTTAGACGGCCGGGGCGCTACCGTGGACTTACAGTGGTATCAGAGCTTCACCATTAAGCTATACTAACTTGTGCTAACGCGTTTAAAAGATCGATCGAACGGAATTTCCGAAAAACACATTTTTCAGCACTACAGTTTCTGTCGATTTTTAAAAGGGCCTAAAAATAATTTGTCATATCACAGAAAAGCGTGCATGGTTTTTTAAGCATACTGGAAAAAGTTGGGCACGTGATCCTACAAGAGCACCGCAGATCCGCGGTCAAACTTAGGGTTTGACCGCGGAACCGCGGCGCTTTAGTGGGAACAGTGCATCAATTTTTCCAGAGAGCTTCAAATTGGGAAATTGTGGGTTTTGGTATATATCTTTTAGGCCCAGATTTTGTTACTGTACAGCAGATGTGCGTGGGGCCCACTTCGAGAAATTTAGTCGATCGAAATTTTAAATTTTTTAGTATGCAGTACTAACTTTATATCTCCGACCGGGAATGTCATTTGATCGGTAAACCTCGTCTAATTGCTATAGTTCTTTTAGACGGTTTGCGAACGTGACATTCGTGTTGATGTTCTGTGTTGTGCTGTGATGTTGCGGATTTGTCGTGGTGGATAGCAGGGTGCAATGATAGTGCTGTTTGGATTTATTTGTACATTTGATATTGCGGGGCGAGCGTCCAACATGTGGACTGCTGTCACTGCCTGTTGTATAATATTCTTTTGGGGCACGACCGGGCTGAGGTCGATGTACCCGTTGTATATATTTTTATTTCTGTACTAGGTTTATCCCGCGAAGCAGTGTACGGATAGCCGGGTTGTGGAGGGCAACGGGTCCGTATCTCATGGCTTTGAGAGGCAGAGGGGCCTCACTCTAGAATTGCCAGACTATTCACCGTGCTCGTAGGGGGTACAGGTTGACCCAAGGAGGGGTGCTCAATTTACCGGATTCCGTGAAGTGCTGGGTGTTCCATTCACTATGCTGTGGGGACTACCTCACTTCAGGTTTTGGCGGGTAACTTGCCGCACCCGTAGGGGTCTAGGTTTCATTGCACAGGCTATCCACACGACCAGGGGAACGTCAGGTTTCAGCAGCGGCTCTGTGAAACCCGGGGATCCCAGATTATCTGTATTGTTCTATGATGTTTATTACTTTTCTGTAATGTTGCATATTATCACGCCTGGAGCGATTATTGTATATTGGTATATATACTATTAGATGTTGTATATGTTTTACACCCGCGCTAGTCCAGCCCCCGCTCTGTCGTCAGTTAAGTAACCTAACGGGTGATGACGGGACCCAGTGACGAATGCGGATGGCATATACGTACATTTTATTTTTCGTTCTTTTCTGGTGTGATTAATTGATAGGACTGCGTTGATTCTTATCAATGCAAGTAAAACAAACCTATATTTGATGTTGTTGGAACCAATTTAAAAAGTGTTATTACAAAGATGATTCCTTTTGTTTTGTATAGCGGTATTCAGTTGGAATATCCTGCACCTCATTCGACGAGGCAAGGGCTGATATCCCTTCACCGGGAAAGACCCCTTGGGCAGAAGTTTGCGTCAGTGTAATAACTTTACTATAGTCGATTACAAGTTGCTTTGCATCGCGGTATTCAGTTGGAATATCCTGCACCTCATTCCACGAGGAAAGAGCAGAGATCCCTTCGGGAGTGACCTCTTTAGCAAAGGTTTTCGCCACTATATTTTTATAAAAAGCTATCAGGTTCTTTCAACGAGATCAAGTTCATTACGTTAAAGGTTTTTTGCCAAAAACCAGCCGTAGCCCTCCGTCATTTCTTATGGATATTCAGTAGTATTCAAGCTATGTATTTTAGCCCTTAGTCAAGGCATAGTATTTGGTAGCTACTGGGTATTCATTTATTGTATAGATAGATGAGTTGGTTTGGGACAGTCGTTCTGCCATTTTGGCCCTTAGTCAAGGGCATGTACGGGTGGGTTCAAATCAACCTGGATAATGACGGGAAGAACTTGACATGTGACTTATGATATTTTGGCCCTTAGTCAATGTCATAAGAGAATGGGGTAAAAATCATTTCGGGAGTTTCAAACAAACAGGAAACTTGCCAGGCATGCGCATACCTTCTGGAGTGTGATAACTTGAGTGGCTTCCATCAAGTTATCATGCGATGATAGTTGGATCCTGATTCTCACTGATGAGTTAGTTTACTCTTCGGGTGATCCCGACTAATTCTACTTTTAGGTTTGGAGGAGAATTTGAGATTACAGTGGGAGGTTTCCTGATTAGATAAAGTGATAACCATTTTGATCTAGGTTAGAGTGCACGCAGAGTGTTTCTTTTCTCTCTCTCTTTGGCAGCGACCTTTGACCGACCCTAGACGATGACTCAGTGACCAAGTTGACCGAACCTTCTTAAAATACTGGCTTTTGGATTGTCCGAGTTGCATAAGTCATTGTCGCTCCTTCTTTTACCCTTTCTATTTCTCAGAACACCCCGTATTACTACGGACATCCACTTCCATTAGATAGATCCATCGTATGGTTATATACGAACTCGAAAGGACTTCTTCGAGGATGGATCCAGGTTCAGGAGAAATAGAATTAGTTTATTCAGTTGTCTTTTATTATCACCTTCTCTCAGGTTGCGAGGGCTACTTAGTTTAGGAGAGTACACCTATTACGCTTATTGGATAGTCTTTTTCCAAACCATAGGCAGGGTGCCAAAAGGTAGGGAATGAAGAAAACCAATTAGCCTAAGTAGGGTGTACAGAAGGTAATAACTAAAGACAAAATTAAAGGGATTAAAATGAGGGCAAAGTAAATTGCGACTGTTATCATTCATGACCAAAACCGCGTACTTCATCGCCACTCCTATTTCACCTTTAATAGAATAAGGTATTATTCAGTTGTCTTTTATCACTACCTTCTCTCATGTTGCGAGTACTCCTAGGATTAGGAGGGTACACCTATTATGCTTACTGGAGAGTCTTCTTCCAAACCATAGGCTGGTGCCGAACGGTAGGGAAGGAAGAAAACCACTTAGCCTAACGATGGTGTACAGAAGGTAATGAATAAAGACAAATAAAGGGATTTGGATAGATGGCAAAGGAAATATACGGTTAAAGTCATGAATTGAATTATGGAAGAGGCATTACTAGGAATACCAGGAAACCCCTACGAAACATTTTCATGTTTCAGTTTCACTGTGCATTGTTAATTGTAAACTGATTTCCCGATTTCATACTTACTCCAGGGTATGTATTTACCAGGTTTCATTCTCATATCTGTATGGTTTTACAGATGATAAGTGGGAGTAAGTTATTGGGAATTAGGAGATCATCCTCATTATATCGGAATCCGTTGTAATTGGTGATATTTGAGGAAATCTCCTGGGTACAGTTTTCAACCTACGACACACAGGTTTTGAGTTATTCAACTCAGCGGACTTATAGAGAGTATTGTATGTTGTCCAGTGTCCGTCAGGACAAAGGGGTAGGTCCTCATACTATGTTATGTTTACTTGTGACTTTTCTAGTTTTAGACAAGTGTTTCGTAGAAATACAATGTCTAAGTTTTGAGAAGTTGTGGGTATAAGAATAAAGCAGAGAACCAGGTATCGCAAGTATCAGGATTCTTCAAAGAAATCGAAGATGTAGATTCTTGTGATTGGTATTCAGTTGATAGTAATGGTTTTGAGAAACTCGTTTCTCTTTCAGGTTACTCATAATTGGATGGATTTCTAAGTTGAGTAATGCTGAGTAGCCACTTTCCATTAAGTTGATATGCACTGGAGACAGCTGCATATTTTGAATCTGGTTCCAATTAAATTAGTGCCTCTATTTCTATATTGTATATAGAATGGTTCATATCTTAAAGATGTTAAGGTATGGGGAGTTGTCCAATTTATACTTAAAACCAGACACTGGATAACTCAAGGCATGTTTCTGTAATGGCTGTTTGTGGGTTGACCATGGCTTTGACGAAGGTTGACATTTCTACCATCTGGAAGATCAATAGTGATATTGTTCTAAACTCGCCACAGTTTTATTAAAATGGACATTTTCAGAAAACAGTAGTGGGAGTATGGTAGAACTGGAAGTGATTCCAGAACCGCAAACGATTACGGAAAATTTAATAGGACCTATATATTCAATCAGGTTTGACATTCCAATAGCCACTCCGCAGACATGGTGGGTAACCTCAGACACCCGAGAGGTACTCCGGTAACCTCAAGGACGGTGACAAGGAGGTTCTTGTTTACCAGACTTGACACTACAGTTGTTCCAGGCTATGAGACCTGGCAGGAGGATAAGTATAACGTCGTTCTAAACTAGCTTTAGAAGTGTACGTATATATTATTCTGCCAGAGAGTTATCGTAGTCAGTGGGAGCAGCAGAAGAATTGTGGGCAAGTAGCTTATGTCTATTTATAGACTTCAGCAGCTATAGCGGAGATAGATCATCTAATTTTGATGAGACAGTCATAGCTTTGACTTCATCAGAATAGGGGATGGATCTGTTGAGAAGGTAGTAGGGTGTGATGTCCTAGGATTTTGATGACATACACAGAGTAGGAAGTAAAATTCTTATTCTACGATCGGTTGCACTTTGGTCGTCACACAGTTGTTTCTCCACAAAGGATATGGATGTAATATCAGACATTCTGGTTACTAGATCTATGGTTTTAGATCTAGTTTTGGATAGTTTTCCAATGTGGGTACTTTTACAATAGTCTAATAGTATTTTAGAATAGATGGCTCTTGGCATGGTGGTGTACCTGCAAGTGATGGAGTCACCCTCTCTAAAGGTGTCTTACAGACTAAAGGAGAGAGGGATGTGCATGATTGGCAGAACACTTGCTTAGGCAATTGAGTCAATCGTGAGATGTCAAGTAACACACCAGATGTTGGTTTTGCACTTGATGCGATAAGTTTATATTAATCCAATCCTGGAGAAACATATGGAAGCAGTTTTAGAACATAATTGTATGTTCTAAGGATTTGATGACGGCTGCCTCCTTCGGGAGACGGTTATCATTCCAGGCTTCCAAGGTGACATGGATGACAGAGTGATTGTCAGAGTAATAGTTTTCCCTCTGACGAGGGACAGTATGATGGACAGGTGGTCCAAGAGGATACTGTGGGAGGCATGGTGCTGGATACCGATTAGGTTCAGTTACCAATACAGTCTAAGAAGTTTGGATTTGGAGTTCATTTATGAACTAGGTCTCATCAGTTGTTCAGACATATTCTAAGACAGGTATTACTCGATTCGGGAGATGGTTTTCTCCGCGAAGTTGAGATTAAGAGAGACATAGAAAGAAACATCAGGGCGGATCCACTCACTGAGGCTATTTATCGAACACAAGAGTTTTACAAACTAGCTTTGTGAAACTGATTAGTAGAGGAGTTGGGTGTTCGGTATCACACGGGCTGTGAGTATGCGACATCGCAATAATTAGCCTTGAGTGCAAGTGGGAGATTGTAGGAGATAGTGCCCTCAAAGTCAATTATTGGATCGCAGGTACGTGATTGCAATGATTGAGGCATGACCTATACCGATATGACAGTCTTGCTCGAGATGATAGTATGATATCTGGTTTGTCTTTATCATCGTATACATTCTTTAGTTCACTATTGCATGATGATAGAGCCCATAGGATTCTTGCTTGACTACCAGCAGTATGATGGCGATCATATACGTGGGAGCTAGGGTCTGTAAGCGCATCCTTAAAGAGTCCCTAGTCGTAGGAGTTTCGAGACAGGGCATCGATACTCCAGAGTAGACTAGTGTATACAGTCGAGACCCCGACGAGAGGCGATGGCCGGTCTCACAAGCCATTGGTGTTAGTAGGATCACCTAAGATGTATACATGTGCTCATTGGGTTATGAGTACACCGGACAGGACTCGTCGGGAACATGCTAATTGGTATTATACATATCGTCATATTGCAGTTCCCTTGTGACATGTGTACAGTTTAGTTCATCAACCTGAGATCGTCATTTGTCTCATGTGAGTTCCCACTGTGCTTAGATTACTTCCCTACCATGCTCAAAGGAGTTGTGCAAACAGGTTTTAGTTGGGTACCGTCCCGAGCCACATTGGAGGCAAGTGAGCGGATCGGCAGGTGATTCGTCTCTCCTGGTATTGGGGGTGAGATCGCGCTGTGTCTAGGAGAGCCATTACACAAAGCCCTCGGCTGAGGCAGGAGATTTACTGGTAGGTACTCCAGTAGTATCTCAGGGTGTTCTGGGCTACTCTCTGACACGACTTATACTGCTATTGGGGGTCTGACGTTACCAGCCCCTAGGCAGATATGCGATACTCATAGACGAACGGACCGGACTGTATGTATATTATCACCGTTAGGCTCAGTAGGGTTTATTGATGAGTTCGCTCGTCAGCTTCCTATCTAATCAATACATAGGAAACCGTTACGTACAGCCAGTACCTCTGACGTGCTAGTGGTTATACCCAGTGCCAGTGTGTTGATGAGTCATTAGAGTCCCCCACAGACACTTTCCCAAGTTCGGGTGGAACGTTGTAGAAACCGTATGGTTTTATGGCAAGGTTCGGAAAATGCACGTGCGTTTACACACGTGTCATTTTTCGGGTAGATTATACTGGTCAGCTTTGGTTTACACCGGATCTGAGTATTATACTGTGTAGATATAATATCTTTGTCTCAGTTGCATTTGTATTCGGTCGTAATACAAATGCGGGTATGTTTATACTGATACAGGGTTATCCTGAAATTCTTTTCAGGATCACTTTTGGAAGTTACCAGTTTCTAGTTTTCTATCAGCCGTATTTAACATTCGGTTAAATGCGGATTTATCTTTTCTTCTTGAGGGTGAGTCATGAGGGTGAGCCATGAGTGAGGAAGCTTCTTGATTGATGACTAGGTTTGTGACTCACTTGATTGCATTAATTGATTGGATGACTAAGCTTAATGAGTCATTCTTTACATTAATGAGTTTTGTTATGCCTTAGATATTTTCTTCTTGATCTTTTGCCTTGTGGTCACTCTCCCCTCTCCTACACTCACCTCCCTCCCATTATATATGGCCGGCCCCCTTGAGGAAAGATTATGGTTGTTGATTTAGAAAAAGTATATGAAATTTGCCTCATGGAAATTTCATAAGTTCATTCTCTCATTTTCATTCGATTCAAAAGGCAACTTCATTAACCGTTCGTCCATGGCTTTGGACGTAACAAAACAAAGTGTTCTACTCATTCTCTACAACATCTTGGTCGTCTCTTTTAGCAAACTTGACGATCGAGTTGCCTCGGTTCAGAGGCGGGAGCCCGTTTAAAGATCCGTCGACGTGGTGCCACCTGGACGAGAAGACTGGAGATTCAGGAGATCAGAGCAGCCGCAACGAAGCGTGGGATGATGGTTGAAGACCGAAAGACTCAGATCGTTCGGTATAACTCTTCTACCCACTTTGTGGTTTGTTAGTTTAGCTTTAATGGCACATCCGGGTTATAGTACGCGATAGCGCCAGTTGTAAAAAGTTTTTGTTCCGCATTTGGCGTCTGTTAGATGGCCGGGGCGCTACCGTAGACTTACAGTACAGCATAGTCCATAGACTTGACACTGCTGCTTCTCTTTGAGTGTGTTCCCACTATTCTTAGATTGCTACCCTACCACGGCTCGACTGATTCGTGCAAACAGGTAGTAGTTGGGTGCAGTCTCAAAGCACTTAGAGATAGTAGTGGTTAGAAAGGATTCGTCTCTCCCGGTATTAGGAGTTGATATCGCACTGTGTTTGGAGAGCTATTACGCAAGGTCCTTGGCTAGGGCAAGCGAGATTTACTGGTAGGATTTCCAGTAGCTTCTCAAGATGTAATGGGCTTCACTCCGAAACGACTTATACCGCTTTTAGGGGACTGACGATTGCCGCCCCCTAGGCCCGATATGTGATAGTCTTAGACGAATAGACCGGACTGTACGGAGATTGTCACATCAGACTCAGTAGGAGTTCGGATGGGTTTCCTCATCGACCTTCTTATCGACAACTGCCTGGGGATGGTTACGTACAGCTAGTACCGCTTGCGGCCTGTGGTTAAACCCACTGCCAGCGTAGTGTCGAGTCTTTAGAGTCCCACACAGAGGGTTTTCCTGCTTCAGGAGAAACGATATAGAGGTCGTATGGTTTTACGACAGGGTTCGGACATATACGTGTACTTGTGCACGTATGATGTTCGGACAGATTATACTAGCATGCTTTGGTTTAAGCCAGATTCTAGTATTGGATTATTGGATTTATGTAGCTCAGTATATCCGTGTTTTTCGGATAGGAGGGGCATTCTCGTAATTACTCGAGAAGCTTCTAGAAGAAAGGTGACTCATTTAGTTCTAATTCATTTATGAATTAAACTAAATGAGGTGGAAAGCTTATGAGTTATTATCATTAATTGCTCCATGACTCATGAGATGATTCATCTCAAGAATTAAATGAAGCATGGATGATATTTGTGCAAGATATTTTGTTATGCTTCATATAATTCAAAGTGAGAAGGGTTCAATTCATAATTAACAAACACACTCTCTCTCCTCAAGCTCTCCTCTTCTTAAACCTAATCCTAATCCTCTCATGTGTTTAGATCCCAAGGGTTAGTAAGACTAATAGATCCTTAATCCACTTCTATATCTTCTAGGTCACTTGGATTAGCAATCCTAGCCACTTAGTTACCTCAAGTTAGAGGTTAAAGCTTGGAGAAGGAACTCTCGGGTGGATCTTCTATTACATCGCGGAGGCCGACGAGGAGGTGAACAACAAGAATAAGAAGGACTAGTATCTTGAGGTATAATCATCTATCATAGTAGTTTAGCACTTTTAGATAGTTTGTTAGTTAAGGTTTAGCAAAGATCCGTAAAGTTAGTCGATGTTACCTTGAACAAAAATGATTGTTTTACCTATTCCTCCTCCCCGCATCTTGTGGGGTGTGTAACTTCGACTTACAGTGGTATCAGAGCCAGGATAAACCATAACTAACATGTTAGCAAAGTCTTTAGAAATTTTATCGCAAAATAATCCCGAAAAAACGACGTTTTCACTAAGTTTCTGCCGATTTTAAATTAGGGTCTAAAAATTTTTCAGGGACCCTTAAAAATACAAGCAGGGTTTTCTAAGAATTGTGAAGAAATTTGGGATCATGACTCGTCCAAACCACCGCGGAACCGCGGCCGATCTAAGTGATCCGCGGCGGATCCGCGGCCGAGATGACACCGAGTCAACCCAAATTTGCTCAGTTATTCTTCTGTGTTGATATTGTGTTTTCTGGGATGTTTTGTTTCTGCTCAGGTTTTATATGCACAGAGAATTGTTTGGAGTAGATTCATATGTGTTGCTTGATCGATATTCTAAGAATTTTGGCTAACTGGATTATATCTTTGCTGTGATTAATGTGTTCGTAAACCTCCCCTAACTGCTAGTATGTCGGTTAGCAGGGGGTTGCACAATTCTGTTATGGTTTTTACTGGTTTGTGAATGTGAACATGTTGGATTGTCGTGAATGAATAGCCGGGGATGTGAGACAGGTGTTTCTTTCATTCAAATGTAAATTGTAATTTGTTGTAAAATTCTTTTGCGGGGCATATCCTGGTTGAGGTTGTAGCCACCATTGTATTATTTCATTTACTGTTTTCTGCTCTTAGCATAGACCCAAGGTGGGGTGCACAAACTACCGGGTACTTTGAAGTATTTAGTGGCCTACTCACGTCGTTAAGGGAGACCGCTTCACTTTGGGTACTTGACGGGTAGTTTGCCGTACCCGTAGGGGTCTAGGGTGGGATTTTGGCCATTCATCGCGACTGTGTAATCCGTCTTTCTTTGCAAGCTCAAAGGAAATGCGGATTTCTAAAAAATCCAATATGTTCATCTGTGATCTGGAATGCCTATTATTGCGTTTGACGAATGTACAATATCTATATATGATATCTAGAAGGCGTTACTTATGTTTTGCATCCGCGCTAGCCCAGCCCCCGCTCTGTCGTTAGTTAAGTAACCTAACGGGTGAATGACGGGGCCGAGTGACGAATGCGGATGGCATAAGAGGACGTTGTATTTTCGTTACTTTCTGCAATGATAGGTTAATTGATGGGACACATTATTTTAATGCAAAGAAAATAAACCAAAGTTAAATCGTTGGAACAGTTTAAAAGAAACCACTCGGTTATTTTAAAACAAAAGATTTTTTAATTGCGGAGCTTAAACCACCCTTTTAAAAAGCTATCAGGTTCCTTCGATCATATCAAGTTCACTACGTTCACGGTTTCGCCAAAACCATTCGTAGCCCTCCGTCATTTCATTTGGGTATTCAGTAGTATTCAAGCTGTGTATTTTGACCAACGCCAAGGCATAGTGTTTGGTAGCTGCTGGGTATTCATCTGTTGCATAGATAGATGAGTTGGTTTGGGACAGTCGTACTGCCATTTGGCCAATGTCAGGGGTATGTACGAGTGGGTTCAAATTAACAAGATAATGATGGGTAGAACTTGACATGTGACTTATGTCATTTTGACCAACGCTAAGGTCATAAGAGCATGAGGCAAAAATCCATATCGGGAGTTTCGAAAGAAACTGAAACTTGCTAGAGATGCATACCATTTGGAGTGTGATAATTTTGGTAGGATTCCTTCAGCTTTATCACATGATGATATTTGTATCCCGATCCTACTGTGAGTAAATGCTACTCATCCGGAGATTCTTTCACTTAAACGATCAATGCTATAAACCAAGTAGGTGTCGAGAAAGGTGTCAGCGGGGCTCGCCCCCAGGGAAAAGAGGTTATTTAATTAAGGAACTTCGCGAAAGCGTCGTAAAACCTCCCTCAAAGTACCGACACTTGCCTGGCTGAACGGTTAAGCAAGTATTGTACAGTAAGAATATTCCTGACTAGTTCTTCCTTTTTGGTTTGAGGAGGGATTCGAGAAACAGTCGGAACCATCCTGTTTAGATAAACTAAAAACCAATCCAAACTTGCAAGAGCATCATGCTAAAGTGTTTCCTCTCTCTCTCCCCTAATTGCGGCGACCCAGAACATGACAAGCCTTAAGTTATTATTAGATAAAAATATTTTGACAGGGCAAAACTATAAAGATTGGTTCTGGAATGTCAAGATGGCTATTACCTATGACAAATTGGGGTATGTCCTTACTACTAAGGCCCCTGCTGTCCTAGGTCCTAAATCCAGTGTCGCGGATAAGGAAATCCGCAAGACCTGGGAGTTAGACTGCGCGAAGGCCAAGTGCATCGTGCTTGCCTCTATGAATAATGAACATCAGAAGAGGCACGAGAATATGGATCTAGAATCCATATTTCTCCACACCAAAGAACTGTATGGAGAGCAATCTCGTATAGCTAGATACAAGACCTCAAAGAACTTGTTTCAGTCGAGGATGGACGCCGAATCACCTGTCCTTAAGATGATTGGCTATATTGAAGAGCTCGCAGACTTCGGGACAACATTAGAGAACGAGCTGTATACAGACTTGATTCTCCAGTCCCTTCCTTCCACCTACGCCCAGTTTATCTTGAATTTCAACATTCAAGGTAAAGAAGTTGAACTTCCAGAACTCCTTAACATGTTGAGGAGTGCAGAGAGCACCTTGCAGAAGGAAAGGGAAACACCCACTATGTTTGTTCGTTGTGCTTACTCTTTCAGGTCCGAGGAAAGGGCCAAAGGAAGGAAGAAGAAGGCCGCTACCAAACCGAGAGGTGATGTTGATAAGGTGGGAGTCAAGGGAAAGGCAAAGGTTGTGGTGCCAGTAGTGGCAAAGGATGAGAGCTTCCACCATCGTAGAAAATGCCATTGGAAGAAGGATCGCAAAGCTTGGATTGCCAAGAACCAGGACCCGAGGCAAGTTATGACTTTGGCTTCAGGTGTGTTTGTAATTGAAACTTGTCTGTCAATCAACTCTACTTCCTGGGTATTGGATACCGGATCAGGATCTCATATATGCAATTCATTGCAGACACTGAGAAACCGTAGAGTGCTGAAGGTTGGTGATATGACCCTCCAGGTTGCTAACGGAGCTAGCGTGAATGCTGTGTCCGTAGGGGATTATCACCTTGGATTGACGAGTGGACATATTTTGGTTTTGCGCAACTGTTTTTGTGTACCTAGTTTAACGTGTAATATCATATCAGTATCGTTGTTATCAAAAGAAGGATATGATTTCACGTTTGTAAGCGATGTTGTTAACATCCACCTTAATCATGGTTTGATTGGGTCTGGTACACTAGATAACGGTATATACGTGTTAAACCAATTGCAGATTTTCAATGTCCAGAACACACTAAAAAGAAAGTCTCCAGATATAAATCAGGCTTTCTTATGGAATTGTAGACTGGGTCATATCAATGAGACAAGGTTAACTAAGTTACATAGAAAAGGATATTTGGATCCGTTCGAATATCAATTTTATGCCACTTATCAATCATGTCTCAAAGGAAAGATGATAAAGACTCCATTCACTGGACATGGCGTAAGAGCGAGCGAGCTCTTAGGACTCATACACAGCGATGTATGTGGTCCAATGTCTACGCATGCAAGAGGCAGTTTTTCATATTTCATTACTTTTACGGATGATTACTTTAGGTATGGATTCATTTTCTTGATGAAACATAAATCCGAGGCCTTTGAGAAATTCCAAGAATATAAGAATGAAGTAGAAAACCAAACCGGCAAAAGTATCAAGACACTGAGATCTGATCAAGGTGGTGAATACTTAAGTGCCGAGTTCCTGGGTTACCTAAAAGAGAAAGGAATTCTCTCTCAGCTAACTCCTTTATACACTCCACAACATAACGGTGTATCAGAGAGACGGAACTGAACCCTATTGGATATGGTATGTTCCATGTTGAGTAATGCTGAGTTACCGCGATCTTTCTGGGGTTATGCACTAGAATCAGCTGCATATCTTTTGAACAGGGTTCCTACCAAGACTGTGCCTACCACACCATATCAGATGTGGAGTGGGAAGAAACCCTATCTTCAGTATCTCAAGATATGGGGATGTCCAGCTTTTGTTAAAAAGCAGCATGCGGAAAAACTCGAGGCACGCTCAGTACAGTGTAAGTTTGTGGGATATCCTAAGAACTCCAAGAGGTATTTTTTCTATTACGCAGAGGAACAAAAGGTTTTTGTTTCTCGTAATGCCCATTTTCTAGAACAGTGGTTTTTAGAAAAGGAAACAAGTGGGAGCGCAATAGAACTGGAAGAAATTCCAGAACCACAAACTACTACTAAAAGTTCGGTAGAACCAGAAGTCCAGAAGAACAGGACATTCCAGCACACCTCCGCAGTAGTAGTAGGCCGTCACATTCGCCTGAGAGATACTACGGTTTTCTCATAGATGGCGATAGAGAGGATTGAATCATTGATAATGATGAACCTACTAGCTTCCAGCAGGCTATCCAGAGCGGCGACTCAGTAAGATGGATGGATGCAATACAGACCGAGATGGAGTCCATGTACACCAACAAAGTATGGACTTTGGACTTTGCTCCAGATAGGGTAAAACCCATAGTTAGCAAGTGGATCTTCAGGAAGAAGATTGGTGTAGATGGACAGGTGGAAATCTATAAGGCTGGATTTATTGCAAAGGGTTTTCGTAAAAGACCTGGTTTGGACTATGACGAAACTTTTTCTCTAGTGGCTATGCTCAAATCCATTCGGATCTTTCTTGCCATTGCTGCTTTCCATGATTATGAGATCTGGCAGATGGACGTAAAGACGGCTTTTCTAAATGGTAATTTAGAAGAGTGCGTCTATATGGATCAGCCAGAAGGTTTCAATCAGAGTGGGAGCAGCGGGAAAGTGTGCAAGTTGCTTAATTCCATTTATGGATGAAAGCAGGCATCGCGGAGTTGGAACATCTGTTTTGATGAAACGGTCAAAGAATATGACTTTATCAAAAATCCAGACGAACCATATATATATAGTAAAATTATAGCACGAACTGTTGTATTCCTCGTCTTGTACATGGATGACATTCTGTTGATAGGAAATGACATTCCTATGCTATAATCGGTCAAAGGATTCTTGTCTCACAGGTTCTCCATGAAAGACCTGGGTGATTCCTCTTACATTCTGGGGATCCAGATTTATCGTGATAGATCTAAGAGGATCTTAGGACTTTCGCAATCCAGGTATAACAACACTATACTGAAAAGATTCAGTATGGAAGATTCAAAGCACGGCAATTTATCGGTTTGTCCCGGAATCACCCTCTCCAAAGAGATGTCTCCCAAGACTGATTTGGAAAGGAATCGCATGTCAGTTATACCCTACGCTTCTGCGGTAGGATCTATAATGTATGCGATGTTGTGTACCAGACCAGATGTAGCTTACGCACTGAGCGTGGTAAGCCGGTATCAGTCAGACCCAGGGAAGAAGCACTGGATAGCAGTAAAGAACATTCTCAAGTACCTGAGAAGGACTAAGGATATGTTCTTGGTTTACAGCGGAAAAGACCTCCAGATCGAGGCTTTTGCTGACTCCAGCTTCCAGAGTGACAAGGATGACTCCGAGTCTATGTCAGGTTATGTCTTTACCCTCAATGGAGGGGCGGTGTGCTTGAAGAGTTCCAAGAGGACACCGTTGCTGACTCGACGATGGAAGCGGAGTATATAGCTGCTTGCGATGCCGCAAAAGAAGCAGTCTAGAGGAAGAAGTTCCTAACATAACTTCAGGCGGTTCCTACCATTGTTGATCCAATACCGCTGTATTGTGACAACAACGGCGCTATAGTTTTAGCGAAGGAACCCAGGTCCCATCAGAAGTCCAGACACATCTTAAGGCAGTATCACCTGATAAGGGAGATCATAGATCGCTGGGAGATCATAGATCGCCGGGAGATCATAGATCACCGGGAGATCGAGGTCCGGAGAGTTGCTACAGAGGAGAACACTGCAGATCCATTCACAAAGGCCTTACCTCAGACACAGTTCGAGAGGCTATTCGAGATGATAGGTCTTCGATATGCCAGTACATGGCCCTAGTGCAAGTGGGAGATTGTTAGTGTATATGCCTTAGGGGCCATTATTGTATCATACTAGCTTGTATATTACTTAATGGAAGCTTGGGATATTCACAGTTGTATTAACAGTCTTGCTCAACATAGTAGTATGCTACTTAGTTTATATCTATCTTAATACGTGTCTATGTTTCTTTTAGCATATCGCGAATACATATTGATAGAGTCCATAGGATCTTGCTTGACTACTAGCGTTGTGATGGTAGTCACACTAGTGAGGGCCGGGTAGTCTACAAGAACATCCTTTTTCAGGTCCCTAGTCGTAGGATTATCGAGACAGGGCATCGATACTCCAGAGTAGACAAGTGTATACGCTTCTCATCCCAGCAGGGGAGATGGTCTGTCCCACAGCCATTAGTACGTTGTACTGGAGATAGTATACAGGTGCTCGTTGGGTTACGGGTACACCAGACAGGACTCGCAGGGAACTGTTTGTTGGTATTATACCCGTCGTCAGTTAACAGTTACCAGGTGGCATGAGTACAGCATAGTCTGTAGACTTGACACTGCTGCTTCGCCTCGAGTGTGTTCCCACTGTTCTTAGATTGCTACCCTACCACGGCTCGACTGAGTCGTGCAAACAGGTAGCAGTTGGGTGCAGTCCCGAAGCACTTGGAGGCAGTGGCGGTTAGAAAGGATTCGTCTCTCCCGGTATTGGGAGTTGATATCGCGCTGTGTTTGGAGAGCCATTACGCAAGGTCCCTGGCCAGGGCAAGAGAGATTTACTGGTAGGATTTCCAGTAGCTTATCAAGATGTAATGGGCTTCACTCCGACATGACTTATACCGCTTTTAGGGGACTGACGCTTGCTGCCCCTATACCCAAATGCGATAGTCTTAGACGAACAGACCGGACTATACGGAGATTGTCACATCAGACTCAGTAGGAGTTCGGATGGGTTTACTCATCGACCTTCTTATCGACATCTGCCTGGGGACCGTTACGTACAGCTAGTACCGCTTGCGGCCTGTGGTTAAACCCACTGCCGGCGTAGTGTCGAGTCTTTAGAGTCCCACAAAGAGGGTTTCCCTTCTTCAGGCAAAACGATATAGAGGTCGTATGGTTTTACGACAGGGTTCGGACATATACGTGTACTTGTGCACGTATGATGTTCGGACAGATTATACTAGCAGGTTTTGGTTTAAGCCAGATTCTAGTATTGGATTATTGTATTTATGCAGTCTCAGTATCTGTATTTTTTCGGATAGGAGGGGCATTCTCGTAATTACTCGAGAAGCTTCTAGAAGAAAGGTAACTCATTTAGTTTTAATTCATTTATGAATTAAACTAAATGAGGTGGAGAGCTTATGTGTTATTATCATTAATTGCACCATGACTCGTGAGATGATTCATCTCAAGAATTAAATGAAGCATGGATGATATTTGTGCAAGATATTTTGTTATGCTTCATATAATTCAAAGTGGGAAGGGTTTAATTCATAATTAACAAACACACTCTCTCTCCTCAAGCTCTCCTCTTCTTAAACCTAACCCTAATCCTCTCATGTGTTGAGATCCCAAGGGTTAGTAAGACTAATAGATCCTTAATCCACTTCTATATCTTCTAGGTCACTTGGATTAGCAATCCTAGCCACTTAGTTACCTCAAGTTAGAGGTTAAAACTTGGAGAAGGAACTCTCGGGTGGATATTCTATTATATCGAAGAGGCCGACGAGGAGGTGAACAAAAAGAACAAGAAGGATTAGTATCTTGAGGTATAATCATCTATAATAGTAGTTTAGCACTTCTAGATAGTTTATTAGTTAGGGTTTAGCAAACATCCGTAAAGTTAGTCGATGTTACCTTGAAAAAAAATGATTGTTTTACCTATTCCGCCTCCCCGCATCTTGTAGGGTGTGTAATGTCGACTTACACTAACGACAGAGCGGGGACTGGACTAGCACGGGTGTAAAACATATACAGCATCTACTAGTATATATATCAATAAACAATAATCGCTCCAGGCATGATAAATGCAACATCATAGAAAAGTAATAAGCATCACAGAACAATATAGATAATCTGGGAGCCCCGGGTTTCCTTTGAGCCGCAACTGAAACCCGACGTTCCTCTGGTCATGTGGATAGCATGTGCAATGAAAACTTAGACCCCTACGAGTGCAGCAAGTTACTCGCAAAAAGCTGAAGCGAGGCAGCCCCTACAGCAAAGTGAATGGACCACCCAGCACTTCACGGAATCCGGTAACTTGGGCACTCCATCTTGGGTCAACCTGTACCCCCTACGAGTGCGGCGAATAGTCTGCCAATTCTAGAGTGAGGCACCCTCCATCTCAAAGCCATGAGATGCGAACACGTTGCCCTCCAGAACCCGGCTATCCATGCACTCCGTCGCGGGGTAATCCTAATACAGAAAAGAAAATATGTACAACAGGTACATCGACCTCAACCCGGTCGTGCCCGAAAAGAATAATATACAAACAGGCAGCGACGACAGTCAACAAGTCGGACGCTTGCCCCGTGATATCAAATGTACAAATATATCCAAACTGCACTACCATTGCACGCAAGCTATCCACCACGACAAATCCGCAACATCACAGCACAACACAGAACATCAACGCGAATGTCACGTTCGCAAACCCGTCTAAAAGGACTATAGCAATTAGACAAGCTTTACCGCTCGAATGACATTCACGGTCGCAGATATAATGTAAGCAATGTAAACTAACGTATTTAAAATTCCGATCGATAAAACTTCCCGAAGTGGGCCCCAAGTGCAAATCCAGCACTCAAATAAATCTGGGGCTAAACTAAATATTTCAGAAACCACAATTCCACATGAAAAACACCCACAAAAAATATGGTGCACTGTTGCTACAAATCTGCGACGGAACCGCGGCCAACACGTGGCTTGTGCGGTGGTTCCGTGGCAGTCTTGTGGGTTCAGTCGACCAAATTTCTTCAGTAGTCTTAAAAAAACCTGTACGATTTTCTGACATACCCAAAATAATTTTTAGACCAGTTTAAAAATTCGGCACACACTTGAAGTACGGAATTGCGGTTTTGGAAATTTTGTTCGATCGATATTTTAAACATGTTAGAACAAGCTAGTATGTGTTAATAGCGTGGCTCTGATACCAAGTGAGTCTACGGTAGTGCCCCGGCCGTCAATCCGAGGCCAAACGCGGAACAAAAACTTTTACAGAACTCGCGCAAACGTAGACTATAATCCGGATCGTGCCATTAACACTAAACTAGCAAACTGTAAAGATGATAGAATGGCTATACCGATCGATCTGTGTCCTTCGGTCTTTAACCATCATGCCACGCTCCTCGCGGCATCTCCGATCTCGCTCGATCTCCGGTCTCTTCTTCGAAGTGGCACCATATCAACGAATCTTTATACGGGCTCCCGCCTCTATACCGAGGCAACTCGGACATGAAGTTTGCTAACCAACATGTCCAAGATTGAAGTAGAGAGAATGTAGAATATTTTGTCTCAAGTCACCCAATGAATTGGATGAAGGTAGATGAAGTTGCCAAAAAGGAAATCAAGTGTGAAAATTTGGCTTTGGAAATTTTTTGCATCACTTTTCAAATGGGGGCCGGCCACATTATAAGCTCACTAGGAATTTCAAAAAAATGGTGAGGGTAAGTCTAATGCAAGTGGTGAGGTTAAGGTTTGTAGCAACACAAATATCTAAAGCTACAATATCTTAACAATGGACAAACTAAATCAATGCAAGAAAAATATCCTAACCATCCTATGCCACCTCACCACAAACCCATCCCTCCCCAGGATTCCAAATTGGGCAGCCCATCACAAAAAAAAGTCCACAAAATGCATGCAACATAAATTAATGCATACACAAAAAAAGCATGCAACATTAAAAACTAACATTCAACTAAATTAAACTTTGAACCAAAAGTTTAATCCGAGAAAAGAAATTTTGGCAACTTCAAAAGTAATCCCGTAATGAATTAAAGGATTACCCCATAACTGTATATACATACCCGCATTTGTATTCCGACTGAATACGAATGCAATGAGACAAAAATATTCCAACACAATATAATACTAAGATCCGGCTTAAAACAAAGCCCACTAGTATTATCTTTCTGAACCATGACACGTGCACAAGTGCACGTGTATGTTCGAACCCTGCCATAAAACTATACGGCCTCTACAACGTTTCGTCCGAACTTGGGAAACTATCTGTGGTGGACTCTAAAGACTCGTCAATACACCGGCAGTGCATTTAACCACAAGCCGTCAGTGGTACTAGCTGTACGTAACGGCTGCCTATGTATTGAGCAAAAGGCAGGCTAATGAGCGAACTCATCCAGAAACCCTACTGAGCATATCAGTGACAATATCCGTACAGTCCGGTCCGTTCGTCTATGAGTATCGCATATCGGGCCTGGGGGGCTGGTAATGTCAGACCCCCAAAAGCGGTATAAGTCGTGTCGGAGTGTAGCCCAGAACACCCTGAGATACTACTGGAATACCTACCAGTAAATCTCCTGCTATGGACAAGGACTTTGTGTAATGGCTCTCCTAGACACAGCGCGATCTCAGCCCCAATACCGGGAGAGACGAAACCCCTGCCGATCCACTCACTGCCTCCATGTGGCTCGGGACTGTACCCAACTAAAACCTGTTTGCACGACTCCTTTGAGCCGCAGTAGGGTAGTAATCAAAGCACAGTGGGAACCCACACGAGACAAATGACGATCTCAGGTCGATAAACTAACCTGTATGCATGCCACCAGGGAACTGCTATCTGACGCTAGGTACAATACCAACTAGCAGGTTCCCGGTGAGTCCTGTCCGGTGCACTCATAACCCAATGAGCACCTGTATACATCTAAGGTGAACCAACTGACACCAATAGCTTGAATACTACCGAATATTTAACTGAAATGATGGAGGGCTACGAATGGTTTCTGGCGAAAACCTTTAACGTAATGAACTTGATAGCGTTGAAGGAACCGGATAGCTTTATAAAAATATAGTGGCGAAAACCTTTGCTAAAGAGGTCACTCCCGGTGAAGGGATCTCGGCTCTTTCCCCGTAGAATGAGGTGCAGAATATTCCAACTGAATACCACGATGCAAAGCAAAAGTAAATGACTATAGTGAAGTTATTGCCCTGACGCAAACTTCTGTCCAAGGGGTCACTCCCGGTGAAGGGATCTCGGCCCTTGCCTCGTCAACTGAGGTGCAGGATATTCCAACTGAATATCACTGTGCAAAACAAAAGAGAACGCCCTTGCAATAACAGCTTTTTGAAAAATGTTCCAACAACATCAGAATAGGTTTGTTTAGCTTGCATTGATCCGAATCAACGCAGTCCCATCAATTGATCACACCAATAAAGAACGAAAATAATGATGTACGTATATGCCATCCGCATTCGCCACTGGGTCCCGTCATTACCCGTTAGGTTACTTAACTAACGACAGAGCGGGGACTGGACTAGTGTGGATGCAAAACATATACAACATCTACTAGTATATATATATCAATATATAATATTTCGCTCAAGGCATGATAAAATGCAACATCACAGAAATGTAATAAGCATCACAGAACAATACAGATATCTGGGATCCCCGGGTTTCATAGAGCCGCTACTGAAACCCGACGTTCCCCTGGTCATGTGGATAGCCTGTGCAATGAAATCCTAGACCCCTACGGGCGCGGCAAGTTACCCGCCGAAACCTGAAGCGAGGCAGCCCCATTTAGCAACGTGAATGGACCACCCAGCACTTCACGAAATCCGGTAACTTGGGCATCCCTCCTGGGTCAACCTGTACCCCCTACGAGTGCGGCGAATAGCCCGCCAATTCTAGAGTAAAGCCCACTCCCTCTCAATGCCATGAGATGCGGGCCCGTTGCCCTCTAGAACGCGGCTATCCGTGCACCCCACCTTGGGGTAATCCTAGTACAGAAAGTAAAGTATACATACAACGGGTACATTGACCTCACCCCGGTCGTACCCCAAAAGAATAATATACAAACAGGCAGTGACGGCAGTCCACATGTCGGACGCTCGCCCCGCAATATCAAATGTACATAATAAACCAAACTGTACTACCATTGCATCCAGGCTATCCCCACGACCAATCCGCAACATCACAGCACAACACAGAACATCAACGTGAATGTCACGTTCACAAATCCGTCTAAAAGGGCTATAGCAGTTAGACAGGATTTACCGATCAAATGACATTCACGGTCGTAGATATAATGTAAATACTGTGTACTGACATGTTTAAAATATTCGATCGATTAAATTTTCCCAAGTGGGCCCCAAGCACTACTACAGCACTCAAAGAAAATCTGGGCCCAAAAAATAATATACCAAAAACTCCATTTTCAAGTCAGAAGGCCTCTGTAAAAAAATGGTACATTGAACATCCAAAGTGGCGGGGAACCGCGGCCCAAGCATGGGTTTGGCCGCGGTTCCACGGTGGGATAGTGAGAACATGCGACCAAATTTTCACAGAATGCTTATAATTCCCTGCATGTATTTTTGCAACAACCTGAAAAAAATTTCGAGCCAAAAATATTTCGACAGAAACTGATGCTTTCGAAAATGCGGTTTTTGAAAATCCGATCGATCGAAGTTATAAACACGTTAGAGCAAGCTAGACTAGATTAATGGCGTGGCTCTGATACCAGTGTATATGCACGGCGGCGCCCCGGCCGTCTGTCCGAGGCCAAAATGCGGAAACGATACTTTTACAGAACTAGTAAACCGGCACCACCGCGCACAAAAATCCTGGATCGGGCCATTAATCTAATCCTAGCTAACTAAAGAACGGGTAGAGAGACATACCGAGCGATCCGTGTCCTTCGGTCTTCTCGTCGTCGTCCCGATCTCCCGCGGAATCTCCGGTCTCCACCACCTCGCCGGAAGGGCACCACATCGCCGAGTTCTTTTAGGGGCTCCCATCTCTGGACCGAGGAAACTCGGGCACGAAGTTGGCGAGTCGACGTGCCCAAGGATACTGTAGATGAAGTGTAGAAAGCTTTTGTCTCGATAGGGTTACTAGAAGTTGCCTTGTATTGGTGGAAGAATGAGATATGAAATTTTGTGATGGCTATGGAATTTTTGCAAGCAAATGAGAACCAAAAACCCCTTGCAAAAATTAGGACAGCCCCATGCCCAAGAATGGCCGGCCTCTCTTGAGGTGAAGGGCGAGAGAAAAATCCAAGGGGGGGGGATTTCAATAATACAAGAGAGAGTGTGATAATGAGAAGAAATGACCATCCACCAAAACCAACACTCCAACAACCTAATCATAACTCAAAAAGTCAAGTCATCATGAAGTGAGGAAGTCAAATGATGGTGCAACCATCATGAAGCAACAATATGCAAAGACCACCCTCCACAATACTTATTTTCACATTTGCAAATAAGCCCTCCTCCACCTATTTTCAGCCAAGGATAGAAACAAAGGAAAATGGCCGAAACGGAAAGCAAACTGGCAACCTTATAAAACCGATCCCGTGATAAATTACAGGAAACCCCGCTACTGTATATACATACCCGCATTTGTATTTCGACCGAATACAAATGCAACGAAACAAAATCTACACTGTACAATACTAGGATCCGGCTTAAACCAAAGCCCGCTAGTATTAACCGTCTGATCATGATCCGTGCAATACCGCGCGTATCTGATCAAACCCTGCCATATCTCCATACGGCCTCTACAGCGTTTCGCCCGAAACTTGAGAAAACGGTCTGTGAGGGACTCTAAAGACTCGTCAATAGTTTGGCTGTGGATTTAACCACTAGGACGTCAGAGGTATTAGCCATACGTAACGGGCAACCAGGTATTGACCAAAAGGGACGTCGATGAGAGAACTCATCCTGACACCCTACTGAGCCTGTCAGTGACAATATCCGTACAATCCGGTCCGTTCGTCTATGAGCATCGCATGGCGGGCCTAGAGGGTTGGTAAAAGTCAGACCCCCAAAAGCGGTACAAGTCGTGTCGGAGTGTAGCCCAGAACACTCTGAGATACTACTGGAATACCTACCAGTAAATCTCCTGTCTTGGCCAAGGACTTCATGTAATGGCTCTCCTTAACACAGCGCGACCTCACCCCCAATATCGAGAGAGACGAACCCCTGCAAATCCGCTCACTGCCTCCATGTGGCTCGGGACTGTACCCAACTAAAACCTGTTTGCACGTCTCCTTTGAGCATGGTAGGGTAGTAATCAAAGTACAGTGGGAACTCACACGAGACAAATGAAGATCTCAGGTCGATGAACTAACCTGTACACATGTCACCAGGGAACTGCTATCTGACGTCAGGTATAAGACCAACTAGCATGTTCCCGGCGAGTCCTGTCCGGTGTACTCATAACCCAATGAGCACCTGTATACATCTTAGGTGAACCAACTAACACCAGTGGCTTGTGAGACCGGCCACCGCCCCTCGTCGGGGTATCGACTGTATACACTAGTCTACTCTTGAGTATCGATGCCCTATTTCGAAACTCCCACGACTAGGGACCTTTTAAGGATGTGCTTATAGACTACCAGCTCCCACGTATATGATCGCCCTCATACTGCTGGCAGTCAAGCAAGAATCCTAAGGGCTCTATCAACGTGTAATAGCGACCTGTAAGGTCACCTAAAGCAGTACACGATGATAAAGATAAACCAGATAGCATACTATCATCTTGAGTAAGACTGTCCTACTGGGACAGGTCCTCCCTCAATCATTGCAAGCAGGTCCTCCCTCAAACCTCACCTAAAGCAGTACACTCATACTTGCACACATACACATCTGTATATCCATATTAGCGCACATTGCTTATTGTACACTTATACTTGCGCACATACACATCTGTATATCCATATTTGCGCACATTGCTCATTGTACACTTATACTTGTGCACATACACATTTGTACATTCATATTGGCACACATACATAGTGTACACTCATACATGCGTATATACCACTAGTGCATCCATATCTTCATGCATACTTATTGCACATATATAGAAGATACTGGCTTTGGTTTTGGAGAATTGGGGACCGCATGAGATATTTTCAAACTGGACCCATTTAAAAGAGCGGTTTTTCCCTTAATATGTCTTATCACTGTTCCATTTTGCATGACATTCGGATATGCTTACAGTTTTATCATATGCAGTGTACATCATGCTTTATGATTTTACATATTGAGATATGTTGTTTTCATGAGATTTCTGGATTTGAGAACCGTGGCTATTTCAAAAGACAGCATGTACTGTTTTAAAAACCCAGTTTCTCTTGATATGATATTTCAGTACATCCACCATGCGTTTTCTCGGTTCTGAGACAAGTGACATGTGAAACTCGAGTCGAGGAGCTGGATGAGGCCGATTGCGGGTACATGGTGGACCCGGTATGGTACCCCGGGGCGAGAACGGATTTGCTGTTTAGCAGACGGTGAGCCTGGCAGAGGGACCACATACCTACCGGTGATTGGTTGGACCTGGCGGCTATCCAGAGGATACTGACCAGAGTCGAGAGATGGATATGGGCCGATCCGTACTGTCGGGGCCGATGGCCGATTCCGCAGATGGAGCCCGTGGGCCGATCCGGACTGACGGAGCCCGATATATGAGAATTTACGTATCGATGCTAGACACGAGTATTTCATGATATTCTCAAGTGCCGATGTTGGGCACTCATGTTTTCCATGAGATTTACAGGATATGAGGTCCGATTAGATTGACGGCGCATGAGTTTTACTGGGATTTAAGGTGTATCTGATGGACACTGGGTATTCTTCCACGAAGATGATTCGTGTAGATGATATTTTATCCCATGCTCAGCATTCATAGATATGCATTGCATCATGTAGTTGTAGTACCTGATAGAGTACCTTGCATGATTATTGCATACCCAGATTACCATATTGATGTTATCGGTTTGCATATGTTAGAGTATCGTTGTACGTGCGTACTCGCGATTATCTTTATATGTTATTTACTATTCACGAGTTATCAACTCACCCCCGTTATGCCGCAGTGTCCTAAGGGTACAAGTCCAAGCACAACAAATAACTAAGCAATAAGGTGTATGTGCAAATCTATATATGAAATAGAATATGCGACAATTCATAACATCTCTAGCCCAGACGCATAACGCCATGCGGGCGATTCCCCTGTAGATGTTAAATCTAATCACCAACGCTCCTGGCTAAGTAAATCCTACCACTCGCTTTCCCCTGTTCGCAGCGCCCGAAGTCCTCGCCTACGAACCTATAACATAAAACAATATAACATGTATATATTAGCAATAGACCCAAAACACGTACAAACTACGCAGACCAACGCGACAACATAAAACTTACTCTCAAGTGTTCGTATTGTGGCTAACGCGCGTAGCGACACTACGAAACTAACTCAAGAGCAAAAGCTACACAAAGACACGAACGACATCGGCACGACCCTAACTAGGAACGCAAAGTGACACAACTACCAAACCTAGACCCTGATCGTACCGATCGCGCATTCACAACACAAGATATAGCGTGGAATCAATATAATTAACGTCGCAATGTCAAAAGAAACCCACGCCTAAAACATACCGAAATCTAGTAAGCAGCATATATCATTTTATCACAAAACTACAACTTTTTACCAAACTAGAATTTACAAACTTCACTAATTAGAAAAATTAAACCATTCAAATCAATAGTATAATTTTAGTCTCACTTAATTAGGATTAGTAAAAGGTTAGTTTGCTAATTAGCTTAATTAACCAATTAGGAAAATAACAATTTACATTCTAGCAATTAGGTTAAGTTTTCATCAAGTCTTAACTTATCATTTAACCTTTTTACTAAAAAAAACCATAATTGATTAACAAAACCCTTTCTAGAATTTTGAAACATGCAATTAAATAGATTTAATTTAACAACTAATAGCTAATTAACGTAATAGAACAACAAAGATATTAAGGTTAGGGTTTTATACCTCCAAATTTGATTTGAAACTTGCAACTAGAAAATCAAAATTAGCCTCCAAAAACAAAGACTTTGTGAAGATCCAAGTGTAGGGTTCCTAGGCACACTAATGAGGTCTCACAACAGATCAAATATGCACAATTCAAATTTTTTCATGTGCATACAAACCCTAATACGGATCGTTAACTAGATGATAAGGCGATGCAAGCAAGTAAACAACTTTATTGCTAAAGGAAAGTGACTACAACCTTTGTAGATCCGGTCCTCCACTTTCTAGGCTCCATGATGACGTCCCTCCGCTGTACCTATCGGAATCCGGACTCTGGCGAAGGTTTCGTCGGAGAAATGATCGGGCTAGGTCATCGACTTCGATGCCGAAGATGATCTACGTCGAGGCAACTCAAGATCAAGCTCCAACTTCACCAAGTCATGAAACTTATGAAGAAAATACCCTATACTACTTGGCAAGTGGTAGAGGATGAAGAAATAGGAAGTGGGTTCACTTTAGAATTGGATTTCTCACTCTTTTTCTCATGTTGCCATTAATGGTATCAAGCTTTCTTCTTGTTTATGAAGAAGAAGAAGAAGAAGAAGAAGAAGAATATGATATGTATATTTAAAATAGAAAATAAAGTCATTCTTATCATATTAGCAACCATGGTTAAGTGTAGAAAATAAACTAGGGTTAGGTGAATGGTTAGGGTTAAGGCAAAAGACAAAATGGTAGACTTATTCAAAGCTTCATGAAGCTTCAACAACAAAACAAACTAAGCCACCATTTCATTTTTGCCCAAAAATGAATTAATGAATAAATAAATAAATAAGTAAATAAACAAAACCCTAACCATTCACTTAAACATGGTTTAAACTAAACATACACCCAAACATGCATGTATCATCAAACATGATACTATCAAGTGCACAAAAATATATCACATATACAATGTGCACATCAAGTGAGAAAATCCATCTTAAGTGAATAAATACTAGTTAATGTAAAGTAATATATCGAATATATAATTATACATTAAATCATTCAATCAACATTTGATTCAATGATCCGGTCATGTCGCATATAACCGACTAGTATCCAATGTATCGACTTATCGAATCAATCTTCGATTCGATAACTAGATTATATCGCATACAACCAATTGATACATTTATCGCGAGAATAGAATACGGTATCACATACACGCATTATTCTCGGTCGCGCACATATCTCATATGCGCTCCTATTTCGTTTCGCTTGAGCCAGGAAACCACTGTGTAGGACTCTAAAGACTCGTCAATACGCCGGCAGCAGGTGATGATCATATCAAACACCCACAAGCCGCAAGCGGTCTACTAAACGTAACGGCCACCCGGGTATTGAGCGATCAGAAGATCGACGAGCAAGCCCGCTCACACTCCTGTGAATCCAACCAGTAACACTTACCGTACAGTCAGGTTTGTTCGTCTTATATGTCGCATATCTCGCCTAGGGGTGGTAAACGTCAGACCCCAATAGCTCGACAAGTCATGCCAACGTGAGGTCCATAACAATCGTGAAACTACTAATAACACTTACCAGTATATCACTGCAACCCTGGCCAGGGATTTCCTGTTATGGCCAGTCGTGCATAGCGCAACATCAACCCCCAATACCGGGAGAGACGAATCCCCTCCTATCGCTCATTGCCTCCATGTGAATCGAGACTGTACCCAAAAATCACCTGTTTGCACGACTCAGTAAAGCCGTGGTAGGGTGGAAATCAAAGCACAGTGGGAGACACACAAGACTCTATGATGATCTCGGGTCAACAGACTAAGCTGTACCAGTGTCACCAGAGAACTGCCATCTGACGTGAGGTATAATACCATCTGGGAGTTCTCGGCGAGTCCGTTCAGTGTACCCAGTCTCCACTGTGCACCCGCATACCATCTCTGATGTCAAACACCAATGGATATGGGATCATCCATCGCCCATCATATTGGTCAAGAAGATATACGCTAGTCTACTCTGGAATATCGATGCCCCATCTCGATATTCCCATGACTAGGAACATTGAAGGATATACTCATGGACTATCCAGGCCCCACTAGTATGATCTGCATCATAGTCCTGGAAGTCGAGTACACATCCTAAGGGCTTTATCAACATGTAACAGAGAGACAGAAAGTATACATGTTAAGACAAAAAGTAACCAGATAGCGTACTATCATGTCGAGCAAGAAAGTCCTACCTATATATGTCCTAGCATCCACTACAATATACATCCAATGTACAGTAATGGCCTCTACGGCATACATATAACTAACAATCTCCCACTTGCACTAGGGCCATTTGTAGTAGTAGTTGTAGTATCTAATACTCAACCATCCCCTAAAAGTCTCTCTTTAGGAAAAGGCCTTTGTGAGTGGATCCGCCGTGTTGTCCTCTGAGTCTACTCTCCTAACCTCGATCACCCTGGAGATCAACTATCTCCATGATCAGGTGATGCTGCCTCAGAATATGTCTGGGTCACTGATGGGACCAGGGTTCATGGGCTAAAGCCACACATCCATTGTCATACAATGGTAGGAACCCAGTTCATCTTATGAACCAATATATACCCAAACTGCCTCTTTGGTAGCATCTTTAATAGCGATGTTACCAGCCTTTATCATCTAGTATGCCACGGTATCTTGCTTGTAACTCTTCCAACATACCGTCCCTTTACTGAGGGTAAAGACAATGCCTGCGACTGACATTCAGTCGTCCTTATCATCCTGGAATCTTTCCAGTGATCCTCCCCAGGATCGATTGATACAACCTTACTACAGCTAGTGAGAATCCTAACATCCATTTAGATCTATCTCATAGATCCAAATCCCAGGATTTAGGAGGTATCACTTTTATCCTATTGGAGAATCCTTGAAATAAGCGGAGATTGACTGAGCGTAGCATAGGAAACTCCTTTCCTATCAAGAGTATGTCATTCACGTATACTACGAGGATCATCACCATACTCCATACTACCCTTTTGTACATACAAGGTTCATCTACCATTTTGATGAAGTCAAACTCTTTGACTACCACATCAAAACAGATGTTCCAACTCCGCGATGTCTGCTTTATTTTGTAAAGCAACTTGCACATGTTTCCACTGCTCCCACTGTTTACAAAGCCCTATGGCTGTGTTCTTATAGACGTTCTCTTCTAAATCATTATTTAGAAAAGTAGTCATAGCACCCAACCACCAGATATCGTAGTCATGGTATGTAGCAATGGCAAGTAGAATCTGGATGGACTTAAGCACAGCTAATGGAAAAGGTTTCATCATTATCCACGCCTAGTCGATGACGAAAACCTTTAATAAGTCTAGCTTTGAAAGTCTCAACCTTTCCATCTACACCAAGTAATCTTCTCAAGATATACTTGCTTCTGATGGGGATTTAACCCTTCAGATATAGCAACCAAAGTCCATACTTTGTTGGTGTATATGGATTCCATCTCAGATCGCTAAGCATCCAGCCATTCTTACAGAGTCCCTACTCTCGATGGCCTGCTCGAAACTAGTTGGGTCATCATCTCATGATGCATTCCTTGCTCCCACTGTCATCGAGAAACCGAAGTATCTCTTAAGCGGATGAGGAACCCTACCAGATCGGCGGAGAGGCTGAGGTTCGTAGTGGACTATTGAATCCTTTGGTTCTTTCAAATCATCAGCTGCAATTTTGTATAGCTGGAACCTTTCCAGTTCTACAGAACTGACCTTGCCTCGATCTTGTCCGGATTTTTCTTTTGACATAAGCCGGACAATCCCAAATCTTAACTTTCTTAAGAGATGGGCTCTTCCCACACCATATCTTATATGGAGTGGTAGGCACTGATTTGATTCGAACCCAATTCAATAGGTATGCAGCTTCTCAAGTGCATAACCCCCTTAAAAAGAAATAGGTAACTCAGTGATACTCATCATAGAGCACACCATATTATATAGGGTGCTATTGCTCCGCCCTGATACACCGTTGTACTGTGGTGTATTCAGAGGAGTAATACTGAGAGAGAATCTCATTTTCTTTTAGAATATCCAAGAATTCCATGCACAAGTATTCTCCTCCCTGATCTTATCATAGGACATAATACTTATACCCGGTTTTTGGTTCTCTACTTCTAACTTATATTCTGTGAATATCTCAAAAGTTTCGGACCTATGTTTCAACAGGAACATATGGCTGAATCTTGAGAGATCATCAGAGAACGTAATAAAGTATAAAGAACCGGTCCTGGCATGTGTAGACAGGAGACTTTACATAAATCATCATGTATCAGTCCCAAGAGTTCACTAACTCTTTCTCTGTTTCCAGTAAACGGAGCTATGGTCATCTAATCTTTGTGACATGACTGGTAAGTTTCACAAGATGTAAATTCAAACTGATTTAAATATGCATCTAAAATGTAACTTAAGCTAGTCGGGTCACATTGATATGACCTAGTCTACAATACCTCAAGAAGGAATCGTTCATCTCTGAACTCTTCCTCTTGTGTATGTTCTGTATACTGGGAACTGTAGTTTGATTTAGAACGTCAATGCTTTTAGATAACGTGCTGTTGGACATAGTGCCCTCATAGTCAATTATTGGATCACAGTTATGTGATTGCAATGATTGCGGAGGACCTATACCGGTAGGACAGTCTTACTCGAGATGATAGTATGCTATCTGGTTTGCCTTTATCAGTCGTGTACATGTTCAGGTGACTGATTGCATGTTACACTTTGATAGAGCCCTTAGGATCTTGCTTTACCACCAACAGTATGATGGCGATCATATAAGTGAGAGTTGGGTGGTTTATATGCATATCCTTAATTGTGGTCCCTAGTCGTGGGAGTTTCGAGACAGGGCATCGATACTCCGGAGTAGACTAGTGTGTACAGTCGAGACCCCGACGAGGGGCGGTGGCCGGTCTCACAAGCCACTGGTGTCAGTTGGATCACCTAAGATGTATACAGGTGCTCATTGGGTTATGAGTACACCGGACAGGACTCGCCGGGAATTTTCTAGTTAGTACTATATCTATCGTCAGATAGCAGTTCCCTGGTGACATGTGTACAGGTTAGTTCATCGACCTGAGGTCGTCATTTGTCTCGTGTGAGTTCCCACTGTGCTTTGATTTCTTCCCTACCACGGCTCAAAGGAGTCGTGCAAACAGGTAGTTTTTGGGTACAGTCCCGAGCCATATGGAGGCACGTGAGCGGATCGGCAGGGGATTCGTCTCTCCCGGTATTGGGGGCGAGATCGTGCTGTGTCTAGGAGAGCCATTACACAAAGCCTACGGCCGTGGCAGGAGATTTACTGGTAGGTACTCCAGTAGTATCTCAGGGTGTTATTGGGCTTCACTCCGACACGACTTATACTGCTAATGGGGGTCTGACGTTACTAGCCCCCTAGGCAGATATGCGATACTCATAGACGAACGGACCGGACTGTATATACATTGTCACTGTTAGGCTCAGTAGCGTTTTCCGGATGAGTTCGCTCATCGGCATCCCTTGAGGTCAGTCCATGGGTAGCCGTTACGCATTGCTAGTGCCGCTGACGGTTTGTGGTTAAACCCACTGCCACGGTACTGACGAGTCATTAGAGTCCCCCACAGACAGTTTCCCAAGTTCGGGCGAAACGTTGTAAAGGCCGTATGGTTTTATGGCAGGGTTCGGAAAATGCACGTGCGTTTACGCACGTGTTATTTTTCGGGCAGATGATACTGGTCGGCTTTGGTTTAAGCCGGATCCGAGTATTATATTGAGTAGATATAATATCTTTGTCTCAGTTGCATTTGTATTCGGTCGTAATACAAATGCGGGTATATTTATACAGTTTCGGGGTTATCCTGAAAGTCGTTTCAGGATCACTTTTGGAAGTTGCCAGTTTCCAGTTTTCTATCATCCGTCTTTTAACATTTGGTTAAAGACGGATTTATCTTTTCTTGGATGAGAGTGAGTCATGCTTCTAGAAGGTTCTAGAAGGTTCTAGAATTTAGTGACAAGGTTAATAACTCATGCTTTGATTTCAAAGAGGTTTTGTTTTCCTTACGATATTTTAGTTTGTGTTCACATATGATATTTTGCTTAAGGTTACTCTCCCCTCTCCTACACTCACCTCCCTCTTTGCATAAATATGGCCGGCCCTTTCTCTCCTCCTTCACTCTCTCACTTTGAGAAAATTATGGTTGCAAAAAGAAAAGACTAAAGTTTTGGATGCATGGAAATTTCATAGTTCATTTCTTGTTCCATTTCATTTCCATCGGCAACTTCATTAACCGATCGTCCACGGACTTGGACGAAGTGAGACAAAGTCATCTACTCATTCTCTACATCATTCGTGGTCGTCTCTTTTAGCAAACTTGACGACCGAGTTGCCTCAAGTCAGAGGCGGGAGCCCGTTTAAAGAATCGTCGACGTGGTGCCACCTCGACGAGGATATCGGAGATCGACGAGATCGGAGCAGCCGCAACGGAGCGTGGGATGATGGTTAAAGAACGAAGGACTCGGATCATTCGGTATAACCTTTCTACAATCTTTACAGTTTGTTAGTTTAGCAATAATGGCAGATCCGGGTTAAAGTATACGATAGCGCAAGTTAAAAGTATTTTGTTCCGCATTTGGCGTCTGTAGACTGCCGGGGCGCTAGCGTAGACTTACAGTGGTATCAGAGCCTCACCATTTTGCTTTACTAACTTGTGCTGACACGTTTAAAACATCGATTGAACCGGAAATCAAAAACTGCAAAATCCAAATTCTGAGTTTCTGTCGATTTTAAAAGGGTTCCAAAATTAATTTTACACATCACAGAAAATTCAGCAGGCTTTTCTAAGAACACAGTAGAAATTTGGGCACGTGATTCGATAATACCGCCGCGGAAACGCGGTCAAACCTATGGTTTGACCGCGCTTCCGCGTCCATACAGTGAGATCGTGGCCCCAAATTTTCACAGTGGGTTCTTGTTTGGAATTTGGGGTTTTTGGTATATATCTTTTGAGCCCAGATTTTGTTACTGTTCACCAGTAAGTCGTGGGGCCCACTTTGTGATATTTGGTCGATCGAAATTTAAACACGTTAGTTTACAGTGCTTACATTATATCTCCGACCGGGAATGTCATTTGATCGGTAAACCGCGTTTGATTGCTATAGTTCTTTTAGACGGGTTTGCGAACGTGACATTCGCGTTGATGTTCTGTTTTGTGCTGTGATGTTGCGGATTTATCGTGGTGGATAGCAGTGTGCAATAATAGTACAGTTTGTGTTTATTTGTACATTTGATATTGCGGGGCGAGCGTCCAACTTGTGGACTGCCGTCACTGCCTGTTGTATAATATTCTTTTGGGGCACGACCATGTTGCGGTCGATGTACCTATTGTACTATTTTTCATTACTGTACTAGGTTTTGCCCCGAGGCGGAGTGCACGGATAGCCGGGTTCTGAGAAGCAACGGGTCCGCATCTCATGGCTTTGAGAGGCAGAGGGGCCCCACTCTAGAATTGGCAGACTATTCGCCGCACTCGTAGGGGGTATAGGTTGACCCAAGGAGGGGTGCCCAAGATTACCGGATTCCGTGAAGTGCTGGGTGGTCCATTCACTATGCTGTAGGGGGCTGCCTCGCTTCAGGTTTTGGCGGGTAACTTGCCGCACCCGTAGGGGTCTAGGTTTCATTGCACAGGCTATCCACACGACAGGGGAACGTCGAGTTTCAGCAGCGGCTCTGTGAAACTCGGGGATCCCAGATTATCTGTATTATTCTGTGATGCTTATTACTTTTCTGTAATGTTGCATATTATCACGCCTGGAGCGATTATTGTATATTGGTTTATATACTATTAGATGTTGTATATGTTTTACACCCGTGCTAGTCCAATCCCCGCTCTGTCGTTAGTTAAGTAACCTAACGGGTGATGACGGGACCCAGTGACGAATGCGGATGGCATATACGTACATTTTATTTTCGTTCTTTTCTGGTGTGATTATTGATGGGACTGCGTTGATTCTGATCAATGCAAAGTAAAGCAAACCTGTTTGCAGTTGTTGGAACAAATTTAAAAAGTGTTATTGCAAAGACGTTTCCTTTTGTTATGCATAGCGGTATTCAGTGGAATATCCTGCACCTCATTCGACGGGGCAAGGGCCGATATCCCTTCACCGGGACCGACCCCTTGGACAGAAGTTTGCGTCAGGGTAATAACTTCACTATAGTCGATTACAAGTTGCTTTGCATAGCGGTATTCAGTGGAATATCCTGCACCTCATTCCACGAGGAAAGAGCCGAGATCCCTTTACCGGGAGTGACCTCTTTAGCAAAAGGTTTTCGCCACTATATTTTAAAAAGCTATCAGGTTCCTTCAGCGATATCAAGTTCACTACGTTAAAGGTTTTTCGCCAAAAACCAGCCGTAGCCCTTCGTCATTTCATATGAATGGTCAGTAGTATTCAAGCTATGTTGGTCTGGCCCTTAGCTAGGACATAGTGATTGGTAGCTGCTGGGGTGTTCACATGTTGCATAGATAGATGCGTTGGTTTGGGACAGTCGTACAGCCTTGTTGGTCTTTAGTCAAGGGCGAGTACGGGTGGGTTCAAATTAACAAGATAATGATGGGAAGAACTTGACATGTGACTTATGATGGGTTGGCCCTTAGTCACGATCATAAGAGCATGGGGTAAAAATCATATCGGGAGTTTCTAAAGAAACTGAAACTTGCCAGGCATGCGCATACCTTCTGGAGTGTGATAACGCGAGTGGATTCTGTCACGTTATCATGCGATGAGAGTTGGATCCTGATTCCCACTGATGAGTTGGTTTACTTTTCGGGCGATCCCGATTAATTCTTCTTTCAGGTTTGGAGGAGAATTTGACAGGACAGTGGGAGGTTTCCGGATTAGATAAAGTGATAACCATTCTGATCTAGGTTAGAGTGCACGCAGAGTGTTTCTTTTCTCTCTCTCTTTGGCAGCGACCTTTGACCGACCCTAGACTATGACTCAGTGACCAGGTTGACCGAACCTTCTTAAAATACTGGCTTTTGGATTGTCTGTGTTGCATAAGTCATTGCCACTCCTTCTTTTACCCTTTGAATTTCTCAGAACACCCGTATTACTACGGATATCCACTTCCATTGGATAGATCCATCGTATGGTTATATATGAACTCGAAGGGACTTCTTCGAGGATGGATCCAGGTTCAGGAGAAATAGAATTGGTTTATTCAGTTGTCTTTTATTATCACCTTCTCTCAGGTTGTGAGGGCTCCTTGGTTTAGGAGAGTACACATATTACGCTTATTGGATAGTCTTATTCCAAACCATATGCTGGTGCCGAAAGGTAGGGAATGAAGAAAACCAATTAGCATAAGTAGGGTGTGCAGAAGGTAATATGTAAAGACAAAATAAAGGGATTAGAAAGAGGGCAAAGTAAATTGCGACTGATATCATTCACGACCAAAACCGCGTACTTCATCGCCACTCCTATTTCACCTTTAAAAGAATAAGGTATTATTCAGTTGTCTTTTATCATCACCTTCTCTCAGTTGCGAGTACTCCTTGGTTTAGGAGGGTACACCTATTATGCTTACTGGATAGTCTTCTTCCAAACCATAGGCTGGTGCCGAACGGTAGGGAAGGAAGAAAACCATTTAGCCTAACGATGGTGTACAGAAGGTAACGACTAAAGACAAATAAAGGGATTTGGAGAGACGGCAATAAAATATACGGTTGAAGTCATGAATTGGATTATGGAAGAGGCATTGCTATGAATACCAGAATACCCCTACGAAACATTTTCATGTTTCAGTGCATTGTTAAAGAAAACCTGTTTTCCCGATTAGATACTTACTCCAAGGGTATGTATTTGCCAGGTTTCATTCTCATATCTGTATGGTTTTACAGATGATGAGTGGGAGTAAGATATTGGGAATTAGGTGATTGTACTCATTATATCGGAATTCGTTGTAATTGGTGATATTTGAGGAAATCGCCAGGGTACAGTTTTCTACCTACGACGCACAGGTTTTGAGTTGTTTAACTCAGCGGACTTATACAGAGTATTGTATGTTGTCCAAGTGTCCATCAGGACAAAGGGGTAGGTCCTCGTACTATGTTCTGTTTACTTATAACTTCTCTAGTATTTAGACGAGTGTTTCGTAGAAATACAAGGTCTAAGTTTTGAGAAGTTGTGGGTATAAGAATAAAGTAGAGAACCAGGTATCACAAGTATCGGGATTCTTCAAAGAGATCGAAGATGTAGATTCTTGTGATTGGTATTCAGATGATAGTGATGGTTTTGAGAAACGTGTTTCTCTTTCAGGTTACTCATAATTGGATGGATTCCTAAGTTGAGTAATGCTGATTAGCCTCTTTCCATTAAAGATGATATGCACTGGAGACAGCTGCATGATTTGAATCTGGTTCCAATTAAATTAGTGCCAAAGTTTCTATATTGGATATAGAATAGTTCGTACTTTAAAAGATATTAAGGTACGGGGAGTTGTCCAGCTTATGCTTAAAACCAGACTCTGGATAACTCAGGGCACGTTTCTGTAGTGGCTGTTTGTGGGTTGACCCTGGCTATGACGAGGGTTGATATTCTACCATTTGGAAGATCAATAGTGATATTGTTCTTGACTTGCCACAGTTTTAGTAAAATGGATCTTTTTCAGAAAACGGTAGTGGGAGTATGGTAGAACTGGAAGTGATTCCAGAACCGCAAACGATTACGGAAAATTTAATAGGACCTATATATTCAATCAGGTTTGACATTCCAATAGCCACTCCGCAGATATGGTGGGTAACCTTAGACACCCGAGAGGTATTTCGGTAGCCTCAAGGACGGTGACAGGGAGGTTCTTATCTACCCAGACTTGACACTACTGTTGTTCCAGGCTATGAGACCCGGTAGGAGGGTTGTCGTAGTCAGTGGGAGCAGCGGAAGCATAGTGGGCAAGATGCTTATATCTATTTGTAGACTTGAGCAATTATAGCGGAGATAGATCATCTAATTTTGATGTGACAGTCATGGGTTTGACTTCAATCAGAATAGGGGATGGATCAGTTAAGAAGGTAGTAGGGTGTGATGTCATGGTATCTGGATGACATACACAGAGTAGGAAGTAAAATTCCTATACTACGATCGGTTGTACTGTGGTCGTCATACAGTTGTTTCTCCAGACAGGATATGGATATAATATTTGACATTCTGGTTTCTAGATCTATGGTTTTAGATCTGGATTTGGGTAGTTTCCCAATGTGGGTACTTTGACAGATATTCTAATGGTTTTTGGAATAGTTGACTCCTAGCATGGTGGTGTACCTGCAGGTGATGGAGTCACCCTCTCTAAAGGTGTCTTACAGACTAAAGGGGAGAGGGATGTGCATGATTGGCAGATCACTTGCTTAGGCAATTGAGTCAATCATGAGATGTCAAGTACCACACCAAATGTTGGTTTTGCACTAGATGCAATAAGTTTGTATTAATCCAATCCTGGAGAAATATAAGGAAGAAGTTTTAGAACATAAGTACATGTTCTACGGATTTGATGACGGCAGCCTCCTTCGGGAGACGGTTGTCATTCCAAGCTTCAAAGGTGACATGGTTGACAGAGTGATTGTCAGAGTTATAGTTTTTTTTCCTCTGACGAAGAGGGACAGTATTATGGACAGGTGGTCCAAGAGGATACTGTGGGTGGCATGGTGCCGGACACTGATTAGGTTCAGTGATCGATACAGTCTAAGAAGTTTGGATTTGGAGTTCATTTATGAACTAGGTCCCATCAGATATCCAGACATATTCTAAGACAGGTATTACTCGATTCAGGAGATGGCTTTCTCCGCGAACTTGAGATTTAGAGAGATATAGAAAGAAACTTCTAGACGGATCCACTCACTAAGGCTATTTCTCGAACACAATGGTTTTACAAACAGGCTTTGTGATACTGATTAGTAGAGGAGTTGGATGTTCGGTTTCACACGGGCTGTGAGTAGTCGACATCGCAATAATTATCCTTGAGTGCAAGTGGGAGATTGTTGGACATAGTGCCCTCATAGTCAATTATTGGAATACAGGTACGTGATTGCAACGATTGCGGAGGACCTATACCGGTAGGACGGTCTTACTCGAGATGATAGTATGCTATCTGGTTTGCCTTTATCAGTCGTGTACATGTTCAGGTAACTGATTGCATGTTACACTTTGATAGAGCCCTTAGGATCTTGCTTTACCACCAACTGTATGATGGCGATCATATACGTGAGAGTTGGGTGGTTTATATGCATATCCTTAATTGTGGTCCCTAGTCGTGGGAGTTTCGAGACAGGGCATCGATACTCCGGAGTAGACTAGTGTGTACAGTCGAGACCCCGACGAGGGGCGGTGGCCGGTCTCACAAGCCACTGGTGTCAGTTGGATCACCTAAGATGTATACAGGTGCTCATTGGGTTATGAGTACACCGGACAGGACTCGCCGGGAATCTGCTAGTTAGTACTATATCTATCGTCAGATAGCAGTTCCCTGGTGACATGTGTACAGGTTAGTTCATCGACCTGAGGTAGTCATTTGTCTCGTGTGAGTTCCCACTGTGCTTTTATTTCTACCCTACCACGGCTCAAAGGAGTCGTGCAAACAGGTAGTTTTTGGGTACAGTCCCGAGCCAAATGGAGGCATGTGAGCGGATCGGCAGGGGATTCGTCTCTCCCGGTATTGGGGGCGAGATCGTGCTGTGTCTAGGAGAGCCATTACACAAAGCCCACGGCCGTGGCAGGAGATTTACTGGTAAGTACTCCAGTAGTATCTCAGGGTGTTATTGGGCTTCACTCCGACACGACTTATACTGCTAATGGGGGTCTGACGTTACTAGCCCCCTAGGCAGATATGCGATACTCATAGACGAACAGACCGGACTGTATATACATTGTCACTGTTAGGCTCAGTAGGGTTTTCCGGATGAGTTCGCTCATCGGCATCCCTTGAGGTCAGTCCATGGGCAGCCGTTACGCATTGCTAGTGCCGCTGACGGTTTGTGGTTAAACCCACTGCCAGGGTACTGACGAGTCATTAGAGTCCCCCACAGACAGTTTCCCAAGTTCGGACGAAACGTTGTAGAGGCCGTATGGTTTTATGGCAGGGTTCGGAAAATGCACGTGCGTTTACGCAAGTGTTATTTTTCGGGCAGATGATACTGGTCGGCTTTGGTTTAAGCCGGATCCGAGTATTATATTGAGTAGATATAATATCTTTGTCTCAGTTGTATTTGTATTCGGTCGTAATACAAATGCGGGTATATTTATACAGTTTCGGGGTTATCCTGAAAGTCGTTTCAGGATCACTTTTGGAAGTTGCCAGTTTCCAGTTTTCTATCAGCCGTCTTTTAACATTTGGTTAAAGACGGATTTATCTTTTCTTGGATGAGAGTGAGTCATGCTTCTAGAAGGTTCTAGAAAGTTCTAGAATTTGGTGACAAGGTTAATGACTCATGCTTTAATTTCAAAGAGGTTTTGTTTTCCTTAAGATATTTTAGTTTGTGTTCACATATGATATTTTGCTTAAGGTTACTCTCCCCTCTCCTACACTCACCTCCCTCTTTGCATAAATATGGCCGGCCCTCTCTCTCCTCCTTCACTCTCTCACTTTGAGAAAATTATGGTTGCAAAAAGAAAAGACTAAAGTTTTGGATGCCTGGAAATTTCATAGTTCATTTCTTGTTCCATTTCATTTCCATCGGCAACTTCATTAACCGATCGTCCACGGACTTGGACGAAGTGAGACAAAGTCATCTACTCATTCTCTACATCATTCTTGGTCGTCTCTTTTAGCAAACTTGACGACCGAGTTGCCTCAAGTCAGAGGCGGGAGCCCGTTTAAATAATCGTCGACGTGGTGCCACCTCGACGAGGATATCGGAGATCGACGAGATCGGACCAGCCGCAACGGAGCGTGGGATGATGGTTAAAGAACGAAGGACTCGGATCGTTCGGTATAACCTTTCTACACTCTTTACAGTTTGTTAGTTTAGCAATAATGGCAGATCCGGGTTAAAGTATACGATAGCGCCAGTTAAAAGTATTTTGTTCCGCATTTGGCGTCTGTAGACTGCCGGGGCGCTAGCGTAGACTTCCACGTGCATGAACCGATCAATTTTTGATTTAGGAAATGTTCAAAACATTATCCATCAATACAAAATTTTATCATTTCTTTAATAAATAAAGAGATTGATATGATTTTGTATATCAGGTTCGGTATCTAATAGCATTTGTTCAGAATCAATGTATTGGTAATACAGGGTGACAGTGACCAACAGACTTGGCTGCAACACTTGCCCCGTTTTCTTTCTCATGAAACTTATCACCCGTTCTCAGTTTTCTACCTTTTTGTAGCCCTATGTAACAGATTACATATCTGGGATCCTGATCCGGTATCAAATACCCAGGATTCAGATGATACTGAGAAACAGTTCTTTATAATGCACACACCCGAAGGAGATGCATCTCAAGCACTTTCTTCGTTTGGGCGGCATGGGAATTCTGGTATTTCCTTATTTCCTGCTCAGTCTTATAACAATTATAAGTTGGAGCGGGACCAACGTTCCCCAGCTCAGTATAACAAGCGGGTTCGGTCAATACATCCATATTATTATCTTCATTAAGGCGTGATATGGTCGCTACCTGGAAAGAGAGAGAAGAAAACACTCTGCGTGCGCTCTTGCAAGATTAGATTGGTTATATATTTTATCTAATCAGGATGGCTCCCACTGTTTTTATCAAATCTTCCTTCAAACCCTAAAAGGAAAGACTAGCCGGGATTAATTACACACTACAAGTTCGCCAATCTTTCAGCCAGGCCAGTGTCGGTACTTTGAGGGAGGTTCCCCGTGCTTTCGCACGGACCTAATTACAGTAAACCTCGTTTTCCCAGAGGCGTAACCACGTTGGCACCTTTCTAGACACCTACTTGATCGGCTAATTGCAAAGTGCAATACTCTCCCAGGAGTAACAATTACTCGCAGTGGGTATCGGGATCCAACTATTATATAGAAGGTATGCAATCTCATTGCAAGTTTCAACACTTGAAACTCCCGATAATGGTTTTTACCCCTAGCACCTATGACCTTGGCTAAGGTCAACAAATCATAGGTACTAGTCAAGTTCTACCCGTCATTTCGTGATTAATTAGATCCACCCACATGACCCTTGGCTAAGTTTAACAAAGCCACATGACTGTCCTAACTAATCGCATCATATGCTGTGTAGGAAGACATCACTTAGCTACCGCACACTACGCCTCGGCTATGGTCGACAAACGTAGCACGAATACTAAGTACTCTATTTTCTAAAATGACGGAGGGTTGCGGATGGTTTTTATGAAAACCTTTAACGCTTTGAACTTGATCTCGTTGCGGAATCAAATGGTTTTTAAATGGAATGTTTTTGAGGCTTTTCTAGTTTTGCTAAAGGGGTCACTCCCGGTGAAGGGATCGTCGGCCCTTTCCTCGTCGAATGAGGTGCGGGATATATCATATATATCACTGTGCAAAGCAGAAACTATAGAAGCAATCAAAAGACAAACCGAGTGTGTAGCATCTGCCAGTTATTGCTAAAGGAATCACTCCCGGTGAAGGGATCTCGGTCCTTTCCTCATCGAATAAGGTGCAGAATGTTCTTCAAGGAACACCGCGATGCAAAGCAAGAACTGTAGCTACCTGTTTTTATTTTGAAATTCGATTCCACAACAACTTTTAAGTTTATTTTCTTTCATTAATCTCATTAATGAATGTCCCATCATTTAAGTCCACCTAAACATCACAGATAAATATAACGTACGCTTATACCATCCGCATTCGCCTCGATGTCCCGTCTGCACCGTTAGATTAGGTAACTAACGCCAGAACGAGGGAGGGCTAGCGCGGGTGTAAAACATAAGCAACGTCTATATAATATATCATATATACTATATATTATATCTATCTGAACATATCACATGATCACATCACAGAAAACGCACCAGAAAGTATCATATGAAATATTGGAAATACTAGGACGTCCGTGTTTTCAATACGAGCCAGTATAAAACAAGGATTCCACGGTCGTGATGAATATCCAATCCCACACCCCTAGACCCCTACGAGAGCGGCAAGCAACCCTACCAATTCTAGGGTTAGGAGACCCGGACTCGACTTCTCGAGATGGTCTCCCACTGGACCCTAGAACCCGGTTACTTGTGCTCCCCTCCTTGGGTCTATCCTAATGCGGAAAAGTAAATAATATACAAATGGTGACATCATCCGCAACCTGGAAGTGCCCCAATAAAAGAATATTACATACAATTTTTTTACATGAATGAAAATGAAAAACACTCGTCTCACATAAAACCCCCCCGGCTATTCAAACACGACGATCCAATATAACATATCCAGCAACACATAACATCACATGTCATCAACGTAAGTAAATATGCGCATCCCAATTGTCGTTGACATATAGCAACGAAACCGGCGATATCACATATTACACTTACGGTCACAGAAAAGAAAGTGTAAAACTACAACAGTTGGAATCCGCAACCTCCTTAGACATCGCATGCCTAACAATTATAAACCCCGCATTTTAGTCTCATTATCGAAAACTCTTTTCAATATCAAGTCGGGCAATTCAATAAGATTCCCGACATCCTGATCGAATGCTCGTCGCAAACTTTAGTAGGCGGCCGCACCCCCGATACCGTCGACGAAGTGCACTAAGGCGGAACACCGCTACCGCGAGAACCCGAACGGATGGTTTCGGCGACGGGGCTCTCCTACAGTCACTTGGTCGGGGCTATGGGGCGAGGTTGTCTATTAAGTTTACCCGGCGAGTATTCGTGTACGCTACGTGATTGCGACGGACTTTTGATCACATCAAAATTCCATGGCAACCGATCAAGTGAGACTAAACTGCTATGTTTATAACATTCATTCAGTTATCTCATAACTACTTGTGGATTCCAAATATTGTATCACATTCCGGATAAATAGAAAATGTTAAACTTTCCGATCGAACAATCGAACACCCAAGTTTTCCCAAAACAGCTCAACACATGAAATAAGTTCAAAAACATTCACTTCATGCCTCAGTACCAACGGTCCAGCCGTAGAAGGGTCAAGCCAACGCCTCACATGTGGCACGCCGTACTGCCCCAAACCCTAAGGTTCAAAGGGCAGTTCAAGACTGTCACATAATCGAGTTAAGGTTTGTTGTCTTCTAGAGGGACCATCGCGTTACTTGAACTACTTAGAACGTCATTAAACTACGGAAAAGTCCAACAATTGGAAATTTCCCGGCAGGGGAAAAAGTGGGTATTTATATCCGGTCGAACTTTTTAACATATTCTAAAATTACCCGGAAAAACACAGACAAAATTAGACAATCCGATCGAAACACCGAGTCCCCAATACAACCCAGAAAACTCAACTCTTGAGTGCAAATTAAAACTTCCCAGAGAACAGAGGAAACAGATACTGGCATTACTGTATAGAAATTAATCCCTAATCAGTACATACGGCCGCGGAACCGCCGCAAATAGCATGGTAAGGCCGCGGTTCCGCGGCGATTTAGTGGAGTTAGGGGTTCGTTTTCTACAGTAACCCTTCGAATTTCCTGCTCTATTTTCTGAGAATTTTTAATTCACAAAAATCCACAGTTTTGAAAATTGTCTAGAGAGGGTTGAATGGTTAGGGTTTCGGGTTCGATCGGGTTTCTAACTTCGTCTACTCATCTCCTAAGGCTCTAGCTAGGCTCTGATACCACTGTAGGGTTCCTAGGCACACTAATGAGGTCTCACAACAGATCAAACATGCCCAATTCAAATTTTTTCATGTGCCTACAAACCCTAATACGGATCGTTAACTAGATGATAAGGCGATGCAAGCAAGTAAACAACTTTATTGCTAAAGGAAAGTGACTACAACCTTTGTAGATCCGGTCCTCCACTTCCTAGGCTCCGTGATGACGTCCCTCCGCTGTACCTATCGGAATCCGGACTCTGGCGAAGGTTTCGTCGGAGAAATGATCGGGCTAGGTCGTCGACTTCGATGCCGATGATGATCTACGTCGAGGCAACTCAAGATCAAGCTCCAACTTCACCAAGTCATGAAACTTGTAAAGAAAACACCCTATACTACTTGGCAAGTGGTAGAGGATGAAGAAATAGGAAGTGGGTTCACTTTAGAATTGGATTTCTCACTCTTTTTCTCATGTTGCCATTAATGGTAGCAAGCTTTCTTCTTGTTTAAGAAGAAGAAGAAGAAGAATATGATATGTATATTTAAAGTAGAAAATAAAGTCATTCTTATCATATTAGCAACCATGGTTAAGTGTAGAGAATAAACTAGGGTTAGGTGAATGGTTAGGGTTAAGGAAAAAGACAAAATGGTAGACTTATTCAATGCTTCATGAAGCTTCAACAACAAAACAAACTAAGCCACCATTTCATTTTTGCCCAAAAATGAATTAATGAATAAATAAATAAATAAATAAGTAAATAAACAAAACCCTAACCATTCACTTAAACATGGTTTAAACTAAACATACACCCAAACATGCAAGTATCATCAAACATGATACAATCAAGTGCACAAAAATATATCACATATACAATGTGCACATCAAGTGAGAAAATCCATCTTAAGTGAACAAATACTAGTTAATGTAAAGCAATATATCAAAAATATAATTATACATTAAATCATTAAATCAACATTTGATTCAATGATCCGGTCATGTCGCATATAACCGACTAGTATCCAATGTATCGACTTATCGAATCAATTTTCGATTCGAAAACTAGGTTATATCGCATACAACCAATCGATACATTCATCGCGAGAATAGAATACGGTATCACATACACACATTATTCTCGGTCCCGCACATATCTCATATGCGCTCCTATTTCGTTTCGCTTGAGCCAGGAAACCTCCGTGTAGGACTCTAAAGACTCGTCAATACGCCGGCAGCAGGTGATGATCATATAAAAAACCCACAAGCCGCAAGCGGTCTGCTAAACGTAACGGCCACCCGGGTATTGAGCGATCAGAAGATCGACGAGCAAGCCCGCTCACACTCCTGTGAATCCAACCAGTAACACTTACCGTACAGTCCGGTCTGTTCGTCTAATATGTCGCATATCTCGCCTAGGGGTAGTAAACGTCAGACCCTAATAGCTCGACAAGTCATGCCGACGTGAGGTACATAACAATCGTGAAACTACTGATAACTCTTACTAGTATATCACTGCAACCATGGCCAGGGATTTCCTGTTATGGCCATTCGTGCATAGCGCAACATCAACCCCCAATACCGGGAGAGACGAATCCCCTCCTATCGCTCATTGCCTCCATGTGAATCGGGACTGTACCCAAAAACCATCTGGTTGCACGACTCAGTAGAACCGTGGTAGGGTGGAAATCAAAGCACGGTGGGAGACACACAAGACTCTATGACGATCTCGGGTCAACAGACTAAGCTGTACCAGTGTCACCAGAGAACTGCCATCTGACGTGAGGTATAATATCATTTGGGAGTTCTGGGCGAGTCCGTTCAGTGTACCCAGTCTCCACTGAGCACCCGCATACCATCTCTGATGTCAAACACCAATGGATATGGGATCATCCATCGCCCATCACATGGGTCGAGAAGATATACGCTAGTCTACTCTGGAATATCGACGCCCCGTCTCGATATTCCCACGACTAGGAACATTGAAGGATGTACTCATGGACTATCCAGGCCCCACTAGTATGATCTGCATCATAGTCCTGGAAGTAGAGTACACATCCTAAGGGCTTTATCAACATGTAACAGAGAGACAGAAAGTATACATGTTAAGACAAAGAGCAACCAGATAGCGTACTATCATGTCGAGCAAGAAAGTCCTACCTATATATGTCCCAGCATCCACTACAATATACATCCAATGTACAGTAATGGCCTCTAGGGCATACATATAACTAACACCAAGCTAGATTAGTAATAGAGAAAAAGGAGTTATGTTTTGTTTAGGAGCTGTGGATTTATTTTAGGATTTTTAATGAATTTGGAGAGCTTTGAGATGATGAAATGAGCTTGGAAACAAAAGAGGGCAGATTGGGGAAGAAGGCTCGGCCAAGAGGTGAAGGGAGGTGTTTTGTGCAAAAGTGAAGAAAAATCTAGCACAAAATCATTAATGCTTCATTAAATGCAAATGCCACATTTTCTTTCTTTTCTTTTCTTTTAAATTATCACTTTAAATACACAAAATATCTAGATATTTGGATGGATAGATTAACAAAATATCTAGTGATTAGATTAGCATAGATTCTCATTAGTAGTAACTAACCCAAGCCAAAAAGTAATAATCATTAATAAAGTGCACAAATAAAACATTAAAATAATATTTAATTAGGGAAAAATTCTATGTGAACCAAAACATTCCGTTGACCCCCAAAGTCCGCGCACTAGCTTTATTCTAGCTAAACTAAATGCCGACAAGTCTATACAGATTTTTGATCACAATCGGGTTAAAACGGAAAACACCGACTATTTTATCCTAAAAACGGAAAATTCGCAAAACGGTTTCTAAAATGTTACAGTCTTCCCCCTTAAAGAAATTCGGTCCCCGAATTTAAAATTCTCACTAAGCGTACCTTCAAAGAGAAGTGTACAAAACTCCCAAATCTCGCTCGCAGCCTCCCAAATGATCACCTTACTATACGACTACATCCAAGAAAACCCTCCACAGATGGCAAGACCCTTGACCGAAGTTTCTCCACCTGCCGAGCCATTAACACACTTGGCTGCCGGTGAACGAAAAGATCGCGTCCCAATTAAATGGTCTGGTGCTGAATCATGTGAGAAAGGTAATGAAGGTATTTGCAAAGTATCGACACAAGGAAACACAGGGTAAATACTTGATTGATCGTTTCCGTGTCGTGTTTAGAAATGTTTCACACCTAAAGAAATTTATACCGCAATCAATTAACGGTGTCGATGTAGCGCGTTAATGAATACGGATCGTCCACTGAGATGTGTGTTTTGATCGATTTTGTTTTAGATGAGTCAAAATGAAAAGATAAAAGAAAATTGCAAGAAAATTGATTCAAGATTTGTGAAATTTAGTTTCAAGAATCATAAAGAACTAGATCTAAAATCAAGAAATACTAAAGATCAAGAAAATGTCCAAATCGTTTGAATTATCAAGATTTGTAAAGAGCCTTGTAGGAATCGATCCAATTGATAGTTATGATGAATACTTATGAATACAAATTCTTATCTATTGAAGATCTGTTGCTAGATCGATGACAATCAACGAGATTTAGGGATCTATTGAAGAAACTAGGGTTTGATCATCATCATCCCTTGTCCTTTCGTTGATTAGCATTCAAATTCTAGCCTCTAGGAAATTCAATCATCGATCGTTGATCTCTAATTTAGAGCGAAAACATTCAAGAAAGCATCTCGCTCAAAACTAGGTCTTCGTTGATTTAATTTTCTAGAGTTTACAAAACTCATAAGACTTAAGAATCGTTCAAGAATTTAATCATCATCATCTATCTATTTTCTCGATTCCTCCACAAGCAGAGTTTTCACTCAAAAATCATGAAAAAGAAAACAATCAAGAATTGGTAACTCATCATAATGCTCAAATGTAAAGAAAATCAAGATCAAGAATTTTCACCTTTTATAAATCGACGTTTCGTTACAATTCACTTAAAGATTACAAGATTTTGAGGAGAGAACTCAATCATCGAAACTAGCTTCGCATCGTCTTCTTGAGTCGTAGATCGTCGTGGATCTATTGCTCGGATGAAGATCGGTATTGCTTCAAAGGCTTGTTGAATGCTTGCTTGATTTGGTACTCAATGAATCTTGATTTGGATCAAATTGTGTCACTCAATTTGTGTGGATTTTTATTTGAATCTCACTAGAATTTTACCCTAATTGATTAACAACAATAAACAACTCAACAACCTCTTTGATGAAGCCCTGGGTCCTTTTTTATAGGTTTCCCTCAAGCTTCCCCAAGAAGCTAGATTTAGCTTCCTTTGGAAGCTAAGCTAGGTTTAGCTTCCCTTGGAAGATTGGTTGTTATGAAGCTTGCATAGGAAGCTAGGTAGTTGTAGAGAAACTTTTAGATTAAGGTAGTTAGCTAGCTTGTATGAGAAGCTTGGTAGGGATTAAGATTGCACAAGAAGCTTGGGTGTTAGAAGGGAAGCTTCTGGAGATCTCTAGGGACTGAAGTGTCTTAAAGAAGTTTGCCATTTAAAGAGAAGCCTCTGCAAACATGACCAAGTGCCGATGAGTCAACGCGGCCGCGGATCCGCGGCGGATCGGCCAACTCAGCCGCGGATCCGCGGCCGTTTGATGGATTTGCTGCATGAAATCTTCTGGGTATTTTTGTGTTGGCTTTATGGCACTTTTCTGATGTCTGGAATATTTTTATACTTTCTTGTTCACTGCCAGATTTCAAGTCTCTGACTTGACATTTTTTATCAGCACTTTTAGCAGTTCATGCTCTTTTACTTGGAGAATTTCCTGCACACAATCTCGAGACAAGTGTTTGATATACAAAAGATCATGCGTGCAATAATAAACACTCAATTTCCCTCAAAATGCTGGTTATAATGTATAACACATGTTATTTGGTATTTTACAGACGAATTGCTAATATGTGCAATATTTATACCAAACACCTTTAGATGATTGCAAAGAGTAGGGAAATTGATGTGTTAAAAATGCAATATTTTCAACTTATCAAATTCCCCCAAACTTAATTTTGGTCGTCTCGAGCAAACTTGTTTTATTCAAAAGAAGGAGAAAATATAAGAAAAAGAAAAACTAACTAGCACACTTTCGTAGGCAACACGATTGCACTGAGCACGTGCAACAAGCCTTTAAACTTCTAGGTGTCCCTAGTAGGAGGAGTATTATCTCCTGAGGGTTTTCAGCGGATTGCACCCACAAAATCACATAATAAAAGTAAGACCGTGAAAGTTACATATAAAGATAATAATTGTAAAAGAAAGACTTTGAAAATTAGAGTTTCCAACTATACTAGCTTTTTGGTTTTCATGAGCCCTATCTTAATAGTCATAAAAAGATGTTAGAAATCACACCATCTCTCAATAAAACATCGTCTTTATTCTTCATTCCTACCTTTCTTCCAAACATCGATCATATACCCCCTACGTGTGTGTAAAAGACATCCCTACACTCGGAGAATTCAATTCAAGCTATCATACTATTGTCCATCTACCTCAGTACTTTTTAATCAGTAATATTTAGATGGGATTGCTCACACATTTTTCATACGACTGTTAATACTTCTTGAGGTACTAACCGACCGATTACTCATGTGCTTGCTTATTAGGTGTATTAGTATTTTCCTCGTCTTGCACCACATAAGGCTTAGCAGTGACTCCCAAACCAGTTGGTCTAAGGCACTAGGTGATGAAGCACCTTCGCTATATTTTTTTTATGCTGCCTTGGTGATAATAAAACCAGTGTTCAATTTTTTACACCATTTTATATTTTATTTTCCATTTATTATTTCCTTCATACTTTGGCTTTTAGACAAGAGCATTTCAAGGTATCCTCTACTATCCCAAGTTTCAAGACGTGTGTAAGTACATATAGTAGGGTATCAACATTCAAATATTTGGCTTCCAGAATAGGAACTATTTTTCAGACTTATTTTTATCCTCGGATTAGTGACTTCCTTTATCTTACTAACCCTTGGGACAACGGCTCATAACTACTTATTACTAGTTCGTTTAAGAAAACTTCTAATTTTCTTGGTTTTCTTAAACTTTTCTAATCTTTTGGATGTAATTTTTCACTATCTGATCTTTTATTATCTTATTTATGTACAAAAAAAAATTTTTACTCGGCCGTGGATCCGCGGCCGTTTGATGGATTTGCTGCATGAAATCTTCAGAGTGTTTTTGTGTTGCCTTTATGGCACTTTTCTGATGTCTGGAATATTTTTATACCTTCTTGTTCACTGCCAGATTTCAAGTCTCTGACTTGACGTATTTTATCTGCACTTTTAGCAGTTCAGGCTCTTTGACATGGAGAATTTCCTGCACACAATCTCGAGACAAGTGTTTGATATACAAAAGATCATGCGTGCAATAATAAACACTCAATTTCCCTCAAAATGCTGGTTATAATGTATAACACATGTTATTTGGTATTTTACAGACGAATTGCTAATATGTGTTATATTTATAGAAAACACCTTTAGATGATTGCAAAGAGTAGGGAAATTGATGTGTTAAAAATGTAATATTTTCGACTGATCAATACTCAATAATCTGAGCGGAAGTGCCAATTTATTGGCAACGGAACTAACTCGCTTGGGTACCTCAAAAGGACCTAAAATTCTGGGATAAGCTTCCCAAAACTCAACACGTCATTCATCGGAAAATCCGTAGGAATACATGATCTTCCACTGCGAACTCAAGTCTGCGACCACCACGGTCGGCATAAGACCTCTGTTTGCACTGGGCTGCTCTCATCCTGACCTGAACCAACTGGATCATCTCCGAAGTCTCTAGACTAGCTGGGGTCTAAAAATCCTACTCTCGCAAAGTCAGAAAAATAGAATGGCGATCGACACGACCTAACAAACAAAACCTAAAGGTTGCCAATTGGAGTGTCTCCTGATAACTGCTATCGAAGGAGAATCCTAACAATGGCAAGTGACGATCCCCACTGCCGACAACAAAGTACACACACAACAAGCTTATCCTCCAGAGTCCGTATATCCCGCTCTCATGAACCATCATTCTGCGATGGAAAAGCGGAGCTAAAGCTCAACCAGTACCCAAGGCTTCCTGAAGCTTCTGCCTACGACGGCAAGCGAACAGGGTGCCTCCATTGGATACAACAAATGAAGGAACTCCGTGCAAACACACAACTTAACAAAGAATAACTGAGCAAACTGTGCATAACCGGTCAACAACACCCAAATGGAGTCATGCCCTGACTAAACCTGGGTAGACGCCACAACGAATATTCATGGAGATCTGCTCCTATTCCCACTCTGGAACGGTTAAAGGTTGCAACTCTCCAGCCGGTCTCAGATGCTCAACCAGCACACAACAAGACAGACACCTTGAAACGAAATCCGAAACTTCACTCTTCATCCCTGCCCACCCGTAACTATCTCACAAGTCACGCTATAAATTGGTGGAACTTAAATGAATACCGAAAGCTGACTGATATGCCTACTCTAGGATTTCGCATCTCTGCCCATCAGCAACAGGTACACACAAACGCGTCCCTAAACGTAGCACATCTGGTCACAAATCAAGGACTCCGAATCTTTACCCAGCCGAGTATGCTCAAGAATCTCTGAAGAGCGAGCATCGGCGGGCTGTGCCTCGCGAAAGCGATTAAGAAAAAGTAGTCGGGCGCGGACATGAGCAAGCTGTCCCCTCAGTAGAGGCGAACAAAAGCTGTACTCAGCGACCGCACAAGAACTTCAAATGTGCAGAAGACTGTCTCAACAATCAAAACCCGCTGCAGAAAGATGTACATTAAGCTCTGGTGGTCCATGAAAATCTGACACGACTCTCCAAACAAGTAGTTGTTGGATATAATGCTCTCAAAGTCAATTATTGGATCGCAGGCACATGATTGCAATGATTGACGGAGGACCTATGCCGGTAGGACAGTCTTACTCAAGATGATAGTATGCTATCTGGTTTATCTTTACCATTGTGTACATGCTTTAGGTGACATTACAGGTCACTATTGCACGTTGATAGAGCCCTTAGGATTCTTGCTTGACTACCAGTAGTATGATGGCGATCATATACGTGAGAGTTGGGTAGTCTATAAGCACATACTTAAAGTGGTCGCTAGTCGTGGGAGTTTCGAGACTGGGCATCGACACTCCATTAGTAGACTAGTGTATACAGTCGAGACCCCGACGAGGGGCGGTAGCCGGTCTCACAAGCCATTGGTGTCAGTTGGTTCACCTAAGATGTATACAGATGCTCATTGGGTTTTGAGTACGCTGGACAGGACTCATCAGGAACATGCTAGTTGGTATTATACCTGACGTCAGAGAGCAGTTCCCTGGTGATATGTGTACAGGTTAGTTCATCAACCTGAGATTGTCATTTATCTCGTGTAAGTTCCTACTGTGCTTTGATTACTACCCTACCACGGCTCAAAGGAGTCGTGCAAACAGGTTTTAGTTGGGTACAATCCCGAGCCACATGGAGGCAGTAAGCGGATCGGCAGGGGTTTTGTCTCTCCCGGTATTAGGGGTGAGATCGCGCTGTGTCTAGGAGAGCCATTACACGAAGTCCTTGGCCAAGGCAAAGGAGATTTACTGGTAGGTATTCCAGTAGTATCTCAGGGTGTTCTGGGCTACACTTCTACACGACTTGTACCGCTTTTGGGGGTCTGACTTTTACCAACCCCCTAGGCCCAACATGCGATGCTCATAGACTAACGGACCGGACTGTAAGGATATTGTCACTGACAGGCTCAGTAGGGTGTCAGGATGAGTTCGCTCATCGACCTCCTTTTTGGTCAATACCTGGTAGCCCGTTACATACAGCTAGTACCACTGACGTGCTAGTGGTTAAATCCACAGCCAAAGTATTGACGAGTCTTTAGAGTCCCCCACAGACAGTTTCTCAAGTTTTGGGCGAAACGTGGTAGAGGCCGTATGGTATTATGGCAGGGTTCGATCATATACGTGCAGTCGTGCACGGATCATGATCGGGCGGATCATACTAGTGGGCTTTGGTTTAAGCCAAATCCTAATATTAGATTTGTTGGATTACTTTAGTCTCATCGCATTTACATTCAGTCAGAATGCGGATGCATGTATGTATATACAGGTGAGGGGCATTCTTGTGATCCGTCATGAGTTTATTTTAGATGATGCCATTCTTTTTATTGGACAAAACATTTAGGTTAATGTTTACAAATGGTGGAAATTGTGTGTGGATTTCATCATAAGGTGCATTTATTGTAACACATGCAATCTAGTGACTCATGGTCTCTTTATTTGTGCATATGCCACATTTTGGATTGATTTAATGTGTTGAAATGATAAGAGGAGAGAGAGAGGGCAGCCATATGGCATGGGTTTGCTCTTGTGTTTTTGATGACTCTTGCTCTCATTATCATTCCAACACATTAAGAAAAGAAAAGCCTCTTCTCTTTTCCTTCTTCTTCTTGCTTACAACATCCACCATAGCATCATTTCCTACCTCCACTCTAACCATCTCATGTGTTGAGAATCCTAGAGTGTCAAGAGACAAAGTTATCACACACATTCTCTACTTCACCTTGGACACGTCGGCTAGCAAACTTAATGTCCGAGTTGCTTCGATTCGAAGCGGGAGCCCGTAAAAGGATTCATAGATGTGGTGACCTTTCCAACGAGGAGACCGGAGATCGAGCGAGATCGGAGATGCCGCAAGGAGCTAAAGACGGTGGCTAAAGACCGAAGGACACAGATCGATCGGTGTAGCTTTTCTAATCCTCTTTAGATTGCTAGTTTAATGTTAATGGTTCGATCTAGAATTAAAGTCTGCGTTGGCGCCAGTTTCAAGTTTATGAAAAGTTTTTGTTTCCGCATTTTGGCCTTGGATTGACGGCCGGGGCGCTACCGTAGACTTACAGTAGTGTCCTCAGATCTTCGACGCATGACCACCGCGGCCATCTCCAGATCATGAATGGGATATCCTGCTCGTACTTCCTCCAACTGTCGGAAAGCATAAGCGATAACTCTATAGTGCCACATCAGTGCAAAATCGAGCCCCACTCGCGAAACATCAAAGTTAAACAACAAAGTCGCCTGAACCAGAAAGCAAAGAAAAAACTGGTGCAGTTGTCAACCGAATCTCCAACTGCTGGAAACTCTGCACACATGCCTCAGTCCAAAGAAAAAGAACCTCTTTTCCGGTCAGTCCAGTCAATGGTGCAATGATAAACAAGCAATCCTGCATGAAACGGCAGTAAAAACCTGCTAAGCCCAAAGATCTGCGAACCTCCGTCCCGTACACAAGTCTGGGTCAAAGCTGTACGGTCTCGATCTTCCTCGGGACCATACGAAAATCGTCTTCTGTAACAACAAGACCTAGGAGTCAACACAATCAAGCCTGAAGGAAAACTCCGAGAATTTAACAAACCGCAGGGGCTCTCCCAATGTCTGTAAAGCAAATCCTCAAGTGCTGCTTCTGTTCCTCACGACTCTTGAAAAAGACCAGAATGTCATCAATGACACAACAATAACTAGTCGAGGAACGGCCTGAAGAAATCTAGTTCATCATATCTACGAATGCTGCTAGGGCATTGGTGAGTCCAATGACACCACCAAAACACATAAAGCCCGTAGCACGCACAAAAGCAGACTTCGGAATAACATCACTCCGAACCCGCAACCAATGATGATCTGATCCCAAATAAACTTAGAAAAAGTCTCGCACTCTGGAGCTGATCGAAGAAATCGTCAATGCGAGGTAAAGGATACCTATCCGCACCGTAAGCCGGTTCAATTGACGATCCATCAATACACAACCTCAAACTGCCGTCCTTCTCCTTGACGAACAGAAATAGGAGCTCCCCAAAGCGAAATACTCTGACGCAACAAGCCCACCAATAAACAACTCTGCAGCTGATCCTTAAGCTCCCTAAGCTTCGCTGGCTCACCTGGAACAACGTCGGAAAACTTTCGCACGATAGGAACCCGGTCCAACAATCCCACTATGGATCCGGTATCATGAATGAAAGCAAAGAATTCCTCAACATCCTCTCCTCAATAGCCGACTAGCGAAAAAGGCGGAATTCAAGCTGTGAGAGGCGGCACCACTGTCCTGCCATGCACAACAAGAACTAACTCGCCGGGAAAACAAAACCTGACTGTTTCCCCACGACAGTCCACAGACGCCTAGCACTTAGCTAACCAGTCCATGCCCAGGAGAACGTCAAATACAACATCTCTAGAAAGATCACAACGACGGACGAAACTGTATCTCCTATCCGGTTGGCACACGACTGAAACACGTGTCGTGCAACAAAAGAACCGCTGACAGAAATTAACACAACAACGGCTAATCTAGCTAACATGACTCTCATCCCAACCACAGCATGTTCACACCAGAATATTGCATTATTATATTCCACATTCTTATTCTTTTCATAAATAAACAGGTGCTTTTGACGCATGTCTGCTACATATTACAGGTTACAGGTTCTGGGACAGGAAACAGTGAAAACGATGTAAAGACGATGAAAATATGGACTTTAACCAACAAACAGAGGACTCTTGATCAAGCCTACATCAAAGATAAAATTCACAAAGTACAGGGCAACGCAAGGTCCAAGATTACAAAGCGAACGGTTAAAAAGCCATTGCAAATTGTTCACTGGAGATCTGGAACCAACCTAGAAGCCCAAATGGAAAAAGACATATAGAAACAGGAAGACAAAGTCACCAGAAGACAACACAAAAAATTCCAGCATCCAAGGCCACTTGTTGACCGCGGAACCGCGGCCAAATAGGGCCTTGGGCCGCGGATCCGCAGCCATGTTAAGGAAATAAAAAAATAGTTTTTTGCCATATTGTGTTGGCGGCGTTGACTGGTCTTTATAGGGCTATTTATGTAATTTTAGACATGCGGATCAAAATGTAACCTAGGGTTTCTATTTCCTATAAATAGAACTCTAAATCATTGTAAACTTTATGCCTCCTTTTAATAAAAATTCAGAAATTCTTTATGGAGAGCATCGGTGCCTCTCTTCAATTCAGAAATTCAGATCTGACAAACCTGCGTTAATGATTGGAGAAATGCATCTGTAAGTAGATTTAATTCATTGCCCTAGTTTAGATTTTAATTCTTTGCACTAGGTAGATTTAATTTCATGCCCTAGGAACTTGTTTAGAGTTATCTTTGGGGAAGGATTTTGAGAGATGAGATCTCTCATCCCTTTCTTACCCATTAAATATTTTCAATAGGACTCCATGCATACACGCACATATCGCGCCCTACGGCATCCTATCCCTCGAGGTAGCGGTGACACCGTAGTCTAAAGGCCCGGTTGCGTGCGTTTTCCATGGAGGTTAGGGTAAGGATCTCTAAAGGAAGGACAAGAACCTAGAGGAAGGAACACCTTCCCGAATGGATCTAATCCCCTTTATTGATAATTACCATAACTCCTCATAGATCTTCATTCGGGTATATAAAGCGTTGAGATTTACTAGCATTTCCAAATCATCCCTAAACCTAACCCTAGCAAGAATAGATCTAGATAATTGCCCTAGGTTAATTAGGTTTTTAGATTTAATAACCAATCCGAACACCCTTCGGAATTAACTCGTTAGCACGATTAGGAGATTCACAACATCCCTGTGGACCGACCCGTACTCACCGGCTAGCTGCAAAGCCATGCCGTTCTTGATTGCGGTTTAGTAATAGTTTTTGACATACGAATCAAATGGCGCCGTTGCCGGGGATGGCGTGTTATTTCCTTTTTGCAATTTCGGGTTAATCTAAAACTAAAAAAAATCTGAAAAATCAAAAAAATCAAAAAAATATAAAAATATATATAATTTGTTATTTTTGGAAGGGAAACTTTGTTGTTTGAATTTTTGCAGGATATACAAATTCGTATCTGGAGATTTCCAGAAAGCAAAATAGAAAAAAAATATCGGAACAGAAGAGATTTTGAACAAGAGAACAGTGGAATTTTTTTGGAACAGTGAACCGCCCAAAGCGTCGCGTTTCCGCGGCCAAAACCCACCTTAGGCCGCGGAACCGCGGCCTTCTTGTCGAGTCGTCGCACCAAAATTTTTCTGGGGATCCAAAGAGTTCAGGGGACCGAGGAAACGCGGTGTTAGAGCGAATTTGCCGCGGAAACGCGGCTATCTCGAGGCTTCATCTGAGGAAAATTTTTCTGTAAGCCCCACTGTTTCTTCTCTGTACATTTTGAAATATCTTTTCTGAAAATTCCTGTAGGATTCCGTGGGCTATAAAAATATTTCCGCTTCCAAATAACGATCTTGTGCAGGATTTTTAGGCCCCGCTTGGAATAAAATTGATTGCAAGTAACATTTTGCTGTTGCATATCTTGTGTTGAAAATCTTTTTGCAACAAATTTTTCCTAATAAAGAGAAAAAGAATAAAAAAAAATAAGGAAAATTTTATAGAAACTTGCAAAAATTTTGGCCGCAAATAGATCCTTGCACCACCACAAACTTTCTATCTTTTCCCTTCTTCTAACATGGGTACCCCACATAATAAATCATTAGCCGAACTTTGGTATCCCGAACCTAATCTTGCGTCGTATATCAATTTGTTCGGTCAATTTAAAGACGATGCTTCCTTGCCTAAAAAATCTTTGAAAGATCAAATAGAGGCGTCTAGGAGAAACAGTTTGACTTTTCAACCCACTTTGTGTCGACCAAGTCCATCTATACCACCTACATATGTTGACACCACTTTTCCAAGTCATGCTGTAACTTCTAAGACGATGTCCATTGCTGAGCATATTGCTCAATCTCGCAGTCGATCTTTCACCCCTCTCCACTCATCTAGTTCTAGGGATCCACACGACTTTTCACCTTTTTATCAAGATGTTGACCCTACCCCTGTCCTACCACCCATTTCCTACCAGTCCTACCCGACCTTCCCACCTTCACTAGACACTGTTTCTATACAGCCTGTTGGGAGTTTTGCATATCCACACCATTTCGAATCTTTTACCGAAACCCCCTTTCCACCCAAGTCTAGTTTGGAAAAGTCGTTGGAGGCATATATCGCAGCAACAAACAAAATGACTAGGAATGTGGAAGCGTCTGCGGCCGCCCATATGCAACCTACTGAACCGATAGCTAGTTTCCCGCAGGCTCAAAAATTTTCAATTTATAAGAAGGCGGTTGGACAGAGTGAGAATGAGAGAGGATTTCCAAATCAAACCTACCTATACCCAACTGAATCTAACAACTCAGTTTTCAAACATGTGTCCAAAATGATGAGTTGTACGACGTTGTAGTGTTTGATTTGCCAAATTGTGAGGATCCCCTTTCGAGAGAAACCGCACCTAATCCGTTTGACCTTTACTCCTCCACTCTAGAACCTAAACCGGTAAATATCCATGCTTTTGAGGAGGTATCTAAAGAAATTGATTTTCACTTGATTGAGGATATAGACGCCGGGAATATTTCGGATAATGAATCTGTCAATTTGATTGAAATTTTATGTTCAAATCATCATCCCGAGTTATTAAATGTTTCTCCCGAATCTCATATGCGTCTTGATTTTGATAATAATGGCATGGATGAGTTAAATATTGAGGATAATTATAAGGTTAGTATTGAGGAGAGTTTTGAGGATCATATTGAGGTTGAACCATTTTTGTTTGATGTGTCTGATTTTCCAAGTCATCCTCTTGAACGTTTAACTAAATCACCCTCCCTCCGTTCCATCGTTCCGATCACACTTGAAGACTGTGAGCTTGAAAAATTTTCTTTTGAATCTGATACAATTCTCACAGCCGACAACAAGTACGAGTGTTTCACGTTTTCGGACGATATTGATGATTCACCGCCCGAGTTTGAGTCCTTTACATTTTCAGATGGGTTAGTTGAACCATCACACTCGGTTGATTACAATAGTTTCGAACCATTGATGGAATCTTTTAAGTTCGAGACAGTTTACTACGGTGAGAATGATACTATCCCTAATTCACTTCCTTTCGTCCTTCCTATTGTTCCAACCGTACATGTGATCGTTACGCTTTCATCTCCTATACCAAGTTCGGCGTACCCATGTTTTCTTGCGAATCTTGAGGGATTTGATCCCATTTCTCAACGAGTTGATAGATTAGCACAATCAGTTTTCGCACTTCGGCCATCACAAATTGCGCTAATTTATTCACTCGATTTACACCCTCAAGTTCGTGCTACACTTCTTTCCCTCTTTCGCCATTCTTCTCCTCCACCGAGACCTTATTCCATTCTTCTTCTCAGACGGTCTCGTGTGCTTCTCATTTCTTTTCTTTCACCCCATTATTTCACCAACTTGGACATTACCACGATAAGATTTTTGAATGGTTGGTGCTAACCTTTGGCTTGTGTAAGGCCAAGCTTAAGTTTGGGGGGGGGGAACTTGTTGTATATATGTATATATATTTTTTGTTTTATTTTTCTATGAAAAAAAACAAAAAAAAATTTCAAAACAATAAAATAAAAAAAACTAAAAACAAATAAACAGGGGAGTGCCGGTATTTTTGACCCTCTTGGTTTAGCATGACAGTGAGGACACTGTCAAGTTCAAGTTTGGGGGTATGCTCGGTACGTCTTCTTCCTTCTCATTCATTTGTACATATTTTTGCATTTGCATACTTATTTGAAAACCCATAAAAATTTGAAATTTTTAAAAATTATAAAAATTAATGTATTCAATTTTGGCTGCTTGACTTGAGTTTCACAAATATGTTAACTGGCTAGGAACAACTAGATCTTATACTTAGTAAATTAAAAACCCTAAAAATAACATTCCTTAAAGTTTAACGGTAGAAAGTATATGCCTTGTAGTTTATTTAGAAATAGGCAAATTTTGGGTTCACTTCTTGGGCTAAGTCGAAACAAGGGAAGAGTATTGATGTTCTTATTAGAGTATAAGTTTGAAAAATAGTTCCTAGCTTAAGTCTAGATTCTGAAAATGTATACCCTATAATTTGCACAATCACGCACCTTGAAACTTGGAATATTAGAAGAGACCTTGAAATGCTCTTGTCTAAAGTTCTTAGTACAATGAAAATGAAAAAAAATATATATAAGTGTGAATAAAGAATAAAAAAAATGGACACTGGTTTTTGTGATTACTTAAGGCTGCAAAAAAATAGAAAAATATTTAGCGAGGGTGCTTCATCACCTAGTGCCTTAGACCAACTGGTTTGGGAGTCACTACTAAAGCCTTGGGTGTTGCAAGACTAGGAATTACGCTTTAAAGTGCAAACATATCTTGTAATCGGTCATTGGTACCTCAAGAAGTATTAACGGTCGCATGAAGGATGTGTAAGCAAAATTCAATTAAAAATTCACCTACTAATAAGCACTTTGGACAACGGACAAGGGCATGATTGCTTGATTTGAATTTCCAAGTGTAGGGGTGATTTATACACACACGTGGGGATATGTGATTAGAGTTTAGATGAGAGAAATGAGTGAAGAATAGAACTTGTATCTTTAGTAGAGTTGATAGAAATTCCTAAGTGGAGATGGAACCCTAGAAGGAAAACTTAAGAGATGCCGAAAGCTAAGTAGGTCTGCAGAACATATATAATCTTAAGTTAGATGATGAGGAAGTGTGAAGAAAATGGATGGATAATTTACTAGTCAACGATAACAGAATTCCTTGTTAGAAAGCCTAATTGGAGAACAAAAGTTAATAGGCCGAATTGATAGGATTTTGTGGGTAGTATCCGCTGAAAACCCTCAGGAGACAACACTCCTCCTACTATGGACACCTAGAGGTTTAACGGCTTGTTGCACGTGCTCAGTGCAATCGCATTTCCCTGCGAAAGTGCGGTTAGGATTTTAGTGAATAAAAATAAATTGCTCGAGGACGAGCAAAAGATAAGTTTGGGGGTATTTGTTCCCACCAGAATATTGCATTATTATATTCCCCATTCTTATTCTTTTTATAAATAAACAGGTGCTTTTGACGCATGTTTGCTACATGTTACAGGTTACAGGTTTTGGGACAGGAAACAGTGAAAACGATGTAAAGACGATGAAAATATAGACTTTAGCCAAAAACAGAGGACTCTTGATCAAGCCAACATCAAAGATTAAATTCAAAAAGTACAAGGCAACGCAAGGTCCAAGATTACAAAGCGAACGGTTAAAAAGCCATTGCAAATTGTTCACTGGAGATCTGGAACCAACCTAGAAGCCCAAATGGAAAAAGACATATAGAAACAGGAAGACAAAGTCACCAGAAGACAACACAAAAAATTCCAGCATCCAAGGCCTCTTGTTGACCGCGGAACCGCGGCCAAATAGGGCCTTGGGCAGCGGTTCCGCGGCCATGTTAAGGAAATAAAAAAATAGTTTTTTGCCATATTGTGTTGGCGGCGTTGACTGGTCTTTATAGGGCTATTTATGTAATTTTAGACATGCGGATCAAAATGTAACCTAGGGTTTCTATTTCCTATAAATAGAACTCTAAATCATTGTAAACTTTATGCCTCCTCTTAATAAAAATTCAGAAATTCTTTATGGAGAGCATCGGTGCCTCTCTTCAATTCAGAAATTCAGATCTGACAAACCTGCGTTGATGATTGGAGAAATGCATCTGTAAGTAGATTTAATTCATTGCCCTAGTTTAGATTTTAATTCTTTGCACTAGGTAGATTTAATTTCATACCCTAGGAACTTGTTTAGAGTTATCTTTGGGGAAGGATTTTGAGAGATGAGATCTCTCATCCCTTTCTTACCCATTAAATATTTTCAATAGGACTCCATGCATACACGCACATATCGCGCCCTATGGCATCCTATCCCTCGAGGTAGCGGTGACACCGTAGTCTAAAGGCCCGGTTGCGTGCGTTTTCCATGGAGGTTAGGGTAAGGATCTCTAAAGGAAGGACAAGAACCTAGAGGAAGGAACACCTTCCCGAATGGATCTAATCCCCTTTATTGATAATTACCATAACTCCTCATAGATCTTCATTCGGGTATATAAAGCGTTGAGATTTACTAGCATTTCCAAATCATCCCTAAACCTAACCCTAGCAAGAATAGATCTAGATAATTGCCCTAGGTTAATTAGGTTTTTAGATTTAATAACCAATCCGAACACTCTTCGGAATTAACTCGTTAGCACGATTAGGAGATTCACAACATCCCTGTGGACCGACCCGTACTCACCGGCTAGCTGCAAAGCCACGCCGTTCTTGATTGCGGTTTAGAAATATTTTTTGACATACGAATCAAATGGCACCGTTGACGGGGATGGCGTGTTATTTACTTTTTGCAATTTCGGGTTAATCTAAAACTAAAAAAAATCATAAAAATATGAAAAATCAAAAAAATATATATAACTTGTTATTTTTGGAAGGGATACTTTGTTGTTTGAATTTTTGCAGGATATACAAATTCGGATCTGGAGATTTCCAGAAAGCAAAATAGAAAAAAAAATATCGGAACAGAAGAGATTTTGAACAAGAGAACAGTGGAATTTTTTTGGAGCAGTGAACCGCCCAAAGCGTCGCGTTTCCGCGGCCAAAACCCACCTTAGGCCGCGGAACCGCGGCCTTCTTGTCGAGTCGTCGCACTAAAATTTTTATGGGGATCCAAAGAGTTCAGGGGACCGAGGAAACGCAGTGTTAGAGCGAATTTGCCGCGGAAACGCGGCTATCTCGAGGCTTCATCTGAGGAAAATTTTTCTGTAAGCCCCACTGTTTCTTCTCTGTACATTTTGAAATATCTTTTCTGAAAATTCTTGTAGGATTTCGTGCGCTATAAAAATATTTCCGCTTCCAAATAACGATCTTGTGCAGGATTTTTAGGCCCCGCTTGGAATAAAATTGATTGCAAGTAATATTTTGCTGTTGCATATCTTGTGTTGAAAATCTTTTTGCAACAAATTTTTCCTAATAAAGAGAAAAAGAATAAAAAAAAAATAAGGAAAATTTTATAGAAACTTGCAAAAATTTTGGCCGCAAATAGATCCTTGCACCACCACAAACTTTCTATCTTTTCCCTTCTTCTAACATGGGTACCCCACATAATAAATCATTATCCGAACTTTGGTATCCCGAACCTAATCTTGCGTCGTACATCAATTTGTTCGGTCAATTTAAAGACGATGCTTCCTTGCCTAAAAAATCTTTGAAAGATCAAATAGAGGCGTCTAGGAGAAACAGTTTGACTTTTCAACCCACTTTGTGTCGACCAAGTCCATCTATACCACCTACATATGTTGACACCACTTTTCCAAGTCATGCTGTAACTTCTAAGCCGATGTCCATTGCTGAGCATATTGCTCAATCTCGCAGTCGATCTTTCACCCCTCTCCACTCATCTAGTTCTAGGGATCCACACGACTTTTCACCTTTTTATCAAGATGTTGACCCTACCCCTGTCCTACCACCCACTTCCTACCAGTCCTACCCGACCTTCCCACCTTCACTAGACACTGTTTCTATACAGCCTGTTGGGAGTTTTGCATATCCACACCATTTCGAATCTTTTACCGAAACCCCCTTACCACCCAAGTCTAGTTTGGAAAAGTCGTTGGAGGCATATATCGCAGCAACAAACAAAATGACTAGGAATGTGGAAGTGTCTGTGGCCGCCCTTATGCAACCTACTGAGCCGATAGCTAGTTTCCCGCAGGCTCAAAAATTTTCAATGTATAAGGAGGCGGTTGGACAGAGTGAGAATGAGAGAGGATTTCCAAATCAAACCTACCTATACCCAACTGAATCTAACAACTCCAGTTTTCAAACATGTGTCCAAAATGATGAGTTGTACGACGTTGTAGTGTTTGATTTGCCAAATTGTGAGGAACCCCTTTCGAGAGAAACCGCACCTAATCCGTTTGACCTTTACACCTCCACTCTAGAACCTAAACCGGTAAATATCCATGCTTTTGAGGAGGTATCTAAAGAAATTGATTTTCACTTGATTGAGGATATAGACGCCGGGAATATTTCGGATGATGAATCTGTCAATTTGATTGAAATTTTATGTTCAAATCATCATCCCGAGTTATTAAACGTTTCTCCCGAATCTCATATGCGTCTTGATTTTGATAATAATGGCATGGATGAGTTAAATATTGAGGATAATTATAAGGTTAGTATTGAGGAGAGTTTTGAGGATCATATTGAGGTTGAACCATTTTTGTTTGATGTGTCTAATTTTCCAAGTCATCCTCTTGAACGTTTAACTAAATCACCCTCCCTCCGTTCCATCGTTCCGATCACACTTGAAGACTGTGAGCTTGAAAAATTTTCTTTTGAATCTGATACAATTCTCACAGCCGACAACACGTACGAGTGTTTCACGTTTTCGGACGATATTGATGACTCACCGCCCGAGTTTGAGTCCTTTACATTTTCAGATGGGTTAGTTGAACCATCACACTCGGTTGATTACAATAGTTTCGAACCATTGATGGAATCTTTTAAGTTCGAGACAGTGTACTACGGTGAGAATGATACTATCCCTAATTCACTTCCTTTCGTCCTTCCTATTGTTCCAACCGTACATGTGATCGTTACGCTTTCATCTCCTATACCAAGTTCGGCGTACCCATATTTTCTTGCGAATCTTGAGGGATTTGATCCCATTTCTCAACGAGTTGATAGATTAGCACAATCAGTTTTCGCACTTCGGCCATCACAAATTGCGCTAATTTATTCACTCGATTTACACCCTCAAGTTCGTGCTACACTTCTTTCCCTCTTTCGCCATTCTTCTCCTCCACCGAGACCTTATTCCATTCTTCTTCTCAGACGGTCTCGTGTGCTTCTCATTTCTCTTCTTTCCACCCCATTATTTCACCAACATGGAAATTACCACGATAAGATTTTTGAATGGTTGGTGATAACCTTTGGCTTGTGTAAGGCCAAACTTAAGTTTGGGGGGGAACTTGTTGTATATATGTATATATATTTTTTGTTTTATTTTTTTATGAAAAAAAACAAAAAAAATTTTTCAAAACAATAAAATAAAAAAAAACTATAAATAAATAAACAGGGGAGTGCCGGTATTTTTGACCCTCTTGGTTTAGCATGACTGTGAGGACACTGTCAAGTTCAAGTTTGGGGGTATGCTCGGTACGTCTTCTTCCTTCTCATTCATTTGTACATATTTTTGCATTTGCATACTTATTTGAAAACCCATAAAAATTTGAAATTTTTAAAAATTATAAAAATTAATGTATTCAATTTTGGCTGCTTGACTTGAGTTTGACAAATAGGTTAACTGGCTAGGAACAACTAGATCTTATACTTAGTAAATTAAAAACCCTAAAAATAACATTCCTTAAAGTTTAACGGTAAAAAGTATATGCCTTGTAGTTTATTTAGAAATAGGCAAATTTTGGGTTCACTTCTTGGGCTAAGTCGAAACAAGGGAAGAGTATTGATGTTCTTATTAGAGTATAAGTTTGAAAAATAGTTCCTAGCTTAAGTCTAGATTCTGAAAATGTGTACCCTATAATTTGCACAATCACGCACCTTGAAACTTGGAATAGTAGAAGAGACCTTGAAATGCTCTTTTCTAAAGTCCTTAGTACAATGAAAATGAAAAAATATATATATAAGTGCGAATAAAGAATAAAAAAAAAAGGACACTGGTTTTTGTGATTACTTAAGGCTGCAAAAAAATAGAAAAATATTTAGCGAGGGTGCTTCATCACCTAGTGCCTTAGACCAACTGGTTTGGGAGTCACTACTAAAGCCTTGGGTGTTGCAAGACTAGGAATTACGCTTTAAAGTGCAAACATATCTTATAATCGGTCATTGGTACCTCAAGAAGTATTAACGGTCGCATGAAGGATGTGTAAGCAAAATTCAATTAAAAATTTACCTACTAATAAGTACTTTGGACAACGGACAAGGGCATGATTGCTTGATTTGAATTTCCAAGTGTATGGGTGATTTATACACACACGTGGGGATATGTGATTAGAGTTTAGATGAGAGAAAGGAGTGAAGAATAGAACTTGTATCTTTAGTAGAGTTGATAGAAATTCCTAAGTGGAGATGGAACCCTAGAAGGAAAACTTAAGAGATGCCGAAAGCTAAGTAGGTCTGCAGAACATATATAATCTTAAGTTAGATGATGAGAAAGTGTGAAGAATATGGATGGATAATTTACTAGTCAACGATAACAGAATTCCTTGTTAGAAAGCCTAATTGGAGAACAAAAGTTAATGGGCCGAATTGATAGGATTTTGTGGGTAGTATCCGCTGAAAACCCTCAGGAGACAACACTCCTCCTACTAGGGACACCTAGAGGTTTAACGGCTTGTTGCACGTGCTCAGTGCAATCGCGTTTCCCTGCGAAAGTGCGGTTAGGATTTTAGTGAATAAAAATAAATTGCTCGAGGACGAGCAAAAGATAAGTTTGGGGGTATTTGTTCCCACCAGAATATTGCATTATTATATTCCCCATTCTTATTCTTTTTATAAATAAACAGGTGCTTTTGACGCATGTTTGCTACATGTTACAGGTTACAGGTTTTGGGACAGGAAACAGTGAAAACGATGTAAAGACGATGAAAATATAGACTTTAACCAAAAACAGAGGACTCTTGATCAAGCCTACATCAAAGATTAAATTCAAAAAGTACAAGGCAACGCAAGGTCCAAGATTACAAAGCGAACGGTTAAAAAGCCATTGCAAATTGTTCACTGGAGATCTGGAACCAACCTAGAAGCCCAAATGGAAAAAGACATATAGAAACAGGAAGACAAAGTCACCAGAAGACAACACAAAAAATTCCAGCATCCAAGGCCTCTTGTTGACCGCGGAACCCCGGCCAAATAGGGCCTTGGGCAGCGGTTCCGCGGCCATGTTAAGGAAATAAAAAAATAGTTTTTTGCCATCTTGTGTTAGCGGCGTTGACTGGTCTTTATAGGGCTATTTATGTAATTTTAGACATGCGGATCAAAATGTAACCTAGGGTTTCTATTTCCTATAAATAGAACTCTAAATCATTGTAAACTTTATGCCTCCTCTTAATAAAAATTCAGAAATTCTTTATGGAGAGCATCGGTGCCTCTCTTCAATTCAGAAATTCAGATCTGACAAACCTGCGTTGATGATTGGAGAAATGCATCTGTAAGTAGATTTAATTCATTGCCCTAGTTTAGATTTTAATTCTTTGCACTAGGTAGATTTAATTTCATACCCTAGGAACTTGTTTAGAGTTATCTTTGGGGAAGGATTTTGAGAGATGAGATCTCTCATCCCTTTCTTACCCATTAAATATTTTCAATAGGACTCCATGCATACACGCACATATCGCGCCCTATGGCATCCTATCCCTCGAGGTAGCGGTGACACCGTAGTCTAAAGGCCCGGTTGCGTGCGTTTTCCATGGAGGTTAGGGTAAGGATCTCTAAAGGAAGGACAAGAACCTAGAGGAAGGAACACCTTCCCGAATGGATCTAATCCCCTTTATTGATAATTACCATAACTCCTCATAGATCTTCATTCGGGTATATAAAGCGTTGAGATTTACTAGCATTTCCAAATCATCCCTAAACCTAACCCTAGCAAGAATAGATCTAGATAATTGCCCTAGGTTAATTAGGTTTTTAGATTTAATAACCAATCCGAACACCCTTCGGAATTAACTCGTTAGCACGATTAGGAGATTCACAACATCCCTGTGGACCGACCCGTACTCACCGGCTAGCTGCAAAGCCACGCCGTTCTTGATTGCGGTTTAGAAATATTTTTTGACATACGAATCAAATGGCACCGTTGCCGGGGATGGCGTGTTATTTACTTTTTGCAATTTCGGGTTAATCTAAAACTAAAAAAATCATAAAAATCTGAAAAATCAAAAAAATATATATAACTTGTTATTTTTGGAAGGGATACTTTGTTGTTTGAATTTTTGCAGGATATACAAATTCGGATCTGGAGATTTCCAGAAAGCAAAATAGAAAAAAAAATATCGGAACAGAAGAGATTTTGAACAAGAGAACAGTAGAATTTTTTTGGAGCAGTGAACCGCCCAAAGCGTCGCGTTTCCGCGGCCAAAACCCACCTTAGGCCGCGGAACCGCGGCCTTCTTGTCGAGTCGTCGCACTAAAATTTTTATGGGGATCCAAAGAGTTCAGGGGACCGAGGAAACGCGGTGTTAGAGCGAATTTGCCGCGGAAACGCGGCTATCTCGAGGCTTCATCTGAGGAAAATTTTTCTGTAAGCCCCACTGTTTCTTCTCTGTACATTTTGAAATATCTTTTCTGAAAATTCTTGTAGGATTTCGTGCGCTATAAAAATATTTCCGCTTCCAAATAACGATCTTGTGCAGGATTTTTAGGCCCCGCTTGGAATAAAATTGATTGCAAGTAATATTTTGCTGTTGCATATCTTGTGTTGAAAATCTTTTTGCAACAAATTTTTCCTAATAAAGAGAAAAAGAATAAAAAAAAAATAAGGAAAATTTTATAGAAACTTGCAAAAATTTTGGCCGCAAATAGATCCTTGCACCACCACAAACTTTCTATCTTTTCCCTTCTTCTAACATGGGTACCCCACATAATAAATCATTATCCGAACTTTGGTATCCCGAACCTAATCTTGCGTCGTACATCAATTTGTTCGGTCAATTTAAAGACGATGCTTCCTTGCCTAAAAAATCTTTGAAAGATCAAATAGAGGCGTCTAGGAGAAACAGTTTGACTTTTCAACCCACTTTGTGTCGACCAAGTCCATCTATACCACCTACATATGTTGACACCACTTTTCCAAGTCATGCTGTAACTTCTAAGCCGATGTCCATTGCTGAGCATATTGCTCAATCTCGCAGTCGATCTTTCACCCCTCTCCACTCATCTAGTTCTAGGGATCCACACGACTTTTCACCTTTTTATCAAGATGTTGACCCTACCCCTGTCCTACCACCCACTTCCTACCAGTCCTACCCGACCTTCCCACCTTCACTAGACACTGTTTCTATACAGCCTTTTGGGAGTTTTGCATATCCACACCATTTCGAATCTTTTACCGAAACCACCTTACCACCCAAGTCTAGTTTGGAAAAGTCGTTGGAGGCATATATCGCAGCAACAAACAAAATGACTAGGAATGTGGAAGCGTCTGTGGCCGCCCTTATGCAACCTACTGAGCCGATAGCTAGTTTCCCGCAGGCTCAAAAATTTTCAATGTATAAGGAGGCGGTTGGACAGAGTGAGAATGAGAGAGGATTTCCAAATCAAACCTACCTATACCCAACTGAATCTAACAACTCCAGTTTTCAAACATGTGTCCAAAATGATGAGTTGTACGACGTTGTAGTGTTTGATTTGCCAAATTGTGAGGAACCCCTTTCGAGAGAAACCGCACCTAATCCGTTTGACCTTTACACCTCCACTCTAGAACCTAAACCGGTAAATATCCATGCTTTTGAGGAGGTATCTAAAGAAATTGATTTTCACTTGATTGAGGATATAGACGACGGGAATATTTCGGATGATGAATCTGTCAATTTGATTGAAATTTTATGTTCAAATCATCATCCCGAGTTATTAAACGTTTCTCCCGAATCTCATATGCGTCTTGATTTTAATAATAATGGCATGGATGAGTTAAATATTGAGGATAATTATAAGGTTAGTATTGAGGAGTGTTTTGAGGATCATATTGAGGTTGAACCATTTTTGTTTGATGTGTCTAATTTTCCAAGTCATCCTCTTGAACGTTTAACTAAATCACCCTCCCTCCGTTCCATCGTTCCGATCACACTTGAAGACTGTGAGCTTGAAAAATTTTCTTTTGAATCTGATACAATTCTCACAGCCGACAACACGTACGAGTGTTTCACGTTTTCGGACGATATTGATGACTCACCGCCCGAGTTTGAGTCCTTTACATTTTCAGATGGGTTAGTTGAACCATCACACTCGGTTGATTACAATAGTTTCGAGCCATTGATGGAATCTTTTAAGTTCGAGACAGTGTACTACGGTGAGAATGATACTATCCCTAATTCACTTCCTTTCGTCCTTCCTATTGTTCCAACCGTACATGTGATCGTTACGCTTTCATCTCCTATACCAAGTTCGGCGTACCCATGTTTTCTTGCGAATCTTGAGGGATTTGATCCCATTTCTCAACGAGTTGATAGATTAGCACAATCAGTTTTCGCACTTCGGCCATCACAAATTGCGCTAATTTATTCACTCGATTTACACCCTCAAGTTCGTGCTACACTTCTTTCCCTCTTTCGCCATTCTTCTCCTCCACCGAGACCTTATTCCATTCTTCTTCTCAGACGGTCTCGTGTGCTTCTCATTTCTCTTCTTTCCACCCCATTATTTCACCAACATGGAAATTACCACGATAAGATTTTTGAATGGTTGGTGATAACCTTTGGCTTGTGTAAGGCCAAACTTAAGTTTGGGGGGGAACTTGTTGTATATATGTATATATATTTTTTGTTTTATTTTTCTATGAAAAAAAACAAAAAAAAATTTTCAAAACAATAAAATAAAAAAAAACTATAAATAAATAAACAGGGGAGTGCCGGTATTTTTGACCCTCTTGGTTTAGCATGACAGTGAGGACACTGTCAAGTTCAAGTTTGGGGGTATGCTCGGTACGTCTTCTTCCTTCTCATTCATTTGTACATATTTTTGCATTTGCATACTTATTTGAAAACCCATAAAAATTTGAAATTTTTAAAAATTATAAAAATTAATGTATTCAATTTTGGCTGCTTGACTTGAGTTTGACAAATAGGTTAACTGGCTAGGAACAACTAGATCTTATACTTAGTAAATTAAAAACCCTAAAAATAACATTCCTTAAAGTTTAACGGTAGAAAGTATATGCCTTGTAGTTTATTTAGAAATAGGCAAATTTTGGGTTCACTTCTTGGGCTAAGTCGAAACAAGGGAAGAGTATTGATGTTCTTATTAGAGTATAAGTTTGAAAAATAGTTCCTAGCTTAAGTCTAGATTCTGAAAATGTATACCCTATAATTTGCACAATCACGCACCTTGAAACTTGGAATAGTAGAAGAGACCTTGAAATGCTCTTTTCTAAAGTCCTTAGTACAATGAAAATGAAAAAATATATATATAAGTGCGAATAAAGAATAAAAAAAAAGGACACTGGTTTTTGTGATTACTTAAGGCTGCAAAAAAATAGAAAAATATTTAGCGAGGGTGCTTCATCACCTAGTGCCTTAGACCAACTGGTTTGGGAGTCACTACTAAAGCCTTGGGTGTTGCAAGACTAGGAATTACGCTTTAAAGTGCAAACATATCTTGTAATCGGTCATTGGTACCTCAAGAAGTATTAACGGTCGCATGAAGGATGTGTAAGCAAAATTCAATTAAAAATTTACCTACTAATAAGTACTTTGGACAACGGACAAGGGCATGATTGCTTGATTTGAATTTCCAAGTGTATGGGTGATTTATACACACACGTGGGGATATGTGATTAGAGTTTAGATGAGAGAAAGGAGTGAAGAATAGAACTTGTATCTTTAGTAGAGTTGATAGAAATTCCTAAGTGGAGATTGAACCCTAGAAGGAAAACTTAAGAGATGCCGAAAGCTAAGTAGGTCTGCAGAACATATATAATCTTAAGTTAGATGATGAGGAAGTGTGAAGAATATGGATGGATAATTTACTAGTCAACGATAACAGAATTCCTTGTTAGAAAGCCTAATTGGAGAACAAAAGTTAATGGGCCGAATTGATAGGATTTTGTGGGTAGTATCCGCTGAAAACCCTCAGGAGACAACACTCCTCCTACTAGGGACACCTAGAGGTTTAACGGCTTGTTGCACGTGCTCAGTGCAATCGCGTTTCCCTGCGAAAGTGCGGTTAGGATTTTAGTGAATAAAAATAAATTGCTCGAGGACGAGCAAAAGATAAGTTTGGGGGTATTTGTTCCCACCAGAATATTGCATTATTATATTCCCCATTCTTATTCTTTTTATAAATAAACAGGTGCTTTTGACGCATGTTTGCTACATGTTACAGGTTACAGGTTTTGGGACAGGAAACAGTGAAAACGATGTAAAGACGATGAAAATATAGACTTTAACCAAAAACAAAGGACTCTTGATCAAGCCTACATCAAAGATTAAATTCAAAAAGTACAAGGCAACGCAAGGTCCAAGATTACAAAGCGAACGGTTAAAAAGCCATTGCAAATTGTTCACTGGAGATCTGGAACCAACCTAGAAGCCCAAATGGAAAAAGACATATAGAAACAGGAAGTCAAAGTCACCAGATGACAACACAAAAAATTCCAGCATCCAAGGCCTCTTGTTGACCGCGGAACCGCGGCCAAATAGGGCCTTGGGCCGCGGTTCCGCGGCCATGTTAAGGAAATAAAAAAATAGTTTTTTGCCATATTGTGTTGGCGGCGTTGACTGGTCTTTATAGGGCTATTTATGTAATTTTAGACATGCGGATCAAAATGTAACCTAGGGTTTCTATTTCCTATAAATAGAACTCTAAATCATTGTAAACTTTATGCCTCCTTTTAATAAAAATTCAGAAATTCTTTATGGAGAGCATCGGTGCCTCTCTTCAATTCAGAAATTCAGATCTGACAAACCTGCATTGATGATTGGAGAAATGAATCTGTAAGTAGATTTAATTCATTGCCCTAGTTTAAATTTTAATTCTTTGCCCTACGTAGATTTAATTTCATGCCCTAGAAACTTGTTTAGAGTCAGCTTTGGGGAAGGATTTTGAGAGATGAGATCTCTCATCCCTTTCTTACCCATTAAATATTTTCAATAGGACTCCATGCATACACGCACATATCGCGCCCTACGGCATCCTATCCCTCGAGGTAGCGGTGACACCGTAGTCTAAAGGCCCGGTTGCGCGCGTTTTCCATGGAGGTTAGGGTAAGGATCTCTAAAGGAAGAGCAAGAACCTAGAGGAAGGAACACCTTCCCGAATGGATCTAATCCCCTTTATTGATAATTACCATAACTCCTCATAGATCTTCATTCGGGTATAGAAAGTGTTGAGATTTACTAGCATTTCCAAATCATCCCTAAACCTAACCCTAGCAAGAATAGATCTAGATAATTGCCCTAGGTTAATTTGGTTTTTAGATTTAATAACCAATCCGAACACCCTTCGGAATTAACTCGTTAGCGCGATTAGGAGATTCACAACATCCCTGTGGACCGACCCGTACTCACCGGCTAGCTGCAAAGTGACGCCGTTCTTGATTGCGGTTTAGAAATAGTTTTTGATATACGAATCACAGCACAAAGTGTGTAAAACAAACAAGTACATCAAAAGAATACGAATTTAGAATACCTGAAAACTCTGCATTGGACGCCCGCACGTCCCGATGAGTAGAAGAAAACTCTTATGTCTGCCCTCTAACCGCAACTGGCTGAAATCCTCCTCTGCTAACCTGTCCCCTCTGAGCGAACCCTTTGCGACCACGACCTCTCCGAGGACGAGTCTGACGCGGTGCTAAGGAACAATTCCTGATGAGGTGATGAAGGATCTCGCACCAGAAACATCCACGCGATGACTGCTGACCCTCATAGGGATGAGAGCTGAATAACTATCCTCGTCCTAAGCCTCTGCTACTCCCACGACGGTCATGAAATCTGTCTCGGCGACTACGCCTCTGTCTATGGGCTGGTACACCGATATGAGTCCTCCACTGTTCCGGAACTCCGAAAGTCTCTGGAAGACGTGCCTCGTCAACTGGGGCTGCATCCACTGGTGCTATGTAAGTGATGGAATGTTGTGTACTGACCATAAGGAGCAACTGGGTAACAGGGGTGACAACCTTCTGTCGCTGCGCTCGAATGGGCTCAACCAATGAACTCATCGTCTGGCGCATGTCCTGCATATCTGCCACAAGCCTAGCAAGATAATCTGTCGAAGGCGGATCCATCTGCTCATGTGCAACGAGTGTGCCATCCTGGTCAGTTCTCATCCCACCCGAGTCAACTTTGACCTCGGCCCTCGCTGCATCACTCCGAGTCCCCATAGTCATCGGCGGCAAAGGCTATAAATAGAAATAAGATTAGATAAGAACACGGAAATCGAATCACAAGGATATGAATCATCAAGGAAGGAATTTCAAGCAATTTGTACTTAGGTCACTTTAGGCGGAGTACCGCATCATGAGTATGCCGCGGATATACACACACTACGTTACTCTGCTTAAGCTACCTACTCCACATACCAAGGTCATCCTACACTCCGAAAGGTAAAACCTAGCGCTCTGATACCAACTTTGTCACGACCCTAAATTGGCACGTGATGGCCCTTAAACTACACAACGTCTATAGGCGTAACGAAGTTTAAGTAATCCGAAAACCCAGCAATCTAAACCATCAAAAGTAGTAAAAATAAGAACAATGTTAAAACTTTTGAAAATCTCGAGTACAAATTCTTTAAAGTCAAATTTTAGTTTCTTAAAAATTTTGGCAGCACCTCCTTTGTAAAAACTAACCCCAAAAATGGGTACAACATAAACATAAAGTAAAGTATCCCCAACGGGAGCAAATCAACGCCCAACGGCGGAAAACAACCACCACAACAGATATACGACGCCGTAGCGAAGAAATAAAAGACGATAGAAGTAAAACAGCATAAAAGACCTCCAAGTCACAAAATAATATACAATACCGTCCTCACATCAAGTCTCTAAGTCATTCAAGATAATGGTAAATGGAGAGTACAGGAAACAACGAATATACAATAAACATGAACGGATAACCATAAAACCCACCTAAAGCAAAACTGCACACTGTGAGCCGAAGCGGTATCCGCAGCAAAATATACTATGATAGATGATAATAGCCCTTCCTCTGACTACTGTGGGGATCACCTGCAAAACTCTGTGGCACAACGGGGGTGAGTTGCCAACTCGTGAATAGTAAATAACATATGCAGGTAATCGTAAGTATGAACGTACAGCCCGAATCTAACATAAGCAACTAATAGCAATAAAAGTCATATGTATGCAATAGTCATGAAAGGTACACTAGCAGGTATCACTAATATATGAAGCAGTAATATGACAATATGTATGCAACAGTCATGTAATGTACCCCATCAGGTACAACTAATACATGAAACAATGATATGACAATGTATATATGCAATAGTCATGAAAGGTACTCTATCAGGTACAACTAATACATGAAGCAGTGCATAAACAATAAATGTGGAGTATGGAATGAAACATGTCATTTCCACGGAATCCTGAAATCGTGGTAGGACCAAAGTCCATCAAGACAATTCAAAGCCTAATTCCTCAAATCAGCCCCCAAATTGGCTCGCATATCATGTAAGTCTCACAAATCCTGAATGTACAATATCAAGTAAATCTCATATATCATGTATCCAATCTCAAATGAATCTCCTATATCCTGAAGCCAATATCAAGTGAATCTCATATATCCTAAGTATATTTGCATGAATAATTATGATGATGTATATGAATTTATATGTATACATATATATTAGCATCCCATTCCACTAATATATATATATATATGCATATATAACAGTGTCCTATTCCACTGTTATATATACTTAGGAGTAAAAATATCATGAAAACCTGTGCCAAGCATCGACACATAAAGGCTGATCTATCAGGTGCTGTCATCATGACTGGCACCCTGATAGGTATGTATCATACGCTATCCGAAAACCCGAGTGCCCAGCTTCGACCCTCGTCCTTCGACGTATCTATACGTATAAGACTCCCGTCGGTATCCCCACGATAACCGCCGAGTCATAGGTAATATCACCGATAGGTATGGTTCCTCCACTAACTCATCGTTTGCTCCACGACTCTTGCCCCGGGGTACCTCCGGGCCCCACCATACGCCCGCACACGGCTCCCTCTTTTCCTCGCGTGGGGTATTTATATATCAGAACCGATAAATCTCATGGTGGATGCTGAAATATCATATCAAGAGAAACCGGGTTTTTCAAATAATTCATAATTTCATGAAACTACCACAGTCCTCAAATCCATAAAACATCATGAAAAATCCATATCTCAATGCGAAAATCCATGAATATAATATATGCAACATAAAACTGCAATGTGAGCATATAAAGGAAAAGCCGCTATTTAACTGCAACAAGTTAAAATATATATATGTGGTTCCTAATTTCTCCAAGTCTATATAACATCAAATAAAGGTAAACATGTAGCTATAACCAGATATGTGTGTAAACATGAAGGTATAGCAAGGTATATGTATCTACCTATCGGTAATGATGTAATATACCCTCCGGGCATAAGTGAAGTATGTATGCAAGATATACATGTAGCTATGTCATTATGTGTGTATGTACCTATCGCCAATGGTACAATACCCTATAGGTATACAGGTAACTAGCATGTAAGCATGTCAAGGCATATGTGTAAGCATGTAGGTATACAGGTATGCTATATGTCATATGCATAAAGAAATATGAATCAATGTCCCTAACCAAACAATATCATATAGGTATGTGTATTGTGCGTGTCATAGCAATTATTGACGGTGTGTGTGGCATACAGTCAGTGCTCGTGCAACATGAGCCATCAATAATAGTGCAGTGTCCTAAGGGTACAAATCCAAGCACAACAAATAACTAAGAAATAAGGTGTATGCGCAACTCTATATATGAAATAGAATATGCGACAATTCATAACATCTCCAGCCCAGATGCATAACGCTATGCGGGCGATTCCCCTATAGATGTTAAATCTACTCACCAACGCTCCTGGCTAAGTAAAGCCTACCACTCGCTTTCCCCTGTTCGCAGCGCCCGAAGTCCCCGCCTGCGAACCTATAACATAAAACAATATAACATGTATATATTAGCAATAGACCCAAAACACGTACAAACTACGCTGACCAATACGACAACACAAAACTTACTCTCAAGTGTTCGTATTGTGGCTAACGCGCGTAGCGACACAACGAAACCAACTCAAGAGTAAAAGCTACATAAAGACACGAACGATATCGGCACGACCCTAACTAGGAACGCAAAGCGACACAACTACCAAACCTAGACCCTGATCGTACCGATCGCGTATTCACAACACAAGATATAACGTGGAATCGATATAATTAACGTCGCAACGTCAAAAGAAACCCACGCCTAAAACTTACCGAAATCTAGTAAGCAACATATATCATTTTATCACAAAACTATAACTTTTTACCAAACTAGAATTTATAAACCTCACTAATTAATAAGATTAAACCATTCAAATCAATACTATAATTTTAATCTCACTGAATTAGGATTAGTAAAAGTTTAGTTTGCTAATTAGCTTAATTAACCAATTAAGAAAATAACAATTAACATTCTAGCAATTAGGTTAAGTTTTCATCAAGTCTTAACTTATCACTTAACCTTTTTACTAAACAAAACCCTAATTGATTAACAAAACCCTTTCTAGAATTTTGAAACATGCAATTAAATAGCTTTAATTTAACAACGAATAGCTAATTAAAGTATTAGAACAACAAAGAGATTAAGGTTAGGGTTTTATACGTCCAAATTTGATTTGAAACTTGCAACTAGAAAACCAAATTAGCCTCCAAAAACCAAGACTTTGTGAAGATCCAAGCTAGATTAGTGATGGAGAAAAGGGGTTATGTTTTGTTTAGGAGTTGTGGATTTATTTTAGGATTTTTAATCAATTTGAAGAGCTTTTGTAGGGTTCCTAGGCACGCTAATGAGGTCTCACAAGGCATCAACCATGCCAATTTCAAATTTTACGGGTGCCGAGAAACCCTAATACGGATCGTCGACTAGAAGTTTAGGCGAAAACGAAAAAACTAGTCAACATCTTAACTAAAAGAAGAAAGCTACAACCTTTTTAGATCCGGTTATCCACTTCCTTAGCTCCATGTAGTCGTTCCCTCGCTGTCCATCTCGAATCCCGAACTCTCTCATCGGCTTCATCGGAGGAATGAGCGGACTAGTCGTCGGTTTCGATGCCGAAGATGATCTACGTCGAGGCTACACTGGATCAAGCTCCGACTTCACCTAGTTGTGAAACTTGTGAAGAAAACACCCAAAACCACTTGGCAAGAGGTAGAGGATGAAGAAATAGGAGGTGTGTTGACTTTAGAATTGGATTTCTCACTTTTTAGCTCAAGTTGCATTAATGGACTTAAGCTTTTTCTTTGAAGATGAAGAAGAAGATGAAGCTAGAATATGATAAGTCTTAATTAAATTTGAAAAGTAAAATGAATACTTATCATATACTAACTAAGGTAGAGTGTAGAGAATTGACCATGGTTACTAGGAAGGGTTAGGGTTAAGCATGAAGACAAGAATGGTTACAAAGTCAAAGCTTCATGAAGCTTCAACTAGAAACAAAAAAAGCCACCATTCTCATCAAAATCTTTTCCAAATAAATAAATAAACAAACAAATAAATAAAAGAATAAGCAAAACCCTAATCATCATCTTAACCATGGTTTAATTCTATACACTTAACCAAATAAGCATGTATCATCAAACATGATACAATCATGTGCACAAAAGTATATCACATATACAACTTGTGAACATCAAGTGAGAAAATCCATTTAAATTGAACCAATACTAGTTAATTCAAATTAATATATCAAATATATAATTATACATTAAATCATTAAACCAACATTTGATTCAATGATCCGGTCATGTCGCACATAACCGACTAGTATCCAATGTATCGATTTATCGAATCAATGATTTGATAACTAGGTCATATCGCATACAACCAATCGAAACATTCATCGCGAGAATGAAATGCGGTATCACATACACGCATTATTCTCGGTCCCACACATATCTCATATGCGCTCCTATTTCGTTTCGCTTGAGCCAGGAAACCTCTGTGTAGGAATCTAAAGACTCGTCAATACGCCGGTAGCAGATGATCATATCAAGCACCCACAAGCCGCAAGCGGTCTGCTAAATGTAACGGCCATCCGGGTATTGAGCGATCAGAAGATCGACGAGCTAGCCCGCTCACACTCCTGTGAATCCAACCAGTAACACTTACCGTACAGTCCGGTCTGTTTGTCTGATATGTCGCATATCAAGTCTAGGTGTGGTAAACGTCAGACCCCAATAACCGATAAGTCGTGCCGATGTGAGGCTCATAACGGGTCGAGAAACTACTGGTAACACTTTCCAGCAAATCTCTGATTAGCCCTGGCCAGGGACTTCCCTGTTACGGCCAATCGAGCACAGCGCAACATCAACCCCCAATACCGGGAGAGACGAAACCCCTCCTATCGCTCATTGCCTCCATGTGACTCGGGACTGTACCCAAAGACCACCGTTTTGCACGCCCTCATGGATGTGGTAAGGTGGAGATCAAAGCACAGTGGGAATCACACAAGACTCTATGACGATCTCGGGTTTACAGACTAACCTGCACAAGTGTCACCTGAGAACTGCCATCTGACGTAAGGTATAATACCATCTGGGAGTTCTCGGCGAGTCTGTCCAGTGTACCCAGTCTCCACTGAGCACCCGTATATCATCTCTGATGTCAAACACCAATGGATATGGGATCATCCATCGCCCATCTGTATGGGTCGAGAAGCGTATACGCTAGTCTACACTGGTATATCGATGCCCCGTCTCGATACACCCACGACTATGGACTTTGAAGGATGTACTTATGGACTACCATGTCCCCACTAGTATGATCTGCATCATAGTCCAGGCAGTCAAGTACACATCCTAAGGGCTTTACCAACATGTAACTATGAGACAGTTTAAAGTGACTAGTATACATGTTAAGATAAAGAGCAACCGGATAGCATACTATCATGACGAGCAAGAAAGTCCTCTCTATATATGTCCAAGCATCCAATATAATATACATCATCTGTACAATACTGGCCTCTAGGGCATACATACAACTAACAATCTCCCACTTGCACTAAGGCCAGCTACTGTAGTATCGCATACCGAGCATCCCGAAGAGTCTCTCAAACTGTATCTGGGGAATGGCCTTCGTGAGTGGATCCGCCGTGTTGTTCTTCGTGTCAACCCTCCTGACCTCGATCTCCCGGCGATCAACTATCTCCCGGATCAGGTGATACCGCCTCAGAATATGCCTGGATCGCTGATGGGACCTGGGTTCCTTGGCCAAAGCCACCGCTCCATTGTTATCGCAATACAAAGGTATTGGATGCTCAATGGATGGAACCACTCCAAGTTCAGTAATGAACTTCTTGATCCAGACAGCCTCTTTGGCAGCATCATTGGCAGCGATGTATTCAGCCTCCATCGTCGAGTCTGCCACGGTTTCCTGCTTGGAACTCTTCCAGCTAACCGCCCCTCCGTAAAGGGTAAAGACAAATCCCGACTGCGACTTAGAGTCGTCCTTATCACTCTGGAAGCTCGAATCGGTAAAGGACTCCACTTGGAGTTCTCCATTACCATACACCAAGAGCATCTCTTTAGTCCTTCGTAAGTACTTGAGAATGCTCTTCACAGCTGTCCAGTGACTCTCTCCAGGATCAGCTTGATACCTGCTCACTACACTTAGTGAGTATGCAACATCGGGTCTGGTACATAGCATCGCGTACATGATAGAGCCTACAACCGAAGCATAGGGTATCCCTTGCATGCGAGTTCTCTCCAAATCAGTCTTGGGAGACATCTCTTTGGAGAGAGTGACTCCAGAGATCGTGGGCAAGTTCCCATGCTTGGATTCTTCCATACTAAACCTCTTTAGTATGGTGTCAATGTACCTGGATTGGGACAATCCCAATATCCGTTTGGATCTATCTCTATAGATCCTAATTCCCAATATGCAGGAGGCATCACCAAGATCTTTCATTGAGAATCTTTGTGATAAGAAGAGCTTGACCGATTGCAGCATAGGAATATCATTTCCTATCAAGAGTATATCATCCACGTACAATACGAGGAAGACAACCTTACTCTCTGCCACCTTCTTGTAAATACAAGGTTCATCTGGGTTTTTGATGAAATCAAACTCTTTGATAACGACGTCAAAGCAGATGTTCCAACTCCGCGATGCTTGCTTTAATCCATAAATGGATTTAAGCAGCTTGCACACCTTCCCGCTGCTCCCACTATCTACGATGCCCTCTGGCTGAGTCATGTACACGCACTCTTCTAAATCACCGTTTAGAAAGACGGTCTTAACATCCATTTGCCAGATTTCGTAATCATGATATGCAGCGATGGCAAGCATGATCCGGATGGATTTAAGCATAGCCACTGGAGAAAAGGTTTCGTCATAGTCCACACCTGGTCTTTGACGAAAACCTTTTGCAACAAGTCTAGCTTTGAAAGTCTCCACTTTCCCATCTACACCAAGTTTTTTCTTGAAGATCCACTTGCTCCCAATGGGTTTTACCCCTTCAGGAGCAACTTCCAAAGTCCATACTTTGTTGGTGTACATGGATTCTATCTCGGACCGCATAGCATCCAGCCATTTCACTGAGTCCCTACTCGTGATGGCCTGCTCGAAACTAGTTGGGTCATCATCCTCCATGATGCAATCCTCGCTCCCACCATCCATGAGAAAACCGTAGTATCTCTCAGGTTGGCGAGGAACCCTACTAGATCGGCAGAGAGGCTGAGGTTCATTAGGAGTTACTGAATCTTCTGGTTCCACTAAATCTTCAGTTACGGTTTGTGTATCTGGAACTTCTTCCAGCTCTACCACTTTTCCACTAATTTCTTTTTCAAGGAATTCCTTTTCTAAAAAGGTGGCATATTGAGAAACAAACACTTTTTGTTCTTCAGCATGGTAGAAAAAATATCCTTGGGAATTCTTAGGATATCCCACAAACTTGCAAAGAATTGACCGTGCCTCGAGTTTGTCTGGATTTTGCCTTTTGACATAGGCCGGACAACCCCATATCTTAACTCGTTTAAAATATGGTCTCTTCCCACTCCATATCTCATATGGTGTGGTAGGTACAGATTTAGATGGAACTTGATTCAATAGGTATGTTGCTGCTTCCAGCGCATATCCCCAGAAGGAAATAGGTAACTCAGCTGTGCTCATCATAGAGCGCACCATATCTAATAGGGTGCGGTTCCTCCGTTCTGATACACCGTTGTGCTGTGGTGTATATGGAGGAGTCGACTGAGAGAGAATCCCATTCTCTTTTAGGAAGTCCAGGAATTCATTGCTCAAGTATTCACCTCCTCGATCAGATCGTAGGATTTTAATACTTTTTCCGGTTTGGTTCTCAACTTCTTGTTTATATTCCCTAAATTTCTCAAAAGCTTCTGATTTGTATTTCATCAGGAACACATACCCGAACCTAGAGGGATCGTCAGTTAATGTAATGAAGTATGAAGAACCATCCCTGGCATGTGTAGACATAGGACCGCATATATCACTATGTATCAGTCCCAAGAGTTCGGTAACTCTTTCTCCGTGTCCCGTAAACGGAGTTTTGGTCATCTTGTCTTTGAGACATGACTGGCAAGTGTCATAAGATGAATATTCGAAAGGTTTCAAATATCCATCCTTATGCAACTTAGCCAGTCGTGTCGCATTAATGTGACCCAGTCTACAATGCCACAAGAAGGATTCGTTCATTTCTGAACTCTTCCTCTTGTGTGAGTTAGTTATGCTCAGAACTGTTGATTGATTTAGAACATAAATGCCATTGCACAACGTGCCTGATCCAACCAACTTTTGGTTACGGAAAATGTTCATAACATTGTCCTGTAATACAAAATTATATCCCTCTTTACTCAACAAAGAAATCGATATAATGTTGCATATCAGGTTCGGCATGTAATAGCATTCGTTCAGAACCAATGTATTACCAGTTGGTAATGCAAGGTGATATTCCCCGACAGTCTTAGCTGCAACAATTGCACCATTTCCAACTCTAATGTCTTTATCACCTTCTCCAAGTTCTCTACCTTTCCTGAGCCTATGTAACTGATTACATATATGGGATCCTGACCCGGTATCTAATACCCAGGACGTAGAGCAAATGGAGAAACAGTTCTCTGTAACGAACACACCCGAAGAAAATGCATCATCATGTACTTTCTTCATTCGGGTGGCATGGGAATCCTGGTATTCCCCTATATCCTGTTCAGTCCTATAACTCTTATAGGAAAGAACGGAACCAACGTTCCCCAGCACAGTATAACATGCGGGTTCGGTCAATACATCCAAATTATTATCTTTATTAGGGCATGACATGGTCGCTACCTGGAGAGAGAGAGAGAAGAAAACACTTTAGCGTATGCTCGTGCAAGATCAGATTGGTTATTATCTTATCTAATCAGGATGGCTCCCAGTGTTTTTATCAAATCTTCCTTCAAACCCTAAAAGGAAAGACTAGCCGGGATTAATTACACACTACAAGTTCGTCGATCTTTCAGCCAGGCCAGTGTCGGTACTTTGAGGGAGGTCCCCCGTGCTTTCGCACGAACCTAATTAATGTAAACCTCGTTTTCCCAGAGGCGTAACCCCGTTGACACCTTTCTAGACACCTACTTGATCAGCTAATTGCAATGTGTAAAACTCTCCCAGGAGTAACTCTTACTCGCAGTGGGTATCGGGATCCAACTATCTCATAGAAGGTATGCAATCTCATTGCAAATTTCAACACTTGAAATTCCCGATAATATTTTGCCCCTAGCAGCTATATGACCTTAACATAGTCAGCAAATCATAAGTGCTAGTCAAGTTCAACCCGTCATTTCCTGATTGAATTAAACCCACCCGCACGACCCTTAACATAGTCAACAAAGTCGCATGACTACCCTAATCCAATCTGCATCATATGCATAAACAGATAAATACTGGTCAGCTACCGCACACAACGCCTTAACATAGTCAACAAACGTAGCACGAATACTAACTAGTACTTATCTGAAATGACGGAGGGCTACGACAGGTTTTTCTGAAAACCTATTGCGTAATGAACTTGATATCGTTGTAGAATCAAATGAAGTTTTGAAATGGAGTGATTCTGAGGCTTTTCTAGTTTTGCTAAAGGGGTCACTCCCGGTGAAGGGATCGTCGGCCCTTTCCTCGTCGAATGAGGTGCGGGATATATCATATATATCACTGTGCAAAGCAGAAACTATAGAAGCAATCAAAAACAAACCGAGGGTGTAGCATCTACCAGTTATTTCTAAAGGAGTCACTCCCGGTGAAGGGATCTCGGTCCTTTCCTCATCGAATAAGGTGCAGGATATATCACATATACCGCTGTGCAAAGCAAGAACTGTAGCTACCTGTTTTATTTAAAATTTGATTCTACAACATCTTAGGTTTCTTTTCTTTCATTGATCTTATTAATGAAGTCCCATCATTTAAGTACCTAAACATCACAGATAAATACGACGTACACTTATGCCATCCGCATTCGCCTCGATGTCCCCTCGTGCACCGTTAGGTTAGGTAACTAACGGCAGAGCGGGGCAGGGCTAGCGCGGGTGTAAAACATAAGTAACGTCTATATAATATATCATATATATTATATACAGCATCTATCACAGAACATCACATGATCACATCACAGATATCACAGCAGAAGAATCATATGAAATATTGGATATACTAGGACGTCCGTGTTTTCAATACGAGCCAGTATAAAACACGGATTCCACGGTCGTGATGAATAGCCAATCCTACACCCCTAGTCCCCTACGAGAGCGGCAAGCAACCCTACCAATTCTAGGGTTAGGAGACCCGGACTCGACTCCTCGAGTTGGTCTCCCACTGGACCCCAGAACCCGGTTACTTGTGCTCCCCTCCTTGGGTCTATCCTAATGCGGAAAAGTAAATAATATACAAAAGGTGACAACTTCCGCAACCTGGAAGTGCCCCAAATAAAAGAATATTACATACAAGTTTTTTACATGAATGAAAATGAAAAACACTCATCTCACATAAAAAACCCCGGCTATTCAAACACAACAATCCAATATAACATATCCAGCAACACATAACATCACAAGTCATCAACGTAAGTAAGTATGCATACCCCAATTGTCGTTGACGTATAGCAGCGAAACCGGCGATATAGACATACTACAATTACGGTCACAGAAAAGAAAGTGTAAAACTACAACAGTTGGAATTCGCAACCTCTTTAGACATCGCATGCCTAATCAAATGAAATACTTAGACATCACATGTCTAACAATTATAAACCCTGCATTTTAGTCCCATTATCGAAAACTCTTTTCAATATCAAGTGAGACTAAACCGCTAGATTTATAACATTCATTCAGTTATCTCATAACTGTTTGTGAATTCCAATTATTGTATCCCATTCCGGATAAATAGAAAATATTAAACTTTCCGATTGAACATTCGAACATCCAAGTTTTCCCGAAACCGTTCAACACATGAAATAAGTTCAAAGACATTCACTTCATGCCTCAGTACCAACGGTCCAGCCGTAGAAGGGTCAAGCCAACGCCTCACATGTGGCACGCCGTACTGCCCCAAACCCGAAGGTTCAAAGGGCAGTTCAAGACGGTCACATAATCGAGTTAAGGTTTGTTGTCTTCTAGAGGGACCATCGCGTTACTTGCACTACTTAGAACGTCATTAAACTACGAAAAAGTCCAACAATTGGAAATTTCCCGGCAGAGGAAAGATTGGGTATTTACATCCGATCGAACTTTTTAACATATTCTAAATATCCGGAAAACACATAGACGAAATCTGATAATCCGATCGAATCCTCGAATCCCCAAAACAACACCAGAAAATTCAACTCTTGAATAAATATTAAAAATACCCATAAAACTCAGCACTGTGAAATAAGAATTACTGTGCAAATATGGAGGGCTGAAGTCACCAGAGAGCCGCGGAACCGCCGCAGATGCTAGGCTTCTGCCGCGGTTCCGCCGCATGTTTGAGGTATCATTGGTCAAATTTTGCACCGTAATTCTTATAATTCCCTGCTTAATTTTATAAGCATTTTTAATCCGGAAAAACCCAGTTTTTGAAAAAAGTCCAGAGAGCAATTTGTTTTAGGGTTTCGATGTTCATTCGGGTTTCAAACGTCGTCTAGACTTCGCCTAAGGCTCTAGCTAGGCTCTGATACCACTGTAGGGTTTCTAGGCACGCTAATGAGGTCTCACAAGGCATCAACCATGCCAATTTCAAATTTTACGGGTGCCGAGAAACCCTAATACGGATCGTCGACTAGAAGTTTAGGCGAAAATGAAAAAACTAGTTAACATCTTAACTAAAAGAAGAAAGCTACAACCTTTGTAGATCCGGTTATCCACTTCCTTAGCTCCATGTAGTCGTTCCCTCGCTGTCCATCTCGATTCCCGAACTCTCTCATCGGCTTCATCGGAGGAATGAGCGGACTAGTCGTCGGTTTCGATGCCGAAGATGATCTACGTCGAGGCTACACTGGATCAAGCTCCGACTTCACCTAGTTGTGAAACCTGTGATGAAAACACCCAAAACCACTTGGCAAGAGGTAGAGGATGAAGAAATAGGAGGTGGGTTGACTTTAGAATTGGATTTCTCACTTTTTAGCTCAAGTTGCCATTAATGGACTTAAGCTTTTTCTTTGAAGATGAAGAAGAAGATGAAGCTAGAATATGATAAGTCTTAATTAAATTTGAAAAGTAAAATGAATACTTATCATATACTAACTAAGGTAGAGTGTAGAGAATTGACCATGGTTACTAGGAAGGGTTAGGGTTAAGCATGAAGACAAGAATGGTTACAAAGTCAAAGCTTCATGAAGCTTCAACTAGAAACAAAAAAAGCCACCATTCTCATCAAAATCTTTTCCAAATAAATAAATAAAAAAATAAAAGAATAAAAGAATAAGCAAAACCCTAATCATCATCTTAACCATGGTTTAATTCTATACACTTAACCAAATAAGCATGTATCATCAAACATGATACAATCATGTGCACAAAAGTATATCACATATACAACTTGTGAACATCAAGTGAGAAAATCCATTTAAAGTGAACCAATACTAGTTAATGCAAAGTAATATATCAAATATATAATTATACATTAAATCATCAAACCAACATTTGATTTAATGATCCGGTCATGTCGCACATAACCGACTAGTATCCAATGTATCGATTTATCGAATCAATGATTTGATAACTAGGTCATATCGCATACAACCAATCGAAACATTCATCGCGAGAATGAAATGCGGTATCACATACACGCATTATTCTCGGTCCCGCACATATCTCATATGCGCTCCGATTTCGTTTCTCTTGAGCCAGGAAACCTCTGTGTAGGACTCTAAAGACTCGTCAATACGCTGGTAGCAGATGATGATCATATCAAGCACCCACAAGCCGCAAGCGGTCTGCTAAACGTAACGGCCATCCGGGTATTGAGCGATCAGAAGATCGACGAGCTAGCCCGCTCACACTCCTGTGAATCCAACCAGTAACACTTACCGTACAGTCCGTTCTGTTCGTCTGATATATCGCATATCAAGTCTAGGGGTGGTAAACGTCAGACCCCAATAACCGATAAGTCGTGCCGATGTGAGGCTCATAACGGGTCGAGAAACTACTGGTAACATTTACCAGCAAATCTCTGATCATCCCTGGCCAGGGACTTCCCTGTTACGGCCAATCGAGCACAACGCAACATCAACCCCCAATACCGGGAGAGATGAAACCCCTCCTATCGCTCATTGCCTCCATGTGACTCGGGATTGTACCCAAAGACCACCGTTTTGCACGCCGTCATGGACGTGGTAAGGTGGAGATCAAAGCACAGTGGAAATCACACAAGACTCTATGACGATCTCGGGTCTACAGACTAACCTGCACAAGTGTCACCTGAGAACTGCCATCTGACGTAAGGTATAATACCATTTGGGAATTCTCGGCGAGTCCGTCCAGTGTACCCAGTCTCCACTGAGCACCCGTATATCATCTCTGATGTCAAACACCAATGGATATGGGATCATCCATCGCCCATCTGTATGGGTCGAGAAGCGTATACGCTAGTCTACACTGGTATATCGATGCCCCGTCTCGATACACCCACGACTAGGGACTTTGAAGGATGTACTTATGGACTACCATGTCCCCACTAGTATGATCTGCATCATAGTCCAGGCAGTCAAGTACACATCCTAAGGGCTTTACCAACATGTAACTATGAGACAGTTTAAAGAGACTAGTATACATGTTAAGATAAAGAGAAACCAGATAGCATACTATCATATCGAGCAAGAAAGTCATCTCTATATATGTCCAAGCATCCAATATAATATACATCATCTGTACAATGCTGGCCTCTAGGGCATACATACAACTAACGGCTTTGAGATGATGAAATGAGCTTGGAAACAAAAGTGGGCAGATTGGGGAAGAAGGCTCGGCCAAGAGGTGAAGGGAGGTGTTTTGTGCAAAAGTGAAGAAAAATCTAGCACAAATTCATTAATGCTTCATTAAATGCAAATGTCACATTTTCTTTCTTTTCTTTTCTTTTAAATTTTCACTTTAAATACACAAAATATCTAGATATTTGGATGGATGGATTAACAAAATATCTAGTTATTAGATTAGCATAGATTCTCATTAGTAGTAACTAACCCAAGCCAAAAAGTAATAATCACTAATAAAGTGCACAAATAAAACATTAAAATAACATTTAATTAGGGAAAAATTCTATGTGAACCAAAACTTCCATTGACCCCCAAAGTTCGCGCACTAGCTTTTTTCTAGCTAAATTAGGTGCCGACAAGTTTATACAGAAGTTTGATCACAATCGGGTTAAAACGGAAAACCCCGACTATTTTACCCTAAAAACGGAAAATTTGCAAAACGATTTCTAAAACGTTACACAAGGGCATCTGATGCACACAAAATCCAATACCAAGCGCCCAATATGCGCAAAAATCCAACCCAAGCACGTCAGGTCCGTAAAAGCATCTAGTGCAGTAGCATGCACGAAAATGAACGTCAAGGGCAAACGCGCACAAAACATAAATCTGGTGAAACAAATGCTCAAATAAATAAATCGGGTGCAATAAGTGCACGGAAACACATCAATAACTCAAATACGAATAAAACAACACCGAGTGTACCAAGGTGTATAAAATCAAAAACGTGTGCAACTACGTGCACAAAACACGTATCAATGCACTTCAAGCATATGTGAGCTATATCGAGTGCAAAATCAAATCGAGTGCGTACCACATGCACAAAATCAAATCAACCATATGAAATCAATGAAATCATAACCACGTGCAACCAAGGCACAAAACCAATATCAAGTGCAATAAATATGCACATATCATAAACCAACACAACAGTGTATAAAGCATGTCTCAAGACCAATAACTATGCACAAAATGTAAATACCCAGTAGGTGCAGCCATGGTGCACGAAAACAATATCATGAAACTCAATCATCAAAACTCAAATCCAAGCGATATAAGCATGATACTCGGATCACAAACGCAAATCACAACAAATGACATTGAGGTACACCTCCTACAATATCGAAAAATGTCTGTGCGCCCAAAACTGGCAGAGCAAGAACATCCGCTTGCCTCCTGCTCATAGTCTGGCATCCTCTGTCTCTGGGTCCTCATTTTCTATGGATTACCAATCTCGTAATCCACCGGCTCATCGTCCCGGTCAGGTGTACTAACGGAAACGATTCCGCTCTGGCACTCCTCTGGTCATCTCTCGGCCAATTAGGATGACCACTCGTAAAATAGCACGTCACTGGCGTCGGCCTCTGGCCCTCTGAATATACGTGACACAACTGATCCTAGGCACAAATCCTATCCTAGAAGTGTCCTGGAAGGAACCTGCTCAAGGTCTCTTCTGATCTCGCCTATGCCGAATTATACGGAGGCTGGTACTCTTGCATAATCTCTTCTCGTTTTCTGGACATCTGCGTTCTCAGCACAGCATTCCCTTGGGAACTGGTCGTATCCCAACGCCTCTATATACACATCAAATCTTTAATCTTAACGGGGAGTAACAACAGTGTCACGACCCGAAATTTGGCACGTGACGGCACTTAAACCACGTAACGTCTATAGGCGTAACGCAATTTAAGTAAGCCGAAAACCCAGAAATCGAAACCATCAAAAGTAGTAAGTGATAAGAATATTGTTAAAAACTTTTGGGAATCTCAAGTAAAAATCCTTAAATCTAAGGTTTATTTTCTTAAAAAATTTTAGCAGCACCTCCTTTGTAAAAACTAGCCTCGAAATGAGTACAAACTTAAAATATAAGTAAAAAAACATGTGATATAAATAAAGTATCCCCAAACGGAAGCAAACCAGGCCTAAAGGCGGAAACAACCACTACAAGCAGATATACGACGCCGTAGCGAAGAAATAGACAATATAGAGTGAAAACAACATAAAAGATAAAACATCATAATAAAAGCCGGCTCACACGAGCACGACACCCAGAGTTACAAAATAAAATACAATATTGTCCTCACATCGCGTCTCTAAGTCAATACATGAAGTAGTAGATGGGGAGTACTAGATACAATACGATATACAAAGAACATCATCGGATAACCGCAAAACCCACCTATAGCAAAATGGCTCACAGCCAGCCATAGCGGTATCCGCTGCAAAAGATACAATAAGAAGAAGCCCTACTGCGACTACTCTGAAGGGCAACCTGCTGTCACGACCCGAAATTGGCACGTGACGGCCCTAATACTACGCAACGCCTCCAGACGTAATGCAGTAAAATAAAGCCAAAACCCAGAAATCTAAACCATGAAAATACGGAAAAGATAATAAAATTTTTTGAAACATTTGAAATCACAACCCAAATTTTTAAAAGAGTCCACTTTTTCTTTAAAATTTTGGCAGCACCCTCTTTGTAAAACAAGCCCCCAAAAAGGGTACAACATAAATATAAAGTAAAGCATCCCAAATGGGAGCAAAATCCACGCCCATCGGCGGAAAACAACACCACAACAGATATACGACGGCGTAGCGAAGAAGTAAGAGACAAAAGAAAGGAAACTGTATAAAAAGAAACAAATCCACAATAATATACAATATCGTCCTCACCAAGTCTCTAAGTCATAACATACAAGTAGTAGATGGAGAGTACAAGATACAACGAATATACAATACAACCTTAGATAACCACAAAACCCACCTGGGCAAAACTGCACACTATCAGGCGAAGTGGTATTCGCAGCCAAAAGATGATAGATAGGTGAATAGCCAGCCTCGACTACTCTGGGGAAACACCTGCAATACCTGTGGCACAACGGGGGTGAGTTGCCAACTCGTGAATAGTAAATAACATATGCGGGTAATCGTAAGAATGTACGTACAGCATGAATCTAAGATATGAAATTTGCAGTAATAACGGATCATATGAGTACGAAATAATGGAAAGTACACTAACAAGTACCACCAATATATAAAGAAATAATGATATGACAACAGTATGCAATAATCATGCAATGGGGATATGAGAAAGTAAATGTGCAACACTCATGAAAGGTACACTCACAGGTACTCCTAATACATGGAAAAGTGCACAAGTATATAAAGATGAGGTATGGACTGAAATATGTCATTTCCACGGAATCCTGACATCGTGGTAGGATCACAATCCAGCAAGACAAATCAAATCCCAATTCCTCAAATCAGCCCCTAAATTGGCTCTCATATCATCTAAGTGTCACATCTCCTCAACTGCACAATATCAAGAGTATCTCGTATATAAATCGAATGTACAACACCAAGTATATCTCACATATATCGAATGTACAACATCAAGTGGATCTCACATATCTCGTATGTACAACATCAGGTATATCTCACATATATCGAATATACAATATCAAGTAGATCTCACATCAATCGAAGGTACATCACCAAATAGATCTCACATATCTAGTATGTACAATATCAGGTATATCTCATATATATCATATGTACAACATCAAGTGGATCTCACATATCTCTTATGTACAATATCAGGTATATCTCACATATAACAAATGTACAACAGCAAGTGGATCTCACATATCTCGTATGTACAATATCAGGTATATCTCATATATAACAAATGTACAACAGCAAGTGGATCTCACATATCTCGTATGTACAGTATCAGCATCCAATCCCAATAAATCTCTTATATCCCAAATCAAATCTCCAGCACAGTTCTAACATCCTAAATATAATGACATAAATAAATATGATGAGGGCAATACACATATATTAGCGTCCCATTCCACTAATATTAGTGTAAGGGCATATATAACAGCGGCTCAATCCCTTGTTATATATACAAATGAGTAATTAGAAATATCATGAAACCAATGTGTTAAGCATCGACACAGAAATACTGATCCATCAGGTGCTGTCTCCATGACTGGCCCCCTGATAAGTACGTATCATACGCTATCCCGAGAGCTCGAGTGCCTAGCTCTGACCCTCGCCTCTCGACGTATCCATACGCACATGACTCCCATCGGTATCCACATGATAGCCGCTGAGTTATTGGTCCTGTCACCGGAAAGTATGGTTCCCCTAAGCCTCATCGCCTAGCACCGCGAAATCGTTCTTGCTTCAGGGTACCCCCGGGCCCCACCATGTACCCACAGACGGTGCCTCCTCACTCCTCGAATCGGGCATATATCAGAACCGATAAATTTCATGGTGGATGCGGAAATATCAATATCAAGGAAACCGGGTCTTTCAAATAATGCATAATTTCATGAACAACCACGGTCCCCAAATCCAGGAAATATCATGAAAAATCCATATAACAATGCGATAATCCATGAATAAAGTATACGCAACATATAAACTGTAATGAAAGCGTATAAAGGAAAAGCATAGCTATAACCAGATATATATAAATACATGAATGGTATAGCAGAAATATAGGTATCTACCTATATGATGATGTGATATACCTATCAGGTATAAGTGAAGTATGAAATGCTAGGCACACCTGTAACTATGTTCTTAGGTGTGTATGTACCTAGCACTATTGGTACAATACCCTCTAGGTAAACAGGTAACTAGCATATCAAGTCTAAGTCATATACGATAAGAAATATGTATCAAAGTCACAATGTCCCTAACCAGACAACATCATTTCTATATGTGGGCTGTGCATGACATGGCAACTATTGACGGTGTGTGTGGTATACAATCAGTGCTCTCGCAATCTGAGCCGTCAATAATAGTGCAGTGTCCTAAGGATACTAGTCCAAGCACAACTATCACTAAGCAGAAAGGTATATGCGCAATTCTAAACATGACATAGAATATGCGACAATGTAAATATTTCTATCCCAGACGCATAACGCCATGCGGGCAATTCCCTTGTAGATGTTAAATCTACTCACCCACACTCCAAGCTAGATGAAGTCTACCACCTGCATCCCCCTGTGGCAGTGTCCGTAGTCTCCGCCTGGGAACCTGCAACATATAAACAACAACAAATATATATATTAATAGCAGCTCTAAAACACGCACACACTACACCTAACCGACATGACAACACACAACAACCTCTTAAGTGTTCGTAACGTGGCTAACGAGAGTAGCGACACGACGAAAACAACTTAAGAGCAAAACCACGCAAAGTGCACGACCCGTGTCGTAACACGTATCGCGCGGACACAAAACACTAGAAACTACCTAATTGATCCCAGATTTTTCCTACTGTGAAAACTAAACAAACAAACAAGACCAGTAGAACCCAAACCATAGCAGACACCTACAGAAAAAAGCCCCAAACCCTAGCTTCTCACCATGGCGGCGTCGCCGACCCCTCCTCTAGCCGTCGCCGACCCTGGCCGGTGGCCTGGGGTCCATCTCTAAGGTGGTGCTCCAGGTTCCCTAGTACAACACTACAACTTTGTTTAATTTTTCAGTAAACTTTCTGGGTCACAGCAGATCCTAGAAGTCACCAACCGACACTAAAATACGATATTTCAAGACAAAACCTAATTTAAACATTCGAAACTGCAATTAAAAAGCTAAACTACACTAAAAACACATAAATAACAGTAAAAGAATTTACCTACACAAAAGAAGCCAAAGATCCAAGCTTTAGAGCACTCCAAAGCATCCAAGAGGGAAAAAGTGAAGAAAAAATGGATTTTTGTGAACTTTGGATGAAGACTTGAGGATTTGTGAATGAATTGTGAAGAAATGAGAGAAAGAAATGCACAAGGCAGTAGAGAGAGAGGGAGAGCTCGGCCAAGTGAGAGGGAGAAAGAGAAAAAAGGAATTTCCTAGCAATTTCCAAGCATTTAATGCAATAAATGCATTCACACACACAATCTCACATTCATGCATCTTCTTTTCTTTTCTTTTCTTTTTCCTTTAATCTTAGGCCACACAATAATCTAGATATTATGTGGACTTGGTTAACTCAAGCATAAGAGAAAGAAAAGATCACAAAAGAGAAGATTTCCAAAATGTGCAAACCGCATTAAAATAACATTAAAATTGGGAAAAATTCAAATTGGACCAAAACGTCCCATGTACTCCCAAAGTTTGCGCACTAGCTTTATTTTATCAAAACTAGGTGGTGGCAACTCGATATGGCCGTTTGATCCCAATCGGTATAAAACAGAAAATACCGACGAATTTCACCCAAAAATAGAAACATCCACAAAACGATTTCTAAAACGTTACAATCTCCCCCCCTTATAAAAATTCGTCCCCGAATTTAAAATTTTCACCAAGCATACCTTCAAAGAGAAGAGTACAAAACTCCTAAATCTCGCTCGCGGCTTCCTAAGTGATCACCTCACTATACGGCTACGTCCAAGAAAACTCTTCACAGATGGCAAGACCCTTGACCGATGTTTCTCCACTTGCCGAACCATTTACATCAATGGCTGCTGGTGAACGAAAAGATCGAGTCCAACTAATGGCCTGTGCTGAATCATGTGAGAAAGTCATGAAGGTAATTACAAAAATCAACACAATGAAAACGTGGTGAATAATCGATAATCTGGGCGGAAGTGCCAAATTAAAGGCAACGAAAACTAACTCGCTTAAAGGATCTCAAAAGGACCTTTAATCCTGGGTAAGCTTCCCAAAACTCAACACGTCATTCATCGAAAAAGTCCGTAGGAATACATGATCTCCCACTGCGGACTCAAGTCTGCGACCAACATGGTCGGCATAAGACCTCTGTCTACACTGGCTACTCTCATCCTGACCTGAACCAACTGGATCATCTCCGAAGTCTCTAGACTAGCTGAGGTCCAAAAATCCTACTACGCAGAGTCAGAAAAACAGACTGGTGATCGACACGACCTAACTAACCTAAAGGTTGCTAATTAGAGTGTCTCCTGATAACAGCTATCAAAGAAGTATCCTAACAATGGCGAGTGACGATCCCAACTGCCAACAACAAACAACACAACGCACAACAAGAAAAACACCTTGAAACGAAACATGAAATTTCTCTTACATTCCTGTTCACCCGTAACTATCTCACCAGTCACGTCAATGTTAGCGGAACTTGAATGAACATAGTGAGTTGGCTGATGTGCTTGCTCTAGGATTTCACGTCTATACCCGATAACATCAGGTACACAAACGCATTCCTAACTTAGCACACCCTAGTCACAATCAAGGACTCCGAATCATTACCCAGCCGAGTATGCTCAAGTATCACTAACGAACGAGCGTCGGCGGGCAGTGTCATAACCACACACAATAGAGCCACTTTCGTGAAACATTACAGTTAAATCACAAAGTCGCCCGAACCAAAAGCAAAGAACTGATGCAGTTGCTAACCGAATCTCCAACTGCCGAAAACTCCGTACACATTCCTCGGTCCAAAGAAAAGAACCTCCTTTCAGGTCTGTCCAGTCAACGGTGCAACAATACGCTAATAATCCTGCACGAAACGGCGGTAAAAACCTGCTAAGCCCAAAATCTGCGGATCTCCGTCCGGCACACAAGTCTGGGCCTAAGCTGTACGGTCTCGATCTCCCTCGGGACCATACGAAACCGTCTCCCGTAACTACAAGACCTAGGAGTTAACACAAACAAGCCTGAAGGAACACTCCGAGAATCTAGCAAACAGCTGGGGCTCCCCTAATGTCTGCAAAACAAATTCTCAAGTGATGCTCCTGTTCCTCAAGACACAAAGTAGACCAGAATGTCGTCAAAACACAACTGGTCGAGGAACGGCCTGAAGAAATCTGGTGCATCATATCCACGAATGCTGCTAAGGCATTGGCGAGTCCAACGACACCACTAAAACACACAAACTGCCCGTAGCACGCACAAAAACAGTATTCGGAATGCCACCACTCCGAACCCGCAACAATGATGACCTGATCCCAAACAAACTTAGAAAAAGTCTCGCACTCTGGAGCTGATCGAAGAAATCGTCAAAGCGAGGTAAATGATACCTAACCGCACCGTAAGCCGGTTCAATTGACGATCCATCAATCCACAACCGCAATCTGTCGTCTTTCTCCTTCACGAACAGAAATAGGAGCTCCCAAAAGCGAAACACTTAGACACACAAACCTCCCAACAAACAACTCTACAGCTGATCCTTAAGCTCCCTGAATTTCGCTAGCTCCTCTGGAACATCGTCGGAAAACTCTAGCATGATAAGTACCCGGTCCAACAATCCCAATGTGGCTCCGGTATCTCGAATGAACGGCAAGAATACACGACATCTCCTCCAAAGCTGACTAGCGGAAAAGGATGAATTCAAGCTGTGAGAGGTAGCACAACTATCCACCTGCACAACAAGAACTGACTTTCCGGGAAAACAATTCCTGACTGTTTCCTCACGGTAGTCCACAGACGCCTAACACGTAGCTAACCAATCCATGCCTAGGAGAACGTCAAATCCAACTTCTCTAGAAGGATCCAATGACGGCAAAATCTCCTCACCGATTGGCATACGAATGAAATACGTGTCGCGCAACAAAAGAATCGCTGACAGAAGTTAACGCAACAAAACGGCTGATCTAGCTAACACGATCCTCGTCCCAACCACGGCACAAAGTGCGAAAACCAACAAGTACATCAAAAGAACATGAGAATTAAGGATACCTGAAAACCCTGCATTTGACGCCTGTGCGTCGCGATGAGTAGAAACAAACTCTCGTGTCTGCCTTCTACCCGGAACTGCATGAAATCCTCCACTCTGCGGTATAGCTGCCTCGCGACTACGTGGCTCAGTACAAACTCGAACCCGATGATCCAAACTCCCGCACCGATAACATCCGGAAGAAAACTGCAGACAATCCTGGGGATAAGAGCTAGACGACTGACCTCGCCTCAAGCCTCCTATACTCCCATGCCGTGAACGAAACCTGTCACGACGACTGAACCTCTGTCCCTGGACTGGCACACCTGTACGGGTCCTCCACTGTCCTGGAACTCGCAAAGTCTCTGGAATACGGGTCTCGTCGACTGAGGCTACATCCACTGGTGCTACGTAGGTGACAGACTGCTGCATGCTGATCCCTAGGAACAACTGAGTAACAGGGGTGACAACCTCCTGTCGCTGCGCTCGAATGGCATTAACCAATGATCTCATCGTCTGGCGCAAGTCCTGCATCTCTGTCACAAGCCTAGCGAGCTGCTCTGTCGAAGGCTGATCCGTCTGCACCTGTGCAACAAAAGTGCCATCCTGGTCAGTGCTCGTCTCACCCGAGCTAACTCTGACTCGGCCCTCGCTGCATCACTCTGAGTCCCCATAGTCATCGGCGGCAAGGCTATAAATAGAGATATGATTCGATAAGAACAAGGAAATCGAATCACAAGGATATGAATCATCAAGGAAGGAATATCAAGCAATTTGTACTTAGGCACTTTAGGCGAAATACTGCATCGTGAGTTTGCTGCAAACATACACACACTACGTTACTCCGCAAAGGTTGCCTACTCCATCATACCAAGGTCATCCTACACTCCGAAAGGAAAAACCTAATGCTCTGATACCAACTTTGTCACGACCCGAAATTGGCACGTGACGGCCCTAATACTACGCAACGCCTCCAGACGTAACGCAGTAAAAGAAAGCCAAAACCCAGAAATTTAAACCATGAAAATACGGAAAAGATAATAAAAGTTTTTGAAACATTTGAAATCACAACCCAAATTCTTTAAAAGAGTCCACTTTTTCTTTAAAATTTTGGCAGCACCCCCTTTGTAAAACAAGCCCCCAAAAAGGGTACAACATAAATATAAAGTAAAGCATCCCAAACGGGAGCAAAATCCACGCCCATCGGCGGAAAACAACACCACAACAGACATAGGACGCCGTAGCGAAGAAGTATGAGACAAAAGAAAGGAAACTGTATAAAAAGAAACAGATCCACAATAATATACAATATCGTCCTCACCAAGTCTCTAAGTCACAACATACAAGTAGTAGATGGAGAGTACAAGATACAACGAATATACAATACAACCTCAGATAACCACAAAACCCACCTGGGCAAAACTGCACACTATCAGGCGAAGTGGTATCCACAGCCAAAAAATGATAAATAGGTGAATAGCCAGCCTCGACTACTCTGGGGAAACACCTGCAATACCTGTGGCACAACGGGGGTGAGTTGCCAACTCGTGAATAGTAAATAACATATGCAGGTAATCGCAAGAATGTACGTACAGTATGAATCTAAGATATGAAATTTGCAGTAATAACGGATCATATGAGTACGAAATAATGGAAAGTACACTAACAAGTACCACCAATATATAAAGCAATAATGATATGACAACAGTATGCAATAATCATGCAATGGGGATATGAGAAAGTAAATGTGCAACACTCATGAAAGGTACACTCACAGGTACTCCTAATACATGGAGCAGTGCACAAGTATATAAAGATGAGGTATGGAGTGAAATATGTCATTTCCACGGAATCCTGACATCGTGGTAGGATCACAATCCAGCAAGACAAATCAAATCCCAATTCCTCAAATCAGCCCCCAAATTGGCTCCCATATCATCTATGTGTCACATCTCCTCAACTGCACAATATCAAGAGTATCTCATATATAAATCGAATGTACAACACCAAGTATATCTCATATATATCTAATGTACAACATCAAGTGGATCTCACATATCTCGTATGTACAACATCAGGTATATCTCACATATATCGAATGTACAATATCAAGTAGATCTCACATCAATCGAAGGTACATCACCAAGTAGATCTCACATATCTAGTATGTACAATATCAGGTATATCTCATATATATCACAGGTACAACATCAAGTGGATCTCACATATCTCGTATGTACAATATCAGGTATATCTCACATATAACAAATGTACAATAGCAAGTGGATCTCACATATCTCGTATGTACAGTATCAGGTATATCTCATATATAACAAATTTAAAACACCAAGTGGATCTCACATATCTCGTATGTACAGTATCAGCATCCAATCCTAATGAATCTCTTATATCCCAAATCAAATCTCCAGCACAGTTCTAACATCCTAAATATAATGACATAAATAAATATGATGAGGGCAATACACATATATTAGCGTCCCATTCCACTAATATTGGTGTAAGGGCATATATAACAGCGGCTCAATCCCCTATATATATACAAATGAGTAATTAGAAATATCATGAAACCAATGTGTCGAGCATCGACACAGAAATACTGATCCATCAGGTGCTGTCTCCATGACTGGCCCCCTCATAAGTACGTATCATACGCTATCCCGAGAGCTCGAGTGCCTAGCTCTGACCCTCGCCTCTCGACGTATCCATACGCACATGACTCCCATCGGTATCCACATGATAGCCGCTGAGTCATTGGTCCTGTCACCGGAAAGTATGGTTCCCCTAAGCCTCATCACCTAGCACCGCGAAATCGTTCTTACTTCGGGGTACCCCCGGGCCCCACCATGTACGCACAGACGGTGCCTCTTCACTCCTCGAATCGGGCATATATCAGAACCAATAAATCTCATGGTGGATGCGGAAATATCAATATCAAGGAAACCGGGTCTTTCAAATAATGCATAATTTCATGAACTACCACGGTCCCCAAATCCAGGAAACATCATGAAAAATCCATATAACAATGCGATAATCCATGAATAAAGTATACGCAACATATAAACTGTAATGAAAGCGTATAAAAAAAAAGCATAGCTATAACCAGATATATATAAACACATGAATGGTATAGCAGAAATATAGGTATCTACCTATATGATGATGTGATATAACTATCAGGTATAAGTGAAGTATGAAATGCAAGGTACACCTGTAACTATGTCCTTAGGTGTGTATGTACCTATCACTAATGGTACAATACCCTCTAGGTAAACGGTAACTAGCATATCAAGTCTAAGTCATATACGATAAGAAATATGTATCAAAGTCACAATGTCCCTAACCAGACAACATCATTTCTATATGTGGGTTGTGCATGACATGGCAACGATTGACGGTGTGTGTGGTATACAATCAGTGCTCTCGCAATCTGAGCCGTCAATAATAGTGCAGTGTCCTAAGGATACTAATCCAAGCACTACTATCACTAAGCAGAAAGGTATATGCGCAATTCTAAACATGACATAGAATATGCGACAATGTAAATATTTCTAGCCCAGACGCATAACGCCATGAGGGCAATTCCCCTGTAGATGTTAAATCTACTCACCCACACTCCAAGTTAGATGAAGTCTACCACCTGCATCCCCCTGTGGCAGTGTCCGTAGTCTCCGCCTATGAACCTGCAACATATAAACAACAACAAATATATATATTAATAGAAGCTCTAAAACACGCACACACTACAACTAACCGACACGACAACACACAACAACCTCTTAAGTGTTCGTATCATGGCTAACGAGAGTAGCGACACGACGAAAACAACTTAAGAGCAAAACCACGCAAAGTGCACGACCCGTGTCGTAACACGTATCACACGGACACAAAACACTAGAAACTAGCTAATTGATCCCAGATTTTGCCTACTGTGAAAACTAAACAAACAAACAAGACCAGTAGAACCCAAACCATAGCAGACACCTACAGACAAAAGACCCAAACCCTAGCTCCTCACCATGGCCGGCGTCGCCGGCCCCTCCTCTAGCCGTCGCCGGCCCTGGCCGGTGGCCTGGGGTCCATCTCTAAGGTGGTGCTCCAGGTTCCCTAGTACAACACTACAACTTTGTTTAATTTTTCAGTAAACTTTCTGGGTCACAGCAGATCCTAGAAGTCACCAACCAACACTAAAATATGATATTTCACGACAAAACCTAATTTAAACATTCTAAACTGCAATTAAAAAGCTAAACTACACTAAAAACACATAAATAACAGTAAAAGAATTTACCTACACAAAAGAAGCCAAAGATCCAAGCTTTAGAGCACTCCAAGGCATCCAAGAGGGAAAAAGTGAAGAAAAAATGGATTTTTGTGAACTTTGGATGAAGACTTGAGGATTTGTGAATGAATTGTGAAGAAATGAGAGAAAGAAATGCACAAGGCAGTAGAGAGAGAGGGAGAGCTCGCCAAGTGAGAGGGAGAGAGAGAAAAAGGGAATTTCCTAGCAATTTCCAAGCATTTAATGCAATAAATGCATTCACACACACAATCTCACATTCATGCATCTTCTTTTCTTTTCTTTTCTTTTCTTTTTCCTTTAATCCTAGGCCACACAATAATCTAGATATTATGTGGACTTGGTTAACTCAAGCATAAGAGAAAGAAAAGATCACAAAAGAGAAGATTTCCAAAATGTGCAAACCGCATTAAAATAACATTAAAATTGGGAAAATTTCAAATTGGACCAAAACGTCCCATATACTTCCAAAGTTTGCGCACTAGCTTTATTTTATCAAAACTAGGTGCTGGCATGTCGATATGGCCGTTTGATCCCAATCGGTATAAAACAGAAAATACCGACGAATTTCATCCAAAAACAGAAACATCCACAAAACGATTTCTAAAACGTTACACCTGCAAAACACTGTGGCACAACGGGGGTTAGTTTCCAACTCGTGAATAGTAAATAATATCATGCAGGTAATCGTAGGTATGCACGTACTGCGATAATCTATCACATGCAAACTGATAGTATAATATGGCAATATATATCTCCAACAGTCATGAAAGGTACTCTATCAGGTAATACTAATACATGAAACAATGCATATCAATGAATGCTGAGTATGGGATAAAAAACATCATCATCAATGAATCATCATCGTGGAAAAACTAGTGTCCAGCATCGACACTCCAGATCCCAATACCTCAGGCACCGTCACTCTGATCGGCCCTCATATCCTGTAAGTCTCATGGAACCTGAGTGTCCAATATCGACACTCGAAAACATCATGAAAACTAGTGCCCAGCATCGACACGTAAATCCACATATCATGGGCTCCGTCTGCGGGATCGGCCTACGGGCTCCGGCAGAACGGGTCGGCCCATATCCATCTCATGACTCCGGTCGGTATCCTCCAGGTATTCGCCAAGTCCAAATACTATCACCGGTAGGTAGTAGTCCTTCTGCCTGGCCCATCGGCTAATCCATCGACATACCTTTTTTACCCTGGGGTACCATACCGGGTCCACCATGTACCAGCAAACGGCCACGTCCACTCCTCGCATCGGGTTTCTAACACAAGTCTCTGAACCGAGAAAACTCATGGTGGACGCATCGAAATATCATAACAAGAGAAACCGGGTTTTCAAAACAATACACATTTCTTGAAATACTACCACGGTCCTTAAATCCATAAATCACATGAAATCCGTATCTCAATGCGTAAATCCATGAAATATGATATATACAACATAAAACGGTAATATGACATATCAAGAAAAAACCTCTATTTAAATGCATCAAGTTATTAAATATATCATGTGGTTCCCAATTTCTCCAAAATCCAACGCAACATCATACAAGGGTGAACATGTAGCTATAGCAAGGTATATGTGTAGGCATGTAGATATAGCAAGATATATGTGTTAGCCTATTGGTATGCATGTATGCTTATGCACAATGGAATAAGAATCAATGTCTCAATGTCAATAACCGATACAATATCACATATGTTTATATGTTGTGCGTGTCATGAAAATTACCGACGGTGTGTGTGTGTGGCATACAATTAGTGCTCGTGCAACATGAACCGTCGGTAACAGTGTTGTGTCTTATTAATACTATGTCTGTATGCAACAAGAAAATGAGGTATGCAACAATGGTAAACATGCACAATCAAGGTACATATACTTATAACTAATAGTCATATCATTGAATCTAGCCCAGATGCATAACGCCATACGGGCGATTCCCCCGTAAATATTAAATCTACTCACAGATGACCTTGAGCTAAGTAAAGCCAACCACTTGCTTTCCTTTCTTCGCGGCGTCCGAAGTCCCCGCCTGCGATCCTAAAATCATACAACAACATAACAAGTTCATATTAGAAATCGACCAATAGCACGTACGAACTACTTTTGAGCAACACACCAACTCCAATCAAACTCTCAAGTGTTCTTCTAGTGGCTAATATGTGTAGCGACACCCCGAAACCAACCCAAGTGTCGCAGCTACACAAAGTCACGAACCGTGTCGGATAACGTAATGCGTGTAGTCGAAACACTAGAAAAAAGAAAAATGATCCCAGATTTTGTATACTGTCAAAACAAAAAAATCAAGCAGTACTAAACACTCTAAAACAACAGCAGACAGCTACCCTACAAAACCCAAGCCCTAACTCCAAAAAACTGAGCTCGCCGGAATTTCCCTAAAATTCGTCGGCCAAAACCGATCAGGTGGGGTTCGTGCTTCAGGTGAATGCTTAGGGTCTCTAGTACATCACTATTACATTGCTAGATTTTCCAGTATACACTCGGGGTCACAGCAGATCACAGAGACTCCAATATGACACTAAAAATACGATATGTGCACAAAACTATACTTTTAGTGTTCTAAACAACAACTACAAGGCAACACAACAATAAAACACCTATTTAATAGTTTAGAGCCTATAGCTATACACACTTGCTCAAAAGATCCTAGTTTTCCGTGCTCCAAGTGGTCCTAGTGGCTAAAACATGACTTGAAAAGTGTATTGTTAGTGTATATGCCCTAGAGGCCATTACTGTATCATACTAGTTTGTATATTACTTAATGGATGCTTGGGATATTCACCTTGTATATACAATCTTGCTCAAAATAGTAGTATGCTACTTGGTTTGTCTCTACTTCAATGTGTACTTGTGTTTATTTTACTATATCACTTATACGCATTAGTGGAGCCCTTAGGATCTTTGCTTGATTACCAGCGTTGTGATGGCAGTCACACTAGTGGGGGCTGGGTAATCTATAAGCACATCCTTATACAGGTCCCTAGTCGCAGGACTATCGAGACAGGGCATCGATACTCCGGAGTAGACTAGCGTATGCGCTTCTCATCCCAGTATGGGAGATGGTCTGTCCCACAGCCATCAGTACGTCGTACTGGAGATAGTATACGGGTGCTCGTTGGGTTACGAGTACACTGGACAGGACTCGTCGGGAACTGACAGGTTGGTATTATACCTATCGTCAGTCATCAGTTCCCAGGTGACATGAGTACAGCTTAGTCCGCTGACTTGACACTGGCACTTCGCCTCGAGTGTGTTCCCACTGCACTTTGATCACTACCCTACCACGGCTCAAAGGAGTCGTGCAAACAGGTGGTGGTTGGGTGCAGTCCCGAAGCACTTGGAGGCAGTGACGGTTAGACAGGATTCGTCTCTCCCGGTATTGGGGGTTGACATCGCGCTGTGTCTAGGAGAGCCATTACACAAGTAGTCCCTGGCCAGGGCAAACGAGATATACTGGTAGGTTTCCAGTGTTGTCTCAGGGTGTTTTGGGCTTCGCTCCGGCACGACTTGTACCGCTATTGGGGGACTGACGTTTACCGCCCCCTAGGCCCGCCATGCGATGTATCAGACGAACAGACCGGACTGTACGGAGACTGTCACATTCAGACTCAGTAGGAGTTCCGATGGGGTTTCACCTCGTCAGCCTTCTTGTCGACATCTACCTGGGGACCGTTACGCACAGCTAGTGCCGCTTGCGGTCTGTGGTTAAACCCACTGCCAGCGTAGTGTCGAGTCTTTAGAGTCCCACACAGAGGGTATTCGCCTATGGGCAAAACAGAGTAGAGGTCGCATGGTTTTGCGACAGGGTTCGTTCTCATCCGCGCACTTGTGCACGTTTGGAGTCCGGACAGATATTACCAGCGGGCTCTGGTTTGAGCCGGATACTGGTATAGCTTTTGGGGTTGCTTTTATCTCTCAGTATTCATGTTCCTCGGAACAAGAATGCAGGTGTGTATGCACAGTTTTTGAGGAGGAGGAAGATGATTTCCATTAGGGTTTCGGAACGGGTGCGTATGCACAGTTGACAGTCGTCTTTTTCCAAACCCTAATGGATTTGTATTATATCATTTAATAATATATAATAAAATGAAATTGTGTCATGGTTAGTTTTTGTTGACTTGTTGACCATGGTTGACTTGTTGACCATGGTTGAACATTTGACTACCATCATTACAAATGCAAGATGCTTTTTCATTCTTGCTTTATTCATTTAATGCATGTAATGATATTAGTCATTCTAAACTAACCATCAAACCTTTTTCATTTTGATTATTGTTATTATTTGATTTTTCTTTTTCTTTTGTTATGGTTGCAAAAGGAAAAGAAAGAGCTCACTTTATCATTCTCACTCTCTCTCTTCACTTCATCTTCTTCTTCCTCTAGTCAAGAGAAACCTTCTCATGAGTTGAGAATCCTTCTCTTGAAAAACAAAAGCAAACCCTAAACACTCTCTACTCACTCTAGGATCAAGGGTCTAGCAAGCCGGCGATTCTAGTTCACTCCAAGTACGAGAAAGAGCCCAAAGGTCGAGCCTTCGAGGTGGATCCATCTTCGACGGGAGAAGGCGACAAAGGAGAACCATCAACCTCTACAAAGTTTGAAGACGAAGGAGTTCAAGTCTAGGTATAACCATCTTCATCCGAGTAGCTAAACTTCTTTAGCTAGGTTGCTAGTTTTAGTTTAGGTATCGATCCCGACCTTGCATAGTCCATGTTGCTTCTTGCACTAAAAATTTGATTTTTATACCGTTTCCGCCTCCCCGTAAGAACCGGGGGTGGCAACGTGGACTTACAGTGGTATCAGAGCCTAACTAAACTTAAACTAGCTAGGTAGTGAAGTGTAACGAAGTTCGGAACCGTAAAAAACCCAAAAACCGTATTTTCAAAAACCTGAGTTTCTGTTGAAATTTTTTTGGCTCGAAATGAAAAACTTTATATTTGTAAAATCGTCTCAGGCTTTTCTAAGAACACCCATGAAAAACGATCCAGTGAGGAGCTCAAAACGCCGCGCATCCGCGGCACGAGGTAGGCTCGTGCCGCGGAACCGCCGCGCTTTGTCTTCTTCTGCGCCTCGTTTTTCGTGCAGTATCTGTAGTTGGGGATTTTGGGATTTTTAGAATATAAATTATATGCCCAGATTTTCCAGAACTAAAATTTACTTTTGGGGGCCTATAATTCCGTATTTTTCCGAACTTCACTGCACTTTGACTATGATGGTTATATCTGTGATGTTTGCATGTATTGAACGTCGACTAATTGCTATAAGACGATTAGTCGGGGTTATACATGATCTGTAATGTGCTGGAATGTGTATATAAATATGTTGGATTGTCGCGGGTGAATAGCCGGGGGGTTGTGAGACGAGAGTTTTCTTTTCTTGCAATTCATTGTAAATGTAAATTGATGTAATAATTATTATTTGTTTGGCCGCACAACCGGGTCGGGGTTGTAGCCGTCATTGTATAATTCTTTTTACTGTTTTTGCTCCTAGGATAGACCCATGGAGGGGTGCACAAACTACCGGGTATGCCGAAGTGTCGAGTGGCCTACTCATGGAGATGAGGGAGGTTGCTACGCTTCGGGTACTTGGCGGGTAGTTTGCCGCACCCGTAGGGGTCTTGGGTGGGGTATTGGCTATTCACCGCGACCGTGTTATCTGTTTTTTGTTACAGGCTCGTACAAATTACAGATTACTAGTATATCCAATGTATTTATCTGTGATCTGAAATGTTTATCATTGCTTTCTATTTAGGCGTTGCTTATGTTTTACAGACGCGCTAGCCCAGCCCCCGCTCTGTCGTTAGTTAAGTAACCTAACGGGTAATGACGGGGCCCAGTGGCGAATGCGAATGGCATAAGCGTACGTCATATTTTGGTTGTTTTCTGCAATGGTAGGATTTAAATGATGGGACGCATTAAAAGTACTAATGCAAGAATATCACGCATTAAAAGAACTAATGCAAGATAATAAACCAAGTTAAAGTCGTTGGAACACTTTCGAAAAACCACTCGGTTCTTTTCAAAACTAACTTTTAAAATGCGGAGCTTGAGCCACTCCATTTAAAAGCTATCTCGTTCCATCGACCAAATCAAGTTCACTACGTTCACGGTTTTGCCAAAACCATCCGTAGCCCTCCATCATTTCAGTTAAATATTCGGTAGTATTCAAGCTATGTATTTTGACCTCACGCCAAGGCATAGTGATTGGTAGCTGCCGGATATTTATCTGTTGCATAGATAGAATGCGTTGGTTTGAAACAGTCGTACTGCCATTTTGGCCTACGTCAAGGGTATGTACGGGTGGATTCAAATTAACCTGGATAATGATGGGACGAACTTGACATGTAACTTATGACATTTTGACCTCACGCCAAGGTCATAAGAGCATGGGGCAAAAATCCACATCGGGAGTTTCATAAGTACTGAAACTTGCTAGATTTGCATACCATTTGGAGTGTGGTGATTCTGGTAGGATTCCTTCAGTTTCGTCACGCGATGATATTTGGATCCCGATCCTACTGTGAGTATATGCTACTCCTCGGGAAATTTCTCACTTAACGATCAATGCTATAAACCTAGTAGGTGCCTAGAAAGGTGTTAGCGGGGCTACGCCCCCAGGGAAAAGAGGTTCTTTAATTAAGGAACTTCGCGAAAGCGTTGGAAAACCTCCCTCGAAGTACCGACACCAGCCTGGCCGAACGGTTAAGCAAGTATTGTACGGTGGGATTGATCCTGACTAATTCTTCCTTTATGGTTTGAGGAGGAATTCGAGAAACAGTGGGAGCCATCCTGTTTAGACAAATTAAAAACCACTCTAAACTTGCAAGAGCATCATGCTGAGTGTTTCTTCTTCTCTCTCCTAATTGCAGCGACCAATCAACATGACTGGACTTAAGTTACTCCTAGATAAAAACAAGTTGACAGGGCCAAACTACAAAGATTGGCTCAGGAATGTCAAGATAGCAATCACTTATGACAAGCTGGGGTATCTTCTTACCACCAAAGCTCCCCCTGTCCCTGGTCCAACTTCCAGCGTCGCGGATAAGGAAATCCGCAAGACTTGGGAGATTGATAGCGCGAAGGCTAAGTGCCTCCTGCTTGCCTCGATGGACAACGAACATCAGAGGAGGCATGAGAATATGGACATGGAGTCCATATTGCTTCATACAAAAGAACTGTATGGAGAGCAATCACGTATCGCAAGATACGAAGCGTCGAAAAAGTTGTTTTCGACAAGAATGGCCGTCGGATCATCAGTAGCCGAGCACGTGCTAAAGATGATCGGCTACATTGAGGAGCTCGCTGACCTAGGGATCACATTGGAGAGTGAGCTATATACGGATATAGTTCTCCAGTCCCTTCCTTCCACTTACGCCCAGTTTATAATGAACTTCAACCTACAAGAAAAAGAGGTTGAACTTTCAGAGCTCCTCAACCTGCTGAGGAGCGCAGAGGGCACCCTACAGAAAGGTAGGGAAACATCCACTTTGTTTGTAGGAGGATCATCTTCTTCTAGGTCCAAGGCGAAAGCCAAGGGAAAGAAGAAGAAAGCCCCCGCCAAACCAAGGGGCGGTGTTAGTAAAGTGGATACGAAGGGAAAAGGTAAAGCAACAAAGATAGCGGGGAAGCTTGTGGATAAGGAAGAATGCTTCTTTTGTCATAAGAAAGGACACTGGAAGAATGATTGCAGGGCCTGGAAGGCCAGAACACAGGAATTGAAGCAAGTTGCAGCTTCAGCTTCAGGTGTGTATGTTATTGAAAACTGTCTTTCAATAAACTCTACTTCCTGGGTATTGGATACCGGATCAGGATCTCATATCTGTAATTCTTTGCAGGCGTTGAGAAACCGTAGGGTTTTGAAGGCAGGTGACATGACCCTCAGAGTTGCGAACGGAGCTAGCATGGATGCTAAAGCCGTGGGGGACTATCACCTGGGAATGTCAGATGGACATGTTTTGGTTTTGCGTAATTGCTTTTTTGTACCCAACGCAACTTGTAATATCATTTCTGTATCTTTAGTTTCTAAAGAAGGTTATGAATTTGCGTTTGTAAGTAATGTTGTAAACATTCACCTTAATCAAGTTCTGATTGGGTCAGGTACATTGAGTAATGGTATATACGTATTGAACCAACCACAGATTTTCAATGTCCAGAATACACACAAAAGAAAGTCTCCAGAAATAAACCAGACTTTCTTATGGCATTGTAGATTGGGTCACATCAATGAGAGAAGGTTGACGAAGTTACATACAGAAGGGTATTTGAATGCGTTCGAATATCAGTCGTATGCCACTTGTCAATCCTGTCTCAAGGGAAAGATGACAAAGACTCCGTTTACTGGACATGGAGAAAGAGCGAGCGAGCTCTTGGGACTCGTACACAGTGACGTGTGCGGTCCAATGTCTACACATGCCCGAAGCGGACATTCTTACTTCATTACTTTTACGGATGACTTCTCAAGGTACGGTTATGTCTTCTTAATGAAACATAAGTCCGAGGCCTTTGGAAAATTCCAGGAGTATAAGAATGAAGTAGAGAAACAGACCGGCAAAAGTATTAAGATTCTAAGATCGGATCGAGGTGGAGAATACTTAAGTGCCGAGTTCCTGGACTATTTAAAAGAGAACGGAATTCTCTCTCAGCTTACTCCTCCATACACCCCGCAACATAACGGTGTATCGGAGAGACGGAACCGCACCCTATTGGATATGGTGCGGTCCATGATGAGTAACGCTGAGTTACCGCGATCATTCTGGGGATATGCGCTAGAATCAGCTGCATACCTTTTGAACCGAGTTCCGACTAAGACTGTGCCTACCACCCCATATGAAATGTGGAGTGGGAAGAAACCATATCTTCAATATCTGAAGATCTGGGGATGTCCAGCTTTTGTCAAAAAGCAGCATGCGGACAAACTCGAGGCACGCTCAGTGCTGTGCAAGTTTGTGGGATACCCAAAGAACACCAGGGGGTATCTTTTCTACTACGCAGAGGAACAAAAAGTCCTTGTTTCTCGCAATGCCCATTTTCTAGAACACCAGTTCTTGGAAAAGGAAATTAGTGGCAGCGCAGTAGAACTGGAAGAAGTTCCAGAACCACAGACTGTTACTGAAAGCTTGGTGGAACCAGAGGGTTCAACAGAACAGGACATTCCTACGCCGCTCCGCAGAAGTAGTAGGCAGTCTCATCCGCCCGAGAGATACTGCGGTTTTCTCATAGACGGGGATAGAGAAGATTGCATCATAGATTATGATGAACCTACTAGCTTCCAGCAGGCCGTTCAGAGCGTTGACTCAGTGAAATGGCTGGATGCAATGCGGACCGAAATGGAGTCCATGTACACCAACAAGGTATGGACGTTGGACATTGCTCCAGACGGGGTAAAACCCGTAGGATGCAAGTGGATCTTCAAAAGGAAGATTGGTGTAGATGGACAGGTTGAGACCTATAAAGCTAGGCTGGTAGCAAAGGGTTTTCGTCAAAGACCTGGCTTGGACTATGACGAAACCTTTTCTCCAGTAGCCATGCTGAAATCCATTCGGATCCTTCTTGCCATCGCTGCCTTCCACGATTATGAGATCTGGCAAATGGACGTAAAGACAGCTTTTCTAAATGGAAATTTAGAGGAGTGTGTCTATATGGACCAGCCAGAGGGCTTCATTCAGAGTGGGAGCAGCGGAAAGGTGTGCAAGTTGCTTAAGTCCATCTATGGACTAAAGCAGGCATCGCGGAGTTGGAACATCTGCTTTGATGAGACGGTCAAAGAATTTGGCTTTATCAAAAATCCAGATGAACCATGCATCTATAGTAGATTTGTAGCGAGAACTGTAGTATTCCTCGTTTTATACGTGGATGACATTCTCTTAATAGGAAATGACATTCCTATGCTACAATCTGTCAAGGGGTTCTTGTCACACAAGTTCTCCATGAAAGACCTGGGTGATGCCTCATACATCCTGGGGATCCGGATCCATCGTGATAGATCCAAGAGGATATTGGGACTTTCTCAGTCCAGGTACATCGACACCATAGTGAAGAGATTCAGTATGGAAGATTCCAAGCGCGGTAACCTACCGGCTTGTCACGGGATCACCCTCTCTAAAGAGATGTCTCCCAAGACTGATTTGGAGAGGGATCGCATGTCGATTATACCCTACGCTTCTGCGGTAGGCTCTATAATGTATGCGATGTTGTGTACCAGACCGGATGTAGCTTATGCACTGAGTGTGGTAAGCCGGTATCAGTCAAACCCTGGGGAGAAACACTGGATAGCGGTAAAGAACATTCTCAAGTACCTGAGAAGGACTAAGGAGATGTTCTTGGTGTATGGCGGAAAAGACCTCCAGATCGAGGCCTTTGCTGACTCCAGCTTCCAGAGTGACAAGGATGATTCCAAGTCCATGTCGGGCTTTGTCTTTACCCTCAATGGAGGGGCGGTGTGTTGGAAGAGTTCCAAACAGGAAACCGTTGCAGACTCGACGATGGAAGCGGAATACATCGCTGCATCTGATGCCGCAAAAGAAGCTGTCTGGATGAGGAAGTTCTTGAAAGAACTTCAGGTGGTTCCGTCCATTGTTGACCCAATACCTCTGTATTGCGACAACAATGGGGCTATAGCTTTAGCGAAGGAACCCAGGTCCCATCAGAGATCCAGGCACATCTTGAGGCGGTATCACCTGATCAGGGAGATCGTGGATCGCAAGGAGATCGAGGTTCGGAGAGTTGCCACAGAAGACAACACTGCAGATCCATTCACCAAGGCCCTGCCCCAGACTCAGTTCGAGCGGCTGATCGAGATGATAGGTCTTCGATACGCCAGTACATGGCCTTAGTGCAAGTGGGAGATTGTTAGTGTATATGCCCTAGAGGCCATTACTGTATCATACTAGTTTGTATATTACTTAATGGATGCTTGGGATATTCACCTTGTATATACAATCTTGCTCAAAATAGTAGTATGCTACTTGGTTTGTCTCTACTTCAATGTGTACTTGTGTTTATTTTACTATATCACTTATACGCATTAGTGGAGCCCTTAGGATCTTTGCTTGATTACCAGCGTTGTGATGGCAGTCACACTAGTGGGGGCTGGGTAATCTATAAGCACATCCTTATACAGGTCCCTAGTCGCAGGACTATCGAGACAGGGCATCGATACTCCGGAGTAGACTAGCGTATGCGCTTCTCATCCCAGTATGGGAGATGGTCTGTCCCACAGCCATCAGTACGTCGTACTGGAGATAGTATACGGGTGCTCGTTGGGTTACGAGTACACTGGACAGGACTCGTCGGGAACTGACAGGTTGGTATTATACCTATCGTCAGTCATCAGTTCCCAGGTGACATGAGTACAGCTTAGTCCGCTGACTTGACACTGGCACTTCGCCTCGAGTGTGTTCCCACTGCACTTTGATCACTACCCTACCACGGCTCAAAGGAGTCGTGCAAACAGGTGGTGGTTGGGTGCAGTCCCGAAGCACTTGGAGGCAGTGACGGTTAGACAGGATTCGTCTCTCCCGGTATTGGGGGTTGACATCGCGCTGTGTCTAGGAGAGCCATTACACAAGTAGTCCCTGGCCAGGGCAAACGAGATATACTGGTAGGTTTCCAGTGTTGTCTCAGGGTGTTTTGGGCTTCGCTCCGGCACGACTTGTACCGCTATTGGGGGACTGACGTTTACCGCCCCCTAGGCCCGCCATGCGATGTATCAGACGAACAGACCGGACTGTACGGAGACTGTCACATTCAGACTCAGTAGGAGTTCCGATGGGGTTTCACCTCGTCAGCCTTCTTGTCGACATCTACCTGGGGACCGTTACGCACAGCTAGTGCCGCTTGCGGTCTGTGGTTAAACCCACTGCCAGCGTAGTGTCGAGTCTTTAGAGTCCCACACAGAGGGTATTCGCCTATGGGCAAAACAGAGTAGAGGTCGCATGGTTTTGCGACAGGGTTCGTTCTCATCCGCGCACTTGTGCACGTTTGGAGTCCGGACAGATATTACCAGCGGGCTCTGGTTTGAGCCGGATACTGGTATAGCTTTTGGGGTTGCTTTTATCTCTCAGTATTCATGTTCCTCGGAACAAGAATGCAGGTGTGTATGCACAGTTTTTGAGGAGGAGGAAGATGATTTCCATTAGGGTTTCGGAACGGGTGCGTATGCACAGTTGACAGTCGTCTTTTTCCAAACCCTAATGGATTTGTATTATATCATTTAATAATATATAATAAAATGAAATTGTGTCATGGTTAGTTTTTGTTGACTTGTTGACCATGGTTGACTTGTTGACCATGGTTGAACATTTGACTACCATCATTACAAATGCAAGATGCTTTTTCATTCTTGCTTTATTCATTTAATGCATGTAATGATATTAGTCATTCTAAACTAACCATCAAACCTTTTTCATTTTGATTATTGTTATTATTTGATTTTTCTTTTTCTTTTGTTATGGTTGCAAAAGGAAAAGAAAGAGCTCACTTTATCATTCTCACTCTCTCTCTTCACTTCATCTTCTTCTTCCTCTAGTCAAGAGAAACCTTCTCATGAGTTGAGAATCCTTCTCTTGAAAAACAAAAGCAAACCCTAAACACTCTCTACTCACTCTAGGATCAAGGGTCTAGCAAGCCGGCGATTCTAGTTCACTCCAAGTACGAGAAAGAGCCCAAAGGTCGAGCCTTCGAGGTGGATCCATCTTCGACGGGAGAAGGCGACAAAGGAGAACCATCAACCTCTACAAAGTTTGAAGACGAAGGAGTTCAAGTCTAGGTATAACCATCTTCATCCGAGTAGCTAAACTTCTTTAGCTAGGTTGCTAGTTTTAGTTTAGGTATCGATCCCGACCTTGCATAGTCCATGTTGCTTCTTGCACTAAAAATTTGATTTTTATACCGTTTCCGCCTCCCCGTAAGAACCGGGGGTGGCAACGTGGACTTACATGTTTTAGTGAGGTTGAATAAAGGTTTTGCTAGGTTTTCCGAAGAAAAGGTAAGGGTTTCAATTGAGAGTAGAGGAGATGAAGAAATGATTGAGAATGAGAGAGTGAGGAGAGAATGAGAGATGAATTAAGATAAGTATGAGAGGGTGAGTGTAGGGTGAGTTTTAGCCTTACCCTTACTCTCTCTCTCTCCTCATAAATGCTAGCATTAAAGCCCTCCATAACTCACCTAGCCATCTCCCTCAATCCAAAACAAGTGGATAACTCACACACAAAAATCTAAGTGCAAGGTTAATCATGGCATGGATTAGTTTAATGTCACGAAGCAAAATATTAGCTCGTGACCAGCACTTGAATCACGCAACGTCTAAAGGCGTAACGGAATTCAAGTAAGCTAAACCCCAGAAATCTAAACCTTTTAGAAAAATAAAGGAGGTGAGGTTTTGAAATAAGGGTATAATGAAATCAAGTGTGCTTAATGCATAGAAAGAAACATGAATGATGCAAATGAAATTTTCTAGTTTGAAAAACATGTTTCGTCTTTTGAAAAATTTTGGCAGCATCTCCTTTGTATATTTTGATCCAAAACCGCAAATACATAGCAAGAATAATGGCATCCCAAAGCGGGAGCTAGCACTTTGCCAAACGTCGGATCACAACCACGCAATACAATATAAATGAGTATACGACGCCCAACGGCTAAGTTCACCACAAAAAGATAAAGAAAAGAGCAAGATATAACCCCAAAGGGAAAATAAAACCCGTCTCTCAAATCTCGCAACTACAAGTCTCACTAAATCTCATCACTTATACAAATACAACTTTTGCTTGATTTATGGAGTTAACTAGATACAATATGAAATATAATACAAGAGTGGGTACGATACAATGTCCCACCTACCAAAGCAAAACACCCAAATAAAGCTGTGTGCCAGCGAATCCGCTATTGATCCAAGCGGTCAACCTGCAAGAACTGTGGCACAACGGGGATGATTTGCCAACTCGTGAATAGAAATATATCTACAAATAGAAATCGAATAAACAACGACTCCTAGGTCAACTATATCATACAGGTAATACTATGATATCTAGGGTGACCGGGTCGTATATGTGCCAACAAGGTCGTCACTACCTATGTGCATGCGGATAACATCCAAAAGTAATAATCAATGCATGTATATGGATCTCGTCCAACCATATAATGGTATGTATGCATGTGGATCTCGTCCACCCAAAATCAATGTCTGTATGCACGTAAATATCATAAGGGAGTGTGCATAAAAGTATGAGGATATATGGATCAACGGTGTCCCTCCCGACACATCAAAGTCATGGAACCTGAGTGCCTAACATCGACACTCGAAAACATCATGAAAACCGTGCCCAGCATCGGCACGTAAATCCTCATATATCGGGCTCCGTCAGACCGGATCGGCCTACGGGCTCTGTCAGTCCGGATCAGCCCATATCATCTCTCGACTCCGGTCGGTATCCTTCGGATATCCGCCGAGTCCAAATACTATCACCGGTAGGTAGTAGTCCCTCTGCCAGGCTCACCGTCTACTACACAGCGATCTGTTCTTGCCCGGGGGTACCATACCGGGCCCACCATGTACCCACAATCGGCCTCATCTGCCTCCTCGAATCGGGTTTCACATGTCGCTCTCAGAATTGAGAAAACACATGGTGGACGCACTGAAATATCATATCAAGAGAAACCGGGTTTTTAAAACAACACGTAATCTCTTTTGAAATATCCACGGTTCTCAAATCCAGAAATCTCATAAAAACAGCATATCTCAATGCGTACAATAATAAAGCATGATGTATGCGACATGTAAAAAGAAATGCGAGCAAATCCGTGTATCATGCAATATGGAATAGTGATATAACACATTAAGGGGAAAACCACTCTTTTAAAATGATTCCAGTTTTTAAAATAGGACTTGCGGTTCCTAATTTCCCAATAAAACCAGTTATCTATATAGGTACAATATGAATATGCACAAGTATAGATGTACCATGTATGTGTGCACAAATATGAATATACAATGTGTATGTGCACAAGTATGGGTGTATCAAGGTATATGTACACCAATATGGATATACGAATGTGTATATCCGCAAGTATGAATGTATCTATGTATATGTCATGATGCAACAACTCTACTGTGTAGTGACATGGCAATTATCGATGATGAAGTGTGTGTGCCGGCAAATATGTGTACGTGTAACATACGCATCATCGATAATGGTGCAGGTGTACTATCACAGGTATATGCGATGCAATAATAATAACATGAATGCAGCAAGTAAATCATCAGCTAACAGCTATAAGGTATACATAACTATCACATGTCCAAGTCGGTGAATCTATCAATCGGCATCTAACCCAAATAACACCGCGTACAGTATAATCCATCGTACGTCAACCTCTAGTCAAGGGTAAGGATCAATCATCAAGTCAACTCATCACGCATGGAATATCATCGTGCGGCGGCATTAAGCTAATAGGGATCCTATAGTCCTATAAGACAAATGAGGGTACGGCCTAATATCACATACGGCCTATCATCCATGATTCACAACATTCTATATATATATATATAACCCTATATACCTATCTTCCGGGTCGCATCTGCAATAATCTCATATCAGGGGACAGGCAGGGTATAAATCATCTCGATCGACTCGCATCCATATACCATCACATCATATCATCATCGCATCATATCATCAAATTCGTCTTGTATTCTTTCATCGTATTTATGTCTCATATCATGTCGAGTTTACATAAACATGCTATCTCTACTAGGTATAAGCATCTAATCTAACAAACACATCCGAACCATACAATCATTCTTTTAAAGAAGTGAATCGTAGTTTTGAAAACAGGGGTTACGGTGTATTTAAAGAAAAGATATCATTTGAAAATCTGTAACATCCCTCAAGATATACATTTAAAGATACATACGATTCCTTGGTTTAGAAAAAGGTATGGTTTGGATGCCGCATATACATCGGCTATCTAGTTCTACAGTACCCTAAGCGGTAATATCGCTAAACGTCATCCTACGACAGTAGTAACATATCTCTTCTAACTATCCTCTAGTTTATAATATAGTTTCGTAACTATCTCATTCTAACCCTAGTTTCCTAATCTAGGTTTCCTAACCATATTCTATAAATCGGTTTCCTATCAAAAGTTGCGGGGGTGCTATACGCCATCCACCCGACTTCCCCGGTAGATATAGATCTACTCACCTGGTCTTCGCTCGCCCAAATCGATGACGCCATGCTTCTTCACCTTGGAATCCATGCGAGGGTACCTACAATAATAATCAATTGCAATATGTATTAAAATCGACGCAGAAAACCGATACAATGAACATTGTGCTCACAGGTTAGAACCTATGGCCTAACCCTGCAAATCAATCAAACAACCCCTGTTGTCGATGTACGAACACCCGACAACCAAATACAAATCCAAATATCAAGAAAGTGCATTTAAAAATACAGAAAACATCGCCTAAAACACACCAAAATGCTCCCAGATTTTCCCCAGATGACGATTAGCCAAAACTACATATAGGAGGGGTCTAATTTAGTGCAAAAGGAGCCATGGACCAAATCTGGAACCATTCCATCCTACTCTGGCCGCAAATTGCGGCCAGAATGATTAAATCTGTGGCCGTAGGTTTGAATTAGGGGCTCGGGTCTCAGTGGTAGCTTCCTAGGTGCCTGCACGACTCCCAGTAATTCCAAAAAAAATTCTAGTGTCCCCGGGTTGCTCCAGATTCCAAAATACCTTCACAGATCGCACATTTATCCGATGTCGGATTTCTAAATACGTGTTTTGGGGTTTCTAGGGTCTGGTCCAGGTCCCTATACAGCACCTAAGTTCAGTTAACAGCTACTAGGTATCACCCAATACAAACCAACACTCAAACATTCACTAGGGTTTCCCAATGTCCACTAATCTTCACAAAACGACATCTAAACATAATATCTCACAAAACAAATATAAAGGGAAGAAATTATACCCCATATAGTCCACTCTAGGTAGCACTAATTTCCCAACGTCGTCAAAATCCCATTTTGCTCGGTCCATCGTATAGAGATTGAAGAGGGGATAAAGTTTTGTGAAGGGAGTGTAGAGTTTTGGGGCATTGTTGGAGATAGATCTAGGGATTTTTGTGGAGGGTTATGGAGTTGTAGAGGTGAAAGATTTCAAAAAAAATATGGGGGAAAAAGAATGGGCAGCCGCCCCCCTTCTCTCTCAGTAATTCACACTCTCTTTCTCTCTCCAAAGCTCACCTAACCTAATCATTATGTCTCCATTGACTTTTCCTTTAATCATTTCTCTTTTCTCTACACCAATAAACCCTAATATAAAGCCCAAATGAAATGAAACATGTAACAAGATAAAACATATCATGGTGCACTAACCATGGAAACTGTAAAAATGCGGATTTGGCTTAATCGCGATTAGCAGTGCACTAATCGAGTTTTTATCGAAACTGCATATAATAAATTTTAAAATTGCCAAAACCTTTAATTATATATTTAAATGAATAAATCATTTTAATATCCATTTATTTCATAATTATTGGTATATATTTATACCTTTTTCCGAAAACCCTAATTTCGCAAATCGGCAGTTTTCGGGAAAAATATAATTTTAATCTTAAATTCCCAAAAATAATATTTAGTGTTTTCTGAAATGTTACAATCTTCCCCCCTTAAATAAATTCGGTCCCCGAATTTAAATTTAAACCCCCAAAATCTAAAACATTTCAATAATCGCCTCAAAACAACGGAGCTCCGAAATCATGGAAAACACAGAAATAACACAACACATCGCGTCAAATGCGCATCAAAACGAGTAAAAACTCAAAATCGAACTCCGTCAAGCATCACGCAAATCATCGGATTTGCACGCATATTCTCGGAGTTACAATAGAGATACGGATCTCGAAATCCACCATTGAAATCCAATATACACTAGTCAAATACTATAATACGTGTATAGTACGCATCTTTGAAAACTCCAAAATCTGAACAAAACACATGCAAAACCTTTTCTAAATCGCCGCGGGAATGCGTAACTCATGGCATAACTGACGGACGCTCATTTTAAAATAATAATATATGTCCACATATGTTTTCTTAAATACACGTTCCGTCGTTTTCAAAACATCCCAAAAGGTTTTCCTTTATAAACGTTCGTGTCGCTCACGGACACTTAAGAAAATAGCGAGACTATAGCTCCTCTTAAAAACCCTTTGGTAATCCTTTAATGCATGCCATGTACTCAGGTACTATCCTCAGATCAGTCCTGTTTGGCTACAACACAATATAGTGCCCAACATGAAAACAAAGTGCTCAAAAGCAAAATCAGCCTCAAAAGGCGTATCCAATAATCACATGCGTCTGGTGCGCGTGGGAATCAAATCCAAATACAAGTGCTATAATACACACAAGCAAAACTAAGTGCAGCGGGTGTGCATAAAAACATCTGTCCAGTGCAACGGGTGTGCACGACAACAACATCAAGTGCATCTAAAGTGCACTAAAATCTCAATCCCATGCATCCGGTGTGCATAGAATCACATCTCATATCATGCGCCCAACATGCGCGAAAATCCAACTCAAGTGGATATGTCCCGCACGAATGAAATCGCATCCAATATGCATGGAAGAAAATCCAAATCAAGAGCATCCCACATGCACGAGTAAAATCCCACTCAAGTGAATCCGATGGACACAAAATCCAAAATCGAGCGCCTAATATGCGCAAAATCCAACCAAAATGCGTCGGGTCCGTAAAAGCATATAGTGCAGTAACATGCACGAAAATGAACGGCACGCGCACGAAAATACAATTCTGGTAAAACGAATGCTCAAGGATATAAATCGGGTGCAACCTAGGTACGGGATATAAATCCAGTGCGACAACGCATAAATACCCGTCCGGTGCAACAAATGCAGAATGCAATCTAGTGCATAAACAGCAACACCGAGTACATCAAGGTGTATAAAATCGTAAACGTGTGCAACTGCGTGCACAAAACGCATATCAATGCACTACAAGCACATATACGCTATACCGAGTGCAAAAATCAAATCAAGTGTGTGCCATACGCACAAAATTAAATCAGCCGTATGAAATCCATGAAATCATAAACATGTGCTACTAAGGCACAAAACGGATATCAAGTGCGATAAATATGCACGAATCAAAAACCAATACAATAGTGTATAAAACATATCTCAAGTGTAATAACTATGCACAAAATGTACATACTCAGTAGGTGCAACCATGGTGCACGAAATCAATAGCAGGAAACTCGTCATCAAAACTCAAATCCAAGCGATATAAGCGTGATACTCAGATCACAAACGCAAATCGCGACAAAGGACATCGAGGTACACCTCATACAATGTCGAGAAATAAATCAGTGCGCCTAGAAACTGGCAGAACAAAAACATCCGCTTGCCTCCTGCTCACGGTCTGCCATCCTCGATCTCTGGGTCCTTATCTTCTCTGCGGATTACCAATCTCGCAATCTATCGGCTCATCGGCCATGTCAGGTGTGCTAACGGGGACGATTCCGTTCTGGCACTTCTCTGGTTATCTCTCGGTCAATCATCATGACCCCTCGTAAAGCAGCACGTCACTGGCGTCGGCCACTGGCTCTATGAAAACACGTGACACCTCTGTTCCTGGGTGCAAATCTCATTACAGCAGTGTCCTGGAAAGAATCCTGCTCATGGTCTCTTCCGATCTCGCCTATACCGAACTGTACGGAGGCTGGTACTCTTATATAATCTTTTCTCGTTTTCTGGACATCTGCATGTGCCGCACACATTTCCTCGGAAACTGGCCGTATCCAAACGCCTCTGTAAGCATATCAGGTCTCTGATCTCAATGGGGAGTAACAATAGCTCGTCAGCGTCTCGCACGAACCTCTGGTTCCATTCGCCCGTATCATCGTCTACTATGACGTCACGCTATGCTATCTGCACACTGCAACTGTTCTCGGCCACGGTCAATCCGAAGTCTCTCGCACGGACTCGAAGTCACAACTCGGTATCTTCATCACTCGGTAGAAGATATCTGGCCAAACACGTCCTCGGAAACTTGTCCCAACCATCGGAGGAATACTCAATGTTCGTCCGTCCTCGATCAACTCACAACGCATCTGGGTGAGGTTTTCTATCCGAACCAGGTAACCTATCTCGTCGACGATGCCGAACCCTGGCCTTCTGGGTGTGTGCAAAATGAACTCTCCACACTGGAAATCTTCAACTCAACTGGGCCTGCTCCGACGCATAAATCGGACGAATCACCTTTGTCTCTCAAATCGGGGTAGACTAGCTATCATCTGTCTCATATCTGCCTGGAAGCTCTGGCGATCATAGCTCGTAAGCTCCGGAAGCGACATCCTATCAATCTCAGCAACAGCTGGGTCATCTGTCTGCACGGTAGGCGACATCAACATCTTCGAGGTATGTTGTACATCAACAGTCCTCTCGCAACTGGCAGCTCTAACAATGGCCCGATCATCCGGTATAAAACCGAGCACTCGCCTCCACAAGAGGTCACAATCATCAATGCTAACTCGAGACGTTCCTATGTCACCAGAAAACACAATGGTCTGCCCTCGCACCGGACGGGCTCGCTCTGACCGTAACACTAGCAGCAGCTCAAACTGCGCCCAAACAATAGTGACAGGAACCTCAATCGAGTATCGAAGAGAGCAGATCAATGGGAAGAAAGAAAACAACAGATCTGGAATGGATACATGATCATGAAAAGGAACATCATCAATGAAAGTATGATCATGGAAACAAATAGAATCGAGGATCTCCAATGGATGTATAATCATGGATACAAGAAAATCACTGGTCTCAAAAATATGTATATCCTAAGGCTTCTTAAGTGGAGTATAGTATCGTAAATATGCCGCGGAACATACGTACGGTACGTTACTCTACTCAAGCTACCTACTCCGTCAATCAGGGTCAGCCTATGAAACGAAAGTTCGGGTCTAATACTGCCCCGTTCAATTCTAAGTTCCGTAAGGTCAAGCCTAGGTTCCGAAATACAAACCCGCCCTAGACTCCGCATAGTCAAACATAGACTCGAACAAAGGTTAAACCTAGCGCTCTGATACCAACTTTGTCACGACCCAAAATATTAGCTCGTGACCAGCACTTGAATCACGCAACGTCTAAAGGCGTAACGGAATTCAAGTAAGCTGAAACCCAGAAATCTAAACCTTTTAGAAAAATAAAGGAGGTGAGGTTTTGAAATAAGGGTACAATGAAATCAAGTGTGCTTAATGCATAGAAAGAAACATGAATGATGCAAATGAAATTTTCTAGTTTGAAAAACATGTTTCGTCTTTTGAAAAATTTTAGCAGCACCTCCTTTGTATATTTTGATCCAAAACCGCAAATACATAGCAAGAATAATGGCATCCCCAAGCGAGAGCTAGCTCTTCGCCAAACGGCGGATCACAACCACGCAATACAATATAAATGAGTATACGACGCCCAACGGTGAAGTTCACCACAAAAAGATAAAGAAAAGAGCAAGATATAACCCCAAAAGGAAAATAAAACCCATCGCTCAAATCTCACAACTACAAGTCTCACTAAGTCTCATCTCTTATACAAATACAACTTTTTCTTGATTGATGGAGTTAACTAGATACAATATGAAATATAATACAAGAGTGGGTACGATACAATGTCCCACCTACCAAAGCAAAACACCCAAATAAAGCTGTGTGCCAGCGAATCCGCTACTGATCCAAGCGGTCAACCTGCAAGAACTGTGGCACAACGGGGGTGAGTTGCCAACTCGTGAATAGAAATATATCTACAAGTAGAAATCGAATAAACAACGACTCCTAGGTCAACTATATCATACAGGTAATACTATGATATCTAGGGTGACCGGGTCGTATATGTGCCAACAAGGTCGTCACTACCTATGTGCATGCGGATAACATCCATCAGTAATAATCAATGCATGTATATGGATCTCGTCCAACCATATAAAGGTATGTATGCATGTGGATCTCGTCCACCCAAAATCAATGTCTGTATGCACGTAAATATCATAAGGGAGTGTGCATGAAAGTATGAGGATATATGGATCAACGGTGTCCCTCCCGACACATCAAAGTCATGGAACCTGAGTGCCTAGCATCGACACTCGAAAACATCATGAAAACCATGCCCAGCATCGGCACGTAAATCCTCATATATCGGGCTCCGTCAGTCCGGATCGGGCCATGGGCTCTGTCAGTCCGGATCAGCCCATATCATCTCTCGACTCCGGTCGGTATCCTCCGGATATCCGCCGAGTCCAAATTCTATCACCGGTAGGTAGTAGTCCCTCTGCCAGGCTGACCGTCTACTACACAGCGATCCGTTCTCGCCCCGGGGTACCATTCCGGGCCCACCATGTACCCGCAATCGGCCTCATCCGCCTCCTCGAATCAGGTTTCACATGTCGCTCTCAGAACCGAGAAAACACATGGTGGACGCACTGAAATATCATATCAAGAGAAACCGGGTTTTTAAAACAACACATAATCTCTTTTGAAATATCCATGGTTCTCAAATCCAGAAATCTCTTGAAAACAGAATATCTCAATGCGTACAATAATAAAGCATGATGTATGCGACATGTAAAAAGAAATGCGAGCATATCCGTGTATCATGCAATATGGAATAGTGATATGACACATTAAGGGGAAAACCACTCTTTTAAAATAATTCCAGTTTTTAAAATATGACTTGCGGTTCCCAATTTCCCAATAAAACCAGTTATCTATATACTTACAATATGAATATGCACAAGTATAGATGTACCATGTATGTGTGCATAAATATGAATATACAATGTGTATGTGCACAAGAATGGGTGTATCAAGGTATATGTACACCAATATGGATATACGAATGTGTATATCCGCAAGTATGAATGTATCTATGTATATGTCATGATGCAACAACTCTACTGTGTAGTGACATGGCAATTATCGATGATAAAGTGTGTGAGCCGGCAAATATGTGTACGTGTAACATACGCATCATCGATAATGGTACAGGTGTACTATCACAGGTATATGCGATGCAATAATAATATCATGAATGCAGCAAGAAAATAATCAGCTAACAGCTATAATGTATACATAACTATCACATGTCCGAGTCGGTGAATCTATCAATCGGCATCTAACCCAAATAACACCGCGTACGGTATAATCCATCGTACGTCAACCTCTAGTCAAGGGTAAGGATCAATCATCAAGTCAACTCATCACGCACGAAATATCATCATACGGCGGCATTAAGCTAATAGGGATCCTATCATCCTATAAGACAAATGAGGGTACGGCCTAATATCACATATGGCCTATCATCCATGATTCACAACATTCTATATATATATATATATATATATATAACCATATATACCTATGTTCCGGGTCGCATCTGCAATAATCTCATATCAGGGGACCGGCAGGGTATAAATCATCTCGATCGACTCTCATCCGTATACCATCACATCATATCATCATCTCATCATATCATCAAATTCGTCTTGTATTCTTTCATCGTATTTATGTCTCATATCATGTCGAGTTTACATAAACATGCTATCTCTACTAGGTATAAGCATCTAATCTAACAAACACATCCGAACCATACAATCATACTTTTAAAGAAGTGAATCGTAGTTTTGAAAATAGGGGTTACGGTGTTTTTAAAGAAAAGATGTCATTTGAAAATCTGTAACATCCCTCAAGATATACATTTAAAGATACATACGATTCCTTGGTTTAGAAAAAGGTATGGTTCAGATGACGCGTCTACATCGGCTATCTAGTTCTACAGTACCCTAAGCGGTAATATCGCTAAACGCCATCCTACGACAGTAGTAACATATCACTTCTAACTATCCTCTTGTTTCTAATATGGTTTCATAACTATCTCATTCTAACCCTAGTTTCCTAATCTAGGTTTCCTAACCATATTCTATAAATCGGTTTCCCATCAAAAGTTGCGGGGGTGCTATACGCCATCCACCCGACTTCCCCGGTAGATATAGATCTACTCACCTGGTCTTCGCTCGCCCAAATCGATGACGCCACGCTTCTTTGCCTCGGAATCCATGCGAGAGTACCTACAATAATAACCAATTGCAATATGTATTAAAATCGACGCAGAAAACCGATACAGTGCACAGTGTGCTCACAGGTTAGAACCTATGGCCTAACCGTGCAAATCAATCAAACAAACCCTGTTGTCGATGTACGAACACCCGACAACCAAATACAAATCCAAATATCAAGAAAGTGCATTTAAAAATACGGAAAACATCGCCTAAAACACACCAAAATGCTCCCAGATTTTCCCCAGATGACAATTAGCCAAAACTACATATAGGAGGGGTCTAATTTAGTGCAAAAGGAGCCATGGACCAAATCTGGAACCATTCCATCCTACTCTGGCCGCAAATTGCGGCCAGAATGATTAAATCTATGGCCGTAGGTTTGAATTAGGGGCTCGGGTCTCAGTGGTAGCTTCCTAGGTGCCTGCACGACTCCCAGTAATTCCAAAAAAAATTCTAGTGTCCCCGGGTTGCTCCAGATTCCAAAATACCTTCACAGATCGCACATTTATCCGATGTCGGATTTCTAAATACGTGTTTTGGGGTTTCTAGGGTCTGGTCCAGGTCCCTATACAGCACCTAAGTTCAGTTAACAGCTACTTGGTATCACCCAATTCAAACCAACACTCAAACATTCACTAGGGTTTCCCAATGTCCACTAATCTTCACAAAACGACATCTAAACATGATATCTCACAAAACTAATCTAAAGGGAAGAAATTATACCTCATATAGTCCACTCTAGGCAGCACTAATTTCCCAACGTCGTCAAAATCCCATTTTGCTCGGTCCATCGTGTAGAGGTTGAAGAGGGGATAAAGTTTTGTGAAGGGAGTGTAGAGTTTTGGGGCATGGTTGGAGATAGATCTAGGGATTTTTGTGGAGGGTTGTGAAGTTGTAGAGATGAAGGATTTCAAAAAAAAGATGGGGGAAAAAGAATGGGCAGCAGCCCCCCCTCTCTCTTACTAATTCACACTCTCTTTCTCTCTCCAAAGCTCACCTAACCTAATCATTATGTCTCCATTGACATTTCCTTTAATCATTTCTCTTTTCTCTACACCAATAAACCCTAATATAGATCCCAAATGAAATGAAACATGTAACAAGATAAAACATGTCATGGTGCACTAACCATGGAAACTGTAAAAACGCGGATTTGGCTTAATCGTGATTAGCAGTGCACGAATCAGGTTTTTATCGAAACTGCATATAATAAATTTTAAAATTGCCAAAACCTTTAATTATATATTTAAATGAATAAATCATTTTAATTTTCATTTATTTCATAATTATTGGTATATATTTAAACCTTTTACCGAAAACCCCAATTTCGCAAATCGGCAGTTTTCGGTAAATATATAATTTTAATCTTAAATTCCCAAAAATAATAATTTATGTTTTCTGAAATGTTACATTTAAGGTGTCATGGCTACTTGACAAGGTTAACACTAAACAACCCCCATGTTAACATGCACAAGTATGTGTAAGCCAAAACAAATAATAATAATAAAATATTGATTAATCTTTATAAAATATTTGAAAACTATTTTGGTAAACTTTTTACTAAAAAATTCGCATTATCGCTTAATTAACACCAATCGCGTTCTACGGTGTTACAATCTCCCCCTTAAGAAATTCGTCCCCAAATTTAAAATTCTTACTATGCGTACCTTCAAAAAGATGAGGGAATTTTTTCCGCATCTCGCTCGCAGCCTCCCAAGTGATCTCCTCACTAGACGGGTTACGCCAAAGAGCCTTCATAGATGGCAAGACCTTTGACCGAAGTTTCTCCACCTGCCGACCCAATATAACTATCGGCTGCTTGGTGAACGAAAGATCGCGTTCCAGTTGAATGGTCTGGTGCTGAATCATGTGAGAAGGGTCATGAAGGTATTTGCGAAGTATCGACATAAGGAATACGGGGTGAACATCCGGAAATCTATGCGGAAGTGCCAAACGATAGGCAACGGTGCCGACTCGCTCAAGGATCTCAAAAGGACCTACAATTCTAGGACTAAGTTTCCCTTCATCACAAAACTCAACACGCCCTTCATCGGAGATGTTCTCCGCAGAAAGATGCGACCGGGACGTCGGGACGTCAGGCCTGAAATTCGAGGGCAGATGCTAATTGGTGCTATCCGTCCACCTCTCCGAAGATGCCAAGTTGATTTATAACGCCATGTATCGAAGGTTTAAACGGATGCGAACGATATAGCAGATTTCATCGGATTCCCCCTTGTTGAGGGGTTTTTGATTGTGGGGACGCTCTTCCCTGCAGGCGCAAGCCCCTGCAGTTAATTATGCTACCGCAACGCGGTAACCACTTTCTCCTTCTCCAGATGATCACTTCTTGTCGTGTGTGTTTGTTTTGTTTTTGGTTGCCTGTAGATTGTATACGGAGACTAATTTATGTTGTCGCCCATAGGGCGTGGATTAGTCATAATCCGTATTTTCTTAGATTTGTGTTTGGGGTAGGGTTTAAGGATACGTTAGTCTCATTTGAAACTAAGATCAACTTAAACGTTTGTTAAGGATACGTTAGTCTAATTTTAGACTAAGATCAACTTAACGAGATCATTTAGATCCAACAAGAAAGCATTTGGGCTCTATTGTTTAGTTTAAGGACATTGCGGTCGATTACCAGTTTAAGGACATGGTGGTCCAAGGTTAAGGACATCATAGTCCATGGACTTAAGGACCCCACAGTCCGAGGTTAAGGACATCATAGTCCATGGGTTTAAGGACCCCACAATCCAAGGTTGAGGACATCATAGTCCAAGGTTGAGGACATCATAGTCTATGGGTTTAAGGACCCCAAAATCCAAGGTTGAGGACATCATAGTCCAAGGTTAAGGACATCATAGTCCATGGGTTTAAGGACCCTACAGTCCAAGGTTAAGGACATCATAGTCTATGGGTTTAAGGACCCCACAATCCATGAAATCTCTGGTTGTCGGGATCCGTCACCTCTCTGAAGACGTTGAAGGATTACAACCACAAATATCAGAGGAGTAAAGAGATGTACCCTTGAACCAATGTTGGTTAGGGAACATGTTGTTGGATTGATTTAAGGATCGTTAGTCACGTTTGAGATTAAGATCAACATAAATGTTTGTTAAGGATACGTTAGTCTAATTTTAGACTAAGATCTACTTAACAGGATCATTTAGATCCAACAAAAGGGTATTTGGGCTCTATTGTTTAGTTTAGGGACATTGCGGTCCAAGTTCAGATACAAACATGGGTTTAGAAATGCACCAGATAGTTATTGGTCATTGGGACCCACCACCTCTCTGAAGAAGTTAAAGAATTACAACGACATGTATCAGAGGTGTGAAGAGATGTACTCTTGAACCAAATTTGATTGAAAGTCTCTAGGTTTTGCTTTGAATGTTATATGAGATGACCAATTTTGTAAGACAAGAGTGTATTTGAGCTTCAGTCAAAAGGGAGGGTCCTGCCTCTGGAAGACTTAGCTAATTTGGGCTAAGATTGCCTCGAATATAGTGTTAAACACTAAAGTAGACTCATCTATCACATGCTCCCACGTGATGCGCCTAAAATAGTGTTAAACACTAAGGATGTAGCGCACAAAATAGGGTTAAACACTAAAAAAAATGAAGCGCTAACGTGGGGTCACATGAGGCGCCATAGTGTTGGGCCAAACTTCCTTTATCTTATTCACAGAATATGCAAGTAAGTGTTAAACACTTAATCTTCGTGGACATCACGTGTGGGCACGTGATGGGTACCCATGCACTAGATATTGAAAGGATTTGCTAGGGGTCACGTGGGGACACGTGAGGGCGCCCAAAATCTGTTCTGACTTGGCTTTGTTCTCTTTATTTTGAGGAATTAATCCGAAGGTCACGTGGGAGCATGTGACCCCATCTCATTCATTCTTTTTTTTGACCATTGAGGGGAGGGTCACGTGTTGCCACGTGATAATATTAGGTACTTGATCTTTTTACGTGCATGAAAAGTCTAAGTCCCTTGTTTAAGAATTAAATTCTTTTGTAGGGTTAAACCCTAATTTTATTTAGGGGAATTAAATTCCTATGTATTTGGAAGAATTAAATTCTTTAAATTCAATTCTCACTCCAAGTTTTGGATCTGCATGGCAGAATCTTCCCGTTGAGAATTAAATTATCAACTTTATAGGAAGATCTGCTTCGGCAGATCTTCTACCATGAAGAAGAACTAAGTTCTTATATTAAGGGTTAAACCCTATCTTTGTTGGAGAAATTAAATTCTTATGTGCTTTCGTGGGAGAATAAAATTCTCTGAACTTAGGTCCTCCCTTAGGTTTTAGATCTGCATGGCTGAATCTCCCCGATGAGAATTAAATTCTCAACTTGTGGGGAGATCTGCTTCTGCAAACCTTCAACCAAAGGAAGAACTAAGTTCTTATGCAGAAGAGTTAAACTCTTAGTTTGAGAATTAAATTCTCTTATAGAGTTATGGGAGCTTATAGAATGATCTATTTCTCTTCCTTACCTAGGGTTTCTTTCTTTTTCTGAAGAGATCTTCTTTCTCTCTGGAGAATTAAATTCTCTTCTTTTTTCTCTCTGTTATTGTATCTCTCCCTCTCCTTTTCTTCTTGGCTCCTGTTTATAGGAGAAAGAAAAGAATCGGTTTGTTTAGTCAATTTTTCATTGAAAGATTTTGATTGATTTGTAACCAGCATGATCTTTTAGATCACTCAGTGAATTTTATTCACCATTGGATTTTTTATCCAAAACTTATTTTGTTTGTTGTTCCTGGCAGATTTCAGGAAAATATTTCCTTGTATAGAATCTTTCTATATGTTGGTGTTTTTAATCACCATTGGATTTTTAATCCAACGGTGCTCCCTTTACAGAGTGCAATCTTTTGTTCAGAAAGATCTAAGGAAATATTAGAGTTTTTGATTTCCCTTAATTAGAATTAAATTCTATTAGTTCAGCAGGTTTAAGAGCCTGTCACATGTTGGCACGTGACTCCACTGATTGACCATTTAATTAGAATTTAATTCTATTAGTTCAGAGAGCTTAGGAACCCATCAAGTGTTGTCACATGACCCCCGGTCACGTGTAGGCGCGTGATGCCCTATTTGGGGTTTTATTTCCATTAACTTAGAGAGTTTTTAAGACCCCATCACGTGGTGGCACGTGACCCACAGATTAAGCATTTAACTAGAATTTATTCTATTATTTTGAAGAACTTATCACGTGTTAGCACGTGACCCTTGGTCACGTGTGAGCACGTGATGCCCTATTGGGGTTTTTCCTCGCTGTTTTATACTTCGGTGGGCTTAAAGGCCTATCACATGTGGGCGCGTGACCTCATTTGATTAGGTTCAATTCTTAACATTTCAGAGCCCTCAGGAAGCCATCACGTGTCAGCACGTGACCCCCGATCACGTGTTCGCACGTGATGCCCCATTGGGGGTTTTCCTTGTATTTTATGAGGGGGAAAATGCCCCCACAGTGTTGTTCTCATGTATTTGCACATGAGTGCAACGCAGTAACTTTTGTAGCCGTTGGATCTGCCTAGGAAAGGGGTAGATGAATTGTTTCCCATCACATCCTATAAATGCAGGGGACTCTTCAGAAGCGCCTCCACACTTTCATCTTCTTCCTTACTTGTTCTTGCCTTGAGAATTTAATTCTCTTTCTCAGAGCTATGTTCTCTATTCTAAAAATTTTCAGAGTTTAACTCTGTCAACAAAAGATTTTCTTTTTCAGGTAAGGAACTTGAACGGCCGAGGAACTTCTTGTAGAAATTTTCTTTGGATTTTAAATCCATACCAAGGGTTTTTCCCTTTAACAAAAGCCTATCTTTCCAAGTTCTTTAAGAATGTCCAATCTTTAAATAATAAACCCTTTTCTCTAGGGTTTCTCTGATCTAAGGGGATTGATGATGATACTTGTCTTCCCTCTGGAATTTAATTCCATTTTAAAGAGCTTAGCTCTGAAAAATTTTCTGGGAATTTAATTCCTCTGTTCAAAAAGAATTTAATTCCTCTAAAGAACTTAGTTCTTAAAAGAAGACTTCTTGGGGTTTTTCATCCTGAGTTGTTCTTGCAGAGATCCTTCTCGATTTGCACAGAGTTTTTGTAATGGATTTTCTCCTTGGGGGAATGTGTAGAGTTATTTGAATTTATTGAGAATCTTCCTATTATCCTCATGATGATTGCTCAGCCTCATTATTAGTGAGCCGCCATATTGATTTTGTAGGGCCCACGTGTCTTGTAACCCATGGTCCCATGAAATAAGTTGTTTGTCGTTTTCTTCCATCGACTTCTTATATATATATATATATATATATATATATATAAATATACATACACACACGTGTGGGCTTCACTAACAGTTTCCCCTTCCTTTATTTCAGGAACAATGGCTTCACTTCCATACTTCCCTTTCACCCGCTCGGATGCTGCCTTTCCACAGTCACCGTCTGACGGAGAGGCGATGGCAATGATTGGAACCCATGACCGGGATCGCACCAGTTTGCTTTTGTAGGGAACCTGGTACGGTCATATCATCCGGGGTCGCCGGAGTTGTATTTGCGGGGAGCCGATGGAACCTCTTCGTCCTATATTGTCGATGTAACTCCCACAGACTACTTATGTAGTAGAAGTGACCAATTGGACTCTTTTGGGCTGACTAGAGCCCTCTACTTCTGGGATACCAAACCAGCCCCTGCCAGCTATAGACATCTTAGGGCGTCGGATTTTCCAAGGTGAAGCTCGACCTTAGGGGCAGGTTTATAAAGTGGGTATCACCCCCCGGCACCCAGTGGGCTACGTTATTTGGGCTCGCTATATTCTTTCTGCCTACTGTGCAAGACTGCAGAAGGTTGGACTATATCAGGCGGTGTATGCATCGCTCTTTCATTACAATGCTCCCCATGTCTAGTGGATCAAATCTTTCTTGAACCAGTGGAATCCGCCCACCAACACCTTTCTGCTAGGGGATCGAGAGGTGTCTATCTCATTGGATGAATTCCGTGAGATTTCAGGACTGCTCATTAGGGGGAGAATTACGAGGAACTGTTGCCTCTAGATGAATACGTTTTCTCTACCATGCCGGCTATGCTCGATGGTCTGACAGCAAAACAGCCGTTCGTCATAGGTATCGCAGTCTGATCAAGGCCCTGGGAATTTTCGACAGATTATTTGCGAAGTCATAACGAAAAGGTTTCACTTTCAAGAGCTTTATCAGCTATTTCATTCAGGGGGATATTTTATCCAAGGAGGCCCCGAAGTTTTTGAGCATTGACGACCCTTTTGGGTTCGGGTAAAATAAACTGTCGGCCAAAGAAGAAGATCTACCGTAGTTCTACATTCCGATCATGTCGGCCATGTCTTTTGATGCAATTGCGGCCCCTTTCATAGACAAAGAGACCTTCTTCGTCGGCTTTATTAGCCTTTGGCTCAGCTGGTTTGTGATACCGTCACACCGACGCTTTATGAGAGCTTCCGTCTTCTATCCCACCCATCGTGTAGCTGAAAGGGCAAAGTTGGCCGTCGACATCGCGGGACTATCGCATCTTTATCACGGGTTAAGTGTTGCGGCCAACACTTCGGCTCCACGTGTAGATGTTGTGAATCTCCCCCTTCATTACTTCACATCCTGGATTGAAATGCACGTGCTGGGGGCATTCACGTCACATCAACGGCCGAGCTTCTATGATTCCTACACTTTCCACCGAGTTATGAGGTTGGTGGATGCCTCCGCTCCCGATCCGACTCAATTAGGGGCCCTCTGTGTTCTGCTCAATACATATACCCACGAGGGAGGAATGATGTTTATTGATCGCGTTCTTTCTGCTCCGGTGGGGCCTGTCCAGTAATTGTTCGACTTTTCAAAAGGGGGAGCACCCTCTTTAAAGCCTAGGGAAATCATGCATCTGTACTCGATCAGGCCGGGCTATTTGGTGTTTCGCCAGAATGATACGTCTCTCCTTATGCGGTATAATCCGTACTGCTTTGCCCGGCAACTGGGCTATGATCAGGGCGTCCCCTTTGAAGCGTTCTTGGTTGAGCCTACTTTACCGTTAGGAGTTATTCACGAAGTTATTCATCATTTTATGTGGATGAATACTGGCTGCGTGTTCTTGATCCCAGAACCTGACTATCTCCCCAGGTCTGTGGGCTCTTTTGTGGGCTGGTATAGCCACCGGGTTGGTCCTATCATTGCCGAGGAAAGGCGGGTGCTCTTTGAATATAAAACTCCTACCCCAACTCAAGCTGCTCATGTTCCGTTGCGACCATGGTTAGTCATTCGCCCTCTTTTGAGGGATGGTGGTGCGGTCGTCATCTCGTAGGCCGTAGAAACCGAGTTGATTCCTCCCACTACAGGGATGCCGATGCATACTAGAGCTCATGCAAAGGCTTCCGCCGAAGCGCCAGCGGCAATTCTATCAGTTGCAGTGTCATCGATGGCAGTATCATCATCAGTAGCACCGCCAAAAGAGGATACTGGAGGCGAGGTTAGGGAACGTCGCACCAAAGCGCCGAAGGGAAGGAAGCGATCGTCTTCTGGTGTTAGTTCTGGGTCAAAGAGGCGAAAGAAGACGGTCACCAATCTGCTCGACTTTTTAGTGGAATCAGAGCCTATCTTTCAAGATGAACTACTAGCTATGCAAGAGCCGGATGGTTGTCTTCTTTTGCCAGGTTCATTTGCCGAGTAAGCCGCACAATTGGCTGAGGCTATAAGGTGCTCCCAGGATGAGACTGAAAATGTAAGGGTCCCGAAGAGGCCTTATCCTGCCGTCATCTTCAACGAAGATCCTCCATTGATACTGCGGATATTTATAGGTCCTTTAGAAGAAGGAAGCGAGATAGCCCTTAAGCGGCCTATCTCGGCCGATGCCGAAGATGCGCTGTCGTTGTGGACTGGTGGCCACGAGTCTACCCTCGAACCCCGGCGAGCATACCTCCTTACGAAAGAGTGTCGGCTTGAAAAAGCCATACTAGAAGCTCATTGGCGCATTGGTATACTTACATATCTTTTTGTAGTATTTTGCACTGCTCTTATATATATATATATATATATATATATATATATATATCCTTATCTTTGTGAAAACTTTGCAGGGACTTCGGTGATGGCAGAGGATCTGAGTTCGAGCCGAGCCTTGACTATAGACTATATAAATATCCCCGATGAGACACCAGTAAGTGTGGAGGGGGTCGATACACCTGTTCTTCCTGTCGCGGAGCTCCCATTGGTGGTTTCCGTTCCCCCGGTGCTTGCTCTCCCGGAAGAGGCATCTTCATTGGCCGCAGATTCAATGGATCTTTCTGGAGACGGCCCAGAGACTGTGGAACAGGTAGTCGAAGCCACCGTCCTTTCATTGGAGCCTGCAGCGGTGGCCGCTGCTCCTCAATTCAAAGCTGTTACACCAGCCCATATCACCAATGATGTGCCTGGGGGCATGGAGGAGGCCGCCGAAGCTGCTATCCCTCCAGTCCAAAGTAGGAGGAGCATCGAAGGTAGCCTTCTATATTTTATTTTAATAATATCCCCATCATCTGAACTTTTCTGTCTTTTCAGAGCTAAGAGGATTGGCGGCGTCCATCGCGGACCTGCCCCCCAGGAAGTCTTTTTTGCGTCTTCTAGAGATGGCCGCTCCGTAGGCAATATCCCCTCAATGCGTCGTCCTCTCTTCCGGGCAAGGTTAGTGTTATTTGCCTTCTCCTCACGGCATTATTATTATTTCATATAACAATACTGATGTCTTCTGCAGTTCTGGAAGCCGATGATGAAGTTGAGATTCTTGACGGGCCTAGGGATCTTTTGGACCCTTCTTGCATGACTATGGGTAAGTAAAGTTTCGATGTTGTTCCATCTGCTCTTTGCTTGCAAGTTTCGCTGATTGTTTATAAATCTTAACAGATTTTCCAGTTCTTACCACACTGGAATCTCGCATCGCCATGCTACCCGGCCCTTATGTTCTACACGCCTCGGAACGGATGGCAAAGCTAAGCCTTCACTCTTTGTCAGCTCTGATCGAAGACCTTCGTGCTGGTAGTTTGATCACGGCCGAAGAATTTTCCGCCGAAGCCAACAGTTCTCTCCCCTTTCTTGCTGCTTACCACAGCGAAACATTGGTGCAAGTCTGGGTTGAGTTCTGTCGTCGGGTGGAGACTTGCTTGCATAGTCTTGAATGTACGCGCCTTCCTTCAGAGGTTGTGGTTGTAAAGGCGAGCTTGCGGGGGCTGATCGAACGGTGCACCGTAAATATGCTGTCATGCGAGAAGAAGCTCAGCCGAAAATTTTCAGAGAGGAAGCTGGCTTCAACTGCACTGGGGGAACTTCAATTTGATCTTACGGCCAAGACCACTCAGGCGTATGAACTTTGGCAGGTGCTTCAAGAAGCTATCAGGGAGGTGGTAGCCATTGATAAAGCCGTCATTTTTTGTAACGCCTTAGATTTCAGCTAGTGTTCGTTTAAACGTTAATGCAGGTTTACTGTAAAAAGGTTACCAATCCGGGTTCCTCACATTTTATAACATTTAATTAATAATTTATTATTATTTGTTATGGACATGCACACACGTGTGCACGTTAATGTGAGGGTTTGTTTGTGCTAATCTTGTTCTTAGCAACCATGACACTTAACCCTAATCCAATCCTTAACCATCCCTAGATCTTTTGTGTGTGAGAGAGAGATATTTATTTGGAAGTGAGGAGGTGGCAATGGTGGTGTGAATGCATTAATGTGAGAATTAATGCAAGGTTATACTCACCTCTAACCTCACCCTACACTCACTTCCCTCTCTCGTATCCTCACACACTCTCTCATTTCTCTATCTCTTTTATTCTCTCATATCTCTCACCTCACAACTGAACACTATCAAGTCCAACACAAAAACCATCACAAAACTTCACAATCTCATCAAAACTCCCATCTTTGATCACCTTTTACCACTTGGATGCCTGGGAGCATGCAAAGCTTCAATTTTTGAGTTCTTTTGTGTAGGTAATGATCTCTTTCTGTTGCTTATGTAGTTATTGTGTGGTTTAGACTTTTAGTTTTAGTTTAGAATGTTTAAAATTATGTTTTGTGCATAATATCGTATTTTTAGTGTCGATTTGTGATATCAGTTTTCTGCTGTGACCCGGAGATTTTACTAGAAAACCAAACAATATAGTTGTGTTGTACCTGAGACCATAGGACATCACCTAGAGCACGAACCCATGGAGCTCGGACCCGGCAGGCGACTTTAAGGGAAATTCCGGGGACGTCGGTTCTTGAGTGGGGTTAGGGTTTGGGTTTTTGTGGGTAGGTGTCTGCAATGGTTTAGGTGTTTTTGGTCTTGTTTGATTGTTAAGTTTTCTCAGTATGCAAAATCTGGGATCACTTAGGTAGTTTCTTGTGTTTCGTTTAAGCGCGATACGTTATACGGCACGGATCGTGCACTTTGTGTGATTTTGCTCTTGGGTTGGTTTCGTCGTGTCGCTACGCACGTTAGCCATAATACGAACACTTGAGAGTATGTTTTGTGTTGTTGTGTCGGTCAAATGTAGTTTGTACGTATTTTGGGTCTATTATTAATATATAACTTTTTGATTGTCTTAATATTGTAGGTTCGCAGGAGGGGATTTCGGACACTGCTACAAAGGGAAAACAGGTGGTAGGCTTCACTTAGCCAGGAGCGTTGGTGAGTAGATTTAACATCTACAGGAGAATCGACCGCATGGCATTATGCGTCTGGGCTAGAAATGACTTGACTTGTCGCATATTCTATTTCATATTTAGAATTGTGCATGTACCCTACTGCTTAGTTAATTGTTGTGCTTGGACTAGTATGCTTAGAACACTGCACTATTATTGACGGCTTATGTTGCACGAGCACTGATTGTATACCACACACACCGTCAATAATTGCCATGACACGCACAACCCACTTATAGATATGATATTGTTTGGTTAGGGACATTGTGACATTGATTCATATTTCTTATCGCATATGATATATAGCATACCTGTATACTTACATGCTTACACATATGCCTTGACATACTTACATGCTAGTTACCTATATACCTATAGGGTATTGTACCATTAGGGATAGGTACATACACACCTAATGACATAGCTACAGGTATACCTTGCATACATATTTACACTTATACCCGGAGGGTATATTACATCATTACTAATAGGTAGATACTTATACTCTGCTATACCTTTATGTTTACACATATATCTGGCTGTAGCTACACGTTTACCTTTACTTGGTATTGTATAGACTTGGAGAAATTAGGAACCGCATGTTATATTTTATAACTTGTTGCGGTTAAATAGCGATTTTTCCTTATATGCTTATATCACTGTTTCATGTTGCATATATTATATTCATGGATTTCGCATTGAGATATGGTTTTCATATAATGTTTTCTGGATTGTTTTACTCCTGCGTATATATATCAGTGGTATGGGACGCTGATAAATATATGTATACCCATCGTTTATATATATATATATATATATCAGTGGTATGGGACACTGATATATATATACACCTACATCATATATCATCATGATGATATATGCAAATATACTTATTCATTATATGAGTGGGCCTATATGGTCGATGAGTTGGGCCTATGTGCGTGGGGCCTATGTGATCGATGTGAGGGGCCTATATGGTCGATGAGTGGGGCCTATGTGCTCGGGGCCTATGTGCTCGATGTGAGGGGCCTATATGGTCGATGTGAGGGGCCTATGTGCTGGGGGCCTATGTGCTCGATATTGTATATATATTTATATGAGTTTTACTCGATATTGAATTTTATGAGATTTACTTAATATCGGACTTTGGATATATATATGAGATTCACTTGATATTGGATTTGGGATATAGGAGATTCATTTGAGATTGGATACAGGATATATATAAGATGTTGACTTGATATTTGATACAGGATATATATACGAGATTGTTGATTTTGTACATTCAAGATATATGAGATTTACTTAATATATTCAGGATTTGTGAGACTTATATGATATGAGAGCCAATTTGGGGGCTGATTTGAGGAAATTGGGATTTGGATTGTCTTGATGGATTTTGATCCTACCACGATGTCAGTATTCCGTGGAAATGACATATTTCATTCCATACTTCACATTTATTGTTTATGCACTGCTTCATGTATTAGTAGTATTTGTTAGCGTACCTTTCATGACTGTTGCATTTACATACCTTTATTTATATGCATTACTTCATGTGTTAGTTGTACCTGTTAGAGTACCTTTCATAACTGTTGCATATATACATTTTCATATCATTATTGCATGATTATTGCATACTGATTGTCATATTATTGCTTCATGTATTTATAGTAACCGTTAGTGTACCTTTCATGATTATTGCATTCATATGACCTTTATTTGCTATTAATTGCATATGTTAGATTCGCGTTGTACGTGCATACTTGCGATTACCTGCATATGTTAATTACTATTCACGAGTTAGCAACTCACCCCCATTGTGCCACAGTTTGTTTTGCAGGTTGTTCCCCAGAGTAGTCGAGGCAGGCTATTCATCTTTCTTATCATCTTTTCCTACGGATACTGCATCGGCTCATAGTGTGCAGTTTTGCTTGGGTGGGTTTTGTGGTTATCCGTATTGTTCATTGTATATTCGTTGTATCCTGTACTCTCCATCTACTATTATCTTGTATGACTTAGATATTTGATGTGAGGACGATATTGTATATTTTGGTGACTTGGATGTCTTTTATGCAGTTTTTACTTATATCGTCTTTTGTTTCTTCGCTACGGCGGCGTATATCTGTTGTGGTGGTTGTTTTCTGTCTTTTAGCTTGTATTTGCTCCCGTTTGGGAAAGCTTTACTTATATTTATGCTGTACCCATTTTTGGGGCTAGTTTTTACAAAGGAGGTGCTGCCAAAATTTTTATGGAAATAAAGTTGGACTTTTAAAGAATTCGGGTTGAGATTTCAAATGTTTCAAAACTTCTATTATCTATTCTCACTACTTTTGATGGTTTAGATTGTTGGGTTTTCGGCTTACTTAAATTGTGTTACGCCTGTAGACGTTGAGTAGTTTAAGGGCAGTCACGTGCCAATTTCGGGTCGTGACAAAATTGGTATCAGAGCACTAGGTTTTACCTTTTGGAGTGTAGGATGACCTTGGTATGATGGAGTAGGTAGCTTAAGCAGAGTAATGTAGTGCATGTATTTCCGCGGCATACTCACGATCACGGTACTCCACCTAAAGTGACCTAAGTACTAATTGCTTGAAATTCCTTTCTTGATGATACATATCCTTATGATTTGATTTCCGTGTTCATATCGAATCATATTTCCATTTATAACCTTTACCGCTGATGACCATGAGGACTCAGAGTGATGCAGCGAGGGCCGAGGTCAGAGTTGACTCGGGTGGGTCAAGGACGGACCAAGATGGCGCAATCGTTGCACAGGAGCAGACAGATCCGCCTTCGACAGATAGTATCGCTAGGCTTGTAACAGAGATGCAGGACATGCGCCAGACTATGAGTTCATTGGTTGAGGCCGTTCGAGCGCATCGATAGGGGGTTGTCACCCCTGTTACCCAGTTGTTCCTTGCTATCAGCATGCAGCATTCCATCACCTAAATAGCACCAGTGGATGCAGCCCTAGTTGACGAGACACGTATTCCAGAGACTTTGGGAGTTCCGGAACCGTGGAGGACTCGTACCAGTGTACCAGCCCAGAGACAGAGGCCTAGTCATCGAGACAGCTTTCGTGACCGTCGCGGGAGTAGCAGAGGTTTGGGACGAGGAGAGTCGTGTTAGCTAGATCAACCGTTTGTTGTGTTAATTTTTGTCAGCGATTCTTTTGTTGCGCAACATGTATTTCAGTCGTGTTCCAATCGGTTAGGAGATTCATCCGTCACTTGATCCTTCTAGAGATGTTGGATTTGACGTTCTCCTGGGCATGGACTGGTTAGCTACGTGCTAGGAATCCGTGGACTACCGCGAGGAAACAGTCAGGTTTGTTTTCCCGGCAAGTCAGTTCTTGTTGTGCGAGAGGACAGTGGTGCCGCCTCTCACAGTTTGAATTCAGCCTTTTTCGCTAGTCGGCTTTTGAGGAGAAGATGTCGAGGATTCTTGGCGTTCATTCGTGATACCGGAGCCATAGTGGGATTGTTGGACCGGGTTCCTTCGTGCGAGAGTTTTCCGACGTTGTTCCAGATGAGCCGGCGAAGCTTAGAGAGCTTAAGGATCAGCTGCAGAGTTCTTTGTTGGGGGTGGTTGTGCATCTGAGTGTTTCGCATTGGGGAGCTCCTATTTCTGTTCATCAAGGAGAGAGACGGAAGTTTGAGGTTTTTTATTGATTGATCGTCAATTGAACCGGCTTACGGTGCGGATAGATATCTTTTACCTCGCATTGACGATTTCTTTGATCAGCTCCAGAGTGTGAGACATTTTCTAAGTTTGTTTGGAATCAGGTCATCATTGTTGCGGGTTCGGAGTGATGACATTCCGAAGACTGCCTTGTGCGTGCTATGGGCTTTGTGTGTTTTGGTTGTGTCATTGGACTCACCAATGCCCTAGCAGCATTCGTAGATATGATGAACCAAATTTCTTCAGGCAGTTCCTCGACCAGTTATTGTTGTGTTATTGACGACATTCTGGTCTATTCAATGTGTTGTGAGGGACAGGAGTAGCACTTGAGGATTTGTTTTGCAGACATTGGGAGAGCCCCAGTGGTTTGCTAGATTCTCGGAGTGTTCCTTCAGACTTGTTTGTGTTGACTCCTAGGTCTTGTAGTTGCAGGAGACGGTTTTTTTATGGTTCCGAGGAAGATCGAGGCCGTACAGCCTTGGCCCAGACTTGTGTACGGGACGGAGGTCCGCAAATTTTTGGGCTTAGCAGGTTTTTACCGCCGTTTCGTGCAGGATTGCTAGTGTATCGCTGCACTGTTGACTGAACTGACTGGAAAGGAGGTTTCTTTTCTTTGGACTGAGGCATTCGTGCGTAGTTTTTCAGCAGTTGAAGACTCGGTTAACAACTGCACCAGTTCTTTCTTTGCTTTCTGGTTCGGACGACTTTGTTTTTTAACTGTGATGTTTCGCGAGTGGGGCTCGATTGTGTACTGATGTGACACTATAGAGTTATCGCTTTTGCTTCCTGACAGTTGGAGGAAGTACGAGCGGGATATCCCAATCTTGATCTGGAGATGGCCGCGGTGGTCTTGCATTGGAGATTTGGAGACCCTACTTGTCCGGAGGGTCGGGTCAGATTTTCACGGACCACCAGAGCTTAATGTACATCTTCCTGCAGCGGGTTTTGATTGTTGAGATAGTCTTCTGCAGATTTACAGTTCTTGTGCGATCGTTGAGTACAGCTTAAGTTCTCCTCTACTGAGGGGACAGCTTGCTCATGTCCGCGCCCGACCACTTTTCTTTAATCGCTTTCGCGTGGCACTGCCCGCCGATGCTCGTTCGTCGAAGATTATTGAGCATACTCGGCTGGGTAATGATTCAGAGTTCTTGATTTGTGACCAGATGTGCTAAGTTTAGGGACGCGTTTGTGTACCTGATACTATTGGGCAAAGACGCAAAACCCTAAAGCAGGCACATCAGTCAGCTTTCTGTGTTCATCCAAGTTCCACCAATTTGTAGCGTGATTTGTGAAATAGTTACGGGTGGGCTGGGATGAAGAGTGAAGTTTCGGATTTCGTTTCTAGGTGTCTGTCTTGTTGTGAGCTAAGGTTGAGCATCTGAGACCGGCTTGAGAGTTGCAACTTTTAACCGTTCCGAAGTGGGAATGGGAGCAGATCTCTAAGAATTTCGTTATGGTGTCTACCCAGGTTTAGTAAGGGTGAGACTCCATTCGGGTGTTTGTTGTCCGGTTATACTCTGTTTGATCAGTTGTTCTTTGTTAAGTTGTGTGTTGCACGGAGTTCCTTCTTACGTTGTATCCAATAGAGGCATCCTGTTCGCTTGCCGTCTTGGGCAGGAGCTGCAGGAAGCCTTGGGTACTGGTTGAGCTTTAGCTCCGCTTTTCCATCCGCAGGAAGATGGTTTTGTGAGAGTAGGCTATACCGACTCTGGAGGATATGCTTGTGCGTACGTACTAATTGTTGTCGGCAGTTGGGATCGTCACTTGCCATTGTTAGGTTTCTCCTTCGATAGCAGTTATCAGGAGGCACTCCAATAGGAAACCTTTAAGTTTAGTTGTTAGGTCGTGTTGATCTCCAGTCTGTTTTTCTGACTCTGTGTGAGTAGGATTTTTGGACCCCAGCTAGTTTAGAGACTTCGGAAATGATCCAGCTGGTTCAGGTCAGGATGATGCCAGTCCTGTGCGGACAGAGGTCTTATGCCGACCATGGTGGTCGCAGGCTTGAGTTCGCAGTAGGAGATCATGTACTCCTAGGGATTTTTCTGATGAATGACGTGTTGAGTTTTGGGAAGCTTATCCCAGGATTATAGGTCCTTTTGAGATCCTTAAAGCGAGTTAGTTCCGTTGCCTATAATTTGGCACTTCCGTCCAGATTATTGAGTATTCACCCCGTATTCCTTGTGTCGATACTTTGCAATTACCTTCATGACCTTTCTCACATGATTCAGCATCAGACCATTTAGCTTGGACGCGATCTTTCGTTCACCGGCAGCAAATTGTGTTAGTAGCTCACCAGGTAGAGGAACTTCGGTCAAGGGTCTTGCCATCTGTGGAGAGTTTTCTTGGACGTAGCCATATAGTGAGGTGATCACTTGGGAGGCTGCGAGCGAGATATGAGAGTTTGTAATCTTCTCTTTGAAGGTACGCATAGGGAGAATTTTAAATCCGGGGACGAATTTCTATAAGGGGGAGATTGTAACACCTTAGATTTCGGTTAGTGTTCGTTTAGACGTTAATGCGGGTTTACTGTAAAAAGGTTATCAATCCGGGTTCCTCACATTTTATAAAATTTAATTAATAATTTATTATTATTTGTTATGGACATGCACACATGTGTGCACGTTAATGTGAGGGTTTGTTTGTGCTAATCTTGTTCTTAGCAACCATGACACTTAATCCTAATCCAATCCTTAACAATTCCTAGATCTTTAGTGAGAGAGAGAGAGAGATATTTATTTGGAAGTGAGGAGGTGCGTACGTACTAATTATTAATATAGCCTTGTTTTATTGTCTTCATATTGTAGGTTCGCAGGAGGGGACTTCGGACACTGCTACAAAGGGAAAGGTGGTAGGCTTCATTTAGCCAGGAGCGTTGGTGAGTAGATTTAACATCTACAGGGGAATCGCCCGCATGGCGTTATGCGTCTGGGCTAGAAATGACTTGACTTGTCGCATATTCTATTTCATATTTAGAATTGTGCATGTACCCTACTGCTTAGTTAATTGTTGTGCTTGGACTAGTATCCTTAGGATACTGCACTATTATTGACGGCTTATGTTGCACGATCACTGATTGTATGCCACACACACCGTCAATAATTTCCATGACACGCACAACCCACTTAAAGATATGATATTGTTTGGTTAGGGATATTGTGACATTGATTCATATTTCTTATCGCATATGATATATAACATACATGTATACCTACATGCATACACATATGCCTTGACATACTTACATGCTAGTTACCTATATACCTATAGGATATTGTACCATTAGGGATAGGTGCATACACACTTAATGACATAGCCATACACATTTACACTTAAGCCCGAAAGGTATATTACATCATTACTGATAGGTAGATACTTATACTCTGCTATACCTTTATGTTTACACATATATCTGGCTATAGCTACACGTTTACCTTTACTTGGTGTTGTATAGACCTGGAGAAATTAGGAACCGCATGTTATATTTTATAACTTGTTGCAGTTAAATAGCGATTTTTTCTTATATGCTCATATCACTGTTTCATGTTGCATATATTATATTCATGGATTTCGCATTGAGATATGGTTTTCATATAATGTTTTCTGGATTATTTTACTCCTGCGTATATATATCAGTGGTATGGGATGCTGATATATATATATATGTATACCTATCGTATATATATATATATATCAGTGGTATGGGACGCTGATATATATATTTGTATACACCTACATCATATATCATCATGATGATATATGAAAATATACTTATTCATTATATGAGTGGGCCTATATGGTCGATGAGTGGGTCCTATGTGCTCGGGGCCTATGTGCTCGATGTGAGGGGACTATATGGTCGATGAGTGGGTCCTATGTGCTCGGGGCCTATGTGCTCGATATTGTATATATATTTATATGAGTTTTACTCGATATTGAATTTTATGAGATTTACTTAATATCGGACTTAGGATATATATATGAGATTCACTTGATATTGGATTTGGGATATAGGAGATTCATTTGAGATTGGATACAGGATATATATATGAGGTTGACTTGATATTTGATACAGGATATATACGAAATTATTGATTTTGTACATTCAGGATATATGAGATTTACTTGATATTGTATATTCAGGATTTGTGAGACTTATATGATATGAGAGCCAATTTGGGGCTGATTTGAGAAAATTAGGATTTGGATTATCTTGATGGATTTTGATCCTACCACGATGTCAGGATTCCGTGGAAATGACATATTTCATTCCATACTTCACATTTATTTTTTATGCACTGCTTCATGTATTAGTAGTACCTGTTAGCGTACCTTTCATGACTATTGCATTTATATACCTTTATTTATATGCAATATTTCATGTGTTAGTTGTACCTGTTAGAGTACCTTTCACGACTGTTGCATATATACATTTTCATATCATTATTGTATGATTATTGCATGCCGATTGTCATATTATTGCTTCATGTATTTGTAGTAACCGTTAGTGTACCATTCATGATTATTTCACTCATATGACCTTTATGTTAGTGTATATGCCCTAGGGGCCATTATTGTATCATACTTGTATGTATATTACTTAATGGAAGCTTGGGATATTCACAGTTGTATATACAGTCTTGCTAAAAATGATAGTATGCTACTTGGTTTGTGTCTACTTTAATATATGCATATGTTTCTTGTAACGTATCACTTATACATATTAGTAGAGCCCATAGCATCTTTTGCTTGATTACCAGCGTTGTGATGGCAGTCACACTAGTGGAGGCTGGGTAGTCTGTAAGCAACATCCTATACTTGTCCCTAGTCGTAGGATTATCGAGACTGGGCATCGATACTCCAGAGTAGACTAGTGTGTACGCTTCTCATCCCAGTTGGGGAGATGGTCTGTTCCACAGCCATCAGTACGTCGTACTGGAGATAGTATACATGTGCTCGTTAGGTTACGGGTACACCAGACAGGACTCGCAGGGGAACTGTTGGTTGGTATTATACCAATCGTCAGTTAACAGTTCCCAGGTGACATGACTACAGCATAGTCCGTAGACTTGACACTGCTACTTCGCCTCGAGTGTGTCTCACTGTTCTTAGATTTCTACTCTACCACGGCTCACAGGAGTCGTGCAAACAGGTAGCAGTTGGGTGCAGTCCCAAGCACTTAGAGGCAGTGGCGGTTAGAAAGGATTCGTCTCTCCCGGTATTAGGAGTTGATATCGCGCTGTGTCAGATAGCCATTACGCAAAGTCCCTGTCCAGGGCAAGCGAGATTTACTGGTAGGTTCCAGTAGTTTCTCAGGATGTAATGGGCTATGCTCCGACATAACTTATACCGCTATTAGGGAACTGACGCTTGCCGTCCCCTAGGCTAGATATGTGATAGACTTAGACGAACAGACCGGACTGTACGTAGATTGTCGCATCAGGCTCAGTAGGAGTTCGGATGGGTTTCCTCATCGGCCTTCTTATCGACATCTACCTGGGGACCGTTACGTTCAGCTAGTGCCGCTTGCGGTCTGTGGTTAAACCCACTGCCAGCGTAGTGTCGAGTCTTTAGAGTCCCACACAGAGAGTTTCCCTGCTCCAGGCGAAACGATATAGAAGTCGTATGGTTTTACGACAAGAGTTCGGACGCGTACGTGTGTTTACGCACGTACGACGTTCGGACAGTTTTTACTAGTCGGCTTTGGTTTAAGCCAGATTCTAGCATCAGGTTATTGGATTTATACAGTCTAAAGTTTTTCCGTGTTTTCACGGATTGGAGGGGCGTTCTCGTAATTTTCCGGGAAGCTTCTAGAAGTATGGTGACTTGGGGGTTAAGGTGGCATAGGCATTAATTGCTTAATGACTCATTTGTGTGATTCATCCTTGGTATTAAATGATGCATTAATTTGTTAATGAGTCTTATGATGAATCACACAAGGGAATGCATCAACAATGATGATTAATCATTTATATTATTTATTTGATAAATTGTTATGATTGTTATATTCTAATGAGCTCATTATTCATATTCATTCTTATCATCACCTTCTCTCTCCTCAAGCTCTCTCATTCTTGAAACCCTAACCCTAACCTCTCATGTGTTGAGATCAAGGGTTAGCTAGACTAAAACATCCATAAACTCACTCTATATCCCGTAGGTAGCTTAGATTAGCACTTTGAGCAACCTAGTTATCTCAAGTTAGAGATCAAGCTTGGCGTAGGAGCTCTCGGGTGGATCGTCTTTGACTCGAGGAGGCCGTTGAGGTGCCGATATTCCAAGGAGCCTACGAGGAGTGGAGGACAGCGATGAAGATCCGAAGGACAAGTAACGTGAGGTATAACTTTGAATCCAAGTAGTTAAACCTCTCATAGTTTGCTAGTAACGATTTAGATACGATTCATGCGCTCAAGTCCGTGTTACGAAGCTTTGAGAATCGTTTTTCATATATTCCGCCTCCCCGCAAGTTCTTGGGGTGCGTTACATAGACTTACAGTGTTATCAGAGCCAACTAAACCATTACTAGCTTGTTAGCAACTAATTAGAAGTTCGATCGACGGAAAACACGAAAACAAAACCCCGGAACCCTAACAGTTCTGTTAATTTTAAACATGTCTAAAAAATTATTTGATATGCCTTAAAATTCACAGCAGGTAAATATAAGAATTCTGGGAAAATACGGAGTTCTAACTCGGCTTGATGGCCGCGGATCCGCGGCAAGAGTGTGCTTTTGGCCGCGGATCCGCGGCGGAGTCAACTCCGAGTTGACTCCGATTTTCTCTACAATTCATATATTTTGGTGTTATGTTTTCCAGTATATTCTGTTTCTGCCCAGGTTACTTCAGTGCTGGTTTGCTTTTGGGGTAGACACGGAAAAAGGTTGTTGATCGATGTTCTAAGTTATTTGCTAATTGGGTTTTTATCGGTAATGTTTGATGTGTTCGTAAACTTCCCCTAACTGCTAGTATGTCGGTTGGCAGGGGGTTGCACATTTCTGTAATGTTTACGGTTTGTGTATATGGACTTGATTGGAATGTTGTGATGATTAGCCGGGGTTTCAGATGGGTTTAATATTCATTCATTCGATGTAATTATAATATGATGTAATATTCTTTTGCGGGGAACATCCAGGTTACGGTTGTAGCCACCGTTGTATTATTTCTTTTTCACTGTTTTTTGCTCCTAGGATAGACCCAAGGTGGGGTGCACAAACTACCGGGTACTTTGATGGTTTTAGTGGCCTACTCACTTTGTTGAGGGAGACCGCTTCACTTCGGGTACTTGGCGGGTAGTTTGCCGTACCCGTAGGGGTCTAGGGTGGGGTAATGGCTATTTATCACAACTGTGTAATCAGTCTTTTATTGCAGGCTCAAAGCAAATGCGGATTGCTAGTATATCCAATAAAGTTCATCAGTGATCTGGAATGCTTATTATTGCGTCTGACGAATGTACAATATCTATATATGATAGCTATTAGACGTCACTTATGTTTTACACCCGCGCTAGCCCAGCCCCCGCTCTGTCGTTAGTTAAGTAACCTAACGGGTGATGACGGGACCCCGTGGTGAATGCGGATGGCATAAGAGGACGTGGTATTTTCGTTGTTTTCTGCAATGATAGGATAAATCACAGGACGCATTATTATAATGCAAAGAAAATAAACCAAAGTTAAGTCGTTGGAACAAATTTAAAAGAAACCACTCAGTTATTTTAAAAGATCAGAATTTTTAATTGCAGAGCTTTAACCACTCCTTTTAAAAATTATCAGGTTCCTTTGATTATATCAAGTTCACTACGTTCACGGTTTTGCCAAAACCAGTCGTAGCCCTCCGTCATTTCATATAGATAGTCAATAGTATTCAAGCTGTGGTTGTTGGCCAAAGTCAAGGCACAGTGTTTGGTAGCTATTGAATATTCATATGCAGTATAGATAGATGCGTTGGTTTGGGATAGTCGTACTGCTTTGTTGGCCAAAGTCAAGGGTATGTACGGATGGGTTCAAATTAACCTAGAAATTGACGGGTAGAACTTAACATGTGACTTATGATTTGTTGGCTAAAGTCAAGGTCTGTAACATTTCCAAATAATAAAATATTATTTTTGGGAATTTTTATAATTTAATATTATTTTATTGAATATTTTAATAATTCGGTATAATTAAATACAAATAAATGGGGAAATTTTTTGGAAAATTATGGAAAATTCTAAAATACGGTAAATTAGAGAATTATGCCATTTCTAAGTTTAATTGATTAGTGATATGCTAATTTAGTGCTAATCGCGATTAATAGTCGCTAATCGGTTTTTTAGCAATTTGTGCAAAACATGCACATATCATTCTTCTTCCACTTATGCATTTTTTACCATGGTTTCTCATTTGGGTTGACTATTTGAGTGAGAAGGAAATTAGAGAAAACAAAAGAAATGGAAAAGGGGTTTATATTAAAGAAATTAGTAGTTGGTGAGAGAGAGAGAGGTATGGGCTTCTTTAACTATAGACTTAGCCATTTTCCGTTCAACCTTCACTCATTTTTCTCCCTCTCCCTCTTGTTGCTGCTGCTACTCCTGCTCCTCACCTCCCTCCCCTCTTCAACTTCTCAAATCACCTCTAAAATAACTCCAAAACCCCATTCTCATTTTATTAAAAGTGTGCACAAGCTCAAGATCTACACATTGGACCAAAGAAGCGAGGATTTTGGCCACTAGGGGCAACTCAAGAAAATTCTTGAGTTGCCAAATGAGGTATTTTCTGGATCATTAACTTAGTTTTAGCATTACTTATACCCCATGTTTAGTTTAGAACCGATATTGTTGATTTTGTGGAGTTAAGGAAAGCCTAGTTAGGGTTTGAGGAAATTATGAGTTGTAATGTGAAATGGAGCTCAGTAGAGGCTACACCAACACCCTAGAGCATGAATTAAGACCCCAACCTGAGAGTTGAAACCAGAATACGGATTTATGGATACGATATCGGAGAATTTGTGAAATCTGTGATGGTTACTTTGAATCTGCTTTCACCCGAGACACCTGAAAATTATATTGATTGGACAGTGACATGTGCAGGTACCCTAGAACTACCACACAAAGCCCTAGCCCCAACTTATTTTTCCAGGCCGCAGATTTAATCTGTTTGGCCGCAATTTGCTGCCTGGGTCCCACCATTTTGTCTCGTGTTTGTTCTGTAGCTCCTACATGTATATTTTAGACCCCTGGTATATATAGATTTGTCTAATTTGACCTAGGGTGAAATCTGGAGCCTATTTCCTTAGTTGCTGTTTGGATTCGTGTTTTCGTATTCCGTATTTCTAATTCTGGAATTGTTTTTCCGTGTTTTACCTCGACTATTTGGCGTTTATACGACGATGTCGAGGATTTGTTGTTGGTTTTGAAGGCGTGCCCATAGGTTCTAACCTATAGGCCCCTTATCGTATCGTTTTGGGTTTCGTGTGCCGTGTTAGCTTTGATTTGGTTTTAATACACATATACGATACTTTGATGTGTAGGTACCCCATGAAGACTTCGGGACGACAAGCAAGCGCGTGGCGACGTCCACAATTAAAGACGCAAGGTGAGTAGATTATATCTACTGGGGGAAGTTGGGTGGATGGCGTATAGCACCCCCGCAGTCCGTAGTTGATATACTATATATATATGACAGTTTAGTGTGTCGCTTTGTGTTAGGTGTATTAGGGATAGTGTAGGGTTAGAAGTGACTAGTGTAGTTCATAGTCGCGAACCCTAGAATAGATTTACACCTACACGCACCCCCTTGCATATCCACTTCACTTGCACTGTGTTTGATGATATTGGATGACATTGGAGATGAGTCAATGATGTTGGGCTTTGTGCCGTGAGATCGGTGATTTGATGTGATTCGTATTTTGGGTACGATACATGATCTCTGGCGGGCCTTGGGACGTGTGCTTGCACACGCAGTATTTAGATGGTATCGATTTGTACTAGACTTAGATCAGTACCCCAGATTATTTGTTATGATGATAAGGATACCTGATATCTGATGAGAGGAATGTGATATTGACCCATACCCAGCTTTTGGGATGCCGTACGATGATTTACCGTATGAGCCTATATCGATGATAGATCCGCGCTCATGACTTGAGGATGTCATATGATATACTATATCATACGCGATACCATAGAGACGGGATCACCGACTATTATATCTATATATCGACTCAGATTTAGGCGGTTTCCACACCCCTCCCGATTGACTTGATACTTGGATCTGTAGTTTACATAGTAGATGTTAGACTAGACCCGAGTCATTCTTATTTCAAATGGCATAATCGCATGACATATACATTTGGGTGTAGATTCTTTACTGTTACGTTGATTATTGGATTTCCGCAAATTCATACTATTCACATTGCCTTGCATATGTTTATTGCTATATTATCATCATGCTGTTAGGACACCAGCACCATTATCGATGATGTGTATGTTCCACATACACTATTTTGCCGGCTCACATACTTCATCATCGATAATTGCCATGCCACTACACTGTAGTACTGATGCATTCATGATATGATTCTTGCATGGCATATTGTACACTTATACCTGTACACAAACATAGATGATTCTGACTTGATTAGAGATTTGGGAACCGCAAGATGTTCTTCAAAACTGATTCGTTTTAAAAGAGCGGTTTCCTTCGACATGTGCACATTACTATTCCATGTTGCATGACTTATGATATGCTTACCTTTCTTACATGTCGCATACATCATGTTTTGATTATACGCATTGAGATATATGTTGTTTCCATGATATTACTGGATTTGGGAACCGTGGGTATTTAAAAAAAGAATATATAATTGTGTTAAAAACCCGGTTACCCTTGATATGATATTTCAGTGCGTCCACCATGTGTTTTCTCGGTGCTGAGAGCGACATGTGAAACCCGATTCGAGGAGGCGGATGAGGCCGATTGCGGGTACATGGTGGACCCGGTATGGTACCCCGGGGCGAGTACGGTTTCGCTGTGTAGTGGACGGTGAGCCTGGCAGATGGATTACTACCTACCGGTGATTGTATTTGAGCTTGGCGGATATCTGGAGGATACCGACCGGAGTTGAGAGATGGATATGGGCTGACCCGTACTGTCGGGGCCGAGGGCCGATACCGCAGACGGAGCCTTATATGGATGAGGATATGGGCTGACCCGTACTGTTGGGGCCGAGGGCCGATACCGCAGACGGAGCCCCATATGGACGAGGATTTACGTGTCGATGCTAGGCACGGGTTTCATGATGTTTTTCCATGATTTTGTTTATATCCTCGTATTTACATACATGTTGTTTATTGTCATTGGGTGACGGGTGGACGGGTTCCACGTTTATTGTCATTGGGTGACGGGTGGACGGGTTCCACATTTATACAGACTTGATCACATACAGACTGGATTTATATTGATCATACTTCATGCAGAAATACCTTATACTGATGACATGTTATTACCTGAGTACTTGGCACTACATACATGTTTAGATGTTACATTGCCAGTTATCACCTGAGTACCTACATACATGTTTTGATGTTACATTGCCACTTTATCATTCTTCAGACGTACTCTTGTGGTTTACATTACTGATTGTTTGACCTAGGATTATGTCTTGCATTCGGTTTCTGCTTGTAGATATTTCTATTCACGAGTTGGCAACTAACCCCCGTTGTGCCCCAGTTCTTGCAGATTTTGCCGTACAGGTTCCTTTGCGGCATTTATGGCACACTGCTTCCCTGCGGGTGAATTGCATTTGGCAGGTGGATTCTTTTGCATCAAGAACCACCATTGTACTTGTATTATTCATTGTATCTAGAAATTCCATCAACCAAAACTTGTATTTTGTTTCAGACTCAGACACTAGTGATGTATTATTTCGACCTTAGAGTCGCGCTTAGTAGTGTTACAGTTTTCATGCTTATCTGGGTTTATTTTGAATCTTGATCCTCGCCATTCGGCGTTGTATAGTATTGCTTGTTGTTTATTTATCCTTAAAATGGTTTTAGATTTCTGGGCTTTTGGATTACTTGGATCAGATGGAGTCCTATAAACTTCATATGGTTCAAGGGCCAGTCACGTGCTCTTTCGGGTCGTGACAAAGTTGGTATCTGAGCGCTAGGTTGACCTTGGTTCGAGTCTAAGTTTGACTATATAGAGCCTAGGGCATTTATATATATATAGATTTACGGAACTTAGGCTTGACCTTACGGAACTTAGACTTAGTCGAGGGGGTATTAGACCCGAACTTTCGTCGCGTAGGATGACCCTTGGTTGATGGAATAGGTGACTAAAGTAGAGTGACGTACCGTGGGTATGTTCCGCGGCATACTTACGACACGCCACTCAGCTTAAGGAACCTTAGGATGTACATATTTTCGAGATCAGTGACTCTCTTCATATCCATGATTATACATCCATTTGAGATCCCCGATTCTATTAGTTCATGATCATACCTTCATTGATGTTGTTCCTTCTTATGATCATGTATCCACTCTGGATCTATTGTTCTCTTTCTTGCTATTGATCTGCTCTCTTCGATACTCGATTGAGGTTCCTGTCGCCATGTTTGAGCGCAGTTTGGGCTGCTGCTAGGGTTACGGTCAGGGCGAGCTATTCTGGTACGAGGGCCGACCATTGTGTTTTCTGGTGACATGGGAACGTCTCGAGTTAGTATTGATGACTGTGACCTCTAGTGGAGGCGAGTGCTTGGTTTTGCACCGGATAATCGGGCCATTGTTAGTGCTGCCAGTTGAGAGAGGACTGTTGATATACAACATACCTCAGAGATTATGATGTCGCCTACCGTGCAGACAGATGGACCAGCTGTTGCTGAGATTGACAGGATGTCGCTTCCGGAGCTTACGAGCTGAGATTGCCGGAGCTTCCAGGCAGATATGAGACAGATGATAGTTAGTCTACCCGATTTGAGAGACGAAGGTGATTCGTCCGATTAATGCGTCGGAGCGGGCCCAGTTGAGTTGAAGATTTCCAGTGTGGATAGTCTTACTCAGATCTAGAGCAGACCGATTCAGAGATGACCGCCAATGTATCGCCTTTCTTGGAGGATTGAGGCGCTGGTCGGCGTATATGCGAATGAGCCAGTTGTTGCTGCAAATGACGAGATATCGCCCAGATGGATGGAGCTACTGCAGCATGAGCATATACTTAGAGATATGATGGACGGTCGCTAGTCACCTGAGGATGAATAACTAGGACATGTGCTTCGTTCGTTTACCGATGCGAGGTCATCAGATAGATTGTTTCCAGCTAGAGACGACTTCACGCAGGTTCGTTGAGAGTCGATAGAGACGATCGAATGTCAGAAGCCCATTTTCCAAGTTTAAAGTATACGGAAAGACATGCAGGTGATTCTATGGACCCTCTAGAAGAATGAAACCCTAACTCGACTTAATGACTGTGTGAAAGCCTTTGAACCTTAGGGTTGGCGGCAGTTCCGCTGCGCCATTAGTGAGGCTTGGGTTTGCCCTTCTACGGCTGGACCACCGACGCTGTGGCATGTACTCAATACTATTAAATTGTACTCAAGATGTTGATCTCTTGGGGGATTATAAGGCTCTGACGAGTCGATCGAATGATTCGCCATCATTCGGATATCATGTGATGGGATGCTTTACTTGGGAGACTCCAGATACGAGTATTGCCATTGGAGCACAGTCCATGCAGCCACGATGAGACGAGTCCGAATCAGTCGACATTGAGCAGAGTGAAGAAAAGAGTTCGCAAGAGATTTCGACGAGATGACGTCCCACTCCGCTGACATCAGAGATGTGATACGCACCTAGAGGCGTTGTATATGGATATATCTTCCAGAAAGAGGCGCGATAAGTTTGCAGCCGTTCCGGAATAAGAATTTGCTTCAGCGGTGGATGATGACTTCCGGGCAATCCGGCAGGAAGGACATTTGAGAGAGAAATCTCGACAGGACCTTTCCGGAATACGATACGAGAAGACCTAGACCCAGGGGTGGTCATATTGCGCACACCCAGCAGGCCAGAGTTCGGTATCGTCGACAAGGTAGTTGACCAAGTTCGGATAAAAGACCTTACCTAGATGCGTTGCGAATTGATCAAGGACGGACGAGTATTGAGTATCCCTCCGATGGTTGGGACGTGTTCCCGAGGACCTGTTCGGCCAGACATCTTCTACAGAATGATGAAGCTACAGAGTACGCGACTTCGAGTCCGTGCGAGAGACTTCGGATTGACCGTGGCCGAGAACAGTGCAGTGCGTAGATAGCATGGCGTGACGTCATAGTGGACGACAATAGAGACAGGTGGAACCAGAGGTTCGGGCGAGACGCTGACGAGCTATCATTACTTCCCGCCGGGACTAGAGACCTGATATGCTTACAGAGGCGTTGGGATGCGACCAATTTCCGAGGAAATGTTGTGCTGATGACACAGATGTCTATCGAGTGAGAAGAGATTATGCAAGAGAGCCAGCCTCCGTACAGTTCGGCATAGGCAAGATCGGAAGAGACCTTGAGCAGGATTCCTTCCAGGACATTGCTGCAATGATGTTTGCACCCAGGATCAGATGTGTGATGTGCATTTAGAGAGCCAAAGGCCGACGCCAGTGACATGCTTCTTTACGAGTGGTCGTGAGGATTGACCGAGAGATGACCAGAGAAGTGCCAGAACGGAATCGTCCTGGTTAGCACACCTGACAGGGCCGATGAGCCGATTGACTGCGAGATAGGTAATCCGCAGAAAAAAAAAGGACCCAGAGTCAGAGGATGTCAGACCGTGAGCAAGAGGCAAGTAGATATCTTGCGCTGCTAGCATTGGATGCACCGACTCCTTCTCGGCCTTGAAGGAGGAACTACCGACGACGGTACTTATGATTTGGTTTTGATATACGATCTTGGTGCACGCCAGATGCACTAAATCAGGATTCTTCGTGCATGTCACATGCACCTGATTTTTGCTGTCAGGCACACACGTTGCCTATGACAGATGTTTCGTGCACACCAGTTGCACCTAGATGTTGTTTTGTACACCTGTATGACACATATATGGATTTTGATTCCGTGCGCACCAGACGCACCAGATGTTCTTATATACATTTTTGGGGATTGATTTCTTATAGAGCAGTACATTTTTATGATATTCGCTACGTATTGATGTTTTCGGAACCCCGACAAATTGGATTTTTCTGAAATGTTTTGGTATTTGGGGATTTAAATTTAAATTCGGGGACTGAATTTATTTAAGGGTGGTAGATTGTAACATTTCCAAATAATAAAATATTATTTTTGGGAATTTTTATAATTTAATATTATTTTATTGAATATTTTAATAATTCGGTATAATTAAATACAAATAAATGGGGAAAATTTTTGGAAAATTATGGAAAATTTTTAAATAGGGTAAATTAGAGAATTATGCCATTTCTAAGTTTAATTGATTAGTTATATGCTAATTTAGTGCTAATCGTGATTAATAATCGCTAATCTGTTTTTTAGCAATTTGTGCAAAACATCCACATATCAGTCTTCTTACACTTGTGCATTTTCTACCATGATTTCTCATTTGGGTTGACTATTTGAGTGAGAAGGAATTTAGAGAAAAGAAAAGAAATGGAAAAGGGGTTTATATTAAAGAAATTATTAGTTGGTGAGAGAGAGAGAGGTATGGGCTTCTTTGACTATAGACTTAGCCATTTTCCCTTCAATATTCACTCATTTTTCTCCCTCTCCCTCTTGTTGCTGCTGCTACTCCTGCTCCTCACCTCCCTCCCCTCTTGAACTCCTCAAATCACCTCTAAAACAACTCCAAAACCCCACTCTCATTTCATTAAAAGTGTGCACAAGCTCAAGATCTACACATTGGACCAAAGAAGCGAGGATTTTGGCCACTAGGGGCAACTCAAGAAAATTCTTGAGTTGCCAAATGAGGTATTTTCTGGATCATTAACTTAGTTTTAGCATTACTTATACCCCATGTTTAGTTTAGAACCGATATTGTTGATTTTGTGGAGTTAAGGAAAGCCTAGTTAGGGTTTGAGGAAATTATGAGTTGTAATGTGAAATGGTGCTCAGTAGAGGCTACACCAACACCCTAGAGCATGAATTAAGACCCCAACCTGAGAGTTGAAACCAGAATACGGATTTATGGATACGATATCGGAGAATTTGTGAAATCTGTGATGGTTACTTTGAATCTGCTTTCACCCGAGACACCTGAAAATTATATTGATTGGACAGTGACATGTGCAGGTACCCTAGAACTACCACACAAAGCCCTAGCCCCCACTTATTTTTCCAGGAAGCAGATTTAATCTGTTTGGCCGCAATTTGCGTCCTGGGTCCCACCATTTTGTCTCGTGTTTGTTCTGTAGCTCCTACATGTATATTTTAGACCCCTGGTATATATAGATTTGTCTAATTTGATCTAGGGTGAAATCTGGAGCCTATTTCCTTAGTTGCTATTTGGATTCGTATTTCAGTATTCCGTATTTCTAATTCTAGAATTGTGTATCCGTGTTTTACATCGACTATTTGGCGTTTATACGACGATGTCGTGGATTTGTTGTTGGTTTTGAAGGCGTGCCCATAGGTTCTAACCTATAGGCCCCTTATCGTATCGTTTTGGGTTTCGTGTGCCATGTTAGCTTTGATTTGGTTTTAATATGCATATACGATACTTTGATGTGTAGGTAACCCATGAAGACTTCGGGACGACAAGCAAGCGCGTGGCGACGTCCACAATTAAAGACGCAAGGTGAGTAGATTATATCTACTGGGGGAAGTTGGGTGGATGGCGTATAGCACCCCCGCAGTCCGTAGTTGATATACTATATATATATGACAGTTTAGTGTGTCGCTTTGTGTTAGGTATATTAGGGATAGTGTAGGGTTAGAAGTGACTAGTGTAGTTCATAGTCGCGAACCCTAGAATAGATTTACACCTACACGCACCCCCTTGCATATTCACTTCACTTGCACTGTGTTTGATGATATTGGATGACATTGGAGATGAGTCGATGATGTTGGGCTTTGTGCCGCGAGATTGGTGATTTGTTGTGATTCGTATTTGGGATACGATGTAAGTGCACGGCGGCGCCCCGGCCGTCAATCCGACGCCGGAATGCGGAAGCGGTGATAAACTTTAATTTTGCGGACTTAGCAAACCGGCACCACCGCGCACTAAACCCCGGATCGGGCCATTAAACTAGATCTAGCAAAGTACAAGAAGGGGAAGAGATATACCGAATGATTCGAGTCCTTCGGTCTTCGTCTCCACTCCGATCTCCCGCGGACGCTTCGTCCTTCATCTCCTCGTTGTCGCCTCTTCGCCGGAAGGGCACCACATCGCCTGCATCTTTTACGGGCTCCCACCTCAATACCGAGGCAACTCGGGCGCGAAGCTGGCGAGTCGACGCGTCCAAGATTTGCTGTAGGAAGTGTAGTGTAGAGGCTATGTCTCATTTGGGTTCGTTGCCATTTGAAGATGATGGAGGAAACAAGATAAGAAAAATGGTGCTTGCATTTTTCTTAACATGAAAAGAGATCAAAATTCTACACTCTCAAAATGAAGCTCTCATCTTTTTCTTTCTCACCCATGAAAAACTTATCATCTTAGAAAAAGGTGGAGGAAAGAATATGAAGCATGAAGGGAGGTGATGGTAGGAGCACAAGTGGTGACCACATCCAAAACATCATCATAACCATCTCACATCAAACTCTAATCAGTTCTAATCAACAAAAAGCAAGTGATAATGATGGATAAGAATGGTATCAAAAGATGCTTTCATAATAAATACATTTGCAAGAAAAACCTCCACATTGTGTTATTTGCAAACTTGCAAATAACCCCCTCCATCGGAAAAGTCCGGCCGGGAAAGAACAAAGGAAAACCGGCCGGAACGGAATGCAAACTGGCAACTCCAGAAAACTGGTCCCGTAATAAATTACAGGAAAACCCTGATACTGTGCATACACACCCGCATCTGTATTCCATCCGGATACAAATGCAATGATACAAAACTACACTATCAAATACTAGGATCCGGCTTAAGCCAAAGCCGGCTAGTAAAAACCGTCCGATCACGATCCGTGCAATACCGCACGTATCTGATCGAACCCTGCCATATCTCCATACGGCCTCTACAACATTTCGCCCGAAAGCTTGAGTAACTGAAAGTGTGGTGGACTCTAAAGACTCGTCAATACTATGGCTGTAGATTTAACCACTAGCACGTCAGAGGTATAAGCCAATACGTGACGGGCCACCAGCTATTGACTAAAAAGGACGTCGATGAGCGAACTCATCCTGACACCCTACTGAGCCTGTCAGTGACAATATCCGTACAGTCCGGTCCGTTCGTCTATGAGCATCGCATGTCGGGCCTAGGGGGTTGGTAAAAGTCAGACCCCCAAAAGCGGTACAAGTCGTGTCGGAGTGTAGCCCAGAACACCCTGAGATACTACTGGAATACCTACCAGTAAATCTCCTGCCTTGGCCAAGGTCTTCGTGTAATGGCTCTCCTAGACACAGCGCGACCCCACCCCCAATACCGGGAGAGACGAACCCCTGAAGATCCGCTCACTGCCTCCATGTGGCTCGGGACTGTACCCAACTAAAACCTGTTTGCACGACTCCTTTGAGCCGTGTTAGGGTAGTAATCAAAGTACAATGGGAACTCACACGAGACAAATGACGATCCCCAGGTCGATGAACTAACCTGTACACATGTCACCAGGGAACTGCTATCTGACGTCAGGTATAAGACCAACTAGCATGTTCCCGGCGAGTCCTGTCCGGTGTACTCATAACCCAATGAGCACCTGTATACATCTTAGGTGAACCAACTGACACCAGTGGCTTGTGAGACCGGCCACCGCCCCTCGTCGGGGTCTCGACTGTATACACTAGTCTACTCTGGAGTATCGATGCCCTATCTCGAAACTCCCACAACTAGGGACCTTTTAAGGATGTGCTTATAGACTACCAGCTCCCACGTATATGATCGCCCTCATACTGCCGGTAGTCAAGCAAGAATCCTAGGGGCTCTATCAACGTGCAATAGCGACCTGTCATGTCACCTAAAGCAGTACACGATGATAAAGGTTAACCAGATAGCATACTATCATCTCGAGTAAGACTGTCCTACCGAGATAGGTCCTCCCTCAATCATTGCAATCACGTGCCTGTGATCCAATAATCGACTCTGAGGGCACTATCTCCAACAATCTCCCACTTGCACTCAAGGCTAATTATTGCAATGTCGCATACTCACAGCCCGTGTGATACCGAACACCCAACTCCACTACTTGTCAGTCTCACAAAACTCGTTTGTGAAACTATTGCGTTCGAGGAATAGCCTCAGTGAGTGGATCCGCCTGTGGTGTTTCTTTCTATGTCTCTCTATATCTCATGTTCGCGGAGAAAGCCATCTCCCGAAATGAGCAATACCTGTATTAGAATGTCTGGATGTCTGATGGGACCTAGCTCATAAATGAACTCCAAATCCAAACTTCTTAGACTGTATCGTCAACTGAACTTAATCAGTTTCCTGCGCCATGCCACCCTCAGTATTGCCTTGGACCACCTGTCCAAAATACTGCCCCTCGTCAGAAGGAAAAATATAACTCTGACAACCTCCTTGTCGTCCATGTCACCTTGGAAGCCTGGAATGATAATTGTCTCCCAAATGAGGCTGTCGTTATCATATCCCTAGAACATCCACTTATGTTCTAAAACTGCTTCCGACTGTTTCTCCAGGATTGGATCAATGTCAACTTATTGCATCTAGTGCAAGAACAACATCTGGTGTGGTACTTGACCTCTCATGATTGACTCAATTGCCTAAGCAAGTGATCTGCCAATCATGCGCATCCCTCTCTACTTTAGTCTATAAAACACCTTTAGAGAGGGTGACTCCATCACCTGCAGGTACACTACCGTGCCAGGAGTCGTCCATTCTAAATATTCTTAGAATGCTGTCAAAGTACCCTGATTGGGAAACCACCCAAATCTAGATCTAAAACCATAGATCTAGTAACCAGTATGTCTGATATAATGTCCAAGTCCTTTGTGGAGAAACCAATGTATGACGACCAAAGTATAACCGATCGTAGTATAGGAATATCACTTCCTACTACCTTCTCAACAGATCCATCCCCTATTCTGATGACGTCAAACCTATGACTGTCACATCAGAAATAGATGATCTATCTCCGCTACATCTGCTTTAGTCTATAAATAGACATAAGCCTGATGTCCACCAATGCTTCCGCTGCTCCCACTGACTACGACAACCCTCTGGCAGAGTCATATAGACGTGCACTTCTAAAGCAAGTTTAGAACGACGCTATACTCATCCTCCTGCCGGGTCTCGCAGCCTGGAACAACAACAATGGCAAGTGTGGGTAAACAAGAACTTCCCTATCACCGTCCTTGAGGCTACCGGAGTACCTCTCGGGTGCCTGAAGTTACCCACCTTATCTGCGGAGTGGACAATGGAATGTCAAATCAGATTGAATCTTTAGGTTCCTTATCAAATCTTCAGTAATCATTTGCGGTTCTGGAATCACTTCTAGTTCTACCATACTCCCACTACTGTTTTTGAAAAAATCCATTTTTAATAAAACTGTGGCGAGTCTAGAACAATATTTCTATTGATCTGCCAGATGGTAGAAAGTCAACCCTCGTCATAGCCTGGGTCAACCCACAAACTGCCATTACAGAAACGTGCCTTGAGTTGTCCAGTGTCTGGTTTTAATCATAAGCCGGACAACTCCCCGTACCTTAACATCGTTAAGATATGAACTGTTCTATATCCAATATAGAACCAGAGGCACTGATTTAATTTAACCAGATTCAAATCATGCAGCTGTCTCCAGTGCATGTAAACTAAATGGAGAGAGGCCGATCAGCGTTACTCAACTTAGGAATGCTTCCAATTATGAGTAACCTGAAAGAGAAGCAATTTCTCTTTATCATTACTATCAACTGAATACCATACACAAGTATCTACATCTTCGATCACTTTGAAGAATCCTGATACTTGCTACACCTGGTTCTCTACTCTATTCAAATACCTATAACTCCTCAAAACTTAGACCCCGTGTTTCTACGAAACACATGTCTAAGAACTAGAGAAGTTAAAAGTAAACAGAATATAGTAAGAGGACCAACCCCTCTGTCCTAATGGACACTGGACAACATACAATACTCTGTATAAGTCCGCTAAGTCTAACAACTCTTTCACTGTGTGTCGTAGGTTGAAAACTGTACTTATGGTTATAAAGAATTACACCGCTGTTTAATGCTCCTTACCTAACCATCCACTGATATAGGTAAATGTCATCGACATAATATCAAAAGGTATATCTCACTCTATGAATATAGACGTACAGATATATCAATTTGAAATTGGTGCACAACAGCGGAATTCAAAACCAAATATTTGCCGACCGGCAAACAGGCCAGATGATCCCCTCAAATATCATCGATTACAACGAATCCCGATATAATGAGGATGATCACCCAATTCCCAATAGCTTACTCCCACTCATCATCTGTAAAACCATACAGATGTGAGAATCAAACCTGGTAAATACATACCCTGGAGCAAGTGTCTAATCGGGAAATCAGTTTTCTTTTAACAGTACACAGTTGAATTAAAACATTGAAATGTTTCGATGGGGTATCCTGGTATTCCTAGCAATGCCTCTTCCATTATTCAGATTCACAACTATAACCGTATAATTCTTTGCCACCTCTCCAAATCCCTTTATATGTCTTTAGTCATTACCTTCTGCACACCCCTTAGGCCAAATGGTTTTCTTCCTTCCCTACCGTTCGGCACCAGCCTATGGTTTGGAAAAAGACTATCCAATAAGCATAATGGGTGTACTGTCCTAATCCTAGGAGCACTCGCAATGCGAGAGAAGGTGAAGATAAAAGACAACCGAATAAACCTTATTCCTATTTCTCCTGGACCAGAATCCATCCCCGAACTGGAACAAGTTCCTTTCGAGTTCGTATATAACCATACGATGGAGTATCCAAATAAACTGTGGATCTTCGTAGTGATACGGAGTGTCCTGGAGAAATACAAAGGTGATTTAGGATTGGCGAAGAAATACTTAGTTTGGTCGTGAATATCAGTCGCAATTTACTTTGCCCTCTTACTAATCCCTTGCTTTGTCTTAATCTTAATACCTTCTGCACACCGTTTAGGCTAATTGGTTTTCTTCATTCCCTACCGGTCGGCACCAGCCTAAGGTTTGGAAGAAGACTATCCAATTTGCGTAATAGGTGTACTCTCTCCTAAACCAAGGAGTACTCACAACTTGAGAGAAGGTAAAAGGGAAAAGACAACTGAATAATCCTATCCGTTTTCTCCAGAACCGGAAACCATCCTCGAATTCTTTCGAGTTCGTATCTAACCATACGATGGTTTTGTCCAATGGAAGTGGACGTTCGTAGCAATACGGGGTGTCCTGGAGAAAAGAGTAAAATTAGGAGTGGCAATGAGGTTAGCGACTCAGACAATCCAAAAGCCAGTGTTAAGTAGGTTCGGTCAACTTGGTCACTGAGTCATAGTCTAGGGTCGGGTCAATGGTCGCTGCCAAAGAGAGAGAAAAGAAACACTCAGCGTGCACTCTAACCTAGATCAGAATGGTTACCAATTTATCTAATCTGGAAACCTCCCACTGTACCTCAAATTCTCCTCCAAACCTGAAAGAAGAATTAGTCGGGGTCACCCGAGGAGTAAACCAACTCATCAGTGGGAATCGGGATCCAACTATCATTGCATGATAACGTGACGGAATCCGCTCACGCTATCACACTCCAGAAGGTATGCGCATATCTGGCAAGTTTCAGTACTTTTGAAACTCCCGATGTGATTTTTACCCCATGCTCTTATGACCTTGACTAAGGCCAACAAATCATAAGTCACATGTCAAGTTCTACCCATCATTGTCCAGGTTGATTTGAACCCACCCGTACAAGCCCTTGACTAGGGCCAACAAGGCTATACGACTGTCCCAAACCAACACATCTATCTATGCAGCATATGAATATCCAATAGCTACCAAACACTATGCCTTGACTAAGGCCAACAAACACAGCTTGAATACTATTGACTACCCATATGAAACGACGGAGGGCTACGAATGGTTTCTGGCGAAAACCTTTAACGTAATGAACTTGATCTCGTTGGAGGAACGGATAGCTTTTTAGAAAATATAGTGACGAAAACCTTTACTAAAGAGGTCACTCCCGGTGAAGGGATCTCGGCTCTTTCCCCGTAGAATGGGGTGCAGGATATTCCAACTGAATACCACGATGCAAAGCAAAAGTAATCGGCTATAGTGAAGTTAATGCCCTGACGCAAACTTCTGTCCAAGGGCTCACTCCCGGTGAAGGGATCTCGGCCCTTGCCTCGTCGACTGAGGAGCAGGATATTCCAAATGAATACCACGATGCAAAACAAAAGTGAACGTCCTTGCAATAACAGCCTTTTTGAAAAGTGTTCCAACAACATCAGAATAGGTTTGTTTAACTTGCATTGATCCGAATCAACGCAGTCCCATCAATTGATCACACCACAAAGAACGAAAATATACTGACGTACGTATATGCCATCCGCATTCGCTACTGGGTCCCGTCATCACCCGTTAGGTTAGCTAACTAACGACAGAGCGGGGACTAGACTAGCGCGGATGTTAAACATAAACAACATCTACTAATATATATACCAATATATTATATTTCGCTCAAGGCGTGATAAAATGCAACATCACAGAAATGTACAGCATCACAGAACAATACAGATATCTGGGATCCCCGGGTTTCACAGAGCCACTACTGAAACCCGACGTTCCCCTGGTCGTGTGGATAGCCTGTGCAATGAAAACCTAGACCCCTACGGGCGCGGCAAGTTACCCGCCAAAACCTGAAGCGAGGCAGCCCCCTTCAGCGTCGTGAATGGACCACCCAGCACTTCACGGAATCCGGTAACTTGGGCACCCCTCCTGGGTCAACCTGTACCCCCTACGAGTGCGGCGAATAGCCCGCCAATCCTAGAGTGAAGCCCCCTCCGTCCCAATGCCATGAGATGAGGGCTTGTTGCCCTCCATAACCCGGCTATCCATGCACCCCTCCGCGGGGTAATCCTAGTACAGAAAGTAAAATATACATACAACGGGTACATTGACCGCAACCAGGTCGTGCCCCAAAAGAATAATACAAACTGGCAGTAACGGCAGTCCACATGTCGGACGCTCGCCCCGCAATATCAAATGTACATAATACAACAGCACTGTACTAGCATTGCATCCAGGCTATCCCCACGACCAATCCGCAACATCACAGCATAAACACAGAACATCAACGTGAAAGTCACGTTCGCAAATCCGTCTAACCGGGCTATAGCAGTTAGACTGGATTTACCGATCAAGTGACATTCACGGTCGCAGATATAATGTAAATACTGTGAAAAATGTGTTTAAAATATCCGATCGATCAAAAATTAACAAGTGGGCCCCCAAGCAATACTGTAGTACTCACAGAAATTCTGGGCCCAAAATTAATATTCCAAATCCCCTAATTACAGCCCAGAAGCCCACTGGAGAATTTCGAAGCATTGATCCCACCAACCTGCGGCGGAACCGCGGCAACAAAGGGGGTTTTGCCGCGGTTCCGCGCTCGAGCTGAGGGATCATTGTCTCGAATTTTCCCAGAGTTCTTAGAACTCCCTGCACAACATTCTGAGACCACCTGAAAAATTTTTCGAGCAAGAAAAAATTCAACAGAAAACTGATGTGAGGAAATATTGGGTTTTTGGAATTTTGGTCGATCGGAACTGAAAAACACATCAAACAAAGCTAGACGAAGTTAATGGCGAGGCTCTGATACCACTGTAAGTGCACGGCGGCGCCCCGGCCGTCAATCCGACACCGGAATGCGGAAGCGGTGATAAACTTTAATTTCGCGGACTTAGCAAACCGGCACCACCGCGCACTAAACCCCGGATCGGGCCATTAAACTAGATCTAGCAAAGTACAAGAAGGGGAAGAGATATACCGAATGATCCGAGTCCTTCGGTCTTCGTCTCCACTCCGATCTCCCGCGGACGCTTCGTCCTTCATCTCCTCGTTGTCGCCTCTTCTCCGGAAGGGCACCACATCGCCTGCATATTTTACGGGCTCCCACCTCAATACCGAGGCAACTCGGGCACGAAGCTGGCGAGTCGACGTGTCCAAGATTTGCTGTAGGAAGTGTAGTGTAGAGGCTATGTCTCATTTGGGTTCGTTGCCATTTGAAGATGATGGAGGAAACAAGATAAGAAAAATGGTGCTTGCATTTTTCTTAACATGAAAAGAGATCAAAATGCTACATTCTCAAAATGAAGCTCTCATCTTTTTCTTTCTCACCCATGAAAAACTTATCATCTTAGAAAAAGGTGGAGGAAAGAATATGAAGCATGAAGGGAGGTGATGGTAGGAGCACAAGTGGTGACCACATCCAAAACATCATCATAACCATCTCACATCAAACTCTAATCACATCTAATCAACAAAAAGCAAGTGATAATGATGGATAAGAATGGTATCAAAAGATGCTTTCATAATAAATACATTTGCAAGAAAAACCTCCACATTGTGTTATTTGCAAACTTGCAAATAACCCCCTCCATCGGAAAAGTCTGGCCGGGAAAGAACAAAGGAAAACCGGCCGGAACGGAATGCAAACTGGCAACTCTAGAAAACTGGTCCCGTAATAAATTACAGGAAAACCCTGATACTGTGCATACACACCCGCATCTGTATTCCATCCGGATACAAATGCAATGAGACAAAACTACACTATCAAATACTAGGATCCGGCTTAAGCCAAAGCCGGCTAATAAAAACCATCCGATCACGATCCGTGCAATACCGCACGTATCTGATCGAACCCTGCCATATCTCCATACGGCCTCTACAGCGTTTCGCCCGAAAGCTTGAGTAACTGAAAGTGTGGTGGACTCTAAAGACTCGTCAATACTATGGCTGTAGATTTAACCACTAGCACGTCAGAGGTATAAGCCAATACGTGACGGGCCACCAGCTATTGACTAAAAGGGACGTCGATGAGCGAACTCATCCTGACACCCTACTGAGCCTGTCAGTGACAATATCCGTACAGTCCGGTCCGTTCGTCTATGAGCATCGCATGTCGGGCCTAGGGGGTTGGTAAAAGTCAGACCCCCAAAAGCGGTACAAGTCGTGTCGGAGTGTAGCCCAGAACACCCTGAGATACTACTGGAATACCTACCAGTAAATCTCCTGCCTTGGCCAAGGTCTTCGTGTAATGGCTCTCCTAGACACAGCGCGACCTCACCCCCAATACCGGGAGAGACGAACCCCTGAAGATCCGCTCACTGCCTCCATGTGGCTCGGGACTGTACCCAACTAAAACCTGTTTGCACGACTCCTTTGAGCCGTGGTAGGGTAGTAATCAAAGTACAGTGGGAACTCACACGAGACAAATGACGATCCCCAGGTCGATGAACTAACCTGTACACATGTCACCAGGGAACTGCTATCTGACGTCAGGTATAAGACCAACTAGCATGTTCCCGGCGAGTCCTGTCCGGTGTACTCATAACCCAATGAGCACCTGTATACATCTTAGGTGAACCAACTGACACCAGTGGCTTGTGAGACCGGCCACCGCCCCTCGTCGGGGTCTCGACTGTATACACTAGTCTACTCTGGAGTATCGATGCCCTATCTCGAAACTCCCACGACTAGGGACCTTTAAGGATGTGCTTATAGACTACCAGCTCCCACGTATATGATCGCCCTCATACTGCCGGTAGTCAAGCAAGAATCCTAGGGGCTCTATCAACGTGCAATAGCGACCTGTCATGTCACCTAAAGCAGTACACGATGATAAAGGTAAACCAGATAGCATACTATCATCTCGAGTAAGACTGTCCTACCGGGATAGGTCCTCCCTCAATCATTGCAATCATGTGCCTGTGATCCAATAATCGACTCTGAGGGCACTATCTCCAACATACGATACGTGATCTCTAGCGGGCCTTGGGACGTGTGCTCGCACACGCAGTATTTAGATGGTATCGATTTGTACTAGACTTAGATCAGTACCCCAGATTATTTGTTATGATGATAAGGATACCTGATATCTGATGAGAAGAATGTGATATTGACCCGTACCCAGCTTTTAGGATGCCGTACGATGATTTACCGTACGAGCCTATATTGATGATAGATCCGCGCTCATGACTTGAGGATGTCATATGATATACTATATCATACGCGATACCATAGAGGCGGGATCACCGACTATTATATCTATATATCGACTCAGATTTAGGCGGTTTCCACACCCCTCCCGATTGACTTGATACTTGGATCTGTAGTTTGCATAGTAGATGTTAGACTAGACCCGAGTCATTCTTATTTCAAATGGCATAACCGCATGACATATACATTTGGGTGTAGATTCTTTACTTTACGTTGATTATTGGATTTCCGCATATTCATACTATTCACATTGCCTTGCATATGTTTATTGCTATATTATCATCATGCTGTTAGGACACCAGCACCATTATCGATGATGTGTATGTTCCACGTACACTATTTTGCCGGCTCACACACTTCATCATCGATAATTGCCATGACACTACACTGTAGTACTGATGCATTCAAGATATGATTCTTGCATTGCATATTGTACACTTATACCTGTACACAAACATAGATGATTCTGACTTGATTAAATATTTGGGAACCGCAAGATGTTCTTCAAAACTGATTCGTTTTAAAAGAGCGGTTTCCTTCGACATGTGCACATTACTATTCCATGTTGCATGACTTCTGATATGCTTACCTTTCTTACATGTCGCATACATCATGTTTTGATTATACGCATTGAGATATATGTTGTTTCCATGATATTTCTGGATTTGGGAACCGTGGGTATTTAAAAAGAGAATATATAATTGTGTTAAAAACCCGGTTACCCTTGATATGATATTTCAGTGCGTCCACCATGTGTTTTCTCGGTGCTGAGAGCGACATGTGAAACCCGATTCGAGGAGGCGGATGAGGCCGATTGCGGGTCATGGTGGACCCGGTATGGTACCCCAGGGCGAGAACGGTTTCGCTGTGTAGTAGACGGTGAGCCTGACAGAGGGATAACTACCTATCGGTGATTGTATTTGAGCTCGGCGGATATCTGGAGGATACCGACCGGAGTTGAGAGATGGATATGGGCTGACCCGTACTGTCGGGGCCGAGGGCCGATACCGCAGACGGAGCCCCATATGGATGAGGATATGGGCTGACCCGTACTGTCGGGGCCGAGGGCCGATACCGCAGACGGAGCCCCATATGGACGAGGATTTACGTGTCGATGCTAGGCACGGGTTTCATAATGTTTTTCCATGATTTTGTTTATATACTTATATTTACATACTTGTTGTTTATTGTCATTGGGTGACGGGTGGACGGGTTCCACGTTTATTATCATTGGGTGACTGGTGGACGGGTTCCACGTTTATACAGACTTGATCACATACAGACTGGATTTATATCTATCATACTTCATGCAGACATACCTTATATTGATGACACGTTATTACCTGAGTACTTGGCACTACATACATGTTTAGATGTTACAGTTCCAGTTATTACCTGAGTATTTGGCACTACATACATGTTTAGATGTTACATTGCCACTTTATCATTCTTCAGACGTACTCTTGTGGTTTACATTACTGATTGTTTGACCTAGGATTATGTCTTGCATTCGGTTTCTGCTTGTAGATATTTCTATTCACGAGTTGGCAACTCACCCCCATTGTGCCGCAGTTCTTGCAGGTTTTGCCGTACAGGTTCCTTTGCGGCATTTATGGCACACTGCTTCCTTGCGGGTGAATTGCATTTGGCAGGTGGATTCTTTTGCATCAAGAACCACCATTGTACTTGTATTATTCATTGTATCTAGAAATTCCATCAACCAAAACTTGTATTTTGTTTCAGACTCAGACACTAGTGATGTATTATTTCGACCTTAGAGTCGCACTTAGTAGTGTTACAGTTTTCATGCTTATCTGGGTTTCTTTTGAATCTTGATCCTCGCCATTCGGCGTTGTATAGTATTGCTTGTTGTTTATTTATCCTTAAAATGGTTTTAGATTTCTGGGCTTTTGGCTTACTTGGATCAGATGGAGTCCTATAGACTTCATATGGTTCAAGGGCCAGTCACGTGCTCTTTCGGGTCGTGACAAGGTCATAAGAGCATGGGGAAAATATCCACATCGAGAATTTCTAAATAAACTGAAATTTGCAGAGAGATGCATACCATTTTAGAGTTTGATGAATGTTGGTAGGATTCCTTCAACATTATCATACGATGATATTTTGGATCCCGATCCTACTGTGAGTACATGCTACTTATCAGGAGTTTCGTCACTTAACGATCAATGCTATAAACCAAGTAGGTGCCTAGAAAGGTGTCAGCGGGGCTACGCCACCAGAGAAAAGAGGTTATTTAATTAAGGAACTTCGCGAAAGCGTTGGAAAACCTCCCTCGAAGTATCGACACTGACCTGGCTGAACGGTTAAGCAAGAATTGTACGGTGAGAATAATCCTGGCTAATTCTTCTTTTATGGTTTGAGGAGGGATTCGAGAAACAGTGGGAGCCATCCTGTTTAGATAAATTAAAAACCATTCTAAACTTGTAAGAGCATCATGCTAAAGTGTTTTCTTCTCTCTCTCTTAATTGCAGCGACCTTGTGACCACGACTAGGTTACATCTAGATAACAAATTGACTGAATCTGACTTATATGACTGGCAAAGGTCTGTCCAAATGTCCTTTGCCTATGACAAGCTGGACCACCCTATTACTACTCAAGATCCCGCCGTCCCAGGTCCAGTTTCCACTGTCACGGATATGGATATCCGTCAGACAAGGGAAAAAGATAAAGCGAAAGCGAAGTGCCTCGTATTAGCTTCAATTGATGGTGTATACCAGAAGCAGCACGAGAAGATGGACTTAGTTTCCATCATTCTCCATAACAAAGATTTATATGGAGAGCAATCTCATATCACAAGATATGAAACCTCAAACGAATTAATTCAAGCGAGGTTGGCTGACGGGTCATCTGTAGGGGACAACGTCCTTACAATGACTAGCTATATTGATGAGCTCATAGACCTGAAGACCACGTCGGAGAACGGGTCAGATACTGACTCGATTCTACAGTCTCTGCCTTCTACCCTAAAGGAAACCAAGGAAGTAGATGGAAAGGGAAGGGCAAAAGTTTTGGGACTAGATGTAGTAAAAGAGGGATGTTCCTATTGTTACGGGAATGAACATTAGCAGAATGATTGCAGGGCTTTGGAAGCCAGTAGCCAGGATTCGAAGCATGTTGTGGCTTCGGCTTCGGGTGTGTTTGTAATAAAGAACTGTTTGTCAGTTAACCCTACTTCCTGGGTATTGGATACCGGATCAGGATCTCACATCTATAATTCGTTATAGGCTCTGAGAAACCGTAGGGTTATCAAGATAGGTGATATGACCCTCAGGGTTGCTAACGGAATGAACGTGAATGCTGAATCCGTAGGGGAATATCATATTGGACTGACAACTGGGCAGATATTGATTCTACGTAACTGTTTTTATGTACCAGGTACAACTTGTAATATCATATCTGTATCCTTACTTTCTAAAGAAGGATATGATTTTATTTTTATAAGCGATGTAGTTCACATCCACCTAAATCAAGTTATGATTGGGTCAGGTACATTGAAAAAAGGGATATACGTATTAAATCAAGCTCAGATTTTCAGTGTCCAGAACACACTTAAAAGAAAGTCTCCGGAATTAAATCAGGCTTTCTTATGTCATTGTAGACTGGGTCACATCAATGAGAGAAGGTTAACTAAGTTACATAGAGAAGGATATTTGAATCCGTTCGAATATCAATCTTATGCTACTTGTGAATCTTGTCTCACAGGACAGATGACAAAAACTCCGTTTACTGGACACGGAGTAAGAGCAAGCGAGCTCTTGGGGCTCGTACACAGTGATGTGTGCGGACCAATGTCTACACAAGCGCGAAGTGGTTATTCTTACTTCATTACTTTTATGGATGACTTTTCGAAGTACGGATATGTCTTCTTAATGAAACATAAATCTGAAGCCTTTGAAAAATTCCAGGAATAAAAAAATGAAGTGGAAAACCAAACGGGCAAAAGTATCAAAAAACTGAGATCTGATCGAGGTGGTGAATACTTAAGTGCCGAGTTCCTAGGTTACTTAAAAGAGAATGGAATTCTCTCTCAGCTTACTCCTCCATACACACCATAACATAACGGTGTATCGGAGAGACGGAACCGAACCCTATTGGATATGGTTCGTTCCATGATGAGTAACGCTGAGCTGCCGTAATCATTCTGGGGATATGCACTAGAATCAGCTGTATACCTTTTGAACCGAGTTCCAACCAAGACTGTGCCTACCACACCAAATCAGATGTAGAGTGGGAAGAAACCCTGTCTTAAGTATCTTAAGACATGGGGATGTCCAGCTTTTGTAAAGAAGCACCATGCGGACAAGCTCAAGGCACGCTCAGTAAAATGAAAATTTGTGGGATATCCAAAGAACTCCAAGGGATATTATTTCTATTACGCAGAGGAACAAAAGGTCTTTGTTTCTCTTCATGCCTGCTTCTTGGAAACTGAGTTTTTAGAAAATCAGAAGAGTGGGAGCGCAATAGAACTGGAAGAAATTCCAGAACCACAAGCTATTACTGAAACCTTGGTAAAACAAGAAGGTTCAGGAGAACCGGACATCCCAGCGCCTATCCGCAGGAGTAGTAGGCCATCTCATCCGCCTGAGAGATACTACGGTTTTCTCATAGAAGGGGATTGAGAAGATTACGTCATTGATAATGATGACCCTACTAGCTTCCAGCAAGCCATTCAGAGCGGTGACTCAGTAAAATGGCTGGATGCAATGCGGACCGAAATGGAGTCCATGTACACTAACAAAGTATGGACTTTGGATATTGCTCCAGATGGGGTAAAACCCGTTGGATGCAAATGGATCTTCAAAAAGAAGATTGGTGTAGATAGATAGGTTGAAACCTATAAAGCTAGGCTTGTTGCAAAGGGTTTCCGTCAAAGACCTGGTTTAGACTATGACGAAACCTTTTCTCCAGTGGCTATGCTTAAATCCATTCGGGTCCTTCTTACTATTGCTGCCTTCCACGATTATGAAATCTGGCAGATGGACGTAAAGACGGCTTTTCTAAATGGTAATTTGGAAGAGAGCGTCTATATGGATCAGCCAGAGGGATTCATTCAGAGTGGGAGCAGCGGTAAAGTATGCAAGCTGCTTAAGTCCATTTATGGACTAAAGCAAGCATCGCGGAGTTGGAACATCTGTTTTGATGATGCTGTCAAAGAATTTGACTTTATCAAAAATCCAGATGAACCATGCATATACAGTAAGATTTTAGGGAGAGCTGTAGTATTCCTCGTATTGTACGTGGATGACATTCTCCAAATAGGAAATGATATTCCTATGTTACAGTCAGTCAAAAGATTCTTATCACAGAAATTCTCTATGAAAGATCTGGGTGATGCCACCTACATTCTGAGGATCCGGATCTATCGTGATAGATCAAAAAGGATGTTGGGACTTTCGTAGTCCAGGTACATAGACACCATAGTAAAGAGATTCAGTATGGATGATTCTAAGCGCGGTAACCTACCGGCTTGTCACGGAATCACCCTCTCCAATGAGATGTCTCCAAAGCCTGATTTGGAAAGGGATCGCATGTCAATTATACCCTACGCTTCAGCGGTAGGCTCTATAATGTATGCGATGTTATGTACCGGACCAGATGTAGCATACGCATTGAGCGTTGTAAGCCGGTATCAGGCAAACCCAGGGGAGAATCACTGGATAGCGGTAAAGAACATTCTCAAGTACCTGAGGAGGTCTAAGGAGATGTTCTTGGTGTATGGCAGAAAAGACCTCCAGATGGAGGCCTTTGCCGACTCCGGCTTCCAGAGTGACAAGGATGACTCCAAATCCATGTCAGGTTATGTCTTTACCCTCAATGGAGGGGTGGTCTGTTAGAAGTGTTCCAAGCAGGAGACCGTTGCTGACTCAACAATGGAAGCGGAGTATATAGCTGCTTGCGATGCCGCAAAAGAAGCTGTCTGGATGAAGAAGTTCCTCACAGAAATTCAGGTGGTTCCTACCAGTGTTGATCCAATAGCTCTGTATTATGACAACAACGGCGCTATAGCTTTAGCGAAGGAACCCGGCTCCCATCAGAAGTCCAGACACATCTTAAGGCGGTATCACCTGATCAGGGAGATCGTAGATCGCCGGGAGATCGAGGTGAAAAGAGTAGAGACGGAGAATAACATTGCTAATCCATTCATAAAGGCCATTCCTCAGACGTAGTTCGAGAGGCTATTCGAGATGATAGGTCTACGATATGCCAGCTCATGGCCCTAGTGCAAGTTGGATATTGTTAGTGTATATGCCCTAGGGGCCATTATTGTCTCATACTTGTATTTATATTACATAATCGAAGCTTGGGATATTCACAATTGTATATACAGTCTTGCTAAAAATGGAAGTATGCAACTTGGTTTGTGTCAACTTTAATATGTGCATATGTTTCTGTCACGACCCGAAGTTTGGCCCGTGACCGGCACTTAACCACGTAACGTCTAAAGGCGTAACGCGACTAAGTGAACCGAAAACCCAGAAATCAAACCAATGAAAGTATAGAGTGTTATAAGTTTTAAAGGAAAGCATTTACTAACATGATAAGAAATCTAAGTAAAAATCACCAAGATAGTAATATACGACGCCGTAGCGAAGATCAAGATCCATAAGTGTGAACAACACAGATAGAATAAACTGCAAGTACAGCCGGCTCACAACGAGCTCGACACCAGAAAACAAATATAATACAACATCGTCCTCACACTGTCTCTAAGTCAAATACATACATGGTAGTGGAGAATACTAGATACAACAATGTACATACTGAAAGATAAACAGATACCGCACAAAACCCACCTATCAGCAAAAGAGCTAGTACACCAACTATGGGGGTATCTGTGTCAAAAGATGCAAAGCAGCCTGCCGCGACTACTCCGAAGGGCAACCTGCAAACACTGTGGCACAACGGGGGTGAGTTGCCAACTCGTGAATAGAAATAACATATAAAGGTAATCGCGAGCATGCACGTACTACGCTACTCTATCATATGCCAACAGATGATATCAATATGTGATAAGCAGTATGTGCGATAACCATGCAAGTGCTCTATAGGGTACTGTACTACCGGATGAGGTACAAATGCTCTAACAGGTAATGCATCTACAGGATGAGGTACAAATGTAATGCTGAGCAGGGGCAATATAATATCTACACGGAATGTCAACGTGGGATATATAATCGGTTTCTCAATGCACCCAGATCTCCCAAAAATAGCTCATGCGCCGGCACTCTCCTCGGCCCTCAAATCCTGTACATCTCTGAGAATCCCGAGTGCCCAACATCGGCACCCAAATATCATAAATACTCGTGTCTAGCATCGACACGCAAAACATCCTGTATCGGGCATCCGTCAGTCCGGGTCAGCCCTCTCTCAAAGTATATATCGGGAATCCGTCAGTCCGGGTCATCCCTCTCTCAATATATCGGCATCCGTCAGTCCGGGTCAGCCCTCTCTCAAAGTATATATCGGGAATCCGTCAGTCCGGGTCATCCCTCTCTCAATATATCGGGCATCCGTCAGTCCGGGTCAGCCCTCTCGCAATACATCGGGCATCCGTCAGTCCGGGTCAGCCCTCTCTCAATACATCGGGCATCCATCAGTCCGGGTCAGCCCTCTCTCAAAACATGCCTCTAGCACCGAGAAAACACGGGGTGACGCCCCAAAATATCATATCAAGGGAACCGGGTTTTTTAAATGATTACTTATTTGAAAAGGCCACGGTTTCCAAATCCAGAAATCACATGAAATCTCAACCAATAATACAAGTAATTGTGATGAGATATGTGCACCAAGTATGTATATCAAGTCATGTCACATATAGATGAGCTACAATGCAATGATCCGATGTGATATATGTATCAAGTATGAATATCAAGTCATGTCACATATAGATGAGCTACAAAGCAATGCACTAGATAGTAACCATGAACATGCAATATATATATAAGGAACACTATAAGGTCCTATCAGCCCTGACGTAGAACGCCATGCGGGCGATATCCCCGTAGATGTGAAATCTACTCACCGTAGTCTCTCGCTAGGTGTAGCCAACAACCTGCTTCCCCTTCTTCGCGGCGTCCGCCGTACTCGCCTGCGAACCTAGAATTACACAATATATCATATGTAAGCTTGAAGTCACACAAGTGCGACATTTAAGCCGAACTAATAACTCGTGTCGTGAACCAAACGCGCGTATGCGCGATACGCTAAAACGTGTGGTTACGCGCCTGAACGCACCCCGACGCGTCGCGATACGCAGAAACCCCAAACCCACACACACGTATCACGCGTGTCGTGAAAGATTGAAAATACGGGAAATAGGGTATTCTACTCCAGATTTTGATACAGGAAAGATAATGCAAAAATATATATACCAAAACAACCCAAATAGCAGCAGACACCCACACCCCAAACCCTAACTCATGGCTCCTCCATCTGGCCGCAAATTGCGGCCAGAAAGCGAAATTCGGCGGCCCCAAATGGGAATTGGGCTCCCAGGTTGGGTGTGTGCACTCTATACCCCTCATACATGCTACAGTAACATCTAGATTTATACTGAAAAGTCTCGGGTAACAGCAGATCCTACAGAGCCTTATTTCTAGTTAAAATCCACACTTTTGCACTAAAATCAAACTTTAGGGTATTTTTGTGCAAACTGAAACAAAACTTGGCCTAAGATAGCTCTAATAACACCTAATAGAGCTAACACAACTAACAAAACCTTAATCTAACATGTGAATCACAATTATCCCTTAATATCACTAAAAATGCACAAAAATGAGATTTTTACTAAGGAATACAACAAGTCTATGGAAAAGAAGTGCAAATATGAGTTAGTACCTTCTAAGAACCTTGTAGAACACCAAAACCTTCAGCTTTCCCCTCTAGTGTGCAGATTTGCCTTAAACACCCTAAAAAGCTCACTTTTCTTAAGGTTTAGTGAAGAAAAAGAGTGGTTTTTGTGTAGGATTTGTTTTGGAATCAAAGGGAAGTGAAGAAGAGAAGAAAAGATGGAGAAATGGGGGTTTCTCTGCTGGAAATTCTGCAGGAACTGAAGTGGGGAAAAGAGAGAGAGAGAGAAGGGATTGAAAATGGGTCAAAAAGTCTACCCTTCACCTAACCACCATGCTCATTTGTTTTATTAGGATATTGGAATTATAAAAGAGTTTTGTGAAAGGATTAAATGGTGGGGGAAAAATAAGATTTGCAACCATGCACCAAAGAATAGGTTAACAAGTCATAAGAAAGTCTAAATATGCAAGTGTGCACAAACACAAGAAAATTCCCAATATGCTAACACTACCAAATAACTAATAATCCTATAAACACAAATATAAACTAACACGCACGATCACTAATTTTCACGAAAGGAAATCAAACGGAAATCCAAAGTGTTACAATCTACCCCCCTTAAAGAAATTCGGTCCCCGAATTTAAAAATCTACCCATACGCACCTTTAAAAAGATGGGGATACCTCTTCCTCATCTCGCTCTCGGTCTACCAAGTGACCTCCTCTCTGCTCTGGCCACGCCAAAGTACCTTGACGGACGGTATCTCTTTCGACCTCAGTTTCTTCACTTGTCGATCCAAGATCATCACCGGCTGCTCTGCATAGGAAAGGTCGCGCTCAAGCTGGATCGTCGGGTGCTGAATCGCATGCGAAGGATCATGAAGATATCGGCGGAGATACGGGGTGCACGTCTGGAAAACTGGGCGGAAGGGCTAATCGATACGCAACTGCACCAATACGCTCAAGGATTTCGAAGGGACCCACGTATCTGGGACTAAGCTTCCCCTTCTCCCCAAACCTCATCACGCCCTTCATTGGGGAGACCCTCAAGAAAACATGATCACCAACAGAAAACTCAAGTCTGCGTCGACGACGGTCCGCATAAGATCTCTGCCTACTCTGGGATGCTCTCATCCTATCGCGAATCAACTGGATCTTTGCTGTCGTCTCTTCCACGATCTGTGGCCCTAAGATACTGCTCTCACTGAGCTCCGTCCAAAAGGTGGGCGATCTGCATCTCCTCCCATAAAGAGCCTCAAACGGTGCCATCTGAATGGTCTCCTGGTAGCTGTCGTTGTAGGAGAACTCTACTAAGGGCAAATGATGATCCCAGCTACCTCCGAAGTCTAAAACGCATGCTCTGAACATGTCCTCGAGAGTCTGAATAGTCTGCTCTGACTGCCCGTCGGTCTGCGGATGGAATGTTGTGCTGAAACTCAAGCGAGTGCCCAAAGCCTCTTGAAGCCTCTGCCATAACCGGCTGGTAAACTGGGTGCCTCTATCGGACACGATGCATGTCGGAACTCCGTGCAGTCGTATAATCTGATCAATGTAAACCTGGGCATACTGAGTAAATCCGAAAGTCGTCTTCACCGGTAAGAAGTGAGCCGCTTTCGTCAAACGATCCACGATCACCCAGATGGAGTCATACCCTCGACTGGTCCTGGGTAGACCCACAACGAAATCCATCAAAATCTGCTCCCACTTCCACTCCGGAATGGGTAACGGCTGTAGCTCTCCCGCGGGCCTCTGGTGCTCAGCCTTGAGTTGCTGACAAGTCAGGCATCGCGACACAAAATCTGCAATGTCTCTCTTCATACCGTCCCACCAGTAAACAGCCCTCAAGTCATGGTACATCTTGGTGGAACCGGGATGAACACTATATACCGATCGATGTGCCTCCTCAAGAATCTCGCGCCGCAATCCCTCAGCATCGGGTACGCACAGTCTAGCTCCAAATCGTAGTATGCCCTGATCATCGATCACGAACTCGGAAAAATCTGCCCTGTCCCATCTGTGTCCTGATCTCTGAACAGCGGTCATCACTGTGCTGTGCCTCTTGTATACGGTCAAGCAACTGTGGGCGTGCACGAACATGCGCAATCTGTCCCCCGATCGGCGTAAACACGAACTGTACCCGGCTGTCGCATAAAAACTGCCAAACTGCCGACGACTGCCTCTGCACTGCACTCAAACAAAATAGACTACCCCCGGGCCTCCTGCTCAAAGCATCTGCCACTACATTCGTCCTGCCCGGGTGATACAAGATCTCACAATCGTAGTCCTTCACTAACTCCATCCATCGGCGCTGTCTAATATTCAGGTCTCGCTGCTGAAATATGTACCTTAAGCTCTCGTGGTCGGTGAATATCTGGCACGACTCCCCATACAGATAATGTCGCCAGATCTTGAGTGCAAAGACCACTGCAGCCATCTCCAGATCATGAGTAGGGTAATTCTGTTCATGCTTCTTTAATTGCCGTGAAGCATACGCAATCACCCTGTCATGCTGCATCAAAACGCACCCCAACCCTACTCGTGAAGCATGGCAGTAGACCATAAATCCGCCTGATCCCGGAGGCAATGATAGCACTGGTGTAATAGTCAGTAGAGCCCGTAGCCGCTGGAAACTGTGCTCACACTCCTCCGTCCAATCGAAGCGAACTCCCTTCCGGGTCAACCCGGTCAAAGGTGTTGCAATGCGAGAGAAGTCCTGCACGAATCGCCGGTAATAACCTGCCAGCCCTAGAAAGCTGCGAATCTCCGTCACTGACGTAGGTCTAGGCCAACTCCGAACTGCCTCGATCTTCCTCGGGTCGACACATATACCATCTCGTGTAATCACGTGTCCCAAGAAGTCTACGCTGTCTAGCCAGAAGGCACACTTGGAGAATTTGGCGAAAAGCTGATGCTCCCTCAAGGTCTGCAGCGTAATCCGCAGGTGCTGCTCGTGCACCTCTCTACTCCGAGAATACGCCAAGATATCGTCAATAAACACTATGAGGAACAGATCAAGATACGGCCGGAAAATACGGTTCATCAAATCCATAAATGCTGCTGGCGCGTTGGTGAGTCCGAACGACATCACCAAAGACTCATAATGGCCGTAACGTGTGCGAAAGGCTGTCCTAAGAATGTCCTCCTGTCGAACCCGCAGCTGATGGTAGCCCGATCGCAAATCGATCCTCGAAAAGTATCCAGCCCCCTGAAGCTGGTCGAACAAATCGTCGATGCGTGGCAAAGGATATCTGTTCCGCTCTGTCACCCAGTTCAGCTGGCGGTAGTCAATACACAACGCAAACTGCCGTCCTTCTTCTTGACGAACAGGTCTGGAGCACCCCAAGGAGAAACACTGGGTCGAATAAGTCCCTTATCCAGCAAGTCCTGCAACTGGCCCTTCAACTCTCTAAGTTCCACCGGGGCCATCCGATAAGGCGGTACTGAAATAGGCCCCGTGCCAGGAACCAAATCAATGCAGAAATAAATATCACGCTCCGGCGGTAGTGTAAGTCGATGTACAACACCCCAATACTTGTGGGGAGGCGGAATTTTCAAAAACGAACTTGTTTAGTGAACAAACATCGACTAACCGCTTGAATCGAAGCTAAACGATAACTAGCCAAACAAATAGTTGTTCTAAACTACTATGCTTAGGGATTATACCTATCGAACCAAGTCCTTCGTCTTTACGATCTCCTCGTTCTCCTCGGCCTTCTCTTTGTAGTAGACGATCCACCCGAGAGCAAAACTCCAAGCTTAGCCTCTAAACTTGAGGCAACTAACCTTCTTGGATTGCTAATCAAAGAAGATAGATGAGATAGAGTGAGGGTTATGGATTTTTTAGTCTAGCTAATCCTAGTTCTCAACACATGAGAGGTGAGGATTAGGGTTTGAAGAGAGAGAGCTTGAGGAGAGAGAATGTGTAGATGATAATTGAATAAAGCTTATGAGTATCATAATAGATATGAAGCATTTTCTTTTATTAAGAAAAGAATAAAGAGTGATGAATAATCATGCTTCATAAATATCAAGTGGTGATTCATTAGCATGAGTCATTAAGCATTTAATGTGCATTAATGAGATGAGTGAATCACCCTCATGACTCATATAACCCATTCAATGTATATGACACCTAAACCTCCTTAGTCACCATCTTCTAGAAGCTTCTCGCACAATTACGAGAACGCCCCTCCGATCCGCAAAAATACGGAAAAACTTTAGACTGTAAAAATCCAATAACCGGATACCAGTAACTGGCTTAAACCAAAGCCGACTGGTAAAAACTGTCCGAAAGTCGTACGCGCATAAACGCACGTATGCGTCCGAACCCTTGTCGTAAAACCATACGACCTCTATATCGTTTCGCCTGGAGTAGGAAACTCTCTGTGTGGGACTCTAGAGACTTGACTACCACGCTGGCAGTGGGTTTAACCACAGACCGCAAGCGGCACTAGCTGTACGTAACGGTCCCCAGGTAGTTGTCGATAAGAAGGCCGATGAGGAAACCCATCCGAACTCCTACTGAGTCTGATGTGACAATCTCCATACAGTCTGGTCCGTTCGTCCAAGACTATCGCATATCGGGCCTAGGGGGCGGCAAGCGTCAGTTCCCTAATAGCGGTATAAGTCATGTCGGAGGGAAGCCCATTACACCCTGAGAAACTACTGGAACCTACCAGCAAATCTCTCTTGCCCTGGCCAGGGACTTTGAGTAATGGCTCTCTGACACAGCGCGATATCAACTCCCAATACCGGGAGGGACGAATCCTGTCTAACCGCCACTGCCTCCAAGTGCTCGGGACTGCACCCAACCGCTACCTGTTTGCACGACTTCTTTGAGCCGTGGTAGGGTATCAATCTAAGAACAGTGGGACACACTCGAGGCGAAGTAGCAGTGTCAAGTCTGCGGACTATGCTGTACTCATGTCACCTGGGAACTGTTCACTGACGACTGGTATAAAACCAACCAACAGTTCCCTGTGAGTCCTGTCCGGTGTACCCGTAGCCTAACGAGCACCTGTATACTATCTCCAGTACGACGTACTGACGGCTGTGGGACAGACCATCTCCCCAACTGGGATGAGAAGCGTACACACTAGTCTACTCCGGAGTATCGATGCTCTGTCTCGATAATCCAATGACTAGGGACCTGAATAAGGATGTGCTTGTAGACTACCCAGCCCCCACTAGTGTGACTGCCATCACAACGCTGGTAGTCAAGCAAGATCCTAAGAGCTCTATCAATACGTATACTCACACTTTAAGATAGAGAAAACCAAGTAGCATACTACCATGTTTAGCAAGACTGTTATATACATGTGAATATCCCAAGCTTCCATTAAGTAATATACAAACTAGTATGATACAGTAATGGCCTTCTAGGGCATAAACACTAACAATCTCCCACTTGCACTAGGGACATGTACTGGCATATCGAAGACCAATGATCTCGAGTAGCCTCTCGAACTGCGTCTGAGGTAGGGCCTTCGTGAATGGATCAGCAATGTTCTCTTCTGAAGCAACTCTCCGAACCTCGATCTCCTGACGATCAATGATCTCCCTGATCAGGTGATACCGCCTTAAGATGTGTCTGGACTTATGATGGGACCTTGGTTCCTTCGCTAAAGCTATAGCTCCGTTGTTGTCGCAATACAGAGGTATTGGATCAACTATGGTAGGAACCACCTGAAGTTCTGTTAGTAACTTCTTCATCCAGACTGCTTCTTTTGCGGCATCGCAAGCAGCTATATACTCCGCTTCCATCGTCGAGTCAGCAACGGTGTCCTGCTTGGAGCTCTTCCAGCACACCGCCCCTCCATTGAGGGTAAAGAAATAACCCGACATGGACTTGGAATCGTCCTTATCACTCTGGAAGCCGGAATCAGCAAAGGCCTCCAACCTGAGGTCTTTTCCCCCGTAAACCAAAAACATCTCCTTAGTCCTTCTCAGGTACTTGAGAATGTTCTTTACTGCTATCCAGTGCTTCTCCCCTGGGTCTGACTGATACCGGCTTACCACGCTCAGTGCGTAAGCTACATCTGGTCAGGTACACAACATCGCATACATTATAGAGCCTACCGCAGAAGCGTAGGGTATAATAGACATGCGTTCCCTTTCCAAATCAGTCTTGGGAGACATCTCTTTGGAGAGGGTGATTCCGTGACAAGCCGGTAGATTACCGCGCTTAGAATCTTCCATACTGAATCTTTTCAGTACAGTGTCGATATACCTAGACTGCGAAAGTCCCAACATCCTCTTGGATCTATCACGATAGATCCGGATCCCCAGAATGTAAGAGGCATCACCCAGGTCTTTCATGGAGAACCTTTGTGACAAGAATCCTTTGACAGATTGTAGCATAGGAATATCATTTCTTATCAATAGAATGTCATCCACGTACAAGACGAGGAATACGACACTTCTGGCTACAACTTTACTATATATGCACGGTTCATCTGGATTTTTGATAAAGTCATATTCTTTGACTGTCCATCAAAACAGATGTTCCAACTCCGCGATGCCTGCTTTAGTCCATAAATGGACTTAAGCAGCTTGCATACTTTCCCGCTGCTCCCACTCTGATTGAAACCCTCTGGCTGATCCATATAGACGCACTCTTCTAAATTTCCATTCAGAAAAGCCGTCTTTACGTCCATCTGCCAGATTTCATAATCATGGAAGGCAGCAATAGCAATAAGGACCCGAATGGATTTGAGCATAGCCACTGGAGAAAAAGTTTCGTCATAGTTCAAACCAGGTCTTTGACGAAAACCCTTTGCAACAAGTCTAGCCTTATAGGTTTCCACCTGTCCATCTACACCAATCTTTTTCTTGAAGATCCATTTGCATCCTATGGGTTTTACCCCATCTGGAGCAAAGTCCAAAGTCCATACTTTGTTGGTGTACATGGACTCCATTTCGGTCCTCATTGCATCTAGCCATCGTACCGAGTCGCCGCTCTGGATGGCCTGCTGGAAGTCAGTAGGTTCATCATCATCTATGATGCAATCCTCTCTATCCCCATCTATGAGAAAACCGTAGTATCTCTCAGGCGGATGAGACGGCCTACTACTCCTGCGGAGGGGTGCGGGAATGTTCTGTTCTTCTTGAACCTCTGGTTCTACCAAACTTTCAGTAGCAGCTTGTGGTTCTGGAATTTCTTCCAGTTCTACTGCGCTCCCACTCTTCTGATTTTCTAAAAATTCAGTTTCTAAGAAGTGGGCTTGACGAGAAACAAAAACCTTTTGTTCCTCTGCGTAATAGAAATAATATCCCTTGGAGTTCTTTGGATATCCCACAAGCTTACACTGTACTGAGCGTGCCTTGAGCTTGTCCGAATGCTGCTTTTTTACAAAAGCTGGACACCCCTATGTCCTAAAATGTTTTAGACAGGGTTTCTTCCCACTCCACATCTGATATAGTATGGTAGGCACAGTCTTGGTTGGAACCTGGTTCAAAAGATATGCCGCTGATTCTAGCGCATAACCCCAGAAAGATCGCGGTAACTCAGCATTACTCATCATGGATCGTACCATATCCAATAGGGTTCGATTCCGTCTCTCCGATACACCGTTGTGCTGTGGAGTGTATGGAGGAGTAAGCTGAGAGAGAATTCCTTTCTCTTTTAGGTAACATAGGAACTCGGCACTTTAGTATTCTCCACCTCGATCAGATCTCAGTGTCTTAATACTTTTGCCTGTTTGGTTTTCCGCTTCACTCTTGTATTCCAGGAATTTCTCAAAGGCCTCGGATTTATGCTTCATTAAGAAAACATGTCCATACCTAGAGAAATCATCTGTAAAAGTAATGAAGTAGGAATAACCACCTCTCGCATGTGTAGACATTGGACCACATACATCGCTGTGTATGAGTCCTAAGAGCTCGCTCGCTCTTACTCCTTGTCCAGTGAATGGAGTCTTTGTCATCTTTCCTTTGAGACAAGATTGACAAGTGTCATAAGATTGATATTCGAACGAGTCCAAATATCCTTCTCTATGCTACTTAGTCAACCTTCTCTCATTGATGTCACCCAGTCTACAATGCCATAAGAAAGCTTTATTTAAATCTGGAGACTTTCTTTTTAGTGTGTTCTGGACATTGAAAATTTGGAGTTGGTTTAAAATATATATGCCGTTATTTAGTGTACCTGACCCAATCAAACCATGATTAAGGTGGATGTTGACAACATCTCTTACAAACGTGAAATCATAACCTTTATTTGATAACAAGGAAACTGATATGATATTACACGTTAAGCTTGGTACAAAATAACAGTTATGTAAAACCAAAATGTGTCCACTCGTCAATCCTAGGTGATAATCCCCGACGGACGCAGCTCCCACGCTAGCTCCGTTAGCAACCTTTAGGGTCATATCACCTTCCTTCAGCACTCTACGGTTTCTCAGTGCCTGCAATGAATTGCAAATATGAGATCCTGATCCGGTATCCAATACCCAGGAAGTAGAGTTGATCGATAGACAATTCTCAATTACAAACACACCTGAAGTCGAAGCCACAACTTGCTTCGGTTCCTGGTTCTTGGTGTTCCACGCCTTGCAATCCTTCTTCCAGTGCCCTTTACTGTGACAATGGAAGCACTCATCCTGGCCAACTACCGGTGCTGCAAACTTTTTCTTTCCCTTCCCTCCCACCTTACTAACACCTCCTCTGGGTTTGGGTGCGGCCTTCTTCTTCCTTCCTTTGGCTCTTGCCTTGGACCCGGAAGAAGATGCACCGCTAACAAACATAGAGGGTGTTTCCCTTGTGTTCTTCAAGGTGCCCTCTGCACTCCTTAACATGTTCAGGAGTTCCGGAAGTTCAACTTCTTTTCTTTGAATGTTGAAGTTCAGGATAAACTGGGCGTAGGTGTGAGGAAGGGACTGGAGAATAAGGTCTGTATAGAGCTCATTCTCCAAAGTCGTCCCAAGGTCTGCGAGCTCTTCAATATAGCCGATCATCTTTAGGACATGTTCTCCTACCGATGACCCGACAGCCAACCTCGCTAGAAACAAGTTCTTAGAGGTCTCGTATCTTGCTATACGAGATTGCTCTCCATAAAGTTCCTTTGTATGGAGAAATATGCCATCAAGGTCCATATCCTCGTGTCTCCTCTGATGTTCATTGCTCATCGAGGCAAGCACGATGCACTTGGCTTTCGCGCAATCTAAATCCCAGGTTTTGCGGATTTCCTTATCCGCATTACTGGATTTGGGACCAGGGACAGCAGGTGCCGTAGCGGTGAGGACGTACCCCAGTTTGTCATAGGTCAAAGCCATTTTGACATTCCGCAGCCAATCTTTATAGTTTGGCCATGTCAGTATATTTTTCTCTAAAAGTAACTTAAGTCCAGTCATTTTCAGGGTCGCTGCAATTAGGAGAGAGAGAAGAAAACTCTTTAGCATGATGCTCTTGCAAATTTAGAGTGGTTTTTAGTTTATCTAAACTGGATGGCTCCCACTGTTTCTCGAATCCTTCCTCAAACCATAAAAGAAGAATTAGCCAGGACTATTCTCACCGTACAATACTTGCTTAACCGTTCAGCCAGGCTGGTGTCGGTACTTCGAGGGAGGTTTTCCAATGCTTTCGCGAAGTTCCTTAATTAAATAACCTCTTTTCTCTGGGGGCATAACCCCGCTGACACTTTTCTGGACACCTACTAGGTTTATAGCATTGATCGTTAAGTGACGAATATCCTGATAAGTAGCATATACTCACAGTAGGATCGGGATCCAAATATCATCGTCTGATAATGCTGTAGGAATTCTACCAACATTCATCAAACTCAAAATGGTATGCATCTCTTTGCAAATTTCAGTTTCTTTAGAAATTCCCGATATAGATTTTTGCCCCATGTTCTTATGATCTTGACTAAGGGCCAACAAATCATAAGTCACATGTCAAGTTCTGCCCATCATTATCCTGTTGATTTGAACCCATCCGTATACTCTTGACTAAGGGCCAAACAAAGTAATACGAGTGTCCCAAACCAACTCATCTATCTATGCAACAAATGAATACCCTAGCAGCTACCAATCACTATGTCTTGACTAAGGGCCAAAAAAACATAGCTTGAATACTACTGACCATTCATAAGAAATGACGGAGGGCTACGAATGGTTTTGGCGAAACCATGAACGTAGTGAACTTGATATAACCGAAGGAACCTGATAGCTTTTAAAAGGAGTGGTTAAAGCTCCGCATTTAAAATATCTGTTTTAAAATAACCGAATGGTTTCTTTTAAATTGTTCCAACGATTTAAACTTGGTTTATTTTCTTTGCATTATAGATAATGCGTCCCATCATTAACCTATCATTGTAGAAAACAACGAAAATATGACGTCCTCTTATGCCATCTGCTTTCGCCACTGGGTCCCGTCATCACCCGTTAGGTTACTTAACTAACGACAGAGCGGGGACTGGGCTAGCGCGGGTGTAAAACATAAGTGACGTCTAAAATAGCTATCATATATATAGATATTTTACATTCGTCTGACGCAATGATATACATTCCAGAACACAGATAAACTTTATTGGATTTGCAAGCAATCTGTATTTCTTTTGAGCCTGCAAGAAAAGACAGATTACACAGTTGTGATGAATAGCCATTACCCTACCCAAGATCCCAACGACCCGCCCGGCAGTTTGTGTACCCCACCTTGGATCTGTCCTAGGAGCAAAAAACAGTAAAATGAAATAATACAACGGTGGCTACAACCGCAACCTGGATGTGCCCCGCAAAATAATATTACAACAAATTACATTTACATCAAATGAATTAAATGATAACCCATCACATAACCCCGGCTATACATCACAACAGTCCAACACAGTTCATATGCACAAACAGATAAAATCCATTTCAGAAATGTGCAACCCCCTGCCAACTGACATACTAGCAGTTAGGGGAGGTTTACGAACACATTAAACAATCACAGATATAATCCAACAAGCAAATACTGTATAATTTTGATCGATTAAACACTTTTAATCTTGCTCCAATACTGCTCTGAAAATCTGAAACCTGAGCAAAAAGTAAATATTCCAGAAAATCCCAAATACCACAAAGAACCAACACAAGAAAAATGAGTTCCTGACTCGTCAACTCGGCGGCGGAAGCGCAGCGGATCGGTGGGATCCGCCGCGGTTCAGCGGCGCCGTAGACGATTCAGGAACCCAAATTTCTTGGGTGTTCTTCTCCAGTCATTTTAAGCTTTCTGAACCTCCCTGAAAAATTTTTGGAGTTCATTTAAAAATCGACAGAAACTTGTGGTTTTTAGGGTTTTCCGGCTTCGTTTTTCCGTTCGAAATTCGTACAAATTTGCAATTAAGTTATTTATTGTTTAGCGAGGCTCTGATACCACTGTAAGTCGATGTACAACACCCCAATACTTGTGGGGAGGCGGAATTTTCAAAAACGAACTTGTTTAGTGAACAAACATCGACTAACCGCTTGAATCGAAGCTAAACGATAACTAACCAAACAAATAGTTGTTCTAAACTACTATGCTTAGGGATTATACCTATCGAACCAAGTCCTTCGTCTTTACGATCTCCTCGTCCTCCTCAGCCTTCTCTTTGTAGTAGACGATCCACCCGAGAGCAAAACTCCAAGCTTAGCCTCTAAACTTGAGGCAACTAACCTTCTTGGATTGCTAATCAAAGAAGATAGATGAGATAGAGTGAGGGTTATGGATTGTTTAGTCTAGCTAATCCTAGTTCTCAACACATGAGAGGTGAGGATTAGGGTTTGAAGAGAGAGAGCTTGAGGAGAGAGAATGTGTAGATGATAATTGAATAAAGCTTATGAGTATCATAATAGATATGAAGCATTTTCTTTTATTAAGAAAAGAATAAAGAGTGATGAATAATCATGCTTCATAAATATCAAGTGATGATTCATTAGCATGAGTCATTAAGCATTTAATGTGCATTAATGAGATGAATGAATCACCCTCATGACTCATATAACCCATTCAATGTATATGACACCTAAACCTCCTTAGTCACCATCTTCTAGAAGCTTCTCGCACAATTACGAGAACGCCCCTCCGATCCGCAAAAATACGAAAAAACTTTAGACTGTAAAAATCCAATAACCGGATACCAGTAACTGGCTTAAACCGAAGCCGACTGGTAAAAACTGTCTGAAAGTCGTACGCGCGTAAACGTACGTATGCGTCCGAACCCTTGTCATATAACCATACGACCTCTATATCGTTTCGCCTGGAGTAGGAAACTCTCTGTATGGGACTCTAGAGACTTGACTACCACGCTGGCAGTGGGTTTAACCACAGACCGCAAGCGGCACTAGCTGTACGTAACGGTCCCCAGGTAGTTGTCGATAAGAAGGCCGATGAGGAAACCCATCCGAACTCCTACTGAGTCTGATGTGACAATCTCCATACAGCCCGGTCCGTTCGTCCAAGACTATCGCATATTGGGCCTAGGGGGCGGCAAGCGTCAGTCCCCTAATAGCGGTATAAGTCGTGTCGGAGGGAAGCCCATTACACCCTGAGAAACTACTGGAACCTATCAGCAAATCTCGCTTGCCCTGGCCAGGGACTTTGCATAATGGCTCTCTGACACAGCGCGATATCAACTCCCAATACCGGGAGGGACGAATCCTGTCTAACCGCCACTGCCTCCAAGTGCTCGGGACTGCACCCAACCGCTACCTGTTTGCACGACTCCTTTGAGCCGTGGTAGGGTAGCAATCTAAGAACAGTGGGACACACTCGAGGCGAAGTAGCAGTGTCAAGTCTGCGGACTATGCTGTACTCATGTCACCTGGGAACTGTTCACTGATGACTGGTATAAAACCAACCAACAGTTCCCTGTGAGTCCTGTCCGGTGTACCCGTAGCCTAACGAGCACCTGTATACTATCTCCAGTACGACGTACTGACGGCTGTGGTACAGGCCATCTCCCCAACTGGGATGAGAAGCGTACACACTAGTCTACTCCGGAGTATCGATGCTCTGTCTCGATAATCCAACGACTAGGGACCTGAATAAGGATGTGCTTGTAGACTACCCAGCCCCCACTAGTGTGACTGCCATCACAACGCTGGTAGTCAAGCAAGTTCCTAAGAGCTCTATCAATACGTATACTCACACATTAAGATAGAGAAAACCAAGTAGCATACTACCATGTTTAGCAAGACTGTTATATACATGTGAATATCCCAAGCTTCCATTAAGTAATATACAAACTAGTATGATACAGTAATGGCCTTCTAGGGCATAAACACTGAAATATCACGCTCGGGCGGTAGCCCAGGAAGCTCGTTAGGGAACATATCAGGGAACTCGCTACCAACCGGAACCCGATCCAAAGGAACCTCCATAGCCCTAATATCGCAACATATGCGAGAAATCCCTGACATCCCTTCCGCAAAAGCTGTCCAGCACTAACAGAAGATATCACACTATGAGGGGTGGCACTACGGTCCCCCAACACAACAACAACCGACGTGCCGGGAAAACAAAATCGAACTGTCTTCTCGCGGCAGTCAACAGAAGCATAGCACGTGGCTAACCAATCCATGCCCAAAAGAACGTCGAAGTCCAACATCTCAAGAAGGATCAAATCGACCGGCAACTCTCTCTCGCCGATACGGACGGTACAGGATCGGAACACGTGCCTAGCAACAAACGACTCTCCCGCAGGAGTAGTCACAAGTAGCGGTTGACCAAGCAAACCGGACTCTCTACCCAAACTCGGCACAAGGTGTGTGGATACATACGAGTACGTGGAAACATATGAGCACAAGGATCCGGATCAAACAATACGTGTGCAACAAAGGACAAACTGAAAGAATACCTGAAAGCTCTGCGTTGGACGCCCTCACGTCTCGATGAGTCGAATCGAAAACTTATGCCTGTCCTTCATCGGCGACTTGCCGAACTCCTCCTCTACTAACCGGACCCCTCTGCGCGAACCCTCCGTGTCCACGACGTCTCAGAATACGACCCTGACGTGCTGTGAAGAAACACTGCCTGATGAGGTGTTGAAGGCTTCCGCATCGTAAACACCTACGCACTGAATGCTGTCCTGCCTGGGGATGGAAGCCAAACGACTGTCCTCGTCCTAAGCCTCTGCTATGGGCTGGTACACCAGTATGATTCCTCAACTGTTCTGGAACTCTCACGGTCTCTGGAAGACGTGTCCCGTAAACTGAGGCCGCCCCCACCGGTGCTATGTAGGGGACGGAATACTGCATGATGATCGCAAGGAACAACTGGGTAACAGGGGTGACGACCACCTGTCGCTGCGCTCGCACGACCTCTACCAACGAGCTCATCGCCTGGCGTAGGCCCTGCATCTCTACCACTAGTCTAGCGATCTGAGCTGTCGTAGGGGAAACAATCTGTCCTGGTATAACAGGAGTACTACTCGGATTAGTCCTCGTCTCAGATGAATCAACTCGAACCTCGGCTCTCGCGGCCGCTCTCTGCGCCCTCGTAGTCCTTGGCGGCATATTGGCTATCAGAAACAACAGGATTCGATAAGGATACGGAAATCGATTCGCAAGAATGTATATACTCAAGAAGGAATTTACATCAATAAGTCCTAAGGTCGCGTAGGCGGAGTACCGTGTCGTGAGTATGCCGCGGAACATACACACTCTACGCTACCCTGCTGCAGCTACCTACTCCATCATACCAGGGTCATCCTACACTCCGAAAGGTAAAACCTACGCTCTGATATCAACTTTGTCACGACCCGAAGTTTGGCCCGTGACCGGCACTTAACCACGTAACGTCTACAGGCGTAACGTGACTAAGTGAACCGAAAACCCAGAAATCAAACCAGTGAAAGTATAGAGTGTTATAAGTTTTAAAGGAAAGCATTTACTAATATGATAAGAAATCTAAGTAAAAATCACCAAGATAGTAATATACGACGCCGTAGCGAAGATCAAGATCCACAAGTGTGAACAACACAGATAGAATAAACTGCAAGTACAGCCGGCTCACAACGAGCTCGACACCAGAAAACAAATATAATACAACATCATCCTCACACTGTCTCTAAGTCAAATACATACATGGTAGATGGAGAATACTAGATACAACAATGTACATACTGAAAGATAAACAGATACCGCACAAAACCCACCTATCAGCAAAAGAGCTAGTTGTTCATATCAGATTTTTGCATTTTCATACCGCCCAATTTTTATCACATTGCATATCGGTAGATACTCTTGAGCCGTGTTTGCTAGTCAATTGCAGGTTACAGGTTCTCGGTTCTAAAACGGTGAAATTCATGGAAAACACAACAAAATCCGGGTTCCTGCCAACCACTGAGAAAACACGGTCTCCGCTCTTCATCCGCAGGTTGCCAGATACCAGTTCAGGAAGACAAAACGTCAAATCAATGTCACTCTCATGCACAAGGCTCAATGGTAGCACAAAATCCAAGAGATCTACGCGGAGCTCGAGGCAATCATGACAAAATCTTGACAAAAAGTCCACCTTTCCCTCAACAGAAATTCTGGAAAAATCGTGGAGCCAAATTGAGAAAATACATATACCAGAAAGAAGTGCACAGAAAACCAGGCCAGCACCAAAAAGCACATAGCTCAACTCCACTAAACGGCCGCGGAAGAGCGGCCAAAGGGGGGTATTGGCCGCGCTTCCGCGGCCGTTCTGGCGCCAGACATGCAGGGCTTTGGGGGGTAGGTTGGTCTTTTCATGTATGTTCTGTTGGTTGCCCTAGGGTTTCATGTTTTGGCCTATAAATAGCCCAGAAGTTTGTGAAGGAAGGGGTCCAATTCTTGTATTTCTTTTTGCTAGGTTTTAGTTACATGTTCTTCTTCCTCTTCTCACCTCTTCTCCATTAAACTTGTAAGTGAGCTTTTGAGTGAAGAGTGATGACTAGTACACCAACTATGGGGGTATCTGTGTCAAAAGATGCAAAGCAGCCTGCCGCGACTACTCCGAAGGGCAACCTGCAAACACTGTGGCACAACGGGGGTGAGTTGCCAACTCGTGAATAGAAATAACATATAAAGGTAATCGCGAGCATGCACGTACTACGCTACTCTATCATATGCCAACAGATGATATCAATATGTGATAAGCAGTATGTGCGATAACCATGCAAGTGCTCTATAGGGTACTGTACTACCGGATGAGGTACAAATGCTCTAACAGGTAATGCATCTACAGGATGAGGTATAAATGTAATGCTGAGCAGGGGCAATATAATATCTACACGTAATGTCAACGTGGGATATATAATCGGTTTCTCAATGCACCCAGATCTCCCAAAAATAGCTCATGCGCCGGCACTCTCCTCGGCCCTCAAATCCTGTACATCTCTGAGAATCCCGAGTGACCAACATCGGCACCCAAATATCATAAATACTCGTGTCTAGCATCGACACGCAAAACATCCTGTATCGGGCATCCGTCAGTCCGGGTCAGCCCTCTCTCAAAGTATATATCGGGAATCCGTCAGTCCGGGTCATCCCTCTCTCAATATATCGGCATCCGTCAGTCCGAGTCAGCCCTCTCTCAAAGTATATATCGGGAATCCATCAGTCCGGGTCATCCCACTCTCAATATATCGGGCATCCGTCAGTCCGGGTCAGCCCTCTCGCAATACATCGGGCATCCGTCAGTCCGGGTCAGCCCTCTCTCAATACATCGGGCATCCGTCAGTCCGGGTCAGCCCTCTCTCAATACATCGGGCATCCGTCAGTCCGGGTCAGCCCTCTCTCAAAACATGCCTCTAGCACCGAGAAAACACGGGGTGGCGCCCCAAAATATCATATCAAGGGAACCGGGTTTTTTAAATGATTACTTATTTGAAAAGGCCACGGTTTCCAAATCCAGAAATCACATGAAATCTCAACCAATAATACAAGTAATTGTGATGAGATATGTGCACCAAGTATGTATATCAAGTCATGTCACATATAGATGAGCTACAATGCAATGATCCGATGTGATATATGTATTAAGTATGAATATCAAGTCATGTCACATATAGATGAGCTACAAAGCAATGCACTAGATAGTAACCATGAACATGCAATATATATATAAGGAACACTATAAGGTCCTATCAGCCCTGACGTAGAACGCCATGCGGGCGATATCCCCGTAGATGTGAAATCTACTCACCGTAGTCTCTCGCTAGGTGTAGCCAACAACCTGCTTCCCCTTCTTCGCGGCGTCCGCCGTACTCGCCTGCGAACCTAGAATTACACAATATATCATATGTAAGCTTGAAGTCACACAAGTGCGACATTTAAGCCGAACTAATAACTCGTGTCGTGAACCAAACGCGTGTGTGCGCGATACGCTAAAACGTGTGGTTACGCGCCTGAACGCACCCCGACGCGTCGCGATACGCAGAAACCCCAAACCCACACACACGTATCACGCGTGTCGCGAAAGATTGAAAATACGGGAAATAGGGTATTCTACTCCAGATTTTAATACAAGAAAGATAATGCAAAAATATATATACCAAAACAACCCAAATAGCAGCAGACACCCACACCCCAAACCCCAACTCTTGGCTCCCCCATCTGGCCGCAAATTGCGGCCAGAAAGCGAAATTCGGCGGCCCCAAATAGGAATTGGGCTCCCAGGTTGGGTGTGTGCACTCTATACCCCTCATACATGCTACAGTAACATCTAGATTTATACTGAAAAGTCTCGGGTAACAGCAGATCCTACAGAGCCTTATTTCTAGTTAAAATCCACACTTTTGCACTAAAATCAAACTTTAGGGTATTTTTGTGCAAACTGAAACAAAACTTGGCCTAAGATAGCTCTAATAACACTTAATAGAGCTAACACAACTAACAAAACCCTAATCTAACATGTGAATCACAATTATCCCTTAATATCACTAAAAATGCACAAAAATGAGATTTTTATTAAGGAATACAACAAGTCTATGGAAAAGAAGTGCAAATATGAGTTAGTACCTTCTAAGAACCTTGTAGATCACCAAAACCTTCAGCTTTCCCCTCTAGTGTGCAGATTTGCCTTAAACACCCTAAAAAGCTCACTTTTCTTAAGGTTTAGTGAAGAAAAAGAGTGGTTTTTGTGTAGGATTTGTTTAGGAATCAAAGGGAAGTGAAGAGGAGAAGAAAAGATGGAGAAAATAGGGGTTTCTCTGCTGGAAATTCTGCAGGAACTGAAGTGGGGAAAAGAGAGAGAGAAGGGATTGAAAATGGGTCAAAAAGTCTACCCTTCACCTAACCACCATGCTCATTTGTTTTATTAGGATATTGGAATTATAAAAGAGTTTTGTGAAAGGATTAAATGGTGGGGGAAAAATAAGATTTGCAACCATGCACCAAAGAATAGGTTAACAAGTCACAAGAAAGTCTAAATATGCAAGTGTGCACAAACACAAGAAAATTCCCAATATGCTAACACTACCAAATAACTAATAATCCTATAAACACAAATATAAACTAACACGCACGATCACTAATTTTCACGAAAGGAAATCAAACGGAAATCCAAAGTGTTACAGTTTCTTGTAACGTATCACTTATACATATTAGTAGAGCCCATAGGATCTTTTGCTTGATTACCAGCGTTGTGATGGCAGTCACACTAGTGGGGCTGGGTAGTCTGTAAGCAACATCCTATACTTATCCCTAGGCATAGGATTATCGAGACTGGGCATCGATACTCCAGAGTAGACTAGTGTGTACGCTTCTCATCCCAGTTGGGGAGATGGTCTGTCCCACAGCCATCAGTACGTCGTACTAGAGACAGTATACAGGTGCTCGTTAGGTTACGGGTACACCGGACAGGACTCGTAGGGGAACTGTTGGTTGGTATTATACCAATCGTCAGTTAACAGTTCCAAGGTGACATGAGTACAGTATAGTCCGCAGACTTGACACTGCTACATCGCCTCGAGTGTGTCCCACTGTTCTTAGATTGCTACCCTACCACGGCTCACAGGAGTCGTGCAAACAGGTAGCAGTTGGGTGCAGTCCCGAGCACTTGGAGGCAGTGGCGGTTAGAAAGGATTCGTCTCTCCCGGTATTGGGAGTTGATATCGCGCTGTGTCAGAGAGCCATTACGCAAAGCCCCTGGCCAGGGCAAGCGAGATTTACTGGTAGGTTCCAGTAGTTTCTCAGGGTGTAATGGGCTACGCTCCGACACGACTTATACCGCTATTAGGGGACTGACGCTTGCCGCCCCTAGGCTAGATATGCGATAGTCTTAGACGAACAGACCGGACTGTACGAAGATTGTCACATCAGGCTTAGTAGGAGTTCGGATGGGTTTCCTTATCAGTCTTCTTATCGACATCTACCTGGGGATCGTTACGTACAGCTAGTGCCGCTTGCAGTCTGTGGTTAAACCCACTGCCAGCGTAGTGTCGAGTCTTTTGAGTCCCACACAGAGAGTTTCCCTGCTCCAGGCGTAACGATATAGAGGTCGTATGGTTTTACGACAAGGGTTCGGACGCGTACGTGTGTTTACGCACGTACGACGTTCGGACAGTTTTTACTAGTCGGCTTTGGATTAAGCCAGATTCTAGTATCAGGTTATTGGATTTATACAGTATAAAGTTTTTCCGTGTTTTCACGGATTGGAGGGGCGTTCTCGTAATTTTCCAGGAAGCTTCTAGAAGCATGGTGACTTGGGGGTTAAGGTGGCATAGGCATTAATTGCTTAATGACTCATTTGTGTGATTCATCCTTGGTATTAAATGATGCATTAATTTGTTAATGAGTCATATGATGAATCACACAAGGTGAATGCATCAACCATGATGATTAATCATTAATATTATTTATTTGATAAATTGTTATGGTTGTTATATTCTAATGAGCTAATTATTCATATTCATTCTTATCATCACCTTCTCTCTCCTCAAGCTCTCTCATTCTTGAAACCCAAATCCTAACCTCTCATGTGTTGAGATCAAGGGTTAGCTAGACTAAAACATCCATAACCTCACTCTATATCCCCTAGGTAGCTTAGATTAGCACTTTGAGCAACCTAGTTATCTCAAGTTAGAGATCAAGCTTGTCGTAGGAGCTCTCGGGTAGATCGTCTTTGACTCGAGGAGGCCGTTGAGGTGCCGATGTTCCAAGGAGCCTACGAGGAGTGGAGGACAGCGATGAAGACCCGAAGGATAAGTAACGTGAGGTATAACTTTGAATCCGAGTAGTTAAACCTCTCGTTGTTTGCTAGTAACGGTTTAGATACGATTCATGCGCTCAAGTCCGTGTTACGAAGCTTTGATAATCGTTTTTCATATATTCCGCCTCCCCGCAAGTTTGTGGGGTGCGTGACATGGACTTACACTTTATTTGCTATTAATTGCATATGTTAGATTCGCGCTGTACGTGCATACTTGCGATTACCTGTAAATGTTAATTACTATTCACAAGTTGGAAACCCACCCACGTTGTGCCACAGTTTGTTTTGCAGGTTGTTCCCCAGAGTAGTCGAGGCAGGCTATTCATCTATCTTATCATCTTTTCCTGCGGATACCGTATCGGCTCATAGTGTGCAATTTTGCTTAGGTGGTTTTTGTGGTTATCCGTATTGTTCATTGTATATTCGTTGTATATTGTACTCTCCATCTACTATTATCTTGTATGACTTAGAGACTTGATGTGAGTACGATATTGCATATTTTGGTGACTTGGATGTTTTTAACGCAGTTTTTACTTATATCGTCTTTTATTTCTTCGCTACAGTGTCGTTTATCTGTTGTGGTGGTTGTTTTCTGCCTTTTGGCGTGTATTTGCTCCCGTTTGGGGAAACTTTACTTATATTTATGTTGTACCCATTTTTGGGACTAGTTTTTACAAAGAAGGTGCTGCCAAAATTTTTATGAAAATAAAGTTGGACTTTTAAAGAATTTGGATTGAGATTTCAAATGTTTCAAAACTTCTATTATCTATTCTTACTGCTTTTGATGGTTTAGATTGCTGGGTTTTCGGCTTACTTAAATTGTGTTACGCATGTAGACGTTGCGTAGTTTAAGGGCCGTCACATGCCAATTTCGGGTCGTGACATTTTTACTCGCGAAATGGTCTAAGCTCATAAAGTTACCGAAAAAGAGCTTGAAAGTCGGCTTGCCTCGTACCAGGCTTAACAGTCTCAAGCGGAGGCCCGTCTCTTAGCGATAATGAATCATGAAGCCGAGGCCCAGCGGAAAAAGGATGAACTAGCAAATCTATTAAATCGTTCGCCGGCTTGAAGAATTGTATATTTTTCTTTTTATTCTTCTTTTGTACATACTCCTGAATGAGAGTATTTTTTGATTCTTTCATAAATTGCATGTAATGCCTTGAAAAGTCGTTTTGGTGTTTTCCTGAAAATCAGTGAAAATTCGGTATTTTTCCGTAAACCGTCTTTTTTGTTATTTTGCAGTTTAGGACTAATTATACCTAATTTAGATAGGTAATTGCTAGTTTTTAGTATCTAATGAGTTAGTTATGAAATTCTGGTCGTTTAAAATTTTTCCCTGATTTTTCAATTTTTTAATATTATTTTAAGCCGGTAAGAAAATACATTAAATTAGCGATAAATACAAATTTCTTTGGGCTAATTTTAATCTTTAAAATCATTTTAATTAAAATCTAGTTGTAATATAAATTTTTAGTATTTTACTTCAAGTTTTAACTAATTTTTATTATGGAAAACGAAATTTATTGAATTTAAGCTAAAACTTGCAATTTTGGACTTGTAGGGGGTCTTTTTGCATAAAATTTCTTCTGTAAAACCCCATTCACCCTTCCCTCACCCCTAGGCCGGCCCCACCTCAGCAGCAAGCCCACAAAAAAATTTTCCCATCTCATTTGAACAAAATGAAATGATAAGGGTTTTAAAGGGGTAAATTTGGAATTATGTGTGCTTTGATTTGAGTGGGTTGACTTAGGCTTTTCCCCACAACACCTACACCATCCCCACTCAACCATTTCAGCCGAGAATTCCTGCATTCTACAGCATCCCCCTCCCTCTTCTTGTCTATCTCTTTTCATCATCAAATTTCATCAAATTCCACCTCAAAATCCTTATAAATCCACAATTTCCTTCACAATTTCGAAGCAAAACCTTATTCCCTCTCTTCTCTAACCTAATTGGTTCAAATCTTGGAGAAAGATGACATCTTTGGAGGCATATTGTTCTTTCTAGATCTCTAGTTAAGGTATAATTTCAATCCTTGGCTAATTTGTAGTTTAAAGTGTGTTAATTAGAACTTGAAAGTGTTAATTTTAGTGCTAATTTCTAATCTAGTTTTTTTTAGTGAATGGTTTGAATTTTAATTAGGGTTTTAGAAACCATTAATAAGTTAATTAATTTATTTTGCTACCTAGTGTTTTGCTAACCTAAATCTAAGAGGTGATCTTGCTATTGGGTTTCAAATTAGTGTTAGTTTAAGTTTTTCTAGTATGGTTTTTTAATTGCAATTGCTATTGATAAAAATCAAGAACGGGTTGGTTGTGGAATATAGGTTTTGAAGCATAGTTAATGTGTTGAAATTTTGTGTAGTGGCTATCTAATGGTGTGACTTGGGTGATTATGCTAGGTTGTAGTCCTTTTTATCGCAAAACGGCGATGTTGCGCCGATTTTTGGAATGTTTGTGCTTACTAGTTTTGTTATAAAATTTTGTGATGAATTATTTTTGATATCTTGATGATTGTATTGGCTTATCCTATGACATTTAGGATGTGTGAGTGCGGATTTTTGAGTGATCGGGTTTTAGCTTTGCCGGGCGACCAAATCGACGATTTAGTTAATTTTTGCGATTTTCGCATGTGTTCCGCGCACCTTGTGCACGTTGTACCTAGCTTGTGAACGTTGGTATTTTCTGTTGGAGATAGTGCCCTCAGAGTCAATTATTGGATCACAGGCACGTGATTGCAATGATTGAGGGAGGACCTATCCCGGTAGGACAGTCTTACTCGAGATGATAGTATGCTATCTGGTTTATCTTTATCATCGTGTACTGCTTTAGGTGACCTGACATGTCGCTATTACACGTTGATAGAGCCCCTAGGATTCTTGCTTGACTACCAGCAGTATGATGGCGATCATATACGTGGGAGCTGGTAGTCTATAAGCACATCCTTAAAAGGTCCCTAGTCGTAGGAGTTTCGAGACAGGGCATCGATACTCCATTAGAAGACTAGTGTATACAGTCGAGACCCCGACGAGGGGCGGTGGCCGGTCTCACAAGCCACTGGTGTCAGTTGGTTCACCTAAGATGTATACAGGTGCTCATTGGGTTATGAGTACACCGGACAGGACTCGCCGGGAACCTGCTAGTTGGTCTTATACCAGATGTCAGATAGCAGTTCCCTGGTGACATGTGTACAGGTTAGTTCATCGATCTGAGATCGTCATTTGTCTCGTGTGAGTTCCCACTGTGCTTTGATTACTACCCTACCACGGCTCAAAGTAGTCGTGCAAACAGGTTTTAGTTGGGTACAGTCCCGAGCCACATGGAGGCAGTGAGCGGATCTGCAGGGGTTTGTCTCTCCCGGTATTGGGGGTGAGGTCGCGCTGTGTCTAGGAGAGCCATTACACAAAGCCCTCGGCCGAGGCAGGAGATTTACTGGTAGGTATTCCAGTAGTATCTCAGGGTGTTCTGGGCTACGCTCCGACACGACTTGTACCGCTTTTGGGGGTCTGACTTTTACCAACCCCTAGGCCCGCCATGCGATACTCATAGACGAACGGACCGGACTGTACGGATATTGTCACTGACAGGCTCAGTAGGGTGTCAGGATGAGTTCGCTCATCAACGTCCCTTTTGGTCAATAGTTGGTGGCCCGTCACGTATTGGCTAATATTTCTGACGTGCTAGTGGTTAAATCCACAACCATAGTATTGACGAGTCTTTAGAGTCCACCACACTTTCAGTTACTCAAGCTTTCGGGCGAAACGCTGTAGAGGCCGTATGGAGATATGGCAGGGTCCGATCAGATACGTGCGGTATTGCACGGATCAGGATCGGACAGTTTTGTACTAGTAGCCGTATAGTTATATGGCAGGGTTCGATCTGATACGTGCGGTATTGCACGGATCAGGATCGAACGGATATTACTAGCCGGCTTTGGCTTAAGCCGGTCCTAGTTTAGTACAGTGTAGATTTTGTCTCATTGCATTTGTATCCGGTCGGAATACAGATGCAGGTGTGTATGCACAGTATCGGGGTTTTTCTGTAATTTATTACGGGACCAGTTTTCTGGAGTAGCCAGTTTGCATTCCGTTCCGGCCGGTTTTCCTTTGTTCTTTCCCGGCCGGACTTTTCAGATGGAGGGGGTTATTTGCAAGTTTGCAAATAACATTTGTGGAGGGGGGTCCTTTGTAATTGTGTGGCATCATGATGAGATTCCTTTTGCATTAACCTTTTTCATTTATGTTGATTAGAGTTGATTAGGAATTGATTTGAGTTTTGTCATCATGATGTTTTGATGTGGTCACCACTTGCTTTACACTACACTCACCTCCCTTCATGCTTCATATTGATTCCTCCACCAAATTCTTCTCACTTGATGAAAAATGGTTGAAGACATTTGGAGAGAAAAAAAGATGAGAGTTTTCATTCTTGAGAGTTTCATTTCTTGATCTCATTTTTCATGCTAGAAAAATGCAAGCACCATTTTTCTAGTCTTGATTCCTCCATCATCTTCAAAGGAAACAAACCCCAAATGAGACATAGCCTCTACACTACACATTCTACAGCATATCTTGAGCATGTCGAGTTGCCGGCTTCATGCCCGAGTTGCCTCGGTATTGAGGCGGGAGCCCGTAAAAGATGCAGGCGATGTGGTGCCCTTTCCGGCGAGGAGGCGACGATATGGAGACAAGACTTTCCGCGGGAGATTGGGACGATGAATAGAAGACCGGAGGACTCGGATCACTCGGTATATTTCTCTTCCCATCTCTTGTTAGCTAGCATTAGGTTAATGGTTACGATCCGGGTTTTCATTGTCCGCGGTAGCGCCAGTTTCCAAGTAAGGAAAAATTTTGATTCCGCATTTTGGCCTCGGAAAGACGGCCGGGGCGCTGCCGTGGCGCAACATGGTATCAGAGACACGCCATTAACCTTGCCTAGCTTGTTCTAATGCGTTTTACTTATCCGATCGACCAAAATTCCAAAAACCGTGTTTATGCATGCATCAGTTTTCTGTTGAATTTTTTCTTGCTCAAAAAATTTTTCAGGTTGTAGAAAACTGATGTACAAGAAATTCTAAGACTTCTGTAGAATTTCGACGCAGTCAGTCGACACCTCAAGCGCGGAACCGCGGCCAAACCCCCCCTTGGGCCGCGGTTCCGCCGCCGATTTGTGTCTTCACTGTGTCAAAATTTTACAGTGGGCTTGTGGGCTAATTTTAGGGGTTTTGGGATATTAAATTTGGGCCCAGATTTTCTGTGACTGCTGCAGTATTGCTTGGGGGCCCACTTGTTAATTGTTTGATCGATCGGATATTTTAAACACATTATTTCACAGTATTTACATTATATCTGCGACCGTGAATGTCACTTGATCGGTAAATCCCGTCTAACAGCTATAGCCCGGTTAGACGGATTTGCGAACGTGACTTTCACGTTGATGTTCTATGTTTATGCTGTGTTGTTGCGGATCGGTCGTGGGGGATAGCCTGGATGCAATGCTAGTACAGTTTTGTTGTATTATGTACATTTGATATTGCGGGGCGAGCGTCCGACATGTGGACTGCCGTCACTGCCTGATTGTATTATTCTTTTGGGGCACGACCTGGTTGCGGTCGATATACCCGGTGTATGTATATTTTACTTTCTGTACTAGGATTACCCCGCGGAGGGGTGCACGGATAGCCGGGTTCTAAAAGGCAACGGGCCCGCATCTCATGGCATTAAGACGGAGAGGGCTTCACTCTAGGATTGGCTGGCTATTCGCCGCACTCGTAGGGGGTACAGGTTGACCCAGGAGGGGTGCCCAAGTTACCGGATTCCATGAAGTGCTGGGTGGTCCATTCACGGAGCTGAAGGGGGCTGCCTTGCTTCAGGTTTTGGCGGGTGACTTGCCGCGCCCGTAGGGGTCTAGGATTTCATTGCACAGGCTATCCACACGACCAGGGGAACGTCGGGTTTCAGCAGCGGCTCTGTGAAACCCGGGGCTTCCAAATATCTGTATTGTTCTGTGATGCTGTATATTTCTGTGATGTTGCATTTTATCACGCCTTGAGCGAAATATAATATATTGGTATATATATTAGTAGATGTTGTATATGTTTTGCATCCGCGCTAGTCCAGTCCCCGCTCTGTCGTTAGTTAAGTAACCTAACGGGTGATGACGGGACCCAGTGGCGAATGCGGATGGCATATACGTACATCAGTATATTTTCGTTCTTTGTGGTGTGATCATTTGATGGGACTGCGTTGATTCGGATCAATGCAAGATAAACAAACCTATTCTGATGTTGTTGGAACAATTTTTCAAAAAAAGCTGTTATTGCAAGGACGTTCACTTTTATTTTGCATAGTGGTATTCATTTGGAATATCCTGCTCCTCAGTCGACGAGGCAAGGGCCGAGATCCATTCACCGGGAGTGACCCCTTGGACAGAAGTTTGCGTCAGGGCAATAACTTCACTATAGCCGATTACATTTTGCTTTGCATCGTGGTATTCATTTGGAATATCCTGCACCTCATTCTACGGGGAAAGAGCCGGGATCCCTTCACCGGGAGTGACCTCTTTAGCAAAGGTTTTCGTTACTATATTTTTATAAAAGGCTATGCAGTTCCTTCAACGATATCAAGTTCATTACGTTAAAGGTTTTTCGCCAAAAACCAGCCGTAGCCCTCCGTCATTTCTTACAAGTATCACTTAGTATTCGTGCTGCGTTTGTTGACAGTGTCAAGGCGTAGTGTGCGGTAGCTAAGTGGTGTTTGTTTGTAGCATATTAATGGGATTGGTTAGGATAGTCGTGCGGCCTTGTTGACTGTGTCAAGGGCTCGTACGGGTGAGTTTAATGCAATCCAGGATAATGACGGGTTGAACTTGACTAGGACTCTTTGATTTGTTGACTGTGTCAAGGTCACTTGGGTCCTAGGGGTAAAAATCACATCGGGAGTTTCTAAAGAACTGAAACTTGCCAGGCATGCGCATACCTTCTGGAGTGTGGTGACTTGAGTGGATTCCGTCAAGTTATCATGCGATGATAGTTGGATCCCGATTCCCACTGATGAGTTAGTTTACTCCTCGGGTGACCCCGACTAATTCTTCTTTCAGGTTTGGTGGAGAATTTGAGGTACAGTGGGAGGTTTCCAGATTAGATAAAGTGGTAACCATTCTGATCTAGGTTAGAGTGCACACTGAGTGTTTCTTTTCTCTCTCTCTTTGGCAGCGACCATTGACCCGACCCTGGACTATGACTCAGTGACCAAGTTGACCGAACCTTCTTAACACAGGCTTTTGGATTGTCAGAGTTGCAAACCTCATTGCCACTTCTACTTTTACCCTTTTCTCCAGGACACCCCGTATTACTACGAACGTCCACTTCCATTGGACAAAACCATCGTATGGTTAGATACGAACTCGAAGGAATTCGAGGATGGTTTCCGGTTCTGGAGAAAACGGATAGGATTATTCAGTTGTCTTTTCCCTTTTACCTTCTCTCAAGTTGTGAGTACTCCTTGGTTTAGGAGATAGTACACCTATTACGCAAATTGGATAGTCTTCTTCCAAACCTTAGGCTGGTGCCGACCGGTAGGGAATGAAGAAAACCAATTAGCATAACGATGGTGTGCAGAAGGTATTAAGTTAAGACAAAGCAAGGGATTAGTAAGAGGGCAAAGTAAATTGTGACTGCTATTCACGATCAAACCAAGTATTTCTTCGCCAATCCTAAATCACCTTTGTATTTCTCCAGGACACTCCGTATCACTACGAAGATCCATAGTTTATTGGATACTCCATCGTATGGTTATATACGAACTCGAAAGGAACTTGTTCCAGTTCAGGGATGGATTCTGGTCCAGGAGAAATAGGAATACGGTTTATTCGGTTGTCTTTTATCTTCACCTTCTCTCGCTTTGCGAGTGCTCCTAGGATTAGGACAGTACACCCATTATGCTTATTGGATAGTCTTCTTCCAAACCATAGGCTGGTGCCGAACGGTAGGGAAGGAAGAAAACCATTTGGCCTAAGGGGTATGCAGAAGGTAATGACTAAAAACATATTAAGGGATTTGGAGAGGTGGCAAAGAATTATATGGTTATAGTTGTTGATCTAGATAATGGAAGATGCATTACTAGGAATACCAGGATACCCTATCGAGACATTTCGATGTTTCAGTTTCACTGTGTACTGTTAAAAGAAAACTGATTTCCCGATTAGATACTTACTCCAGGGTATGTATTTACCAGGTATGATTCTCACATCTGTATGGTTTTACAGATGATGAGTGGGAGTAAGTTATTGGGAATAGGGTGATCATCCTCATTATGTCGGGATTCGTTGTAATCGGTGATATTTGAGGAGATCATCTGGGTTGTTTGCCGGTCGGCAAATATTTGGTTTTGAATATCCGCTGTTGTGCACCAATTTCAAATTGATATATCTGTACGTCTATTTTCATAGAGTGAGATATACCTTTTGATATTATGTCGATGACATTTACCTATATCAGTGGATGGTTAGGTAAGGAGCATTAAACAGCGGTGTAATTCTTCTTAACCATAAGTACAGTTTTCAACCTACGACGCACAGTGAAAGAGTTGTTAGACTCAGCGGACTCATACAGGGTATTGTATGTTGTCCAGTGTCCACTAGGACAGAGGGGTTGGTCCTCATACTATATTCTGTTTACTTTTAACTTCTCTAGTGCTTAGACATGTGTTTCGTAGGAACGCAGGGTCTAAGTTTTGAGGAGTTATAGGTATTTGAATAGAGTAGAGAACCAGGTGTGGCAAGTATCGGGATTCTTCAAAGTGATCGAAGATGTAGATACTTGTGTATGGTGTTCAGTTGATAGTAATGATAAAGAGAAATTGCTTCTCTTTCAGGTTACTCATAAATGGAAGCATTCCTAAGTTGAGTAACGCTGATCGGCCTCCTTCCATTTAGTTGACATGCACTGGAGATAGCTGCATGATTTGAATCTGGTTCAATTAAATCAGTGCCTCTGGTTCTATATTGGATATAGAACAGTTCATATCTTAACGATGTTAAGGTACGGGGAGTTGTCCGGCTTATGCTTAAAATCAGACACTGGACAACTCAAGACACGTTTCTGTAATGGCTGTTTGTGGGTTGACCCAGGCTATGACGAGGGTTGATTTTCTACCATCTGGAAGATCAATAGTGATATTGTTCTTCACTCGCCACGAATTTTAAAAGAAATGGATTTTTCAGAAAACAGCAGTGGGAGTATGGCAGAACTGGAAGTGATTCCAGAACCGCAAACGATTACTGAAGATTTGATAAGGAACCTAAAGATTCAATCTGTTTTGACATTCCATTGGCCACTCCGCAGATTAGGTGGGTAACTTCAGGCGCCCGAGAGGTACTCCGGTAGCCTCAAGGACGGTGACAGGGAAGTTCTTGTTTACCCACACTTGCCATTGCTGTTGTTCCAGGCTGCGAGACCCGGCAGGAGGATGAGTATAGCGTCGTTCTGAACTAGCTTCAGAAATGTACGTGTATATGACTCTGCCAGAGGGTTGTCGTAGTCAGTGGGAGCAACGGAAGCATTGGTGGACAGGTAGCTTATGTCTATTTATAGACTAAAGCAGATATAGCGGAGATAGATCATCTATTTCTGATGTGACAGTCATAGGTTTGACTTCATCAGAATAGGGGATGGATCTGTTGAGAAGGTAGTAGGGTGTGATGTCGTGGTATTTGGATGACATACACAGAGTAGGAAAAGAAACTCCTATACTACGATCGGTTATTCTTTGGTTGTCACACAGTGGTTTCTCCACATAGGACTTGGATATTATATCAGACATTCTGGTCACTAGATCTATGGTTTTAGATCTAGATTTGGGTGGTTTCCCAATCTGGGTACCTTGACAGCATTCTATGAGTATTTAGAATGGACGACTCCTGGCACGGTAGTACACCTGCAGGTAATGGAGTCACCATCTCTAATGGTGTCTTACAGACTAAAGGGGAGAGGGATACGCATGATTGACAGATCACTTGCTTAGGCAATTGAGTCAATCATGAGATGTCAAGTACCACACCAGATGTTGTTCTTGCAGTAGATGCAATAAGTTGATATTAATCCAATCCTGGAGAAACAATCGGAAGCAGTTTTAGGACATAAGTGCGTGTCCTAGGGATATGATAATGGCAGCCTCTTTTAGGAGACGGTTATCACTCCAGGCTTCCAAGGTGACATGGATGGTAGAGTGGCTGTCAGAGTTATAGTTTTTCCTTCTGACGAGGGGCAGTATTTTGGACAGGTGGTCCAAGGCAATACTGAGGGTGGCATGGCGCAGGATACTGATTAAGTTCAGTTGACGATACAGTCTAAGAAGTTTGGATTTGGAGTTCATTTATTAGCTAGGTCCCATCAGACATCCAGACGTTCTAAGACAGGTATTGCTCATTTCGGGAGATGGCTTTCTCCGCGAACTTGAGATATAGAAAGACATAGAAAGAAACATCACAGCGGATCCACTCACTGAGGCTATTCCTCGAACGCAATAGTTTCGCAAACGAGCTTTGTGAGACTGACTATTAGAGGAGTTGGGTGTTCGGTATCACACGGGCTGTGAGTATGCGGCATCGTAACAATTAGCCTTGAGTGCAAGTGGGAGATTGTTGGAGATAGTGCCCTCAGAGTCAATTATTGGATCACAGGCACGTGATTGCAATGATTGAGGGAGGACCTATCCCGGTAGGACAGTCTTACTCGAGATGATAGTATGCTATCTGGTTTATCTTTATCATCGTGTACTGCTTTAGGTGACCTGACATGTTGCTATTACACGTTGATAGAGCCCCTAGGATTCTTGCTTGACTACCAGCAGTATGATGGCGATCATATACGTGGGAGATGGTAGTCTATAAGCACATCCTTAAAAGGTCCCTAGTCGTAGGAGTTTCGAGATAGGGCATCGATACTCCATTAGTAGACTAGTGTATACAGTCGAGACCCCGACGAGAGGCGGTGGCCGGTCTCACAAGCCACTGGTGTCAGTTGGTTCACCTAAGATGTATACAGGTGCTCATTGGGTTATGAGTACACCGGACAGGACTCGCCGGGAACCTGCTAGTTGGTCTTATACCAGATGTCAGATAGCAGTTCCCTGGTGACATGTGTACAGGTTAGTTCATCGACCTGAGATCGTCATTTGTCTCGTGTGAGTTCCCACTGTGCTTTGATTACTACCCTACCACGGCTCAAAGGAGTCGTGCAAACAGGTTTTAGTTGGGTACAGTCCCGAGCCACATGGAGGCAGTGAGCGGATCTGCAGGGGTTCGTCTCTCCCGGTATTGGGTGTGAGGTCGCGCTGTGTCTAGGAGAGCCATTACACAAAGCCCTCGGCCGAGGCAGGAGATTTACTGGTAGGTATTCCAGTAGTATCTCAGGGTGTTCTGGGCTACGCTCCGACACGACTTGTACCGCTTTTGGGGGTCTGACTTTTACCAACCCCCTAGGCCCGCCATGCGATACTCATAGACGAACGGACCGGACTGTACGGATATTGTCACTGACAGGCTCAGTAGGGTGTCAGGATGAGTTCGCTCATCGACGTCCCTTTTGGTCAATAGCTGGTGGCCCGTCACGTATTGGCTAATACCTCTGACGTGCTAGTGGTTAAATCCACAACCATAGTATTGACGAGTCTTTAGAGTCCACCACACTTTCAGTTACTCAAGCTTTCGGGCGAAACGCTGTAGAGGCCGTATGGAGATATGGCAGGGTCCGATCAGATACGTGCGGTATTGCATGAATCAGGATCGGACAGTTTTGTACTAGTAGCCGTATAGTTATATGGCAGGGTTCGATCTGATACGTGCGGTATTGCACGGATCAGGATCGAACGGATATTACTAGCCGGCATTGGCTTAAGCCGGTCCTAGTTTAGTACAGTGTAGATTTTGTCTCATTGCATTTGTATCCGGTCGGAATACAGATGCAGGTGTGTATGCACAGTATCGGGGTTTTCCTGTAATTTATTACGCGACCAGTTTTCTGGAGTTGCCAGTTTGCATTCCGTTCCGGCCGGTTTTCCTTTGTTCTTTCCCGGCCGGACTTTTCAGATGGAGGGGGTTATTTGCAAGTTTGCAAATAACATTTGTGGAGGGGGGTCCTTTGTAATTGTGTGGCATCATGATGAGATTCCTTTTGCATCAACCTTTTTCATTTATGTTGATTAGAGTTGATTAGGAATTGATTTGAGTTTTGTCATCATGATGTTTTGATGTGGTCACCACTTGCTTTACACTACACTCACCTCCCTTCATGCTTCATATTGATTCCTCCACCAAATTCTTCTCACTTGATGAAAAATGGTTGAAGACATTTTGAGAGAGAAAAAAGATGAGAGTTTTCATTCTTGAGAGTTTCATTTCTTGATCTCATTTTTCATGCTAGAAAAATGCAATCACCATTTTTCTAGTCTTGATTCCTCCATCATCTTCAAAGGCAACAAACCTCAAATGAGACATAGCCTCTACACTACACATTCTACAGCATATCTTGAGCATGTCGAGTTGCCGGCTTCATGCCCGAGTTGCCTCGGTATTGAGGCGGGAGCCCGTAAAAGACGCAGGCGATGTGGTGCCCTTTCCGGCGAGGAGGCGACGATATGGAGACAAGACTTTCCGCGGGAGATTGGGACGATGAAGAGAAGACCGGAGGACTTGGATCACTCGGTATATTTCTCTTCCCATCTCTTGTTAGCTAGCATTAGGTTAATGGTTACGATCCGGGTTTTCATTGTCCGCGGTAGCGCCAGTTTCCAAGTAAGGAAAAATTTTGATTCCGCATTTTGGCCTCGGAAAAACGGCCGGGGCGCTGCCGTGGCGCAACATTTTCGTTAGGGATTTGCGTCGTTCTTGATATGTATCCCTATGTTTTGTATTGATGTAAATTCTAGGTTCGGTCGCGGAGACGTCAGACACGACACGAAAGGGGAAAGCGGTGATTGGACGTGGCTAGCTAGGGATTCCGGTGAGTAGATTTAACATCTACGGGGGACTATCGTTTGGATGGCGCAAGTCTCCCGATAGTTTAAGTAGTTAAGATTTTAGTGATATTAGTAACTACATCCATGCCTTATTTGACCTACATATGCGAACCTATTCTATAGGACACCTGCACCATTGCCAGGGTTTTTATATGCAGCACGAGCACTATTCATGCTTACACACACGCCCTGGTAATTGCCATGCCACCACACTAGATAACCTATTATTTGAAACCTTTTACTATATTGATGCTTTAACCTGTGCTATTGCCTTTAATTCTTTAAAATGAAATCATAAGATTGCTAATCATGTGCATGTACTTCATCATGTTATTTGTTCATGCGGAGTCTATCAATCATACATCGCAACTTGATTATTGACACCATATGCGTTCATTATCATTGGCATATGCATTTATGAGGATTTCTTGAGATTTTGTGATATTTCTGGATTTCGGGGGAAAGCCGCAAAATTCCTAAACTTATTATATTTTTTAATTTGTAAATTGCGGTTTTCTAGTGATGTAAGTGTCGTCCACCATGAGTTTGCTGTGGTTTTCGAGACCCGTTTCGAGGAGTTGGATGAACCGTCTCGGGTACATGGTGGGCCCGGTAAGGTACCCCAGGGCAAGAAGCTCGTAGTGCTGACGATGAGCCTGGCAGGGGACGGATTACCTACCGGTGACTGTTTGGGACGGCGGATATCCAGAGGATACCGACCGTGGCCGCGAGATGATGAGATAGTGATATTGAGATGGGTCAGTCGGATGGCTGAGGCCAGAGATACTATGACATGGATATATGAGATTTGTGATAGTTTTGAGGTGTCGTTGCTGGACACAGGTTCTTGTTGATTCTATTGGTATTGTGCTGGTATTTCAAAAGAGATTCGTAAAGGAAAAACATGATTCTTATACTTACACATTCAGATCATGAGTTGATTCGCATTGCATTCATACCTGCTAGTATATTCATATTGCATACATACCTGCTATTATGTCCTGCCTTACCTGTATTTTAGATACTAGGATGCTTGTGTGCATGCATTCGATAGCCTGTGTAGATGTTATTTATTACTCATGAGTTGGCAACTCACCCCCGTTGTGCCACAGCCTTTTGCAGGTCCGCTCCGTCAGTACAGTAGCGGCGGGCGCACTTGCTTCTTTTGCCTCTTTTGCCCGGACTCGAGGTTTTGCTCTTAGGTGGGTTATATTATTATTTTTGTACCACTTTGTATATTCTTTGTATCTAGTGTACTCCATCTACTGTATCTACCAGTATTGTTTTATATTGACCTAGAGATGAGACTGTGAGAATTGTGGACTTTTTATGCTGTATTTTGGGGTCGAGCTCACTTGAGTCGACATGCTGTTTTTCTCATGCTTCTTTATGATTATTTTGTATGTTGTTGTTTTATATTGCGTGGGATTTATGACCGCCTTGTGGCGAAGAGCTAGCTCCCACTTGGGGATGCCTTATTTGTTGGATTTATATATATTCTTGTTGTACCCATTTTGGGGGCCAGTATTTACAAAGGAGACTTTGCCGAAATTTTCGGAAAAATTAATATTGTTTTTAAAAAGGTTTTGTATGACTTGTTTGATAAACTCGCTTTCAATTGGTTGGTTTTTCTTCACTCTTTTGCTTTTTGGTTTTGGTTTCTGGGCTTTGGCTTACTTATTTTACGGACGTCTTGAGACGTTTCGTAAACTTAAGGGCCAGTCACGTCCGTGCCCTGCGGGTCGTGACAAAGTTGGTATCAGAGCTATAGGTTTTACCTTTTTGAGTGTAGGATGACCCTTGGTAGATGGAGTAAGTGACTTAAGTAGGGTAACGTAGCGTGTGTATGTCCGCGGCATACTTGCGATACGGTATTCCGCCTAAGTGACTTTAGGATATACTTGCTTGAAATTCCTTCTTCAATTCCGTGTATCCTATGATTCTATTGCACTATTCTTATTATCCTTTTTCCTATACCAGCCACTATGCCGCCGAAGGCTACGAGGGCACAGAGGGCTGCCGCCCGAGACGAGATTCGAGCTGGCTCGTCCGAGACTAGGACTGTGTAGGGTGGTATGCCTAAGCCGCAGGGAAAGACCGATCCACCTTCCCCAGGCCGTATAGATAGGCTTGAGACTGGTATAGAGGAGTTGCGACAGATGATGGGGAGTATGCAGGAGCTACGTCAGATGGTAGGATCCCTAGTTGCAGCCAGTCGTACACCGAGGCCAGATGATGCACCTACTACATCCCAGACTATTATGATACCTGCTCCTACTACTACCGCCGTGACCATCCCGGTTTCACTACAGGATTTCATGAGGCTGAGACCTCCAGTATTCACCGGCACCGAGGCAGCGGAGGACCCACAGACGTTCCTTGACAGTTTAGCCAGGATCTGCCGTTCGCTGAGATGTTCGGATGATCGATGGGTGGAGCTTGCGAGTTTCCGTCTAGAGGGTCTCGCGCAGACATGGTGGGAGTCAGTCTTGAGAGGTCGAGCTGCAGGTCTACCGCCTATGACGTGGGCCGAGTTTACAGCAGTCTTTCTAGCTCGTTTCCTCCCAGAGAGCGTTCGTGACGCCAGAGCTCGTAGTTTTGAGGCCTTGATCAAGACACCTGGGATGACGGTGTCTGAGTATGACATCCAGTTTACACAGTTGTCCCGATATGCTTCGTATTTGGTGGATACCGAAGAGAAGATAGTGAAGAGGTTCGTACAGGGACTTGATGCCCAGCTATATCTTGCCATTGGCGCCCAGCACTACGACACTTATTCAGCTGCTATGGATACAGCATTACGGATGGAGGCACGCATATCACAGAATTCGGCTGTTTTTGGGCCGAAGAGGATTCGCACCGAGGTGCCGTCTCAGAGGCAGTGTGCCAGATTCTTTCCGAGGGATGGGCCCGGCAGAGGATTTGGACGGGGTCAGTTATTTGGTTCATATCCCCAGGGACAGCAGCCGTCGCCAGGGTGTTTTGGGTGCGGGAGTCCGCACCATCTTGTCAGAGACTGTCCGGCGAGACGACAGGGAGCGGCGACAGTTCCGCAAGTGACCCTACCACCATTACCACCCCCTCCTCAGAGAGCCCTACTTCCTACCACAGGCGATGCTCCACGCCAGTTAGGTGCACCCAGAGGCCGTGGACGCGGCAGTCCTGTTCAGAGAGGACGAGGAGGCAGAGGCCGAGGTCGAGGTTAGCCCGCTATCGGTGGAGGACAGGCCCGAGTATTTGCTTTGACACCGCAGGATGCGCAGGCATCCAATGCCGTTGTGACAGGTACCTTGCCAGTTTGCTCTTTTGACGCACGGGTATTATTCGACCCAGGTTCCACACATTCGTACGTCTCTACACACTTTGCACCGATGTTGGGCCGTAAGTCGTCGTCGTTAGATCATCCGCTTGTTGTTGTTACTCCGGTAGGCGAGTCGTTTGTCGCTCGTTTTGTATTTCGATTGTGTTCCGTTCGTATCGGGGAGAGGGATTCATCGGTTGATTTGATTCTCCTCGATATGTTGGACTTTGATGTGTTTCTGGGCATGGACTGGCTGGCCATTTGTTATGCTTCGGTGGACTGCCGTGAGAAGGCAGTCAGATTTAGCTTTCCGGGATAGCCAGTCCTTGTTATTCAGGGAGACCGCAGCGTCACCCTTCCCAGCTTGATTTCGTCTCTTCGCGCTGGTCAGCTCTTGCGGAAGGGATGTTAGGGATTCTTAGCGTATATTTGTGATACTCGAGCTGCAGAGGTTCCGTTGGACCGGGTCCCGGTTGTTTGTGAGTTCCCTGATGTTTTCCCTGATGAGCTACCTGGGCTACCACCTGAGCGCGACGTTGAGTTTTGCATCGACTTGATTCCCGGCTCGGGACCTATTTCTATACCGCCTTATCGGATGGCCCCGACAGAGCTTCGAGAGCTGAAGGATCAGTTGCAGGATTTGTTAGATAAGGGGCTTATTCGACCTAGTGTTTCTCCGTGGGGTGCTCCGGTCCTGTTTGTCAAGAAGAAGGACGGAAGTTTGCGCTTATGTATCGACTACCGCCAGCTGAACAAGGGTACCGTGCGGAACATATATCCGTTGCCACGCATTGATGATTTGTTCGACCAGCTTCAGGGTGCGGGGTATTTTTCGAGGATCGACTTGCGATCAGGATACCACCAGCTGCGAGTTCGACAGGAGGATATACCGAGGACAGCTTTCCGCACGCGCTACGACCTTTATGAGTTTTTGGTGATGTCGTTCGGACTCACCAACGCCCCAACAACATTCATGGATTTGATGAACCGTACATTCGGGCCGTATCTTGACTTGTTCATCATCGTGTTTATCGACGATATCTTGGTGTACTCCCGGAGTAGAGAGGAGCACGAGCAGCACTTGCGGATTACGTTACAGACTCTGAGGGAGCACCAGCTGTTCGCAAAGTTCTCCAAGTGTGCATTCTGGCTGGACAGCGTCGGATTCTTGGGTCACGTGATTACGAGAGACGGTATATGTGTGGACCCGAAGAAGATTGAGGCTGTTCAGCAGTGGCCCCGACCTACATCGGTTACTGAGATCCGTAGTTTTCTAGGCCTGGCGGGCTGCTACAGGCGTTTTGTTCAGGACTTCTCCCGTATAGCTGCACCTTTGACCGGTTTGACCTGGAAGGGAGTTCCTTTCGTTTGGACAGAGGAGTGTGAGCGCAGTTTTCAGCAGATACGGACTTGTTTGACTACGGCGCCGGTATTGTAGGGTTCCTAGGCACACAAGTAAGGTCTCACAAGGCATCAACCATGCCAACTTCAAAAATACGGTGCCGAGAAACCCTAGACTACGGATCGTTGGCTAGAAGTTTAGGCGACAAAGCAACTAGTTAACTACTTTAACTAAAAGTAAACGAACATACAACCTTTGTAGATCCGTTTCTCCACCTCCATAGCTCCGCAATGAAGTCTCCTCGCTGTCCATATCAAATCCCGGGCTCTAGCGTCGGCTTCATCGGAGAAAAAGCGAGCTAGGTCATCGACGACGTGCCGAAGATGATCTACGTCGAGGCATCACTAGATCAAGCTCCACCTTCACCAAGCCATGAAAACTTGTGAAGGAAACACCCTATACTACTTGGCAAGAGGTAGAGGATGAAGAAATAGGAAGTGGGTTCACTTTAGAATTGGATTTCTCACTCATTTCATCAAGTTGCCATTGATGGAGGCATGCTTTCTTCAAGTGAAGAAGAAGAAGAAGAAGATGAATATTATGATAAGTGTTAATTGAATACAATAGAAAATCAATTCTTATCATAATATTAACTATAGTTATGTGTAGAGAATTGACCAAGGTTAAAGGAATGGTTAGGGTTAAGCATGAAGACAAGAGTGGTTACAAAGTCAAAGCTTCATGAAGCTTCAACTAGAAACAAAGAAAGCCACCATTCTCTTCATGCATATTATTTTCCAAAAAGAATAGATAAATAAATAAGTGAATAAAACAAAACCCTAACCATTATCATGTAACCATGGTTTGATCTTTACACAAAAACCCTAGCATACATGTATCATCAAACATGATACAATCAAGTGCACAAAAGTATATCACATATACAATGTGTACATCCGAGTGAGAATATCCATTTAAATGAACCTATATTAGTTAATGTAAAGTGATATATCAAATATATAATTATACATTAACTCACTAAATCAACACTTGATTTAACGATCCGGTCATATCGCATATAACCGACTAATATCAATAGTAACAACTTATCGAATCAACACTTGATCCGATAACCCGGCTATAACGCATATAACCGATCAATGTTACAAATCGCAAGAATCGAATACAGTATCACATACTTGTATTATTCTCGGTCCCGCACATATCTCATATGCGCTCCTATTTCGTTTCGCTTGAGCCAGGAAACCTCTATGTAGGACTCTAAAGACTCATCAATACGCCGGCAGCAGATGATGATCATATCAAGAATCCACAAGCCGCAAGCGGTCTGCTAAACGTAACGGCCACCCGGGTATTGAGCGATCAGAAGATCGACGAGCAAGCCCGCTCACACTCCAGTGAATCCAACCAGTAACACTACCGTACAGTCCGGTCTGATCGTCTGATATGTCGCATATCTTGCCTAGGGGTGGTAAACGTCAGACCCCAATAGCTCGATAAGTCGTGTCGATATGAGGTCTATAACAATTCGAGAAACTACTGGTAACACTTACCAGTAAATCTCAGCAACCCTGGCCAGGGATTTCCGGTTATAGCCAATCGAACACAGTGCAATATCAACTCCCTATACCGGGAGAAACGAATCCCCTCCTATCGCTCATTGCCTCCATGTGATTCGGGACTGCACCCAAAAGCCACCGTTTTGCATGCCCTCTTGGACATGGTAAGGTGGAAATCAAAGCACAGTGGGAATCACACAAGACTCTATGACGATCTCGGGTCAACAGACTACTCTGTACCAGTGTCACCAGAGAACTGCCATCTAACGTGAGGTATAATACCATCTGGGAGTTCTCGGCGAGTCCGTCCAGTGTACCCAGTCTCCACTGAGCAGCCGTATATCATCTCTGATGTCAAACACCAATGGATATGGGATCATCCATCGCCCATCTGTATGGGTTGAGAAGGTATACGCTAGTCTACTCTGGTATATCGATGCCCCGTCTCGATACACCCACGACTAGGGACCTTGAAGGATGTACTTATAGACTATCATGTCCCCACTAGTATGATCCGCATCATAGTCCAGGTAGTCAAGTACACATCCTAAGGGCTTTACCAACATGTAACAGAGAGACAATCAATATACACGTTAAGGTAAAGAGTAACCAGATAGCATACTATCATGTCGAGCAAGAAAGTCCTCCCTATATATGTCCCATCATCCACTACAATATACATCCTATGTACAGTAATGGCCTCTAGGGAATACATATAACTAACAATCTCCCAGTTGCACTAGGGCCATCTGTAGCAGTGGTTGTAGTATCTCATACTCAACCATCCCATAAAAGTCTCTCTCTGGGAATAGGCCTTCGTGAGTGGATCCGCCGTGTTATCTTCTGAGTCTGCTCTCCTAACCTCGATCACCCTGGAGATCAACCATCTCCATGATCAGGTGATACTGCCTTAGAATATGTCTGGATCACTGATGGGACGGACGTTCCTTGGCATAAGCCACAACTCCATTGTCACACAATGGGAGGAACTAGGTTCATCTCATGAACAAATATACACCCAGACTGCCTCTTTGGTAGCATCTTAAGTAGCGATGTATCCAGCCTTTATCTTCTAGTATGCCACGGTATCTAGCTTGGAACTCTTCCAACATACCGTCCCTTTACTGAGGGTAAAGACAATGCCTGTGACTGACATTCAGTCGACTTTATCACCCTGGAACCCTTCCAGTGATTCTCCCCAGGATCGATTGATACCATCTCACTACATCTAGTGAGTTTTCTAACATCCAATTACATCTATCTCATAGATAAGAACTCAGGATTTAGGAGGTATTACTTTGATCCTATATGGAGAATGCTTGTGATAAGCGGAGATTGACCGAGCATAGCATAGGAAACTCCTTCCCTATCAAGAGTATGTCATCCACGTACTCTACGAGGATCATCACCATACTCTCTACTACCTTTTTGTATATACAAGGTTCATCTACCATTTTGATGAAGTCAAAATCTTTGACTACCACATCAAAACAGATGTTCCAACTCCGCGATGCCTGCTTTATCCTATAAAGCATCTTGCACACGTTTCCGCTGCTCCCACTGTTTACGAAGCCCTCTGGCTGTGTACTCATAGACGCTCTCTTCCAAAACATCATTTAGAAAAGCAGTCATGACACCCAACCGCCAGATATCGTAGTCATGGTATGTAGCCGTGGCAAGTAGGATCTGGATGGACTTAAGCATAGCTACTTAAAAAAGGTTTCAACATAATCCATACCTGAACAATGATGCAAATCTTTAACAAGTCCAGCTTTGAAAGTCTCAACTTTTCCATGTACACCAAGTAATCTTCTCAAGATATACTTGCTCCTGATGGGGATTTAACCCTTCAGATATAGTAGCTAAAGTCCATACTTTGTTGGTGTATAAGGATTCCATCTCAGATCGCTAAGCATCCAGCCATTCTTACAGAGTCCCATTCCTGATGGCCAGCTCGAAACTAGTTGGGTCACCATCTTATGATGCAATCCTCGCTCCCACTGTCATAGAGAAACCGAAGTATCACTCAGGTGGGTGAGGAACCCTGCTAGATCGGCGGAGAGGCTGAGGTTCGTTGGAAACTATTGAATCCTTTGGTTCTACCAAATCAACATCTGTAGTTTGTACAGCTGGAACGATTCCAGTTCTACATAACAGTATTTGCCTCGAGCTTTTCCGGATTTTTGCTTTTAGACATCTGCCGGACAACCCCAAATCTTAACTAGCTTAAGACATGGGCTCTTCCCATACCATATCATATATGAAGCGGTAGGCTACTGATTTGATTGGAACCCAATTCAATAGGTATGCAGCTTCTCAAGCGCATAACTCCCAAAAGGAAATAGGAAACTCTGTAGTACTCATCATAGAGCACACCATATCAAATAGGGTGTATCTGCTCCGCCCTGATATACCATCGTGCTATGGTGTATACGGAGGAGTAATGCTGAGAGAGAATCTCATTCTTCTTTAGAATAGTCCAGGAATTCCATGCTCAAGTATTCTCCTCCTTGATCTCATCATAGGACATAATACTTATACCCGTATTTTGGTTCTCTACTTCTAACTTATATTCCGTGAATATCTCAAAAGGTTCGGACATGTGTTTCAACAGGAACATATGTCTGAATCTAAAGAGATCATCAGAGAATGTAATGAAGTACAAAGAACCGGTCTTGGCATGTGTAGACTGGGGACCTACATACATCAACATGTATCATCCCAAGAGTTCACTGACTCTTTCTCTGTTTCCAATAAACAGAGCTATGGTCATCTTATCTTTGTGACATGACTGGCTAGTTTCACAAGATGTAAATTCAAACTAATTTAAATATGCATCTTTATGTAACTCTAGCTAGTCGGGTCATATTGATCTGACCTAGTCTACAATACCTCAAGAAGGATCCGTTCATTTCTGAACTCTTCCTCTTGTGTGTGTTCTGTATACTAAGAACTGTAGTTTGATTTAGAATATCAACGCTTTTAGATAACGTGCCTGAACCGATCAACTTTTGATATAAGAAATGTTCAAAACACTATCCAACAATACAAAATTTTATCATTTCTTTACAAATAAAGAGACTGATATGATTTTGTATATCACGTTCGGTATCTAATAACATTCGTTCAGAATCAATGTATTGGTAATACAGGGTGACAGTGACCGACAGACTTGGCTGCAACTCTTGCCCCGTTTTCTGCCTCATGAAACTTATCACCCGTTCTCAGTTTTTCTACCCTTTTGTAGCCCTATGTAACAGATTACATATCTGGGATCCTGATCCGGTATCATATACCAAGGATGCGGAGGATACTGAGAAACAGTTCTGTATAATGAACACACCCGAAGATGATGCATCAGCATGCACTCTCTTCGTTTGGGCGGCACGGGAAATCTGGTATTCCCCAATTTCCTGCTCTGTCTTATAACAATTATAAGTTGGAGCGGGACCAACGTTCCCCAACTCAGTATAACAAGTGGGTTCGGTCAATAATCCGTATTATTATCTTGATTAAGGCGTGACATAGTCGCTACCAGGAGAGAGAGAGAAGAAAACACTCAGCGTGCGCTCTTGCAAGAATAGATTGGTTATTATTTTATCTAATCAGGATGGTTCCCACTGCTTTTTATCAAATCTTCCTTCAAACCCTAAAAGGAAAGACTAGCCGGGATTAATTACACGCTACAAGTTCGCCAATCTTTCAGCCAGGCCAGTGTCGGTACTTTGAGGGAGGTCCCCCGTGCTTTCGTACGAACCTAATTACAGTAAACCTCGTTTTTCCAGAGGCGTAACCCCGTTGACACCTTTTTAGACACCTACTTGATCGGCTAATTGTAATGTGTAAAACTCTCCCAGGAGTAACAATTACTCGCAGCGGGTATCGGGATCCAACTATCTCATAGAAGGTATGCAATCTCATTGCAAATTTCAACACTTGAAATTCCCGATAATATTTTGCCCCTAGCATCCTATGACCTTGACGAAAGCCAACAAACCATAGGCTACTAGTCAAGTCCAACCCATCATTTCTTGATTGAATTAAACCCACCAGCACGACCCTTGACGAAAGCCAACAAAGCCGCACGACTACCCTAATCCAATCGCATCATATGCAGCAGATAAGCAGCAGATAGCTACCGCACACTACACCTTGACGAAAGCCAACAAATGTAGCACGAATACTATATACAACTTATCTGAAATGACGGAGGGCTACGACAGGTTTTTCTGAAAACCTATTGCGTAATGAACTTGATATCGTTGTAGAATCAAATGAAGTTTAAAATGGAGTGCTTTTGAGGCTTTTCTAGTTTTGCTAAAGGAGTCACTCCCGGTGAAGGGATCGTCGGTCCTTTCCTCGTCGAATGAGGTGCGGGATATATCATATATATCACTGTGCAAAGCAGAACTCTTAAAAGCAATCAAAAGACAAACCGAGTGTGTAGCATCTGCCAGTTATTGCTAAAGGAGTCACTCCCGGTGAAGGGATCTCGGTCCTTTCCTTATCGAATAAGGTGCAGGATATATCACATATACCGCTGTGCAAAGCAAGAACTGTAGCTACCTGTTTTATTTTGAAATTCGATTCTACAACATCTTAGGTTTCTTTTTCTTTCATTAATCATATTAATGAAGTCCCATCATTTAAATTACCTAAACATCACAGATAAATACGACGTACACTTATGCCATCCGCATTCGCCTCGATGTCCCCTCGTGCACCGTTAGGTTAGGTAACTAACGGCAGAGCAGGGCAGGGCTAGCGCGGGTGTAAAACATAAGTAACGCCTATATAATATATCATATATACTATATACTGTATCTATCACAGAACATCACATGATCACATCACAGATATCGCAGCAGAAGAATCATATGAAATATTGGATATACTAGGACGTCCGTGTTTTCAATACGAGCCAGTATAAAACACGGATTCCACGGTCGTGATGAATAGCCAATCCCACACCCCTAGACCCCTACGAGGGCGGCAAACAACCCTACCAATTCTAGAGTCAGGAGACCCGGACTCGACTCCTCGAGTTGGTCTCCCACTGGACTCCAGAACCCGGTTACTTGTGCCCTCCTCCTTTGGTCTATCCTAGTGCGGAAAAGTAAATAATATACAAACGGTGACATCTTCCGTAACCTGGAAGTGCCCCAATAAAAGAATATTACATACAAGTTTTTACATGAATGAAAATGAAAAACACTCATCTCACATAAAAAACCCCGGCTATTCGAACACGACGATCCAATATAACATATCCAGCAACACATAACATCACATGTCATCAACGTAAGTAAATATGCGCATCCCAATTGTCGTTGACATATAGCAACGAAACCGGCGATTTAACATATTACACTTACGGTCACAGAAAAGAAAGTGTAAAACTACAACAGTTGGAATCCGCAATTTCTTTAGACATCGCATGCCTAATCAAATGAATTACTTAGACATCGCATGCCTAACAATTATAAACCCCGCATTTTAGTCTCAAAATCGAAAACTCTTTTCAATATCAAGTCGGGCAATTCAACAAGATTCCCGACATCCTGATCGAAAGCTCGTCGCAAACTTCAGTAGACAGTCGCACCCCCGATACCGTCGACGAAGTGCACCAAGGCGGAACACCGCTGCCGCGAGCACCCGAACGGATGCTTTCGGCGACGGGGTTCTCCTACAGTCACTTGGTCGGGGCTATGGGGTGTAGCTGTCTATTAAGTTTACCCGGCGAGTATCCGCGTACGCTACGTGATTGCGACGGACTTTTGATCAAATCAAAATTCCGTGGCAACCGATCAAGTGAGACTAAACTGCTATGTTTATAACATTCATTCAGTTATCTCATAACTGCTTGTGAATTCCAATTGTTGTATCACATTCCAGATAAACAGAAAATGTTAAACTTTCCGATCGAACAGTCAAACACCCAAGTTTTCCCGATACTGATCAACACATGAAACAAGTCTAACAACATTCAGTTCGTGCCTCAGTACCAACGGTCCAGCCGTAGAAGGGTCAAGCCAACGCCTCACACGTGGCACGCCGTACTGCCCCAAACCCTAAGGTTCAAAGGGCAGTTCAAGACGGTCACATAATCGAGTTAAGGTTTGTTTTCTTCTAGAGGGACCATCGAGTTACTTGCACTACTTAGAACGTCGTTAAACTACGAAAAAATCCAATACTTGGAAATTTCCCGACAGGGGAAAAATTGGGTATTTATATTCGGTCGAACTTTTTAATATATTCAAAAAATTATCCGGAAAGACACATAGACAAAGTTTGACAATCCGATCGAATGTATGAACTCCCAATACAACCCAAATACTCAACTCTTGATTTCAGATTAAAAATTCCCAGGAGCACCAGCACTGCAAAATAGGAATTACTGTGCAAAATTTAATGGGAGAAGAGACAAAAGGTCCGCGGAACCGCCGCATTAGCATGCTAATGCCGCGGTTCCGCCGCACTTTTATGGAATTAGGGCCCCCGTTTTATACAGTAATACTTAGAATATTCTACTGAGTTTTCTGCATATTTTTAATTCTCAAAAATCCACGATTTTCAAAAAAGTACAGAGAGCAATATTAGGGTTACGGTTTCGGTTCGATCGGATTTCTAACTCCGTCGACGCATCGCCTAAGGCTCTAGCTAGGCTCTGATACCACTGTAGGGTTCCTAGGCACACAAGTGAGGTCTCACAAGGCATCAACCATGCCAATTTCAAAAATACGGTGCCGAGAAACCCTAGACTACGGATCGTTGGCTAGAAGTTTAGGCGACAAAGCAACTAGTTAACCACTTTAACTAAAAGTAAACGAACATACAACCTTTGTAGATCCGTTTCTCCACCTCCATAGCTCCGCAATGAAGTCTCCTCGCTGTCCATATCAAATCCCGGGCTCTAGCGTCGGCTTCATCGGAGAAAAAGCGGGCTAGGTCATCGACGACGTGCCGAAGATGATCTACGTCGAGGCATCACTAGATCAAGCTCCACCTTCACCAAGCCATGAAAACTTGTGAAGGAAACACCCTATACTACTTGGCAAGAGGTAGAGGATGAAGAAATAGGAAGTGGGTTCACTTTAGAATTGGATTTCTCACTCATTTCATCAAGTTGCCATTGATGGAGGCATGCTTTCTTCAAGTGAAGAAGAAGAAGAAGAAGATGAATATTATGATAAGTGTTAATTGAATACAATAGAAAATCAATTCTTATCATAATATTAACTATAGTTATGTGTAGAGAATTGACCAAGGTTAAAGGAATGGTTAGGGTTAAGCATGAAGACAAGAGTGGTTACAAAGTCAAAGCTTCATGAAGCTTCAACTAGAAACAAAGAAAGCCACCATTCTCTTCATGCATATTATTTTCCAAAAAGAATAGATAAATAAATAAGTGAATAAAACAAATCCCTAACCATTATTATGTAACCTTGGTTTGATCTTTACACAAAAACCCTAGCATACATGTATCATCAAACATGATACAATCAAGTGCACAAAAGTATATCACATATACAATGTGTACATCCGAGTGAGAATATCCATATAAATGAACCTATATTAGTTAATGTAAAGTGATATATCAAATATATAATTATACATTAAATCACTAAATCAACACTTGATTTAACGATCCGGTCATATCGCATATAACCGACTAATATCAATAGTAACAACTTATCGAATCAACACTTGATCCGATAACCCGGCTATAACGCATATAACCGATCAATGTTACAAATCGCGAGAATCGAATACAGTATCACATACTTGTATTATTCTCGGTCCCGTACATATCTCATATGCGCTCCTATTTCGTTTCGCTTGAGCCAGGAAACCTCTATGTAGGACTCTAAAGACTCGTCAATACGCCGGCAGCAGATGATGATCTTATCAAGCACCCACAAGCCGCAAGCGGTCTGCTAAACGTAACGGCCACCCGGGTATTGAGCGATCAGAAGATCGACGAGCAAGCCCGCTCACACTCCAGTGAATCCAACCAGTAACACTACCGTACAGTCCGGTCTGATCGTCTGATATGTCGCATATCTTGCCTAGGGGTGGTAAACGTCAGACCCCAATAGCTCGATAAGTCGTGTCGATATGAGGTCTATAACAATTCAAGAAACTACTGATAACACTTACCAGTAAATCTCAGCAACCCTGGCCAGGGATTTCCGGTTATAGCCAATCAAACACAGTGCAACATCAACTCCCTATACCGGGAGAGACGAATCCCCTCCTATCGCTCATTGCCTCCATGTGATTCGGGACTGCACCCAAAAGCCACCGTTTTGCACGCCCTCTTGGACATGGTAAGGTGTAAATCAAAGCACAGTGGGAATCACACATGACTCTATGACGATCTCGGGTCAACAGACTACTCTGTACCAGTGTCACCAGAGAACTGCCATCTGACGTGAGGTATAATACCATCTGGGAGTTCTCGGCGAGTCCGTCCAGTGTACCCAGTCTCCACTGAGCACCCGTATATCATCTCTGATGTCAAACACCATTGGATATGGGATCATCCATCGCCCATCCGTATGGGTCGAGAAGGTATACGCTGGTCTACTCTGGTATATCGATGCCCCGTCTCGATACACCCACGACTAGGGACCTTGAAGGATGTACTTATAGACTATCATGTCCCCACTAGTATGATCCGCATCATAGTCCAGGTAGTCAAGTACACATCCTAAGGGCTTTACCAACATGTAACAGAGAGACAATCAATATACACGTTAAGGTAAAGAGTAACCAGATAGCATACTATCATGTCGAGCAAGAAAGTCCTCCCTATATATGTCCCAGCATCCACTACAATATACATCCTATGTACAGTAATGGCCTCTAGGGCATACATATAACTAACAGGTATTATCTTTGCCTTCGGGATCAGGCGGATTTGTGGTCTACTGTGATGCTTTGCTGGTGGGGTTAGGATGCGTATTGATGCAGCATGGCCGGGTGATCGCATATGCTTCTCGGTAGTTGAAGAAGCATGAACAGAACTGCCCCACTCATGATTTGGAGATGGCTGCAGTGGTCTTTGCACTGAAGATTTGGCGACATTACATATATGGCGAGTCATGCCAAATATTCACAGACCATAAGAGCTTAAAATACATATTTCAGCAGCGAGACCTGAACCTCAGACAGAGTCGTTGGATGGAGTTGGTGAAAGACTACGACTGCGAGATCTTATATCACCCAGGCAAGGCGAATGTTGTGGCGGATGCTTTGAGCAGGAGGCCCGGGGGTAGTCTATCCTATTTGCGCGCAGTGCAAAGGCAGTCGTCAGCAGATTGGCAGATTTTATGCGATAGCCGAGTTGAGTTCGAGTTCACTCAGTCAGGGGGACAGCTCGTGCATGTTCGTGCACGCCCACAGTTGCTTGACCGTATATATGAGGCACAGCGCAGATACGACCGTTGCTCAGAGATCACGGAACAGATGGGACAGGGCAGATTTTCCGAGTTCGTGATTGATGATCAGGGGATTTTACGATATGGATCTAGACTGTGCGTACCAGATGCTGATGGATTGCGGCGCGACATTCTTGAGGATGCACACCGATCAGTGTATAGTGTCCACCCCGGTTCCACCAAGATGTACCATGATATGAGAGAGACCTACTGGTGGGACGGGATGAAGAGGGACATTGCGGAGTTTGTATCGAGATGCCTGACTTGTCAGCAAGTCAAGGCCGAGCACCAGAGGCCCGCAGGAAAGCTACAGCCGTTACCCATTCCAGAGTGGAAATGGGAGCAGATTTCGATGGATTTCGTTGTGGGTCTACCCAGGACCAGTCGAGGGTACGACTCCATCTGGGTGATCGTAGATCGATTGACGAAAGCGGCTCACTTCCTGCCAGTGAAGACCACTTTCAGCTTCGCTCAGTATGCCCAGCTTTACATCGACGAGATCGTGCGGTTGCATGGCGTACCGACTTGTATCGTGTCAGATCGAGGCACCCAGTTCACCAGCCGACTTTGGCAGAGACTTAAGGAGTCTTTGGGTACTCGTTTGAGCTTCAGCACAGCGTTTCATCCGCAGACCGACGGACAGTCAGAGCGGACCATTCAAACTCTCGAGGACATGCTCAGAGCGTTCGTTTTAGACTTCGGCGGTAGCTGGGATCGTCATTTACCGTTAGTGGAGTTCTCCTACAACAACAGCTTCCAGGATACTATTCAGATAGCACCTTTCGAGGCATTGTATGGGAGGAGATGTAGATCACCCGTCTGTTGGACGGAGCTCAGCGAGAGCAGTATTTTAGGGCCGCAGCTTGTTGAGAAGACGGCAGCGAAGATACAGTTGATTCGAGACCGGATGAGAGCAGCTCAGAGCAGGCAGAAATCATATGCAGACAGGCGCCGTCGCAGGCTAGAGTTCGCAGTTGGCGATCATGTTTTTCTGAGGGTCTCTCCGATGAAGTGCGTGATGCGATTTGGGCGAAAAGGAAAGCTTAGTTCCAGATTTGTGGGTGTCACGACCCAAAATAATAGCTCATGACCGGCACTTAAATTACGCAACGTCTACAGGCGTAACGTAACCTAAGTAAGCCGAAACCCAGAAATCTAAACCTTACAATAGAAGTAAGTAAAGAAAACATTTACAGCATTTAGAAATTTAAGTAAAAATCCTTAAAACTTCACTCAACTCTTTTCCTTGGTTTTCATAAAAATTTCGGCAGCACCTCCTTTGTAAAAACTAGCCCCGAAAATGGGTACAACAAATGATATAATGAAAGCATCCCAAACGGGTGCAAAATACGCCCAACGGCGGAAACAACACCACAAGTATAAATAACAAGTATACGACGCCCAACGGCGAAGATCCATAAAAGGAAATAAATTAAAGCAAGACATCAACCCCAAAAGCGAATATAACAATCCATCGCTCAAGTCTCGCAACTACAAGTCTTCTAAGTCTGAAACATATACAATTTCTAGTTTCTGGATTGATGGAGTGACTAGATACAATATGAATATCAAATACAAGAGGGGCACGATCCAATATGTACCACCTACCACAAGCAAGTCACCCGAAAACAGCTGTGTGCTACCGATACCGCAACTGATCCAAGCGGTCTACCTGCAAGAACTGTGGCACAACGGGGGTGAGTTGCCAACTCGTGAATAGAAAAACATCAACAGGTAAATCGAAATAAACAACGATTCCTAGGTCAACTATATCATAAAGGTAATACTATGATATCTAGGGTGACCAAATCTGTATTTGTGCCAACACAAGATAAATGCCTAACAGCAAGTGTATATCATCCAACCATTAATCAATGCATGTATGCAGTTGATCTCGTCCACGTGTCAACCACTAACACAACAACTCCTGCATGTAAATATCATAAAAGCATATGCAGGTAAATATGAGGATATCAAGAATGTGTGTCCATCAATGACACATCAAATCATGGAAACCTGGGTGTCTATCACCGACGCCCGAAACATCATGAACACCCGTGTCTAGCATCGACACGTAAATCCTCATAACTCAGGCACTGTCACCACGACTGGCCCTGATATCATGTCCGTACATCACTCCGGTCGGTATCCCCATGATAACCGCCGAGTCCAAATACTATCACCGGTAGGTAGTGGTCCCTCTGTCAGGCTCATCGTCTACACCATGATATCACCTCTCGCCCCGGGGTACCATACCGGGTCCACCATGTACCCGCAGACAGTGCGTCCCGCTCCTCGAATCGGGTATCACAAGCCAAATCTCATAACCGAGAAATCACATGGTGGACGCACTGAAATATCATATCAAGAGAAACCGGGTTTTCAAACAATACATAGTTTTCTTGAAATACCCCCACGGTCCTCAAATCCATAAATCATATGAAATACATATCTCAATGCGTAAATCCATGAAAACTGATATATGCAACATAAAACAACAATATGAGCATGTAAAGGGAAAACCGCTCTTTCAAATGAATCCAGCTTTTAAAAATATATCTTGCGGTTCCCAAATCCTCCGAAATCCAGTGCAGTATTATATGAAGTGTACATGTAATTGTAGCAAGATTTAAGTATCTACATGTAAGCAGGTATGTATGATGCATCTCATAAGCACAATAAGCAATGTCTCAACATCACATGTCAATATGTAGGCATGATGTGCATGTAGCTGTAGCAGAGTATGTGGGTGTACATGTCAGTATATCATAGCATGATATAGCAATTCTACTGTGTAAGTGACATGGCGATTATCGATGAAGAAGTGTGTGAGCCGGCAATCTGTGTATGTGTAACATACGCATTATCGATAATGGTGTAGGTGTACTAGCACTGGTATAAGAAATGCAATGAGAATATCATGAATGCAGCATAATGCATATAATGAATCAAATGCTATGGGGTATACATATCAACAAGACCGAGTCGGTGAATCTATCAATTGGCCTCCAGCCTCACAACATCACGTACGGTACAATCTATCGTACGACATCCTCTAATCAAGGGTATGGATAAATCAACATGTAAAAGTCATCGTGTACGGTAATCTAACGTACAGCGGCATTAACGAATAGGGATTCTATCAACCTATACAATATCGGGATACGGATCTAAGTCTCGTACGGCATACCACTCATTATGCAATTATTATCCATAAAAATATATACCTATCTCTCAGGTCATATCCATGTCAATCTCGTATTAGGGGACCTACAAAGGTATCAACAATCATATATCGACTCGACATATCACACTAAGTCATCATATCACATCGTATACCAGTTCATTTCACTAATATCTCGAAACACATTTATATAAATCACACTTGTTCTCTTTCAAATCTTATTTATCATGATTTACTTATCATTTCGTATTCTCCTAAACCAATATGTTCACTAATGTCCATCTCTATCATATTATCTTTTGCAAGTCCTAAAATCATATCAGCCGCCTATCATTTATCAGGATATAATAATCAACCGATCTTTCAATCTAATATTTGCGGGGGTGCTATACGCCATCCACCCGACTTCCCCGGTAGATATAAATCTACTTACCTGCTAAACTCCTCGCTTAGCCGTAGTCAATGCGCTACGTCGTCTCGGAATCCACGCGAATGTACCGATCCATCCGTGTCCTTCGGTCTTTGCTCTCGGTCCTTAGCATGTTACGGCTGCCTCACAACGTTCGCCCTCCGGTCAAGCTCGTCAAAAAGGTCGCACATCGAAAATACTAGTCTCAAGGCACCCAAAGAATTGGGCGAAGGTAAAAGAAGTTGCCTTGGATGAGAGATGAAGTGAGCAATGGAATTTTACAAAGGAAACAAATTGCCTCACCCATCAAAAGGTCTCGGCCAAAATCAGCCCCCCCAAAAATGTTCTCTGCCAATTTCTAAAATGCTCACTGTGAATTGTAAACAAGCAGTGAACTTCCCTCATTAATTAACATAGAAAAATTTCATCCAACAAACAAGTGGGGCCGGCCACTCATTTGAATTGGGGGGGTGTTCACAGTGAAAGGGGGTGAGCATAAAGAATGAAGATTGTGATCATATCAAAATAGTTCACAGTGAATGGATATATATGCCTAGGATAAATTAATCAATTCCCCATCAAAAACTCACAGCACAAAAAAACAAACTCATGCTCATCAAATGTATGTGGGGCCGGCCAAATGTGTTCCCTGTGAAATCGTGTTGAAAAAATAACGGTGATGGTTAAATAAAGCAACTCTATATAAAAAAAAACCACCAAACGATTCCCTGCTTACAAGAAGCAGCCAACACTCCTCTCACAATCAAAGCTCACCAACTCCACAAAAATATCTTATGCAAAACATCCTTACACATACAAAACTAATTAATGCTAAGGACACCTAGCAAAAGACCTACGCCTCCTCAATGACTTTGGAAATGGTCAGCCATCCAAATGAAGCCCACTGCCTCCATGACTTTAGAAATATAATAAATCAACCCAAGAATGAATCATCACTACATAAAATTCCTAGCCACTAACTTCAACCCCCACCAAATAATTCCACGAAATTGCACCACTGGCCTATGAAAAGAAGCCCACGAAATTACACTACTGGCCCAAGAAAATGGATGAATTAAATTGGGCCGAAAAAGAAAGCCCAAACAAGAATATGCTGCCCATAGCCAGAATATGCTGCCCATAGCCAATAAATGGTAGCAACCAAATATTTAAATTGGGGGAAAAGATAATGGCAACTTCAAAAGTAATCCTGTAACGGATCACAAGAGGTCACCAAATTCGCAAATCGGTAGTTTCGCGAAATAAATTATTTTAATATTAAATTCCAAAAATAATATTTTATTAGGAAAAAATCTTATTTGAACCAAAACATCCCGTATAGCCTCAAAGCTCGCGCACTAGCTTTATTTTTGCTAAAATAGGTGCTGGTAAGTTTATACGTAAGTTTGATCAAAATCGGTTAAAACGGAAAATACTGACTATTTTATCCTAAAACGGAAAAATTCGTATAACGATTTCAGAAACGTTACAGTGGGTCCCTTCGAGATTCTCGAGCGTGTCGGCGCAGTTGCATATCGTTTGGCTCTTCCACCCAGCTTTCCCGATGTTCACCCCGTCTTCCATGTTTCGATGCTCCGCAAGTACCTTCACGACCCTTCGCATGCGATTCAGCACCCGACAGTCCAGCTAGAGCCCGACCTTTCTTTTGCAGAGCAGCCGGTGGCCATCCTTGATCGGCAGGTGAAGAAGTTAAGATCGAAAGTTATACCGTCCGTCAAGGTCCTTTGGCGTGGCCCGAGCAGCGAGGAGGTCACCTGGGAGACCGAGGGCGAGATGAGGAAGAAATATCCGCATCTCTTTGAAGGTACGCGTAGTTATATTTTTAAATTCGGGGACCGAATTTCTTTAAGGGGGAAGATTGTAACGCCTTGAAAAGTCGTTTTGGTGTTTTCCTGAAAATCAGTGAAAATTCGGTATTTTTCCGTAAACCGTCTTTTTTGTTATTTTGCAGTTTAGGACTAATTATACCTAATTTGGATAGGTAATTGCTAGTTTTTAGTAGCTAATGAGTTACTTATGAATTTCTGGTCGTTTAAAAATTTTCCCTAATTTTTCAATTTTTTAATATTATTTTAAGCCGGTAAGAAAATATATTAAATTAGCGATAAATACAAATTTCTTTGGGCTAATTTTAATCTTTAAAATTATGTTAATTAAAATCTAGTTGTAATATAAATTTTTAGTATTTTATTTCAAGTTTTAATTAATTTTTATTATGGAAAACAAAATTTATTGAATTTAAGCTAAAACTTGCAATTTTGGACTTGTAGGGGGTCTTTTTGCATAAAATTTCTTTTGGAAAACCCCATTCACCCTTCCCTCACCCCTAGGCCGGCCACACCTCAGCAGCAAGCCCACAAAAAAATTTCCCCATCTTATTTGAACAAAATGATATGATAAGGGTTTTAAAGGGGTAAATTTGGAATTATGTGTGCTTTGATTTGAGTGGGTTGACTTGGGCTTTTCCCTACAATACCCACACCATCCCCACTCCTACATTTCAGCCGAGAATTCCTGCGTTCTACAGCAGCCCCCTCCCTCTTCTTGTCTATCTCTTTTCATCATCAAATTTCATCAAATTCCACCTCAAAATCCTTATAAATCCACAATTTCCTTCACAATTTCAAAGCAAAACCTTAATCCCTCTCTTCTCTAACCTAATTGGTTCAAATCTTGGAGAAAGATGACATCTTTGGAGGCATATTGTTCTTGCTAGATCTCTAGTTGAGGTATAATTTCAATCCTTGGCTAATTTGTAGTTTAAAGTGTATTAATTAGAACTTGAAAGTGTTAATTTTAGTGCTAATTTCTAATCTAGTTTTTTATAGTGAATGGTTTGAATTTTAATTAGGGTTTTAGAAACCATTAATAAGTTAATTAATTTATTTTGCTACCTAGTGTTTTGCTAACCTAAATCTAAGAGGTGAACTTGCTATTGGGTTTCAAATTAGTGTTAGTTTAAGTTTTTTTAGTATGGTTTTTTAATTGCAATTGCTATTGATAAAAATCAAGAACGGGTTGGTTGTGGAATATAGGTTTTGAAGCATAGTTGATGTGTTGAAATTTTGTGTAGTGGCTATCTAATGGTGTGACTTGGGTGATTATGCTAGGTTGTAGTCCTTTTTATCGCAAAACGGCGATGTTGCGCCGATTTTTGGAATGTTTGTGCTTACTAGTTTTGTTATAAAATTATGTGATGAATTATTTTTGATATCTTGATGATTGTATTGGCTTATCCTATGATATTTAGGATGTGTGAGTGCGGATTTTTGAGTGATCGGGTTTTAGCTTTGCCGGGCGACCAAATCGACGATTTAGTTAATTTTTGCGATTTTCGCGTGTGTTCCGCGCACCTTGTGCACGTTGTACCTAGCTTGTGAACGTTGGTATTTTCATTTGGGATTTGCGTCGTTCTTGATATGTAACCCTATGTTTTGTATTGATGTAAATTCCAGGTTCGGTCGCGGAGACGTCAGACGCGGCACGAAAGGGGAAAGCGGTGATTGGACGTGGCTAGTTAGGGATTCCGGTGAGTAGATTTAACATCTACGGGTGACTATCGTTTGGATGGCGCAAGTCTCCTGATAGTTTAAGTAGTTAAGATTTTAGTGATATTATTAACTACATCCATGCTTTATTTGACCTACATATGCGAACCCATTCTATAGGACACCTGCACCATTGCCAAAGTTTTTATATGCAGCACGAGCACTATTCATGCTTACACACACGCCCTGGTAATTGCCATGCCACCACACTAAATAACCTATAATTTGAAACCTTTTACTATAATTGATGCTTTAACCTGTGCTATTGCCTTTAATTCTTTAAAATGAAATCATAAGATTGCTAATCATGTGCATGTACTTCATCATGTTATTTGTTCATGCCTAGTCTATCAATCATACATCGCAACTTGATTATTGACACTATATGCATTCATTATCATTGGCATATACATTTATGAGGATTTCTTGAGATTTTGTGATATTTCTGGATTTCGGGGGAAAGCCGCAAAATTCCTAAACTTACTATATTTTTAAATATGTAAATTGCGGTTTTCTAGTGATGTAAGTGTCGTCCACCATGAGTTTGCTGTGGTTTTCGAGACCCGTTTCGAGGAGTTGGATGTGTTGGAGATAGTGCCCTCAGAGTCAATTATTGGATCACAGGCACGTGATTGCAATGATTGAGGGAGGACCTATCCCGGTAGGACAGTCTTACTCGAGATGATAGTATGCTATCTGGTTTACCTTTATCATCGTGTACTGCTTTAGGTGACATGACATGTCGCTATTGCACGTTGATAGAGCCCCTAGGATTCTTGCTTGACTACCGGCAGTATGAGGGCGATCATATACGTGGGAGCTGGTAGTCTATAAGCACATCCTTAAAAGGTCCCTAGTCGTGGGAGTTTCGAGACAGGGCATCGATACTCCAGAGTAGACTAGTGTATACAGTCGAGACCCCGACGAGGGGCGGTGGCCGGTCTCACAAGCCACTGGTGTCAGTTGGATCACCTAAGATGTATACAGGTGCTCATTGGGTTATGAGTACACCGGACAGGACTCGCCGGGAACATGCTAGTTGGTCTTATACCTGACGTCAGATAGCAGTTCCCTGGTGACATGTGTACAGGTTAGTTCATCGACCTGGGGATCGTCATTTGTCTCGTGTGAGTTCCCACTGTACTTTGATTACTACCCTACCACGGCTCAAAGGAGTCGTGCAAACAGGTTGTAGTTGGGTACAGTCCCGAGCCACATGGAGGCAGTGAGCGGATCTTCGGGGGTTCGTCTCTCCCGGTATTGGGGGTGAGGTCGCGCTGTGTCTAGGAGAGCCATTACACAAAGACCTTGGCCAAGGCAGGAGATTTACTGGTAGGTATTCCAGTAGTATCTCAGGGTGTTCTGGGCTACACTCCGACACGACTTGTACCGCTTTTGGGGGTCTGACTTTTACCAACCCCCTAGGCCCGCCATGCGATACTCATAGACGAACGGACCGGACTGTACGGATATTGTCACTGACAGGCTCAGTTGGGTGTCGGGGTGAGCTTCCTCATCGACGTCCCTTTTGGTCAATAGCTGGTGGCCCGTCACGTATTGGCTTATACCTCTGACGTGCTAGTGGTTAAATCCACAGCCATAGTATTGACGAGTCTTTAGAGTCCACCACACTTTCAGTTACTCAAGCTTTCGGGCGAAACGCTGTAGAGGCCGTATGGAGATATGGCAGGGTCCGATCAGATACGTGCGGTATTGCACGGATCAGGATCGGACAGTTTGTACTAGTGGCCGTATGGTTATATGGCAGGGTTCGATCAGATACGTGCGGTATTGCACGGATCAGGATCGAACGGATTTTGCTAGCCGGCTTTGGTTTAAGCCGGTCCTAGTTTAGTACAGTGTAGATTTTGTCTCATTGCATTTGTATCCGGACGGAATACAAATGCGGGTGTGTATGCACAGTGTGGGGTTTTCCTGTAATTTATTACGGGACCAGTTTTCTAGAGTTGCCATTTTGCTTTCCGTTCCGACCGGTTTTCCTTTGTTCTTTCCCGGCCGGACTTTTCTGATGGAGGGGTAATTTGCAGTTTTGCAAATTACTTTAGTGGAGGGGTTTCATGCATTATGATAGCATCTTTTCTTTTTCCTTCATAATGGTTAGCATCTTTGCTTTATGAGATTTGAAATGGATTTGAGGTTGATTTGAGATTTAGTGATGATTATGTTTTTGGATGTGGTCACCCTCCTCCTTTTACTACGATCACCTCCCTTCTTGCTACTTATTCTTTCTCCACCATTTTCTTAGTTGATAGTTTTTATCATGGTTGAAGTGAGAAGAAGAAAAAAGAAAGAGAAGAAGAAAAGAAAAGAGAGAAAGAAAAAGATGAGAGCTTCACCATGAGAGTTTCATTCTTGATCTTCTTTCCATGCTAGAAAAATGCAAGCACCATTTTTCTAGTCTTGATTCCTCCATCATCCACAAATGGCAACCAACCCCAAAGTGAGACATACATTCTACATTCACTCCCTACAGCATATCTTGAGCATGTCGAGTAGCCGGCTTCATGCGCGAGTTGCCTCGGTATTGAGGTGGGAGCCCGTAAAAGTACCCGGCTTCGTGGTGCCCTTTCCGACGAGGAGGAGACGGACGGAGATCCCGCGAGGAGATCGGAGTGGAGATGAAGACCGGAGGACTTGGATCGTCGGTACATCTCTAACCTATCTTGTTAGTTAGCTAGACTAGTTTAATGGTAACGATCCGGGGTTTAGTGCGCGGTGGTGCCGGTTTGCTAAGTCCGCAAATTTTAAAGTTTACCACCGTTTCCGCGTTTGGCCGTCGGATTGACGGCCGGGGCGCCGCCGTGCACTTACAGTGGTATCAGAGCCTCGCCATTAACATAGTCTAGCTTGGTGTAATGTGTTTTTCTGTTTCGATCGATCGAATGTTCCAAAACTGCATCTTAGTTCGAATCAGTTTCTGTTGAAAATTTTTGGTCTCGAAAAATTTTTCTGGTTATAAAATATTGATGTACTGGGAAATCTAAGGGTTCTGTAAAAATTTGACGATGTAACTCCACAGTTGGAGCGCGGATCCGCCGCGAAACCCCACCTCGTGCGGCCCTTCCGCCGCGCACTATTCATGTCACATCACCAAATTTTTCCAGAGGCCTTCTGGGCTTAAAATATGGGTTTTGGAATATTAAAATTGGGCCAAGGTTTTCTGTGAATGCTACAGTTTTGATTGAGGGCCCACTTGTTAATTTTTGATCGATCGGAATATTTTAAAACACATTTTTCACAGTATTTACATTATATCTGCGACCGTGAATGTCACTCGATCGGTAAATCCTGTCTAACTGCTATAGCCCGGTTAGACGGATTTGCGAACGTGACTTTCACGTTGATGTTCTATGTTTATGCTGTGATGTTGCGGATCGGTCGTGGGGATAGCCTGGATGCAATGCTAGTACAGTTGTGGTGGTATTATGTACATTTGATTTTGCAGGGCGAGCGTCCGACATGTGGACTGCCGTCACTGCCTGTTTGTATTATTCTTTTGGGGCACGACCTGGTTGCGGTCGATGTACCCGGTGTATGTATATTTTACTTTCTATACTAGGATTACCCCGCGGAGGGGTGCACGGATGGCCGGGTTCTAGAGGGCAACAAGCCCGCATCTCATGGCATTGAGACGGAGGGGGCTTCACTCTAGGATTGGCGGGCTATTCGCCGCACTCGTAGGGGGTACAGGTTGACCCAGGAGGGGTGCCCAAGTTGCCGGATTCCGTGGAGTGCTGGGTGGTCCATTCACGGAGCTGAAGAGGGCTGCCTCGCTTCAGGTTTTGGCGGGTGACTTGCCGCGCCCGTAGGGGTCTAGGATTTCATTGCACAGGCTATCCACACGACCAGGGGAACGTCGGGTTTCAGTAGTGGCTCTGTGAAACCCGGGGATCCCAGATATCTGTATTGTTCTGTGATGCTATACATTTCTGTGATGTTGCATTTCTTTTCACGCCTTGAGCGAAATATAATATATTGGTATATATATTAGTAGATGTTGTATATGTTTTTCATCCGCGCTAGTCCAGTCCCCGCTCTGTCGTTAGTAAGCTAACCTAACGGGTAATGACGGGACCCAGTGGCGAATGCGGATGGCATATACGTACATCAGTATATTTTCGTTCTTTGTGGTGTGATCAATTGATGGGACTGCATTGATTCGGATCAATGCAAGTTAAAAACAAACCTAATCTGATGTTGTTGGAACACTTTTTCAAAAAGCTGTTATTGCAAGGACGTTCACTTTTGTTTTGCATCGTGGTATTCATTTGGAATATCCTGCTCCTCAGTCGACGAGGCAAGGGCCGAGATCCCCTCACCGGGAGTGACCCCTTGGACAGAAGTTTGCGTCAGGGCATTAACTTCACTATAGCCGATTACTTTTGCTTTGCACCGTGGTATTCAGTTGGAATATCCTGCACCCCATTCTACGGGGAAAGAGCCGAGATCCCTTCACCGGGAGTGACCTCTTTAGTAAAGGTTTTCGTCACTATATTTTCTAAAAAGCTATCCGTTCCTTCAACGATATCAAGTTCATTACGTTAAAGGTTTTCGCCAGAAACCATTCGTAGCCCTCCGTCATTTCAGACGGGTAGCAAGTAGTATTCATGCTATGTTTGTTGACCTTCGTCAAGGCATAGTGTATGGTAGCTGCTTGTTACTTTTCTGTTGCATAGATAGATGCGTTGGTTTGGGACAGTCGTATAGCCTTGTTGACCTTCGTCAAGGGCTTGTACGGGTGGATTCAAATTAACCTGGATAATGACGGGTAGAACTTGACATGTGACTTATGATTTGTTGACCTTCGCCAAGGTCATAAGAGCATGGGGCAGAAATCACATCGGGAGTTTCAAAAGAACTGAAACTTGCCAGATATGCGCATACCTTCTGGAGTGTGATACCGTGAGCGGATTCCGTCACGTTATCATGCGATGATAGTTGGATCCCGATTCCCACTGATGAGTTGGTTTACTCCTCGGGTGACCCCGACTAATTCTTCTTTCAGGTTTGGAGGAGAATTTGAGGTACAGTGGGAGGATTCCTGATTAGATAAATTGGTAACCATTCTGATCTAGGATAGAGTGCACGCTGAGTGTTTCTTTTCTCTCTCTCTCTGGCAGCGACCATTTACCCGACCCTAAGACTACGACTCAGAGACCAAGTAGACCGAACCTTCTTAACACAGGCTTTTGGATTGTCAGGGTTGCAGACCTCATTGCCACTCCTACTTTTACCCTTTTCTCCAGGACACCCCGTATTACTGCGAACGTCCACTTCCATTGGACAAAACCATCGTATGGTTAGATACGAACTCGAAGGAATTCGAGGATGGTTTCTGGTTCTGGAGAAAACGGATAGGATTATTCAGTTGTCTTTTCTTTTCACCCTCTCTCAGGCTGCGAGTACTCCTTGGTTTAGGAGTAGTACACCTATTACGCAAATTGGATAGTCTTCTTCCAAACCATAGGCTGGTGCCGACCGGTAGGGAATGAAGAAAACCAGTTAGCCTAAACGGTGTACAGAAGGTATTAAGTTCAGACAAAGCAAGGGATTAGTAAGAGGGCAAAGTAAATTGCGACTGATATTCACGACCAAACCGAGTTTTTCTTCGCCAATCCTAAATCACCTTTGTATTTCTCCAGGACACACCGTATCACTACGAAGATCCCATTTTATTGGATAATCCATCGTATGGTTATATACGAACTCGAAAGGAACTTGTTCCAGTTCGGGGATGGATCCTGGTTCAGGAGAAATAGGAATAAAGTACATTCAGGTGTCTTTTATCTTCACCTTCTCTCGCATTGCGAGTGCTCCTAGGATTAGGACAGTACACCCTTTATGCTTTTTGGATAGTCTTCTTCCAAACCATAGGCTGGTGCCGAACGGTAGGGAAGGAAGAAAACCAATTGGCCTAAAGGGGTGTGCAGAAGGTAATGACTAAAGACATATGAAGGGATTTGGAGAGGTGGCAAAGAATTATACGGTTATAGTTGTGAATCTGGATAATGGTAGAGGCATTATTAGGAATACCAGGAAACCCCAACGAAACATTTCAATGTTTCAGGTTCACTGTGTACTGTTAAAAGAAAACTGATTTCCCGATTAGACACTTACTCCAGGGTATGTATTTACCAGGTAAGATTCTCACATCTGTATGGTTTTACAGATGATGAGTGGGAGTGAGTTATTGGGAATTGGGTGATCATCCTCATTATATCGGGATTCGTTGTAATTGGTGATATTTGAGGATGCCACCTGGGTTGTTTGCCGGTCGGCAAATATTTGGTTTTGAATATCCGCTGTTGTGCACCAATTTCAAATTGATATATCTGTACGTCTATTTTCATAGAGTGAGATATACCTTTTGATATTATGTCGATGACATTTACCTATATCAGTGGATGGTTAGGTAAGGAGCATTGAACAGCGGTGTAATTCTTCTTAACCATAAGTACAGTTTTCAACCTACGACACACAGTGAAAGAGTTGTTAGACTCAGCGGACTTATACAGAGTATTGTATGTTGTCCAGGGTCCATCAGGACAGAGGGGTTGGTCCTCGTACTGTATTCTGTTTACTTATGACTTCTCTAGTTCTTAGACAGGTGTTTCGTAGAAACACAGGGTCGAAGTTTTGAGAAGTTACAGGTATTTGAATAAAGTAGAGAACCAGGTGTTGCAAGTATCGGGATTCTTCAAAGTGATCGAAGATGTAGATACTTGTGTATGGTATTCAGTTGATAGTAATGATAAAGAGAAATTACTTCTCTTTCAGGTTACTCATAATTGGAAGCATTCCTAAGTTGAGTAACGCTGATCGGCCTCCTTCCATTTAGTTGACATGCACTGGAGATAGCTGCATGATTTGAATCTGGTTCAATTAAATCAGTGCCTCTAGTTCTATATTGGATGTAGAACAGTTCATATCTTAACGTTGTTAAGGTACGGGGAGTTGTCCGGCTTATGCTTAAAACCAGACACTGGACAACTCAAGGCACGTTTCTGTAATGGCTGTTTGTGGGTTGACCCAGGCTATGACGCGGGTTGACTTTCTACCATCTTGACTCGCCACAGTTTTAACAAAAATGGATTTTTTCAAAAACAGCAGTGGGAGTATGGTAGAACTGGAAGTGATTCCAGAACCGCAAACGATTACTGAAGATTTGATAAGGAACCTGAAGATTCAATCTGAATTGACATTCCATTGGCCACTCCGCAGATAAGGTGGGTAACTTCAGGCACCCGAGAGGTACTCCGGTAGCCTCAAGGACGGTGACAGGGAAGTTCTTGTTTACCCACACTTGCCATTGTTGTTGTTCCAGGCCGCGAGACCCGGTGGGAGGATGAGTATAGCGTCGTTCTAAACTAGCTTTAGAAGTGTACGTCTATATGACTCTGCCAGAGGGTTGTCGTAGTCGGTGGGAGCAGCGGAAGCATTGGTGGACAGGCAGCTTATGTCTATTTATAGACTAAAGCAGATGTAGCGGAGATAGATCATCTATTTCTGACGTGACAGTCATGGGTTTGACTTCATCAGAATAGGAGATGGATCTGTTGAGAAGGTAGTAGGGTGTGATATCCTGGTATTTGGATGACATACACAAAGTAGGAAAAGAAACTCCTTTACTACGATCGGTTATACATTGGTCGTCACACAGTGGTTTCTCCACAAAGGACTTGGACATTATATCAGACATACTGGTTACTAGATCTATGGTTTTAGATCTAGATTTGGGTGGTTTCCTAATCTGGGTACCTTGACAGCATTCTATGAGTATTTAGAATGGACGACTCCTGGCACGGTAGTGTACCTGCAAGTAATGGAGTCACCCTCTCTAAAGGTGTCTTACAGACTAAAGGGGAGAGGGACGTGCATGATTGGCAGATCACTTGCTCAGGCAATTGAGTCAATCGTGAGATATCAAGTACCACACCAGATGTTGTTCTTGCACTAGATGCAATAAGTTGACATTAATCCAATCCTGGAGAAATGGTAGGAAGCAGTTTTAGAACATAAGTGGATGTTCTAGGGATATGATAACGACAGCCTTATTCGGGAGACAGTTATCATTCCAGGCTTCCAAGGTGACATGGACGACAAGGAGGTTGTCAGAGTTATAGTTTTTCCTTCTGACGAGGGGCAGTATTTTGGACAGGTGATCCAAGGCAATACTGAGGGTGGCATGGCGCAGGATACTGATTAAGTTCAGTTGAAGATACAGTCTAAGAAGTTTGGATTTGGAGTTCATTTATGAGCTACGTCCCATCAGACATCCAGACATTCTAAGGCAGGTATTGCTCATTTCGGGAGATGGTTTTCTCCGCGAACTTGAGATATAGAGAGACATAGAAAGAAACTTCTAGGCGGATCCACTCACTGAGGCTATTCCTCGACCGCAATAGTCTCACAAACGGGATTTGTGAGACTGACTAGTAGAGGAGTTGGGTGTTCGGTATCACACGGGCTGTGAGTATGCGACATCGCAATAATTAGCCTTGAGTGCAAGTGGGAGATTGTTGGAGATAGTGCCCTCAGAGTCAATTATTGGATCACAGGCACGTGATTGCAATGATTGAGGGAGGACCTATCCCGGTAGGACAGTCTTACTCGAGATGATAGTATGCTATCTGGTTTACCTTTATCATCGTGTACTGCTTTAGGTGACATGACATGTCGCTATTGCACGTTGATAGAGCCCCTAGGATTCTTGCTTGACTACCGGCAGTATGAGGGCGATCATATACGTGGGAGCTGGTAGTCTATAAGCACATCCTTAAAAGGTCCCTAGTCGTGGGAGTTTCGAGACAGGGCATCGATACTCCAGAGTAGACTAGTGTATACAGTCGAGACCCCGACGAGGGGCGGTGGCCGGTCTCACAAGCCACTGGTGTCAGTTGGATCACCTAAGATGTATACAGGTGCTCATTGGGTTATGAGTACACCGGACAGGACTCGCCGGGAACATGCTAGTTGGTCTTATACCTGACGTCAGATAGCAGTTCCCTGGTGACATGTGTACAGGTTAGTTCATCGACCTGGGGATCGTCATTTGTCTCGTGTGAGTTCCCACTGTACTTTGATTACTACCCTACCACGGCTCAAAGGAGTCGTGCAAACAGGTTGTAGTTGGGTACAGTCCCGAGCCACATGGAGGCAGTGAGCGGATCTTCGGGGGTTCGTCTCTCCCGGTATTGGGGGTGAGGTCGCGCTGTGTCTAGGAGAGCCATTACACAAAGACCTTGGCCAAGGCAGGAGATTTACTGGTAGGTATTCCAGTAGTATCTCAGGGTGTTCTGGGCTACACTCCGACACGACTTGTACCGCTTTTGGGGGTCTGACTTTTACCAACCCCCTAGGCCCGCCATGCGATACTCATAGACGAACGGACCGGACTGTACGGATATTGTCACTGACAGGCTCAGTTGGGTGTCGGGGTGAGCTTCCTCATCGACGTCCCTTTTGGTCAATAGCTGGTGGCCCGTCACGTATTGGCTTATACCTCTGACGTGCTAGTGGTTAAATCCACAGCCATAGTATTGACGAGTCTTTAGAGTCCACCACACTTTCAGTTACTCAAGCTTTCGGGCGAAACGCTGTAGAGGCCGTATGGAGATATGGCAGGGTCCGATCAGATACGTGCGGTATTGCACGGATCAGGATCGGACAGTTTGTACTAGTGGCCGTATGGTTATATGGCAGGGTTCGATCAGATACGTGCGGTATTGCACGGATCAGGATCGAACGGATTTTGCTAGCCGGCTTTGGTTTAAGCCGGTCCTAGTTTAGTACAGTGTAGATTTTGTCTCATTGCATTTGTATCCGGACGGAATACAAATGCGGGTGTGTATGCACAGTGTGGGGTTTTCCTGTAATTTATTACGGGACCAGTTTTCTAGAGTTGCCATTTTGCTTTCCGTTCCGACCGGTTTTCCTTTGTTCTTTCCCGGCCGGACTTTTCTGATGGAGGGGTAATTTGCAGTTTTGCAAATTACTTTAGTGGAGGGGTTTCATGCATTATGATAGCATCTTTTCTTTTTCCTTCATAATGGTTAGCATCTTTGCTTTATGAGATTTGAAATGGATTTGAGGTTGATTTGAGATTTAGTGATGATTATGTTTTTGGATGTGGTCACCCTCCTCCTTTTACTACGATCACCTCCCTTCTTGCTACTTATTCTTTCTCCACCATTTTCTTAGTTGATAGTTTTTATCATGGTTGAAGTGAGAAGAAGAAAAAAGAAAGAGAAGAAGAAAAGAAAAGAGAGAAAGAAAAAGATGAGAGCTTCACCATGAGAGTTTCATTCTTGATCTTCTTTCCATGCTAGAAAAATGCAAGCACCATTTTTCTAGTCTTGATTCCTCCATCATCCACAAATGGCAACCAACCCCAAAGTGAGACATACATTCTACATTCACTCCCTACAGCATATCTTGAGCATGTCGAGTAGCCGGCTTCATGCGCGAGTTGCCTCGGTATTGAGGTGGGAGCCCGTAAAAGTACCCGGCTTCGTGGTGCCCTTTCCGACGAGGAGGAGACGGACGGAGATCCCGCGAGGAGATCGGAGTGGAGATGAAGACCGGAGGACTTGGATCGTCGGTACATCTCTAACCTATCTTGTTAGTTAGCTAGACTAGTTTAATGGTAACGATCCGGGGTTTAGTGCGCGGTGGTGCCGGTTTGCTAAGTCCGCAAATTTTAAAGTTTACCACCGTTTCCGCGTTTGGCCGTCGGATTGACGGCCGGGGCGCCGCCGTGCACTTACAGGATGAACCGTCTCGGGTACATGGTGGGCCCAGTAAGGTACCCTGGGACAAGAAGCTCGTGGCGCTGACGATGAGCCTGACAGGGGACAGATTACCTACTGGTGACTGTTTGGGACGGCGGATATCCAGAGGATACCGACCGTGGCCGCGAGATGATGAGATAGTGATATTTAGATGGGTCAGCCGGATGGCTGAGGCCAGAGATACTATGACATGGATATATGAGATTTGTGATAGTTTTGAGGTGTCGTTGCTGGACACAGGTTCTTGTTGATTCTATTGGTATTGTGCTGGTATTTCAAAAGAGATTCGTAAAGGAAAAACATGATTCTTATACTTACACATTCAGATCATGAGTTGATTCGCATTGCATTCATACCTGCTAGTATATTCATATTGCATACATACCTTCTGTTATGTCCTGCCTTACCTGTATTTTAGATGCTAGGATGCTTGTGTGCATGCATTCGATAGCCTGTGTAGATGTTATTTATTACTCACGAGTTGGCAACTCACCCCCGTTGTGCCACAGCCTTTTGCAGGTCCGCTCCGTCAGTACAGTAGCAGCGGGCGCACTTGCTTATTTTGCCTCTTTTGCCCGGACTCGAGGTTTTGCTCTTAGGTGGGTTATATTATTATTTTTGTACCACCTTGTATATTCATTGTATCTAGTGTACTCCATCTACTGTATCTACCAGTATTGTTGTATATTGACCTAGAGATGAGACTGTGAGATTTGTGGACTTTTTATGCTGTATTTTGGGGTCGAGCTCACTTGAGTCGACATGCTGTTTTTCTCATGCTTCTTTATGATTATTTTGCATGTTGTTGTTTTATATTGCGTGGGATTTGTGACCGCCTTGTGGCGAAGTGCTAGCTCCCGCTTGGGGATGCCTTATTTGTTGGATTTATATATATTCTTGTTGTACCCATTTTGGGGGCCAGTATTTACAAAGGAGACTCTGCCGAAATTTTCGGAAAAATTAATATTGTTTTTAAAAAGGTTTTATATGACTTGTTTGATAAACTCGCTTTCAATTGATTGGTTTTTCTTCACTCTTTTGCTTTTTGGTTTTGGTTTCTGGGCTTTGACTTACTTATTTTACGGACGTCTTGAGACGTTTCGTAAACTTAAGGGCCAGTCACGTCCGTGTCCTGCGGGTCGTGACATTGTACTTTGTATTCATTTTGATTCATGAATAAAAGACATATTTTGCTTCATGGTGGTGTGTCCCTTTTAGTAAATGCATTTTTTGGATAATCTATTTTGATCTCTTGTAGGAAAGCGATGGATTCGGAGTCAAGTTCAGATCTGCCTCCTAAGTCTTTCCAACTTTATGAGCTGTGGGGGTCTCATAAAGGTATTTCTCCTTACGAGTCGTGAGGATCTCGTAAGTGTAATTTCTCCTTAAGAATCGTAAGGATTTCTAAGTGTATTTTCTCTTGAGAGTTGTAAGAATCTCACAAGAGAGTTTTTCTTGCTTACGAGTCGAGAGGACTCGTAAGTGATTGTTTCCTTTCTTGTCGGAGAGTGAGGTCCGTAGAAAATCTACCTTGACCTCTCTGTGAGGCAACGATGGCTTGGGAGACAGGGTTAGGATCTGCCACCTAAGACTTTTCAACTTTTTAAGCCGTGAGGATCTCATAAAGGTATTTCTCCTTACGAGTCATGAGGATCTCGTAAGTGTAATTTTCTCCTTAGGAATCGTGAGGATTCATAAATGTGTTTTCTCTTGAGAGTCGTAAGGATCTCAGAAGAGAATTTTCTTCCTTACAAGTCGAGAGGACCCGTAAGTGATTGATGAGTTGACTTGCTCCCGAATCAAAGAATTGCTTTGATGGGGAAGTCGAGGGTTGACTTTATCCACATTACATGGAGTCAGGGTTGACCTTATCCGTATTTCACGGGGTCAGGGGTCGACTTTATCCGCATTTCACGGAGCCAGGGGTTGGCCTTATCTGCATTTCACGGGGTCAGGGATTGACTTTATCCGCATTTCACGGGGTCAGGGGTTGACTTTATCCGCATTTCATGGAGTCAGGAGTTGGCTTTATCCGCATTTCATGGACCCAGGAGTTGTCTTTATCCGCATTTCACGAGGTCAGGGGTTGACCTTATCCGCATTTCACGGGGTCAGGGGTTGACTTTATCCGCATTTCACGGAGTCAGGGGTTGATTTTATCCGCATTTCACGGGGTCAGGGGTTCACCTTACCCGCATTTCACGGGGTCAGGGATTGACCTTATCCGCATTTCACGGGGTCAGGGGTTGACCTTATCCACATTTCACAGAGTCAGGGGTTGGCTTTATCCGCATTTCACGGGGTCAGGGGTTCACCTTACCGCATTTCACGGGGTTAGGGATTGACCTTATCCGCATTTCACGGGGTCAGGGGTTGACCTTATCCGCATTTCACGGGGTCAGGGGTTGGCTTTATCTGCATTTCACGGGGTCAGGGGATGACTTTATCCGCATTTCACGGGGTGAGGGGTTGACCTTATCCGCATTTCGCGGGGTCAGGGGTTGACCTTATCCGCATTTCGCGGGGTCAGGGGTTGACCTTATCCGCATTTCGCGGGGTCAGGGGTTGACCTTATCCGCATTTCCCGGAGTCAGGAGTTGACTTTATCCGAATTTCACGGGGTCGGGTTTGACCTTATCCGCATTTCACGGTGTCAGGGGTTGACCTTATCCGCATTTCACGGAGTCAGGAGTTGCTCTGGACGTTTCCCACGAGGTCAGGATTAACATTAGCCATGTTCTACGAGACCAGGATGTGCTCTCTCGGTTGTCTGTGAACTGTCAAGTTTTGGAACAGGGACTTTGCCATGGCGCCAAGGTTGATCGCCGCGTCTGAATCCTGCTGGAATGGGGAGGAACACTGTTGTGGGTCTCTAGGCTGTCTGTGAACTGTCGAGATTTGGAACAGGGACTTTGCCATGGCTCCAAGGTTGATTGTCGCGTCTGAATCCTGCTGGATTGAGGAGGAACGTTGTTGTGGGTCTTTAGGCTGTAGCTGTGGCCGTCGAGACTTGGCTCTCTTTCTGATAGAGCCCGGTGGGAAAGTGCGGTTCCCTCTTCGTTTGTGCCCCTGGATTGTATAGAGGGATCGATGTGATCTCAACTGTAGGGAAAAAAGTTTTATTTTATATATTTTTCTTTCCGCGATAATCTATCATTTCAGCTTTTATATCGCGAAAGTCGCGATTGCCCAATCATTTCGGATATTTTTCGAGGAACCCAATCATTTCGGCTATTTGTTTTATTTACTCGCTGCTTTTTATTGCGAGCTGACCAACCATTTCGGCTATTTTGTATGCATACATTTTTACTTGCTGACTTTGATGCAAGTTGCCTTATCATTTCGGCTATTTCATATGCATTTGTGGCTCGCTGGCTTTTCTCTACGAGTTTGGGATTTGATACCGATTTAGGCATCAACATCGCTACAACTGGGATATTGCCAGGAGCGAATCATCATTTGCCTTTGTCGATGTCGAAAAAAGGTGGCTTAGCGAACAGGGTTAGGATCCTGTCGACTAAGGCTTTTAACTTCATGAGCCGTAAGGGTCTCATGATGGTATTTCTCCCTATGAGTCATGAGGATCTCGTAAGTGCGTTTTCTCCTTAGGGATCGTGAGGATTTCTAAGTGTATGGTCTCTTATAAGTCGTAAGGATCTTACAAGAGTGTTTTCTTCTTATAAGTCGAGAGGACTTACAAGGGCTATCCACTGTGTAAACATATCCCTAGTGGGACTTTGTTAGGGAAATATTTATTCGCGCCCATGGATTGTATACAAGGGTCAATATTGAACCACTTGTAGGGCAGCATCGGAGATTGTGATGGCTTAAGAATTGGTTCAGATCCCTGTAGCTTAAGGCTTTTGAATCCTATGAGCCATGAGGGTCTCAAAGGGGAATTCTCCTTACGAGTCGTGAGGATCTCGTAAGTGTAATTTCTCCTTAGGAATCGTGGGAATCCCTAAGTTTGTTGCTCCCTTGTGAGTCGTAAGGATCTTACGGAGGTATTTTCTCCTCACCAGGTCGAGAGGACCTTGCAAGTGTCTTTTAACGAGATTGCGCACATTCGGGTTTTCACAAAACTCGCTTGTAGCCCTGCTGTTTTTACTCACGGAGCCCTTTCGGGTTTTCATCCTTGCCCATTTTGCTTATGGACGTACCATTTTTTTAGCGCGTCAGCCCTAGGATGTTGCAGTTTGTAGTAGTTTAACGACTTTTCGGTCAACAGCCAGTTTTAGGACATAGTAGTTCATTGTTAGTTTAAGGACGTTTCGATCTGTTTGCCGGCTACTACTTATAGAGTTTGGGCTTAGGAAGATAGCGAACGGACATAGGCATCGTCATCTATCGTTGACCTAGGCCGTGACTCGTCATGCGTAGTATGTTTTCAGGAATCGACCGTTTATTGGCCGGAAAGGTCTTTCACCATGCAAGTCCATGAGTAGATGGGCTCCACCCTGGTAAACTTTGTCTATGATATACGGGCCTTCATAGTTCGGCTCGAATTTCCCCCGTTTGGCATGATTGGGGATCATAGGTCTTTTGACCACTAGCACGAGTTAGCTTTGGCGGAATGTTCTCGGCCTAGTCAATCTTTTGTATGAGCGGGTCATCTTTGCTTTATAAGCCTCCAGGTTTTGTTGCGCCATGAGCCGGGTTTCATCAAGGGCGTCGAGCTCCTAAAGCCGAAGGTGAGCATTTTCTTCGTCTGTTAGTTCGTAGTGAACTACCACTCGTAGAGAGGGTAACTCTATCTCGAGGGGGAGTACCTCTTCTGTGTCGAATACCAATGCATACGGCGTTTTGTTTATGGCTGTTTTGAACGTAGTTCGATACGCCCAGTTAGCTTCATGCAGTCTCTCATGCCAGTCCCTCTTATTTTTGGGACACCGTCTTTTTCACGATCTTCATCAAGGTCTTGTTAATGGCCTCAGCTAGACCGTTAGCTCGGGGATTATAGACCGAAGAGTATCTCCAGTCTATATTATACTGTTGTGCGAAGCGGCTGATTTTATGGCTTCTGTAGGCTGGCCCGTTATTGGAGATAATCCACCGCGGAGTGCCGAACCGATAAATAACGTGTGTCTTGAAGAAATGGAGGATATTCTCCGTCTTCACTTCACTTAGTGGCACTGGTTCTGCCCACTTAGAGAAATAATCAGTTGTCGCCAATATGAACTGATGTCCTCTGAATGATGCTGGTTCGATGGGCCCAATTATGTCAGTTCCCCACATTTCAAATGGCCAGCTAGCCACCGTTGGATGTAGAGGATTTGAATGTTGGTGGATAAAGTCCCCGTGAATCTGGAACGAGTGGAACTGATTCGCGTATTCGAGACAGTCTTGGATCATCGTGGGCCAATAATAGCCCATCCTTTTGATCTTCAGCTTCATCTTTGGCCCGGCTTGATGAGAACCACAGAGTCCGTCGTGAGTTTCTTGGATGACTCTCCTTGCCTCTTCAGGTCCCAGGCATCTTAGCCACAGAGAATTAAATGACCTCTTATACAGAGTATCATTGACGAAGGCAAAAGATAGAGCTCGTTTCATGAGCTGATGTCTTGACGACGCATCTTCAGGTGTTCGACGGGATTTGAAGTAATCTATAAAGGCTTCCCTCCAATCCTTAGACTTTTCCTAGTCTTTTATTTGTAGGGTCGTTTGCTCATTAGCTCCCTTTTCTTTGGACGATTCCGGGGATATTTCTGCCGGTGCAAGAACCCGACGGCTTTGCACAACGATCCTCACGTCATCGAGATTCTCGTCGGCCAATTCTTTAGCGAGTTTGGCTAATCCATCTGCTTTGCTGTTTTCCGCGTGTGGTATGCTTTCCAGTGCATAGGCAGGGATTTGAGTCAGCAATTGTTGCACTCTCCCACAGTACTTTACCAACTCTGGTTCGCACATCTGATAGTCGCCGTTCACTTGGCTAACGACCGATTGGGAGTCTCCGTATATGAGGAGGTTTTCAATTCTCGTGTCGACAGCGATCTCGAGACCTGCTATCAAAGCTTCATACTCGGCTTCATTGTTTGTCCTTAGCTCTGTTAGGGAAAAGGCGAAGCGTATTATCCTTCCTTGTGGAGTCACGAAGATGAGGCCCACCCCAGATTTGATTATGGGGGAGTTGTGCTTTCGCTTCTTCATAGAAGATGCTCGATCGAAATAGAGTTCCCATCAGGTATCACTCCCTTTTTTCTCTCCATCGATCATGTCAAACACGTGCTCGTCTGGCAATTCGGAGTTCAAGGGAGAATCGGCGGGTATCGGATGCTCAGCAAGGAAGTCGGCGATGGCATGGCCTTTCACTGCCTTGAGGGGACGATAAGTTATCGAGAATTCCATCAAAAGCAGGGCCCATTTAGCGAGCCGTCCCGTTAATATGGCCTTTGACATCAAATATTTGTGAGGATCCACCTTTGATATGAGTTGGACCTCATGTGCCAACGCGTAGTGTTTGAGCTTCGTTATCGCGAAGATCAACGACAGGCAGTGTTTTTCGATTGGGGAGTAGTTGCTTTCTGCCCCCAGGAGAACTCGACTCAAGTAGTAGAGGGCTCTCACTTTCCCTTGATCGTTTTCTTGTGCCCATAATGCGCCCAGAGAACCCTCGAGGGCGGTTGTATACAGAATGAGAGTCTTTCCCTTGACCGGAGCGGTCAGTACTGGCGGATTCTGCAGGTATTGCTTAATTTCGTCCAGTGCGCTTTGGCATTTGCGATCATAGAAGAAAGGAGTGTAGGGTTCCTAGGCACTCTAATGGAGTCTCACAAGTGATCAAACATGCCAATTTCTAAAAATTACGGTGCCGAGAAAACCTAGAACGGATCGTTGGCTAGAAGTATAGGCAAAGCAAGCAAGTAAACGGAAATATAGCTAAAGGGAAGGGGCTACAACCATTGTAGATCCGGTCCACCACTTCCTAAGCTCCGCGATGATCTCATTACGCTGTCCAAAACGAACCCATGACTCTAGCATCAGCATCATCGAAGAATGGACGGGCTTGATCGTCGGTTCGATGCCGAAGATGATCTACGTCGAGGCATCACAAGAACAAGCTCCAACTTCACCAAGCCATGAAAACTTGTGAAGGAAACACCCTATACAACTTGGCAAGAGGTAGAGGATGAAGAAATAGGAAGTGGGTAGACTTTAGAATTGGATTTCTCACCTTATTTCACTAGTTGCCATTGATGGTCACTAGCTTTCTTCATGGAAGAAGAAGATGAAGAAGAAGAAGATGATATGATAAGTTATTCCAAAAAGAAAATAAAAAGAATACTTATCATAATCTCAACCGTGGTTTAGTATAGAGATTTAACTAAGGTTAGATGAGTGGTTAGGGTTAGAGAAGAGACAAGAATGGTGGACTTGTTCAAAGCTTCAAGAAGCTTCAACAAAAAACAAACTAAGCCACCATTTCTTTTTCTCTTTATCTTTTCCAAAACAATAATAAATAGATAAATAAATAAGAGAAAAGAAACCCTAACAATTCACTAAACATGGTTTAATCTTTACACAAACCCAAATGAGCAAGTATCATCAAACATGATACAAACAAGTGCACAAAAATATATCACATATACAATGTGCAATTCAAGTGAGAAAATCCTTTTAAAGTGAACCAATACTAGTTAATGCAAAGTAATATATCAAATATATAATTATACATTAAATCATTAAATCAACACTTGATCTAACGATCCGGTCATATCGCATATAACCGACTAGTATCCAATGTATCGGCTTATTGAAACAATCCTTGATTCGATAACTAGGTTATATCGCATACAACCATTCGACACATTCATCGCGAGAATGAAATACGGTATCACATACACGCATTATTCTCGGTCCCGCACATATCTCATATGCGCTCCTATTTCGTTTCGCTTGAGCCAGGAAACCTCTGTGTAGGACTCTAAAGACTCATCAATACGCCGGTAGCAGATGATGATCATATCAAGCACCCATAAGCCGCAAGCGGTCTGCTAAACGTAACGGCCACCCGGGTATTGAGCGATCAGAAGATCGACGAGCAAGCCCGCTCATACTCCTGTGAATCCAACCAGTAACACTTACCGTACAGTCCGGTCTGTTCGTCTGATATGTCGCATATCTCGCCTAGGGGTGGTAAACGTCAGACCCCAATAGCTCGATAAGTCATGCCGACGTGAAGTCCATGACATGTGTGAAACTACTGATAACTCTTACCAGTATATTACTGCAACCCTGGCCAGGGATTTCCTGTTATGGCCAGTCGAGCATAGCGCAACATCAACCCCCAATACCGCGAGAGACGAATCCCCTCCTATCGCTCATTGCCTCCATGTGAATCGGGACTGTGCCCAAAAACCACCTGTTTGCACGACTCAGTAGAGCCGTGGTAAGGTGGAAATCAAAGCACAGTGGGAGACACACAAGACTCTATGACGATCTCGGGTCAACAGACTAAGCTGTACCAGGGTCACCAGAGAACTGCCATCTGACGTGAGGTATAATACCATCTGGGAGTTCTCGGCGAGTCCGTTCAGTGTACCCAGTCTCCACTGAGCACCCGTATACCATCTTCGATGTCAAACACCAATGGATATGGAATCATCCATCGCCCATCGCATGGGTCGAGAAGATATACGCTAGTCTACTCTGGAATATCGATGCCCCATCTCGATATTCCCTCGACTAGGAACAATGAAGGATGTACTCTTTGACTACCCAGGCCCCACTAGTATGATCTTCATCATAGTCCTGGAAGTCGAGTACACATCCTAAGGGCTTTATCAACATGTAATCAGAGAGACAGAGAGTATACATGTTAAGATAAAGAGCAACCAGATAGCGTACTATCATGTCGAGCAAGAAAGTCCTACCTATATATGTCCCAGCATCCACTACAATATACATCCAATGTACAGTAATGGCCTCTAGGGCATACATATAACTAACAATCTCCCACTTGCACTAGGGCCATCTGTAGCAGTGGTTGCAGTATCTAATACTCAACCATCCCATATGAGTCTCTCTCTGGGAAAAGGCCTTCGTGAGTGGATCCGCCGTGTTGTCCTCTGAGTCTACTCTCCTAGCCTCGATCAACCTGGAGATCAACTATCTCCATGATCAGGTGATGCTGCCTCAGAATATGTCTGGGTCACTGATGGGACCAGGGTTCCAGGGCCGAAGCCACACTTCCATTGTCATACAATGGCAGGAACCTAGTTCATCTTATGAACCAATATACACCCAAACTTCCTCTTTGGTAGTATCTTCAATAGCGATGTTACCAGCCTTTATCGTCTAGTTTGCCACGGTATCTAGCTTGGAACTCTTCCAATATACCGTCCCTCTACTGAGGGTAAAGACAATGCCCGTGACTGACATTCAGTCGTCTTTATCACCCTGGAACTCTTCCAGTGATTCTCCCCAGGATCGATTGATACCATCTCACTACATCTAGTGAGAATCCAAGCATCCAATTACATCTATCTCATAGATGAAAACTCAGGATTTAGGAGGTATCACTTTGATCCTATTTGGAGAATCCTTGTGATAATAGGAGATTGACCGATCGTAGTATAGGAAACTTTTTTCCTATCAAGAGTATGTTGTCTACGTACAATACGAAGATGACCACCTTACTCTCTACTACCCTTTTGTATATACAAGGTTCGTCTACCATTTTGATGAAGTCAAACACTTTGACTATCACATCAAAACAGACGTTCCAACTCCGCGATGCCTGCTTCATTATGTAAAGCAACTTGCACACGTTTCCGCTGCTCCCACTGTTTACGAAGCCCTCTGGCTGTGTTCTTATAGACGTTCTCTTCTAAATCATTATTTAGAAAAGTAGTCATGGCACCCAACCACCAGATATCGCAGTCATGGTATGTAGCCGTGGTAAGTTGGATCTGGATAGACTTAAGCATATTCCATGGACAAGGTTTCATCATTATCCGTGCCTAGTTGATGACGAAAACCTGTAACAAGTCTAGCTTTGAAAGTCTCAACTTTTCCATCTATACCAAGTAATCGTCTCAAGATATACTTGCTCCTGATGGGGATTTAACCCTTCAGATATATCAACTAAAGTCCATACTTTGTTGGTGTACATGGATTCCATCTCAGATCGCTAAGCATCCAGCCATTCTTACAGAGTCCCTACTCTTGATGGCCTGCTCGAAACTAGTTGGGTCATCATCTCATGATGCATTCCTCGCTCCCACTGTCATCGAGAAACCGAGGTATCTCTTAGGCGGATGAGGAGCCCTACTAGATCGACGGAGAGGCTGAGGTTCGTCGGGAACCATAGAATCCTTTGGTTCTGTCAAATCATCAACTGCAGTTTTGTATAGCTGGAACCTTTCCAGTTCTACAGAACTGATCCTGCCTCGATCTTGTCCGGATTTTCCTTTAAACATAGGCCGGACAACCCTAAATCTTAACTAGCTTAAGACATGGGCTCTTCCCATACCATATCTCATATGGAGTGGTAGGCACTGATTTGATTCAAACCTAATTCAATATGTATGCAGCTTCTCAAGTGCATAACACCCAAAAGGAAACAGGTAACTCAGTAATACTCATCATAGAGCACACGATATCTAATATTGTGTGATTGCTCCGCCCCGATACACCGTTGTGCTGTGGTGTATTCAGAGGAGTAACACTGAGAGAAAATCTCATTCTCCTTTAGAATAGTCCAGGAATTCTATGCACAAGTATTCTCCTCCCTGCTCTTATCATAGGACATAATACTTATACCCGTATTTTGGTTCTCTACTTCTAACTTATATTCTGTGAATATCTCAAAAGGTTCGGACTCATGTTTCAACAGGAACATATGACTGAATCTTGAGAGATTATCAGAGAACGTAATGAAGTATAAAGAACCAGTCCTGGCATGTGTAGACAGGAGACCTTACATACATCATAATGTATCAGTCCCAAGAGTTTACCAACTCTTTCTCTGTTTCCAATAAACAGAGCTATGGTCATCTTATCTTTGTGACATGACTGGCAAGTTTCACAAGATGTAAATTCAAACTGATTTAAATATGCATCTAAAATGTAACTTCAGCCAGTCGGGTCGCATTGATATGACCTAGTCTACAATGCCTCAAGAATGATTCGTTCATTTCTGAACTCTTCCTCTTATATGTGTTCTGTATACGAGGAACTGTAGTTTGATTTAGAACGTCAATGCTTTTAGATAACGTGCCTGAACCGATCAACTTTTGATATAGGAAATGTTCAAAACATTATCCAACAATACAAAATTATATCATTTCTTTACTAATAAAGAGACTGATATGATTTTGTATATCAGGTTCGGTATCTAATAGCATTTGTTCAGAATCAATGTATTGGTAATACAGGGTGACAGTGACCAACAGACTTGGCTGCAACACTTGCCCCATTTTCTGCCTCATGAAACTTATCACCCGTTCTCAGTTTTTCTACCTTTTTGTAGCCCTATGTAACATATTACATATCTGGGATCCTGATCCGGTATCATATACCCAGGATGCAGAGGATACTGAGAAACAGTTCTTTGTAATGAACACACCCGAAGGAGATGCATCTCATGCACTTTCTTCGTTTGGGCGGCATGGAAATCCTGGCATTCCCCTATTTCCTGCTCTGTCTTATAACAATTATAAGTTGGAGCGGGACTAACGTTCCCCAGCTCAGTATAACAAGCGGGTTCGGTCAATACATCCATATTATTATCTTGATTAAGGCGTGATATGGTCGCTACCTGGAGAGAGAGAGAAGAAAACACTCTGCGTGCGCTCTTGCAAGATCAGATTGGTTTTATATATTTTATCTAATCAGGATGGCTCCCACTGTTTTTATCAAATCTTCCTTCAAACCCTAAAAGGAAAGACTAGCCGGGATTAATTACACTCTACAAGTTCGCCAATCTTTCAGCCAGGCCAGTGTAGGTACTTTGTGGGAGGTTCCCCGTGCTTTCGCACGGACCTAATTACAGTAAACCTCGTTTTCCCAGAGACGTAACCCCGTTGACACCTTTCTAAACACCTACTTGATCGGCTAATTGCAAAGTGCAAAACTCTCCCAGGAGTAACAATTACTCGCAGTGGGTATCGAGATCCAACTATCATATAGAAGGTATGCAATCTCATTGCAAGTTTCAACACTTGAAACTCCCGATGAAGGTTTTTACCCCTAGCACCTATGACCTTAACTATGGTCAAAAAATCATAAGTACTAGTCAAGTTCTACCCGTCATTTCGTGATTAATCAGACCCACCCACATGACCCTTAACTAAGGTCAACAAAGTCACGCGACTGTCCTAACTAATCGTATCATATGCGGTGTAGGAAGACATCACTTAGCTACCGTACATTGTGCCTTGACTATGGTCAACAAACACAGCACGAATACTAAGTACTCTACTTCATAAAATGTCGGAGGGTTGCGAATGGTTTTTGTGAAAACCTTTAACTCTTTGAACTTGATCTCGTTGCGGAATCAAATGGTTTTAAATGGAATGTTTTTTAGGCTTTTCTAGTTTTGCTAAAGGGGTCACTCCCGGTGAAGGGATCGTCGGCCCTTTCCTCGTCGAATGAGGTGCGGGATATATCATATATATCACTGTGCAAAGCGGAAACTATAGAAGCGATCAAATGACAAACCGAGGGTTGTAGCATCTGCCAGTTATTGCTAAAGGAGTCACTCCCGGTGAAGGGATCTCGGTCCTTTCCTCATCGAATAAAGTGCAGGATGTTCTATAATGAACACCGCGATGCAAAGCAAGAACTGTAGCTACCTGTTTTATTTTGAAATTCGATTCCACAACATCAATTAGGTTTATTTTCTTTCATTAATCCCATTAATGAATATCCCATCATTTAAGTCCACCTAATCATCACAGATAAATATAACGTACGCTTATGCCATCCGCATTCGCCTCGATGTCCCGTCTGCACCGTTAGGTTAGGTAACTAACGGCAGAGCGAGGCAGGGCTAGCGCGGGTCTAAAACATAAGTAACATCTATATAATATATCATATATACTATATACTACATCTATCTGAACAGAGCACAGAACATCGCATGATCACATCACAGATAACGCAGCAAAAAGAATCATATGAAATATTGGATATACTAGGACGTCCGTGTTTTCAATACGAGCCAGTATAAAACACGGATTCCACGGTCGTGATGAATAGCCAATCCCACACCCCTAGACCCATACGAGAGCGGCAAGCAACCCTACCAATTCTAGGGTTAGGAGACCCGGACTCGACTCCTCGAGTTGGTCTCCCTCTGGACCCCAGAACCCGGTTACTTGTGCTGCCCTCCTTGGGTCTATCCTAATGCGGAAAAGTAAATAATATACATCAACGGTGACAACTTCCGCAACCTGGAAGTGCCCCAATAAAAGAATATTACATACAAGTTTTTACATGAATGAAAATGAAAAAACACTCATCTCACATAAAAACCCCCCAGCTATTCAAACACGACGATCCAATATAACATATCTAGCAACACATAACATCACATGTCATCAACGTAAGCAAACATGCGTATCCCAATTGTCGTTGACATATAGCAACGAAACCGGCGATATCACATATTACACTTACGGTCACAGAAAAGAAAGTGTAAAACTACAACAATTGGAATCCGCAACCTCTTTAGACATCGCATGCCTAATCAAATGAATTCCTTAGACATCGCATGCCTAACAATTATAAACCCCGCATTTTAGTCTCATTATCGAAAACTCTTTTCAATACCAAGTCGGGCAATTCAACAGGATTCCCGACATTTTGATCGAATGCTCGTCACAAACTTCAGTAGACGGCCGCACCCCCGATGCCGTCGACGAAGTGCACCAAGGCGGAACACCGCTACCGCAAGCACCCGAACGGATGCTTTCGGCGACGGGGTTCTCCTACAGTCACTTGGTCGGGGCTATGGAGTGAGGCTGTCTATTAAGTTTACCCGGCGAGTATCCGCGTACGCTACGCGATTGCGACGGACTTTTGATCACATCAAAATTCCGTGGCAACCGATCAAGTGAGACTAAAGTGCTATGTTTATAATATTCATTCCGTTATCTTATAACTATTTGTAAATTCCAATTATTGTATCACATTCCGGATAAATAGAAAATGCTAAACTTTTCGATCGAACAATCGAACACCCAAGTTTTCCCGATACAGCTCAACACATGAAATAAGTCTAACAGCATTCAGTTCGTGCCTCAGTACCAACGGTCCAGCCGTAGAAGGGTCAAGCCAACGCCTCACATGTGGCACGCCGTACTGCCCCAAACCCGAAGGTTCAAAGGGCAGTTCAAGACGGTCACATAATCGAGTTAAGGTTTGTTGTCTTCTAGAGGGTCCATCGCGTTACTTGCACTACTTAGAACGTCGTTAAACTACGGAAAAATCCAACACTTGGAAATTTCCCGACAGGGGAAAAATTGGGTATTTATATCCGGTCGATCTTTTTAACATATTCTAAAAATACCCGGAAAAACACACTGACAAAATTAGACAATCCGATCGATACACCGAGTCCCCAATACAACCCAGAAAATTCAACTCTTTAAAAATTATTAAAAATTCCCAGAAACACCAGAAATAATATATAAGAATTACTGTGCAGGAAAAAGTGACTGAAGAGTCAAACGTGCCGCGGAACCGCCGCATTAGGCATGCATATGTGGCGGTTCCGCCGCACTATTAACGATTTAGAGCCCCCGTTTTAAACAGTAATTCTTAGAATATTGTACTGAGTTTTCTGAATATTTTTAATCTGGAAAAAACCCAGTTTTTCAAAATTGTCCAGAGAGCAAATTTGGGTTTGGGTTTTGATTCGATCGGAGTTCTAATTCCGTCTAGACTTCGCCTAAGGCTCTAGCTAGGCTCTGATACCACTGTAGGGTTCCTAGGCACTCTAATGGAGTCTCACAAGTGATCAAACATGCCAATTTCTAAAAATTACGGTGTCGAGAAAACCTAGAACGGATCGTTGGCTAGAAGTATAGGCAAAGCAAGCAAGTAAACGGAAATATAGCTAAAGGGAAGGGGCTACAACCTTTGTAGATTCGGTCCACCACTTCCTAAGCTCCGCGATGATCTCCCTCCGCTGTCCAAATCGAACCCATGACTCTAGCATCGGCATCATCGAAGAATAGACGGGCTTGATCGTCGGTTCGATGCCGAAGATGATCTAAGTCGAGGCATCACAAGAACAAGCTCCAACTTCACCAAGCCATGAAAACTTGTGAAGGAAACACCCTATACAACTTGGCAAGAGGTAGAGTATGAAGAAATAGGAAGTGGATAGACTTTAGAATTGGATTTCTCACTTGATTTCACTAGTTGCCATTGATGGTCACTAGCTTTCTTCATGGAAGAAGAAGATGAAGAAGAAGAAGATGATATGATAAGTTATTCAAAAAAGAAAATAAAAAGAATACTTATCATAATCTCAACCATGGTTTAGTGTAGAGATTTAACTAAGGTTAGATGAGTGGTTAGGGTTAGAGAAGAGACAAGAATGGTGGACTTGTTTAAAGCTTCAAAAAACAAACTAAGCCACCATTTCTTTTTCTCTTTATATTTTCCAAAACAATAATAAATAGATAAATAAATAAGAGAAAAGAAACCCTAACCATTCACTAAACATGGTTTAATCTTTACACAAACCCAAATGAGCAAGTATCATCAAACATGATACAAACAAGTGCACAAAAATATATCACATATACAATGTGCAATTCAAGTGAGAAAATCCTTTTAAAGTGAACCAATACTAGTTAATGCAAAGTAATATATCAAATATATAATTATACATTAAATCATTAAATCAACACTTGATCTAACGATCCGGTCATATCGCATATAACCGACTAGTATCCAATGTATCGGCTTATCGAAACAATCCTTGATTCGATAACTAGGTTATATCGCATACAACCATTCGAAACATTCATCGCGAGAATGAAATACGGTATCACATACACGCATTATTCTCGGTCCCGCACATATCTCATATGCGCTCCTATTTCGTTTCGCTTGAGCCAGGAAACCTCTGTGTAGGACTCTAAAGACTCATCAATATGCCGGTAGCAGATGATGATCATATCAAGCACCCACAAGCCGCAAGCGGTCTGCTAAACGTAACGGCCACCCGGGTATTGAGCAATCAGAAGATCGACGAGCAAGCCCGCTCATACTCCTGTGAATCCAACAAGTAACACTTACCGTACAGTCCGGTCTGTTCGTCTGATATGTCGCATATCTCGCCTAGGGGTGGTAAACGTCAGACCCCAATAGCTCGATAAGTCATGCCGACGTGAAGTCCATGAAATGTGTGAAACTACTGATAACTCTTACTAGTATATCACTGCAACCCTGGCCAGGGATTTCCTGTTATGGCCAGTCGAGCATAGCGCAACATATACCCCCAATACCGGGAGAGACGAATCCCCTCCTATCGCTCATTGCCTCCATGTGAATCGGGACTGTGCCCAAAAACCACCTGTTTGCACGACTCAGTAGAGCCGTGGTAAGGTGGAAATCAAGGCACAGTGGGAGACACACAAGACTCTATGACGATCTCGGGTCAACAGACTAAGCTGTACCAGTGTCACCAGAGAACTGCCATCTGACGTGAGGTATAATACCATCTGGGAGTTCTCGGCGAGTCCGTTCAGTGTACCCAGTCTCCACTGAGCACCCGTATACCATCTTCGATGTCAAACACCAATGGATATGGGATCATCCATCGCCCATCGCATGGGTCGAGAAGATATACGCTAGTCTACTCTGGAATATCGATGCCCCGTCTCGATATTCCCTCGACTAGGAACAATGAAGGATGTACTCATTGACTACCCAGGCCCCACTAGTATGATCTTCATCATAGTCCTGGAAGTCGAGTACACATCCTAAGGGCTTTATCAACATGTAATCAGAGAGACAGAGAGTATACATGTTAAGATAAAGAGCAACCAGATAGCGCACTATCATGTCGAGCAAGAAAGTCCTACCTATATATGTCCCAGCATCCACTACAATATACATCCAATGTACAGTAATGGCCTCTAGGGCATACATATAACTAACAAGGAGTCCCTTTCTGCATTAGGTGACTGTAAGGACATCATTTGCTGGAGAGATTGGCCATGAATCGCCGGATATATGCGACCTTTCCTTGGAGAGACCCCAGTTGCTTGAAAGTTCTTGGCGGCGGCATTTCCATGATCGCCTTGATCTTTGATGGGTCTATCTTGATACCTTGATGTCGTACGCTGAATCCTAGGAACATGCCCGAGGAAACTCTGAACGCGCATTTGAAAGGGTTCATCTTCAAATTGTATTTCCGAAGACGCTGAAACACGATCTTCAGATGCTCTAAATGTTCCTCGTATGATTTTCTTTTAACTACGAGGTCGTCAATAAAGCATTCGACGATTTCATGAATGAGGTCATCGAAAATCTTCGGCATGGCCCTCTGATAGTTGGCACCGGCGTTCTTTAGACCGAAGGGCATCACCTTGTAGCAGAATATGCCCAAAGGGGTTCGAAAAGCGGTATGCTTCTGGTCCTCGGGATGCATCTTTATCTGATTGTATCATGATGAGTTGTCCATGAAGGAGAAAACTCCGTGAGTGGACGTATTATCTGTCATTAGTTCAATAACCGGTACAGGAAAATCGTCCTTCGGGCAAGCTTTTTTGAGGTCCCGAAAATCTACGCAGATGCGCACCGTCTCATTTTTCTTCTTCACTGGGACAATATTGGCAATCCAATCAGGGTACTAAACTTCTTGGATGAAGCCGGAGTCGATTAGCTTCTTGACCTCGGCATTAATCCCCATCTCAAGCTTAAGCCGCATCCTTCACAGCGCTTATTTGACTGGCTTGATGTCCGGAGATATCGCCAATCTGTGCACGGCTATTTTTGGATCTAGTCCCGGCATCTCGGAATAGTTCCATGCGAAGCAATCTTTATATTGTATGAGCACGTCTTTTAGTGTAGCCACCCTTTCTTCAGACATCAACTCACTAACGAACATCGGCTGTGTGTCACTTGCCGTTCCCAAGTCGGTTTTCTTAAGGTTATCTGCAATAGTATGTATCCCATCTTCCAGCTCTTTTGATGCCGGTGGAAACTCGGAGATCACATCGCCATCATTGTTTTTGAAGCACCAGGGGAGATCAGCCATATCTTCGCATACTCCTTCTCCTGACATCGTTATCACGTGACAGGTGCGAGATCGCTTCCAAGACCGATGTTGATCCGGCTCTACTCTTGCTACATATGTGGCTTTCGGTTCATGCTTTTGTGGCGGGGTTACCATCCAACTGCTGGATAGAGCGAACCTGCCTTGCTGATACTGGTCTTCTATCTAGTCTTTGAATATGAAGCAGTCTTCGAGAAGATGTCCTATCGCTCGGTGATAGGAGTAATAGTCCGGGTGAGAGACCTCGCATGCTTGCTCGGGGTGCTTAGACTCCGGGAGGGTAATCATCTGATGTCTTATGACAAGATCGAGTATCTTCCTTGTCTTGTCTTGGGAAAAAGAATACGCTCGACCCATCTTCTTTATAAGAGATGAATCCTGGTTGCTCAATTCTCGATCGCGTGGCTTCTTAGACCCGCTTTATCATTGTCGAACGCTTTTTCCATTCTTGGGTTTATTTCTGCCTCTGCGTCGGGTCTTTTGTATAACAGGCCGGCGATGAAGGGCATCGTCACTTTCTGTAGCCTGCTGAAGGAGGCGCTGCGTTCTAGATTTCTCGTAGATGGCCATTTCGCGATTATGGTCGTCTTGAACCTTTTGACCCGCTTCCTTTATAAGCTTGTCCATTTGTTCTTCGAACGACGGACTTGGCATTTTCACGGGGGAAGCTCGTTTTAGTTCAGGGTTAGCATCTTCCTACAGAACATCTCCTTCTTCATCGAAGTCATGTATGACGTAGCAGCCGCGGAATCGATCCCATTTCTTGGATTGAACATATCCAAGCCCGATCGTTTCCATTCTCCCGTTAGGCAACTTTCGCTGAGTTCCGGGGACGTTCCAGATCCTGTTGTAGAACTGAGCTTATCGAGCAATCTATTTGAAGGGTACACCTTGGCGGCTCAACAGCCTTTTTAATCCTTCTGTATAGTATCTGGGATGACGGATGGGCTGGAGCCTGTCAAGTGTAGAATCAGCACCATGCCAAATTTCTTTCTCCACTTTGGTTTCCCCGGATCGGTAGAATAGGATCGCCTTTTCTCCTCTTTGCCTGGGAGGGATGTAGAATGTCTGCAGTTCCTGCACACCATAGGTATCAAGTGTGTCGAGCTCTTTGTAATGCTCTTGCGGAACCATGGCGATTCACAAACTCTGATCATCTCCAATGAAGGTTTGTATTGATGGCCGAACAGAAAATACTGCGTTGACCTTATCCTCAAAGTCGCTGCCGAAGACCAGAATAGGGGTGGACGGTCCCGGCTTGTTGCATTGGGGCGGCCCTGAATAAATTATTTCTTCTTCCTCCTCAGTATCATTTCCGAAGACCGGAATAGTGGTGATAGCCTTGTTCTTCGGTTTATGTCATCTTTCTGTGTCTTCGAAATCTAGAAAGAAGTATTTTGCATCTTCGTACTTTCGTACTTCATTCACGAAGAATGGGTTCAAATCCCGTGTCACGGTATACTCAAGACCATCCTTGAAATACTTCATACACCGATGTTGTGTAGAAGGGATGATATTATACTCGTGTAACCAAGGCCTGCCGAGCAAAGTATTATAGCATGTCTTGGCGTCAATGACGTGAAATTTGATGTCCGTGACGAGCAGCCCAAAGCGTAACGTCAGTATCACAGACCCGAGCATCCATGATGACTGGGAGTCAAACACGGAGATGGTGATTTTATCACGAGCGAGGTGTTGAACGCTCATGCATATCTCCTTCAATACTCTTACATTGAGGAGGTTAACGGAGGACCCATTGTCAACCAGGATTTTGCCTATCTTGATATCATGACAATATCCGGAGACATAAAGGGGACAGTTATGCTCGCACATCCTGAGGATGAGATCTTCGTCGCTGAAGGTGATGTCGGTTGTGTGAACTTCTTCCAACTCGTCCTTCATCTTTTCTTCGGCGAGGAAAGCTTAGAACTGTTCGGGCTCTTGTAGTGCCTTGATCAGGGAATCTCTCGCCTCTTTAGATAGCAGCAGGGCGTCGAGAATGCTTAGCTGTGAAGGTATCTTCCTCAGGTGTGCCAGAACATTGTAATCCACCTTGCTTTTCTTGGGTGGGTCCTTGGCTGCATGCTCTTCGACGACTCGATCATCTTGGGCAATATCCTCAGGGACTTTTTCCTTCCCTTTATCCTTTTTGTTTGATCCATGTTTTGCGGGTCCGAGATTCTTTTCAGGTAATGTGTGATTGCGCAGCTGAATGTTCTCGTAGCTCTTCGGTTCTTCCTCTTTTCCTGAGGTGGATTCTTTGAAGAGAGGGCCAACAACCATTTCTTCTTCAGAATCACTCCCGAAGGTGAGAACTTATGATCCCCTGCTATCAACATGCGACAGTTGCTGGCAGCTTTTCCACGTTTGTCTATCGTATTTTTCTGCTGTCGACGAGCTTCACGCATCATCCTCTTGAAGTGCTGCCTGTAAGCGACATACCCTTGCCACCAATTTTCAAAAGCGTTGCATTCTTCAGTAGGGTGCGCAATCTTCTGATGATATAAGCAGAAGTTAAGATGTGCGTCCGCTTCATCAAGATGTATACCGCCAGGAGAATTTTCTCTGAAAGAGGGCAGCTTCATTCCCATCGATATAGTTTTGGCGAACCTTTTCCTTGTCTTGAACCGGCTTTTATTTACGGCGGATATACTTTGATCTGGTGAGAGTGTTTCAACCCTTTCGTCCAGTTGTCGGCGTTTGGCCTTTTCAAATATGGCAATCTCGCGCTCTCGATCAGTTTTGCTTTTTAGAGGAGCTTCGTTCAGGAATGCGTCAATCATCTTGTCTGACTGTCCTAGGAGCTCCGATTTAGGATCTGCCCTCAGTTTCTTTGCGTCATGAGCATCTTCGCCGTTTATTAATGAGTAAGAGATCACATGGCATCTTGCAACTTAATCCTCGGTTCATCCGACGAGTCTTCTCCATAGTCATCATCTCCGTCCTCAAGAACGTTGCTGAGAAATTCTTGGAGTGACTGGGGTCCGTGCCTTCTGGTTATATTCTTCCAGCGCGTCATTATGTTTTTGCAGGTCCGTGCACTTGTCACGGGCTTTACGGGCTCTTTGGTCTTTTTCTTCTTCTTCGAAGATTTTGACGGCTGGGTGTGGGCGCTTTGTCTATCACCACAAATCTTTGGAGTTGGGCGCGGCTTCAGCATTCCCTCGATGACCTCGGGTTCCAGTGGACTTTTCTGTTTGATCGCCGGGCATATTTGGAGATCCTTCAGCATTCTTTTTGTTTTGGCTAAAAGAACGACCTCCCATGGAGTTTCTTCTATAAAAGAGCATGATGCCCCCGGTGTGTCCGCCTTTTTGAGAGCGTGTGGCTGGGGAGGGTTTACTTTCCAATTCTTGGACAGTGCGAATTTTCCCTATTGGTATTGGTTTTCAATCCATCCTTTGAAGACGAAGCAATTTTCGATTGGATGGCCTATCGCTTGGTGATAGGGGCAATAATTGGGATTATTAGCTTCACCGGGTTGAAATGGGCGTTTTGGATCCGGCAAGTTGATGACCCTGTTGCGCACCGCCAGCTCGAACAATCTCCTCGTTTTGTTCCGGGGAAACGAATAAGGGCGCTTCATTTTCTCATTAAAGAATCGCCGTTTCTCGTCTTGGTGATCAACTAGTTTTGGACCACTGTCCTGCTGTTGAGCATTGGCGACGAAGATTGCTTTCCCTTTCCCCTTTTCATTTCGAGATTCCAGCTTCGAAGGAGATGGTCTGTGACCTATCTGATCCATTTGGGCCAGCTTGTCAATCAAGGCTTGGAAAGTAGTTGGCTTGAAGAACATCATGAATTGTGAAATGGTCGCCTGAGACCTGAGGGTCCCTACGAACATGTCTACCGCAGGCACTTCTTCGATGCGCTGCTCGCACTTCGACCACAGATTCCGCCACCGTATCGCATACTGCACCCATGTTTCGCCTGGCTTCACTCTGGCGTTAATTAACGCGGTGATCGGGGTGCGCTCACTAGCGCTGGCAAAATATTGGGTAAACAGCAATTTCATCTCCGTAAAAGTTTTGACGGAGTCGTTGGGAATCTCTGAGTACCATTCGAAATCCATCTCCGCTAAGCTGCCGACGAATTGGTGAAGCAGTAGCTTATCATCCCCTCCAGTGTTGCCGCAGAGAGCCCTGAACCGAGCGACATGTTGATGGGGATTGCCTGTCCCCTTATACATATGGAATTTAGGAATTGTGTATCCTGGCGGGTACTTTATCTGATCGTACCATCCTGGATATGGTCTCCCAGTTCTAACGACTTGGCCAGTTGCTTCATTCGCTTGATGAGCCCGTATTTGCTGAGCTATATAATCATCGAGCATGGCTTTAGAGATGGTCTCCTCCTTGGCTGCTGATAGGGCCGGCAGAGAATATGATGTCTCTCCTCTATCATCTTCAATTATTACCGAAGGATTTTCGGCTGGAGGGTCCGGCTGGATCATCATTCCCGCCATATCTTGGAATAAAAGGGCCATTTGTTTTATGTTGACCGCTTGTTCCGCAGCCTCTTTGTCCTTCTTTTCAAGCATTCTCCGAAGGAATTCAGCATCTGTTTCTTGCCCACGACGCTGCTCCGAAGGTGTCTCTGGGCTTGCTTTTGGTACCGTGAGTGCGGCCATGGCTGTTAACATCTCTTGGAGCTTTTGTTGTTGTTGCTCCTGAGCCTTAGTCACTGATCGTGTAAGCGGTCGATGACCTGTGAAGATACGGCTATCCCATTTTCTGGATGCCATATAGATGGTATGCAGCACCATGCCCCCAGACTTGGGGCGTTTAAATTCAGTATCCTTGCGATTTTCCAAAGACACAGGGATCTTCTCTGGCCTCCTTCTTTTGTGAGCGGTCGAAGTTGAGGGAGCCGTTGCAGAGGGCACCCAAATGTTGTCTCCTTCTGTGGCCTTACAGGGTGGTCCTCTTCTCACTGAAACTTCATCTTTTTTTGTCGGCAGGAGTAATCTGGATCAATCACCGAGTCTTAGACTTGACGCCAGACTTTGTAAACTTTAGAGGACAGCCGCTGAGGAAGCTGTTCCAGCTTTGCCTTTGTGATAACAGGCGAATGAGACTTTTTTAGTACGGCGGTTGGCGAATTTCTGCGTACCCAATTATGTAGTTCAAAGCTGTTCCTAGTTGGAACAGCAGCATCAACTTCCACCATTGGAGCCGGCGGAGTTAGTCCAGAAGGAGAGCTGCCCCCAGCTTTCCTCACTCGGCGCCAGTGACGACATCGAGCATGTCTCGCAGACGGTATTGGTTCAGTCACGGGGGTGGCCTCATCAAGCCCCCCATTTTGGTCAAGTTTCGCCGGTATCAGCCTCTTGAAGACTGACGTCCGTTGAGTGGGGTTGGCCAACCTATCAAAAGCAGACTTTCGAGCAGGAGGAGCAGTTTTGATGACTTCGTTTGGAGTGGGAGCCGAAACAGTTAGTCTTATAAAGACCGACTCCATAGCAGGGGAAGCTGCTTTGGTGACTTCAGGAGCAGGAACGGCTATCCTCTTCGGGATAACCCCTTCCGGTATCGCGGACATCTTCACAGGCCCATTAGAGTTTTGGCTCAATCTGTTAAAGACTGAGGCGCTTGGTTTGGGCGACTCGCTGAGAGGGGCCGCAGTAGTTGTGAGACGATCAAAGACTGACTTCTTCTGAGCTTCTTGTGATGGCAGTGGTGTGTTAAAGCTAATGGGTGGGATCATGGTCCCAAAGAATAGCCCTGTGGTGGCTTGCGTCACCTGGTCCACCGGCATTGTGAAAAGGGAGGCCGCTTAGGACCCGTAGGTTACTCCTCCGGCGAGGACGGAGTGGGAGATGTTGCAATTAGTGCAGTTTGAAGCCATTGATCTTCTGTTTTTCTGCACGGAGCAAGATAACAAATCATTGTACTTCATATCCAAAGGCAACCATGTCAAACCGCAACTTGTTCGCGAAACACAACACACGAAGTGTGGAGTGGAAAGTGGAAAAGGTCCCACCAGGCGTGCCAGAATCTGTTCTCCGCCGAAAGATGCGACCGGGATGTTGGGACGTCAGGCCTGAAATTCGAGGACAGATGCTAATTGGTGCTATCCGTCCACCTCTTCGAAGATGCCAAGTTGATTTATGACACCATGTATCGAGGTTTTAAACTGATGCGACCGATGTAGCAGACATCGTCAGATTCCCCCTCGTTGAGGAGTTTTTGATTGTGAGAAGGCTCTTCCCAATAGGCGCTAGCCCCTGCAGTTAATTACGCTACCGCATCGCGATAACCACTTTCTCCTTCTCCAGATGATCAACTTAAATGTTTGTTAAGGATACTTTAGTCTAATTTTAGACTAAGATCTACTTAACAGGATCATTTAGATCCAAAAAAGAGCATTTGGGCTCTATTGTTTAGTTTAGGGACATTGCGGTCCAAGTTCAGATACAAACATGGGTTTGGAAATGCACCAGATAGTTATTGGTCATTAGGACCCACCACCTCTCTGAAGACGTTGAAGAATTACAACGGCATGTATCAGAGGTGTGAAGAGATGTACCCTTGAACCAAAGTTGATTGAAAGTCTCTGGGTTTTGCTTTGAATGTCATATGAGATGATCAATTTTGGATGACAAGGGTGTATTTGAGATTCAGTCAAAAGGGAGGGTCCTGCCTCTGAAAGACTTAGCTAATTTGGGCTAAGATTGCCTCGAATATAGTGTTAAACACTAAAGTAGACTCATCTATCACATGCTCCCACGTGATGCGCCTAAAATAGTGTTAAACACTAAGGATGCAGTGCACAAAATAGGGTTAAACACTAAAAAAATGAAGCGCTCACGTGGGGTCACATGAGGCGCCATAGTGTTGGGTCAAACTTCCTTTATCTTATTCACAGAATATGCAAGTAAGTGTTAAACACTTAATCTTTGTGGCCATCACGTGTGGGCACGTGATGGGTACCCATGCACTAGATATTGAAAGGATTTGCTAGGGGTCACGTGGGGACACGTGAGGGCGCCCAAAATCTGTTCTGACTTGGCTTTGTTCTCTTTATTTTGAGGAATTAATCCGAAGGTCACGTGGGAGCATGTGACCCCATCTCATTCATTCTTTTTTTTTTGACCATTGAGGGGAGGGTCACGTGTTGCCACGTGATAATATTAGGTACTTGATCTTTTTACGTGCATGAAAAGTCTAAGTCCCTTGTTTAAGAATTAAATTCTTTTGTAGGGTTAAACCCTAATTTTATTTAGAGGAATTAAGTTCCTATGTATTTGGAAGAATTAAATTCTTTAAACTCAATTCTCACTCTAAGTTTTGGATCTTCATGGCAGAATCTTCCCGTTGAGAATTAAATTCTCAAATTTATAGGGAGATCTGCTTCGGTAGATCTTCAACCATGAAGAAGAACTAAGTTCTTATATTAAGGGTTAAACCCTATCTTTGTTGGAGGAATTAAATTCCTATGTGCTTTCGTGGGAGAATAAAATTCTCTGAACTTAGGTCCTCCCTTAGGTTTTAGATCTGCATGGCAGAATCTCCCCGATGAGAATTAAATTCTCAACTAGTAGGAAGATCTGCTTCTACAGACCTTCAACCAATGAAAGAACTAAGTTCTTATGCAGAAGAGTAAAACTCTTAGTTTGAGAATTAAATTCTCTTATAGGGTTATGGGAGCTTATAGAATGATCTCTTTCTCTCCCTTACCAAGGGTTTCTTTCTTTTTCTGAAGAGATCTACTTTCTCTCTGGAGAATTAAATTCTCTTCTTTTTTATCTCTGTTGTTGTATCTCTCCCTCAACTTTTCTTCTTGGCTCCTATTTATAGGAGAAATAAAAGAATCAGTTTGTTTAGTCAATCATTCATTCAAAGATTTTGATTGGTTTTGTAACCAACATGATCTTTTAGATCACTAAGTGAATTTTATTCACCATTGGATTTTTCATCCAAAATATATTTTGTTTGTTGTTCCTGGCAGATTTCAGGAAAATCTTTTCTTGTATAGAATCTTTCTATAAGTTGGTGATTGTCACGACCCAAAAATTGGTCCGTGACGGCCCTAATACTACGCAACACCCTAAGACGTAACGTAGCAAAAGAAAGCCAAAACCCAGAAGTCTAAACCATAAAATACGGAAAAGATAATATAAGTTTTGAAACATTTTAAATCGCAACCCAAATTCTTTAAAAGTCTTACTTTCCTTCTTTAAATTTTTAGCAACACCCCTTTTTGTAGAAACCAGCCAAGATGAATACAATACAAAAATAATGACAGTAGAGAAAAAGCTGTATATAAAAGACATCAAATCCACAATAATACACATAACGTCCTCACCAAGTCTCTATGTCAATAATACAATAGTAGATGGAGAGTACAAATACAACGAAGGTACAATAGGAAATACAGATAATCATCTAACCCACCTAGGCAAAAGATACTGTGAGCTGATGCGGTATCTGTAGCAAGGGATGGTAGCTGGATAGCTGAATAGAAGAATAGCCTGCCTCGACTACTCTGGGGAAAAACCTGAAACACCTGTGGCACAACGGGGGTGAGTTGCCAACTCGTGAATAGTATAAAACATATGCAGGTAATCGCAGGAATGCACGTACAGCATAAATCTAAGATATGCGATTACAGTAATAATATATCATGCAAATGCTAAATAAAGGAGAGTACACTAGCAGGTACAATCAATATGTGAAGCAATAGTAACATGACAATAGTATGCAATAACCATGCAAAAAGGATATGAGAATGTAGATATGCAACTTATCATAAGGGTACACTAACAGGTACTACCAATGTATGAAACTGTGCATAAAATAGATAAGGGTGAGGTATAGGGTGGAATATGTCATTTCCATGGAAACCTGACATCGTGGCAGGATCACAATCCATCAAGACACTCAAATCCCAAATCCACAAATCAGCCCCCACATTGGGCTCTCACAATATATAAGTCTCACATCACCTCAATGTACAATATCGAATAGCTCTCCTATATCTCGAATGTACAGATCAACCATATCTTTCATATCCAATATCCAATCTCAATGAATCACCTATATCCCAAGTCGGATCTCAAGTAAGAATCTAACATCCTAAAGGTAAATATATACAGAAGTAAGTATGATGGGGGCAATACACATATATTAGCGTCCCATTCCACTAATATTGGTGTAAGGGTATATATAACAACGGCTAAATCCCCTGTTATATATACAAAAGGGGTTAGAAAAATATCATGAAAACAGTGTGCCAAGCATCGACACAGAAATCCTCGTATATCGGGCTCCGTCAGTCCGGATCGGCCCACGGGGTCCGTCTGCGGTGTCGGCCCTCGGCCCCGACAGTACAGATCATCCCGCATCCATCTCTCGACTCTGGCCAGTATCCTCCGGACAATTGCCAGGTCCAACCAATCACCGGTAGGTACTCGCCCGCCTCCAGGCTCAATCGGCAAACCCATCGATCTTCTTGCCGAGGGGAACCATACCGGGCCCCACCATGTACTCTCATACGGCAACCACACCTCGTATGGAGTATATAATCAGCACCGATAAAACTCATGGGGGACGCTCAAATATCATATCAAGGAAACCGGGTTGTTCCATGTATGCATAATTTCATGAACTCCGCGGTTCCCAAATCCCGAAAACATCATATAAAATCCAGATAAACAATGCGCAAATCCAGGGATAAATGTATGCGATATATCTAAATGCGAGCAGGTAAACAAAAGTATATAGCTGAACCAGATGTATGCGAAATCAAGATAAGGTGCAGCTAAGTAACATCAGTAAATGTAAATATGCGACGGCAACTGAATATGTGTCTAACATACAGGTGTAGCAATGTATAGGTATCTACTTATAAGAACTGATGTCATATACCCCCCTGTGTATAAGAAGAATATGAGTAAGATATCCCCCGGTATAAGTAAAATATCTAAAAGGTATACCTGTAGCTGTATCGCAAGGTGTAAATGTACCTATCACTAAAGGTATGATACACTATAGGTATACCGGTAGCTAGATGTCATGTGTGGTAGGCAATAGTAGCTATAAGGGGTAGTGTGTGACATGGCAATTATTGACGGTGTGTGTGTAGCATACAATCCGTGCTCGTGCAACCTGAACCGTCAACAATGTGTGCAGTGTCCTACGGCTGCTAGTCACAGTATATAACTATATCAAGGAATACAGTAAAGGCGCAATTCTACAATGACGTAGAATGTGCGACAGGTAATTGAATCCTAGCCTAGACGCATAACGCCATGCGGGCGATTCCCCTGTAGATGTTAAATCTACTCATCTACACTCCACGCTAGGTGAATCCTACCATCTGCTCCCCCCTGTAGCCGTGTCCGTAGTCTCTGTCTGCAAACCTGCAAATACGACATGAAAATCATATATAAGCCAAAATATTCCGCGAAACGCGATATCGAACCAAAACGAGAAACTCGCGTCGCGAACTAAACGCGCGTGTGCACGATTCGCTGAATCGTGTGTGTACGCGTCAAAAACCATCGCGACACGCCGCGATACGATGGATCACAGAACCCACTCACGTATCGCGCGTATCGCGCAAACACAACGAACACAAAAACGATATATAGTCCCAGATTTTCCTACAGGCCAAAACTTACAAAACTAGACATGCCAAAATACTACACTACACAGCAGACTACCATTCCCAAAATCCCAGAACCCCACTCCCCTTCCTGGCCGCAAATTGCGGCCAGAATGGTAAAATTGGCGGCCTGGGTAGGGGTAGGGTGGCTCGTGTTCTTGTGGTGTGCTCTATACCTAGTGTACATGCTCTAGTCTTCTCAATTTTGTTCTGTAGGGTCCGGGTCAAAAGCAGATTCCAGATATCACAAATATCGCTTAAAAACGACAATTTGCACCATAGGCAAACCCTATGGTATTTTAGTGTAATCCAGGGAAATTCTCAGTTAAAGTGACCCTAACAACACTTAAATAAGTAGGGTTTACCAACACAATCATCACTTAGTCACAACATCTCACAATTCACTAAAATTAGCACTAAATTAGCCAATTAACACTAATCGACACCAACTACGCACAAGCTAGCAATAAGGGAAATTGGGTATAAGAGTTATACCTTAAAGACCCCCAAGAAGCAGGTGAAGAAGTGTAGAAGAGCTTCTGCAAGTGCTGGGCTGCTGCTGCTACAGCTGCTGATGCTTGCTGCCTGCTGCTGCCACTGCTGCTGCTTGCTGATGCTGTTGATGCTGCTTGCTGCTGCTTCTGCTACTTGTTGTTGTTGTTGAGATGATGATGACGATGCTGTTGTTGTTGTAGTTGATGTTGTTGCTGTGGCTATTGCTGCTACTGCTGTCTTCTGCTGCTGTTGCTATTGTTTTTGTTGTTGCTGTTGCTGCTGGGGCAGCTGCTGCTGTTGCTGAAAGTGTGTGTGTGTGTGTGTGTTGAGAGAGTGAATGAGAGAATGAGAGTGAGAAAGGAAAATGAGAGCAACAAACACACACTCACCCTTCTCTTTCTCTTTCTTCATTAGAGAAGCATGGCTTGGCCATGTAGCACCATGCCTCTCTCTCTCTCAAAGTCAACATTTTAACCATTTAAACAAATAAAATAAAAGCCTTTTAAATAAAAAAAACATTATTCAATTCCTAATAACAATCATAACACCTAACAACCCAAAGCACTAAAACAAAGCCTAAAACTAGATTAAGAGATGGTTAAACCCCAATTTCAACCCTAGTTATCATGCACAAGTGTGTGCAAGCCTAACAAAATTCTAATAAAATACACAATAAATAGGATAAAATATTTAAAACTTAATTTGGTAAACTTTTTATTAAAAACCACACATTAAAATATAAATAGCTACAAAAGACATTCTAAGGTGTTACAATCTCCCCCCTTAAAAGAAATTCGTCCCCGAATTTAAAAAAATATACTGATACGCGTACCTTCAAAGAGAAGATTTAAAATCCTCAAATCTCGCTCGCAGCCTTTCAAGTGACTATCTCACTATACGGCTACGTCCAAGGAAACCATTCACAGATAGCAAGACCCTTGACCGATGTCCCTCCACCTGCCGAGCCATAAACACACATGACTGCTGGTGAACGGAAGATCGCGTCCAGCTAAATGGTCTGGTGCCAAATCAGTGAGAAAGGTCAAGAAGGTAATTGTAAAGTATCATCACAAGGAATACGGGGTGAAAATCCAATAATCTGGGCGGAAGTGCCAAACTAAAGGCAACAAAACTAACTCGCTGATAGGATCTCAGAAGGACCCAAATCCTGGGACAAACTTCCCAAAATCCAACACGTCATTCATCGGAAAGTCCGTAGGAATACATGATTTGCCACTGCGCACTCAAGCCTGCGACCAGCACAGTCGCATCAAACATCTGTTTGCAATGGACAGTTCTCATCCTGACCTGAACACAACTGGACTATCTCCGAAGCTCTGGACTAGCTGGGGTCCAAAATCCTACTTACGCAGAGTCAGAAAAACAACAGGTTGGTGGTCGACACGACCTAACCCCTAAGCCTAAGGGTGGCCAATTGGAGTGCCTCCTGATAGCAACTATCGAAGGAGAACCCTAGCGATTGCGAGTGACGATCCCAACTGCTGACGACAAACAAAACAAACACACAACTTAACAAAAACAACTGAGCACATTGAGTATAACCGGACGACAAGAATCCGAATGGAGTCACACCCTGACCAAACTTGGGTAGAAACCATAACGAAATTCGTGGAGATCTGCTCCCATTCCTACTTCGGAACGGTAAAAGGTTGCAACTCTCCAGCCGGCCTCAAATGCTCGACCCAAGCACACAACAAGACTGACACCTTGAAACGAAACCTGAAACTTCCCCTTACATCCCTGTCCACCCGTAATTATCTCACAAGTCACGTTAAAGCTGGTGGAACTTGAATGCATAAAGAGAGTTGACAGATGTGCATGTTCTAGGATTGCACGTCTCTACCTGATAATGTCAGGTACACAAACGCGTCCCTAACTTAGCACACCTTTGTCACAATTCAAGGTCTCCGAATCATTACCCAGCCGAGTATGCTCAAGTATCTCTGACGTACGAGCTTCGACGGGCAGTGTCTCGCGAAAACGATTCAAGAAAAGTGGTCGGGCGCGGACATGAGCAAGTTGTCCCCTCCGTAGAGACGAACAAGCTATACTCAACGATCACACAAAAACTGTAAATCTGCAGAAGACTAACACAACAATCCAAATCCGCTGCAGGAAGATGTACATTAAGCTCTGGTGGTCCGTGAAAATCTGACATGACTCTCGAACAGATAGTGTCTCCAAATCTCCAACACAAAACCACCGCGGCCATCTCCAGATCATGAGTGGAATATCCTCCTCGTACTTCCTCCTAATGTAGGGAAGCAAAAGCGATAACTCTATAGTGTCACCTCAGTACACAATCGAGCCCACCCAAGAAACACTACAGTTAAACAACAAAGTCGTCCGAACCAAAAGCAAAGAAAGACTGATGCAGTTGTTAACAGAATCTTCAACTACCGAAAACTCCGTAAACATGCCTCAGTCCACAGAAAAGAAACCTCCCTTCTGGTCAATTCAGTCGACGGTGCAGCACTACTCTAGCAATCTTGCATGAAACGGCGGTAAAAACCTGCTAAGACCAACCATCTGCGGATCTCCGTCCTGCACACAAGTCTGGGCCTAAGCTGTACGGCCACGATCTCCCTCGGAACCATACGAAACCGTCTCCCGTGACTACAAGACCTAGGAGTCAACACAAAACAAGCCTGAAGAAACACTCTGAGAATTTAGCAACTGCTGGTACTCTCCCAGCATCTGCATAACAAATTCTCAAGTGCTACTCCTGTTCCTCAAGACACATTAAGTAGACCAGAGTGTCGTAAATAACACAACAAAAACTGGTCGAGGAGCGGCCTGCAGAAATCTGGTTCATCGTATCTACGAATGCTGCTAGGGCATCAGGGAATCCAACGACTCACCGATACACACAAAGCCCGTAGCACGCGTAAGGCAGTCTTCGGTATGCCATCATCCCGAATCCGTGATAATGATGACCTGATCCCAAGCACACTTAGAAAATGTCTCGCACTCTGGAGCTGATCGAAGAAATCGTCACGGCGAGGTGAAAGATACCTATCCGCACCGTAAGCCGGTTCAATTGACGATCCGTCGATACGCAACCCCAAACTGCCGTCTTTCTCCTCGACGAACAGAAATAGGAGCTTCCAAAAGCGAAACACTCAGACGCACAAAACTCCCCAAACCAAAACTCTGCAGCTGATCCTTTTGCTCCCAAGCTTCGCCGGCTCATCCGGAACAACGTCGGAAAAACTCTTGCACGAAAGGAACCCGGTCCGACAATCCCACTGTGGCTCCGGTATCACGAATGAACGCCAAGAATCCACGACATCTCCTCAGTAGCCGACTAGCAAAAAAGGCTGAATTCAAACTGTGAGAGGCGGCACAACTATCCACCTACACAACAAGAACTGACTTGCCGGGAAAACAAACCTAACTTGTTTCCTCACGGTAGTCCACAGACGCCTAGCACGTAATTAACCAATCTGTGCCCAGGAGAACGTCAAATCCAACATCTCTAGAAGGATCAAAATGACGGACGAATCTCTATCTCCTATCCGATTGGCACACAACTGAATACGTGTCGCGCAACAAAAGAATCGCTGACAGAAGTTAGCACAACTACGACTAATCTACCCAACCACGGTACAAGCATGAAAAACAAATGAATACATCAAAAGAACATGTAAATAAAAGATACCTGAAAACTCCACATTGGAAGTCTGCGCGTCCCGATGAGTAGAAGCAAACTCCTGTGTCTGCCCTCTACTCGCAGCTGGATGAACTCCTCTGGTAGACTGAGCCCTCTGAGCGAATCTTCCACGTCCACGGCTTCTCTTAAAACGATCCTGACGAGGTGCCAAGGAACAATTCCTGACGAAGTGCTGAAGGCTTCCGCATCGAAAACATCCACGTGCTGACAGCTGACCATCCTGGGGATGAGAGCTGAACGACTGCCCTCGTCCTAAGCCTCTGCTACTCCCGCGACGGCCATGAAATCTGTCTTGACGACCAAACCTCTGTCTCTGGGCTGGTACGCTGGTACGAGTCCTCCACTGTCCTGGAATATGTGCCTCGTCAACTGGAGCTGCAACCACTGGTGCTATGTAGGTGACGGACTGCTGCATACTGATCGTAAGGGACAGCTGAGTAACAGGGGTGACAACCTCCTGTCGTAGCTCCCGAACGACGTCAACTAAAGAACTCATCGTCTGGCGGAATTCCTGCATCTCTACTAAAAGTCTATCCATGGTATAGGTCGTAGGCTGATCCGTCTGCACCTGTGCAACTAGAGTGCCATCCTGGTCAGTACTCGTCTCACCCGAGCTAACTCTGACCTCGGCCCTCGCTGCATCGTTCTGAGTCCCCATAGTCATCGGCGGCAAGGCTATAAATAGATATAAGATGAGATTCGATAAGAATGAGGAAATCGAATCTTAAAGATATGAATCATCAAGGAAGGAATGTCAAGCAAATTGTACTTAGGTCACTTAATGCAAAGTACCGCGCTGTGGGTATGCTGCAGACATACACACACTGCGTTACTCTGCATAAGCTACCTACTCCATCATACTAAGGTCATCCTACACTCTGAAAGGTAAAACCTAACGCTCTGATACCAACTTTGTCACGACCCAAAAATTGGCCCGTGACGGCCCTAATACTACGCAACGCCCTAAGACGTAACGTAGCAAAAGAAAGCCAAAACCCAAAAGTCTAAACCATAAAATACGGAAAAGATAATATAAGTTCTGAAACATTTTAAATCGCAACCCAAATTCTTTAAAAGTCTTACTTTCCTTCTTTAAATATTTAGCAACACCCCTTTTTGTAAAAACCAGCCAAGATGAATACAATACAAAAATAATGACAGTAGAGAAAAAGCTATATATAAAAGACATCAAATCCACAATAATACACATAACGTCCTCACCAAGTCTCTATGTCAATAATACAATAGTAGATGGAGAGTACAAATACAACGAAGGTACAATAGGAAATACAGATAATCATCTAACCCACCTAGGCAAAAGTTACTGTGAGCTGATGCGGTATCTGTAGCAAGGGATGGTAGCTGGATAGCTGAATAGAAGAATAGCCTGCCTCGACTACTCTGGGGAAAAACCTGAAACACCTGTGGCACAACGGGGGTGAGTTGCCAACTCGTGAATAGTATAAAACATATGCAGGTAATCGCAGGAATGCACGTACATCATAAATCTAAGATATGCGATTACAGTAATAATATATCATGCAAATGTTGAATAAAGGAGAGTACACTAGAAGGTACAATCAATATGTGAAGCAATAGTAACATGTCAATAGTATGCAATAACCATGCAAAAAGGATATGAGAATGTAGATATGCAACTTATCATAAGGGTACACTAATAGGTACTACCAATGTATGAAACTGTGCATAAAATTGATAAGGGTAAGGTATAGGGTGGAATATGTCATTTCCACGGAAACCTGACATCGTGGCAGGATCACAATCCATCAAGACACTCAAATCCCAAATCCTCAAATCATCCCCCACATTAGGCTCTCACAATATATAAGTCTCACATCACCTCAATGTACAATATCGAATAGCTCTCCTATATCTCGAATGTACAGATCAACCATATCTTTCATATCCAATATCCAATCTCAATGAATCACCTATATCCCAAGTCGAATCTCAAGTAAGAATCTAACATCCTAAAGGTAAATATATACAGAAGTAATTATGATGGAGGCAATACACATATATTAGCGTCCCATTCCACTAATATTGGTGTAAGGGTATATATAACAACGGCTAAATCCCCTGTTATATATACAAAAGGGGTTAGAAAAATATCATGAAAACAGTGAGCCAAGCATCGACACAGAAATCCTCGTATATCGGGCTCCGTCAGTCCGGATCGGCCCACGGGGTCCGTCTGCGGTGTCGACCCTCGGCCCCGACAGTACAGATCATCCCGCATCCATCTCTCGACTCTGGCCAGTATCCTCCGGACAACTGCCTGGTCCAACCAATCACCGGTAGGTACTCGCCCGCCTCCAGGCTCAATCGGCAAACCCATCGATCTTCTTGCCGAGGGGAACCATATCGGGCCCCACCATGTACTCTCATACGGCAACCACACCTCGTATGGAGTATATAATCAACACCGATAAAACTCATGGGGGACGCTCAAATATCATATCAAGGAAACCGGGTTGTTCCATGTATGCATAATTTCATGAACTCCGCGGTTCCCAAATCCCGAAAACATCATATAAAATCCAGATAAACAATGCGCAAATCCAGGGATAAATGTATGCGATATATCTGAATGCGAGCAGGTAAACAAAAGTATATAGCTGAACCAGATGTATGCGAAATCAAGATAAGGTGCAGCTAAGTAACATCAGTAAATGTAAATATGCGACAGCAACTGAATATGTGTCTAACATACAGGTGTAGCAATGTATAGGTATCTACTTATAAGAACTGATGTCATATACCCCCCTAGGTATAAGAAGAATATGAGTAAGATATCCCCCGGTATAAGTAAAATATCTAAAAGGTATACCTGTAGCTGTATCGCAAGGTGTAAATGTACCTATCACTAAATGTATGATACACTATAGGTATACCGGTAGCTAGATGTCATGTGTGGTAGGCAATAGTAGCTATAAGGGGTAGTGTGTGACATGGCAATTATTGACGGTGTGTGTGTAGCATACAATCCGTGCTCGTGCAACCTGAACCGTCAACAATGTGTGCAGTGTCCTACGGTTGCTAGTCACAGTATATAACTATATCAAGGAATACAGTAAAGGCGCAATTCTACAATGACGTAGAATGTGCGACAGGTAATTGAATCCTAGCCTAGACGCATAACGCCATGCGGGCGATTCCCCTGTAGATGTTAAATCTACTCACCTACACTCCACGCTAGGTGAATCCTACCATCTGCTCCCCCCTGTAGCCGTGTCCGTAGTCCCTGTCTGCAAACCTGCAAATACGAAATGAAAATCATATATAAGCCAAAATATTCCGCTAAACGCGATATCGAACCAAAACGAGAAACTCGCGTCGCGAACTAAACGCGCGTGTGCACGATACGCTGAATCGTGTGTGTACGCGTCAAAAACCATCGCGACACGCCGCGATACGCTGGATCACAGAACCCACTCACGTATCGCGCGTATCACGCCAACACAACGAACACAAAAACGATATATAGTCCCAGATTTTCCTACAGGCCAAAACTTACAAAACTAGACATGCCAAAACACTACACTACACAGCAGACTACCATTCCCAAAATCCCAGAACCCCACTCCCCTTCCTGGCCGCAAATTGCGGCCAGAATGGTAAAATTGGCGGCCTGGGTAGGGGTAGGGTGGCTCGTGTTCTTGTGGTGTGCTCTATACCTAGTGTGCAAGCTCTAGTCTTCTCAATTTTGTTCTGTAGGTTCCGGGTCAAAAGCAGATTCCAGATATCATAAATATCACTTAAAAACGACAATTTGCACAATAGGCAAACCCTATGGTATTTTAGTGTAATCCAGGGAAATTCTCAGTTAAAGTGACCCTAACAACACTTAAATAAGTAGGGTTTACCAACACAATCATCACTTAGTCACAACATCTCACAATTCACTAAAATAGCACTAAATTAGCCAATTAACACTAATCGACACCAACTACGCACAAGCTAGCAATAAGGGAAATTGGGTATAAGAGTTATACCCTAAAGACCCCCAAGAAGTAGGTGAAGACGTGTAGAAGAGCTTCTGCAAGTGCTGTGCTGCTGCTGCTACAGCTGCTGATGCTTGCTGCCTGCTGCTGCCACTGCTGCTGCTTGCTGATGCTGTTGATGCTGCTTGCTGCTGCTTCTGCTACTTGTTGCTGTTGTTGAGATGATGATGACGATGCTGTTGTTGTTGTAGTTGATGTTGTTGCTGTGGCTATTGCTGCTGCTGCTGTCTTCTGCTGCTGTTGCTATTGTTTTTGTTGTTGCTGTTGCTGCTGGGGCGGCTGCTGCTGCTGCTGAAAGTGTGTGTGTGTGTTGAGAGAGTGAAAGAGAGAATGAGAGTGAGAAAGGAAAATGAGAGCAACAAACACACACTCACCCTTCTCTTTCTCTTTCTTCATTAGAGAAGCATGGCTTGGCCATGTAGCACCATGCCTCTCTCTCTCTCAAAGTCAACATTGTAACCATTCAAACAAATAAAATAAAACCCTTTTAAATAAAAAAAAACATTATTCAATTCCTAATAACAACCATAACACCTAACAACCCAAAGCACTAAAACAAAGCCTAAAACTAGATTAAGAGATGGTTAAACCCCAATTTCAACCCTAGTTATCATGCACAAGTGTGTGCAAGCCTAACAAAATTCTAATAAAATACACAATAAATAGGATAAAATATTTAAAACTTAATTTGGTAAACTTTTTATTAAAAATCACACATTAAAATATAAATAGCTACAAAACACATTCTAAGGTGTTACAGTGATTTTTAATCACCATTGGATTTTTAATCCAACGGTGCTCCCCTTACAGAGTGCAATCTTTTGTTTGGAAAGATCTAAGGAAATATTAGAGTTTTTGATTTCCCTTATAGAATTTAATTCTATTAGTTCAGCAGGTTTAAGAGCCTGTCGCCTGTTGGCACGTGACCCCACTGATTGACCATTTAATTAGAATTTAATTCTATTAGTTCAGAGAGCTTAGGAACCCATCACATGTTAGCACATTCCCTCCGGTCATGTGTAGGCACGTGATGCCCTATTTGGGGTTTTATTTCTATTAACTCAGAGAGTTTTTAAGACCCCATCACGTGGTGGCACGTAACCCACGGATTAAGCATTTAACCAGAATTTAATTCTGTTATTTTGAAGAACTTAGGAACTTATCAAGTGTCAGCATGTGACCCTTGGTCACGTGTGAGCATGTGATGCCCCATTGGGGTTTTTCCTAGCTGTTTTATTATATTTCAGTGGGCTTAAAGGCCTATCACGTGTGGGCACGTGACCTCATTTGATTAGGATTCTATTCTTATCATTTCAGAGCCCTCGGGAAGCCATCACGTGTCGGCACGTGACCCCAGATCATGTGTGCGCACGTGATGCCCCATTGGGGTTTTCCCTTGTATTTTATGAGGGACAGGAGAAATCCGTAGGAATACATGATCCCCCACTGCGAACTCAAGCCTGCAACGACGACGGTCGGCATAAGACTTCTGTCTGCACTGGGCTTCTCTCATCCTGTCCTGAATCAACTGGATCTTCTCCGTGTAGGGTTACTAGGCACTCTTACAAGGATCTATAAGGCATCAACCATGCCCGATTTAAAATTTAAACGTGCCGAACAACCCAAAGCGAGAATCTTTGCTAGATTATTAGGGTTAAACATATAAGTAAACAACTTTACAACTAAGAGAGAGGGATTACAACCTTTGTAGTCCGCTCCTTCGCTTCATAAGTTCCGAGTAGTAGTCCCTTCGCCGCGATTCATGATCTCCCGAAAGCAAGAGAAGCTCCACAACCCGAATGATCCATGCTTGCTTGAAGTTTTCCTTTTCGAAGATGATCTACCTTGAAGTTTCTATAACTCAAGCTCTCACTCACTAATCAAGTATTAATGAAGTGAACACCCTAATCTAATAGGCTAGATTAGATGAGGATGACGAGGTAGGAATTTGGCTCTCATTTGTTTTCATAATCTCACACTAAATCATCACAAAAGAAAAACCTAGAAAGCTTTTCAAGAGCTCAAGGAAGAAGAAGAATAATAATGATCCTTTTGTGATGAACAATGAATAAAACCTATGGTTACAAATACAACCCTTGAGTTAGTTTAACTCAAGTAGAGATTTAACCTAGGGTGAAGGGTTTGGGTTGGGTTAGAAAATATCAAGCAAAATATCAACACATAATATCTTTGCAAGAAACAAAATAAAAGCTTCTAGAAGCTTCTAGAAAAGTTTAACCCAAATCAAATCCTAACGATGTTTAATCTTCACTAATCATGTTGCATTTGTAATCATAACATGCTACAATATTATATATCACATATATAATATATTTTTGTAACAAAAGAAAATAATACAATTAACATATATCGCATATATATCAATGTATTATCCGGTGAGAAAATGAAATAATAAAGCGAGCCAATATTAGATAATGTAATGTAATATATCACATATATAATTATACATTAAATTATCGAATCAACACTTGATCCGACAATCCGGCTATATCGTATATAACCAACTAATATATCATGTACCGATACATCGAATCAACACTTGATCCGATGACCCGGCTGATATCAAATATCGCGAGAATAGAATACGGTATCTCATATCGTATTATTCTCGGTCCCGCACATATCACATATGTGCTCCTACTCCGTTTTGCCTGAGTCAAGAAACCTCTGTGTAGGACTCTAAAGAATCGTCAATACGCCGGTAGCAGGTGATGATCATATCAAACACCCACAAGCTGCAAGCGGTCAGCTAAACGTAACAGCCACCCAGGTATTGAGCGATAAGAAGATCAACAAGCAAGCCTGTACATTCTCCTGTGAATCCAATCAGTAACACACCCATACAGTCCGGTCTCTTCGTCTGATATATTGCATATCTAGTCTAGGGGTGGTATACGTCAGACCCCAGTAACCGATAAGTCGTGTCGATGTGAGGCTCATAATAGGTCGAGAACCTACTGATAACACTTACCAGTAGTACTCAATATCCGCCCTGGACAGGGACTTCCAGTTATATCCAATCGAACACTGCACAACATCAACTCCCTATACCGGGAGAGACGAAACCCCTCCTATCGCTCTTTGCCTCCATGTGATTCGGGACTGTAACCAAAAGCCACCGTTTTGCACGCCCTCTTGGACGTGGTATGATGGAAATCAAAGCACAGTGGGAATCACACAAAACTCTATGACGATCTCGGGTCTACAGACTAACCTATACCAGTGTCACCAGAGAACTGCCATCTGACGTGAGGTATAGTACCATCTGGGAGTTCTTGGCAATTCCGTCCAGTGTAACCAGTCTCCACTGAGCACCCGTACACCATCTTTGATGTCAAACACCGATGGATATGGGATCATCCATCGCCCATCATATGGGTCAAGATGCGTATACGCAAGTCTATTTTGGTGTATCGATGCCCTGTCTCGATACACCCTAGACTAGGAACAGTTATAAGATGTACTCGTCGACTAACGTGGCTCTACTAGTATGATCTCATCATAGTCCCAGTAGTCGAGTACATATCCTAAGGGCTTTATCAACATGTGAGAGCAAGACAGTAAACTAATACAAGTCAACATGTTAAGACAAAGTAAAACCAAATAGCATACTATCATGACAAGCAAGAAAGTCATCTCTATATATATCCAAGCATCCACTATAATATACATCATATATACAACAATGGCCTCTAGGGCATATATATAACTAACAATCTCCCACTTGCACTAAGACCAGCTGTTGTAGTATCTCATACCCAGCATCCCGAAGAGTCTCTCAAACTGTGTCTTGGGAATGGCCTTCGTGAGTGGATCCGCAGTGTTGTCCTTCATATCAACTCTCCTGACCTCAATCTCCCTACGATCAACTATCTCCCGGATCTGGTGATACCGCCTCAGAATATGTCTGGAATTCTGATGGGACCGGATTCCTTGGCCAAATCCACACTCCATTTTTATCGCAATACAAAGGTATTGTATGCTCAATGAATGGAACCACACCAAGTTCAGTAATGAACTTATTTATCCAGACAGCCTCTTTGGCAGCATCGTTGGCAGCGATGTATTCAGCCTCCATCATCGAGTCTGCAACGGTATCCTGTTTGGAACTCTTCCAACACACCGCCCCTCCATAGAGGGTAAAGACAAATCCCGAGTGCGACTTAGAGTCGTCCTTATCACTTTGGAAGCTTGAATCGGTAAAGGACTCCACCTGGAGTTCTCCGTTACCATAAACCAAGAACATCTCTTTAGTTCTTCTCAAGTACTTGAGAATGTTCTTCACAGCTATCCACTGGCTCTCTCCAGAATCTTCTTGATACCTACTCACTACACTTAGTGAGTATGCTACATTGGGTCTGGTACATAGCATCGCATACATGATAGAGCCTACTGCCGAAGCATAGGGTATCCCTTGCATACGAGCTCTCTCCAAATCAGTCTTGGGAGACATCTCTTTGGAGAGAGTGAGTCCAGAGATCGTGGGTAGGTTCCCACGCTTGGATTCTTCCATACTAAACCTCTTTAGTATGGTGTCAATGTACCTGGATTGGGACAATCCCAGTATCCGTTTAGATCTATCTCTATAGATCAAAATTCCCAGTATGCAGGAGGCATCACCTAGATCTTTCATTGAGAATCTTTGTGATAAGAAGAGCTTGACTGACTGCAGCATAGGAACATCATTTCCTATCAAGAGTATGTCATCTACGTACAATATGAGGAAGACGACCTTACTCTCTGCAACCTTCTTGTAAATACAAGGTTCATCTACGTTTTTGATGAAGTCAAACTCTTTGGCTACAACATCAAAGCAGATGTTCCAACTCCGCGATGCTTGCTTTAATCCATAGATGGATTTAAGCAGCTTGCACACCTTTCCGCTGCTCCTACTATCTACGAAGCCCTCTGGCTGAGTCATGTACACGAACTCTTTTAAATCACCATTTAGAAAGGCGGTCTTAACATCCATCTGCCAGATTTCGTAATCATGGTATGCAGCAATGGCAAGTAAGATCCAGATGGACTTAAGCATAGCCACTGGAGAAAAGGTTTCGTCATAATCCGCACCTGGTCGCTGACGAAAACCCTTTGCAACAAGTCTAGCTTTGTAAGTTTCAACTTTTCCATCTACACCAAGTTTCTTCTTAAAGATCCATTTGCTCCCAATGAGTTTTACCCCTTCAGGAGCAACTTCCAAAGTCCATACTTTGTTGGTGTACATGGATTCCATCTCAGATCGCATTGCATCCAGCCACTTCACAGAGTCACCACTCGTGATGGCCTGCTCGAAACTAGTCGGGTCATCATCTTCCATGATGCAATCCTCGCTCCCACCATCAACGAGAAAACCGTAGTATCTCTCAGGTGGTTGAGAAACCCTACTAGATCGGCGGAGAGGCTGTGGTTCATTGGGTGCTACTGAATCTTCTGGTTCCAATAAATCTTCTGTCGTAGTTTGTGTTGCTGGAACTTCTTCCAGTTCTACTTCAGAGCCACTAATCTCTTTTGCAAGAAATTCCTTTTCTAAAAAGGTGGCGTGCCGAGAAACAAACACCTTTTGTTCCTCGGTGTGGTAGAAGATATACCCTCGCGAATGTTTGGGATATCCAATAAACATACACAGAATAGACCTTGCCCCGAGTTTGTCCGGATTTTGTGTTTTCACATATGCCGGACAACCCCATATCCTAATATAATTAATATATGGTCTCTTTCCTCTCCATATCTTATATGGAGTGGTTAGCACAGATTTGGTGGGAACCATATTCAATAGGTCTGCAGCTGTCTCCAGTGCATATCCCCAGAAGGAAATAGGTAACTCAGCTGTACTCATTATAGAGCGCACCATATCTAATAGGGTGCGATTCCTCCACTCCGATACACCGTTGTGCTGTGGTGTATAAGGAGGAGTAAGCTAAGAGAGAATCACATTCTCTTTTAGATAGTCTAGAAACTCATTGCTCAAGTATTCTCCTCCTCGATCAGATCGAAGGATCTTAATACTTTTTACCTGTTTGGTTCTCTACTTCGTTCTTATATTCTCTGAATTTCTCAAAATCTTCAGACTTGTGTTTCATCAAGAACATATATCCGTATCTAGAGAGATCGTCAGTGAATGTATTAAAGTAGGAAGAACCGTTCCTGGCATGTATAGACATGGGACCGCATACATCACTATGTACCAGTCCTAAGAGTTCCTCAACTCTTTCTCCGTGTCCACTAAACGGAGTTTTGGTCATTTTACCTTTGAGACATGAATGGCAAGTATCATAAGATGATAATTCAAACGGATTCAAATATCCATCCTTATGTAACTTAGCTAGCCGTGTCGCATTGATATGACCAAGTCTACAATACCACAAGAAGGATTCGTTCATTTCTGAACTCTTCCTCTTGTGTGTGTTTTGTATATTAAGGGCTGTATTTTGATTAAGAATGAATATGCCATTATGTAACGAGCCTGATCTAATCAACTTTTGATTTAGGTAGATGTTCATAACATTATCCTGTATTACAATATTATACCCTTCTTTACTTAATAAAGAAACTGATATAATGTTACACATCATGTTCGGTATATAATAGCAATCATTCAGAATCAATGTATTACTACTTGGTAATACAAGGTGATATTCGCCAACTGCTTTGGCTGTAATATTTGTACCATTCCCTACTTGTACGGAATGATCACCCTTTCCCCGTTCTCTACCTTTACGTAGCCCACGTAACAATTTACATATGTGGGATCCCGATCCGGTATCTAATACCCAGGACGTAGGGTGAAGTGAGAAACAGTTCTCAATAACCAACACACCCGAAGAAGATGCATCAACATGCTTGTTCTTCGTTTGGATGGCGTGAGAATCCAGATATTGTCCTATTCCCTGTTTAGTCTTATAACACTTATAAGAAAGAACAGGACCAACGTTCCCCTGCTCAGTATAATAAGCGGGTTCAGTCAATACATCAATATTATTATCTTGATTAAGGCCTGATATGGTCGCTACCTGGAGAGAGAGAGAAGAAAACATTTTAGCGTATATTCTTGCAAGATTATATTGGTTATTATCTTATCTAATCAGGATATCTCCCACTATTTTTATCAAATTTTCCTTCAAACCCTAAAAGGAAAGACTAGCCGGGATTAATTACACCCTACAAGTTCGCCAATCTTTCAGCCAGGCCAGTGTTGGTACTTTGAGGGAGGTTCCCCGTGCTCACGCACAGATCTAATTAAAATAAACCTCTTCCCAGAGGCATAACCCCGTAAACACCTTTCTAGTCACCCACTTGATCTACTAATTGTCCTGTGTAAAAATCTCCCAGGAGTAACTTTTACTCGCAGTGGGTATCAGGATCCATCTATCTCATAGAAGGTATGCAATCTCATTGCAAATTTCAACACTTGAAATTCCCGATAATGCTTTTACCCCCTGCGTCGTATGACCATGACGCAGGCCAACAAACCACAGTCCGCTAGTCAAGTTCAACCCGTACATTTCTTGATTGAATTAAACTTACCCGCACGACCCTTGACGCAGGCCAACAAAGTCGTACGACTACCCTAATCCAATCACATCTCATGTTGTAGATAAGTACTAGTTAGCTACCGCACACTACGTCTTGACGCAGGCCAACAAACGTAGCACGAATACTAAGTGATATCTATCTGAAATGACGGAGGGCTACGCAGGTTTTTCAGAAAACCATGAGCGTAATAAACTTGATATCGTTGTAGAAACAAGTGATTTTTGAAAAGGAGTGTTTTTTAGGCTTTTCCGGTTTCGCTAAAGAGGTCACTCCCAGTGAAGGGATCTCGGCACTTTCCTCATCGAATAAGGTGCAGGGTATATCATATATACCGCTGTGCAAAGCAAGAACTATTTAAGCGGTCAAAAACTAAACTGTGAGTTTATAGCATGTGTAAGTCGATGTACAACACCCCACGACTTGCGGGGAGGCGGAAATTTGAAAAACGATCTTGTTCTTTGCTTAAACATCGACTAACCGCATAAATCGAAGCTAAACGATAACTAACATGAAACATAGAAGTTCTATACTACTATGTTTAGGGATTATACCTAACGAATCGTGTCCTTCGTCTTTACGAACTCCTCCTCCTCCTCGGCCTTCTCGAAGTAGTAGACGATCCACCCGAGAGCTTTACTCCAACCTTAGCCTCTAAGCTTGAGGCAACTAACCTTCTTTAAGTGCTAATCAAAGAAGCTAGGTGATATAGAGTGAGGGTTATGGTTTAGTTAGTCTAACTAATCCTTGTACTCAACACATGAGAGGGGAGGATTAGGGTTTGAAGAGGGAGAGCTTGAGGAGAGAGAAGGTGAGAATAATAATGAAGTGAGAATAATGAGTTATCATAATATATATCAAGCATTTCTTTTTATCAAGAAAAGAATATAAATCAATTTAACAACCATGCTTGATAATATCTAGTGATGATTCAACTCCATGCGTCATTAAGCATTTATGATGCTTTAATGACATGGATGAATCATCCATATGACTCACTAATCGCATTCATTGTATATGCCACCTAAACCTCCTTAGTCACCACCTTCTAGAAGCTTCTCGCGCAATTACGAGAACGCCCCTCCTTTCCGCAAAAATACGGAAAAACTTTAGACTGTATAAATCCAATAACCGGATACCAGTAACTGGCTTAAACCAAAACCGACTGGTAAAAACTGTCCGAAAGTCGTACGTGCGTAAACACACGTATGCGTCCGAACCCTTGTCGTAAAACCATACGACCTCTATATCGTTTCGCCCGGAGTATGGAAACTCTCTGTGTGGGACTCTAGAGACTCGACTACTACGCTGGCAGTGGGTTTAACCACAGACCGCAAGCGGCACTAGCTGTACGTAACGGTCCCCAGGTAGTTGTCGATAAGAAGGCCGATGAGGAAACCCATCCGAACTCCTACTGAGTCTGATGTGACAATCTCCATACAGTCCGGTCCGTTCGTCCAAGACTATCGCATATCGGGCCTAGGGGGAGGCAAGCGTCAGTCGCCTAATAGCGGTATAAGTCGTGTCGGAGGGAAGCCCATTACACCCTGAGAAACTACTGGAACCTACCAGCAAATCTCGCTTGCCCTGGCCAGGGACTTTGCGTAATGGCTCTCTGACACAGCGCGATATCAACCCCCAATACCGGGAGAGACGAATCCTGTCTAACCGCCGCTGCCTCCAAGTGCTCGGGACCGCACCCAACTGCTACCTGTTTGCATGACTCCTTTGAGCCGTGGTAGGGTAGCAATCTAAGAACAGTGGGACACACTCGAGGCGAAGTAGCAGTGTCAAGTCTGCGGACTATACTGTACTCATATCTCTTGGGAACTGTTCACTGACGATTGGTATAAAACCAACCAACAGTTCCCTGTGAGTCCTGTCCGGTGTACCCGTAACCTAACGAGCACTTGCATAATATCTCCAGTACGACGTACTGACGGCTGTGGGACAGACCATTTCCCCAACTGGGATGAGAAGCGTACACACTAGTCTACTCCGGAGTATCGATGCTCCGTCTCGATAATCCAACGACTAGGGACCTGAATAAGGATGTGCTTGTAGACTACCCAGCCCCCACTAGTGTGACTGCCATCACAACGCTGGTAGTCAAGCAAGATCCTAAGAGCTCTATCAATACGTATGCCCACATATTAAGATAGAAAAACCAAGTAGCATACTACCATGTTTAGCAAGACTGTTATATACATGTGAATATCCTAAGCTTCCATTAAGTAATATACAAACTAGTATGATACAATAATGGCCCCTAGGGCATATACACTAACAATCTCCCACTTGCACTAGGGCCATGTACTGGCATATCGAAGACCGATGATCTCGAGTAGCCTCTTGAACTGAATCTGAGGTAGGGCCTTCGTGAATGGATCAGCAATGTTCTCTTCAGAAGCAACTCTCCGAACCTCGATCTCCTGACGATCAATGATCTCCCTGATCAGGTGATACCGCCTTAAGATGTGTCTGGACTTCTGATGGGACCTTGGTTCCTTTGCTAAAGCTATAGCTCCATTGTTGTCGCAATACAGAGGTATTGGATCAACTATGGTAGGAACCACCTGAAGTTCTGTTAGGAACTTCTTCATCCAAACTGCTTCTTTTGCGGCATCGCAAGCAGCTATATACTCCGCTTCCATCGTTGAGTCAGCAATGGTGTCCTGCTTGGAGCTCTTCCAGCACACCGCCCCTCCATTGAGGGTAAAGACATAACCCGCCATGGACTTGGAATCGTCCTTATCACTCTGGAAGCCGGAATCAGCAAAGGCCTCCAACCTGAGGTCTTTTCCGCCGTAAACCAAGAACATCTCCTTAGTCCTTCTCAGGTACTTGAGAATGTTCTTTACTGCTATCCAGTGTTTCTCCCCTGGGTCTGACTGATACCAGCTTACCACGCTCAGTGCGTAAGCTACATCTGGTCTGGTGCACAACATCGCATACATTATAGAGCCTACCGCAGAAGCGTAGGGTATAATAGACATGCGTTCCCTTTCCAAATCAGTCTTGGGAGACTTCTCTTTGGAGAGGGTGATTCCGTGACAAGCCGGTAAATTACCGCGCTTAGAATCCTCCATACTAAATCTTTTCAGTATAGTGTCGATATACCTGGACTGCGAAAGTCCCAACATCCTCTTGGATCTATCACGATAGATCCGGATCCCCAGAATGTAAGAGGCATCACCCAGGTCTTTCATGGAGAACCTGTGTGATAAGAATCCTTTGACAGATTGTAGCATAGGAATGTCATTTCCTATCAATAGAATGTCATCCACGTACAAGACGAGGAATACGACACTTCTGGCTACAACTTTACTATATATGCACGGTTCATCTGGATTTTTGATAAAGTCATATTCTTTGACTGTCTCATCAAAACAGATGTTCCAACTCCGCGATGCCTGCTTTAGTCCATAAATGGACTTAAGCAGCTTGCATACTTTCCCTCTGCTCCCACTCTGATTTAAACCCTCTGGCTGATCCACATAGACGCACTCTTCTAAATTTCCATTCAGAAAAGCCGTCTTTACGTCCATCTGCCAGATTTCATAATCATGGAAGGCAGCAATAGCAAGAAGGACCCGAATGGATTTGAGCATAGCCACTGGAGAAAAAGTTTCGTCATAGTCCAAACCAGGTCTTTGACGAAAACCCTTTGCAACAAGTCTAGCCTTGTAGGTTTCCACCTGTCCATCTACACCAATCTTTTTCTTGAAGATCCATTTGCATCCTATGGGTTTTACCCCATCTGGAGCAAAGTCCAAAGTCCATACTTTGTTGGTGTACATGGACTCCATTTCGGTCCGCATTGCATCTAGCCATCGTACCGAGTCGCCGCTCTGGATGGCCTTCTGGAAGTCAGTAGGTTCATCATCATCTATGATGCAATCCTCTCTATCCCCATCTACGAGAAAACCATAGTATCTCTCAAGCGGATGAGACGGCCTACTACTCCTGCGGAGGGGTGCGGGAATGTCCTGTTCTTCTTGAACTTCTGGTTCTACCAAACTTTCAGTAGCAGTTTGTGGTTCTGGAATTTCTTCCAGTTCTATTTCGCTCCCACTTATTTCCTTTTCTAAAAACTGATGTTCTAGAAAATGGGCATTATGAGAAACAAAAACCTTTTGTTCCTCTGCGTAATAGAAATAATATCCCTTGGAGTGAAAGGTTCCTAGGCACCCTATAGAGGTCTCACAAGGCATCGAACATGCCAATATAAAAATTTATGGGTGCCGAGAGACCCGACTACGGATCGTCGGCTAGATGTTTAGGCGAATATGCAAACTAGTTAACAACTTAACTATAAAGAATACGGAAATACAACCTTTGTAGATCCGGTGCTCCACCTCCATAGCTCCGCAACGAAGTCCCCTCGCTGTCCATATGAGTTCCCGGGCTCTAGCGTCGGCTTCGTCGGAGAATGGGCAAGCTAGGTCGTCGATGTCCATGCCGAAGATGATCTACGTCGAGGCATCGCTAAATCAAGCTCCGACTTCACCAAGTCATGAAAACTTATGAAGGAAACACACTCTACTACTTGGCAAGAGGTAGAGGATGAAGAAATAGGAAGTGGGTACACTTTAGATTTGGATTTCTCACTCTTTTTCATCACTTGCCATTGATGGAGGCAAGCTTTCTTCACTTGAAGAAATGAAGAAGAAGAAGATGAAGATTATGATAAGAATTAAAGAATAAATAAAAATCCATTCTTATCATAATTCTCACCATGGTTAGGTGTAGAGAATTAACTTGAGTTAATTGAATTGGTTAGGGTTAAGCATGAGACAAAATGGTGACTAAGTCAAAAGTTCATGAAGCTTCATGAAAGAAAACAAAAGAAAGCCACCATTCTATTTTATGCAATTTATTTTCCAAAAATAAAAACAAATGAATAAATGAATAATCAAATAAAAACCCTAACCATTTCTTTAACCAAGGTTTAATTCTTTACACAAACCCTAATTTGCATGCATCATCAAATATGATACAAACAAGTGCACAAAATCATATCGCATATGCAATGCGCACAACCGAGCGAGAAAATCCATTTAAAGTGAACCGATACTAGTTAATGCAAAGTAATATATCAAATACATAATTATGCATTAAATCATTAAATCAACACTTGATTTAACGATCCGGTCATGACGCACATAACCGACTGGTATCATTAGTAACATCTTATCGAATCAACACTTGATCCGATAACCCGGCTATATCGCATATAACCGATCAATGTCACATCGCGAGAATCGAATACAGTATCACATACACGTATTATTCTCGGTCCCGCACATATCTCATATGCGCTCCTATTTCGTTTCGCTTGAGCCAGGAAACCTCTGTGTAGGAATCTAAAGACTCGTCAATACGCCGGCAGCAGGTGATGATCATATCAAACACCCACAAGCCGCAAGCGGTCTGCTAAACGTAACGGCCACCCGGGTATTGAGCGATCAGAAGATCGACGAGCAAGACCGCTCACACTCCTGTGAATCCAACCAGTAACACTACCGTACAGTCCGGTCTGATCGTCTGATATGTCGCATATCTCACCTAGGGGTGGTAAACGTCAGACCCCAATTGCTCGATAAGTCGTGTCGATATGAGGTCTATAACACTTCGAGAAACTACTGGTAACACTTACCAGTAAATCTCAGCAACCCTGGCCAGGGATTTCCTGTTATAGCCAATCGAACACCATGCAACATCAACTCCCTATACCGGGAGAGACGAATCCCCTCCTATCGCTCATTGTCTCCATGTGACTCGGGACTGTACCCAAAAACCACCGTTTTGCACGCCCTCTTGGACGTGGTAAGATGGAAATCAAAGCACAGTGGGAACCACACAAGACTCTATGACGATCTCGGGTCAACAGACTACTCTGTACCAGTGTCACCAGAGAACTGCCATCTGACGTGAGATATAATACCATCTGGGAGTTCTCGGCGAGTCCGTCCAGTGTACCCAGTCTCTACTAAGCACCCGTATATCTCCTCTGATGTCAAACACCAATGGATATGGGATCATCCATCGCCCATCTGTATGGGTCGAGAAGGTACACGCTAGTCTACTCTGGTATATCGATGCCCCGTCTCGATACACCCACGACTAGGGACTTTGAAGGATGTACTTATGGACTACCATATCCCCACTAGTATGATCCGCATCATAGTCTAGGTAGTCAAGTACACATCCTAAGGGCTTTACCAACATGTAACAGAGAGACAATCAGTGTACACGTTAAGGTAAAGAGCAACCAGATAGCATATTATCATGTCGAGCAAGAAAGTCTTCCCTATATATGTCCCAGCATCCAATACAATATACATCCAATGTACAGTAATGGCCTCTAGGGCATACTTATAACTAACAATCTCCCACTTGCACTAGGGCCATCTGTAGAAGTGGTTGTGGTATCTCATACTCAACCATCCCATAAGAGTCTCTCTTTGGGAGCAGGCCTTTGTGAGTGGATCCGCTGTGTCGTCCTCTGATTCAACTCTCCTAACCTCGATCCCTTAGAGATCAACCATCTCCATGATCAGGTGATACTGCCTTAGAATATGTCTGGATCACTGATGGGACCTGCGTTCCTTGGCATAAGCCACAACTCCATTGTCACACAATGGGAGGAACATAGTTCATCTCATGAACCAATATACACCCAAACAGCCTCTTTGGTAGCATCTTTAGTAGCGATGTATCCTGCCTTTATCGTCTAGTATGCCACGGTATCTAGCTTGGAACTCTTCCAACATACCATCCCTTTACTGAGGGTAAAGACAATGCCTGCGACTGACATTCAGTCGTCTTTATCACCCTGGAACACTTCCAGTGATTCTCTCCAGGATCAATTGATATCATCTCACTACATCTAGTGAGAATCCTAACATCCAATTAAATCTATCTCATAGATCCAATACTCAGGATTTAGTAGGTATCACTTTGATCCTACAAGGAGAATCTTTGTGATAAACGGAGATTGATCGAGCGTAGCAAAAGAAACTCCTTTCTTATCAAGAGTATGTCATCCACGTACTCTACGAGGATCACCACCATACTCCCTACTTCCCTTTTGTATATACAAGGTTCATCTACCATTTTGATGATGTCAAACTGTTTGACTACTACATCAAAACAGACGTTCCAACTCCGCGATACCTGCTTTATCATATAAAACATTTTGCACACGTTTCCGCTGCTCCCACTGTCTACGAGGACCTCTGGCTGTGTACTTATAGACGCACTCTTCTAAAACATCATTTAGAAAAGCAGTCATGGCACCCAACCGCCAGATATCATAGTCATGGTATGTAGCCGTGGCAAGTAGGATCTGGATGGACTTAAGCATAGCTACTTGAAAATGTTTTATCACTATCCAAGCCTGGTCGATGACGAAAACCTTTAACAAGTCTAGCTTTGAAAGTCTCAACTTTTCCATCTACACCAAGTAATCTTCTCAAGATATACTTGCTCCTGATGGGGATTTAACCCTTCAGATATAGCAACCAAAGTCCATACTTTGTTGGTGTATAAGGATTCCATCTCAGATCGATTGACATCCAGCCATTCTTACAGAGTCTTACTCCTGATGGCCAGCTCGAAGCTAGTTGGGTTATCATCTCATGATGTAATCCTCGCTCCCACTGTCATAGAGAAACTGAAGTATCTCTCAGGTGGGTGAGGAACCCTACTAGATCGGCGGAGAGGCTGAGGTTCGTTGGAATCTACTGAATCCTTTGGTTCTACCAAATCTTCTGTTGTAGTTTGTATAGCTGGAACCTTTCCAGTTCTACATAACAGACGTTGCCTCGAGCTTGTCCGGATTTTGCTTTTAGACATAGGCCGGACAACCCCAAATCTTAACCAATTTAAGATATGGGCTCTTCCCCTTCCATATCACATATGAAGTGGTAGGCACTGATTTGATTCGAACCCTATTCAATAGGTATGCAACTTCTCAAGTGCATAACACCCAAAAGGAAAAAGGTAACTCAGTAGTACTCATCATAGAGCACACCATATTAAATAGGGTGTATCTGCTCCGCCCCGATATACCATCGTGTAATGGTGTATTCGGAGGAGTAATGCTGAGAGAGAATCTCATTCTCCTTTAGAATAGTCCAGGATTTCTGTGCTCAAGTATTCTCCTCCTTGATCTCATCATAGGACATAATACTTATACCCGTATTGGTTCTCTACTTCTATCTTATATTCTGTGAATATCTCAAAAGGTTCAGACTTGTGTTTCAACAGGAACATAGGTCTGAATCTTGAAAGATTATCAGAGAATGTAATGAAGTAAAAAGAACCGGTCTTGGTATGTGTAGACTGGGGACTTACATACATCAACAAGTATCATCCCAAGAGTTCACTAACTCTTTCTCTGTTTCCAATAAACAGAGCTATGGTCATCTTATCTTTGTGACATGACTGGCAAGTTTCACAAGATGTAAATTCAAACTGATTTAAATATGCATCTAAATGTAACTTAGCTAGTCGGGTCGCATTGATATGACCTAGTCTACAATACCTCAAGAAGGATCCGTTCATTTCTGAACTCTTCCTCTTGTGTATGTTCTGTATACTAGGAACTGTAGTTTGATTTAGAACATTAATGCTTTTAGATAACGTGCCTGAACCGATCAACTTTTGATATAGGAAATGTTCAAAACATTATCCAACAATACAAAATTATATCCTTTCTTTACTAATAAAGAAACTGATATGATTTTGTACATCAGGTTCGGTATCTAAAAACATTCGTTCAGAATCAATGTATTGGCAATACAGGGTGACAGTGACCGACAGACTTGGCTGCAACACTTGCCCCGTTTTCTGCCTCATGAAACTTATCACCCGTTCTCAGTTTTTCTACCCTTTTGTAGCCCTATGTAACATCTTACATATCTGGGATCCTGATCCGGTATCATATACCCAGGATGCGGAGGATACTGAGAAACAATTCTTTGTAATGAACACACCCGAAGATGATGCATCATATGCACTTTCTTCGTTTGGGCGGCACGGGAAACTGGTATTCCCCAATTACCTGCTCTGTCTTATAACAATTATAAGTTGGAGCGGGACCAACGTTCCCCAGCTCAGTATAACAAGCGGGTTCGGTCAATAATCCGTTTTATTATCTTGATTAAGGCGTGATATGGTCGCTACCAGGAGAGAGAGAGAAGAAAACACTCAGCGTGCGCTCTTGCAAGAATAGATTGGTTATTATTTTATCTAATCAGGATGGCTCCCACTGCTTTTTATCAAATCTTCCTTCAAACCCTAAAAGGAAAGACTAGCCGGGATTAATTACACACTACAAGTTCGTCAATCTTTCAGCCAGGCCAGTGTCGGTACTTTGAGGGAGGTCCCCCGTGCTTTCGCACGAACCTAATTAATGTAAACCTCGTTTTCCCAGAGGCGTAACCCCGTTGACACCTTTCTAGACACCTACTTGATCGGCTAATTGTAATGTATAAAACTCTCCCAGGAGTAACTCTTACTCGCAGCGGGTATCGCGATCCAACTATCTCATAGAAGGTATGCAATCTCATTGCAAATTTCAACACTTGAAATTCCCGATAATCTTTTGCCCCTAGCGTCCTATGACCTTGACGGAGGCCAAACAACCCATAGTCCGCTAGTCAAGTTCAGCCCGTCATTTCCTGATTGAATTAAACCCACTCGCACGACCCTTGATGGAGGCCAAACAACGCCGTACGAATACCCTAATCCAATCGCATCATATGCTAGCAGATAAGCACTAGTTAGCTACCGTACACTACGCCTTGATGGAGGCCAAACAACCGCAGCACGAATACTAACTAGTACTTATCTGAAATGACGGAGGGCTACGACAGGTTTTTATGAAAACCTATTGCGTAATGAACTTGATATCGTTGTAGGATCGAATGAATTTTGAAATGGAGTGCTTTTGAGGCTTTTCTTGTTTTGCTAAAGGAGTCACTCCCGGTGAAGGGATCGTCGGTCCTTTCCTCGTCGAATGAGGTGCGGGATATATCATATATATCACCGTGCAAAGAAAAAACTCTTAAAAGCAATCAAAAGACAAACCGAGGGTGCGGCATCTGCCAGTTATTGCTAAAGGAGTCACTCCCGGTGAAGGGATCTCGGTCCTTTCCTTATCGAATAAGGTGCAGGATATATCATATATACCGCTGTGCAAAGCAAAAAACTGTAGCTACCTGTTTTATTTTGAAATTCGATTCTACAACATCTTAGGTTTCTTTTTATTTCATTAATCACATTAATGAAGTCCCATCATTTAAGGTACCTAAACATCACAGATAAATACGACGTACACTTATGCCATCCGCATTCGCCTCGATGTCCCCTCATGCACCGTTAGGTTAGGTAACTAACGGCAGAGCGGGGCAGGGCTAGCGCTGGTGTAAAACATAAGTAATGTCTATATAATATATCATATATACTATATACAGTATCTATCACAGAACATCACATGATCACATCACAGATATCGCAGCAGAAGAATCATATGAAATATTGGATATACTAGGACGTCCGTGTTTTCAATACGAGCCAGTATAAAACACGGATTCCACGGTCGTGATGAATAGCCAAACCCACACCCCTAGACCCCTACGAGAGCGGCAAGTAACCCTACCAATTCTGGAGTTAGGAGACCCGGACTCGACTCCTCGAGTTGGTCTCCCACTGGACTCCAGAACCCGGTTACTTGTGCCCTCCTCCTTGGGTCTATCCTAGTGCGGAAAAGTAAATAATATACAAATGGTGACATCATCCGCTACCTGGAAGTGCCCCAATAAAAAGAATATTACATACAAGTTTTTACATGAATGAAAATGAAAAACACTCATCTCACATAAAAACCCCCGGCTATTCAAACACGACGATCCAATATAACATATCCAGCAACACATAACATCACATATCATCAACGTAAGTAAACATGCGTATCCCAATTGTCGTTGACATATAGCAACGAAACCGGCGATATCACATATTACACTTACGGTCACAGAAAAGAATGTGTAAAACTACAACAGTTGGAATCCGCAATCTCTTCAGACATCGCATGCCCGACCAAATGAATTACTTAGACATCGCATGTCTAACAATTATAAACCCCGCATTTTAGTCTCAAAATCGAAAACTCTTTTCAATATCAAGTCGGGGAATTCAACAGGATTCCCGACATACTGATCGAATGCTCGTCGCAAACTTTAGTAGGCGGGTTCACCCCTGATACCGACGACGAAGTGCACCAAGGCGGAACACCGCTACCGCGAGCACCCTAACGGATGCTTTCGGCGACGGGGTTCTCCTACAGTCACTTGGTCGGGGCTATGGAGCGAGGCTGTCTATTAAGTTTATCCGACGAGTATCCGCGTACGCTACGTGATTGCGACGGACTTTTGATCACATCAAAATTCCGTGGCAGCCGATCAAGTGAGACTAAACTGCTATGTTTATAACATTCATTCAGTTATCTCATAACTTCTTGTGAATTCCAATTATTGTATCCCATTCCGGATAAACAGAAAATGCTAAACTTTCCGATCGAACAATCGAACACCCAAGTTTTCCCGATACAGATCAACACATGAAATAAGTCTAACAACATTAAGTTCGTGCCTCAGTACCAACGGTCCAGCCGTAGAAGGGTCAAGCTAACGCCTCACATGTGGCACGCCGTACTGCCCCAAACCCGACGGTTCAAAGGGCAGTTCAAGACGGTCACATAATCGAGTTAAGGTTTGTTGTCTTCTAGAGGGACCATCGCGTTACTTGCACTACTTAGAACGTCGTTAAACTACGGAAAAATCCAACACTTGGAAATTTCCCGACAGGGGAAAAATTGGGTATTTATATCCGGTCGAACTTTTTAACATATTCTAAAATTTATCCGGAAAGCCACACAGACAAAATTTGATAATCCGATCGAACATTCGAATCCCCAAAACAACCCCAGAAAATTCAACTCTTGAATAATATTTTAAAATACCCAGGAAAACCAGCAATATCAATTAGGAGTTACTGTGTAACATTGACTGAAGAATGAGTCCGTACGGCCGCGGATCCGCCGCACGAGCCATGCTCGTGCCGCGGAACCGCGGCATTTTGATGGAATTACGCACTCGTATTTCACAGTTACTCTTAAAATAACCTGCTGATATTTCTGCATATTTTTAATACTAAAAAATCCCTGTTTTTGAAAATTGGACAAAGAGCATGGGTGTGTTGGGATTTCGGGTTCGTTCGGAGTTCAAAATCCGTTAGACTTCGCCTAAGGCTCTAGCTAGGCTCTGATACCAGTGAAAGGTTCCTAGGCACCCTATAGAGGTCTCACAAGGCATCGAACATGCCAATATAAAAATTTATGGGTGCCGAGAGACCCGACTACGGATCGTCGGCTAGATGTTTAGGCGAAAATGCAAACTAGTTAACAACTTAACTATAAAGAATACGGAAATACAACCTTTGTAGATCCGGTGCTCCACCTCCATAGCTCCGCAACGAAGTCCCCTCGCTGTCCAATTGAGTTCCCGGGCTCTAGCGTCGGCTTCGTCGGAGAATGGGCAAGCTAGGTCGTCGATGTCCATGCCGAAGATGATCTACGTCGAGGCATCGCTAAATCAAGCTCCGACTTCGCCAAGTCATGAAAACTTGTGAAGGAAACACACTCTACTACTTGGCGAGAGGTAGAGGATGAAGAAATAGGAAGTGGGTACACTTTAGATTTGGATTTCTCACTCTTTTTCATCACTTGCCATTGATGGAGGCAAGCTTTCTTCACTTGAAGAAATGAAGAAGAAGAAGATGAAGATTATGATAAGAATTAAAGAATAAATAAAAATCCATTCTTATCATAATTCTCACCATGGTTAGGTGTAGAGAATTAACTTGAGTTAATTGAATTGGTTAGGGTTAAGCATGAGACAAAATGGTGACTAAGTCAAAAGTTCATGAAGCTTCATGAAAGAAAACAAAAGAAAGCCACCATTCTATTTTATGCAATTTATTTTCCAAAAATAAGAACAAATGAATAAATGAATAATCAAATAAAAACCCTAACCATTTCTTTAACCAAGGTTTAATTCTTTACACAAACCCTAATTTGCATGCATCATCAAATATGATACAAACAAGTGCACAAAATCATATCGCATATGCAATGCGCACAACCGAGCGAGAAAATCCATTTAAAGTGAACCGATACTAGTTAATGCAAAATAATATATCAAATATATAATTATGCATTAAATCATTATATCAACACTTGATTTAACGATCCGGTCATGACGCACATAACCGACTGGTATCATTAGTAACATCTTATCGAATCAACACTTGATCCGATAACCCGGCTATATCGCATATAACCGATCAATGTCACATCGCGAGAATCGAATACAGTATCACATACTCGTATTATTCTCGGTCCCGCACATATCTCATATGCGCTCCTATTTCGTTTCGCTTGAGCCAGGAAACCTCTGTGTAGGACTCTAAAGACTCGTCAATACGCCGGCAGCAGGTGATGATCATATCAAACACCCACAAGCCGCAAGCGGTCTGCTAAACGTAACGGCCACCCGGGTATTGAGCGATCAGAAGATCGACGAGCAAGCCCGCTCACACTCCTGTGAATCCAATCAGTAACACTACCGTACAGTCCGGTCTGATCGTCTGATATGTCGCATATCTCACCTAGGGGTGGTAAATGTCAGACCCCAATAGCTCGATAAGTCGTGTCGATATGAAGTCTATAATACTTCGAGAAACTACTGGTAACACTTACCAGTAAATCTCAGCAACCCTGGCCAGGGATTTCCTGTTATAGCCAATCGAACACCGTGCAACATCTACTCCCTATACCGGGAGAGACGAATCCCCTCCTATCGCTCATTGTTTCCATGTGACTCGGGACTGTACCCAAAAACCACCGTTTTGCACGCCCTCTTAGACGTGGTAAGATGGAAATCAAAGCACAGTGGGAACCACACAAGACTCTATGACGATCTCGGGTCAACAGACTACTCTGTACCAGTGTCACCAGAGAACTGCCATCTGACGTGAGGTATAATACCATCTGGGAGTTCTCGGCGAGTCCGTCCAGTGTACCCAGTCTCTACTGAGCACCCGTATATCTCCTCTGATGTCAAACACCAATGGATATGGGATCATCCATCGCCCATCTGTATGGGTCGAGAAGGTACACGCTAGTCTACTCTGGTATATCGATGCCCCGTCTCGATACACCCACGACTAGGGACTTTGAAGGATGTACTTATGGACTACCATGTCCCCACTAGTATGATCCGCATCATAGTCCAGGTAGTCAAGTACACATCCTAAGGGCTTTACCAACATGTAACAGAGAGACAATCAGTGTACACGTTAAGGTAAAGAGCAACCAGATAGCATACTATCATGTCGAGCAAGAAAGTCTTCCCTATATATATCCCAGCATCCAATACAATATACATCCAATGTACAGTAATGGCCTCTAGGGCATACATATAACTAACATGGAGTTCTTTGGATATCCCACAAACTTACATTTTACTGATCGTGCCTCGAGCTTGTCCACATGCTGCTTTTTAACAAAAGCCGGACATCCCCAAATCTTCATATGCTGAAGATGGGGTTTCTTCCCAGTCCACATCTGATATGGAGTGGTAGGCATAGTCTTGGTAGGAGCCCTGTTCAGAAGATATGCTGCTGAATCTAGCGCATAACCCCAAAAAGATCGCGGTAACTCAGCATTACTCATCATGGATCGTACCATATCCAATGGGGTTCGATTCCGTCTCTCCGATACACCATTATGCTGTGGAGTGTATGGAGGAGTAAGCTGAGAGAGAATTCCTTTCTCTGTTAGGTAACCTAGGAACTCGGCACTCAAGTATTCACCACCTCGATCAGATCTAAGTGTCTTGATACTTTTGCCCGTTTGGTTTTCTACTTCATTCTTATACTCTTGGAATTTCTCAAAAGCCTCGGATTTATGTTTCATCAGATAAATGAATCCGTATCCTGAGTAATCATCCGTGAAAGTAATGAAATAGGAAAAACCACCTCTTGCATGCGTAGACATTGGACCACATACATCACTGTGTATGAGTCCTAAGAGCTCACTCGCTCTTACTCCTTGTCCACTAAATGGAGTCTTTGTCATCTTTCCTTTGAGACAAGATTGACAAGTGTCATAAGTTTGATATTCGAACGAGTCCAAATATCCTTCTCTATGCAACTTAGTCAACCTTCTCTCATTGATGTGACCCATTCTACAATGCCATAAGAAAGCTTTATTTAAATCTGGAGACTTTCTTTTTAGTGTGTTCTGGACATTGAAAATTTGGAGTTGGTTTAAAACATATATACCGTTATTTAGTGTACCTGACCCAATCAAACCATGATTAAGGTGGATGTTAACAACATCTCTTACAAACGTGAAATCATAACCTTTATTTGATAACAAGGAAACTGATATGATATTACACGTTAAGCTTGGTACCAAAAAACAGTTATGTAAAACCAAAATGTGTCCACTCGTCAATCCTAGGTGATAATCCCCGACGGACGCAGCTCCCACGCTAGCTCCGTTAGCAACCTTTAGGGTCATATCACCTTCCTTCAGCACTCTACGGTTTCTCAGTGCCTGCAATGAATTGCAAATATGAGATCCTGATCCGGTATCCAATACCCAGGAAGTAGAGTTGATCGACAGACAATTCTCAATTACAAACACACCTGAAGTCGAAGCCACAGCTTGCTTCGGTTCCTGGTTCTTGGCGTTCCACGCCTTGCAATCCTTCTTCCAGTGCCCTTTCCTGTGACAATGGAAGCACTCATCCTGGCCAACTACCGGTACCGCAAACTTTTTCTTTCCCTTCCCTCCCACCTTACTTACACCTCCTCTAGGTCTGGGGACGGCCTTCTTCTTCCTTCCTTTGGCCCTAGCCTTGGACCCGGAAGAAGATGCACCGCCAACAAACATAGCGGGTGTTTCCCTTGCCTTTTGCAAGGTGCCCTCTGCACTCCTTAACATGTTCAGGAGTTCCAGAAGTTCAACTTCTTTTCTTTGAAAGTTGAAGTTCAGGATAAACTGGGCGTAGGTGGAAGGAAGGGACTGGAGAATAAGGTCTGTATAGAGCTCATTATCCAAAGTCGTCCCAAGGTCTGCGAGCTCTTCTATATAGCCGATCATATTTAGGACATGTTCTCCTACCGATGACCCGACAGCCAACCTCGCTCGAAAAAGTTCTTTGAGGTCTCGTATCTTGCTATACGAGATTGCTCTCCATAAAGTTCCTTTGTATGGAGAAATATGGCGTCTAGTTCCATATCCTCGTGCCTCCTCTGATGTTCATTGTTCATCGAGGCAAGCACGATGCACTTGGCTTTCGCGCAATCTAAATCCCAGGTTTTGCGGATTTCCTTATCCGCATTACTGGATTTGGGACCAGGGACAGCAGGTGCCGTAGCGGTGAGGACGTACCCCAATTTGTCATAGGTCAAAGCCATTTTGACATTCCGCAGCCAATCTTTATAGTTTGGCCCTGTCAGTATATTTTTCTCTAACAGTAACTTAAGTCCAGTCATTTTCAGGGTCGCTGCAATTAGGAGAGAGAGAAGAAAACTCTTTAGCATGATGCTCTTGCAAGTTTAGAGTGGTTTTTAGTTTATCTAAACTGGATGGCTCCCACTGTTTCTCGAATCCTTCCTCAAACCATAAAAGAAAAATTAGCCAGGACTATTCTCACTGTATAATTCTTGTTTAACCGTTCAGCCAGGCTGGTTTCAGTACTTCGAGGGAGGTTTTCCAACGCTTTCGCGAAGTTCCTTAATTAAATAACCTCTTTTCTCTGGGGGCGTAACCCCGCTGACACCTTTCTTGACACCTACTTGGTTTATAGCATTGATCGTTAAGTGATGAATATCCCGATAAGTAGCATATACTCACAGTAGGATCGGGATCCAAATATCATCGTATGATAATGTTGAAGGAATGCTACCAACATTCATCAAACTCCAAATGGTATGCATCTCTTTGCAAATTTCAGTTTCTTTAGAAATTCCCGATATAAGTTTTTGCCCCATGCTCTTATGACCTTGGCTTTGGTCAAAATGTCATAAGTCACATGTCAAGTTCTACCCGTCATTATCTTGTCAATTTGAACCCATCCGTCTATACCCCTGACTTTGGTCAAATGATAATACGACTGTCCCAAACCAACTCATCTATCTTATGCAACAAATGAAAACCCAGCAGCTACCAAACACTATGCCTTGACTTTGGCCAAAATGCATAGCTTGAATACTACTGAATACCCAAATGAAATGACGGAGGGCTACGAATGGTTTTGGCGAAACCGTGAACGTAGTGAACTTGATATAACCGAAGGAACCTGATAGCTTTTAAAAGGAGTGGTTAAAGCTCCGCATTTAAAAATATCCCTTTTTTTTTAAAATTAACCGAGTGGTTTCTTTTAAATTGTTCCAACGATTAATACTTTGGTTTATTTTCTTTGCATTATAGATAATGCGTCCCATCATTAACCTATCATTGCAGAGAACAACGAAAATATGACGTCCTCTTATGCCATCCGCATTCTCCACTGGGTCCCGTCATTACTCGTTAGGTTACTTAACTAACGACAGACCGGGGACTGGGCTAGCGCGGGTGTAAAACATAAGTGACGTCTAAAATAGCTATCATATATATAGATATTTTACATTCGTCTGACGCAATGATATTCATTCCAGATCACAGATGAACTTTATTGGATTTACAAGCAATCCGTGTTTGTTTTGAGCCTGCAACAGAAGACGGATTACACAGTTATGATGAATAGCCATTACCCCACCCAAGACCCCAACGGGTACGGCAAACTACCCACCCGGCAGTTTGTGCACCCCACCATGGGTCTGTCCTAGGAGCAAAAACAGTAAAATGAAATAATACAACGGTGGCTACAACCGCAACCTGGATGTGCCCCGCAAAATAATATTACAACAAATTACATTTACATCAAATGAATTAAATAAGAACCCATCACATAACCCCGGCTATACATCACAACAGTCCAACACAGTTCATATGCACAAACAGATAAAATCCATTACAGAAATGTGCAACCCCCTGCCAACCGACATACTAGCAGTTAGGGGAGGTTTACGAACACATTATACAAACACAGATATAATCCAACAAGCAAATACTGTATAATTTCGATCGATTAAACACTTTTAATTTTGCTCCAATACTTCTCTGTAAATCTGAAACCTAAGCAAAAATAAAAAATTCCAGAAAATACCAAATATCCCACAGAACCAACACAGGAAAATTGGGTTCTTGAATCGCCAACTCGGCGGCGGAAGCGCGGCGGATCGGTGGGATCCGCCGCGGTTCCGCGGCGCTTTAGGCGATTCAGGGGCCCAATTTTCTTGGGTGTTCTTCTACTGTCATTTGAAGCTTTCTGAACATCCTTGAAAAAATTTTGGACTTCATTTAAAAATCGACAGAAACTTGTGATTTCGGGCTTTTCCGGTTTCGTTTTTTCCGTTCGAAATTCATACAAATTTGCAAGTAAGTTATTTATTGTTTAGCGAGGCTCTAATACCACTGTAAGTCGATGTACAACACCCCACGACTTGCGGGGAGGCGGAAATCTGAAAAACGATCTTGTTCTTTGCTTAAACATCGACTAAATGTACAACACCCCACTGCAAGATTATATTGGTTATTATCTTATCTAATCAGGATATCTCCCACTATTTTTATCAAATTTTCCTTCAAACCCTAAAAGGAAAGACTAGCCGGGATTAATTACACCCTACAAGTTCGCCAATCTTTCAGCCAGGCCAATGTTGGTACTTTGAGGGAGGTTCCCCGTGCTCACGCACAGATCTAATTAAAATAAACCTCTTCCCAGAGGCATAACCCCGTAAACACCTTTCTAGTCACCTACTTGATCGGCTAATTGTCCTGTGTAAAAATCTCCCAGGAGTAACTTTTACTCGCAGTGGGTATCAGGATCCATCTATCTCATAGAAGGTATGCAATCTCATTGCAAATTTCAACACTTGAAATTCCCGATAATGCTTTTACCCCTAGCGTCCTATGACCTTGACGCAGGCCAACAAACCACAGTCCGCTAGTCAAGTTCAACCCGTATATTTCTTGATTGAATTAAACTTACCTGCACGACCCTTGACGCAGGCCAACAAAGTCGTACGACTACCCTAATCCAATCACATCTCATGTTGCAGATAAGTACTAGTTAGCTACCGCACACTACGTCTTGACGCAGGCCAACAAACGTAGAACGAATACTAAGTGATATCTATCTGAAATGACGGAGGGCTACGCAGGTTTTTCAGAAAACCATGAGCGTAATGAACTTGATATCGTTGTAGAAACAAGTGATTTTTGAAAAGGAGTGTTTTGTAGGCTTTTCCGATTTCGCTAAAGAGGTCACTCCCAGTGAAGAGATCTCGGCTCTTTCCTCATCGAATAAGATGCAGGGTATATCATATATACCGCTGTGCAAAGCAAGAACTATTTAAGCGGTCAAAAACTAAACTGTGAGTTTGTAGAATATGTAAGTCGATGTACAACACCCCACGACTTGCGGGGAGGCGGAAATTTGAAAAACGATCTTGTTCTTTGCTTAAACATCGACTAACCGCATGAATCGAAGCTAAACGATAACTAACATGAAACAAAGAAGTTCGATACTACTATGTTTAGGGATTATACCTAACGAATCGTGTCCTTCGTCTTTACGAACTCCTCCTCCTCGGCCTTCTCGAAGTAGTAGACGATCCACCCGAGAGCTTTACTCCAAGCTTAGCCTCTAAACTTGAGGCAACTAACCTTCTTTAAGTGCTAATCAAAGAAACTAGGTGATATAGAGTGAGGGTTATGGTTTAGTTAGTCTAACTAATCCTTGTACTCAACACATGAGAGGGGGGGATTAGGGTTTGAAGAGGGAGAGCTTGAGGAGAGAGAAGGTGAGAATAATAATGAAGTGAGAATAATGAGTTATCATAATATATATCAAGCATTTCTTTTTATCAAGAAAAGAATATAAATCAATTTAACAACCATGCTTGATAATATCTAGTGATGATTCAACTCCATGAGTCATTAAGCATTTATGATGCTTTAATGACATGGATGAATCATCCATATGACTCACTAATCACATTCATTGTATATGCCACCTAAACCTCCTTAGTCACCACCTTCTAGAAGCTTCTCGCGCAATTACGAGAACGCCCCTCCTTTCCGCAAAAATACGGAAAAACTTTAGACTGTATAAATCCAATAACCGGATACCAGTAACTGGCTTAAACCAAAGCCGACTGGTAAAAACTGTCCGAAAGTCGTACGTGCGTAAACACACGTATGCGTCCGAACCCTTGTCGTAAAACCATACGACCTCTATATCGTTTCGCCCGGAGTAGGGAAACTCTCTGTGTGGGACTCTAGAGACTCGACTACTACGCTGGCAGTGGGTTTAACCACAGACCGCAAGCGGCACTAGCTGTACGTAACGGTCCCCAGGTAGATGTCGATAAGAAGGCCGATGAGGAAACCCATCCGAACTCCTACTGAGTCTGATGTGACAATCTCCATACAGTCCGGTCCGTTCATCCAAGACTATCGCATATCGGGCCTAGGGGGCGGCAAGCGTCAGTCCCCTAATAGCGGTATAAGTCGTGTCGGAGGGAAGCCCATTACACCCTGAGAAACTACTGGAACCTACCAGCAAATCTCGCTTGCCCTGGCCAGGAACTTTGCGTAATGGCTCTCTGACACAGCGCGTTATCAACTCCAATACTGGGAGAGACGAATCCTGTCTAACCGCCACTGCCTCCAAGTGCTCTGGACTGCACCCAACTGCTACCTGTTTGCACGACTCCTTTGAGCCGTGGTAGGGTAGCAATCTAAGAACAGTGGGACACACTCGAGGCGAAGTAGCAGTGTCAAGTCTGCGGACTATGTTGTACTCATGTCACCTGGGAACTGTTCACTGACGACTGGTATAAAACCAACCAACAGTTCCCTGTGAGTCATGTCCGGTGTACCCGTAACCTAACGAGCACCTGCATACTATCTCCAGTACGACGTACTGACGGCTGTGGGACAGACCATTTCCCCAACTGGGATGAGAAGCGTACACACTAGTCTACTCCGGAGTATCGATGCTCTGTCTCGATAATCCAACGACTAGGGACCAGAATAAGGATGTGCTTGTAGACTACCCAGCCCCCACTAGTGTGACTGCTATCACAATGCTGGTAGTCAAGCAAGATCCTAAGAGCTCTATCAATACGTATACTCACATATTAAGATAGAAAAACCTAGTAGCATACTACCATGTTTAGCAAGACTGTTATATACATGTGAATATCCCAAGCTTACATTAAGTAATATACAAACTAGTATGATACAATAATGGCCCCTAGGGCATATACACTAACAGCATGTGCCAGTTTTGCTAAAGAGGCCACTCCCGGTGAAGGGATCTCGGCTCTTTCCCCATCGAATAAGGTGCAGGGTATATCATATATACCGCGGTGCAAAGCAAAACTGTATCTACCCTTTTTATAAAGTTTTGATTCTACAACATCTTTTAGGTTTCTTTTCTTTTTATTAATCTCATTAATAAAATCCCATCAATTATGCTTCCTAAGCATCATAGAAGAAACGAAAGCTGTAATATTTATATATCATATATATATTTTAAGCATTCATCTCAGGCAGTAATATGATCTCATCATAGAACATTGCAGCAGAAGATAACATATGAAACATTGGATATACTAGGACGTCCGTGTTTTATATCGAGCCTGTATAAAACACGGATTCCACGGTCGCTATGAATAGCCAAACCCACATCCCTAGACCCCTACAAGAGCAGCAAGCAACACTGCCAATTCTAGGGTTAGGAGATCCGGTCTCGACTCCTCGAGATGGCTTCCCACTGGACCCTAGAACCCGGTTACTTGTGCTCCCCTCCTTAGGCCTACCTAATGCGGAAAAGTAAATAATATACAATGGTGACATCAACCTTATCCCGGACGTGCCCCAATAAAAGAATATTACATACAAATGAATTTTATATGAATGAAAATAAAAACCCTCATCTCATATAAAACCCCCGGCTATTCAGAACACGACGATCTAATATAACATATCATAGCAACACATAATATCTCATATCATCAACGTAAGCAAGTATGCGTATCCCGACTGTCGTTGATGTATAGCAACGAAGCCGGCGATACACCACATACTACGGTTACAGTCACAGAAAAGAAAGTGTAAAACTACAACATTTGGAATCCACAATCACTTTAGACATCATAAATCCGAAATATCACATACTTCGCATTTCATGCATAACTATTTGAATTCCACATGTTGTATCACATTCCAGATAAATAGACAATATTGAACTTTCCGATCGAATAATCAAATACCAAAGATTTCCCAAATAGCTCAACACTTGAGCGGAGTTCAAAATACCCAGAACATGTCACCGCCCCAATGAACCAGCCGTAGAAGGGTCAAACCAACGCCTCACATGTAGCAACGCCAAACTACCATAAACCCTAGGCTTCAGTGGCAGTTTTGACGGTCGCATAATCGAGTTAAGGTTACGTTCTTCTAGAAGGTCCACAGATATGCTTGCATGTTTTTCCGAAAGTTTTAAACTAAAGAAATATTCAAAACTTGAAAAAAATTTCGTGTCGGGAAAAAGCGAGTTATTGATATCCGTTCGAACATTTTAACACATTCTAAATTATCTAGAAAACTAAACAAAATTAAACTTTCTGATTGAATCAACGAATACAAAGGATCTCCAGAACACTCAACACTTGAGCAAGATTAAAAATTCCCAAAAGTATATACTAATACCTACGGATCATCCCTACCAATAAGAGGCCTTAACTCCCAAGTACAGCGGCGGAACCGCCGCAGGAAGCATGTTCCTGCTGCGGTTCCGCGGCGACTTTAGGGAGTCAGGGGCTCGTATTTTACAGTAATCCATAAAATCACTTGCTGAATTTTCTGAGTATTTTTAATGTTGAAAAAACCACCTTTTTAAAAAATGTCCAGAGAGGGGTCGAATATTGATGTTTCGGGGTTCGATCGGACTTTTAACTTCGTATACATCGCCTAATGCTCTAGCTAGGCTCTGATACCACTTTAGGGTTATAGGCACTCTTACAAGGGTCTATGAGGCATCAACCATGCCCGATTTAAAATTTAGACGTGCCGAACAACCCAAAACGAGGATCTTTGCTAGATTATTAGGGTTAAACATGGAAGTAAACAACTTTACAACTAAGAGAGAGGAATTACAACCTTTGTAGTCCGCTCCTTCACTTCATAAGCTCCGAGTAGTAGTCCCTTCGCCATGATCCATGATCTCCCGGACTCAAGAGAAGCTCCACAACCCGAATGATCCATGCTTGCTTAAAGTTTTCCTTTTCGAAGATGATCTACCTTGAAGTTTCTATAACTCAAGCTCTCACTCACTAATCAAGTATTAATGAAGTGAACACCCTAATCTAATAGGCTAGATTAGATGAGGATGACGAGGTAGGAATTTGGCTCTCATTTGTTTTCATAATCTCACACTAAATCATCACAAAAGAAAAACCTAGAAAGCTTTTCAAGAGCTCAAGGAAGAAGAAGAAGAATAATGATCCTTTTGTGATGAACAATGAATAAAACCTATGGTTACAAATACAACCCTTGAGTTAGTTTAACTCAAGTAGAGATTTAACCTAGGGTGAAGGGTTTGGGTTGGGTTAGAAAATATCAAGCAAAATATCAACACATAATATCTTTGCAAGAAACAAAATAAAAGCTTCTAGAAGCTTCTAGAAAAGTTTAACCCAAATCAAATCCTAACGATGTTTAATCTTCACTAATCATGTTGCATTTGTAATCATAACATGCTACAATATTATATATCACATATATAATATATTTTTGTAACAAAAGAAAATAATACAATTAACATATATCGCATATATATCAATGTATTATCCGGTGAGAAAATGAAATAATAAAGCGAGCCAATATTAGATAATGTAATGTAATATATCACATATATAATTATACATTAAATTATCGAATCAACACTTGATCCGACAATCCGGCTATATCGTATATAACCAACTAATATATCATGTACCGATACATCGAATCAACACTTGATCCGATGACCCGACTGATATCAAATATCGCGAGAATAGAATACGGTATCTCATATCGTATTATTCTCGGTCCCGCACATATCACATATGTGCTCTTACTCCGTTTTGCCTGAGTCAAGAAACCTCTGTGTAGGACTCTAAAGAATCGTCAATACGCCGGTAGCAGGTGATGATCATATCAAACACCCACAAGCTGCAAGCGGTCAGCTAAACGTAACAGCCACCCAGGTATTGAGCGATAAGAAGATTAACAAGCAAGCCTGTACATTTTCCTGTGAATCCAATCAGTAACACTCCCATACAGTCCGGTCTCTTCGTCTGATATATTGCATATCTAGTCTAGGGGTGGTATATGTCAGACCCCAGTAACCGATAAGTCGTGTCGATGTGAGGCTCATAATAGGTCGAGAACCTACTGATAACACTTACCAGTAGTACTCAATATCCGCCCTGGACAGGGACTTCCAGTTATAGCCAATCGAACACAGCACAACATCAACTCCCTATACCGGGAGAGACGAAACCCCTCCTATCGCTCATTGCCTCCATATGATTCGGGACTGTAACCAAAAGCCACCGTTTTGCACGCCCTCTTGGACGTGGTATGATGGAAATCAAAGCACAGTGGGAATCACACAAAACTCTATGACGATCTCGGGTCTACAGACTAACCTGTACCAGTGTCACCAGAGAACTGCCATCTAACGTGAGGTATAGTACCATCTGGGAGTTCTTGGCGAGTCTGTCCAGTGTACCCAGTCTCCACTGAGCACCCGTACAGCATCTTTGATGTCAAACACCGATGGATATGGGATCATCCATCGCCCATCATATGGGTCAAGATGCGTATACGCTAGTCTACTCCGGTGTATCGATGCCCTGTCTCGATACACCCTCGACTAGGAACAGTTATAAGATGTACTCGTCGACTACCGTGGCCCCACTAGTATGATCTCATCATAGTCCCAGTAGTCGAGTACATATCCTAAGGGCTTTATCAACATGTGAGAGCAAGACAGTAAACTAATACAAGTCAACATGTTAAGACAAAGTAAAACCAAATAGCATACTATCATGACGAGCAAGAAAGTCCTCTCTATATATATCCAAGCATCCACTATAATATACATCATATGTACTACAATGGCATCTAGGGCATATATATAACTAACACTCCGTAGTCTCTTGAACTAGCTGGGGTCCAAAAATCCTGCTCTCGCTGAGTTCGGTCTAACAGACTGGCGATCGATACTATCTACCATACAAAGCCTAAAAAGGTGACATCTGAATCGACTCCTGATAACAGTTATTGTAGGTTAACTCCATCAATAGTAAGTGACGATCCTAACTGCCAACAAAAATTAAGCACGCACGCACGAAGCATATCCTCCAGAGTCTGTATAGTCCGCTCTGACTGACCATCGGTCTACGGATGGAAAGCGGTGCTAAAACTCAAACATGTACCCAAGGCTTCCTAAAGCTTCTACTAAAGACGGCTAGTGAACTGGATGCCTCTATTGGATATAATGCATGATGGAACTCTGTGCAAACACATAAATTGACCAATATACAACTAAGCATACTGAGCATAACCGAAAGTGGTCTTCATTGAAAGGAAGTGACCGCTTTTGTTAACTGGTCAACAATCACCCAAATGGAGTCATACCCTTGACTAGACCTGGGTAAACCCACAATGAAAACCATGGAGATTTGCTCCCATTCCCACTCCGGAACGGTTAAAGGTTGCAACTCTCCTGCCGGTCTCAAATGCTCAACCTTTGCTCGCTGATAAGTCAGGCACCTCAAAACAAAATCTGAAACATCACTCTTCATCCCTGCCCACCCGTAACTATCTCTCATGTCATGTTACATCTTGGTGGAACTTGGGTGAACACAGAAAGCTGACTGATGTGCCTGCTTTAGGATCTCGCGTCTATACCCATTTGTATCAGGTACAAAAAAACGAGTCCTTAAACATAGCACACCCTGGTCATCAATCAGAACTCTGAATCTCTACCCTGCCACTCAAGAATCTCAGACAAAGAATCTGAGACAAACGGGCATCGGCGGGCTGTGCCTCATGAAAACGATTAAGTAGAAGTGGATGGGTACGGACATGAGCAAGTTGTCCCCCAGTGGAGGTGAACTTAAATTGTACTCAGCTGTCGCACAAGAACTGCAAATCTGCAGAAGACTGTCTCTGAACTGTGCTCAACTGGAACAAGCTACCCCCGGGCCTACGACTCAAAGAATCAGCTACCACATTCGCCTTGCCCGGATGATTAAGGATCTCACAATCAAAATCCTTCACAAGCTCCATCCAACGGCGCTGTCTTAAAATTAGATCCCGTTGCAGGAAGATGTACTTAAAGCTCTGGTGGTCTGTGAAAATCTAACAAGTCTTCCCGTACAAGCAGTGTCTCCAAATCATAAGCGCAAGACCACCGCGGCCATCTCAAGATCATGAGTGGGATAATTCTGCTCGTGCTCCTTAAACTGTCAAGAAGCATAAGTGATAACTCTATCATGCTGCATCAATACACAATCGAGCCACACTCGCGAAACATCACAGTAAACAACAAAGTCGCTCGATCCAGAAGGAAAAGATAGAACTGGTGCAGTCGTCAACCGAGTCTTCAACTACTGAAAACTCAGCTCGCATGCCTCAGTCTAAAGAAAAGGAACCCCCTTCCTGGTCAGTCCAGTCAGCGGTGCAGTGATACTCGAGAAGTCCTGCATGAAACGGCGGTAAAAACCGGCTATGCCCAAAAGCTGTGGACCTCAGTCACTGATACAGGTCTGGGCCAAAGCTGTACGGACTCGATCTTCCTCGGGTCCATACGAATACCGTCTCTCGTAACCACATGACCTAGGAAGTCAACACTATTAAGCCAGAAGGAATACTTCAAGAATTTAGCAAACAGCCGGTGCTCTCTCAATGTCTGCAAGCAATCCTCAAGTGCTGCTCGTGTTCCTCACTCTTGGAATAAACCAGTATGTCATCAATAACACAATAATAAACTGGTCGAGGAACGGCCTGAAAAATCTAGTTCATCACATCCATGAACGCTGCTGGTGCATTGGTGAGTCCGAACGACATCACCAAAAACTCATAATGCCCATAGCGCGTACGCAAAGCAGTCTTCAGAATGTCATCATTCCGAACCCGCAACTGATGATGACCTGATCTCAAATCAAACTTGGAAAGAAATGTCCCGCACCCTGGAGATGATCAAACAAATCGTCAATGCCAGGTAAAGGATACCTATTCCGCACCGTAACTCGGTTCAATTGACGAAAATCAATACACAACCTCAATCTGCTGTTCTTCTTGACGAACAGAACAGGAGCTCCCCAAGGCGAAACAATTGGACGTATAAGTCCCCCATCAAGAAACTCTTGCAGCTGATTCTTAAGCTCCCTAAGTGAAGGGTTTCCTTAGCACCACTACTAGGGTTTGGTAGAATCACACATGCCATATTTAAAAATTAGAGGGTGCTAAAGAAACTAACCTAGGGATCAAACTAGAAAAACTAGGGTAACACAAAATCTAACACATACCACAAGTAGTTTAGTACTAGGTAAAGAGAATACAACCTTTGTAGCTCCCTTTGCTAGACTCCTTGGCTACTTGGAAGTTGGAAGAGGCTTGATTGAGATCCTTCAAGTCCACGATGATCCACCCGGAGTCCTCTTTGTCCAAGCTCAAAGCTCCACTTGATCAAGAGATGAAATTGAAGCTAGCACTCTAAACTAATAGGCAAGAGTAGTATAGAATGATGATGTGGTTTTTTTTCTCACTTCAAAACCCTAACTTGATCACTATCTTACTCACTAATGAAAGCTAGAGAGCAAGAGAGAGGAGGAAGAAGATGATGGCAAATGAGAGCTCAAGATAATAAAAAGATAATGATAAAAATGAGAATAAAAATTATATATATTTTCTACTCGCATTCTTAACTCAAGTTAATAAATATCTAGATATTTATTTTGGAGCTCAAATGGCCATGGAAAGATAACTCATGGTTAACTTAAGGTTTAGTGAAGGAATAAAATAATCAACCATGAATGATTATCCATTTCCATTAATCTCAAAAATAAATACAAATATATTTACTAACATGTGAGTCTTATATTTCCACCATCTAGTGTATCAACAACCATGACACACATGTGTATGCATGTATGTATGCATGCACATCTATATGTGCATCAATGTAAACATGTGCATACATGCATGCATACAACAAAAGACAAAAGGGTCTAAAGTGAAAAAAATAATGGTCAATGTTAAATCAACACTTGATTTAACAAACCGGTGATATCTCATACGACCCGACCAACAGCAAACCGCCCGATTAATATACGGTATCACATACGCGCATTTAATCGGGTCCCCGTACATATCTCATATGCACCCCCACATCGTTTCTCCTGGGCTAGGTAACTCCATTGTGGGACTCTAAGACTCATCAATATGCCGGCAGTGGGTGATGATCATATCAAACACCCCAAGCCGCAAGAGGTCTGCTAAACGTAATGGCCACCCGGGTATTGAACGATCAGAAGAAAACAAGAGAGCCTATCAAAACTCCCGTCGAGCCAACCGGCAACACTACCGTACAGTCCGGTCTCTTCGTCAGATATGTTGTATATCGAGTCTAGGGATGGTAACGTCGACCCCAATAACTCAATAAGTCGTGCCGATGAATGGTCTATAACAGATCGAGAAACTACTGATAACACTTATCAGTAAATCTCAACATCCCTGGCCAGGGACTTACTGATATAGCCAATCGAGCACAGCACAACATAAACTCCCAATACCGGGAGAGAAGAAACCCTTCCTATCGCTCATCGTCTCCATGTTTCTTGGGACTGTACCCAAAAGCCACCTGCTTGTACGACTCAGTAGAGCCGTGGTAGGGTGGTAATCAAAGTATAGTAGGAGAACATACAAGACTCTATGATGATCTCGGGTCTATAGACTAACCTGTACCAATGTCACCTGAGAACTGCGATCCGACGATAGATATAATACCATATAGGAGTTCTCGGTGAGTCCGTCCAGTGTACCCAGTCTCCACTGAGCACCCGTATACTATCTAGATGTCAAACATCAATCGATGTGGGAACATCCATCGCCCATCATATGGGTCTAGTATCATATACGCTAGTCTACTCTGGAATATCGATGCCCTGTCTCGATATACCCACGACTAGGGACATTTCAAGATATGCTTATAAACTACTATGTCCCACTAGTATGATCTACATCACAATCACAGTAGTAAAGCAGATATCCTCAGGGTTTTATTAACATGTGCAAATGAATAAAAGTATGATCAAGTGAACATGTCAGATAAAGAGTAACCAGATAGCATACTATCATGTCGAGCAAGAATGTACACTGAATATACATACATGTATAAATACATCCACTATCATATAATGGCCTCTAGGGCATACATATATCCAACAATCTTCCACTTGCACTAAGGCCAGTTATTGGCGTATCTCATACCCAACATCTCAAAAAGTCGCTCATGCTGTGGCTGAGGGAGGGCCTTAGTGAGTGGATCCGCGGTGCTATTCTTTGTGTCTACTCTCCTAATTTCGATCTCGCGGCAATCTATTATCTCCTGGATCAGATGATATCGCCTCAGGATGTGTCTGGACCGCTGATGGGACCTGGGCTCCTTGGCTAACGCCATAGCCCCATTATTATCACAATACAATGGTATTGGATCAATAATGGTTAGAACTACTCCTAGCTCCGCGACGAACTTCCTCATCAAGACGGCTTCCTTGGCGGCATCATTTGAAGCAATGTACTCAGCTTCCATCATAGAGTATGCAACGGTATCCTGTTTGGAACTCTTCCAACTCACCGCCCCTCCATTGAGGGTAAATACAAACCCAGAGATAGATTTGCTGTCGTCCTTATCACTCTGGAAGCTCGAATCGGTAAAGGCCTCCATTTAGAGATCTCCTTTACTATACACCAAGAACAATTCTTTAGTCCTTCGCAAGTACTTAAGAATGTTCTTCACAGTTGTCCAGTGATTCTCCCCTGGGTTGGATTGATACATGCTTACTACACTAAGTCCATAAGCTACATCAGGGCGTGTATACAACATCGCATACATTATAGATCCTACTTCCGAAGCATAGGATATAATGCTCATGCGAGCTCTCTCTTCATCGATCTTTGGGCAAAAGTCCTTTGAGAGAGTGACTTCATGGCAAGCGGGTAAGGCACCCCTCTTGGAGTCTTCCATACTAAACCTCTTTGGGATGGTGTTGATATACCTGGTTTGGGACAATCCCAATAACCTTTTGGATCTATCCCTATAGATCCGAATGCCTAAGATGTATGTGGCATCACCCAGGTCCTTCATGGAGAAACTCAGTGATAAGAATGATTTGACCGACTGTAGCATAGGAATATCATTTCCTATCAGAAGAATGTCATCCACGTACAATACGAGGAATGTGACAGCTCTCCTTACAGTCTTCTTATAAACACAAGGTTCATCAAGATTTTTGATGAAATCAAACTCTTTGATAACATCATCAAAACAGATGTTCCAACTCCGTGATGCCTGCTTTAATCCATAAATGGATTTAAGCAATTTACATGCTTTCCCGCTGCTCCCACTGTCAATGAAGCCCTCTGGCCGATCCATATAAACGCATTTTTCTAAATCTCCATTTAGAAATGTTGTTTTAACATCCATCTTTCAGATTTCATAGTCATAATGAGCAGCAATAGCAAGTAGGATCCGAATGGATTAAGCATGGCTACGGGAGAAAAAATTTCGTCATAGTCCAGACCTGGTCTTTGACGAAAACCCATTGCCAAAAGGCTTGCCTTATAGGTCTCCACCTTCCCATCTACACCAATCTTTCTTTTAAAGATCCATTTGCACCCCACGGGTTTTACCCCAGGGGGTACAACGTCCAAAGTCTATACTTTGTTGGTGTACATAGACTCCATTTCAGATCTCATAGCATCCAGCCACTTCACAGAGTCTCCACTCGTGATAGCTTGCTGAAAACCGATAGGATCATCATCCTCCATGATGCAATCTTCTTTATCACCATCAATGAGAAAACCGTAGTATCTCTCCGGTGGGCGAGAAGTCCTACCAGATCTACGGAGTGGCCGAGGTTTATTAGTTTCTGTTGCAACAGCCGGTTCAACCAAGTCGTCAATTGTAACTTGTGTCTCTAGAACCTCTTCTAGATCTACCACATTGCCATCTTTATAATTTATAAAAAAATCTTTTTCTAAAAATGTGGCGTGCTGAGAAACAAACACCTTTCGTTCCTCCTGTTAGTGTATATGCCCTAGAGGCCATTACTGTATCATACTAGCTTGTATATTACTTGATGGGAGATTGGGATATTCACAGTTGTACAGACAATCTTGCTCAAAATGGTAGTATGCTACTTGGTTTGTCTCTACTTCAATATGTGCATGTGTTTCTTTTAGCATATCACTTATATACATATTAGTAGAGCCCTTAGGATCTTTGCTTGATTACCAGCGTTGTGATAGCGCTCACACTCGTGGGGGCTGGGTAATCCATAAGCACATCCTTATACAGGTCCCTAGTCGTTGGACTATCGAGACAGGGCATCGATACTCCGGAGTAGACTAGCGTATGTGCTTCCCATCCCAGCGGGGGAGACGGTCTGTCCTACAGCCGTCAGAACGTCGTACTTGAGATAGTATGCGGGTGCTCGTTAGGTTACGAGTACACTAGACAGGACTCGTCTGGAACTGTTGGTTGGTACTATACCTATCGTCAGTTATCAGTTCCCAGGTGACATGAGTACAGCTTAGTCTGCTGACTTGACATTGTCACTTCGCCTCGAGTGTGTTCCCACTGTACTTAGATTACTACCCTACCACGGCTGAAAGGAGTCGTGCAAACAAGTAGTAGTTGGGTGCAGTCCCGAAGCACTTGGAGGCGGTGACGGTTAGACAGGATTCGTCTCTCCCGGTATTGGGGGTTGACATCGCGCTGTGTCTAGGAGAGCCATTACACAAGTAGTCCCTGGCCAGGGCAAGCGAGATATACTGGTACGTTTCCAGTGTTATCTCAGGGTGTTCTGGGCTACACTCCGACACGACTTGTACCGCTATTAGGGGAGTGACATTCACCGCCCCCCTAGGCCCGCCATGCGATGTATCAGACGAACAGACCGGACAGTACGGAGATTGTCACATACAGGCTCAGTAGGAGTTCGGATGGGTTTACCTCATCAGCCTTCTTATCGACATCTACCTGGGGACCGTTACGTACATCTAGTGTCGCTTGCGGTCTGTGGTTAAACCCACTGTCAGCATAGTGTCGAGTCTTTAGGGTCCCATACAGAGAGTTTCCCTGCATTGAGCGAAACGTGTAGAGGCCGTATGGTTTTACGGCAGTGCTACAATCACTTACGTGCACTTGTGTGTGTATGCTGTTCGGGCAGGCAATACTAGTGGGCTTTGGTTTAAGCCAAATCCTGGTATTGCACAGATGGATTTGATTTGTCTTCTGTGCATTCGCATTCTACGGAATGCGGATGCAGGTGTGTATGCACAGTTTTGAGGAGCGATGAAGGAGGAGGTGCCCCATTAGGGTTTTGGCAGTTGGTTCGGCCAAAACCGTAATGTGGCACACTCATTAGGGTTTTGACAATTCGTTTGGTCAAAACCGTTATGAGTCGGAGACATTGTTTATTAATCCTTTTAGAGATAGATTAGTGATGGCTAATTGCATTGACCATTTGACCACTTAGACCCCTCTTGACTTTGTTGACCCGTTGACCGTGTTGACCATTGACCTTCAAGAGGGGTCTACACTCTTCTTTTATTTTCTTTTTAATTCTTAAGTTATGATAATGGTCAATTCAATGTGCCATCAACTCTTTCATGATAGGATTAGTAATGATGATTCTTGTGTATTATTGCAACCATGGTTCATTTCATTTGGCTTAATCTTTCATTATTCTATTCTCATTCTCTCTCATGAAGTGAGAAGAAAAAGAAAATCTCCACGGTTGCAAACTTTCTCCTTCTTCTTCCTCCTCTTGATCTCTTCTTTTGATCTCATGTGTTGAGAGAAAAAGAATCCACATAGGCAAACACTTCCATCTTTCTCTTCAACACAACCTAAGGCATTTAGATTAGTAATCTCTTTGCCCTAGTTGCCTTGTCTTGAGGCGAAGCTTAGTGTACAACTCTCGGGTGGATCGTCTTCGACTCAAGAAGGCCGTAGAGGTGCCCAAGGTCCGGATCGACGCTTGGAGTTTGGATGGACGAGTGGGACAGCGGGATGAAGACCCGAAGGACCGGTTCCGTGAGGTATACTTTCTACAAGCATAGTAGTTAAAATCTCTTAGTGTTTACTAGTTTCTAGTTTAGCAAAGATCCCGACTTTTAGTCCATGTTGCCTTGCGCCAAAATCATTGTTTTTCGTCGTTTCCGCCTCCCCGTAAGAACCGGGGTGAGCAACGTGGACTTACAGTGGTATCAGAACCTAGCTAAACATAAACTAGTAAGTTAGCAAAGTGTTAAGAACATCGATCGGAAAAAGTCTCAAAACACATCCTCAAAAGCTCAAGTTTCTGTCGATTTTTATACTGTTCAAAAAGTGTTTTAAAATATATGAAAAATCGTCTCAGGGTTTTGTGAAAACACTGCAGAAAAACGATCCAGTGATTCGATCAAACGACCGCGGTTCTGCCGCCGTTTTGACTCGGCACTGGATCGGGTTTTGTGCAGTGTTTTAGTTTGGATGTTTTGGGATTTTTAATACATGTTTTTTCTACCCAGATTTTCCAAAGAGCAAATTGACTTTTGGGGCGGTTAAAAATTCGTATTTTTGATCGGTATTCCGTACACTTGGCTAATGGATATTTTCTATGATGTGATATATGTATTGAACGTCTACTAATCGCTATAAGTCGATTAGTGGGGGTTATACATATCTGTGATCTGTAATGTTGATGGTTTGTGTATATGAACTCGGTGGATTGTCGCGGATGAATAGCCGGGAATAGGTGTGAGATGAGAGTTTCTTTTTCTTTCATTCATTGTAAAATATGTAAATTGATGTAATATTATTTGTTTGGCCGCATAACCGGGTCGGGGTTGTAGCCGTCATTGTATAATTTCTTTTTACTGTTTTTGCTCCTAGGATAGACCCAAGGTGGGGTGCACAAACTACCGGGTATGTCGAAGTGCCGAGTGGCCTACTCACGGTGTTGAGGGAAGTTGCTTCGCTTCGGGTACTTGGCGGGTAGTTTGCCACACCCGTAGGGGTCTAGGGTGGGGTTTGGCTATTCATCGCGACCGTGTAATCTGTTTTTCGTTGCAGGCTCGAACGAATCGCGGATTCCTAGTATATCCAAAGTGTTCATCTGTGATCTGTAATGTCTATCATTGCTATATATTTATATATGATAACTATTTAGGCGTTGCTTATGTTTTACAGCCGCGCTAGCCCAGCCCCCGCTCTGTTGTTAGTTAAGTAACCTAACGGGTGATGACGGGGCCCCGTGGCGAATGCGAATGGCATAAGCGTACGTCATATTTTGGTTGTTTTCTGCAATGGTTGGATTAAATAATGGGGCACATTAAAAGAACTAATGCAAGAATATAAACCAAGTAAAAGTCGTTGGAACACTTTCAAAAACCACTCGGTTCTTTTCAAAAACCACTCGGTTCTTTTCAAAAACCAGAATTTTAAACGCGGAGCTTGAACTACTCCTTTTAAAAGCTATCTCGTTCCATCGACTATATCAAGTTCACTACGTTCACGGTTTCGCCAAAACCATCCGTAGCCCTCCATCATTTCATATGAATATTCAACAGCATTCAAGCTATGTTTGTTGGCCTTAGTCAAGGCACAGTGTTTGGTAGCTGGTGGGTATTCATATGTTGCATAGATAGAATGCGTTGGTTTGGGACAGTCGTATTACTTTTTTGGCCATAGTCAAGGGTATATACGGGTGGGTTCAAATCAACCTGGATAACGACGGGTAGAACTTGACATGTGACTTATGATTTGTTGGCCTTAGTCAAGGTCATAAGAGCATGGGGAAAAAATCCACATCGGGAGTTTCATAAGCACTGAAACTTGCTAGCGCTGCATACCATTTGGAGTGTGATGATTCTGGTAGGATTCCTTCGGTTTTATCACTCGATGATATTTGGATCTCGATCCTACTGTGAGTATATGCTACTCCTCGGGAACTTTCTCACTTAACGATCAATGCTATAAACCAAGCAGGTGTCTAGAAAGGTGTTAGCGGGGCTACTCCCCCAGGGAAAAGAGGTTCTTAAATTAAGGAACTTCGCGAAAGCGTTGGAAAACCTCCCTCGAAGTACCGACACTGGCCTGGCTGAACGGTTAAGCAAGTATTGTACGGTGAGAAAGATCCCGACTAATTCTTCCTTTGTGGTTTGAGGAGGGATTCGAGAGACAGTGGAAGCCATCCTGTTTAGATAAATTAAAAACCAATCTAAACTTGCAAGAGCATCATGCTGAGTGTTTTCTTCTCTCTCTCTTAATTGCAGCAACCCAGTGACCGCACCTAGGTTACATTTAATAATAAAACGACTGAATCTGACTGTTATGACTGGCAAAGGTCTGTCCAGATGTCCATTGCCCATGACAAGCTGGGACACTTCTTGACTGATCCAACCCCTGCCGTCTCAGGTCCAGTTTTCCCTGTCAGGGATATTCATATCCACGAGACATCGGAAAAGAACTGTGCGAAATCCAAGTGCCTCGTGTTAGCCTCAGTTGATGGTACATACCAGAGGCAGCACGAGAAGATAGACTCAGCTTCTATCTTCCTCCATAACAAAGTTTTATATGGAGAGCAATCTCGTATCGCAAGATATGAGACCTCGAACGAATTGCTTCCAGCGAGGTTGGCTATCGGGTCATCTGTAGCGGGCAACGTCCTTATAGAAACCAGCTCTTTTGAGCTCTCGGACCTGAAGACCACGTTGAAGAACGGGTCAGATACTGACTTAGTTCAACAGTCTCTACCTACTACCCTAAAGGAAACTAGGGAAGTAGAAAGAAAGGGAAGGGCAGAAGTTTCAGGAGCAGATGTAGTAAAAGAGGGATGTTCCTATTGTTACGGGAATGAACATGGGCAGAAGGATTGCAGGGCTTGTAAAGCCAGTAGCCAGAATTCGAAGCATGTTGTGGCTTCGGCTTCGGGTGTGTTTGTAATAGAGAACTGGATGTCAGTTAATCCTACTTCCTGGGTATTGGATACCGGATCAGGATCTCATATCTATAATTCGTTACAGGCTTTGAGAAACCGTAGGGTTATCAGGAAAGGTGATATGACTCTCAGGGTTGCTAACGGAATGAGCATGTATGCTGAATCCGTAGGGGAATATCATCTAGGACTGACAACTGGGCAGATATTGATTCTGCGTGACTGTTTTTATGTACCAGGTGCGACTTGTAACATCATATCTGTATCCTTAGTTTCTAAGGAAGGATATGATTTTACTTTTGTAAGCGATGTAGTAAACATCCACCTAAATCAAGTACTGATTGGGTCAGGTACATTGAAATACGGTATATACGTTTTGAATCAAGCTCAGGTCTTTAGTGTCCAGAACACACTTAAAAGAAAGTCTCCGGAAACAAATCAGGCTTTCTTATGGCATTGTAGACTGGGTCACATTAATGAGACACTGTTGACAAAGTTACATAAAGAAGGATACTTGGATCCGTTGGAGTACCAGTCTTATGCCACTTGTGAATCTTGTCTCATGGGAAAGATGACAAAGACTTCGTTCACTGGACACGGAGAAAGAGCGAGTGAGCTCTTGGGACTCATACACAGTGATGTGTGTGGTCCAATGTCTACACATGCGCGAAGTGGTTATTCATACTTCATTACTTTCACAGATGATTTCTCTAGGTATGGGCATGTCTTCTTGATGAAGCACAAATCCGAGGCCTTTGAGAAATTTCAGGAATACAAGAATGAAGTTGAAAAACAAACAGGCAAAAGTATCAAGACACTGAGATCTGATCGAGGTGGTGAATACTTGAGTGCCGAGTTTCTGGGCTTCTTAAAAGAGAATGGAATTCTCTCTCAACTTACTCCTCCATACACACCACAACACAACGGTGTATTGGAAAGAAGGAATAGAACCCTATTGGATATGGTTCGTTCCATGATGAGTAAGGCTGAGTTGCCGCGATCCTTCTGGAGTTATGCACTAGAAACAGCTGCATATCTTTTGAACCAAGTTCCTACTAAATCAGTGCCTACCACGCCATATGAGATGTGGAGTGGGAAGAAACCCAGTCTTAAACACTTTAAGACATGGGGATGTCCTGCTTTTGTAAAAAAGCAGCATGCGGACAAGCTCGAGGCACGTTCAGTACAGTGTAAGTTTGTGGGATACCCAAAGAACTCCAAGGGGTATCTTTTGTATTACGCAGAGGAACAAAAGATTTTTATTTCTCGTCATGCCCGCTTCTTGGAAACTGAGTTTTTGGAAAATCAGATAAGTGGGAGCGCAATAGAACTGGAAGAAGTTCCAGAACCACGAGCTATTACTGAAGGCTTAGTAGAACCAGAGGGTTCGAAAGAACCGGACATCCCTACGCCACTCCGCAGGAGTAGTAGGCAGTCTCATCCGCCGGAGAGATACTACGGTTTTCTCATAGACGGGGATAGAGAGGATTGTACCATGGATTATGGTGAGCCTACTAGCTTCCAGCAAGCCATTCAGAGCGGCGACTCGGTAAAATGGCTGGATGCAATATCGGCCGAGATGGAGTCCATGTACACCAATAAAGTTTGGACTTTGGACTTTGCTCCAGAAGGGTTAAAACCCGTAGGCTGCAAATGGATCTTCAGAAAGAAGATTGGTGTAGATGGGCAGGTTGAGACCTATAAAGCTTGACTTGTTGCAAAGGGTTTTCGTCAAAGACCTGGTTTGGACGATGACGAGACCTTTTCTCCAGTGGCTATGCTGAAATCCATTCGGATCCTTCTTGCCATTGCTGCCTTCCACGATTATGAAATCTGGCAGCCGGACGTAAAGACGGCTTTCCTAAATGGAAATTTGGAAGAGTGCGTCTATATGGATCATCCAGAAGGATTCATTCAGAGTGGGAGCAGCGGTAGAGTGTGCAAGTTGCTCAAGTCCATTTATGGACTTAAGCAGGCATCGCGGAGTTGGAACATCTTCTTTGATGATACTGTCAAAGAATTCGACTTTATCAAAAATCCAGATGAACCATGCATTTACAGTAAGATTGTAGGGAGAACTGTGGTATTCCTCGTCTTGTACGTGGATGACATTCTCCTAATAGGAAATGATATTCCTATGCTACAGTCATTCAAAGGATTCTAGTCACAGAGGTTCTCCATGAAGGACCTGGGCGATGCCAACTACATTCTTGGGATCCAGATCTATCGTGATAGATCTAAGAGGATGTTGGGACTTTCACAGTCAAGTTACATCGACACCATACTGAAAAGATTCAGTATGGAAGATTCCAAGCGCGGTAATTTACCGGCTTGTCACGGGATCACCCTCTCCAAAGAGATGTCTCCCAAGACTGATTTGGAAAGGGATCGCATGTCTATTATACCCTACGCTTCTGCGGTAGGCTCTATAATGTATGCGATGTTGTGTACCAGACCAGATGTAGCATACGCACTGAGCGTTGTAAGCCGGTATCAGTCAAACCCAGGGGAGAAACACTGGATAGCGGTAAAGAACATTCTCAAGTACCTGAGAAGGACTAAGGAGATGTTCTTGGTGTATGGCGGAAAAGACCTGCAGCTCGAGGCCTTTGCTGACTCCAGCTTCCAGAGTGACAAGGATGACTCCAAGTCCATGTCGGGTTATGTCTTTACCCTCAATGGAGGGGCGGTTTGCTGGAAGAGTTCCAAGCAGGAGACCGTTGCAGACTCAACTATGGAAGCGGAGTACATAGCTGCTTGCGATGCCGCAAAGGAAGCTGTCTGGATGAAGAAGTTCCTCACGGAGCTTCAGGTGGTTCCTACCATTGTTAATCTAATACTGCTGTATTGCGACAACAACGGAGCTATAGCTTTAGCGAAGGAACCCAGGTCCCATCAGAAGTCCAGGCACATTTTGAGGCGGAACCACCTGATCAGGGAGATCGTAGATCGCCGGGAGATCGAGGTGAAGAGAGTAAATATGGAGGACAACACTGTAGATCCACTCACGAAGGCCCTACCCCAGACTCAGTTCGAGCGGCTGATCGAGATGATAGGTCTTCGATACGCCAGTACATGGCCTTAGTGCAAGTGGGAGATTGTTAGTGTATATTCCCTAGAGGCCATTACTGTATCATACTAGCTTGTATATTACTTGATGGGAGCTTGGGATATTCACAGTTGTATAGACAATCTTGCTCAAAATGGTAGTATGCTACTTGGTTTGTCTCTACTTCAATATGTGCATGTGTTTCTTTTAGCATATCGCTTATATACATATTAGTAGAGCCCTTAGGATCTTTGCTTGATTACCAGCGTTGTGATGGCGCTCACACTCGTGGGGGCTGGGTAATCCATAAGCACATCCTTATACAGGTCCCTAGTCGTTGGACTATCGAGACAGGGCATCGATACTCCGGATTAGACTAGCGTATGCGCTTCTCATCCCAGCGGGGGATACGGTCTGTCCCACAGCCGTCAGTACGTCGTACTAGAGATAGTATGCGGGTGCTCGTTAGGTTACGAGTACACTGGACAGGACTCGTCGGGAACTGTTGGTTGGTATTATACCTATCGTAAGTTATCAGTTCCCAGGTGACATGAGTACTGCTTAGCCCGCTGACTTGACACTATCACTTCGCCTCGAGTGTGTTCCCACTGTACTTAGATTACTATCCTACCACGGCTCAAAGGAGTCGTGCAAACAGATAGTAGTTGGGTGCAGTCCCGAAGCACTTAGAGGCAGTGACGGTTAGACAGGATTCGTCTCTCCCGGTATTGGGGGTTGTCACGCTGTGTCTAGGAGAGCCAATAGACAAGTAGTCCCTGGCCAGGGCAAGCGAGATATACTGGTATATTTCCAGTGTTATCTCAGGGTGTTCTAGGCTACACTCCGACACGACTTGTACCGCTATTAGGGGACTGACGTTCACCGTCCCCCTAGGCCTGCCATGCGATGTATCAGACGAATAGACCGGACTGTACGGAGATTGTCACATAAAGGCTCAGTAGGAGTTCGGATGGGTTTACCTCATCGGCCTTCTTATCGACATCTACCTGGGGACCGTTATGTACAGCTAGTGCCGCTTGCGGTCTGTGGTTAAACCCACTTCCAGCGTAGTGTCGAGTCTTTAGAGTCCCATACAGAGAGTTTCCCTGCATTGAGCGAAACGTGTAGAGGCCGTATGGTTTTACGGCAGGGCTACGATCACTTACGTGCACTTGTGTGCGTATGCTGTTCGGGCAGGCAATACTAGTGGGCTTTGGTTTAAGCCAGATCCTGGTATTGCACAGATGGATTTGATTTGTCTTCTGTGCATTCGCATTCTACGGAATGCGGATGCAGGTGTGTATTCAAAGTTTTGAGGAGCGATGAAGGAGAAGGTGCCCCATTAGGGTTTTGGCAGTTGGTTCGGCCAAAACCGTAATGTGGCACACTCATTAGGGTTTTGACAATTCGTTTGGTCAAAACCGTTATGAGTCGGAAACATTGTTTATTAATCCTTTTAGAGATAGATTAGTGATGGCTAATTGCATTGACCATTTGACCACTTAGACCCCTCTTGACTTTGTTGACCCGTTGACCGTGTTGACCATTGACCTTCAAGAGGGGTCTACACTCTTCTTTTATTTTCTTTTTAATTCTTGAGTTATGATAATGGTCAATTCAATGTGCCATCAACTCTTTCATGATAGGATTAGTAATGATGATTCTTGTGTATTATTGCAACCATGGTTCATTTCATTTGGCTTAATCTTTTCATTATTCTATTCTCATTCTCTCTCATGAAGTGAGAAGAAAAAGAAAATCTCCATGGTTGCAAACTTTCTCCTTCTTCTTCCTCCTCTTGATCTCTTCTTTTGATCTCATGTATTGAGAGAAAAAGAATCCACATAGGCAAACACTTCCATCTTTCTCTTCTACACAACCTAAGGCATTTTGATTAGCAATCTCTTTGCCCTAGTTGCCTTGGCTTGAGGCGAAGCTTAGTGTACAACTCTCGGGTGGATCGTCTTCGACTCAAGAAGGCCGTGGAAGTGCCCAAGGTCCGGATCGACGCTTGGAGTTTGGATGGACGAGTGGGACAGCGGGATGAAGACCCGAAGGACCGGTTCCGTGAGGTATACTTTCTACAAGCATAGTAGTTAAAACCTCTTAGTGTTTACTAGTTTCTAGTTTAGCAAACATCCCGACTTTTAGTCCATGTTGCCATGCGCCAAAATCATTGTTTTTCGTCGTTTCCGCCTCCCCGTAAGAACCGGGGTGAGCAACGTGGACTTACACCTCCTTGTGGTAGAATAGATATCCATAGGAATTCTTTGGATACCCCACAAAATTACACATGACTGATCGTGTCTCGAGCTTGTCCGGATTTTGCTTTTTGACATAGACCGGACAACCCCAAATCTTAACTCGTTTAAGAGATGGTCTCTTCCCATGCCATATCTCATATGGTGTGGTAGACACGGTTTTGGTTGGAACTCTGTTCAATAGAAACGCTGCAGTCTACAATGCATGCCCCCAAAATGGGACAGGTAACTCAGTATCACTCATCATGGAACGAACCATATCTAATAGGGTCCGATTCCGTCATTCTGACACACCGTTGTGCTGTGGTGTGTAAGGAGAAGTGAGCTGAGAGAGAATTCTATTCTCTTTTAGAAAGTCTGCAAACTCTGTACTAAGATACTCACCACCTCGATCTGATCGAAGTATCTTGATACTCAATCCGGTTTGTTTTTCTACTTCAAGTTTGTACTCAGTGAATTTCTCGAAAGCTTCAGACTTATGCTTTAGTAAAAACACATGACAGAACCTTGAGAAATCATCAGTAAAGGTTATGAAGTAAGAAAAAACGCCTCTAGCCTGTGTAGACATTGGCCCGCATACATCACTATATATGAGGGCTAAGAGCTGAGTAGCTCTTTCTCCGTGTCCTGTAAACGGAGATTTGGTCATTTTACCCTTGATACAAGACTGGCAATCCGCATAAGATTTATATTCAAAAGGGTTTAAATATCCATCTTTATGTAGCTTGTTTAGTCTTATTTCGTTAATATGACCAAGTCTACAGTGCCAAAGAAAAGCTTCATTTATTTCTGAAAGCTTTATTTTATTAGTGTGTTGTATGCTGAAAACTGTGTGTTGATTTAGGACGTATATCCCGTTATTAAGTGTCCCATACCCAACCAACATTTGATTCAGGTTAATGTTCATAATATTATTCTGCAATACAAAATTATATCCTTCATTGTCTAACAAAGAAACGGATATTATATTACAAAGCATACTAGGTATATAATAACATGGGTTCAAAACCAATATACATCGAGAAGGCAACCCCAAGTGATACTCTCCTACTGCAATTGTATGTACATTGGATCTATTTCCAACCCGGAGAGTATGGTCACCTGTCTTCAAAACCTTGCTATTTCTAAACCCCTGCATAGAATTGCAAATGTAAGAACCTGAACCGGTATCTAATACCCAGGAAGCAGAGTTTATTGAAAAACAGTTTTCTGTCACAAACACACCTGAAGCGGAAGCATTCCCATGCTTCTTTTTCTTGAGATCCAAGTACTCAGTGTAATTGCGCTTCCAGTGTCCCGCTTTGTGGCAGTGATAGCATTCCCCTTTCCCCGATTCCCCAACCATGGACTTGTCTTTCCCCTTAGCCTTTTTGACTCCACCTTTAGGTTTGGTGGGTTTCTTCTTCATCTTTCCATTGGCCTTGGCCTTCGGGCGAGAGGATGAAGATGGCCCAACACTCAAAACGGGAGTCTTCACTGACTTGAGCGTGCTCTCTGCGCTTCTCAACATATTGAGGAGCTCAGGTAGTGACTTCTCCATGTTGTGCATGTTGAAGTTGACTACAAATTGAGCAAAAGCTGGGGGGAGAGACTGCAGAATAATATCAGTATATTGTTCATTGTCCATTATCCATCCAAGGTCCTCAAGCTCTTCTATAAGATCTATCATCTTCAGAACATGGTCACCTACTGGTGTGCCAGGAGCCATCCGCGTCTGAAACAGCTTTCGTGACCCTTCGTATCGTAAGACACGTGATTTCTCCCCATACAACTCCTTTGTATGGAGAAATATGGATTGGACATCCATATTCTCGTGCTACTTTTGATGTGTGTTATCTATCGATGCAAGCACGAGGCATTTGGCCGTGGCACAGTCAGCGTCCCATGTCTTGCAGACTTCAATATCCGCAACTGAAGATTTAGGACCTGGGACGGGCGCCGTAAGGACATATGATATCTTATCATAAGTCAAGGCAATGTTAATGTTCCTCAACCAGTCTTTATAATTTGTCCCATTCACTTTATTTTTATCTAATAGAAGCTTGAGTCATGTCATTGGTATCTGCCATTAAGAGAGAGAAAAGAATACACTCAGCGAAAGCTCTTGCAAAGATCAGATTGGTTATTATCTTATCTAATCGATGTCTCTTACTGCTTTTATCAAATTTCCCTTCAAACCTTAAAAGGAAAACTAGCCAGGATTAATTACAGTCTACAACTTCGCTAACCGTTCAGCCAGGCCAGTGTTGGTACTTGAAGGAGGTTCCCCGTGCTTTCGCACGGACCTAATTAATATAAATCTCGTCTTTCCATAGGCGTAGCCTCGTTAACACCTTTCTAGACGCCTAATGGGTTAGCTAATTGTAAAGTGCAAAACTCTCCTGGGAGCAACTCTTGCTCACAGTGGGATCGGGATCCAACCATCATATGGAAGGTATGCAATCTCTGTTAGTGTATATGCCCTAGGGGCCATTATTTTATCATACTAATTTTTATATTACTTAATGGAAGCTTGGGATATTCACAGTTGTATTGACAGTCTTGCTAAAAATGGTAGTATGCTACTTGGTTTGTGTCTACTTTAATATGTGCATATGTTTCTTGTAACGTATCGCTTAGACATATTAGTAGAGCCCTTAGGATCTTTGCTTGATTACCAGCGTTGTGATGGCAGTCACACTAGTGGGGGCTGGGTAGTCTATAAGCAACATCCTATACAGGTCCCTGGTCGTAGGATTATCGAGACAGGGCATCGATACTCCGGAGTAGACTAGTGTGTACGCTTCTCATCCCAGTTAGGGAGATGGTCTGTCCCACAGTCATCAGTACGTCGTACTGTAGATAGTATACAGGTGCTCGTTAGGTTACGGGAACACCGGGCAGGACTCACGGGGAACTGTTGGTTGGTATTATACCCGTCGTCAGTTAACAGTTCCCAGGTGACATGAGTACAGCATAGTCCGCAGACTTGACACAGCTACTTCGCCTCGAGTGTGTCCCATTGTTCTTAGATTGCTACCTTACCACGGATCAAAGGAGTCATGCAAACAGGTAGCAGTTGGGTGCAGTCCCGAGCATTTGGAGGCAGTGGCGGTTAGACAGGATTCGTCTCTCCCCGTATTGGGAGTTGATATCGCGTTGTGTCAGAGAGCCATTACGCAAAGTCCCTGGCCAGGGCAAGCAAGATTTACTGGTAGGTTTTCCAGTAGTTTCTCAAGGTGTAATGGGCTACGCTCCGACACGACTTATACCGCTTTTAGGGGACTGACGCTTGCCGCCCACTAGGCCTGATATGCGATAGTCTTAGACGAACAGACCGGACTGTACGGAGATTGTCACAGCAGGCTCAGTAGGAGTTCAGATGGGTTTCCTTATCGGCCTTCTTATCGACATCTACCTGAGGACCGTTACGTACAGCAAATGCCGCTTGCGGTCTGTGGTTAAACCCACTGCCAGCGTAGTGTCGAGTCTTTAGAGTCCCACACAGAGAGTTTCCCTGCTTCGAGCGAAACGATATAAAGGTCTTATGGTTTTACGACAAGGTTCGGACGCATACGTGTTTTTACGCACGTACGATGTTCAGGCAGTTTTTACTAAGTCGGCTTTGGTTAAGCCAGACTCTAGTATCGGATTATTGGATTTATACAGTCTAAAGTTTTTCCGTGTTTTCACGGATAGGAGGGGCGTTCTCGTAATTTTTCGGGAAGCTTCTAAAAGCATGGTGACTTGGGGGTTAAGGTGGCATTTGCATTAATTGGATAAGCGAGTCATGGTGTGATTCATACATGGAGTTAATGAATCATTTATGGTTTATATGACTCATGTGATGAATCACTTAGTGTATTAATGAAACATGATGATATATAATTATTTGTTATTCATTTAATATATATGATATGTTTCATATATACACATATGATTCATTCATCCAAAAAGGATGCTCACTCTCACCTTCTCTCTCCTCAAGCTCTCTCTCTTCAAACCCTAACCCTAACCTCTCATGTGTTGAGATAAAGGGTTAGCTAGACTAATACATCCATAATCCAACTCTATATCACCTAGGTTGCTTAGATTAGCACTTTGAGTAACCTAGTTACCTCAAGTTAGAGGTCAAGCTTGGAGTAGGAGCTCTCGCGTGGATCGTCTTTGACTCGAGGAGGCCGTTGAGGTACCGACGTTCTAAAGAACCTACAAGGAGTGGAGAACAGTGATGAAGACCCGAAGGACAAGTAACGTGAGGTATAACTTCGAATCCGAGTAGTTAAACCTTTCGTAGTTTGCTAGTAACGGTTTAGACACGATTCATGCGCTCAAGTCCGTGTTACGAAGCTTTGATAATCGTTTTTCATATAATACGCCTCCCCGCAAGTTCGTGGGGTGCGTGACATGGACTTAGAGTGGTATCAGAGCCAAATAAACCATTACTAGCTTGTTAGCAACTAATTAGAAGTTCGATCGACGGAAAACACGAAAACAACGCCGCGAAACCCTATCAGTTTCTGTTGATTTTAAAAGTGTCAAAAAAATTATTTGATATACCTTAAAATTCACAGAAGGGTATTATAAGAAAACTGGGAAAATACGAGATCTCAACTCGGTTAGATGGCCGCGGATCCGCGGCACAATAGTGCTTTTGGCCGATGATCCGCCGCCGAGTCAACTCCGAGTTGACTCGGATTTGCGCAGTAATTCATATATATTGGTGTTCTGTTTTCCTGTTTGTTCTGTTTCTGCCCAGGTTACTTCTGTGCTGGCTTGCATTTGGGGTAGACACGGAAAATGGTTGTGATCGATATTCTAAGTTATTTGCTAATCGGGTTTTTATCTGTAATTTTTAATGTGTTCGTAAACCTCCCCTAACTGCTAGTATGTCGGTTGGCAGGGGGTTGCACATTTCTGTAATGTTTACTGTTTGTGTATATGAACTTGATTGGATTGTTGTGATGATTAGCCGAGGTCTGAGATGGGTTTTATGTTCATTCATTCGATGTAAATTGTAATATGATGTAATATTCTTTTGCGGGGCACATCTAGGTTGCGGTTGTAGCCACCGTTGTATTATTTATTTACTGTTTTTTGCTCCTAGGATAGACCCAAGGTGGGGTACACAAACTACCGGGTACGTTGAAGTGTTTAGTGGCCTACTCACGTTGTTGAGGGAGACCGCTTCACTTCGGGTACTTGACGGGTAGTTTGTGTTGGAGATAGTGCCCTCATAGTCAATTATTGGATCGCAGGTACGTGATTGCAATGATTGCGGAGGAACTATACCGGTAGGACAGTCTTACTCAAGATGATAGTATGCTATCTGGTTTGCCTTTATCAGTCGTGTACATGTTCAGGTGACTGATTACATGTTACACTTTGATAGAGCCCTTAGGATCTTGCTTTACCACCAACTGTATGATGGCGATCATATACATGAGAGTTGGGTGGTTTATACGCATATCCTTAATTGTTGTCCCTAGTCGTGGGAGTTTCGAGACAGGGCATCGATACTCCGGAGTAGACTAGTGTGTACAGTCGAGACCCCGACGAGGGGCGGTGGCCGGTCTCACAAGCCACTGGTGTCGGTTGGATCACCTAAGATGTATACAGGTGCTCATTGGGTTATGAGTACACCGGACAGGACTCGCCGGGAACCTGCTAGTTGGTATTATACATATCGTCAGATACCAGTTCCCTGGTGACATGTGTACAGGTTAGTTCATCGACCTGAGGTCGTCATTTGTCTCGTGTGAGTTCCCACTGTGCTTTGATTTCTACCCTACCACGGCTCAAAGGAGTCGTGCAAACAGGTAGTTTTTGGGTACAGTCCCGAGCCATATGGAGGCACGTGAGCGGATCGGCAGGGGATTCGTCTCTCCCGGTATTGGGGGCGAGGTCGTGCTGTGTTGTAACGTTTTGAAAATCGTTTCGGTGAAATTTCGAAAAAACGGAAAAATAAGGGGGTTTTCTGTAAAAAAGTCAAAATACAAATATCTTTATTATAAAATTAAATATATATATTCTAGCTATGTAATTGCTAGTATTTGGTATTTTTGGTGAAATTTCAAATTTTCTGAAATTTTTTCCGAAATTAATTATTTTAATATTATTTTAAGCCGGACCTTAGTATTATTGTGTGGGAATATTTTTGTCTCAAAGCGTTTGTATTCGGTCGGAATACAAATGCAGGTATGTATTTACAGTTGAGGTGTAATCCCGTAATTCGTTATGGGATTATTTTGGAAGTTGCCAGTTTTCTTTTTCCGTCTTTATCACCACCCTCTTTGTTTAATCATTGTGAGATTTGACCACTTTGATTTTTGCCTTGCACTGAAATTCTTGGTAGGGGGGAGGCTTCTGCATGATTGGTCTTTCCTCATTTATGAGGCATGGCCATGATTTATGAGGCATGGCCATTTATGAATGACATTGTTTTAAAATGATTATTGTTTATTGTTGAAGTGGCTGATTTTGCCGGGGGAGGGGTTCTGTGCAAATTCGCCATGTTTTAAATGGCAAGTTTTTTTTTTTGTGTTGTAGAGTGGGGGCTGTTGGCTTTTTGGGGCTTGATCATGGTGAATGGTTTTATTATTATGAGGTTTCTTTAGTTGCTACATATACACACTACACCAATTTCCCAGTAAGCTTGAAAAAGCCCCCCCCCCATTCTTTCTGGTATTTTTCTGGCCGAGCATTCCACAGAGAGCCCAATTTTTGGTGTGCTCAATTTTAGTTTTCCTCCATGAAAATCCTTGCTAACAACAAAATTGGCAACTTCACTCTAGAGACAAAATATTCTACACTCTCGCTACTTCATTCTTGGATATGTCAGTTAGCAAATTTCGTGTTCGAGTTGCCTCGGTTCTGAGGCGGGAGCCCGTATAAAGATTCGTTGACGTGATGCCACTTTGACGAGGAGACCGGAGAGCAAATTGGAGGTCAAGATTTTCATGCTAGATCTCAAATCTTGTGAGGTATAAATCTTAACCTTTTGTTAAATTGTTGTTTGAATATTTTAAATCTAGCATAAATAGTTAATAATTTGGGTTAATTGAATGTTTTGAAAAATATAGTAAGGGTTTGTGTTTTCAATTAAGGTTTTTATTATATCATTAGGGGTGAAATGTTTAGTTTAACATCTTAATATATGAAAAACCTAGTTTGGTTTATTAAATTGCACTTGTTATATGTAAATTGTCCAAATCACACATATTTGTAAACTAGGTTTTGGTAATTAATTCAAAATTGAGAATTTTGAATATGGTTTGGGTTTTATCATCTCATTAGCAACATAGTGTGTAGTTTAACACTTTAGAGCTATGCAAAACCTAGCTAGTTGTTGAATTAAGAATTTGGTTTTAAAAATGTTAATAGAATTGTTATCCTTGCAAACTGGAAATTTTGTTTAAATACAAATTGTTGAATAAAAATATGGAGGTGATTTGTATGACCTAATTATGTTTTTAAGTGAGCATTTTGGCCAGTAGAATCGCTAAAATATTTAGTTTGGGTAAAACATCAAGTTTTGAACCGAAATGGGAAATTGTGCTAACTAGGTTTTTGGGAAATAAAACGATTTGGTTACTTTTATGGTTTTGATGAATTAAAACCTATTTCTTATATAATTAGTGAGTTTTGAAACCACGATTGGTGCGTTTGGGGTTTTCTCGATGGTTTGGCGTTTGTACGCCGACGTCGAGGGTTTTTGGGTTGATTTGTGAGAATAACCGTAGGCTTTGACCTATGTGAAATTCAGGTGTCGTTCTGGTTTTAAATTGGATTTTTATGCGGAACGATACGTTGTGACATATAGGTACCCCCTTATGGACTTCGAGACGACAACAACAGCGTGGTGACGTCGGCACCGGCTAGCAAGGACCAGGTGAGTAGATTTATATCTACGGGGAGAAGTCGGGTGGATGGCGTATAGCACCCCCGCAGTTCGTGGTGATGTGTACGAATGCGTATACACACATATATTGATTATCTATTGTTTGAGATTGTTGATGCTAAATATGGATATTTGGTGTGCTTGGATGATTTAGTGTCGTGAAACCCTAGAGTAGTGGTCACGCCACACATGCGCACACACACATACATACTTGCATACATTCCTATTGATATGTGCTCATGGGATTCTTTATAGTTATGGGTTCACATGGGTATGGGACTATGTGTTCACATACGGATTTGAGGATGATACTTGGGATTGAGCTGAATCGATGAGATTTGATTTGAGGCCGTGAGATCGGTGATATAGCAGGGTTCGTATTTGAGTTACGACATGACGTGGTAGCGGGTCCTTGACGTAGTGTTTCACACACGTGCATGCATACTTAGGCGGTATCAGTATTGTACTAGACGTAGATCAGTACCCCGATCATGATCTTGATAAATAGGATACCAGATGAATAGTATGATGAATGTGATATTGACCCGTACCCAGATTTGGGGATGCCGTACGACGGATTTACGTACAAGCTATATTTTGATGATTGATCCGCACTCTTGATTTGGGATGTCTGATTATAGATATGGTATTGGATATGATATTATTGAGGCGGGATCACCGACTAATATATATACAGGTATGTATATATATCGACTCAGATGTTAGGCGGTTTCCTTACCTATAGTCCAGCTTGTTAGCTTAGTCCTTTAGTTTAGTTTAGTTGTTAGATTAGATTCGACTCCTACCTATTTCAAAAGCTAACGAATCGTGGGTATTTTAAAAGACAGGTCAAGGGATTCTACGGATATTTCAAAAAACGTATCTTTTCTTAAAAACACCGTAGCCCCTATTTTCAAAACCCCACGATTCGTGTTATTTCAAAAGGCACTATTGTAGGACTTATTTTTAGGTTTATGCAGATTAGTTATCGTTGCGTCTAGTATTCAGCTCCCGCTCATTATTGTTGTTTACTCCGCATCACATGCTTATATTATGCTTCATATTCTACTGTTGATATCTTGTGGTTAGGACACCAGCACCATTACCGATGATGCGTATGTACCACGTACACTTACTTGCCGGCTCACACACATCTTCATCGATAATTGCCATGTCACGTACACCTTAGAAAATATTATTGCTTGACATAGCCTGTTAGCTAATAGTTTAGACATGATATTAGTGTACTTGCCTTATATGTTAGTTTAGACATTTTAGTTATTACCTGCTACTTCATGCATACTGTTATTCATTGTTATGCCGCATTCATGGATTCTCATGCATATATTCACTACTTTACGTGTTATTGAGGTTTTGGATTCGGATTTCCATGAGATTTTCTGGATTTGGAGGAAAACCGCAAAAACATAAATAAACCTTTTCTCTCTTTTAAAATAAAAGTGCGGTTTTCCCATGATGTATGAGTCGTCCACCATGAGTTTGCTGATGGATTTCGAGACCCGATTCGAGGAGACGGATGAACCGTTTCGGGTACATGGTGGACCCGGTAAGGTACCCCGGGGCAAGAAGCGCGTGATGATGACGATGTGAGCCTGGCAGGGGAGCACTACCTACCGGTGATATTACACGACGCGTCGGATATCCGGAGGATACCGTCGTGGTCTTGAGATGGATGGTAGGGGCCGGTCTGGACTGACGGCGCCCTAGATATTGAGATTGAGACATTGAGATTTCGAGATATTGAGGTACTGAGATTTGATGATACAGGCCAGTCCGGATAGCCGGAGCCTGAGGTTTTGAGACATTGAGATTTATGTTTTGTGTCGATGCTAGACACTGTTGATGCTGATTTCATTTATAATACCTCATTTAAAAAAATTACAAAGGAAATCTCACTAATTTATGAAAAAAGTTTCTTCATTTACATGTATTCTATTTTCATGCATTCATACCTCATTCATATGATATATTGCTACCTGAGGCACTGACACGGGCATATGAGATCACACTCGGGTTAGATATTACCCTAGCCATTGTTATAGGCTGCATGTTATTCATATATTGAAGATATATTATGATCTTTGACCTAGGTTGCGTTATTTGTGCGATTTCTGTGCGTAGATGTTTTTCTACTCACGAGTTGGCAACTCACCCCCGTTGTGCCCCAGTTTCATGCAGGTGTTGCCGTACGGATGTCATTACGGCTTTGCGGGCACATCTTCTTCTGGTGACTTGCTAGTAGATGGGTTATTTGTATCTTACCCAGCATTATACATGGTATATTATATTTCAGTTGTATCTAGAAGATCCATCAACCAAACATGTATTTATTTTTGAGATAGAGACCAGTGATGTTTATTCTTTCGACCATAGAGTCGCGCGTTATATTTCTATGGATTTCATGCTCGTTGGAGTTCCCTTTCTGTTGTGATCCTCGCTTTTAGGCGTTGTATATTATGTTGCTTACAGGTTGATTCACATATAGTTTTTCCTACACTATACTACTTCTCTTGGTTTGGATTTCTGGGCTTCGGCTTACTTATTTTACGGACGCCTTGAGACGTTTCATAACTTAAGTGCCGGTAATGTTCCGTAATTTCGGGTTGTGACATGTGTCTAGGAGAGCCATTACACAAAGTCCATGGCCATGGCAGGAGATTTACTGGTAGGTACTCCAGTAGTATCTCAGGGTGTTATTGGGCTACACTCCGACACGACTTATACTGCTATTGGGGGTCTGACGTTACTAGCCCCCTAGGCAGATATGCGATACTCATAGACGAACGGACCGGACTGTATATACATTGTCACTGTTAGGCTCAGTAGGGTTTCCGGATGAGTTCGCTCATCGGCCTCCCTTGAGGTCAGTCCATGGGCAGCCATTACAAATTGCTAGTGCCGCTGACGGTTTGTGGTTAAACCCACTGCCAGGGTACTGACGAGTCATTAGAGTCCCCCACATACAGTTTCCCAAGTTCGGGCGAAACGTTGTAGAGGCCGTATGGTTTTATGGCAGGGTTCGGAAAATGCACGTGCATTTACGCACGTGTTATTTTTCGGGCAGATGATACTGGTCGGCTTTGGTTTAAACCGGATCCGAGTATTGTATTGAGTAGATATAATATCTTTGTCTCATTTGTATTTGTATTCGGTCGTAATACAAATGCGGGTATATTTATACAGTTACGGGGTTATCCTGAACGTCGTTTTAGGATCACTTTTGGAAGTTGCCAGTTTCCAGTTTTCTATCAGCCGTCTTTTAACATTCGGTTAAAGACGTATTTATCTTTTCTTGGATGAGGGTGAGTCATGCTTCTAGAGGGTTCTAGAAGGTGATGACTAGGTTAAATGGTGTTGTGTTTTCATTGGTTGCATTAATGAATGGATGACTAGGTTTAGTGAGTCATTCATTTCATTAATGAGTTTTGTTTTGCTTAAGGATATTTGTTGTTGATATTTATCCTTATGCTCACCCCCTTTGCTCCTACACTCACCCTCCTCCTCCCTATATATGGCCGGCCCCTTCCCCCTCCTCTCTCTCACTCTCACTTGAAAAAGATGGTTGAAAAAGATATGATAGATTTTGGGGTGTATGGAATTTCACAGCTCATTTCATTTCATCACCCGATTCCCACGGCAACTTCATTAACCGTTCGTCCATGGTTTTGGACGAAGAGAGACAAAGTATTCCACTCATTCTCTACATCATTCTTGGTCGTCTCTTTTAGCAAACTTGACGACCGAGTTGCCTCAAGTCAGAGGCGGGAGCCCGTTTAAAGAATCATTGACATGGTGCCACCTGGACGAGCAGATCGGAGATCGACGAGATCGGAGCAGCCGCAACAGAGCGTGGGATGATGGTTAAAGAACGAAGGACTCGGATCGTTCGGTATAACCTTTCTACACTCTTTACAGTTTGTTAGTTTAGCAATAATGGCAGATCCGGGTCAAAGTATACGATAGCGCCAGTTAAAAAGATTTTGTTCCGCATTTGGCGTCTGTAGATGGCCGGGGCGCTAACGTAGACTTACAGTGGTATCAGAGCCTCACCATTTTGCTTTACTAACTTGTGCTAACGCGTTTAAAATATCGATCGAACCGGAAATCAAAAACCGCATTTTTCAATTTCACAGTTTCTGTCGATTTTAAATGATGTCCTAAAATTATTCCACATATCACAGAAATCTGTGCAGGGTTTTCTAAGAACACCGTACAAATTTGGGCACATGAATCGACAAGACTGCCGCGGAATCGCGGCCAAACCCATGGTTTGGCCGCGCTTCCGCGGCCGTTCTGTGTGATCATGCCCCCAAACTTGCACAGTGTATTCTCCTATGGGTTTGGCCGCGCTTCCGCGGCCGTTGTGTGATCATGCCCCCAAACTTGCACAGTGTATTCTCCTCTGGAATTTGGGGTTTTTGGTACATATCTTTTGGGCCCAGTTTTTGTTACTGTTCAACAGTTGTTCGTGGGGCCCACTTTCTGATATTTAGTCGATCGAAATTTAAACATGTTAGTTTACAGTGCTTACATTATATCTCCGACCGGGAATGTCATTTCATCGGTAAATCGCGTCTGATTGCTATAGTTCTTTTAGACGGGTTTGCGAACGTGATATTCGCGTTGATGTTCTGTGTTGTGCTGTGATGTTGCGGATTTGTCGTGGTGGATAGCAGTGTGCAATGATAGTGCTGTTTGGATTTAATTGTACATTTGATATTGCGGGGTGAGCATTCAACATGTGGACTGCCGTCACTGCCTGTTGTATAATATTCTTTTGGGGCACGACCAGGTTGCGGTCGATGTACCTGTTGTACTATTTTTCATTACTGTACTAGGTTTTGCCCCGCAACGGAGTGCACGGATAGCCGGGTTCTGGGGGCAACAGGTCCGCATCTCATGGTTTTGAGAGGCAGAGGGGCCTCACTCTAGAATTGGCAGACTATTCGCCGCACTCGTAGGGGGTACAGGTTGACCCAAGGAGGGGTGCCCAAGATTACCGGATTCCGTGAAGTGTAGGGTGGTCCATTCACTATGCTGTAAGGGGGCTGCCTCGCTTCAGGTTTTGGCAGGTAACTTGCAGCACCCGTAGGGGTCTAGGTTTCATTGCACAGGCTATCCACACGATAGGGGAACGTCGGGTTTCAGCAGCGGCTCTGTGAAACCCGGGGATCCCAGATTATCTGTATTGTTCTGTGATGCTTATTACTTTTCTGTAATGTTGCATATTATCACGCCTGGAGCGATTATTGTATATTGGTTTATATACTATTAGATGTTGTATATGTTTTACACCCGCGCTAGTCCAGTCCCCGCTCTGTCGTTAGTTAAGTAACCTAACGGGTGATGACGGGACCCAGTGACGAATGTGGATGGCATATACGTACATTTTATTTTCGTTCTTTTCTGGTGTGATTGATTGATGGGACTGCGTTGATTCTGATCAATGCAAAGTAAAACAAACCTGTTTACAGTTGTTGGAACAAATTTAAAATGTGTTATTGCAAAGACGTTTTCTTTTGTTATGCATAGCGGTATTCAGTAGAATATCCTGCACCTCATTCGACGGGGCAAGGGCCGATATCCCTTCACCGGGACTGACCCCTTGGGCAGAAGTTTGCATCAGGGTAATAACTTCACTATAGTCGATTACAAGTTGCTTTGCATAGCGGTATTCAGTGGAATATCTTGCACCTCATTCCACGAGGAAAGAGCCGAGATCCCTTTACCGGGAGTGACCTCTTTAGCAAAAGGTTTTTGCCACTATATTTTTAAAAAGCTATCAGGTTCCTTCAGCGATATCAAGTTCACTACGTTAAAGGTTTTTCGCCAAAAACCAGCCGTAGCCCTCCGTCACTTCTTTTGGGTATTCAGTAGTATTCAAGCTATGTATTTTGACCTAATGCCAAGGCATAGTGTTTGGTAGCTGCTGGGTATTCAATTATTGCATAGATAGATGAGTTGGTTTGGGACAACCGTTCTGCCATTTTGACATAACGCCAAGGGCATGTGCGGGTGGGTTCAAATTAACAAGATAGTGACGGGTAGAACTTGGCATGTGACTTATGACATTTTGACCTAACGCCAAGGTTATAAGAGCATGGGGCAAAAATCATATCGGGAGTTTCTAAAGAAACAGAAACTTGCCAAGTATGCGCATACCTTCTGGAGTATGAGTAACGTGGATGCATTCCATCACGTTATCATGCGATGAGAGTTGGATACCGATTCCCACTGATGAGTTGGTTTACTCTTCGGGTGATCCCGATTGATTCTTCTTTCTGGTTTGGAGGAGAATTTGATAGGACAGTGGGAGGTTTCCGTATTAGATAAAGTGATAACCATTCTGATCTAGGTTAGAGTGCACGCAGAGTGTTTCTTTTCTCTCTCTCTTTGGCAGCGACCTTAGACCGACCCTAGACTATGACTCAGTGACCAGGTTGACCGAACCTTCTTAAAATACTGGCTTTTGGATTGTCTATGTTGCATAAGTCATTGCCACTCCTTCTTTTACCCTTTGAATTTCTCAGAACACCCATATTACTACGGATATCCACTTCCATTGGATAGATCCATCGTATGGTTATATACGAACTCGAAGGGACTTCTTCGAGGATGGATCAAGGTTCAGGAGAAATAGAATTGGTTTATTCAGTTGTCTTTTATTATCACCTTCTCTCAGGTTGCGAGGGCTCCTTGGTTTAGGAGAGTACACCTATTACGCTTATTGGACAGTCTTATTCCAAACCATAGGCAGGTGCCGAAAGGTAGGGAATGAAGAAAACCAATTAGCCTAAGTAGGGTGTGCAGAAGGTAATATGTAAAGACAAAATAAAGGGATTAGAAAGAGGGCAAAGTAAATTGCGACTGTTATCATTCACGACCAAACCGCGTACTTCATCGCCACTCCTATTTCACCTTTAAAGGAATAAGGTATTATTCAGTTGTCTTTTATCATCACCTTCTCTCAAGATGCGAGTACTCCTTGGTTTAGGAGGGTACACCTATTATGCTTACTGGATAGTCTTCTTCCAAACCATAGGCTGGTACCGAACGGTAGGGAAGGAAGAAAACCATTTAGCCTAACGATGGTGTACAGAAGGTAATGACTTAAGACAAATAAAGGGATTTGGAGAGATGGCAAAGAGATATACGGTTGAATTCATGAATTGGATTATGGAAGAGGCATTACTATGAATACCAGGATACCCCTACGAAACATTTTCATATTTCAGTGCATTGTTAAAGGAAAACTGTTTTCCCGATTAGATACTTACTCCAAGGGTATGTATTTACCAGGTTTCATTCTCATATCTGTATAGTTTTACAGATGATGAGTGTGAGTAAGTTATTGGGAATTAGGTGATCATCCTCTTTATATCGGAATATGTTGTAATTGGTGATATTTGAGGAAATCGCCGAGGTACAGTTTTCAACCTACGACGCACAGGTTTTGAGTTGCTTAAACTCAGCGGACTTATACAGAGTATTGTATGTTGTCCAGTGTCCATCAGGACAAAGGGGTAGGTCCTCGTACTATGTTCTGTTTACTTATAACTTCTCTAGTATTTAGACAAGTGTTTCGTAGAAATACAAGGTCTAAGTTTTGAGAAGTTGTGGGTATAAGAATAAAGTAGAGAACCAGGTGTCACAAGTATCGGGATTCTTCAAAGAGATCGAAGATGTAGATTCTTATGATTGGTATTCAGATGATAGTGATGGTTTTGAGAAACGTGTTTCTCTTTCAGGTTACTCATAATTGGATGGATTCCTAAGTTGAGTAATGCTGATTAGCCTCTTTCCATTAAGTTGATATGCACTGGAGACAGCTGCATGGTTTGAATATGGTTCCAATTAAATAAGTGCCAAAGTTTCTATATTGGATATAGAATAGTTCGTACCTTAAAAGATGTTAAGGTATGGGGAGTTGTCCAGCTTATGCTTAAAACCAGACTCTGGATAACTCAGGGCACGTTTCTATAATGGCTGTTTGTGGGTTGACCCTGGCTATGACGAGGGTTGATATTCTACCATTTGGAAGATCAAAAGTGATATTGTTCTTAACTCACCACAGTTTTAGTAAAATGGATTTTTTCAGAAAACAGTAGTGGGAGTATGATAGAACTGGAAGTGATTCCAGAACCGCGAACGATTACGGAAAATTTAATAGACCTATATATTCAATCAGGTTTGACATTCCAATAGCCACTCCGCAGATATGGTGGGTAACCTCAGACACCCGAGAGGTACTTCGGTGTCTCAAGGACGGTGACAGGGAGGTTTTTATCTACCCAGACTTGACACTACTGTTGTTCCAGGCTATGAGACCCGATAGGAGGGTTGTCGTAGTCAGTGGGAGCAGCGGAAGCATGGTGGGCAAATAGCTTATGTCTATTTATAGACTAGAGCAGTTATAGCGGAGATAGATCATCTAGTTTTGATGTGACAGTCATGGGTTTGACTTCAATCAGAATAGGGGATGGATCTGTTAAGAAGGTAGTAGGGTGTGATGTCATGGTATTTGGATGACATACAAAGAGTAGGAAGTAAAATTCCTATACTACGATCGGTTGTACTTTGGTCGTCACACAGTTGTTTCTCCAGACAGGATATGGATATAATATTTGACATTCTGGTTTCTGGATCTATGGTTTTAGATCTGAATTTGGGTAGTTTCCTAATGTGGGTACTTTGACAGTATTCTAATGGTTTTTAGAATAGATGACTCCTAGCATGGTGGTGTACCTGCAGGTGATGGAGTCACCCTCTCTAAAGGTGTCTTACAGACTAAAGAGGAGAGGGATGTGCATGATTGGCAGATCACTTGCTTAGGCAATTGAGTCAATCATGAGATGTCAAGTACCACACCAGATGTTGTTTTTGCACAAGATGCAATAAGTTTGTATTAATCCAATCCTGGGGAAACACAAGGAAATAGTTTTAGAACATAAGTACATGTTCTACGGATTTGATGACGGCAGCCTCCTTCGGGAGACGATTATCATTCCAGGCTTCAAAGGTGACATGGATGACAGAGTGATTGTCAGAGTTATAGTTTTCCCTCTGACGAGGGACAGTATTATGGACAGGTGGTCCAAGAGAATACTGTGGGAGGCATGGTGCTGGATACTGATTAGGTTCAGTGATCGATACAGTCTAAGAAGTTTGGATTTGGAGTTCATTTATGAACTAGGTCCCATCAGATATCCAGACATATTCTAAGACAGGTATTACTCGATTCGGGAGATGGCTTTCTCCGCGAACTTGAGATTTAGAGAGATATTGAAAGAAACATCTAGGCGGATCCACTCACTGAGGCTATTTCTCGAACACAATAGTTTTACAAACAGGCTTTGTGAAACTGATTAGTAGAGGAGTTGGATGTTCGGTTTCACACGGGCTGTGAGTAGTCGACATCGCAATAATTAGCCTTGAGTGCAAGTGGGAGATTGTTGGAGATAGTGCCCTCATAGTGAATTATTGGATCGCAGGTACGTGATTGCAATGATTGCGGAGGAACTATACCGGTAGGACAGTCTTACTCAAGATGATAGTATGCTATCTGGTTTGCCTTTATCAGTCGTGTACATGTTCAGGTGACTGATTACATGTCACACTTTGATAGAGCCCTTAGGATCTTGCTTTACCACCAACTGTATGATGGCGATCATATACGTGAGAGTTGGGTGGTTTATACGCATATCCTTAATTGTTGTCCCTAGTCGTGGGAGTTTCGAGACAGGGCATCGATACTCCGGAGTAGACTAGTGTGTACAGTCGAGACCCCGACGAGGGGCGGTGGTCGGTCACACAAGCCACTGGTGTCGGTTGGATCACCTAAGATGTATACAGGTGCTCATTGGTTTATGAGTACACCGGACAGGACTCGCCGGGAACCTGCTAGTTGGTATTATATATATCGTCAGATAGCAGTTCCCTGGTGACATGTGTACAGGTTAGTTCATCGACCTGAGGTCGTCATTTGTCTCATGTGAGTTCCCACTGTGCTTTGATTTCTACCCTACCACGGCTCAAAGGTGTCGTACAAACAGGTAGTTTTTGGGTACAGTCCCGAGCCATATGGAGGCACGTGAGCGGATCGGCAGGGGATTCGTCTCTCCCGGTATTGGGGGCGAGGTCGTGCTATGTCTAGGAGAGCCATTACATAAAGTCCATGGCCATGGCAGGAGATTTAATGGTAGGTACTCCAGTAGTATCTCAGGGTGTTATTGGGCTACACTCCGACACGACTTATACTGCTATTGGGGGTCTAACGTTACTAGCCCCCTAGGCAGATATGCGATACTCATAGACGAACGGACCGAACTGTATATACATTGTCACTGTTAGGCTCAGTAGGGTTTCCGGATGAGTTCGCTCATCGGCCTCCCTTGAGGTCAGTCCATGGGCAGCCGATACGCATTGCTAGTGCCGCTGACGGTTTGTGGTTAAACCCACTGCCAGGGTACTGACGAGTCATTAGAGTCCCCCACAGACAGTTTCCCAAGTTCGGGCGAAACGTTGTAGAGGCCGTATGGTTTTATGGCAGGGTTCGGAAAATGCACGTGCGTTTACGCACGTGTTATTTTTCGGGCAGATGATACTGGTCGGCTTTGGTTTAAGCCGGATCCGAGTATTGTATTGAGTAGATATAATATCTTTGTCTCAGTTGCATTTGTATTCGGTCGTAATACAAATGCGGGTATATTTATACAGTTACGGGGTTATCCTGAAAGTCGTTTCAGGATCACTTTTGGAAGTTGCCAGTTTCCAGTTTTCTATCAGCCGTCTTTTAACATTCGGTTAAAGACGGATTTATCTTTTCTTGGATGAGGGTGAGTCATGCTTCTAGAAGGTTCTAGAAGGTGATGACTAGGTTAAATGGTGTTGTGTTTTCATTGGTTGCATTAATGAATGGATGACTAGGTTTAGTGCGTCATTCATTTCATTAATGAGTTTTGTTTTGCTTAAGGATATTTGTTGTTGATATTTATCCTTATGCTCACCCCCTTTGCTCCTACACTCACCCTCCTCCTTCCTATATATGGCCGGCCCCTTCCCCCTCCTCTCTCTCACTCTCACTTGAAAAAGATGGTTGAAAAAGATATGATAGATTTTGGGGTGTATGGAATTTCACAGCTCATTTCATTTCATCACCCGATTCCCACGGCAACTTCATTAACCGTTCGTCCATGGTTTTGGACGAAGCGAGACAAAGTATTCCACTCATTCTCTACATCATTCTTGGTCGTCTCTTTTAGCAAACTTGACGACCGAGTTGCCTCAAGTCAGAGGCGGGAGCCCGTTTAAAGAATCATTGACGTGGTGCCACCTGGACGAGCAGATCGGAGATCGACGAGATCGGAGCAACCGCAACGGAGCGTGGGATGATGGTTAAAGATCGAAGGACTCGGATCGTTCGGTATAACCTTTCTACATTCTTTACAGTTTGTTAGTTTAGCAATAATTGCAGATCCGGGTCAAAGTATACGATAGCGCCAGTTAAAAAGTTTTTGTTCCGCATTTGGCGTATGTAGATGGCCGGGGCGCTAACGTAGACTTACAGTTTGCCGTACCCGTAGGGGTCTAGGGTGGGGTAAAGGCTATTCATCACAACTGTGTAATCCGTCTTTTTGTTGCAGGCTCAAAACAAACGCGGATTGCTTGTATATCCAATAATGTTCATCAGTGATCTGGAATGCCTATTATTGCGTCTGACGAATGTACAATATCTATATATGATAGCTATTTAGACGTCACTTATGTTTTACACCCGCGCTAGCCTAGCCCCCGCTCTGTCGTTAGTTAAGTAAGCTAACGGGTGATGACGGGACCCAATGGCGAATGCGGATGGCATAAGAGGACGTTGTATTTTCGTTGTTTTCTGCAATGATAGGTTAAATGATGGGACGCATTATTTTAATGCAAAGAAAATAAACAAAAGTTGAATCATCGGAACAAATTTAAAAGAAACCACTCGGTTATTTTAAAAGAGCAGAATTTTTTAATTGCGGAGCTTTAACCACTCCTTTTAAAAAGCTATCAGGTTCCTTCGATTATATCAAGTTCACTACGTTCACGGTTTCGCCAAAACCATTCGTAGCCCTCCATCATTTCTTATGAATGGTCAGTAGTATTCAAGCTATGTTTGTTGGCTTTCGTCAAGGCATAGTGTTTGGTAGCTGCTGGGGTATTCATTTGTTGCATAGATAGATGAGTTGGTTTGGGACTGAAGGGTTCCTAGGCACACCCATGAGGTTCTACAAGTGATCAAACATGACCAATTCAAATTTTTTCTATGTGCCAAGTGACCCTAAGCAAGATCGTAACTAGAGGATAGGCGATAAAGATGCAAGTTAACAACTTTAACTAAAAGGGAAGTGACAACAACCTTTGTAGATCCGGTCCTCCACTTCCTTGGCTCCGTGATGACGTCCCTCCGCTGTACCCATTGGAATCCTAGACTCTCGCGGTGGTTTCATCGGAGAAATGATCGGGCTAGGTCGTCGACTTCGATGCCGAAGATGATTTACGTCGAGGCAACTCAAGATCAAGCTCCAACTTCACCAAGTCATGAAACTTGTGAAGAAAACACCCTATACTACTTGGCAAGTGGTAGAGGATGAAGAAATAGGAAGTGGGTTCACTTTGGATTTGGATTTCTCACACTTTTTCTCAAATCACCATTGAAGGTAGCAAAGGTTTTCTTCATCTTGAAGAAAAAGAAGAAGAAAGAATATGATAAGAATAATGAAAATATAAAATAAAGTGATTCTTATCATATTTGCAACCATGGTTTAGTGTAGAGAATAAACTAGGGTTTAGTTGAATGGTTAGGGTTAAGGCAAAAGACAAACTAGCTAGACTTTTCAAAGCTTCAAGAAGCTTCAAGTATCAAACAAAGAAAGCCACCATGTTATATTTTGCCAAAAATAAAAAAAAAGAATTAATAAACAAGTAAAAACCCTAAACCATCAACTAAACATGGTTTAAGTCTTACACACACCCATGTGTGCATGTATCATCAAACATGATACAAACTAGTGCACAAAACTATATCATATATACAATGTGCACATCAAGTGAGAAAATCCATCTTAAGTGAACAAATACTAGTTAATGTAAAGTAATATATCAAATATATAATTATACATTAAATCATTAAATCAACACTTGATTTAACGATCCGGTCATATCGCATATGACCGACTAATATCCAATGTATCGACTTATCGAATCAATCTTCGATTCGATAACTAGGTTATATCGCATACAACCATTCAATACATTCATCGCGAGAATAGAATACGATATCACATACACGCATTATTCTCGGTCCCGCACATATCTCATATATGCTCCTATTTCGTTTCGCTTGAGCCAGGAAACCTCTGTGTAGGACTCTAAAGACTCGTCAATACGCCAGCAGCAGGTGATGATCATATTAAACACCCACAAGCCGCAAGCGGTCTGCTAAACGTAACGGCCACCCGGGTATTGAGCGATCAGAAGATCGACGAGCAAGCGCGCTCACACTCCTGTGAATCCAACCAGTAACACTTACCGTACAGTCCGGTCTGTTCGTCTGATATGTCGCATATCTCGCCTAGGGGTGGTAAACGGCAGACCCCAATAGCTTGATAAGTCATGCCGATGTAAGGTCCATAACAATCGTGAAACTACTGATAACTCTTACCAGTATATCACTGCAACCCTAGCCAGGGATTTCCTGTTAGGGCCAGTCGAGCATAGCGCAACATCAACCCCCAATACCGGGAGAGACGAATCCCCTCCTATCGCTCATTGCCTCCATGTGAATCGGGACTGTACCCAAAAACCACCTATTTGCACGACTCAGTAGAGCCGTGGTAGGGTGGAAATCAAAGCACAGTGGGAGACACACAAGACTCTATGATGATCTCGGGTCAACAGACTAAGCTGTACCAGTGTCACCAGAGAACTGCCATCTGATGTAAGGTATAATACCATCTGGGAGTTCTCGGCGAGTCCGTTCAGTGTACCCAGTCTCCACTGAGCACCCGCATACCATCTCTAATGTCAAACACTAATAGATATGGGATCATCCATCGCCCATCACATGGGTCGAGAAGATATACGCTAGTCTACTCTGGAATATCGATGCCCCATCTCGATATTCCCACGACTAGGAACATTGAAGGATGTACTCATGGACTACCCAGGCCCCACTAGTATGATCTACATCATAGTCCTGGAAGTCGAGTACACATCCTAAGGGCTTTATCAACATGTAACAGAGAGACAGAAAGTATACATGTTAAGATAAAGAGCAACCAGATAGCGTACTATCATGTCGAGCAAGAAAGTCCTACCTATATATGTCCCAGCATCCACTACAATATACATCCAATGTACAGTAATGGCCTCTAGTGCATACATATAACTAGCAATCTCCCACTTGCACTAGGGCCATCTGTAGCAGTAGTTGTAGTATCTAATACTCAACCATCCCCTAAAAAGTCTCTCTTTAGGAAAAGGCCTTCGTGAGTGGATCCGCCGTATTGTCCTCAAAGTCTACTCTCCTAACCTCGATCACCCTGGAGATCAACTATCTCCATGATCAGGTGATGCTGCCTCAGAATATGTCTGGGTCACTGATGGGACCAGGTTTCATGGGCCAAAGCCACACATCCATTGTCATATAATGGTAGGAACCTAGTTCATCTTATGAACCAATATACACCCAAACTACCTCTTTGGTAGTATCTTTAATAGCGTTGTTACCAGCCTTTATCGTCTAGTTTGCCACGGTATCTAGCTTGGAACTCTTCCAACATACTGTCCCTTCACTGAGGGTAAAGACAATGCCTGCGACTGACACTCAGTCGTCCTTATCACCTTGGAACCTTTCCAGTGATTCTCCCCAGGATCAACTGATACTATCTCACTATAGTTAGTGAGAATCCTAACATCCATTTAGATCTATCTCATAGATCCAAAACCCAGGATTTAGGAGGTATCACATTGATCCTATTGGAGAATCCATGTGAAAAGAGGAGATTGACCGTGTGTAGTATAGGAAACTCTTTTCCTATCAAGAGCATGTTGTCCACGTACAATACGAGGATGACCACCTTACTCTCTACTGCCGTTTTGTATATACAAGGTTCATCTACCATTTTGAAGAAGTCAAACTCTTTGACTACCACATCAAAACAGATGTTCCAACTCCGCGATGCCTGCTTTATTCTGTAAAGCAACTTGCACGCGTTTCCGCTGCTCCCACTGTTTACGAAACCCTCTGGCTGTGTTCTTATAGACGTTCTCTTCTAAATCATTATTTAGAAAAGCAATCATGGCACCCAACCACCAGATATCGTAGTCATGGTATGTAGCAATGGTAAGTAGGATCTGGATGGACTTAAGCATAGTCCCTGGAAAGGGTTTCATCATTATTCACGCCTGGTCGATGACGAAAACCTTTAACAAGTCTAGCTTTGAAAGTCTCAACTTTTCCATCTACGCCAAGTAATCTTCTCAAGATATACTTGCTCCTGATGGGGATTTAACCCTTCAGATAAAGCAACCAAAGTCCATACTTTGTTGGTGTATATGGATTCCATCTCAGATCGCTAAGCATCCAGCCATTCTTACAGAGTCCCTACTCTCGATGGCCTGCTCAAAACTAGTTGGGTCATCATCTCATGATGCATTCCTCGCTCCCACTGTCATCGAGAAACCGAAGTATTTCTTAAGCGGATGAGGAACCCTACCAGATCGGCGGAGAGGCTGAGGTTCGTCGGGGACTATTAAATCCTCTGGTTCTGTCAAATCATCAGCTGCAGTTTTGTATAGCTGGAACCTTTCAAGTTCTACAGAACTGACCTTGCCTCGATCTTGTCCGGATTTTGCTTTTGACATAGGCCGGACAATCCCAAATCTTAACTTACTTAAGAGATAGGCTCTTCCCACACCATATCTTATATGGAGCGGTAGGCACTAATTTGATTCGAACCCAATTCAATAGGTATGCAGCTTCTCAAGTGCATAACCCCCTTAAAAAGAAACAGGTAACTCAGTGATACTCATCATAGAGCACACCATATCATATAGGGTGCTATTGCTCCGCCCTGATACACCGTTGTGCTGTGGTGTATTCAGAGGAGTAATACTGAAAGAGAATCTTATTCTCCTTTAGAATAGTCCAGGAATGCCATGCACAAGTATTCTCCTCCCTGATCTTATCATAGGACATAATACTTATACCCGTATTGATTCCTTACTTCTAGCTTATATTCTGTGAATATCTCAAAAGGTTCGGACTCATGTTTCAACATGAACATATGACTGAATCTTGAGAGATCATCAGAGAATGTAGTGAAGTAGAAAGAATCGGTCATGGCATGTGTAGACAGGGGACCTTACATACATCATGTATCAGTCCCAAGAGTTTACTAACTCTTTCTCTGTTTCTAATAAACAGAGCTAAGGTCATCTAATCTTTGTGACATGACTGGCAAGTTTCACAAGATGTAAATTCAAACTGATTTAAATATGTATCTAAAATGTAACTTAAGCTAGTCGAGTCGCATTGATATGACCTAGTCTATAATACCTCAAGAAGGAATCGTTCAATTCTGAACTCTTCCTCTTGTGTGTGTTCTATATACTAGGAACTGTAGTTTGATTTAGAATGTCAATGCTTTTAGATAACGTGCCTAAACCGATCAACTTTTGAAATAGGAAATGTTCAAAACATTATCCAACAATACAAAATTTTATCATTTCTTTACTAATAAAGAGACTGATATGATTTTGTATATCAGGTTCGTTATCTAATAGCATTTGTTCAGAATCAATGTACTAGTAATACAGGATGACAGTGACCAACAGACTTGGCTGCAACACTTGCCCCGTTTTCTGTCTCATGAAACTTATCACCCGTTCTCAATTCTCTGCCTTCATGTAGCCCTATGTAATAGATTACATATCTGGGATCCTGATCCGGTATCAAATACCCAGGATGCAGAGGATACTGAGAAACAGTTCTTTATAATGAACACACCCGAAGGAGATGCATCTCATGCACTTTCTTCGTTTGGGCGGCATGGGAATCCTGGTATTCCCCTATATCCTGCTCGGTCTTATAACAATTATAAGTTGGAGCGGGACCAACGTTCCCCAGCTCAGTATAACAAGTGGGTTCGGTCAATACATCTATATTATTATCTTGATTAAGACGTGATATGGTCGCTATCTGGAGAGAGAGAGAAGAAAACACTCTGCGTGCGCTCTTGCAAGATTAGATTGGTTATTTATTTTATCTAATCAGGATGGCTCCCACTGTTTTTATCAAATCTTCCTTCAAACCTTAAAAGGAAAGACTAGCCGGGATTAATTACACTCTACAAGTTTGCCAATCTTTCAGCCAGGCCAGTGTCGGTACTTTGAGGGAGGTTCCCCGTGCTTTCGCACGGACCTAATTACAGTAAACCTCATTTTCCCAGAGGCGTAACCCCGTTGACACCATTCTAGACACCTACTTGATCGGCTAATTGTAAAGTGCAAAACTCTCCCAGAAGTAACAATTACTCGCAGTGGGTATCGGGATCCAACTATCACATAGAAGGTATGCAATCTCATTGCAAGTTTCAACACTTGAAACTCCCGATAATGGTTTTCACCCCTAGCACCTATGATCTTGGCTAAGGTCAACAAATCATAAGCACTAGTCAAGTTCTACCCGTCATTTCGTGATTAGTTAGACCCACCCACATAACCCTTGGCTAAGGTCAACAAAGCCACATGACTGTCCTAACTAATCGCATCATATACGGTGTAGGAAGACATCACTTAGCTACCGTACACTACGCCTCGGCTATGGTCGACAAACGCAACACGAATACTAAGTACTCTACTTCCTAAAATGACGGAGGGTTGCGGATGGTTTTTAAGAAAACCTTTAACGCTTTGAACTAGATCTCGTTGCGGAATCAAATGGTTTTTAAATGGAATGTTTTTTAGGCTTTTCTAGTTTTGCTAAAGGGGTCACTCCCGGTGAAGGGATCGTCGGCCCTTTCCTCATTGAATGAGGTGCGGGATATATCATATATATCTCTGTGCAAAGCAGAAACTATAGAAGCAATCAAATGACAAACCGAGGGTTGTAGCATCTGCCAGTTATTTCTAAAGGAGTCACTCCCGGTGAAGGGATCTCGGTCCTTTCCTTATCGAATAAGGTGCAGGATGTTCTACAAGGAACACCGCGATGCAAAGCAAGAACTGTAGCTACCTGTTTTATTTTTGAAATTCGATTCCACAACATCTTTTAGGTTTATTTTCTTTCATTAATCTCATTAATGAATGTCCCATCATTTAAGTCCACCTAAACATCACAGATAAATATAACGTACGCTTATGCCATCCGCATTCGCCTCGATGTCCCGTCTGCACCGTTAGGTTAGGTAACTAACGGCAGAGCGAGGCAGGGTTAGCGCGGGTGCAAAACATAAGCAATGTCTATATAATATATCATATATACTATATATAATATCTATCTGACAAATCACATGATCACATGACAGATATCGCAGCAGAAAATATCAAATGAAATATTGGATATACTAGGACGTCCGTGTTTTTAATACGAGCCAGTATAAAACACGGATTCCACGGTCGTGATGAATAGCCTGTTGGAGATAGTGCCCTCAGAGTCAATTAATGGATCACAGGCACGTGATTGCAATGATTGAGGGAGGACCTATCCCGGTAGGACAGTCTTACTCAAGATGATAGTATGCTATCTGGTTTACCTTTATCATCGTGTACTGCTTTAGGTGACCAGACATGTCGCTATTTCATGTTTATAGAGCCCCTAGGATTCTTGCTTGACTGCCAGCAGTATGAGGGCGATCATATACGTGAGAGCTGGCAGTCTATAAGCACATCCTTAAAAGGTCCCTAGTCGTGGGAGTTTCGAGACAGGGCATCGATACTCCAGAGTAGACTAGTGTATACAGTCGAGACCCCGACGAGGGGCGGTGGCCGGTCTCACAAGCCACTGGTGTCAGTTGGTTCACCTAAGATGTATACAGGTGCTCATTGGGTTATGAGTACACCGGACAGGACTCGCCGGGAACATGCTAGTTGGTCTTATACCTGACGTCAGATAGCAGTTCCCTGGTGACATGTGTACAGGTTAGTTCATCGACCTGGGGATCGTCATTTGTCTCGTGTGAGTTCCCACTGTACTTTGATTACTACCCTACCACGCTCAAAGGAGACGTGCAAACAGGTTTTAGTTGGGTATAGTCCCGAGCCACATGGAGGCAGTGAGCGGATCTTCAGGGGTTCGTCTCTCCCGGTATTGGGGGTGAGGTCGCGCTGTGTCTAGGAGAGCCATTACACGAAGCCCTCGGCCGAGGCAGGAGATTTACTTGTAGGTATTCCAGTAGTATCTCAGGGTGTTCTGGGCTACACTCCGACACGACTTGTACCGCTTTTGGGGGTCTGACTTTTACCAACCCCCTAGGCCCGCCATGCGATGCTCATAGACGAACGGACCGGACTGTACGGATATTGTCACTGACAGGCTCAGTAGGGTGTCAAGATGAGTTCGCTCATCGACGTCCCTTTTGGTCAATAGCTGGTGGCCCGTCACGTATGGCTAATACCTCTGACGTGCTAGTGGTTAAATCCACAGCCATAGTATTGACGAGTCTTTAGAGTCCACCACACATACAGTTACTCAAGTTTCGGGCGAAACGCTGTAGAGGCCGTATGGAGATATGGCAGCGTTCGATCAGATACGTGCGGTATTGCACGGATCAGGATCGGACGGTTTGTACTAGAGGCCGTATAGATATATGGCAGGGTTCGATCAAATACGTGCGGTATTGCACGGATCAGGATCGGATGGATAATACTAGCCGGCTTTGGTTTAAGCCGGATCCTAGTATAGTACAGTGTAGATTTTGTCTCATTGCATTTGTTTTTCGGTCGGAATACAAATGCGGGTGTGTATACACAGTATCAGGGTTTTCCTGTAATTTATTACGGGACCAGTTTTCTGGAGTTGCCAGTTTGCTTTCCGTTTCGGCCAATTTCCTTTGTATCGTTCATTGGCCGAAGATTGGTGGAGGAGGGCTTATTTGCATTTGTGCAAATAAGTATTTGTGGAGGGTGTTCTTTGCATTTTGTTGGATCATGATGGTTGCACCATCCCTTGACCATTTGACTTCTTCTTTCATAATGGCTTGACTTTGTGATGAGATGATGGTTGTGGTGGAGTGTTGGTTTTAGTTTGTCATCATGGTTGGTTATGATGAAGGGGTGTGATGATAGAAGTGAGACTTGCCTTTTTCCTTTACACTCTACCTTGCATTATTCTTATCCTTGGGATTATTCCCTACTTCACTATATTCTCTCCTCTCCCACCAAGCCAGGGCCGGCCAAATCTCATGGGGGCTGTCCAAATTTGAGATGTGGGATTTTGTTCTCTTTTGGCTTTGGAAAAATCCCACAACACCATCTCCAAAAGTTTATATCATTTCCTCCACCATATGGCAACTCCATAACCCCAAATGAGACAAGTTTCTACACTATATTCTACAGCAAACTTTAGGCACGTCGACTCGCCGAATTCATGCCCGAGTTGCCTCGGACCAGAGGTGGGAGCCCGTAAAAGAAGCCGGCGATGAGGTGGAGACCGGAGATTCCGCGGGGGATCGGGACGGCGACGAGAAGACCGGAGGATACGGATCACTCGGTATATTTCTCTTCCCCCTCTCTAGATAGCTAGGACTAGTTTAATGGCACGATCCGGGTTTATAGTGCGCGGTGGTGCCGGTTTGAAAAGTTAAAGTAAATCGCCGCTTCCGCATTCCGGCGTCGGATTGACGGCCGGGGCGCCGCCGTGCACTTACAGTGGTATCAGAGCCTCGCCATTAACATAGTCTAGTTTTGTCTAATGTGTTTACATTTCCGATCGATCAAAAATTCCAAAACCTCATTTTCGAATAGCATCAGTTTCTGTCGAAATTTTTTGGACTCAAAAAATTTTTCAGGTTGTCTCAGAACACAGTGCAGGGAAACATAAGCCTCCTGTAAAAATTTGGTCACGAGATCTCATTATTCCACCGTGGAACCGCGGCCAAATCCATGCTTGGGCCGCGGTTCCACCGCTGTTTTGACTGATCCGTGCACCAATTTTTTCCAGAGGTCTTTTGACTTGAAAATTGGGTTTTTGGAACATTTTTTTTGGGCCCAGAATTTCTTTAACTGCTACAGTAATGCTTGGGGCCCACTTGATGAAATTTGATCGATCGGATATTTTAAACACATTTGTTCACAGTATTTACATTATATCTGCGACCGTGAATGTCACTTGATTGGTAAATCCAGTCTAACTGCTATAGCCCGGTTAGACGGATTTGCGAACGTGACCTTCACGTTGATGTTCTGTGATTTTGATGTGATGTTGGGGATCGGTCGTGGGGGATAGCCTGGTTGCAATGCTAGTACAGTTTTTGTTGTATTATGTACATTTGATATTGCGGGGCGAGCGTCCGACATTTGGACTGCCGTCACTGCCTGTTTGTATTATTATTTTTGGGCACGACCAGGTTGCGGTCGATGTACCCATTGTATGTATATTTTACTTTCTGTACTAGGATTACCCCAAGGTGGGGTGCACGGATAGCCGGGTTCTAGAGGGCAACGGGCCTGCATCTCATGGCATTGAGACGGAGGGGGCTTTACTCTAGAATTGGCGGGCTATTCGCCGCACTCGTAGGGGGTACAGGTTGACCCAGGAGGGGTGCCCAAGTTACCGGATTCCGTGAAGTGCTGGGTGGTCCATTCACGTTGCTGAAGGGGGCTGCCTCGCTTCAGGTTTTGGCGGGTAACTTGCCGCGCCCATAGGGGTCTAGGATTTCATTGCATAGGCTATCCACACGACCAGGGGAACGTCGGGTTTCAGTAGAGGCTCTGTGAAATCCGGGGATCCCAGATATCTGTATTGTTCTGTGATGCTGTACATTTCTGTGATGTTGCATTTTATCACGCCTTGAGTGAAATATTATATATTGATATATATATTAGTAGATGTTGTATATGTTTTGCATCCGCGCTAGTCCAGTCCCTGCTCTGTCGTTAGTTAGCTAACCTAACAAGTAATGACGGGACCCAGTGGCGAATGCGGATGGCATATACGTACGTCAATATGTTTTCGTTCTTTGTGGTGTGATCAATTGATGGGACTGCATTGATTCGGATCAATGCAAGTTAAATAAACCTATTCTGATGTTGTTGGAACATTTTTCAAAAAGCTGTTATTGCAAGGATGTTCTCTTTTGTTTTGCACAGTGGTATTCAGTTGGAATATCCTGCTCCTCAGTCGACGAGGCAAGGGCCGAGATCCCTTCACCGGGAGTGACCCCTTGGACAAAAAGTTTGCGTCAGGGCAATAACTTCACTATAGCTGATTACTTTTGCTTTGCACCGTGGTATTCAGTTGGAATATCCTGCACCTCATTCTACGGGGAAAGAGCCGAGATCCCTTCACCGGGAGTGACCTCTTTAGCAAAGGTTTTCGTCACTATATTTTTATAAAGCTATCCGTTCCTTCAACGATATCAAGTTCATTACGTTAAAGGTTTTCGCCAGAAGCCATTCGTAGCCCTCCATCATTTCAGTTAAATATTCAGTAGTATTCAAGCTATGTATTTTGACCTCACGCCAAGGCATAGTGTTTGGTAGCTGCCGGGTATTTATCTGTTACATAGATAGATGCGTTGGTTTGGGACAGTCGTACTACTATTTTGGCCTACGTCAAGGGTATGTACGGATGGGTTCAAATTAACCTGGACAATGATGGGTAGAACTTGACATGTGACTTATGATATTTTGACCTCACGCCAAGGTCATAAGAGCATGGGGCAAAAATCACATCAGGAGTTTCTAAAGAAACTAAAACTTGCCAGATATGAGCATACCTTCTGGAGTATGATGACGCGAGCAGATTCCGTCACGTTATCATGCGATGATAGTTGGATCCCGATTCCCACTGATGCGTTAGTTTACTCCTCGGGTGATCCCGACTAATTCTTCTTTCAGGTTTGGAGGAGAATTTAACGGTACAGTGGGAGGTTTCAAGATTAGATAAATTGGTAACCATTCTGATCTAGGTTAGAGTGCACGCTGAGTGTTTCTTTTCTCTCTCTCTTTGGCAGCGACCATTGACCCGACCCTAAGACTATGACTCAGTGACCAAATTAACCGACCCTTCTCAACACTGGCTTTTGGATTGTCAGAGTTGCAGACCTCATTGCCACTCCTACTTTTACCCTTTTCTCCAGGACACCCCGTATTACTACGAACGTCCACTTCCATTGGACAAAACCATCGTATGGTTATATACGAACTCGAAGGAATTTATTCGAGGATGGTTTCCGGTTCTGGAGGAAACGGATAGGACTATTCAGTTGTCTTTTCCGTTTACCTTCTCTCAGGTTGCGAGTGCCCCTTGGTTTAGGAGACAGTACACCTATTACGCAAATTGGATAGTCTTCTTCCAAACCATAGGCAGGTGCCGACCGGTAGGGAATGAAGAAAACCAATTAGCCTAACGATGGTGTACATAAGGTATTAAGTTAAGACATATCAAGGGATTAGTAAGAGGGCAAAGTAAATTGCGACTGCTATTCACGACCAAACCAAGTATTTATTCGCCAATCCTAAATCACCTTTGTATTTCTCCAGAACACTCTGTATCACTATGAAGATCCACAGTTTATTGGATACTCCATCATATGGTTATATACGAACTCGAAAGGAACTTGTTCCAGTTCGGGGATGGATTCTGGTTCAGGAGAAATAGGAATAAGGTTTATTCGGTTGTCTTTTATCTTCACCTTCTCTCATTGCGAGTGCTCCTAGGATTAGGAAAGTACACCCATTATGCTCATTGGATAGTCTTCTTCCAAACCATAGGCTGGTGCCGAACGGTGTGGAAGGAAGAAAACCATTTGGCCTAAAGGGGTGTGCAGAAGGTAATGACTAAAGACATATAAAGGGATTTGGAGAGGTGGCAAAGAATTATACGGTTACAGTCGTGAATCTGGAAGAGGCATTACTAGGAATACCGGGATACCCCATCGAAACATTTCAATGTTTCAGTTTCACTGTGTACGGTTAAAGGAAAACTGATTTCCCAATTAGTCCTTACTCCGGGGTATGTATTTACCAGGTATGATTCTCACATTTGTAGGGTTTTATAGATGATGAGTGGGAGTAAGTTATTGGGAATTGGGTGATCATCCTCATTATATCGGGATTCGTTGTAATCGGTGATATTTGAGGAAGTCACCTGGGTTGTTTGCCGGACGGCAAATATTTGGTTTTGAATATCCGTTGTTATGCACCAATTTCAAATTGATATATATGTACGTCTATTTTTATAGAGTGAGATATACCTTTTTGAAATTATGTCTGTGACATTTACCTATATCAGTGGATGGTTAGGTAAGGAGTATTAAACAGCGGTGTAATTCTTCTTAACCATAAGTACAGTTTTCAACCTACGACACACATGGATTAAGTTATCAGACTCAAAGGACTTATACAAAGTATTGTATGTTGTGCAGGGTCCATCAGGACAGAGGGGTTGGTCCTCGTACTATATTCGGTTTACTTATGACTTCTCTAGTTTTTAGACAGGTGTTTCGTGGAAACACAGGGTCCGAATTTTGAAAAGTTATATGTATTTGAATAAAGTAGAGAACCAGGTGTTGCAAGTATCGGGATTCTTCAAGTTGATCGAAGATGTAGATACTTGTGTATGGTATTCAGTTGATAGTAGTGATTAAGAGAACTTGCTTCTCTTTCAGGTTACTCATAATTGGAAGCATTCCTAAGTTGAGTGACGCTGATCGGCCTCCTTCCATTTAGTTAACATGCACTGGAGATAGCTGCATGATTTGAATCTGGTTCAATTAAATCAGTGCCTCTGGTTCTATATTGGATATGGAACAGTTCATATCTTAACGATGTTAAGGTACGGGGAGTTGTCCGGATTATGCTTAAAACCAGACTCTGGATAACTCAAGGCACGTTTCTGTAATGGTTGTTTGTGGGTTGACCCAGGCTATGACGAGGGTTGATTTTCTACCATCTGGAAGATCAATAGTGATATTGTTCTAGACTCGCCACAGTTTTAAATAAAATGGATTTTTTCAGAAAACGGTAGTGGGAGTATGGTAGAACTGGAAGTGATTCCAGAATAACAAACGATTACTGAAGATTTGATAGGAACCTAAAGATTCAATCTGGTTTGACATTCCATTGGCCAGTCCGCAGATTTGGTGGGTAACCTCAGGCACCCGAGAAGTACTCCGCTAGCCTCAAGGACGGTGACAGGGAGGTTCTTGTTTACCCAGACTTTCCATTGCTGTAGTTCCAGACTGTGAGACCCGGCAGGAGGATGAATATAGCGTCATTCTAAACAGGCTTTAGAAGTGCACGTTTATATGACTCTGCCAGAGGGTTGTCGTAGTCAGTGGGAGCAGCAGAAGCATTGGTGGACAAGTGGCTTATGCCTATTTATAGACTAAAGCAGATATAGCGGAGATAGATCATCTATTTCTGATGTGACAGTCATAGGTTTGACTTCATCAGAATAGGGGATGGATCTGTTAAGAAGGTAGTAGGGTGAGTTGTCATAGTATTTGGATGACATGCACAGAGTAGGAAAAGAAACTCCTATACTACGATCGGTTATACTTTGGTCGTTACACAGTGGTTTCTCCACAAAGGAAATGGATTTCATATCAAACATTCTGGTTACTGGATCTATGGTTTTAGATCTAGATTTGGGTAGTTTCCCAATTAAGGGTACTTAGACAGCATTCTAAGAGTATTTAGAATGGACGACTCCTGGCATGGTAGTGTACCTGCAGGTGATGGAGTCACCCTCTCTAAAGGTGTCTTACTGACTAAAGCGGAGAGGGATGTGCATTGTTGGCAGATCACTTGCTTAGGCAATTGAGTAAATCATGAGATGTCAAGTGCCACACCAGAGGTTATTTTTTGCACGAGATGCAATAAGTTGACATTGATCCTATCCTAGAGAAATAGTCGGAAGCAGTTTTAGAACATAAGTGGATGTTCTAGGGATATGATAACGACAGCCTCATTCGGGAGACAGTTATCATTCCAGGCTTCCAAGGTGACCTGGACGACAAGGAGGTTGTCAGAGTTATAGTTTTCCTTCTGACGAGGGGCAGTATTTTGGACAGGTGGTCCAAGGCAATCCTGGGGGAGGCATGGCGCATGATACTGATTAAGTTCAGTTGACGATACAGTCTAAGAAGTTTAGATTTGGAGTTCATTTATGAGCTAGGTCCCATCAGACATCCAGACACATTCTAAGACAGGTATTGCTCATTTCAGGAGATGGCTTTCTCCGCGAACATGAGATATAGAGAGACATAGAAGGAAACATCCAGGCGGATCCACTCACTGAGGCTATTCCTTGGATGCAATAGTTTCGCAAACGAGCTTTGTGAGACTGACAAATAGAGGAGTTGAGTGTTCGGTATCACACGGGCTGTGAGTATGCGACTTCGCAATAATTAGCCTTGAGTGCAAGTGGGAGATTGTAGGAGATAGTGCCCTCAGAGTCAATTATTGGATCACAGGCACGTGATTGCAATGATTGAGGGAGTGTTAGTTATATGTGTGCCCTAGAGGCCATTACTGTACATGCGATGTATATTGTAGTGGATGCTTGGACATATATAGGGAGGACTTTCTTGCTCAACATGATAGTACACTATCAGGTTGTACTTTATCTTAACATGTACTCTGATTGTCTTTTTTTTACATGTTGATAAAGCCCTTAGGACTTGTACTCGACTACTGGGACTATAATGAGATCATACTAGTGGGGCCACTGTAGTCTATGAGTACATCCTATAACTGTTCCTAGTCGAGGGTGTGTCGAGACAGGGCATCGATACATCAGAGTAGACTAGCGTATACGCATCTTGACCCATATGATGGGCGATGGATGATCCCATATCCATCGGTGTTTGACATCAAGGATGGTGTACGGGTGCTCAGTGGAGACTGGGTACACTGAACGGACTCGCCGAGAACTCCTAGATGGTATATATACCTATTGTCAGATAGCAGTTCTCTGGTGACACTTGTACAGGTTAGTCTGTAGACCCGAGATCGTCATAGAGTCTTGTGTGATTCCCACTGTACTTTGATTTCCTCCCTACCACGGCTCTACTGAGTTGTGCAAACAGGTGGATTTTGGGTACAGTCCCGAATCATATGGAGACAGTGAGTGATAGGAGGGGTTTCGTCTCTCCCGGTGTAGGGAGTTGATGTCGCGCTAAGTTTGATCGGCTATAACACCTAAATCCCTGGCCAGGGTTCTCGAGGTTTACTGATAAGTGTTATCAGTAGTTCCTCGACCTGTTATGAGCCATAAATCAACATGACTTATAAAGTTACTGGGGTCTGACATTTACCACCCCTAGACTTCATATGCGACGTATTAGACGAAGAGACCGGACTGTACGGTAAGTGTTGATTACAGGCTCGTAAGGGTTGTGATGAGTTCGCTCGTCGGCCACCTTTTCGTTATGTATCTGGGTAGCCGTTACGTACAGCTATTGCCACTGACGTGCTTATGGTTAAACCCATTGCCAGCATACTGACGAGCCTTTGGAGTCCCACATAGAGGGTTCCCTCGTTCAGGCAAAAGATGTAGAAACCGTAAGTTGTTACGGCAGCCGTAAAGTGTTGCGGCAGGTTTTCGATTATGTTCGTGTAATTGTTACAGGAATAATAATCGGAAGAATAATACTGGACGGATACCGGTATTATATTAATGGATTAATGATATTCGTATTTTTCGGAATTCGGATGCGGGTATACAGTATACGGTATACGGAGGAGGGGTATTTTTGTAATTGTTACAAAATACCTTCTAGAAGATGCCACCTCATAATGACATAATTATGACATCATTTATTTTGTGAAAATAAATAAGTGAGGTGTAAATTAAAAGTTATAAGCATGATAACATGGTTGTTGAAGTGGATGTACTATTAATGCATGATACTTCTTTCATAATACATGCTTTAGTTAGTGCTAAATTCTTTTTCCATCATGCTTGAACTTTTTAATTATAAATGCAATTATTCTCTCCATTTCTTCTTATAAATACCTTCACATGAGATGTGAAATCAAGGCATTCAATTCCTACACAAAATTATGATAAGTGTATCATAACAAGTTTATAAGAAGAGAGAAAGAAAAATGATGGTGATCATTCTTCCTAGCTTTAACCCTCACATGAGATGTGAATCCAAAGCTTAGGATTTCAAGTTAATCCAATACAATTATCTCTACATCATCCTAGTGACCTCTTCTAGCAAATTTGGTCTCTCGGTTAAACTCTTGAGAAGACTTTCAAGCTTGCACGAAAATTCTCGGGTGGATCATCTAGGTCTTCGGTGGCCGGAAATCGAAGACATCGGCAACATCTTAACGAGCCAAGGAGTCCACAAAAGAGGAGAAAGGAGCAAAGGAGTTGCATCAAAGAGAAGACCCGAAGGACCGTATCATCAAGGTATAATCCCTAACATAGTAGATAAGATCTCTAGTTAGGGTATACTAGTTGTGGTTTAGACAAGATCTTCGGTTAAGTGCGTGTTGTATGCAAAGAAATTTTTTGTTCATCGCTTCCGCCGCGCCACAAGAGTTGTGGGAGCATGCAACACTCACCAACAGTGGTATCAGAGCCTAACTAAACCACAATTAGATGTTAGCCAAAAGTTAGAAGCTCGATCGACAGTTTTTTCTCCCGAAAACTCGTATTCTGCCCTTGCTGCTGTCAGTTTTTGAAAGTGTTCCAAAACAAATTTGACATATCTTAAAAATACATGCAGGGATTTATAAGATCACTGTAGAAAATCGGAGTCCTAACTCGCTAAGACTGCCGCGCTTCCGAAGCCAAACCCTGGGTTTGGCCGCGGATCCGCGGCCGAGTCAACGCGGAGTTGACTCGGTTTGCTACAGTGATCCTATATTTGCTAAATAGGGTTTTCTGGGACATGCAGATTTTTACAAAGGTGTTTGTACAGGGACATGTCAAGTGTTGGCATGGTTTTAAAAATTATCGATCGAAATTCTAAAGTGCTTGGCTAATCGGGTTTTCTTTTTTCTGTTATATGTGTTTGAAACGTCCGCTAATTGCTATATGACGATTCGTGGGGGTTGCACATATGGATATCATGAGACGGTATGTGTATATGAATGTATTGGATCGTTGTGATGAATGGCCGGGGGGTGTGAGAAGAGTGTTTTTCCTTTTCTATCATTCCATGTAATTTGTAAAAAGCAATGTTATATTGTATAATTTCTTTTTACTGTTTTTGCTCCTAGGATAGACCCAAGGTGGGGTGCACAAACTACCGGGTTCTCCAAGTGCCGAGTGGCCTACTCAATTGTTGAGGGAGGTTGCTACACTTCGGGAATTTGGCGGGTAGTTTGCCGCATCCGTAGGGGTCTAGGGTGGGTTTTGGCTATTCATCACGACCGTGGAACCCGTTTTTTTTTTCATTAAGGGCTTAAATGAAATACAGAATTCCTAGCATATCCAATGCATTCATCTGTGATCTGAAATGGTTATATTTATATATATGAGATATATAATAAACGTTGCTTATGTTTTGCACCCGCGCTAGTCCATCCCCCGCTCTGCCGTTAGTTAAATAACCTAACGGTGCATGACGGGGCCCAGTGGCAAATGCGGATGGCATAAGCGTACGTTCTATTTGCGTTTTCTTTTCTGTGATGTTTGGGAAACGTAAAATATAGGAAACGTAAATGATGGGACCACATTAATGTGATTAATGTTAAAAGAAAGAAACCTAAAGATGTTGTAGAATCAAACTTTTTGAAAAAGGGTAACTCTAGCTTTTGTTTTGCATAGTGGTATTCTTAAATATCCTGCACCTCATTCGATGAGGAAAGGGCCGAGATCCCTTCACCGGGAGTGACCCCTTTAGCGAAACTGGAAAATGTTACAAAGAACTCGATTTGATTTTATAGTTGATCTAACTTTGCTATGCATCGTGGTATTTACATATCCAGCACCTTATTCGATAAGGAAAGAGCCGAGATCCCTTCACCGGGAGTGACCTCTTTAGCAAAATTAGAAAGATACTATAAAACCATTCGATTTTTAAACTGGAGCTTAAACCACTCCTTTCCACTTGATTCTACAACGATATCAAGTTCAAAACGTTAAAGGTTTTCATAAAAACCATCTGTTGCCCTCCGTCATTTTAGGAAGCAGAGTACTTAGTATTCGTGCTACGTATGTCGACCATAGCCGAGGCGTAGTGTTCGGTAGCTAAGTGATGTATTCCTACAAAGCATATGATGCGATTAGTTAGGACATTCATGTGATTATGTTGATCATAGTCAAGGGTCATATGGGTGGGTCTGGCTAATCACGAAATGACGGGTAGAACTTGGCTAGTACTTATGATATGTTGACCATAGCCAAGGTCATAAGTGACTAGGGGTACAAACCATATCGGGAATTTCAAGAGTTGAAATTTGCAATGAGATTGCATACCTTCTATATGATAGTTGGATCCCGATCTCACTGCGAGTAAGTGTTACTCCTGGGAAAGTTTTACACAAGACAATTTGATGAAATTATGGGGTGTAATTATTCCCGGCTAATCTTACCTTTTAGGGTTTGAAGGAAGATTTAATAAAAACAGTGGGAGACATCTGGATTAGATAATAACCAATCTAATCTTGCAAGAGCATACGCTAATGTGTTTTCTTCTCTCTCTCTCTCTCTCCATATAGTGACCATATCATGCCTTAATCAAGATAATAAATACGGATATATTGACTGAACCTGCTTGTTATATTGAGCTGGGGAACGTTGGTCCCGCTCCAACTTATAATTGTTATAAGACAGAGCAGGAAATAGGGAAATACCAGAATTCCTATGCCGCCCAAACGAAGAAAGTGCATATGATGTATCTCCTTCGGGTGTGTTCATTACAAAGAACTGTTTCTCAGTATTCTCTGCATCCTGGGTATTTGATACTCGATCAGGATCCCAGATATGTAATCTGTTACATAGGGCTACAAAAAGGTAGAAAAACTGATAACGGGTGATAAGTTTCATGAGACAGAAAACGGGACAAGTGTTGCAGCCAAGTCTGTTGGTCACTGTCACCCTGTATTAAGAATACATTGATTCTGAACAAATGCTATTAGATACCGAACCTGATATACAAAATCATATCAATCTCTTTATTAGTAAAGAAATGATAAAATTTTGTATTGATGGATAATGTTTTGAACATTTCCTATATCAAGTGTTGATCGGTTCAGGCACGTTATCTAAAAACATAGACGTTCTAAATCAAACTACAGTTCTCAGTATACAGAACACACACAAGAGGAAGAGTTCAGAAATGAACGGATCCTTCTTGAAGCATTATAGACTAGGTCAGATCAATGCGACCCGGCTGGCTGAAGTTACATTTTAGATGTATATTTAAACCAGTTTGAATTTACATCTTGTGAAACTTGCCAGTCATGTCACAAAGATTGAATGACCATAGCTCTGTTTATTGGAAACAGAGAGAGTTAGTGAACTCTTGGGATTGATACATGATGATGTATGAAAGGCCCCCTGTCTACATATGCCATGACTGGTTCCTTGTACTTCGTTACATTCTCTGATAATCTCTCAAGATTCAGACATATGTTCCTGTTGAAACATAGGTCCAAAGCTTTTGAGATATTCACAGAATATAAATTAGAAGTAGAGAACCAAAAAGAGGGTATAAGTATTATGTCCTTTGATGAGATCAAGGAGGAGAATACTTGTGCATGGAAATTCTGGACTATTCTAAAAGAGAATGAGATTCTCTCTCAGTATTACTCCTCCGTATACACCATAGCACGATGGTATATCGGGGCGGAGCGAATGCACCCTATGTGATATGGTGTGCTCCATGATGAGTACTACTGAGTTTCCTATTTTCCTTTTGGGAGTTATGCACTTGTGAAGCTGCATACCTATTGAATAGGGTTCTAATCAAATCAGGTGCCTACTACTCCATATGTGATATGGTATGGGAAGAGCCCATCTCTTAAAGATGTTAAGATTTGGGGTTGTCCGGCCTATGTCTAAAAACCTAAATCCGGACAAGCTCGAGGCAAAGTCAAAACTGTAGAAGTTTGTTGGATATCCCAAGCATTAGCAAGGGAATATCTTCTACCTAACCGAGAAACAAAAGTTGTTTTGTTTCTCAGCATGCCACCTTTGTGAAAGGGAATTTCTTGTGAAGAAATTAGTGGTCATAAGGTAGAACTGGAAGGCGTTCCAGCTATACAAACTACAACGGATGACCTAACAGAGGAACAAAAGTTGTTTTGTTTCTCAGCATGAAAGGAAATTTCTTGTGAAGAAATTAGTGGTCATAAGGTAGAACTGGAAGGCGTTCCAGCTACACAAACTACAAAAGATGACCTAACCGAGGAACAAAAGTTGTTTTGTTTCTCAGCATGCCGCCTTTTGTGAAAAGGGAATTTCTTGTGAAGAAATTAATGGTCATGAGGTAGAACTGGAAGGAGTTCCAGCTACAGCAAATGATTTGGTAGAACCAAAGGATTCAATAGACTCTAACGAACCTCAGCCTCTCCGCCGATCTAGTTAATTTCCTCACCCACCTAAGAGATACTTCGGTTTCTCTATGACAGTGGGAGCGAGGATTTCATATTACCCCAGCGTATCCCGAGATCGGAAGGTGTTCCGACGGGTTGTAGTCTTCGCAAGGGGGCATGCGTAGAAAATAGCTGCTGAGGGACCTTTTAGTACCATGGCGACCCTATGGGATAGGGTTGTTGCCTGACCAAAATGTTATGACCTAACTAGTTTCGAGCAGGCATCAGGAGTGGGGCTCTGTAAGAATGGCTGGATGATTAGCAATCTGAGATGGAATCCTTATACACCAACAAAATATGGACTTTGGTTGCTTTATCTGAAGGGTTAAATCCCCATCAGGAGCAAGTATATCTTGAGAAGATTACTTGGTGTACATGGAAAAGTTGAGACTTTCAAAGCTATGCTTAAGTCCATTCAGATCCTACTTGCCACTGCTACATACCTTGACTACGATATCTGGTGGTTGGGTGCCATGACTGCTTTTCTAAATGAAGTTTTAGAAAAGAGCGTCTATAAGTACACAGCTAGAGGGCTTCGTAGACAGTGGGAGCAGCGGAAAAGTGTGCAAGATGTTTTATGCGATAAAACAGGCATCGCGGAGTTGGAACATCTGTTTTGATGTGGTAGTCAAAGAGTTTGACTTCATCAAAATAATAGATGAACCTTGTATATACATAAAAGGTAGTAGGTAGTATGGTGTTGATCCTCGTAGAGTACGTGGATGACATACTCTTGATAGGGAAGGAGTTTCCTATGCTACGCTCAGTCAATCTCCTCTTATTATAAAGATTCTCCATATATGATCAAAGGTGATACCTCCTAAATCCAGGGTTTTGGATCTATGAGATAGATCTAAATGGATATTAGGATACTCACTAGTTGTAGTGAGATAGTATCAATTGATCCTGGGGAGAATCACAGCGGAGTTGGAACATTTGATTTGATGTGGTAGTCAAAGAGTTTGACTTCATCAAAAATGGTAGAACCTCGTGGTATGGATTATGGTGGTGATCCTCGTAGAGTACGTGGATGACATACTCTTGATAGGAAAGAGTTTCCTATGATACAGTCGGTCAATCTCCGCTTATCACAAGGATTCTCCATATAAGATCAAGGTGATACCTCCTAAAAATCCTGGGTTTTTTTTTTGGATCTATGAGATAGTTCTAAATAGGATGTTAGGATTTTCACTAATTGTAGTGAGATAGTATCAATCGATCCTAGGGAGAATCACTGGAAAGGTTCCAGGGTAATAAAGACGACTGAATGTCAGTCGCAGTCATTGTCTTTACCCTTAGTAGAGGGACGGTATGTTGGAAGAGTTCCAAGCTAGATACCGTGACATACTAGACAGGCAAGATATGTCATTATTAAAGATGCTACCAAAGATAAATTCTGGATATATATAAGTTCATAAGATGAACTTCGTTCCTACCATTGTGTGACAATGGAGTTGTGGCTTTAGCCAAGGAACTACCGTCCCATCAGAAATCCAGATATAATTCTTAGGCAGCACCACCTGATCATGGAGATGGTTGATCTCTAGGGAGATCGTGGTTAGGAGAATAGATACAGAGGACAACAGAGCGGATCCACTCACTAAGGCTTTTTCCCAGTAGAGACTTTTATGGGATGGTTGAGTATGAGATACTTAAACCACAACTGATTGTTTGGTATGTGATACCACAACAGATGGCCCTAGTGCAAGTGGGAGATTGTTAGTTATATGTGTGCCCTAGAGGCCATTACTGTACATGCGATGTATATTGTAGTGGATGCTTGGACATATATAGGAAGGACTTTCTTGCTCAACATGATAGTACGCTATCTGGTTGTACTTTATCTTAACATGTACTCTGATTGTCTTTTTTGTTACATGTTGATAAAGCCCTTAGGATTTGTACTCGACTACTGGGACTATGATGAGATCATACTAGTGGGGCCACTGTAGTCTATGAGTACATCCTATAACTGTTCCTAGTCGAGGGTGTGTCGAGACAGGGCATCGATACACCAGAGTAGACTAGCGTATACGCATCTTGACCCATATGATGGGCGATGGATGATCCCATATCCATCGGTGTTTGACATCAAGGATGGTGTACGGGTGCTCAGTGGAGACTGGGTACACTGAACGGACTCGCCGAGAACTCCTAGATGGTATATATACCTATTGTCAGATAGCAGTTCTCTGGTGACACTTGTACAGGTTAGTCTGTAGACCCGAGATCGTCATAGAGTCTTGTGTGATTCCCACTGTACTTTGATTTCCTCCCTACCACGGCTCTACTGAGTTGTGCAAACAGGTGGATTTTGGGTACAGTCCCGAATCGTATGGAGACAGTGAGCGATAGGAGGGGTTTCGTCTCTCCCGGTGTAGGGAGTTGATGCCGCGCTATGTTTGATCGGCTATAACACCTAAATCCCTGGCCAGGGTTCTCGAGGTTTACTGATAAGTGTTATCAGTAGTTCCTCGACCTGTTATGAGCCATAATCAACATGACTTATAAAGTTACTGGGGTCTGACATTTACCACCCCTAGACTTCATATGCAACGTATTAGACGAAGAGACCGGACTGTACGGTAAGTGTTGCTTACAGGCTCGTAAGGGTTGTGATGAGTTCGCTCGTCGGCCACCTTTTCGTTATGTATCTGGGTAGCCGTTACGTACAGCTAGTGCCACTGACGTGCTTGTGGTTAAACCCATTGCCAGCATACTGACGAGTCTTTAGAGTCCCACATAGAGGGTTCCCTCGTTCAGGCAAAAGATGTAGAAACCGTAAGTTGTTACGGCAGCCGTAAAGTGTTGCGGCAGGTTTTCGATTATGTTCGTGTAATTGTTACAGGAATAATAATCGGAAGAATAATACTGGACGGATACCGGTATTATATTATTGGATTAATGATATTCGTATTTTTCAGAATTCGGATGCGGGTATACAGTATACGGTATACGGTATACGGAGGAGGGGTATTTTTGTAATTGTTACAAAATACCTTCTAGAAGATGCCACCTCATAATGACATAATTATGACATCATTTATTTTGTGAAAATAAATAAGTGAGGTGTAAATTAAAAGGTATAAGCATGATAACATGGTTGTTGAAGTGGATGTACTATTAATGCATGATACTTCTTTCATAATACATGCTTTAGTTAGTGCTAAATTCTTTTTCCATCATGCTTGAACTTTTTAATTATAAATGCAATTATTCTCTCCTCCATTTCTTCTTATAAATACCTTCACATGAGATGTGAAATCAAGGCATTTAATTCCTACACAAAATTATGATAAGTGTATCATAACAAGTTTATAAGAAGAGAGAAAGAAAAATGATGGTGATCATTCTTCCTAGCTTTAACCCTCACATGAGATGTGAATCCAAAGCTTAGGATTTCAAGTTAATCCAATACAATTATCTCTACATCATCCTAGTGACCTCTTCTAGCAAATTTGGTCTCTCGGTTAAACTCTTGAGAAGAGTTTCAAGCTTGCACGAAAATTCTCGGGTGGATCATCTAGGTCTTCGATGGCCGGAGATCGAAGACATCGGCAACATCTTAACGAGCCAAGGAGTCCACAAAAGAGGAGAAAGGAGCAAAGGAGTTGCATCAAAGAGAAGACCCGAAGGACCGTATCATCAAGGTATAATCCCTAACATAGTAGATAAGATCTCTAGTTAGGGTATACTAGTTGTGGTTTAGACAAGATCTTCGGTTAAGTGCGTGTTGTATGCAAAGAAATTTTTTGTTCATCGCTTCCGCCGCGCCACAAGAGTTGTGGGAGCATGCAACACTCACCAACAGGGAGGACCTATCTAGGTAGGACAGTCTTACTCAAGATGATAGTATGCTATCTGGTTTACCTTTATCATCGTGTACTGCTTTAGGTGACCTGACATGTCGCTATTTCACGTTTATAGAGCTCCTAGGATTCTTGCTTGACTGCCAGCAGTATGAGGGCGATCATATACGTGAGAGCTGGCATTCTATAAGCACATCCTTAAAAGGTCCCTAGTCGTGGGAGTTTCGAGACAGGGCATCGATACTCCAGAGTAGACTAGTGTATACAGTCGAGACCCCGACGAGGGGCGGTGGCCGGTCTCACAAGCCACTGGAGTTAGTTGGTTCACCTAAGATGTATACAGGTGCTCATTGGGTTATGAGTACACCGGACAGGACTCGTCGGGAACATGCTAGTTGGCCTTATACCTGACGTCAGATAGTAGTTCCCTGGTGACATGTGTACAGGTTAGTTCATCGACCTGGGGATCGTCATTTGTCTCGTGTGAGTTCCCACTGTACTTTCATTACTACCCTACCATGCTCAAAGGAGACGTGCAAACAGGTTTTAGTTGGGTACAGTCCCGAGCCACATGGAGGCAGTGAGCGGATCTTCACGGGTTCGTCTCTCCCAGTATTGGGGGTGAGGTCGCGCTGTGTCTAGGAGAGCCATTACACGAAGCCCTCGGCCGAGGCAGGAGATTTACTTGTTGGTATTCCACTAGTATCTCAGGGTGTTCTGGGCTACACTCCGACACGACTTGTACCGCTTTTAGGGGTCTGACTTTTACCAACCCCCTAGGCCCGCCATGCGATGCTCATAGACGAACGGACCGGACTGTACGGATATTGTCACTGACAGGATCAGTAGGGTGTCAGGATGAGTTCGCTCATCGACATCCCTTTTGGTCAATAGCTGGTGGCCCGTCACGTATGGCTAATACCTCTGACGTGCTAGTGGTTAAATCCACAGCCATAGTATTGATGAGTCTTTAGAGTCCACCACACATACAGTTACTCAAGTTTCGGGCGAAACGTTGTAGAGGCCGTATGGAGATATGGCAACGTTCGATCAGATACGTGCGGTATTGCACGGATCAGGATCGGACGGTTAGTACTAGAGGCCGTATGGATATATGGCAGGGTTCGATCAGATACGTGCGGTATTGCACGGATCAGGATCGGACGGATAATACTAGCCGGCTTTGGTCTAAGCCGGATCCTAATATAGTACAGTGTAGATTTTGTCTCATTGCATTTGTATTTCGGTCGGAATACACATGCGGGTGTGTATACACAGTATCGGGGTTTTCCTGTAATTTATTACGGGACCAGTTTTCTGGAGTTGCCAGTTTGCTTTTCGTTTCGGCCAATTTCCTTTGTATCGTTCATTGGCCGAAGATTGGTGGAGGAAGGCTTATTTGCATTTGTGCAAATAAGTATTTGTGGAGGGTGTTCTTTGCATTTTGTTGGATCATGATGGTTGCACCATCCCTTGACCATTTGACTTCTTCTTTCATAATGGCTTGACTTTGTGATGAGATGATGGTTGTGGTGGAGTGTTGGTTTTAGTTTGTCATCATGGTTGGTTATGATGAAGGGGTGTTGATCAGTCGAAAATACTGCATATTTTAACCGGCAATTTCCTTGTCATCTGCATACATATAGGAGAGTACGGTATTCATAATTCACATATTAGCTAATTGGTCGTAAAATATCAAATTACATGTATTCGACCTTAAAACCAGAAATTCTAGGGAAATTAACTGCATTACATTACATAGCATATTTTCTATATCTTGCAACCCCTATTTTGAAGTCTATGCAGGAAAAGAGATACTTGCTCGATCAATACATTGCTCGACCATTACAATTGCTCGTAAACTCATTGAAAGCAAATCTGGTATCAACACAGAAGGGCAACTGCAATTCTGAACATCAAAGAATAACCCAGACAGCAGTACCAAGCTACTGAAGAAAGCACAGATCCCAAGGCCACCAATGCGCGGCGGAAGGGCGGCCAAACCCCACCTCACGCGGCGGTTGCGCGGCGGGCCCAGGGACTTAGCTCCTCAAACTTCACCAAAACTCCTGTTTCAGTGCCCTCAGATCATAAATGTACACAAACTTCCAGAAGATTCCAGATACTTTCACCAGATCAGCAAATTCCCAAACTACCCTAATCTTTCTAGAACTTTCCTAAACCCTTGCTTAAACCCTAAGCTAAACCCCAACAAACTTGTCAACAAACTTTGGGAGGGAAAGTCTAATTCAAACCTAAACCTAGTTCTATAAATAGGACCCTTGACTCATTCATGATATCATATCATGAAACCCTAGAGAGAAAAAGATTCAACATCTTAGATTTTAGCCATTCTCTCTTTCTCCATCTTCTTCTTCCTCAAGATTAGTGAGAAATCTTGTAGGAAACCCTAACCCTAAATCCATCCACAATTCAAGATCTTGAGTGCAAGCCAAGCAAGATTCCTTCAACCCTTTTATGAGCCGAGCCGATCTTCCATCGGGCAAGAGATCAAAAGTAGATCCACGATCCACGGAGTCGAGCGAAGCCGAGTCAACGATCGATTTTTCTTTCTTCTTGTAGATCTTGAAAGAATGTATTGACAATTGTATATTAAATAAAAGGTGATATTTTCTCCATTCTTGTTTTCTTTTAAATTCCGCATCATGTTATCTTTACTGTTCTTGAATATTGTCTATGTGGTGATGCGCGAGTAAAACTCCGCTCGTTAAAGAGTCGAGAAGATCTTTAGTATGATGATGTAGCAAATTTGTAATCAATTCTTGAATCCCACGAGATTCTAAACCCTAGCAAGTTCAAGAATCGACAACCCAATTCGATGCGATGCTTTCTTGATCAACATCGTTCGAGATTGGGGTGATCCGATCGATTCTTGAAATTGCTAGAGGCTAGAATATAAATGGTATCCTCGAAAGAGCAAGGGTTAAGAGATGAAACTTTAATTTCATCAAGAAAACCCTAATTCTCGTCGATAACCATTGATCTAGCATCAATTCTTCGAAGGACAAGAATATGAAATATTGTAAACTACAACACATCTAAAGATCCTATCGATTCCTACGAGCCTCTTTATCAGTCTTGATTGTCGTTTGGAAAATACCATTGAAACCGATTCTTGTTGTTTATAGTTCTTGATTCTTTAGAAAAGATTGGTGACACACGAATACAAATCAATCAATTGAATCGTGTTTTCTCTTATTGTTGATTAACATTTCATTTCAAACAAATAAAGGTACAAACGAATCTCGAGATCCCTGAGGACGATCCGCACTCATTCATTAACTTCAACTGACACCGTTGTTTGATTGCGGTCAAATATTTTTGGTTGTGATTTCTTTACTATTTGATTCGATAAACACATCCACGAAAATCATTCAATCAAAATGGCGCCGTTGCCGGGGATCGCGCGCTAATTCAATCAGGTGTGATGATAGAAGTGAGACTTGCCTTTTTCCTTTACACTCTACCTTGCACTATTCTTATCCTTGGGATTATTCCCCACTTCACCCTATTCTCTCCTCTCCCACCAAGCCAGGGCCGGCCAAAGCTCATGGGGGCTGTCCAAATTTGAGATGTGGGATTTTGTTCTCTTTTGGCTTTGGAAAAATCCCACAACACCATCTCCACAAGTTTATATCATTTCCTCCACCATATGGCAACTCCATAGCCCCAAATGAGACAAGTTTCTACACTATATTCTACAGAAAACCTTGGGCACGTCGACTCGCCAACTTCGTGCCCGAGTTGCCTCGGACCAGAGGTGGGAGCCCGTAAAAGAAGCCGGCGACGTGATGCCCTTCTGGCGACGAGGTGGAGACCGGAGATTCCGCGGGAGATCGGGACGACGACGAGAAGACCGGAGGACACGGATCACTCGGTATATTTCTCTTCCCCCTCTCTATATAGCTAGGACTAGTTTAATGGCACGATCCGGGCTTATAGTGCGCGGTGGTGCCGGTTTGAAAAGTTAAAGTAAATCACCGCTTCCGCATTCCGGCGTCGGATTGACGGCCGGGGTGCCGCCGTGCACTTACATAGCCAGTCCCATACCCCTAGACCCCTACGAGAGCGGCAAGCAACCCTGCCAATTCTAGGGTTAGGAGACCCGGACTCGAGTCCTCGAGATGGTCTCCTACTGGACCTCAGAACCCGGTTACTAATGCTCCCCTCCTTGGTTCTATCCTAATGCGGAAAAGTAAATAATATACATCAACGGTGACATCTTCCGCAACCTGGAAGTGCCCCAATAAAAGAATATTACATACAAGTTTTTACATGAATGAAAATGAAAAAACACACATCTCACATAAAAACCCCCGGCTATTCAAACACGACGATCCAATATAACATATCCAGCAACACATAACATCACATGTCATCAACGTAAGTAAACATGCGTATCCCAATTGTCGTTGACATATAGCAACGAAACCGGCGATATCACACATTATACTTACGGTCACAGAAAAGAAAGTGTAAAACTACAACAGTTGGAATCCGCAAACTCTTTAGACATCACATGCCTAACCAAATGAGTTCCTTAGACATCGCATGCCTAACAATTATAAACCCCGCATTTCAGTCTCAAAATCGAAAACACTTTTCAATACCAAGTCGGGCAATTCAACAAGATTCCCGACATCCTGATCGAATGCTCGTCGCAAACTTCAGTAGACGACCGCACCCCCGATACCGTCGACGAAGTGCACCAAGACGGAACACCGCTGCCGCGAGCACCCGAACGGATGCTTTCGGCGACGGGGTTCTCCTACAATCTCTTGGTCGGGGCTATGGGGTGAGGCTGTCTATTAAGTTTACCCGGCGAGTATCCGCATACGCTACGTGATTGCGACGGATTTTTGATCACATCAAAATTCTGTGGCAACCGATCAAGTGAGACTAAAGTACTAGATTTATAACATTCATTCAGTTATCTCAACTACTTGTGAATTCCAATTATTGTATCACATTCCAGATAATTAGAAAATGTTAAACTTTCCGATCGAACAATCAAACACCCAAGTTTTCCCGAAACAGCTCAACACATGAAATAAGTTCAAAAACATTTACTTCATGCCTCAGTACCAACGGTCCAGCCGTAGAAGGGTCAAGCCAACGCCTCACATGTGGCACGCCGTACTGCCCCAAACCCTAAGGTTCAAAGGGCAGTTCAAGACGGTCACATAATCGAGTTAAGGTTTGTTGTCTTTTAGAGGGACCATCGCGTTACTTGCACTACTTAGAACGTCATTAAACTACGGAAAATTCCAACAATTGGAAATTTCCCGGCAGGGGAAAAAATGGGTATTTACATCCGGTCAAACTTTTTAACATATTCTAAAATTATCCGGAAAAACATATAGACAAAGCTAAACAATCCGATCGAATCATCGATTCCCCAAAACAACCCAGAAAACTCAACTCTTGTGTGAAAATTAAAAATTCCCAGAAAATACAGAATTAAATTATAGGAATTACTGTGCAAAGAAAATTACAAGAAGCTCCTATACGGCCGCGGAACCGCCGCAAATGCCATGCTATTGCCGCGGTTCCGCGGCCACTTGGTCGAGTTATGCACACGTGCTTCACAGTAATTCATAGAAAAGCCTGCTGATTTTTCTGCATATTTTTAATTCTCAAAAATCCCCGATTTCAAAAAATGTACAGAGAAGGGTTAAAGCTAGGGTTTCGGGGTTCGATCGGTTTTCTATCTTCGTCTACGCATCGCCTAAGGCTCTAGCTAGGCTCTGATACCACTGTAGGGTTCCTAGACACACCCATGAGGTTCTACAAGTGATCAAACATAGCCAATTCAAAAAAATTCTATGTGCCAAGTGACCCTAAGCAAGATCGTAACTAGAGGATAGGCGATAAAGATGCCAGTTAACAACTTTAACTAAAAGGGAAGTGACTACAACCTTTGTAGATCTGGTCCTCCACTTCCTTGGCTCCGTGATGACGTCCCTCTGCTGTACCCATCGGAATCCTAGACTCTCACGGTGGTTTCATCGGAGAAATGATCGGGCTAGGTCGTCGACTTCGATGCCGAAGATGATCTACGTCGAGGCAACTCAAGATCAAGCTCCAACTTCACCAAGTCATAAAACTTGTGAAGAAAACACCCTATACTACTTGGCAAGTAGTAGAGGATGAAGAAATAGGAAGTGGTTTCACTTTGGATTTGGATTTCTCACTCTTTTTCTCAAATCACCATTGAAGGTAGCAAAGGTTTTCTTCATCTTGAAGAAGAAGAAGAAGAAAGAATATGATAAGAATAATGAAAATAGAAAATAAAGTGATTCTTATCATATTTGCAACCATGGTTTTTCTAGTTATATGTATGCCCTAGAGGCCATTACTGTACATATGATGTATATTGTAGTGGATGCTGGGGCATATATAGGGAGGGTTTTCTTGCTCGACATGATAGTATGCTATCTGGTTAGACTTTACCTTAACGTGTACACTGATTGTCTCTCTGTTACATGTTGGTAAAGCCCTTAGGATGTGTACTTGACTACCTGGACTATGATGCGGATCATACTAGTGGGGACATGGTAGTCCATAAGTACATCCTTCAATGTCCCTAGTCGTGGGTGTATCGAGACGGGGCATCGATATACCAGAGTAGACTAGCGTATACCTTCTCGACCCATACAGATGGGCGATGGATGATAACATATCCATTGGTGTTTGACATCGGAGATGATATACGGGTGCTCAGTGGAGACTGGGTACACTGGACGGACTCGCCGAGAACTCCCAGATGGTATTATACCTTACGTCAGATGGCAGTTCTCTGGTGACACTGGTACAGAGTAGTCTGTTGACCCGAGATCGTCATAGAGTCTTGTGTGGTTCCTACTGTGCTTTGATTTCCACCTTACCACGTCCAAGAGGGCATGCAAAACGGTGGCTTTTGGGTACAGTCCCGAATCACATGGAGGCAATGAGAGATAGGAGGGGATTCGTCTCTCCCGGTATAGGGAGTTGATGTTGCGCTGTGTTCGATTGGCTATAACCGGAAATCCCTGGCCAGGGTTGCTGAGATTTACTGGTAAGTGTTACCAGTAGTTTCTCGAACTGTTATAGACCTCATATCGACACGACTTATCGAACTATTGGGGTCTGACGTTTACCACCCCTAGGCGAGATATGCGACATATCAGACGACGAGACCGGACTGTACGGTTAGTGTTACTGGTTGGATTCACAGGAGTGTGAGCGGGCTTGCTCGTCGATCTTCTGATCGCTCAATACCCGGGTGGCCGTTACGTTTAGCAGACCGCTTGCGGCTTGTGGGTGTTTGATATGATCATCATCTGCTGCCGGCGTATTGACGAGTCTTTAGAGTCCTACACAGAGGTTTCCTGGCTCAAGCGAAACGAAATAGGAGGGCATATGAGATATGTGCGGGACCGAGAATAATGCGTGTATGTGATACCGTATTTCATTCTCGCGATAAATGTATCGATTGGTTGTATGTGATATAACCTAGTTATCGAATCAAGGGTTGATTCGATAAGCCGATACATTGGATATTAGTCGGTTGTATGCGATATGACCGGATCGTTAAATCAAGTGTTGATTTAATGATTTAATTCATAATTATATATTTGATATATTACTTTGCATTAACTAGTATTGGTTCACTTTAAATGGTTTTTCTCACTTGTTTGTGCACATTGTATATGTGATATATTTTTGTGCACAAGTTTGTATCATGTTTGATGATGCATGCTAACTTGGGTTTGTGTAAAGATTAAACCATGGTTATATGAATGGTTATGGTTTTGTTTTCTTATTCATTTATTATCTATTTATTCTTTCTGGAAAATAAAAAGCATAAAGAAAAATGGTGGCTTTCTTTGGATGCATGTTGAAGCTTCATGAAGCTTTGACTAAGTCACCATTTTGTCTCATGCTTAACCCTAACCATTCCACTTAACCCTAGTCTATTCTCTACACTTGACCATGGTTGGATTATGATAAGTATTCATTTTATTTTATTTTTGAAATATACTTATCATAATATATTTCATCTTCTTCTTCTTCTTCTTCAAGAAGAAGCTTGCCTCCATCAATGGCAACTTGAGAAAATGAGTGAGAAATCAAATTCTAAAGTGAACCCACTTCCTATTTCTTCATCCTCTATCTCTTGCCAAGTAGTATAGGGTGTTTTCTTCACAAGTTTCATGACTTGGTGAAGTGGGAGCTTGATCTTGTGATGCCTCGACGTAGATCATCTTCGGCATCGTTGTCAATGACCTAGCCCGCCCATTTCTCCGATGAAGCCGACGCTAGAGCCCGGGATTGGATTTGGACAGCGAGGAGACTTCATTGTGGAGCTATGGAGGTGGAGGACCGGATCTACAAAGGTTGTATTTCTGTTCTTTTAGTTAAGCTGTTAACTATTCGCATTTGTTTCGCCTAAAATTCTAGTTAACGATCTAGTCTAGGGTTTCTCGGCACCGTAAGCTTTGAAATTGGAAGCATGGTTGATGCCTTGTGAGACCTCATTAGCGTGTCTAGGAACCCAACAGTGGTATCAGAGCCTAGCTAGAGCCTTAGGCGAAGTGTAGACGACGTTTGAAACCCGATCGAACCGAAACCCTAATTCTAAATTGCTCTCTGGACTTTTTTCAAAAACTGGGTTTTTTCCAGATTAAAAATTCTTAAAAAATTCAGCAGGAAATTCTAAGAATTACGGTGCAAAAATTACTTAATGATCTGTCTAAAGCGCGGCGGAACCGCGGCATTAGCTGCCTATTGCGGCGGTTCCGCGCTCATTTCGTCCGTTCAGTTGAATTTTGCACAGTAATTCCTATTTTGCAGTGCTGATTTTCCAGGGAATTTTTAAACTGAACTCAAGAGTTGAGTTTTCTGGGTTGTATAGGGAGTTCGTAGATTCGATCGGATTATCAAACTTTGTCTAAGTGTTTTCCGGATAATTTGTTGAATATGTTAAAAAATTCGACCGGATATAAATACCCACTTTTTCCCCTGCCGGGAAATTTCCAATTGTTGGACTTTTCCGTAGTTTAATGACGTTCTAAGTAGTGCAAGTAATGCGATGGTCCCTCTAGAAGACAACAAACCTTAACTCGATTATGTGACCGTCTTGAACTGCCCTTTGAACCTTAGGGTTTGGGGCAGTACGGCGTGCCACATGTGAGGCGTTGGCTTAACCCTTCTACGGCTGGACCGTTGGTACTGAGGCATGAACTGAATGTTTTTAGACTTATTTCATGTGTTGAGCTGTATCGGGAAAACTTGGGTGTTTGACTGTTCGATCGGAAAGTTTAACATTTTCTGTTTACCTGGAATGGGATACAATAATTGGAATTCACAAGTAGTTATGTGATAACTGAATGAATGTTATAAACACAGCACTTTAGTCTCACTTGATCGGTTGCCACGGAATTTTGATGCGATCAAAAGTCCGTCGCAATCACGTAGCGTACGCGGATACTCGCCGGATAAACTTAATAGACAGCTACACCCCATAGCCCCGACCAAGTGACTGTAGGAATATCTCGTCACCGAAAGCATCCGTTCGGGTGCTCGCGGCAGCGGTGTCCCGCCTTGGTGCACTTCGTCGACGGTATCGGGGGTGCGGCTGCCTACTAAAGTTTGCGACGAGCATTCGATCAGTTTTTCGGGAATCTTATTGAATTGCCCGACTTGATATTGAAAAGAGTTTTCGATAATGAGACTAAAATGCGGGGTTTGTAATCGTTAGGCATGTGATGTCTAAGGAATTCATATGATTAGACATGCGATGTCTATGCAAGTTGCGGATTCCAACTATTGTAGTTGTACACTTTCTTTTCTGTGACCGTAAGTGTAATATGTGATATCGCCGGTTTCGTTGCTATATGTCAACGACAATTGGGATACGCATGTTTACTTACTTTGATGACATGTGATATTATGTGTTGCTGGATATGTTATATTGGATCGTCGTGTTTGAATAGCCGGGGGGTTTTTATGTGAGATGAGTGTTTTTCATTTTCATTCATGTAAAAAATTGTATGTAATATTCTTTTATAGGGGCACTTCCAGGTTGCGGAAGTTGTCACCGTTGATGTATATTATTTACTTTTCCGCACTAGGATAGACCCAAGGAGGAGGGCACAAGTAACCGGGTTCTGGAGTCCAGTGGGAGACCAACTCGAGGAGTCGAGTCCGGGTCTCCTAACTCTAGAATTGGTAGGGTTGCTTGCCGCTCTCGTAGGAGTCTAGGGGTGTGGGTTTTGGCTATTCATCGCGACCGTGGAATCCGTGTTTTATACTGGCTCGTATTGAAAACACGGACGTCCTAGTATATCCAATATTTCATATGTTTCTTCTGCTGCGATATCTGTGATGTGATCATGTGATGTTCTGTGATAGATACAGTATATAGTATATATGATATAGTATATAGACGTTACTTATATTTTACACCCGCGCTAGCCCTGCCCCGCTCTGTCGTTAGTTACCTAACCTAACGGTGCACGAGGGGACATCGAGGCGAATGCGGATGGCATAAGTGTACGTCGTATTTATCTGTGATGTTTAGGTGTTTTAAATGATGGGAATTCATTAATGTGATTAATGAAAATAAAAGAAACCTAAGATGTTGTGGAATCGAATTTCTAAAATAAAACAGGTAGCTACAGTTCTTGCTTTGCACAGCGGTATATATGATATATCCTGCACCTTATTCGATAAGGAAAGGACCAAGATCCTTTCACCGGGAGTGACTCCTTTAGCAATAACTGGCAGATGCTACACACTCGGTTTGTCTTTTGATTGCTTTTAAGAGTTCTGCTTTGCACAGTAATATATATGATATATCCCGCACCTCATTCGACGAGGAAAGGACCGACGATCCCTTCACCGGGAGTAACTCATTTAGCAAAACTGGAAAAGCCTCAAAAACACTCCATTTTAAAATTCATTCGATCCTACAACGATATCAAGTTCATTACGCAATAGGTTTTCAGAAAAACCTGTCGTAGCCTCCATCATTTCAGATAAGTAATAGTTAGTATTCGTGCTGCGTTTGTTGACTCAGTCAAGGCGTAGTGTGCGGTAGCTGATTAGTGCTTATCTGCAAAGCATATGATGCGATTGGATTAGGGTAGTCGTGCGGCCTTGTTGACTCAGTCAAGGGTCATGCGGGTGGGTTTAATTCAATCAGGAAATGACGGGTTGAACTTGACTAGCGGACTATGGTTTGTTGACTCAGTCAAGGTCATAAATCGCTTGGGGCAAAATATTATCCGGAATTTCAAGTGTTGAAATTTGCAATGAGATTGCATACCTTCTATGAGATAGTTGGATCCCGATACCCACTGTGAGTAATTGTTACTCCTGGGAGAGTTTTACACATTACAATTAGCCGATCAAGTAGGTGTCTAGAAAGGTGTTAACGAGGTTACGCCTCTGGGAAAACGAGGTTTACATTAATTAGGTCCGTGCGAAAGCACAGGGCGCCTCCCTCAAAGTACCGACACTGGCCTGGCTGAAAGATTGGCGAACTTGTAGTGTGTAATTAATCCCGGCTAGTCTTTCCTTTTAGGGTTTGAAGGAAGATTTGATAAAAACAGTGGGAGCCATCCTGATTAGATAAAATTAATAACCAATCTATTCTTGCAAGAGCGCACGTTGAGTGTTTTCTTCTCTCTCTCTTCAGGTAGCGACCATATCATGCCTTAATCAAGATAATAAAACGGATATATTGACCAAACCCGCTTGTTATACTGAGCTGGGGAACATTGGTCCCGCTCCAACTTATAATTGTTATAAGACAGAGCAGCAAATTGGGGAATACCAGATTTCCCGTGCCGCCCAAACGAAGAAAGTGCCTGATGATGTACCTTTTTCGGGTGTGTTCATTTCAGAGAACTGTTTCTCAAATGTCCTTTACATCCTGGGTATATGATACCGGATCAGGATCCCAGATATGTAATCTGTTACATAGGGCTACAGAAAGGTAGAGAACTGAGAACGGGTGATAAGTTTCATGAGGCAGAAAACGGGGCAAGTGTTGCAGCCAAGTCTGTTGGTCACTGTCACCCTGTATTACAATACATTGATTCTGAACAAATGTTATTAGATACCGAACCTGATATACAAAATCATATCAGTCTCTTTATTTAGATAAAGAAGGATATAACTTTGTATTGTTGGATAATGTTTTGAACATTTCCGAGATCAAAAGTTGATCGGTTCAGGCACGTTATCTAAAAGCATTGACGTTCTAAATCAAACTACAGTTCTTAGTATATAGAATACACACAAGAGGAAGAGTTCAGAAATGAACGAATCCTTCTTGAGGCATTGTAGACTAGGTCATATCAATGCGACCCGACTAGCTGAAGTTACATTTAGATGTATATTTAAATCAGTTTGAATTTACATCTTGTGAAACTTGCCAGTCATGTCACAGAGATAAAATGACCATAGCTCTGTTTATTGGAAGCAGAGAAAGAGTTAGTGAACTCTTGGGATGATACATGTTGATGTATGTAGGTCCCCTGTCTACACATGCCAAGACCGGTTCTTTGTACTTCATTACATTCTTTGATAATCTCTCGAGATTCAGATCTATGTTCTTGTTGAAACACAAGTCCGAACCTTTTGAGATATTCATAGAAAATAAGTTAGAAGTAGAGAACCAAAACACGGGTAAAAGTATTATGTCCTTTGATGTGATCAAGGAGGAGAATACTTGAGCACGGAACTCCTGGACTATTTTAAGAAGAATGAGATTCTCTCTCAGCATTACTACTCCGTATACACCATAGCACGATGGTATATCGGGGCGGAGCAATCACACCCTATATGATATGGTGTGCTCTATGATGAGTATTACTGAATTACCTATTTCCTTTAGGGAGTTACGCACTTATGAAGCTGCATACCTATTGAATAGGGTTCCAATCAAATCAGCTGCCTACCGCTTCATATGTGATATGGAAAGGGAAGAGCCCATATCTTAAGTTAGTTAAGATTTGGGGTTGTCCAGCCTATGTCTAAAAGCAAAATCCGGACAAGCTCGAGGCAAGGTCTGTTATGTAGAACTGGAAATGTTCCAGCTATACAAACTGCAGCTGATGATTTGACAGAACCAAAGGATTCAGTAGATTCCAACGAACCTCAGCCTCTCCGCCGATCTAGTAAGGTTCCTTACCCACCTGAGAGTTACTTCGGTTTCTCTATGACAGTGGGAGCGAGGAATGCATCATGAGATGATGACCCAACTAGTTTCGAGCAGGCCATCAAGAGTGGGACTCTGTAAGAATGGCTGGATGCTTAGCGATCTGAGATGGAATCCTTATACACCAACAAAGTATGGACTTTGGTTGCTATATCTGAAGGGTTAAATCCCCATCAGAAGCAAGTATATCTTGAGTAGATTACTTGGTGTAGATGGAAAGGTTGAGACTTTCAAAGCTAGACTTGTTAAAGGTTTTCGTCATCATCCAGGCGTGGATAATGATGAAACCTTTTGCAGTGGCTATGCTTAAGTCCATCCAGATCCTACTTACCACGGCTACATACCATGACTACGATATCTGGTGGTTGGGTGTCATGACAGCTTTTCTAAATGATGTTTTAGAAGAGGGAGTCTATAAGTACACAGCCAGAGGGCTTCATAGACAGTGGGAGCAGCGGAAACGTGTACAAGATGCTTTATAGGATAAAGCAGGCATCGCGGAGTTGGAACGTCTGTTTTGATGTCGTAGTCAAAAAGTTTGACTTCATCAAAATGGTAGATGAACCTTGTATATAAAAAAAGGTAGTAGGGAGTATGGTGGTGATCCTCGTAGAGTTTCCTAGAGGATGTGATCCTCGTAGAGTACGCGGATTACATACTCTTGATAGGGAAGGAGTTTCCTATGCTACGCTCGGTCAATCTCCGCTTATCACAATGATTCTCCATATAGGATCAAAATGATACCTACTAAATCCTGGATTTTGGATCTATGAAATAGATCTAATTGGATGTTAGGAGACTCACTAGATGTAGTGAGATGGTATCAATTGGTCCTGAGGAGAATCACTGGAAGGGTTCCAGGGTGATAAAGACCACTGAATGTCAGTCACAGGCATTATCTTTACCCTCAGTAAAGGGACGGTATGTTGGAAGAGTTCCAAGCTAGATACCACGGCATACTAGACGATAAAGGCTGGATACATCGCTACTTAAGATGCTACCAAAGAGGCAGTCTGGGTGTATATTTGTTCATGAAATGAACTTAGTTCCTCCCATTGTGTGATAATGGAATTGTGGCTTATGCCAAGGAACGTCCGTCCCATCAGTGATCCAGACATATTCTAGGGCAGTATCACCTGATCATGGAGATGGTTGATCTCCAGGCTGATCGAGGTTAGGAGAGCAGACTCAGAGGACGACACGGCGGATCCACTCACAAAGGCCTATTCCCAGAGAGAGGCTTTTATGGGATGGTTGAGTATGAGATACTACAATCACTACTACAGATGGCCCTAGTGCAAGTGGGAGATTGTTAGTTATATGTATGCCCTAGAGGCCATTACTGTACATATGATGTATATTGTAGTGGATGCTGGGGCATATATAGGGAGGATTTTCTTGCTCGACATGATAGTATGCTATCTGGTTAGACTTTACCTTAACGTGTACACTGATTGTCTCTCTGTTACATGTTGGTAAAGCCCTTAGGATGTGTACTTGACTACCTGGACTATGATGCGGATCATACTAGTGGGGACATGGTAGTCCATAAGTACATCCTTCAATGTCCCTAGTCGTGGGTGTATCGAGACGGGGCATCGATATACCAGAGTAGACTAGCGTATACCTTCTCGACCCATACAGATGGGCGATGGATGATCCCATATCCATTGGTGTTTGACATCGGAGATGATATACGGGTGCTCAGTGGAGACTGGGTACACTGGACGGACTCGCTGAGAACTCCCAGATGGTATTATACCTTACGTCAGATGGCAGTTCTCTGGTGACACTGGTACAGAGTAGTCTGTTGACCCGAGATCGTCATAGAGTCTTGTGTGGTACCCACTGTGCTTTGATTTCCACCTTACCACGTCCAAGAGGGCATGCAAAACGGTGGCTTTTGGGTACAGTCCCGAATCACATGGAGGCAATGAGCGATAGGAGGGGATTCGTCTCTCCCGGTATAGCGAGTTGATGTTGCGCTGTGTTCGATTGGCTATAACTGGAAATCCCTGGCCAGGGTTGCTGAGATTTACTGGTAAGTGTTACCAGTAGTTTCTCGAACTGTTATAGACCTCATATCGACATGACTTATCGAACTATTGGGGTCAGACGTTTACCACCCCTAGGCGAGATATGCGACATATCAGACGACGAGACCAGACTGTACGGTAAGTGTTACTGGTTGGATTCACAGGAGTGTGAGCGGGCTTGCTCGTCGATCTTCTGATCGCTCAATACCCGGGTGGCCGTTACGTTTAACAGACCGCTTGCGGCTTGTGGGTGTTTGATATGATCATCATCTGCTGCCGGCGTATTGACGAGTCTTTAGAGTCCTACACAGAGGTTTCCTGGCTCAAGCGAAACGAAATAGGAGCGCATATGAGATATGTGCGGGACCGAGAATAATGTGTGTATGTGATACCGTATTTCATTCTCGCGATAAATGTATCGATTGGTTTTATGCGATATAACCTAGTTATCGAATCAAGGGTTGATTCGATAAGCCGATACATTGGATATTAGTCGGTTGTATGCGATATGACCGGATCGTTAAATCAAGTGTTGATTTAATGATTTAATGCATAATTATATATTTGATATATTACTTTGCATTAACTAGTATTGGTTCACTTTAAATGGTTTTTCTCACTTGTTTGTGCATATTGTATATGTGATATATTTTTGTGCACAAGTTTGTATCATGTTTGATGATGCATGCTAACTTGGGTTTGTGTAAAGATTAAACCATGGTTATATGAATGGTTAGGGTTTTGTTTTCTTATTCATTTATTTATCTATTTATTCTTTTTGGAAAATAATAAGCATAAAGAAAAATGGTGGCTTTCTTTGGATGCATGTTGAAGCTTCATGAAGCTTTGACTAAGTCACCATTTTGTCTCATGCTTAACCCTAACCATTCCACTTAACCCTAGTCTATTCTCAACACTTGACCATGGTTGGATTATGATAAGTATTCATTTTATTTTCTTTTTGAAATATACTTATCATAATATATTTCATCTTCTTCTTCTTCTTCTTCAAGAAGAAGCTTGCCTCCATCAATGGCAACTTGACAAAATGAGTGAGAAATCCAATTCTAAAGTGAACCCACTTCCTATTTCTTCATCCTCTACCTCTTGCCAAGTAGTATAGGGTATTTTCTTCACAAGTTTCATGACTTGGTGAAGTGGGAGCTTGATCTTGTGATGCCTCGACGTAGATCATCTTCGGCATCGTTGTCGATGACCTAGCCCGCCCATTTCTCCGATGAAGTCGACGCTAGAGCCCGGGATTGGATTTGGACAGCGAGGAGACTTCATTGCGGAGCTATGGAGGTGGAGGACCGGATCTACAAAGGTTGTATTTCCGTTCTTTTAGTTAAGTTGTTAACTATTCGCATTTGTTTCGCCTAAAATTCTAGTTAACGATCTAGTCTAGGGTTTCTCGGCACCGTAAGCTTTGAAATTGGAAGCATGGTTGATGCCTTGTGAGACCTCATTAGCGTGCCTAGGAACCCAACAGGTTTAGTGTAGAGAATAAACTAGGGTTTAGTTGAATGGTTAGGGTTAAGGCAAAAGACAAACTAGCTAGACTTTTCAAAGCTTCAAGAAGCTTCAAGTATCAAACAAAGAAAGCCACCATGTTATATTTTGCCAAAAATAAATAAAAAGAATGAATAAACAAGTAAAAATCCTAAACCATCAACTAAACATGGTTTAAGTCTTACACACACCCATGTGTGCATGTATCATCAAACATGATACAAACTAGTGCACAAAACTATATCATATATACAATGTGCACATCAAGTGAGAAAATCCATCTTAAGTGAACAAATACCAGTTAATGTAAAGTAATATATCAAATATATAATTATACATTAAATCAACACTTGATTTAACGATCCGGTCATATCGCATATGACCGACTAATATCCAATGTATCGACTTATCGAATCAATCTTCGATTCGATAACTAGGTCATATCGCATACAACCATTCAATACATTCATCGCGAGAATAAAATACGATATCACATACACGCATTATTCTCGGTCCTGCACATATCTCATATACGCTCCTATTTCATTTCGCTTGAGCCAGGAAACCTCTGTGTAGGACTCTAAAGACTCGTCAATACGCCGGCAGCAGGTGATGATCATATCAAACACCCACAAGCCGCAAGCGGTCTACTAAACGTAACGGCCACCCGGGTATTGAGCGATTAGAAGATCGACGAGCAAGCCCGCTCACACTCTTGTGAATCCAACCAGTAACACTTACCGTACAGTCCGGTCTGTTCGTCTGATATGTCGCATATCTCGCCTAGGGGTGGTAAACGTCAGACCCCAATAGCTTGATAAGTCATGACGATGTAAGGTCCATAACAATCGTGAAACTGCTGATAACTCTTACCAGTATATCACTGCAACCCTGGCCAGGGATTTCCTGTTATGGCCAGTCGAGCATAGCGCAACATCAACCCCCAATACCGGGAGAGACGAATCCCCTCCTATCGCTCATTGCCTCCATGTGAATCGGGACTGTACCCAAAAACCACCTGTTTGCATGCCTCAGTAGAGCCGTGGTAGGGTGGAAATCAAAGCACGGTGGGAGACACACAAGACTCTATGACGATCTCGGGTCAACAGACTAAGCTGTACCAGTGTCACCAGAGAACTGCCATCTGACGTAAGGTATAATACCATCTGGGAGTTCTCGCCGAGTCCGTTCAGTGCACCCAGTCTCCACTGAGCACCCGCATACCATCTCTGATGTCAAACACTAATGGATATGGGATCATCCATCGCCCATCACATGGGTCAAGAAGATATACGCTAGTCTACTCTGGAATATCGATGCCCCGTCTCGATATTCCCACGACTAGGAACATTGAAGGATGTACTCATGGACTACCCAGGCCCCACTAGTATGATCTACATCATAGTCCTGGAAGTCGAGTACACATCCTAAGGGCTTTATCAACATGTAACAGAGAGACAAAAAGTATACATGTTAAGATAAAGAGCAACCAGATAGCGTACTATCATGTCGAGCAAGAAAGTCCTACCTATATATGTCCTAGCATCCACTACAATATACATCCAATGTACAGTAATGGCCTCTAGGGCATACATATAACTAACAGGGACAGTCGTATTACCTTGTTGGCTTTCATCAAGGGTATGTACGGGTGGGTTCAAATTAACAAGATAATGATGGGCAGAACTTGACATGTGACTTATGATTTGTTGGCTTTCATCAAGGTCATAAGAGCATGGGGCAAAAATCGACATCGAGAGTTTCTAAAGAAACTGAAACTTGCTAGTGTTGCATACCATTTGGAGTTTGATGAATGTTGGTAGGATTCCTTCAACATTATCACACAATGATATTTAGATCCCGATCCTACTGTGAGTATATGCTACTTATCAGGAGATTCGTCACTTAACGGTCAATGCTATAAACCAAGTAGGTGTCGAGAAAGGGGTCAGCGGGGCTACGCTCCCAGAGAAAAGAGGTTATTTAATTAAGGAACTTCGCGAAAGCGTTGGAAAACCTCCCTCGAAGTACCGACACTAGCCTGGCTGAACGGTTAAGCAAGTATTGTACAGTGAGAATAGTCTTGGCTAATTCTTCTTTTATGGTTTGAGGAAGGATTCGAGAAACAGTGGGAGCCATCCAGTTTAGATAAATTAAAAACCAATCTAAACTTGCAAGAGCATCAAGCTAAAGTGTTTTCTTCTCTCTCTCTCATTGCAGCGACCTTGTGACCATGACTAGGTTACATCTAGATAACAATTTGACTGAATCTGACTTATATGACTGGCAAAGGTCTGTCCAGATGTCCACTGCCTATGACAAGCTGGACCACCCTATTACTACTCAAGATCCCGCCGTCCCATGTCCAGTTTCCACCGTCGCGGATATGGATATCTGTCAGACAAGGGAAAAGGATAAAGCGAAAGCCAAGTGCCTCATGTTGGCTTCAGTTGATGGTGTATACCAGAAGCAGCACGAAAAGATGGACTCAGTTTCCATCTTTCTCCATAACAAAGATTTATATGGAGAGCAATCTCATATCACAAGATATGAGACCTCAAACGAATTAATTCAAGCGAGGTTGGTTGTCGGGTCATCAGTAGGGGACAACGTCCTTACGATGACTAGCTATATTAATGAGCTCAAGGACCTGGAGACCACGTTGGGAAACAGGTCATATGCTGACTTATTTCCACAGTCCTTACCCTCTACTTACACCCTGAAAGAAACCAGGGAGACACAAGCTCTTCTTAATGGGGGACCTTCTTCTTCTACATCCAAGGCGAAAGCAAAGGGTGAAAAGAAGAAGACCTCTATAAAGCCGATATACAGTGTCGGTAAAGTAGGAGGAAAGGGAAGAGCAAAAGTTTCGGAACTTGGTGTAGGTAAAGAGGGATGTTCCTATTGTTATGGGAACGGATATTGGCAGAAGGATTGCAAAGCTTTGGAAGCCAGTAGCCAGGATACGAAGCATGTTGTGGCTTCGGCCTCAAGTGTGTTTGTAATTGAGAACTGTTTGTCAATTAAGTCTACTTCCTGGGTACTAGATACCGGAGCAGGATCTCATATCTGTAATTCATTACATGCTTTGAGAAACCATAAAGTTATAAAGGTAGGTGATTTGTCTCTCAGAGTTGCAAACGGAATGAGCGTGGACGCTGAATCCGTGGGAGAATATCGCCTAGGTTTGACAAGTGGGCAGATATTGATTCTACGTAACTGTTTGTATATACCTAGTTTGACTTGTAATATCATATCAGTGTCCTTACTTTCGAGAGAGGGATATGATTTTACATTCGTAAGCGATGTAGTTCACATCCACCGAAATCAAGTTCTGATTGGGTCCGGTACATTAGATGACAGTGTATACGTATTGAATCAAGCTCAGGTTTTCAATGTCCAGAACACACTTAAAAGAAAGTCTCCAGAAATAAATTAGGCTTTCTTATGGCATTGTAGACTAGGTCACATCAATGAAACACGATTAACGAAGTTACATAGAGAAGGATATTTGAATCCGTTCGAATATCAATCTTATGCCACTTGTGAATCTTGTCTCATGGGAAAGATGACAAAGACTCCGTTTACTGGACACGGACTAAGAGCGAGTGAGCTCTTAGGACTCGTACACAGTGACGTGTGTGGTCCAATGTCTATACATGCGCGAGGTGGTTATTCTTACTTCATTACTTTTACGGATGATTTCTCTAGGTATGGACATATCTTCTTGATGAAGCATAAATCCGAGGCCTTTGAGAAATTCCAGGAATACAAGAATGAAGTGGAAAAACAAACAGGTAAAAGTATCAAGACACTGAGATCTGATCGAGGTGGTGAATACTTAAGTGCCGAGTTCCTGGGTTACTTAAAATAGAATGGAATTCTCTCTCAGCTTACTCCTCCATACACACCACAACACAATGGTGTATCGGAAAGGAGGAATCGAACCCTATTGGATATGGTTCGTTCCATGATGAGTAAGGCTGAGTTACCGCGAGCTTTCTGGGGTTATGCGCTAGAATCAGCTGCATATCTTTTGAACAAGGTTCCAACCAAAACTGTGCCTACCACACCATATCAGATGTGGAGTGGGAAGAAACCCTGTCATCAGTACCTGAAGACATGGGGATGTCCAGCTTTTGTAAAAAGGCAGCATCCGGACAAGCTCGAGGCACGCTCAGTAGAGTGTAAGTTTGTGGGATATCCAAAGAACTCCATGGGATATTGTTTCTATTACGCAGATGAACAAAAGGTTTTTGTTTCTCGTCATGCCCACTTCTTAGAAACTGAATTTTTAGAAAATCAGAAGAGTAGGAGCGCAGTAGAACTGGAAGAAATTCCAAAACCACAAGCTGTTACAGAAAGTTTGGTAGAACAAGAAATTTCAGAAGAAAGGGACATACCAGCGCCTATCCGTAGAAGTAGTAGGCAGTCTCATCCGCCCGAGAGATACTACGGTTTTCTCATAGACGGGGATCGAGAAGATTGCTTCATTGATAATGACGACGCTACTAGCTTCCAGCAAGACATTCAGAGCGGCGACTCGGTAAAATGGCTGGATGCAATGCGGACCGAAATGGAGTCCATGTATACTAACAAAGTATGGACTTTGAAGATTGCTCCAGATGGGGTAAAACCCGTAGGATGCAAATGGATCTTCAGAAAGAAGATCGGTGTAGATGGACAGGTTGAAACCTATAAGGCTAGACTTGTTGCAAAGGGTTTCCGTCAAGACCTGGTTTGGACTATGAGGAAACCTTTTCTCCAGTGGCTATGCTCAAATCCATTCGGGTCCTTCTTGCTATTGCTGCCTTCTACGATTATGAGATCTGGCAGATGGACGTAAAGACGGCCTTTCTAAATGGTAATTTGGAAGAGTGCGTATATATGGATCAGCCAGAGGGATTCATTCAGAGTAGGAGCAGCGGTAAAGTGTGCAGGCTGCTTAAGTCCATTTATGGACTAAAGCAGGCATCGTGGAGTTGGAACATCTGTTTTGATGATACTGTCAAAAAATTCGACTCTATCAAAAATGCACATGAACCATGCATATACAGTAAGATTGTAGGGAGAGTTGTTGTATTCCTCATCTTGTACGTGGATGACATTCTCCTAATAGAAAATGATATTCCTATTCTACAGTCAGTCAAAAGATTCTTGTCACAGAAGTTCTCTATGAAGGACCTGGGTGATGCAACCTACATTCTGGGGATCCAGGTCTATCGTGGTAGATCAAAGAGGATGTTGGGACTTTCGCAGTCCAGGTGTAGGGTTACTAGGCACTCTAATGAGGTTCTACAAGGCATCAACCATGCCGGATTAAAATTTTAGCAGTGCCGAATAACTCTAAACAAGATCGTTAACTAGAGATTAGGCGAACAAATGCTAGTAGATAACAATTATCACTAAGGGAATACGAAATACAACCTTTGTAGATCGGTCCTTCACTTCTAAAGCTCCTTGATGTAGTCCCTTCGCTGCGATCACGTGATCCCGGACTCTCGGACGGCTCCATGAGAAAGTTGCAACGGTATTGCTTGAAGTCTTCGAGGCCGAAGATGATCTACGTCGAGGGAATACGGACTCAAGCTTCTACTTCACTAACCAAAGAATTAGTGAAGCAAACACCCTAAACTAAAGTGCTAGTCTAGTAGAGGATGGTGAGATAGGAAATGGGTACACATTAGAATTTCATTTCTCACTTTGTATCTCTCTCTTTATCAAACCCTAGAATCAAAGTGAAGGAGGAAGAAGATGAGCTCAAAATGAGAATGGATAATAATCAAGAGAGAGAATGAGCTAACCATAGTGAGTGAGTATCATATACTAACTCATGTAGAGACATTACCATAAGTAATCATAGTGGTTAGATTAACTAATATCTTAAGTAAAACAAAACTAGTGGACTAAGTCAAATGCAAAGATAAGCTTCATGAAGCTTCATGCATGTGTGCTTTATCCACTAATTTTGTATTTACTTTATATATTAAAAACCTAATACTATAATAAGTATGGTATAAGTCTTATACACCCATGATATTTGTATCAACAACCATGATACAAATAAGAACACAAATAAATATATATATCACATATATATATTAACTTGTGCAAAAGTGAGAAAAACAAATGCTTAAGTGAACCAATGTTAGTTAATGTAAATTAGTATATCACATATACAATTATACACTAAATTATTAAATCAACACTTGACTTAATAATCCGGTTATATTATATATAACCGACTAACATACAATGTATCGATTTATCGAATCAACCCTTGATTCGATAACTAGGTTATATCGCATACAACCGATCGATACAAACATCGTGAGAATAGAATACAGTATCACATACACGCATTATTCTCGGTCCCGCACATATCACATATGCGCTCCTATTTCGTTTCGCCTGAACCAGTAAAACCTCTATGTAGGACTCTAAAGACTCGTCAATACACCGGCAGTAGGTGATGATCCTATCAAGCATCCACAAGCCGTCAGCGGTACTAACTGGACGTAATGGCTACCCGGGTATTGAGCGATGAGAAGATCAGCAAGCAAGCCCGCTCCAACTCCCGCAAAAAGCCTGACAGTGACACTACCGTACAGTCTGGTCTCCTCGTCTGATATGTCACATATCAAGTCTAGGGGTGGTAAACGTCAGACCCCAATAACCGATAAGTCATGCCAATATGAGGCTCATAACGGGTTGAGAAACTACTTGTAACACTTACCAGTAAATCTCTAAACCATCCCTGGCCAGGGACTTCCCTGTTATGGCCAATCGAGCATAGCGCAACATCAACCCCTAATACCGGGAGAGACGAGACCCCTCCTATCGCTCATTGCCTCTATGTGACTCGGGACTGTACCCAAAAACCACCATTTTGCATGCCCTCTTGGACATGGTAAGGTGGAAATCAAAGTACAGTGGAAATAACACGAGACTCTAATAACCTGTACCAGTGTCACCAGAGAACTGCCATCTGACGTAAGGTATAATACCATCTGGGAGTTCTCAGCGAGTCCGTCCAGTGTACCCAGTCTCCACTGAGCACCCGTATATCATCTCTGATGTCAAACACCAATGGATATGGGATCATCCATCGCCCATCTGTATGAGTCGAGAAGGTATACGCTAGTCTACTCTGGTATATCGATGCCCCGTCTCGATACACCCACAACTAGGGACCTTGAAGGATGTACTTATGGACTACTACGTCCCCACTAGTATGATCCGCATCATAGTCCAGGTAGTAAAGTACACATCCTAAGGGCTTTACCAACATGTAACAGAGAGACAATCAGTATACACGTTAAGGTAAAGAGTAACCAGATAGCATACTATCATGTCGAGCAAGAAAGTCCTCCCTATATATGTCCAAGCATCCACTACAATATACATCTCATGTATAGTAATGCCTCTAGGGCATACATAAAACTAACAATCTCCCACTTGCACTAAAGCCATCTGATAACAGTGGTTGTAGTATCTCATACTCAACCATCCCATAACTAGTCTCTCTCTGGGAAAAGGCCTTCGTTAGTGGATCCGCCGTGTTGTCCTCTGAGTCTACTCTCCTGACCTCGATCCCCTGGAGATCAACCATCTCCATGATCAGGTGACACTGCCTTAGAATATTTCTGGATCACTGATGGGATGGGCGTTCCTAGGCTTAGGCCATAACTCCATTGTCATACAACGGTAGGAACGAAGTTCATCTCATGAACTAATATACACCCAGACTTCCTCTTTGGTAGCATCTTTGGTAGCGATGTATCCAGCCTTTATCGTCTAGTATGCCACAGTATCTAGCTCGGAACTCTTCCAACATACCGTCCCTTTACTGAGGGTAAAGACAATGCATGTGACTGACATTTAGTCGTCCTTATCACCCTTGAACCTTTCCAGTGATTCTCCCCAGGATCGATTGATACCATCTCATTACAACTAGTGAGAATCCTAACATCCAATTAGATCTATCTCATAGATCCAAAACCAAGGATTTAGTAGGTATCACTTTGATCCTATATGGAGAGTCATTGTGATAAGCGGAGATTGACCGAGCGTAGCATCGGAAACTCCTTCCCCATCTAGAGTATGTCATCCACGTACTCTACGAGGATCACCGCCATACTCTCTACTAACTTTTTGTATATACAAGGTTCATCTACCATTTTGATGATGTCAAACTCTTTGACTAACACATCAAAACAGACGTTCCAACTCCGCGATGCCTGCTTTATCGCATAAAACATCTTACACATGTTTCCGCTGCTCCCACTGTCTACGAAGCCTTCTGGCTGTGTACTTATAGACGCACTCTTCTAAAACATCATTTAGAAAGCAGTCATGGCACCCAACCGCCAGATATCGTAGTCATGGTATGTAGCCATGGCAAGTAGGATCTGGATGGACTTAAGCATAGCTACTTAGAAAAGGTTTCATCATAATCCATACCTGGTCAATGATGCAAACTTTTAACAAGTCTAGCTTTGAAAGTCTCAACTTTTCCATGTACACCAAGTAATCTTCTCAAGATATACTTGCTCCTGATAGGGATTTAACCCTTCAGATTAAGAAACCAAAGTCCATACTTTGTTAGTGTATAAGGATTCCATCTCAGATCGCTAAGCATCCAGCCATTCTTATAGAGTCCCACTCCTGATGGCCAGCTCAAAACTAGTTGGGTCATCATCTCATGATGCAATCCTCGCTCCCACTGTCATAGAGAAACAGAAGTATCTCTCAGGTGGGTGAGGAACCCTACTAGATCGGCGGAGAGGCTGAGGTTCGTCGGTAACTATTGAGTCCTTTGGTTCTACCAAATCATCAGCTGCAGTTTTTATAGCTGGAACATTTCCAGTTCTACATAACAGATCTTGCCTCGAGCTTGTCCGGATTTTGCTTTTAGACATAGGCCGGACAACCCCAAATCTTAACAAACTTAAGATATGGGCTCTTCCCTTTCCATATCTCATATGAAGTGGTAGGCAACTGATTTGATCGGAACCCTATTCAATAGGTATGCAACTTCATAAGTGCATAACTCCCAAAGGAAATAGGTAACTCAGTAGTACTCATGAAAGAGCACACATTATCATATAGGGTGTGATTGCTCCGCCCCGATACACCGACGTGCTGTGGTTTATACGGAGGAGTAATGCTGAGAGAGAATCTCATTCTCCTTTAGAATAATCCAGGAATTCCGTGCTCGAGTATTCTCCTCCTTGATCACATCAAAGGACATAATACTTATACCCGTTTTGGTTCTCTATTTCTAACTTATATTCTGTGAATATCTCAAAAACTTCGGACTTGTGTTTCAACAGGAACATATGTATGAATCTTGAGAGATTATCAGAGAATATAATGAAATACAAAGAACCGGTCTTGGCATGTGTAGACAGGGGACCTACATACATCAACATGTATCATCCCAAGAGTTCACTAACTCTTTCTCTGTTTCCAGTAAACGGAGCTATGGTCATCTTGTCTCTGTGACATGACCAGCAAGTTTCACAAGATGTAAATTCAAACTAATTTAAATGTGCATCAATATGTAACTTCAGCTAGTCGGGTCGCATTGATATGACCTAGTCTACAGTACCTCAAGAAGTATTCGTTCATTTCTGAACTCTTCCTCTTGTGTGTATTCTGTATACTAAGAACTGTAGTTTGATTTAGAACGTCTATACTTTTAGATAACGTGCCTGAACCGATCAACTCTTGATATAGGAAATGTTCAAAACATTATCCAACAATACAAAATTATATCCTTCTTTACTAATAAAGAGATTGATATGATGTTGTATATCAGGTTCGGTATCTAATAACATTCGTTCAGAATCAATGTATTCTGGTAATACAGGGTGATAATGACCAACAGACTTGGCTGCAACATTTGCACCGTTTTCTATCTCATGAAACTTATCACCCGTTCTCAGTTCTCTACCTATCTGTAGCCCATGTAATAGATTATATATGTGGGATCCTGATCCGGTATCTCATGCCCAGGACGTAAAGGATACTGAGAAACAGTTCTTTGTAATGAACACACCCGAAGAAGATGCATCATCATGCACTTATTTCGTTTGGGTGGCACAGGAATTCTGGTAATCCACTATTTCCTGCTCTGTCTTATAACAATTATAAGTTGCGGGACCAAGTTCCCCAGCACAGTATAACAAGCGGGTTCTGTCAATACATCCGTATTATTATCTTGATTAAGGCGTGATATGGTCTCTACCTGGAGAGAGAGAGAGAAGAAAACACTCTGCGTGCGCTCTTGCAAGATCAGATTGGTTATTATTTTATCTAATCAGGATGGCTCCCACTGTTTTTATCAAATCTTCCTTCAAACCCTAAAAGGAAAGACTAGCCGGGATTAATTACACCCTACAACTTCGCCAATCTTTCAGCCAGGCCAGTGTCGGTACTTTGAGGGAGGTTCCCCGTGCTTTCGCACAGACCTAATTAAAGTAAACCTCGTTTTCCCAGAGGCGTAACCCCGTTGACACCTTTCTAGACACCTACTTGATCGGCTAATTGTAATGTGTAAAACTCTCCCATGAGTAACAATTACTCGCAGTGGGTATCGGGATCCAACTATCACATAGAAGGTATGCAATCTCATTGCAAATTTCAACACTTGAAATTCCCGATAATTTTGCCCCGAACGATCTATGACCTTGACAAGGTCAACAAACCATACACCGTAAGTCAAGTTCTACCCGTCATTTCTTGATTGAATCAAACCCACCCGCACGACCCTTGACAAGGTCAACAAGGCCGTACGACTACCCTAAAACAATCTGCATCATATGCATAAGCAGATAAATACTGGTTAGCTACCGCACACTGCGCCTTGACAAGGTCAACAAACGCAGCACGAATACTAAGCAGGACTTATCTGAAATAACGGAGGGCTACGACAGGTTTTTATGCAAACCTATTGCGTAATGAACTTGATATCGTTGTAGAATCAAATGATTTTAAAATGGAGTGTTTTTTAGGCTTTTACTAGTTTCGCTAAAGAGGTCACTCCCGGTGAAGGGATCTCGGCTCTTTCCTCGTCGAATGAAGTGCAGGATATATCATATATATCACTATGTAAAGCAAGAACTAGAAAATCAATCAAAAGACAAACCGAGAGGTGTAGCATCTGCCAGTCATTGCTAAAGGGGTCACTCCCGGTGAAGGGATCCCGGCCCTTTCCTTATTGAATAAGGTGCAGGATGTTCTACAAGGAACACCGCGATTCAAAGCAAGAACTGTAGCTACCTGTTTTTTTTTGAAAATTCGATTCCACAACATCTTTTAGGTTTCTTTTCTTTCATTAATCACATTAATTAAGTCCCATCATTTAAGTCACATAAACATCACAGATAAATACGATGTACACTTATGCCATCCGCATTCGCCTCGATGTCCCCTCGTGCACCGTTAGGTTAGGTGACTAACGGCAGAGCGGGGTAGGGCTAGCGCGGGTGTAAAACATAAGTAACGTCTATATAATTTATCATATATACTATATACAGCATTTATCACAACACATCAAATGATCACATCACAGATATCGCAGCAGAAGAAACATATGAAATATTGGATATACTAGGACGTCCGTGTTTTATTTTGAGCCTCTATAAAACATGGATTCCACGGTCGTGATGAATAACCAAACCCACACTCCTAGACCCCTACAAGAGCGGAAAGCAACCCTACCAATTCTAGAGTTAGGAAACCCGGACTCAACTCCTCGAGTTGGTCTCCCACTGGACTCCAGAACCCGGTTACTTGTGCTCTCCTCCTTGGGTCTATCCTAGTGCGGAAAAATAAATAATATACAAATGGTGACATCAACCTCATCCCGGAACTGCCCCAATAAAAGAATATTACATACATTGAATTTTACATGAATGAAAATAAAAACTCTCATCTCACATAAAAACCCCCGGCTATTCAAAACGCGACGATCCAATATAACATATCCAGCAACACATAACATCACATGTCATCAACGTAAGTAAATATGCGCATCCCAATTGTCGTTGACATATAGCAACGAAACCGGCGATATCACATATTACACTTACGGTCGCAGAAAAGAAAGTGTAAAACTACAACAGTTGGAATCCGCAACATCCTTAGATATCGCATGCCTAACAATTATAAACCCCGCATTTTAGTCTCTATATCGAAAACACTTTTCAATATGTAGACGGGCAATTCAACAAGATTCCCGATAAGTGATCGAATGCTCGTCGCAAACTTTAGTAGACGGCCGCACCCCCGGACGCCGTCGACGAAGTGCACTGAGGCGGAACACCGCTGCCGCGAGCACCCGAATGGATGCTTTCGGCGATGGGGTTCTTCTACAGTCACTTATTCGGGGCTATGGGGCATGGTTGTCTATTAAGTTTATCCGGCGAGTATCCGAGTACGCTACGTGATTGCGACGGACTTTTGATCGCATCAAAATTCCGTGGCAACCGATCATTTGAGACTAAACCGCTATGTTTATAACATCCAAATTAGTTATTTCATAACTACTTGTGGATTCTAAATATTGTATCACATTCCAGATAAATAGACAATGTTAAATTTTCCGATCGAATAATCAAACACCCAAGTTTTCCCAAAAAGTTCTCAACACTTGAGGGGAGTTTAAAATAATCCATAACATGCCACAGTACCAATGGTCCAGCCGTAGAAGGGTCAAGCCAACGCCTCACATGTGGCACGCCGTACAACCCCAAACCCTAAGGTTCAAAGGGCAGTTCAAGACGGTCACATAATCGAGTTAAGGTTTGTTGTCTTCTAGAGGGTCCATCGCGTAACTTGCACGATCTAGACGTTCTTAAACAAACGGAAAAAATCCAACACTTGGAAATTTTCCGGGTCGGAAAAAATTGAGTTATTGATATCCGTTCGAACATTTTAATACTTTCTAAATATCCGGAAAACATTACGAAATTAAATATTCCGATCGAATCAACGAATACAAAATAAACCACAAAAATACTCAACACTTGAGTCAAATAAAAATACCCATAAAAACTCAAGAAATTAAATAGGAACATTACTGTGCAAAATGACAAGGCTGACGTTACCTTATGGCCGCGGAACCGCCGCACGAGCCATGCTCGTGCCGCGGTTCCGCGGCGCCTTGGGCGCCAAACTTTTTCGTTTTGCACATTTTTCCTTATAATTGCCTGCTGGTTTTTTAAAGCATTTTTAATTCGGAAAAATCCCAGATTTCAAAAAATGTACAGATCGGGGTTTAAAGTGTAGTTTCCGGGTTCGATCGGGGTTTAAACTTCGTTCACACATCGCCTAATACTCTAGCTAGGCTCTGATACCACTGTAGGGTTACTAGGCACTCTAATGAGGTTCTACAAGGCATCAACCATGCCGGATTAAAATTTTAGCAGTGCCGAATAACTCTAAACAAGATCGTTAACTAGAGATTAGGCGAACAAATGCTAGTAGATAACAATTATCACTAAGGGAATACGAAATACAACCTTTGTAGATCGGTCCTTCACTTCTAAAGCTCCTTGATGTAGTCCCTTCGCTGCGATCACGAGCTCCCGGACTCTCGGACGGCTCCATGAGAAAGTTGCAACGGTATTGCTTGAAGTCTTCGAGGCCGAAGATGATCTACGTCGAGGGAATACGGACTCAAGCTTCTACTTCACTAACCAAAGAATTAGTGAAGCAAACACCCTAAACTAAAGTGCTAGTCTAGTAGAAGATGGTATGATAGGAAATGGGTACACATTAGAATTTTATTTCTCACTTTGTATCTCTCTCTTTATCAAACCCTAAAATCAAAGTAAAGGAGGAAGAAGATGAGCTCAAAATGAGAATGGATAATAATCAAGAGAGAGAATGAGCTAACCATGGTGAGTGAGTATCATATACTAACTCATGTAGAGACATTACCATAGGTAATCAAAGTGGTCAGGTTAACTAATATCTTAAGTAAAACAAAACTAGTGGACTAAGTCAAATGCAAAGATAAGCTTCATGAAGCTTCATGCATGTGTGCTTTATCCACTAATTTTGTATTTACTTTATATATTAAAAACCTAATACTATAATAAGTATGGTATAAGTCTTATACACCCATGATATTTGTATCAACAACCATGATACAAATAAGAACACAAATAAATATATATATCACATATATATATTAACTTGTGCAAAAGTGAGAAAAACAAATGCTTAAGTGAACCAATGTTAGTTAATGTAAATTAGTATATCACATATACAATTATACACTAAATTATTAAATCAACACTTGACTTAATAATCCGGTTATATTATATATAACCGACTAACATACAATGTATCGATTTATCGAATCAACCCTTGATTCGATAACTAGGTTATATCGCATACAACCGATCGATACAAACATCGCGAGAATAGAATACGGTATCACATACACGCATTATTCTCGGTCCCGCACATATCACATATGCGCTCCTATTTCGTTTCGCCTGAGCCAGTAAAACCTCTATGTAGGACTCTAAAGACTCGTCAATACACCGGCAGTAGGTGATGATCCTATCAAGCACCCACAAGCCGTCAGCGGTACTAGCTGGACGTAATGGCTACCCGGGTATTGAGCGATCAGAAGATCAGCAAGCAAGCCCGCTCCAACTCCTGCAAAAAGCCTGACAGTGTAAGTCTACGGTAGCGCCCCGGCCGTCTACAGACGCCAAATGCGGAACAAAAACTTTTTAACTGGCGCTATCGTATACTTTAAGCCGGATCTGCCATTATTGCTAAACTAACAAACTGTAAAGAGAGTAGAAAGGTTATACCGAATGATCCGAGTCCTTCGTTCTTTAACCATCATCCCATGCTCCGTTGTGGCTGCTCCGTTCTCATCGTCCTCCGATCTCCTCATCCAGGTGGCACCACGTCAACTATTCTTTAAACGGGCTCCCGCCTTTGACTCGAGGCAACTCGGTCGTCAAGTTTGCTAAAAGATACGACCAAGATAGATGTAGAGAATGAGTAGAAGACTTTGCCTCGTTCCGTTCAAAGCTGTGGACGAACGGTTAATGAAGTTGCCAATTGATTTGGGTGATGGAATGAAATAAGCAATGAAATTTCCATACACCCCAAAACTATCATAATCTTTTCATCAAAATGAATCAAGTGAGAGTGAAAAATCTAATAATGCACCAAGGCGAGGGCCGGCCACAATATATAGAGGTGGGGGTGAGTGTAGGAGAGGGGGAAGTGACAATAAGAAAATATCTCTAGTGTGAACACAAAGTGTGAACATACTTAATGAAATGATGAATCATTAACCTAGTCATCAAGCATTAATGGAATCATTAAATGCAACCATGACTCACTAAACACCTCACCACTTCTAGAACCTTCTAGAAGCTTCCACACTCATCTCAAGAAAAGATAAATCCGTCTTTAACCGAATGTTAAAAGACGAGCGATAGAAAACTGGAAACTGGCAACTTCCAAAAGTGATCCCGAAACGAATTTCTGGATAACCCCGTAACTGTATAAATATACCCGCATTTGTATTACGACCGAATACAAATGCAACTGAGACAAAGATATTATATCTACTCAATATAATACTCGGATCCGGCTTAAACCAAAGCCGACCAGTATCATCTGCCCGAAATCTGACACGTGCGTAAACGCACGTCCATTTTCCGAACCCTGCCATAAAACCATACGGCCTATACAACGTTTCACCCGAACTTGGGAAACTGTCTGTGGGGAACTCTAATGACTCGTCAGTACCCTGGCAGTGGGTTTAACCACAAACCGTCTACGGCACTAGCTATGCGTAACGGCTGCCCATGGACTGACCTCAAGGGAGGCCGATGAGTGAACTCATCTGGAAACCCTACTGAGCCTAACAGTGACAATGTATATACAGTCCGGTCCGTTCGTCTATGAGTATCGCATATCTGCCTAGGGGGATAGTAATGTCAGACCCCCAATAGCAGTATAAGTCGTGTCGGAGTATAGCCCAATAACACCCTGAGATACTACTGGAGTACCTACCAGTAAATCTCCTTCCACGGCCGTGGGCTTTGTGTAATGGCTCTCCTAGACACAACACGATCTCGCCCCCAATACCGGGAGAGACGAATCCCCTGCCGATCCGCTCACGTGCCTCCATGTGGCTCGGGACTGTACCCAAAAACTACCTATTTGCACGACTCCTTTGAGCCGTGGTAGGGTAGAAATCAAAGCACAGTGGGAACTCACACGAGACAAATGACGACCTCAGGTCGATGAACTAACCTATACACATGTCACCAGGGAACTGCTATCTGACGATATGCATAATACCAACTAGCAGATTCCCGGCGAGTCCTGTCCGGTGTACTCATAACCCAATGAGCACCTGTATACATCTTAGGTGATCCAACTGACACCAGTGGCTTGTGAGACCGGCCACCGCCCCTTGTCGGGGTCTCAACTGTACACACTAGTCTACTCCGAAGTATCGATGCCCTGTCTCGAAACTCCCACGACTAGGGACCACAATTAAGGATATGCGCATAAACCACCCAACTCTCACGTATATGATCGCCATCATACTGTTGGAAGTAAAGCAAGATCCTAAGGGCTCTATCAAAGTGTAACAGTGATCAGTCACCTGAAACTGTACACGACTGATAAAAGAAAACCAGATAGCATACTATCATCTCGAGTAAGACTGTCCAACCGGTATAGGTCCTCCGCAATCATTGCAATCACGTACCTGCGATCCAATAATTGACTCTGAGGGCACTATCTCCAACAATCTCCCACTTGCACTTAAGGCTAATTATTGCGACGTCGACTACTCACAGCCCGTGTGAAAACGAACATCCAACTCCTCTACAAATCAGTTTCACAAAGCCCGTTTGTAAGACTTTTGTGTTTGAGAAATAGCCTCAGTGGGTGGATCCGCCTAGATGTTTCTTTCTGTATCTCTTTTAATCTCAAGTTCGCGGAGAAAACTATCTCCCGAATTGAGTAATACCTATCTTAGAATAGGTCTGGATATCTGATGGGACCCAGTTCATAAATGAACTCTAAATCCAAACTTCTTAGACTGTATGGATCACTGAAGCTAATCAGTATCCTGCACCATGCCTCCCACAGTATCCTCTTGGACCACCTGTCTATAATATTGTCCCTCGTCAGAGGGAAAACTATAACTCTGACAATCACTCTGTCAACCTTGTCACCTTTGAAGCCGGGAATGATAATCGTCTCCTGAAGGAGGCTGCCGTCATCAAATCCGTAGAACATGTACTTATGTTCTAAAACTGCTTCCTTATGTTTCTCCAGGATTGGATTAATACAAACTTATTGCATCTAGTGCAAAAACAATATCTGGTGTGGTACTTGACATCTCACGATTGACTCAAATGCCTAAGCAAGTGATCTGCCAATCATGCGCATCCCTCTCCCCTTTGGTTTGTAAGACACCTTTAGAGAGGGTGACTCCATTACCTGCAGGTACACCACCATGCCAGGAGTCATCTATTCTAAAAACCATTAGAATACTGTCAAAGCACCTACATTGGGAAACTACCCAAATCCAGATCTAAAACCATAGATCTAGAAACCAGAATGTCAAATATTATATCAAAATCCTGTCTGGAGAAACAACTGTGTGACGACCACAGTACAACCGATCGTAGTGTAGAAATTTCACTTCCTACTCTGTGTATGTCATCCAGATACCATGACATCACACCCAACTACCTTCTTAAAAGATCCATCCCCTATTCTGATGAAGTCAAACCCATGATTTCACATCAAAAATAGATGATCTTTCTCCGCTATAACTGCTCTAGTCTATAAATAGACATAAGCTACTTGCCCACTATGCTTCCGCTGCTCCCACTGACTATGACAACCCTCCTACAGGGTCTTATAGCCTGGAACAACAGTAGTGTCAAGTCTGGGTAGATAAGAACCTCCCTGTCACCATCCTTGAGGCTACCGGAGTACCTCTTCGGTGTCTGAGGTTACCCACCATATCTGCGGAGTGGCTAATGGAATGTCAAACCTGATTGAATATATAGGTCCTATTAAATTTTCCGTAATCGTTTGCGGTTCTGGAATCACTTCCAGTTCTACCATACTCCCACTACTGTTTTCTGAAAAAGTACATTTTACTAAAACTGTGGCGAGTCAAGAACAATATCACTATTGATCTTCCAAATGGTAGAATATCAACCCTCGTCATAGCCAGGGTCAACCCACAAACAGCCATTACAGAAACGTGCCCTGAGTTATCCAGAGTCTGGTTTTAAGCATAAGCTGGACAACTCCCCGTACCTTAACATCTTTTAAGGTACGAACTATTCTATATCCAATATAGAAACTTTGGCACAGATTTAATTGGAACCAGATTCAAATCATGCAGCTGTCTCCAGTGCATATCACCTTAATGGAAAAGAGGCTAATCAGCATTACTCAACTTAGGAATCCATCCAATTATGAGCAACCTGAAAGAGAAACAAGTTTCTCAAAAACTATTACTATCATCTGAATACCAATCACAAGAATCTACATCTTCGATCTCTTTGAAGAATCCCGATACTTGTGACACCTGGTTCTCTACTTTATTCTTATACCCACAACTTCTCAAAACTTAGACTTTGTATTTCTACGAAACACTTGTCTAAAAACTAGAGAAGTCAAAAGTAAACAGAACATAGTACGAGGACCTACCCCTTTGTCCTGATGGACACCGGACAACATACAATACTTTGTATAAGTCCGCTGAGTTAAGCAACTCATAACTTGTGCGTCGTAGGTTGAAAACTGTACCCTGGCGATTTCCTCAAATATCACCAATTACAACGAATTCCGATATAATGAGGATGATCACCTAATTCCCAATAACTTAGTCCCACTCATCATCTGTAAAACCATACAGATATGAGAATGAAACCTGGTAAATACATACCCTGGAGTAAGTATCCAATCGGGAAAACAGTTTTCCTTTAACAATGCACTGAAACATGAAAATGTTTCCTAGGGGTATCTTGGTATTCATAGTAATTCCTCTTCCATAATCCAATTCATGACTTCAACCGTATATTTTATTGCCATCTCTCCAAATCCCTTTATTTGTCTTTAGTCATTACCTTCTGTACACCATGGTTAGGCTAAATGGTTTTCTTCCTTCCCTACCGTTCGGCACCAGCCTATGGTTTGGAAGAAGACTATCCAGTAAGCATAATAGGTGTACCCTCCTAAACCAAGGAGTACTCACATCTTGAGAGAAGGTGATGATAAAAGACAACTGAATAATACCTTATTCCTTTAAAGGTGAAATAGGAGTGGCGATGAAGTACGCGGTTTTGGTCGTGAATGATAACAGTCGCAATTTACTTTGCCCTCTTTCTAATCCCTTTATTTTGTCTTTACATATTACTTTCTGTACACCCTACTTAGGCTAATTGGTTTTCTTCATTCCCTACCTTTTGGCACCTGCCTATGGTTTGGAAGAAGACTATCCAATAAGCATAATAGGTGTACTCTCCTAAACCAAGGAGCTCTCGCAACCTGAGAGAAGGTGATAATAAAATACAACTGAATAAACCAATTCTATTAATCCTGAACCTGGATCCATCCTCGAAGAAGTCCCTTCGAGTTCGTATATAACCATACGATGGATCTATCCAATGGAAGTGGATGTCCGTAGTAATACGGGTGTTGTGAGAAATGTAAAGGGTAAAAGAAGGAGTGGCAATGACTTATGCAACTCAGACAATCCAAAAGCCAGTATTTTAAGAAGGTTCGGTCAACTTGGTCACTGAGTCATAATCTAGGGTCGGTCAAAGGTCGCTGCCAAAGAGAGAGAGAAAAGAAACACTATGCGTGCACTCTAACCTAGATCAGAATGGTTATCACTTTATCTAATCCGAAAACCTCCCACTGTCCTGTCAAATTCTCCTCCAAACCTGAAAGAAGAATTAATCGGGACCACCCGAAGAGTAAACCAACTCATCAGTGGGAATCGGGATCCAACTCTCATCGCATAATAACGTGATGGAATGCATCCACGTTACTCATACTCCAGAAGGTATGCGCATACTTGGCAAGTTTCAGTTTCTTTAGAAACTCCCGATATGATTTTTGCCCCATGCTCTTATAACCTTGGCGTTAGGTCAAAATGTCATAAGTCACATGCCAAGTTCTACCCGTCACTATCTTGTTAATTTGAACCCACCCACACATGCCCTTGGTGTTAGGTCAAAATGGCAGAACGACTGTCCCAAACCAACTCATCTATCTATGCAACAAATGAATACCCAGCAGCTACCAAACACTATGCCTTGGCGTTAGGTCAAAATACATAGCTTGAATACTACTGAATACCCAAAAGAAGTGACGGAGGGCTACGGCTGGTTTTTGGCGAAAAACCTTTAACGTAACGAACTTGATATCGCTGAAGGAACCTGATAGCTTTTTAAAATATAGTGGCGAAAACCTTTTGCTAAAGAGGTCACTCCCGTTAAAGGGATCTCGGCTCTTTCCTTGTGGAATGAGGTGCAGGATATTCCACTGAATACCGCGGTGCAAAGCAACTTGTAATCGACTATAGTGTAGTTATTACCCTGACGCAAACTTCTGCCCAAGGGGTCAGTCCCGGTGAAGGGATATCGGCCCTTGCCCCATCGAATGAGGTGCAGGATATTCCACTGAATACCGCTATGCATAACAAAAGGAAACGTCTTTGTAATAACACTTTTTTAAATTTGTTCCAACAACTGTAAACAGGTTTGCTTTACTTTGCATTGATCAGAATCAACGCAGTCCCATCAATCGATCACACCAGAAAATAACGAAAATAAAATGTACGTATATGCCATCCGCATTCGCCACTGGGTCCCGTCGTCACCCGTTAGGTTACTTAACTAACGACAGAGCGGGGACTGGACTAGCGCGGGTGTAAAACATATACGACATCTAATAGTATATAAACCAATATACAATAATCGCTCCAGGCATGATAATATGCAACATTACAGAAAAGTAATAAGCATCACAGAACAATACAGATAATCTAGGATCCCCGAGTTTCACAGAGCCGCTGCTGAAACCTGACATTCCCCTGGTCGTGTGGATAGCCTGTGCAATGAAACCTAGACCCCTAAGGGTGCGGCAAGTTACCCGCCAAAACCTGAAGCGAGGCAGCCCCCTACAGCAAAGTGAATGGACCACCCTGCACTTCACAGAATCCGGTAACTTGAGCACCCCTCCTTGGGTCAACCTGTACCCCCTACGAGTGCGGCTAATAGTCTGCCAATTCTAGAGTGAGGCCCCTCTGCCTCTCAAAGCCATGAGATGCGGACCCGTTGCCCTCCAGAACCCGGCTATCCGTGCACTCCGTCGTGGGGTAAAACTACTACAGAAATGAAAAATAGTACAACAGGTACATCGACCTCGACCCGGTCGTGCCCAAAAAGAATATTATACAACAGGCAGTGACAGCAGTCCACATGTTGGACGCTCGTCCCGCAATATCAAATGTACAAATAAATCCAAACTGCACTACCATTGCACACTGCTATCCACCACGACAAATCCGCAACATCACAGCACAACACAGAACATCAACGCGAATGTCACGTTCGCAAACCCGTCTAAAAGAACAATAGCAATCAGACGCGGTTTACCGATCAAATGACATTCCCGGTCGGAGATATAATGTAAGCACTGTAAACTAACATGTTTAAATTTCGATCGACTAAATATCACGAAGTGGGCGCCACGAATATCTGTTGCACAGTAACAAAATCTGGGCCCAAAAGATATATACCAAAAACCCCAAATTCCAGACAAGAACCCACTGTGCAAATTTGGGGCCACGATCTCACTGAATGGCCGCGGAAGCGCGGTCAAACCATAGGTTTGACCGCGATTCCGCGGCAGTCTTGTCGAATCACGTGCCCATATTTGTACGGTGTTCTTAGAAAACCCTGCTGAATTTTCTGTGATATGTAAAATTATTTTTAGAACTCTTTAAAAATCAACAGAAACTCAGAACTAGAATTTTGCGGTTTTCGATATCCGGTTCGATCGATGTTTTAAACGCGTTAGCACAAGTTAGTAAAGCAAAATGGTGAGGCTCTGATACCACTGTAAGTCTACAGTAGCGCCCCGGCTGTCTACAGATGCCAAATGCAGAACAAAAACTTTTTAACGGGCGCTATTGTATACTTTAACCCAGATCTGCCATTATTGCTAAACTAACAAACCGTATGTCACGACCCAAGTTTGGATGTGACCGGCACTTAGATTGTATCATATCTAAAGATATACACAAGTCCTAGTAAGCCGAAAACCAAGATCAAATACCTTATTTCGGAATTATTTATGAAAATTTTGTTTTTTAAGTAGAAATCTCGAGTTGTGAAGTTAATTCATTAAACAAGTAACAAAGGTTAAGTGTGGTTGTATTCCTAGTTGGAATCAACGATATCAAAATGAACATGAATATACACAAAATAAACATCACTGAATTTCATATAGAAAGAAGCTATGAAACTGATCAACATATCTCAACTGTACATATATAAACCATCTCTCCTTTCTAAGTCAAAAAAACAAGTCTGATGGAGTCTTTCTAGATACAAAATACAAAATGGAAGGTTACTGCACATGTAACCTACCTATCAAAAGATGGAATACAACTACAAAAGTGATCCTGCCTCGCAGCTACCCGTCCACTCTATCCCTGCAAGGAACTGTGGCACAACGGGGATGAGTTGCCAACTCAGTGAATACGACTAACATATAACGGCGAATAAAGTAAATATGACAATCATGCTACTGAATATGAATCAATATGATATATGAGTATATGTGAAATCCAACAATAAATCTCATTATACTTCTGAAATCACAACTCAAGTAAATCATTTCTCGGTGTCCATCAACGACACAAAATCTTCATTTCTTATAGGCATCATTCCCCGAATGATCCTATACTCATAATATCGGTCGTTATCCTCTAGATACACGCCGTATTTCTATAACCAACTCCGGTATCGAGTAACCTCGCTAGGCTCCCCCGTCTCAATACGGCTATCCTGCCCCTCGGTCTCGACCGGGTCCACCATGTATCCAACTGTATATCTCCCCCACTCGGTATGGATAACGTAAATCCGCGACCGTATATCTCCCCCACTCGGTCCGGAATAAAACCAAAACAGAAATCATCTCATGGTGGACATGTCACATCAATCATGAAAAACTGGATTTATGTAATAATATTCAAAACTCAAAACCATAAATCCTCAATTCTGTATCTACCTCATATCCAACATAGAAATACGCATAAAGCAACAGGATGTAAATGATTAAATCTACCAATATACTTGACATGTGAAATACGATATAATCCATGTTAATAAGTATGATATTTAAGTGTATGTGACATGGCAATATCGACGAGGTGTGTGTAGCATACAAGATGTGCACGTGGCATGGCTCGTCGATAATTGTGAAGTGTTCTAACAACTAAGCAATATACAAGTATTTTAATGAATGAAATTCTAACATTTACACATGATGATATGAATATCACATTAAGTAAAACCATGGGCGAAACACGCCATCTTTACTAAATTCCCCGGTAGATGTTTAGTCTACTCACCGGAAAGTCGAATCTACTCCGGAATCGCTAATCCTTTCCTTTTCCTCGCGGCTTCCGTACTTCTCGTATCCGCGTCTAAATATACCAAGTTACGTGTATAAGCAAAACGACTATTCCGATATAACGGAAATAAAAACACGCTAACCCACATAAGTTATATACTTTCTGATCTCTTCAAGTTATTAAACACTTAGTCTTGCTGGATTTTAGCCTAAATCTGTACTGGTTCAGAAATTAACACGCGACTTGATTTCATCGTTCGTATTTAGTGTTTTACGATTCTTTTACCGATATATCTTCCCAGATTTTAATTACAGTAAAACTAAGTTAAATCAACAGTACCAGATTAACCTAAATTGCATACTATAAACTACCCAATTGACCAAACCCCCAAAGTCACCAACATGGCCGGCGACGCCGGCCATTTCCCTTCTGTCGCCGGCCCAAAACCGGCCCCCTGCCTCCGTCTTCTTGTGGTGTGTTCTACTTGATTCCTACATCATTTCTACTCTGTTGAATTTATTTAGTTATGTTCCAGATTAAAGCAGATTCTAACAGACTATAAATTTTAACTAAATACTATATTATGTGACCTAGCTAAACTAAAATTAACTAATCTACAGAACTTAATCTCTACTAAGTTTAAGAAGTTTACCCTCCTATTAGTGGTAGGAATGACCTTTCTTGATCAATCAACTCCTCCTAGCTTGAGGATGAACAATCTCCATGAACAAGCTCCTCATCATCTTCTTCTTCCTCTTGTTTTTCTCTTTTTCTCTTTTACTTTTCTTTCTTATAATTTCTTTTGAGTTTTTAATTCATGTTTTGATCTGAGAATGAATATATATTTGTGATGAGGAAGGGATAAGGTAAGGTGGAGGTGTCAATGAAGGAGTGTGGGTGTTTCATGCAAGAAGGAGGTGGAGAATGAAGGTGGCATGAAGCATGAGGTATTTTTGTATTATCCTCTATTTCATTTGTTTTAATTTAACTTTCATTTCAGAACTGAAATGATAACCCTTATTCACTTAAACCCTTGACAATACCCTATTTGCACAAAAACTTAACTTTGCAATTTAACCCCTCACAACTTACTTATTATAAAACACATCTTTTGTTAAAATGAAGCTAAAATTTTCATTAAAACCCTTTTAGCTTATTTATATTACATTCTAAAATTCTAATTTAATTTGTATTACATATAACTTATGAAGATTGACATATTTGATTTTAACCATTTTGTGATTTATCAGCTTATTCTTAACTTAATTAATTTTATTTATTTCTAGCTTTTTCCTAAATGTTACAATATTGCCCCCTTAAGAAAATTCGGTCCCCGAATTTAAAATAATTACTAGACATACCTACGAAAAGATGTGGAAATTTCTTTCGCATTGCGTCCTCCGTCTCCCAAGTAATCTCCTCGCGATCCTTTCCTTGCCAGAGTACCTTTACAGATGGCAGTATCCTCGATCGTAGTTGCTTTGCCTGCCTGTCCAGAATAGCAACTGGCTGCACTGTGAAGGATAGATCTGGCTCAAGCTGTAGAGTCTGATGCTGGATCGCGTGAGATGGATCGTGAAGATATCTGCGAAGCATCGAAACGTGAAACACCGGATGTACGTCGGGAAAACCAGGTGGAAGTGCTAACCGATAAGCCACAGCGCCCACTCTCCCTAAAATCTCGTATGGTCCAATATATCTGGGGCTGAGCTTCCCTTTCTTTCCGAAGCGCATCACACCTTTCATTGGAGATACTCGAAGGAATACATGATCTCCCACATCAAACTCAAGTTTACGTCGTCGTCGATCTGCGTATGACTTTTGTCTGCATTGAGCCGCTTTCATTCTATCTCTTATCAATTGAATCTTCTCTGTAGTTTCCTGTACTATCTGCGGTCCCAATATACCACTTTCACTAAGTTCCGTCCAGCAAACAGGTGATCTACATTTCCTTCCATACAAGGCTTCAAAGGGTGCCATCTGGATCGTCTCTTGAAAACTGTTGTTATACGAAAATTCTACCAAAGGTAGGTGACGATCCCAACTACCACCGAAATCTAGGCTACAAGCCCGAAGCATATCCTCTAGTATCTGAATGGTCCGCTCCGACTGACCGTCTGTCTGTGGGTGGAAAGCTGTACTAAAACTCAGTCGTGTACCAAGAGCGTCCTGAAGTTTCTGCCATAGCCTGCTCGTGAACTGGGTACCTCGATCTGATACTATGCATGTCGGCACTCCATGTAGACATACAATCTCATCGATATAAATCTGTGCATACTGAGCAAATCCATATGTCGTCTTCACTGGAAGAAAATGAGCGGCCTTCGTCAGCCTGTCTACAATCACCCAAATTGAATCATACCCCCTGCTAGTCCTGGGTAGACCCACCACAAAATCCATAGAAATCTGTTCCCATTTCCACTCTGGAATGGGTAAGGGTTGCAGCTCCCCGGCTGGCCTCTGGTGTTCTGCTTTAACTTGCTGACAAGTCAAGCATCGTGAAACAAAATCCGTAACATCCTTCTTCATTCCTTCCCACCAATAATTATCCTTCAAATCACGATACATTTTGGTGGAACCAGGATGGATACTGTATACTGATCTGTGGGCATCCTCCAAAATCTCACGCCTCAATCCGTCAGAATCTGGCACACAGAGACGAGTCCTAAAACCTAGTACTCCATGATCATCAATCACGAACTCCGTCTCCTTGCCCTGTCTAACCTGATCCATAATCTCCATCATGCGAGTATCTGTAGGTTGCGCATCTCGAATACGATCCAATAGCTGAGGTCTGGTGCGAAAATGTGCTAACTGACCTCCTGCCGATGTAAACTCAAATTGTATATGACTATCACATAAGATCTGCCAGTCTGTAGAAGACTGTCTCTGCAAAATGCTCAAATGAGATAATTCACCTCCAGGCCTTTGACTCAAGGCATCTGCTACAACATTTGCTTTGCCTGGATGGTACAAGATCTCACAGTCGTAATCCTTCACCAGTTCCATCCATCTACGCTGCCTGAGGTTTAGATCTTTCTGCTGAAAAATATACTTTAAACTTTTATGATCTGTGAAGATTTGACACGTTTCTCCATATAAGTAATGTCTCCAAATCTTCAATGCGAATACTACAGCAGCCATCTCTAGATCATGAGTGGGATAGTTTTGTTCATGCCTCTTTAACTGTCGAGAAGCATATGCTATAACTTTGCCGTGTTACATCAACACACAGCCTAAGCCCACTCTAGAAGCATCACAATACACGATGAAACCCCCCGAACCGGAAGGTAAGGATAATACCGGTGCAGTCGTCAAACGCGTCTTCAACTGTTGGAAACTCTGCTCACACGCATCTGTCCACTGAAATGGAACTTCCTTCCTAGTCAATCCTGTCAAAGGTGCCGCTATCCGTGAGAAATCATGTACGAAGCGTCTGTAATAACCTGCCAGACCTAAGAAACTCCGAACCTCCGTAACTGACATAGGCCTGGGCCAGTGTTGTACCGCTTCAATCTTCTTTGGGTCTACACATATACCTTCTCTCGTAACTATGTGACCCAAGAAATCCACACTATCGAGCCAAAAAGCACACTTAGAAAATTTTGCATACAGCTGATGCTCCTTCAAGGTCTGCAAAGTGATACGTAAATGCTGCTCGTGCTCCGTCTGACTCCGAGAATATACAAGAATATCATCTATGAATACTATAATAAACCGATCAATAAATGGTCTAAAGATACGGTTCATCATATCCATAAAAGATGCTGGAGCATTGGTGAGTCCGAACGACATCACCGGAAATTCATAATGCCCATATCTCGTACGAAACGCCGTCTTCGGAATATCGTCCTTCCGAACCCTCAACTGATGATATCCTGACCTCAAGTCAATCTTTGAGAAGAATCCTGCTCCTTGCAACTGATCGAACAAGTCATCTATTCGTGGTAATGGATACCTGTTTCGCACAGTGACGCGATTCAGCTGTCGGTAGTCGATGCACATTCTCATACTACCGTCCTTCTTCTTTACAAATAACACAGGAGCTCCCCACGGTGAAACACTGGGACGAACAAGTCCTCTATCTAACAACTCTTGCAACTGGCCTTTGAGTTCTTTCAATTCCATCGGTGCCATTCGATAGGGTGGTATAGAAATAGGCCCTGCACCCGGAATCAAATCGATACAAAATTCAATATCTCGATCAGGTGGCAATCCTGGTAACTCAGCTGGGAATACCTCAGGAAATTCTCGTATGATCGGGATTTGGTCCAATGGAACTTCAGCGACCCCTATGTCCTGAATAAAAGCCAAGAACCCATGACAACCCTTCTTCAAGAGCCGCCCCGCACAAAAAGCAGAAATCATGTTGACAGGGGTTAACTTGCAGTCCCCCTGCACAACAAACACCGGTTCACCTGGAAAACAGAATCTAACCGCTTTTCCTCTACAATCTACATAGGCATGACAAGCGGCTAACCAATCCATCCCAAGAAGTATATCAAAATCCAACATGTCCAGGAGAATCAGATCAACTAGCGAATCTCTATTACCAATACGCACCGAACACGATCTGAATACCTGCCGAGCTATAAAGGAATCTCCAACTGGAGTAATCACTACCAAAGGTAACTCTAACAATGACGACTCCTTCCCCAATAAAAGTGCGAATCGTGAAGATACATAAGAGTGTGTAGAACCGGGATCAAATAAGACATGTGCCTCTAATGAACATACTGTAAGAGTACCTGTCACGACTGCATTTGATGCCTGGGCATCCTGTGGAGTCAGCGCAAAAACCCGTGCCTGGCCCCTGCCCGCATCCTGTCGTCCTCTACCTCTATCTCCTCTACCTCTCTGAGCACGTCCTGCATAGCCTCGACCTCTTGGTGCAACTGCCTGGCGTGTAGCGCCAACTGGGGGAGGAAGTAAAGCCATCGGTGTAGGAGATGGAAGGGGTAAAGCAGCCTGTGGAGCAACGGTCCCTCCCTGAGATCTACAATCTCGAGCAAAGTGTCCGGGAAGTCCACAACTATAACAAGTAAATGGTGGTCTCTGATCATCAGAATAAGAACTGAACATCTGGCCCTGTGTCCAACCTTATCCAACACTGCGGCCTGGAGTATATCTGCCTGGATAGGACCCTCTACCTCGGCCAAACGGTCTATTTGTCGGCACGAAAGGTCTACTCCTCTTTGGCTCCGGAACGACTCCTGACTGGCTTAAACGCTCCTCTACTCGAATCGCCGCATCCATGGCCTGGGCATATGTATCAAAATGCTGGGAGCCTATCGCCAGATACAACTGTGTGTCCAAACTCCTTAGAAACCTTTTCACCCGAAGCTCCTCTGTAGGTACTAAGTATGGGGCATAAAGCGATAGCTGGGTGAAGCGTTAGTCATAATCGGCTACTGACATACTTGCTGATTTCTTCAACGCTTCGAAACTGCTAGCTCTAGCATCCCTCACACTCTGGGGAAGAAATCTGGCAAGAAAAACTGTAGAAAACTCGGTCCACGTCATCGGAGGAAGATTCGTATCTCGCCCTCTCTCCATCGACTCACACCAATCCTGTGCAAGTCCCTCCAAACGAAAGCTAGTCAGCTCAACTGACCTCGCATCAGAACATCGCAATGATCTGCCAATCCTCGCCATTCTATCAAGAAAAGACTGAGGATCTTCCGCCACATCGGTCCCTGTAAATACCGGGGGTCTCAATCTCATAAACTCCGCAAGTGATACCTCCATCACTCTCGTATCTACTGGCGCTACCGTCTGTGTAGGCTGTACCTCGGACTCTGCTATGGTCGGTGCTGGATCAGATCTCAATGCTCGAGTGGTCTCAGCTAACTGTCCTACCACTCGCTGTAATCCCAACATACCCTCCTCAATCCTAGTCATGCGATCTGGAGGAGGAGGATCAACATGCTCATGCACCGCCGGCACGTCCGGTGTACCAGTCGTCGTCACAGGCGGACTCGCCCTAGCTGCATTCCTGGCTGCGGCTCGCCTAGCCCGCGTAGCCATAGCAACTGGAACAAGAAACGAGAGTTGATAAGGTGTGGGAACAGAAGCAATCAATAACGGAGAATCAACGGAAGAATAGGTCAAGATAAACATCCTAAGGTTAGTTAGGCTGATTACGATAACGTAAATATGCCGCGGAACATACGTACGGTACTGCATTCGTCCTAATTCACCTACTCCATCAAACCAAAGGTCATCCTATCTCTCAGACTTACATCAACCTATAGAAATCCCTTACTGAATTCCGTAAGGTTACTCCTAAGCTCTGATACCAACTTTGTCACGACCCAAGTTTGGATGTGACCGGCACTTAGATTGTATCATATCTAAAGATATACACAAGTCCAAGTAAGCCGAAAACCAAGATCAAATACCTTATTTCGGAATTATTTATGAAAATTTTGTTTTTTAAGTAGAAATCTCGAGTTGTGAAGTTAATTCATTAAACAAGTAACAAAGGTTAAGTGTGGTTGTATTCCTAGTTGGAATCAACGATATCAAAATGAACATGAATATACACAAAATAAACATCACTGAATTTCATATAGAAAGAAGCTATGAAACTGATCAACATATCTCAACTGTACATATATAAACCATCTCTCCTTTCTAAGTCAAAAAAACAAGTCTGATGGAGTCTTTCTAGATACAAAATACAAAATGGAAGGTTACTGCACATGTAACCTACCTATCAAAAGATGGAATACAACTACAAAAGTGATCCTGCCTCGCAGCTACCCGTCCACTCTATCCCTGCAAGGAACTGTGGCACAACGGGGATGAGTTGCCAACTCAGTGAATACGACTAACATATAACGGCGAATAAAGTAAATATGACAATCATGCTACTGAATATGAATCAATATGATATATGAGTATATGTGAAATCCAACAATAAATCTCATTATACTTCTGAAATCACAACTCAAGTAAATCATTTCTCGGTGTCCATCAACGACACAAAATCTTCATTTCTTATAGGCATCATTCCCCGAATGATCCTATACTCATAATATCGGTCGTTATCCTCTAGATACACGCCGTATTTCTATAACCAACTCCGGTATCGAGTAACCTCGCTAGGCTCCCCCGTCTCAATACGGCTATCCTGCCCCTCGGTCTCGACCGGGTCCACCATGTATCCAACTGTATATCTCCCCCACTCAGTATGGATAACGTAAATCCGCGACCGTATATCTCCCCCACTCGGTCCGGAATAAAACCAAAACAGAAATCATCTCATGGTGGACATGTCACATCAATCATGAAAAACTGGATTTATGTAATAATATTCAAAACTCAAAACCATAAATCCTCAATTATGTATCTATCTCATATCCAACATAGAAATACGCATAAAGCAACAGGATGTAAATGATGAAATCTACCAATATACTTGACATGTGAAATACGATATAATCCATGTTAATAAGTATGATATTTAAGTGTATGTGACATGGCAATATCGACGAGGTGTGTGTAGCATACAAGATGTGCACGTGGCATGGCTCGTCGATAATTGTGAAGTGTTCTAACAACTAAGCAATATACAAGTATTTTAATGAATGAAATTCTAACATTTACACATGATGATATGAATATCACATTAAGTAAAACCATGGGCGAAACACGCCATCTTTACTAAATTCTCCGGTAGATGTTTAGTCTACTCACCGGAAAGTCGAATCTACTCCGGAATCGCTAATCCTTTCCTTTTCCTCGCGGCTTCCGTACTTCTCGTATCCGCGTCTAAATATACCAAGTTACGTGTATAAGCAAAACGACTATTCCGATATAACGGAAATAAAAACACGCTAACCCACATAAGTTATATACTTTCTGATCTCTTCAAGTTATTAAACACTTAGTCTTGCTGGATTTTAGCCTAAATCTGTACTGGTTCAGAAATTAACACGCGACTTGATTTCATCGTGTCGTATTTAGTGTTTTACGATTCTTTTACCGATATATCTTCCCAGATTTTAATTACAGTAAAACTAAGTTAAATCAACAGTACCAGATTAACCTAAATTGCATACTATAAACTACCCAATTGACCAAACCCCCAAAGTCACCAACATGGCCGGCGACGCCGGCCATTTCCCTTCTGTCGCCGGCCCAAAACCGGCCCCCTGCCTCCGTCTTCTTGTGGTGTGTTCTACTTGATTCCTACATCATTTCTACTCTGTTGAATTTATTTAGTTATGTTCCAGATTAAAGCAGATTCTAACAGACTATAAATTTTAACTAAATACTATATTATGTGACCTAGCTAAACTAAAATTAACTAATCTACAGAACTTAATCTCTACTAAGTTTAAGAAGTTTACCCTCCTATTAGTGGTAGGAATGACCTTTCTTGATCAATCAACTCCTCCTAGCTTGAGGATGAACAATCTCCATGAACAAGCTCCTCATCATCTTCTTCTTCCTCTTGTTTTTCTCTTTTTCTCTTTTACTTTTCTTTCTTATAATTTCTTTTGAGTTTTTAATTCATGTTTTGATCTGAGAATGAATATATATTTGTGATGAGGAAGGGATAAGGTAAGGTGGAGGTGTCAATGAAGGAGTGTGGGTGTTTCATGCAAGAAGGAGGTGGAGAATGAAGGTGGCATGAAGCATGAGGTATTTTTGTATTATCCTCTATTTCATTTGTTTTAATTTAACTTTCATTTCAGAACTGAAATGATAACCCTTATTCACTTAAACCCTTGACAATACCCTATTTGCACAAAAACTTAACTTTGCAATTTAACCCCTCACAACTTACTTATTATAAAACACATCTTTTGTTAAAATGAAGCTAAAATTTTCATTAAAACCCTTTTAGCTTATTTATATTACATTCTAAAATTCTAATTTAATTTGTATTACATATAACTTATGAAGATTGACATATTTGATTTTAACCATTTTGTGATTTATCAGCTTATTCTTAACTTAATTAATTTTATTTATTTCTAGCTTTTTCCTAAATGTTACACTGTAAAGAGAGTAGAAAGGTTATACCGAACGATCCGAGTCCTTCGTTCTTTAACCATCATCCCACGCTCCGTTGCGGCTACTCCGTTCTCGTCGTCCTCCGATCTCCTCGTCCAGGTGGCACCACGTCAACTATTCTTTAAACGGGCTCCCGCCTCTGACTCGAGGCAACTCGGTCGTCAAGTTTGCTAAAAGAGACGACCAAGATAGATGTAGAGAATGAGTAGAAGACTTTGTCTCGTTCCGTCCAAAGCTATGGACGAACGGTTAATGAAGTTGCCAATTGATTCGGGTGATGGAATGAAATGAGCAATGAAATTTCCATACACCCCAAAACTATCATAATCTTTTCATCAAAATGAATCAAGTGAGAGTGAAAAATCTAATAATGCACCAAGGAGGGGGCCGGCCACAAAATATAGAGGTGGGGGGTGAGTGTAGGAGAGGGGGAGGTGACAATAAGAAAATATCTCTAGTGTGAACACAAAGTGTGAACACGCTTAATGAAATGATGAATCATTAACCTAGTCATCAAGCATTAATGGAATCATAAAATGCAACCATGACTCACTAAACACCTCACCAATTCTAGAACCTTCTAGAAGCTTCCACACTCATCTCAAGAAAAGATAAATCCGTCTTTAACCGAATGTTAAAAGACAGGCGATAGAAAACTGGAAACTGGCAACTTCCAAAAATGATCCCGAAACGAATTTCAGGATAACCCCGTAACTGTATAAATATACCTGCATTTGTATTACGACCGAATACAAATGCAACTGAGACAAAGATATTATATCTACTCAATATAATACTCGGATCCGGCTTAAACCAAAGCCGACCAGTATCATCTGCCCGAAATCTGACACGTGCGTAAACGCACGTCCATTTTCCGAACCCTGCCATAAAACCATACGGCCTATACAACGTTTCGCCCGAACTTGGGAAACTGTCTGTGGGGAACTCTAATGACTTGTCAGTACCCTGGCAGTAGGTTTAACCACAAACCGTCAGCGACACTAGCTATGTGTAACGGCTGCCCATGGACTGACCTCAAGGGATGCCGATGAGTGAACTCATCCGGAAACCCTACTGAGCCTAACAGTGACAATGTATATACAGTCCGGTCCGTTCGTCTATGAGTTTCGCATATCTGCCTAGTGGGCTAGTAACGTCAAACCCCCAATAGCAGTATAAGTCGTGTCGGAGTATAGCCCAATAACACCCTGAGATACTACTGGAGTACCTACCAGTAAATCTCCTGCCACGGCCGTGGGCTTTGTGTAATGGCTCTCCTAGACACAGCACGATCTCGCCCCCAATAACGGGAGAGACGAATCCCCTGCCGATCCGCTCACGTGCCTCCATGTGGCTCGGGACTGTACCAAAAAACTACCTGTTTGCACGACTCCTTTAAGTCGTTGTAGGGTAGAAATCAAAGCACACGAGACAAATGACGACCTCAGGTCGATGAACTAACCTGTACACATGTCACCAGGGAACTGCTATCTGACAATATGTATAATACCAACTAGCAGATTCCCGGCGAGTCCTGTCCGGTGTACTCATAACCCAATGAGCACCTGTATACATCTTAGGTGATCCAACTGACACCAGTGGCTTGTAAGACCGGCCACCTCCCCTCGTCGGGGTCTTGACTGTACACACTAGTCTACTCCGGAGTATCGATGCCCTGTCTCGAAACTCCCACGACTAGGGACCACAATTAAGGATATGCGCATAAACCACCCAAATCTCACGTATATGATCTCCATCATACTGTTGGTAGTAAAGCAAGATCCTAAGGGCTCTATCAAAGTGTAACAGTGATCAGTCACCTGAAACTGTACACGACTGATAAAGGCAAACCAGATAGCATACCATCATCTCGAGTAAGACTGTCCAACCGGTATAGGTCCTCCGCAATCATTGCAATCACGTACCTGCGATCCAATAATTGACTCTGAGAGCACTATCTCCAACAGACAGTGACACTACCGTACAGTCCGGTATCCTCGTCTGATATGTCGCATATCAAGTCTAGGGGTGGTAAATGTCAGACCCCAATAACCGATAAGTCATACCGATATGAGGCTCATAACGGGTTGAGAAACTACTGGTAACACTTACCAGTAAATCTCTAAACCAGCCCTGACCAGGGACTTCCCTGTTATGGCTAATCGAGCATAGCGCAACATCAACCCCCAATATCGGGAGAGACGAGACCCCTCCTATCGCTCATTGCCTCCATGTGACTCGGGACTGTACCCAAAAACCACCGTTTTGCACGCCCACTTGGACGTGGTAAGGTGGAAATCAAAGTACAGTGGAAATCACACAAGACTCTATGACGATCTCGGGTCTACAGACTAACCTGTACCAGTGTCACCAGAGAACTGCCATCTGGCGTAAGGTATAATACCATTTGGGAGTTCTCGGCGAGTCCGTCTAGTGTACCCTGTCTCCACTGAGCACCCGTATATCATCTCTGATGTCAAACACCAATGGATATAGGATCATCCATCGCCCATCTGTATGGGTCGAGAAGGTATACGCTAGTCTACTCTGGTATATCGATGCCCCGTCTCGATACACCCACGACTAGGTGTCACGACCCGAAGGAGCACGTGACTGGCCCTTGAACCATATGAAGTCTATAGGACTCCATCTGATCCAAGTAAGCCAAAAGCCCAGAAATCTAAAACCATTTTTAAGAATAAGTAAAGAAACTGGTTTAAAGAAGTGAAGAAAAACATGTTTGAAATCAAGGTTTTTAAATAACTAAGCCGAATATGCATTTTTAAAAACAGTACAGTCTTTTCTAAAAATTTCGGCAGAGTTTCTTTTGTAAAACTGGCCCCGAATGGGGTATAACAAGGATAACAATATATGCAATGATAAAGGCATCCCCAAGCGGGAGCTAGCTCTTCGTCAATCGACGGTCACCACCACACATGCAACAATAATATACAACGCCAAGTGGCGAGGATCAAATCCAAAAGAAAGCTCAAAAGCAACAAGAAAACCGCAACACTACTAAGCGCGACTCTATGGTCGAATAACACATCACTAGTCTAGGTCTGAAACAATATACGAGTTTTGGTTGATGGATATTCTAGATACAATGAATAATATAAATACAACGGCGGTTCTGATACAAAAGAACCCACCTATCCAAGCAAATCACCCAAAAGGAAGCAGTGTGCCAGAAATGCCGCTATAGAACTGTACGGCAAACCTGCAAGAACTGGGGCACAACGGGGGTGAGTTGCCAACTCGTGAATAGAAAGATATCTACAAGCAGAGATCGAATGCATGACCCAACCTAGGTCAATACGATCAGATATAAAGAAACCTCAATATGAATAAAGCTGAAGCATGCTAAACTGGCAATGTAATCTCTATACGTGAATGTAGTGCCAAGTGCTCGTGCTAGTGCCTCAGGTAATAGTATGTCATGAATATGAGGTATGAATGCATGAAAGCAGAATACATGTAAATGAAGAAACTGTTTTCATAATTTAGTGAGATTTCCCTTGTATTTTTAGTTGAGGTATCATAATGAAATCAGCATAAAACAGTGCCTAGCATCGGCACAAAACGTAATCCCAATATCTCGATATCTCTGTATCACAGTCTCTGTACCTCGAAATCTCGAAATCCCAATGTCTCAATCATAATATCTAGGGCGCCGTCAGTCCAGACCGGCCCCTACCATCCATCTCAAGACCACGACGGTATCCTCCGGATATCCGACGCGTCGGGTAAAATCACCGGTAGGTAGTGCTCCCCTGCCAGGCTCACATCGTCATCACCACGCGCTTCTTGCCCCGGGGTACCTTACCGGGTCCACCATGTACCCGAAACGGTTCATCCGTCTCCTCGAATCGGGTTTCCAAATCCATCAGCAAACTCATGGTGGACGACTCATACATCATGGGAAAACCGCACTTTTTATTTTAAAGAGAAAAGAAGTTTATATAAGTTTTGCGGTTTTCCCCCAAATCCAGAAAATCTCATGGAAATCCGAATCCAATCCTCAATAGCATGTAAACAGTGCATACAGGCATAAAAATCCATGAATAATAACATGCATGATGTAACAACTAATAATTACAATGTCTAATCTAGCATATAAGGCAAGTACACTAATATCATGTCTAAATTATTAGCTAACAACCTATGTCGATGCAATAATATTTTCTAAGGTGTACGTGACATGGCAATTACCGATGAAGATGTGTGTGAGCCGGCAAGTAAGTGTACGTGGTACATACGCATCATCGGTAATGGTGCTGGTGTCCTAACAGCATAACATCAATAATGGAGTATGAAACATAATATAAGCATGCGATGTGATGCGAACCACAATAATGAGCGGAAGCTGAATACTAGACGCAACTATAACTAATCCGCATTAATCTAAAATAACCTCTACAATTGGTGCCTTTTGAAATAACACGAATCATGGGGTTTTGAAAATAGGGGCTACGGTGTTTTTATGAAAAGATACGTCTTTTGAAATATCCGTAGGATCCCTTGGGCTGTCTTTTAAAATACCCACGATTCGTTAGTTTTTGAAATAGGTAGGAGCCTAATCTAATCTAACAACCATCCTAAACTATACGGCTGAACTAACAAGTAGAGCTACGGGTGAGGAAACTGCCTAACATCTGAGTCGATACATATACATACATGTATATATATTAGTCGGTGATCCCGCCTCAATAATATCATATCCGATACCCTATCTATAATCAGACATCCCAAGTCAAGAGTGCGGATCAATCATCAAAATATAGCTTGTACGTAAATCCGTCGTACGGCATCCCAAATCTGGGTACGGGTCAATATCACATTCATCATACTATTTATCTGGTATCCTCTTTATCAAATGTCATGATCGGGGTACTGATCTACGTCTAGTACAATATTGATACCCTCTATGTATGCATGCAGGTGTAAGAATCACTACGTCAAAAGACCCGTTAAAACATCGTGTCGTATCTCAATACGAACCAAATCACATTACCGATCTCCTGGCCTCAAGCCCAATCTCATCGACTCATCTCAAATCCCAAATACTATCCTCAAATCCAGTATATAAACACATAATCCCATACCCATGTGTAGATATACGCACCATCATATGCACTCTAATAAATGAAAGAATGAATGCAAGTATGTGTGTAAATGTATGTGTGAGTGCAACCACTACTCTAGGGTTCGCACTAAACTAAACCAATATATTCTTATCATCAAAATATCATTATTACCATCAATAACCCTAAACAACACATAATAAATATTCGTGTGTATACGTATTCGTATACATCACCACGGACTGCGGGGGTGCTATACGCCATCCACCCGACTTCTCCCCACAGATATAAATCTACTCACATTGCTTCTCGTGTGCCAAAGCCGATGTCGCTATCTTCACCTCCTTTGCCTCAACATCACGCGGGGTACCTACAAGTATATCACAATGCTAAAGCACATGAAAATCACATCGGAAACCAAAATAGCACACGCTACCCGCATAGGTAAAAACCTATCGACTCGCATGTAAACACAATCAAAATCCACTTGTCGTTGACGTCCAAACGCCACCCGACAGGAATGAATCACCAAATACCAAAATCCATGCTAAAATAAGTCCCAAATTATACACCAACATAGGAAAATCAACCCAGATTTCACCCTAGATGGAATCAGTCAAAACTAGACATACTCAGGGTCAAAACTAGAGGAAATGGGGGCATGCACAGAAAACGAAGCAATTCCTTAAAATACCTTATTTTAGAATTTTCCATAATTTTTCCCCATTTATCTGTATTTAATTATACCAGAATATTAAAATATTCATTAAAATAATATTAAATTATAAAATTTCCCAAAAATCATATTTTATTATTTTGAAGACGTTACAATCTACCCCCCTTAAAGAAATTCGGTCCCCGAATTTAAATTTAAACCCCCAAATACTAAAATATTTCAATACAAATTCCAAGTCATCGGGGCTCCGAAATCATCTATACATAAAACATCATAGCGCAATGCATGCGCATGAGTACTGAGCAGATAACTCAAAAGCAACACTCCATCAAGCATCCGCAATCATCGGAGTCATGGTAACGACACAATGTCAAATCCAATACAAAATCAATATGATATGGACCAAGACTATACATGTAGACATCCAATCTATACATGTAAATAGCTGATGCAAATGTATGCCAAATCTTTTTAAGTCGCTGTGCGATGCGCGTAACACTGCACAGTGGCGGACGTTTCTCATAAGAAAATAACTATATATGTGTATATATATCCTTTGTTTAATAGGTACGTTCCGCCGTTTTGAAAACAGTTTAGAAGGGTTTCCTTGTTTTTAAAACGTTTCGTGTCATATCGGACACGTAGGTATATACTGAGACTATAGCTCGCTTTTCGGAAATCCCTTCGATAACTATCGATGCATGCAAAATATATCCAGGTACTGCCCACTGACTAGTCCTGCTCAGTATGAAAGCAAATATCCAACATCATAAAAATGTACTGCTCCAAAAGGAATAAATCACAAAAATCACATAACACCACCCTGTGCGTCTGGTGCGCACGGAAATCAAAATCCATATATGTGCTAAACATGTGCACAAAACAACATCTAGGTGCAACGGGTGTGCACGAAGCATCTGTCATAGGCAACGTGTGCCTGGCAGCCAAAACAGGTGCATCTGACATGCACGAAGAATCTCGATTTAGTGCATCTGGTGTGCCCCAAAATCGTATCTCAAAACATGCGCCCAACATGCGCGAAAATCCAAATCGGTGCATCCATCATGCACGAATGAAAATCTAGACCCTGCGCACTCAATATGCACGGAATCACAAAATCCAATAGCAACGTCGAATATGCGTAAGTCCAGTCAAAAGCACGGAGTGCAAGAATCCACATTAATATCACAATCAAAATCGACATACCGAAAGGCATCAAATCGAAGTCAGGTGCAATCGTAATGCACAAAATATAAATCCGGTGCAACAAAGGCACGAAATATAAATCTGATGCGATAAACGCAAGAAACATAAAACTGGTGCGACAAATGCACGAAGTATAGAACTGGTGCATCCCATGCACAAATACCAAGCAATAACTCAAATACGTAAGCAACAACACCAAGTGTATCCAGATATGAAGAAAATCATAAACGTGTGCAGCTGCGGGCACAAAACACATATCGATACAGTACAAGCACATATAAGCTATACCGAGTGCAAAATCAAAACACTAAAATTACATGAAACTCTGCTGGAAGCGTAAATCAAATCACCTGCATAAAATAGGCATGAAATCGCAATCAACAGCTCAAGAGTAATAACTATGTACAAGGTATAAATACCCAGTAGATGCAACCATGGTGCACAAAATCAAATATCATGAAACTCAGTCATCAAGACTAAATCATGTGAATAGATCGCCCAAAATACCGAAATCCAAAGCAACGGATACGTGATAATCAAATCACAAAATCACAAATCATAATTACCGTCGTCGGTATACCATCCTTCAGGGTCGAGAAGGTACCGGAACATCCGATGCTAGCTGCGCAAGATATCTACTTGCCTCTTGCTCGCGGCTGGCGTCCTCTGCCTCTGGTTCCTGATCTTTCCTGTAGATTACCAATCTCGCAATCCATCGGCTCATCGGCCCAGTCAGGAGTACTGACAGGAACGATTCCGTTCTGGCACTTTCCTGGTCACCTTTCGGTCAATCCTCACGACCGCTCGTAAGGCAGCGTATCACTGGCGTCGGCCTCTGGCTCTCTGAAAGCACGTCACACATCTGATCCTGGGTGCAAACATCATTGCAGCAATGTCCTGGAAGGAATCCTGCTCAAGGTCTCTTCCGATCATGCCTATGCCGATCTGTACAGAGGCTGGCTTCCTGCACAACCTCTTCTCGCTCAAAAACACCTGTGTCCTCAGCACAATATTTTCTCGGAAACTGGTCACATTCCAACGTCTCTGTAAGCATATCAGGTCTCTAGTCTCGACGGGAAGCAATGACAGCTCATCAGTGTCTCACACGAACCTCTTGTTCCAACTGTCTCTATCGTCGTCCACTATGACGTCACGCCAAGCTACTACGCACTGCACTGTTCTCGGCCACGGTCAATCTGAAGTCTCTCGCACGGACTCGAAATCGCATATTCTGTAGCTTCATCATTCTGTAGAGGATGTCAGGCCGAACAGGTCCTCGGGAACACGTCCCAACCATCGGAGGAATACTCATCACTCGTCTGTCCCTGATCAATCTGCAACGCATCTGGGTAAGTTCCTTTATCCGAACATGGTCAACTACCTCGTCGACAATGCCGAACTCTGTCATGCTGGGTGTGCGCAATACGACCACTCCTGGTCTAGGTCTTCTCGTAACGTACTCCAGAAAGGTCCTGTCGAGGTTCCTTTCTCAAATCTCAATCCTGCCGAAATGCCCAGAAGTCATCATCCAATGCTGAAGCTAAAGCTTATTCCGGAACGGCTGCATACCTATCGCGCTTCTCTCTGGAAGATACATCCATATACCACGCCTCGGGGTGCATATCACATCTCTAATGTCAGCGGAGTGGGACGTCATCTCGTCGAAATCTCGTACGAACTCTTTACTCCACCTTGCTCAATGTCGACTGATTCGGACTTAACTCATCGTGGCTACACGAACTGCGCTCCGACGGCTACGCTCGCATCTGGAGTCTCCCAAGCAGTGTCCCATCACGATATCCGAAAGATGTCGAACCATCCGATCGACTCGTCAGATCCTCATAATCCCCCAAGAGATCACATCATGGGTACAGTTTAATAGTATCGAGTACATGCCACAGCGTCGGTGGTCCAGCCGTAGAAGGGCAAACCCAAGCCTCACTAATGGCGCCGAGGAACCGCCGCAAACCCGAAGGTTCAAAGGCTTTCACACGGTCATTAAGTCGAGTTAGGGTTTCATTCTTCTAGAGAGTCCATAGAATCACCTGCATGTCTTTCCGTATACTTTAAACTTGGAAAATGGGCTCCTGACATTCGATCGTCTCTATCGACTCTCAACGAACCTGCGTGAAGTCGTCTCTAGCTGGAAACAATCTATCTGATGACCTCGCATCGGTAAACAAACGAACCACCTGTCCTAGTCATTCATCCTCAGGTGACTAGCGACTCGCTATCATCTCTCTAAGTATATGCTCACGCTGCAGTAGCTCCAACCATCTGGGCGACATCTCGTCATTTGCAGCAGCAACTGGCTTATTCGCCTGTACGCCGAACAGCGCCTCAATCCTCCAGGAAAGGCAATACATAGGCGGTCATCTCTGAGTCGGTCTGCTCTAGATCTGAGTAAGACTCTCCACACTGGAAATCTTAAACTCATCAGGGCCCGCTCCGGCGCAAAATCGGACGAATCACCTTCGTCTCTCAAATCGGGTAGACTAGCTATCATCTGTCTCATATCTGCCTAAAAGCTACGGCAATCTCAGCTCGTAAGCTTCGGAAGCGACATCCTGTCAATCTCAGCAACAGCTGGTCCATCTGTCTGCACGGTAGGCGACATCACAATCTCTGAGGTATGCTGTACATCAACAGTCCTCTCTCAACTGGCAGCTCTAACAATGGCCCGATCATCCGGTGCAAGACCAAGCACTCGCCTCCACTAGAGGTCACAATCACCAACACTAACTCGAGACGTTCCCATGTCACCAGAAAACACAATGGTCGGCCCTCGTACCAAACGAGCTCACACCGGCCGTAACCCTAGCAGCAGCCCAAACTGCCCTCAAACATGGTGACAGGAACCTCAATCGAGTATCAAGGGGAGCACATCAATGGCAAGAAAGGAAACAACAGATCCAAAGTGGATACATGATCATGGGAAGGAACAGCATCAATAAATGTATGATCATGAAACTAATAGAATCGGGGATCTCAAATGGATGTATAATCCTGGATATAAAGAGGATCACTGATCTCGAAAATATGTACATCCTAAGGTTCCTTAAGCGGAGTGGCGTGTCGTAAGTATGCCGCGGAACATACCAACGGTACGTCACTCTACTTTAGTTACCTATTCCATCAACCAAGGGTCATCCTACACGACGAAAGTTCGGGTCTAATACCCCCTCGACCAAGTCTAAGTTCCGTAAGGTCAAGCCTAAGTTCCGTATATATATAAATGCCCTAGGCTCCACATAGTCAAACTTAGACTCGAACCAAGGTCAACCTAGCGCTCTGATACCAACTTTGTCACGACCCGAAGGAGCACGTGACTGGCCCTTGAACCATATGAAGTCTATAGGACTCCATCTGATCCAAGTAAGCCAAAAGCCCAGAAATCTAAAACCATTTTTAAGAATAAGTAAAGAAACTGGTTTAAAGAAGTGAAGAAAAACATGTTTGAAATCAAGGTTTTTAAATAACTAAGCCGAATATGCATTTTTAAAAACAGTACAGTCTTTTCTAAAAATTTCGGCAGAGTTTCTTTTGTAAAACTGGCCCCGAATGGGGTATAACAAGGATAACAATATATGCAATGATAAAGGCATCCCCAAGCGGGAGCTAGCTCTTCGTCAATCGACGGTCACCACCACACATGCAACAATAATATACAACGCCAAGTGGCGAGGATCAAATCCAAAAGAAAGCTCAAAAGCAACAAGAAAACCGCAACACTACTAAGCGCGACTCTATGGTCGAATAACACATCACTAGTCTAGGTCTGAAACAATATACGAGTTTTGGTTGATGGATATTCTAGATACAATGAATAATATAAATACAACGGCGGTTCTGATACAAAAGAACCCACCTATCCAAGCAAATCACCCAAAAGGAAGCAGTGTGCCAGAAATGCCGCTATAGAACTGTACGGCAAACCTGCAAGAACTGGGGCACAACGGGGGTGAGTTGCCAACTCGTGAATAGAAAGATATCTACAAGCAGAGATCGAATGCATGACCCAACCTAGGTCAATACGATCAGATATAAAGAAACCTCAATATGAATAAAGCTGAAGCATGCTAAACTGGCAATGTAATCTCTATACGTGAATGTAGTGCCAAGTGCTCGTGCTAGTGCCTCAGGTAATAGTATGTCATGAATATGAGGTATGAATGCATGAAAGCAGAATACATGTAAATGAAGAAACTGTTTTCATAATTTAGTGAGATTTCCCTTGTATTTTTAGTTGAGGTATCATAATGAAATCAGCATAAAACAGTGCCTAGCATCGGCACAAAACGTAATCCCAATATCTCGATATCTCTGTATCACAGTCTCTGTACCTCGAAATCTCGAAATCCCAATGTCTCAATCATAATATCTAGGGCGCCGTCAGTCCAGACCGGCCCCTACCATCCATCTCAAGACCACGACGGTATCCTCCGGATATCCGACGCGTCGGGTAAAATCACCGGTAGGTAGTGCTCCCCTGCCAGGCTCACATCGTCATCACCACGCGCTTCTTGCCCCGGGGTACCTTACCGGGTCCACCATGTACCCGAAACGGTTCATCCGTCTCCTCGAATCGGGTTTCCAAATCCATCAGCAAACTCATGGTGGACGACTCATACATCATGGGAAAACCGCACTTTTTATTTTAAAGAGAAAAGAAGTTTATATAAGTTTTGCGGTTTTCCCCCAAATCCAGAAAATCTCATGGAAATCCGAATCCAATCCTCAATAGCATGTAAACAGTGCATACAGGCATAAAAATCCATGAATAATAACATGCATGATGTAACAACTAATAATTACAATGTCTAATCTAGCATATAAGGCAAGTACACTAATATCATGTCTAAATTATTAGCTAACAACCTATGTCGATGCAATAATATTTTCTAAGGTGTACGTGACATGGCAATTACCGATGAAGATGTGTGTGAGCCGGCAAGTAAGTGTACGTGGTACATACGCATCATCGGTAATGGTGCTGGTGTCCTAACAGCATAACATCAATAATGGAGTATGAAACATAATATAAGCATGCGATGTGATGCGAACCACAATAATGAGCGGAAGCTGAATACTAGACGCAACTATAACTAATCCGCATTAATCTAAAATAACCTCTACAATTGGTGCCTTTTGAAATAACACGAATCATGGGGTTTTGAAAATAGGGGCTACGGTGTTTTTATGAAAAGATACGTCTTTTGAAATATCCGTAGGATCCCTTGGGCTGTCTTTTAAAATACCCACGATTCGTTAGTTTTTGAAATAGGTAGGAGCCTAATCTAATCTAACAACCATCCTAAACTATACGGCTGAACTAACAAGTAGAGCTACGGGTGAGGAAACCGCCTAACATCTGAGTCGATACATATACATACATGTATATATATTAGTCGGTGATCCCGCCTCAATAATATCATATCCGATACCCTATCTATAATCAGACATCCCAAGTCAAGAGTGCGGATCAATCATCAAAATATAGCTTGTACGTAAATCCGTCGTACGGCATCCCAAATCTGGGTACGGGTCAATATCACATTCATCATACTATTTATCTGGTATCCTCTTTATCAAATGTCATGATCGGGGTACTGATCTACGTCTAGTACAATATTGATACCCTCTATGTATGCATGCAGGTGTAAGAATCACTACGTCAAAAGACCCGTTAAAACATCGTGTCGTATCTCAATACGAACCAAATCACATTACCGATCTCCTGGCCTCAAGCCCAATCTCATCGACTCATCTCAAATCCCAAATACTATCCTCAAATCCAGTATATAAACACATAATCCCATACCCATGTGTAGATATACGCACCATCATATGCACTCTAATAAATGAAAGAATGAATGCAAGTATGTGTGTAAATGTATGTGTGAGTGCAACCACTACTCTAGGGTTCGCACTAAACTAAACCAATATATTCTTATCATCAAAATATCATTATTACCATCAATAACCCTAAACAACACATAATAAATATTCGTGTGTATACGTATTCGTATACATCACCACGGACTGCGGGGGTGCTATACGCCATCCACCCGACTTCTCCCCACAGATATAAATCTACTCACATTGCTTCTCGTGTGCCAAAGCCGATGTCGCTATCTTCACCTCCTTTGCCTCAACATCACGCGGGGTACCTACAAGTATATCACAATGCTAAAGCACATGAAAATCACATCGGAAACCAAAATAGCACACGCTACCCGCATAGGTAAAAACCTATCGACTCGCATGTAAACACAATCAAAATCCACTTGTCGTTGACGTCCAAACGCCACCCGACAGGAATGAATCACCAAATACCAAAATCCATGCTAAAATAAGTCCCAAATTATACACCAACATAGGAAAATCAACCCAGATTTCACCCTAGATGGAATCAGTCAAAACTAGACATACTCAGGGTCAAAACTAGAGGAAATGGGGGCATGCACAGAAAACGAAGCAATTCCTTAAAATACCTTATTTTAGAATTTTCCATAATTTTTCCCCATTTATCTGTATTTAATTATACCAGAATATTAAAATATTCATTAAAATAATATTAAATTATAAAATTTCCCAAAAATCATATTTTATTATTTTGAAGACGTTACAATCTACCCCCCTTAAAGAAATTCGGTCCCCGAATTTAAATTTAAACCCCCAAATACTAAAATATTTCAATACAAATTCCAAGTCATCGGGGCTCCGAAATCATCTATACATAAAACATCATAGCGCAATGCATGCGCATGAGTACTGAGCAGATAACTCAAAAGCAACACTCCATCAAGCATCCGCAATCATCGGAGTCATGGTAACGACACAATGTCAAATCCAATACAAAATCAATATGATATGGACCAAGACTATACATGTAGACATCCAATCTATACATGTAAATAGCTGATGCAAATGTATGCCAAATCTTTTTAAGTCGCTGTGCGATGCGCGTAACACTGCACAGTGGCGGACGTTTCTCATAAGAAAATAACTATATATGTGTATATATATCCTTTGTTTAATAGGTACGTTCCGCCGTTTTGAAAACAGTTTAGAAGGGTTTCCTTGTTTTTAAAACGTTTCGTGTCATATCGGACACGTAGGTATATACTGAGACTATAGCTCGCTTTTCGGAAATCCCTTCGATAACTATCGATGCATGCAAAATATATCCAGGTACTGCCCACTGACTAGTCCTGCTCAGTATGAAAGCAAATATCCAACATCATAAAAATGTACTGCTCCAAAAGGAATAAATCACAAAAATCACATAACACCACCCTGTGCGTCTGGTGCGCACGGAAATCAAAATCCATATATGTGCTAAACATGTGCACAAAACAACATCTAGGTGCAACGGGTGTGCACGAAGCATCTGTCATAGGCAACGTGTGCCTGGCAGCCAAAACAGGTGCATCTGACATGCACGAAGAATCTCGATTTAGTGCATCTGGTGTGCCCCAAAATCGTATCTCAAAACATGCGCCCAACATGCGCGAAAATCCAAATCGGTGCATCCATCATGCACGAATGAAAATCTAGACCCTGCGCACTCAATATGCACGGAATCACAAAATCCAATAGCAACGTCGAATATGCGTAAGTCCAGTCAAAAGCACGGAGTGCAAGAATCCACATTAATATCACAATCAAAATCGACATACCGAAAGGCATCAAATCGAAGTCAGGTGCAATCGTAATGCACAAAATATAAATCCGGTGCAACAAAGGCACGAAATATAAATCTGATGCGATAAACGCAAGAAACATAAAACTGGTGCGACAAATGCACGAAGTATAGAACTGGTGCATCCCATGCACAAATACCAAGCAATAACTCAAATACGTAAGCAACAACACCAAGTGTATCCAGATATGAAGAAAATCATAAACGTGTGCAGCTGCGGGCACAAAACACATATCGATACAGTACAAGCACATATAAGCTATACCGAGTGCAAAATCAAAACACTAAAATTACATGAAACTCTGCTGGAAGCGTAAATCAAATCACCTGCATAAAATAGGCATGAAATCGCAATCAACAGCTCAAGAGTAATAACTATGTACAAGGTATAAATACCCAGTAGATGCAACCATGGTGCACAAAATCAAATATCATGAAACTCAGTCATCAAGACTAAATCATGTGAATAGATCGCCCAAAATACCGAAATCCAAAGCAACGGATACGTGATAATCAAATCACAAAATCACAAATCATAATTACCGTCGTCGGTATACCATCCTTCAGGGTCGAGAAGGTACCGGAACATCCGATGCTAGCTGCGCAAGATATCTACTTGCCTCTTGCTCGCGGCTGGCGTCCTCTGCCTCTGGTTCCTGATCTTTCCTGTAGATTACCAATCTCGCAATCCATCGGCTCATCGGCCCAGTCAGGAGTACTGACAGGAACGATTCCGTTCTGGCACTTTCCTGGTCACCTTTCGGTCAATCCTCACGACCGCTCGTAAGGCAGCGTATCACTGGCGTCGGCCTCTGGCTCTCTGAAAGCACGTCACACATCTGATCCTGGGTGCAAACATCATTGCAGCAATGTCCTGGAAGGAATCCTGCTCAAGGTCTCTTCCGATCATGCCTATGCCGATCTGTACAGAGGCTGGCTTCCTGCACAACCTCTTCTCGCTCAAAAACACCTGTGTCCTCAGCACAATATTTTCTCGGAAACTGGTCACATTCCAACGTCTCTGTAAGCATATCAGGTCTCTAGTCTCGACGGGAAGCAATGACAGCTCATCAGTGTCTCACACGAACCTCTTGTTCCAACTGTCTCTATCGTCGTCCACTATGACGTCACGCCAAGCTACTACGCACTGCACTGTTCTCGGCCACGGTCAATCTGAAGTCTCTCGCACGGACTCGAAATCGCATATTCTGTAGCTTCATCATTCTGTAGAGGATGTCAGGCCGAACAGGTCCTCGGGAACACGTCCCAACCATCGGAGGAATACTCATCACTCGTCTGTCCCTGATCAATCTGCAACGCATCTGGGTAAGTTCCTTTATCCGAACATGGTCAACTACCTCGTCGACAATGCCGAACTCTGTCATGCTGGGTGTGCGCAATACGACCACTCCTGGTCTAGGTCTTCTCGTAACGTACTCCAGAAAGGTCCTGTCGAGGTTCCTTTCTCAAATCTCAATCCTGCCGAAATGCCCAGAAGTCATCATCCAATGCTGAAGCTAAAGCTTATTCCGGAACGGCTGCATACCTATCGCGCTTCTCTCTGGAAGATACATCCATATACCACGCCTCGGGGTGCATATCACATCTCTAATGTCAGCGGAGTGGGACGTCATCTCGTCGAAATCTCGTACGAACTCTTTACTCCACCTTGCTCAATGTCGACTGATTCGGACTTAACTCATCGTGGCTACACGAACTGCGCTCCGACGGCTACGCTCGCATCTGGAGTCTCCCAAGCAGTGTCCCATCACGATATCCGAAAGATGTCGAACCATCCGATCGACTCGTCAGATCCTCATAATCCCCCAAGAGATCACATCATGGGTACAGTTTAATAGTATCGAGTACATGCCACAGCGTCGGTGGTCCAGCCGTAGAAGGGCAAACCCAAGCCTCACTAATGGCGCCGAGGAACCGCCGCAAACCCGAAGGTTCAAAGGCTTTCACACGGTCATTAAGTCGAGTTAGGGTTTCATTCTTCTAGAGAGTCCATAGAATCACCTGCATGTCTTTCCGTATACTTTAAACTTGGAAAATGGGCTCCTGACATTCGATCGTCTCTATCGACTCTCAACGAACCTGCGTGAAGTCGTCTCTAGCTGGAAACAATCTATCTGATGACCTCGCATCGGTAAACAAACGAACCACCTGTCCTAGTCATTCATCCTCAGGTGACTAGCGACTCGCTATCATCTCTCTAAGTATATGCTCACGCTGCAGTAGCTCCAACCATCTGGGCGACATCTCGTCATTTGCAGCAGCAACTGGCTTATTCGCCTGTACGCCGAACAGCGCCTCAATCCTCCAGGAAAGGCAATACATAGGCGGTCATCTCTGAGTCGGTCTGCTCTAGATCTGAGTAAGACTCTCCACACTGGAAATCTTAAACTCATCAGGGCCCGCTCCGGCGCAAAATCGGACGAATCACCTTCGTCTCTCAAATCGGGTAGACTAGCTATCATCTGTCTCATATCTGCCTAAAAGCTACGGCAATCTCAGCTCGTAAGCTTCGGAAGCGACATCCTGTCAATCTCAGCAACAGCTGGTCCATCTGTCTGCACGGTAGGCGACATCACAATCTCTGAGGTATGCTGTACATCAACAGTCCTCTCTCAACTGGCAGCTCTAACAATGGCCCGATCATCCGGTGCAAGACCAAGCACTCGCCTCCACTAGAGGTCACAATCACCAACACTAACTCGAGACGTTCCCATGTCACCAGAAAACACAATGGTCGGCCCTCGTACCAAACGAGCTCACACCGGCCGTAACCCTAGCAGCAGCCCAAACTGCCCTCAAACATGGTGACAGGAACCTCAATCGAGTATCAAGGGGAGCACATCAATGGCAAGAAAGGAAACAACAGATCCAAAGTGGATACATGATCATGGGAAGGAACAGCATCAATAAATGTATGATCATGAAACTAATAGAATCGGGGATCTCAAATGGATGTATAATCCTGGATATAAAGAGGATCACTGATCTCGAAAATATGTACATCCTAAGGTTCCTTAAGCGGAGTGGCGTGTCGTAAGTATGCCGCGGAACATACCAACGGTACGTCACTCTACTTTAGTTACCTATTCCATCAACCAAGGGTCATCCTACACGACGAAAGTTCGGGTCTAATACCCCCTCGACCAAGTCTAAGTTCCGTAAGGTCAAGCCTAAGTTCCGTATATATATAAATGCCCTAGGCTCCACATAGTCAAACTTAGACTCGAACCAAGGTCAACCTAGCGCTCTGATACCAACTTTGTCACGACCCGAAGGAGCACGTGACTGGCCCTTGAACCATATGAAGTCTATAGGACTCCATCTGATCCAAGTAAGCCAAAAGCCCAGAAATCTAAAACCATTTTTAAGAATAAGTAAAGAAACTGGTTTAAAGAAGTGAAGAAAAACATGTTTGAAATCAAGGTTTTTAAATAACTAAGCCGAATATGCATTTTTAAAAACAGTACAGTCTTTTCTAAAAATTTCGGCAGAGTTTCTTTTGTAAAACTGGCCCCGAATGGGGTATAACAAGGATAACAATATATGCAATGATAAAGGCATCCCCAAGCGGGAGCTAGCTCTTCGTCAATCGACGGTCACCACCACACATGCAACAATAATATACAACGCCAAGTGGCGAGGATCAAATCCAAAAGAAAGCTCAAAAGCAACAAGAAAACCGCAACACTACTAAGCGCGACTCTATGGTCGAATAACACATCACTAGTCTAGGTCTGAAACAATATACGAGTTTTGGTTGATGGATATTCTAGATACAATGAATAATATAAATACAACGGCGGTTCTGATACAAAAGAACCCACCTATCCAAGCAAATCACCCAAAAGGAAGCAGTGTGCCAGAAATGCCGCTATAGAACTGTACGGCAAACCTGCAAGAACTGGGGCACAACGGGGGTGAGTTGCCAACTCGTGAATAGAAAGATATCTACAAGCAGAGATCGAATGCATGACCCAACCTAGGTCAATACGATCAGATATAAAGAAACCTCAATATGAATAAAGCTGAAGCATGCTAAACTGGCAATGTAATCTCTATACGTGAATGTAGTGCCAAGTGCTCGTGCTAGTGCCTCAGGTAATAGTATGTCATGAATATGAGGTATGAATGCATGAAAGCAGAATACATGTAAATGAAGAAACTGTTTTCATAATTTAGTGAGATTTCCCTTGTATTTTTAGTTGAGGTATCATAATGAAATCAGCATAAAACAGTGCCTAGCATCGGCACAAAACGTAATCCCAATATCTCGATATCTCTGTATCACAGTCTCTGTACCTCGAAATCTCGAAATCCCAATGTCTCAATCATAATATCTAGGGCGCCGTCAGTCCAGACCGGCCCCTACCATCCATCTCAAGACCACGACGGTATCCTCCGGATATCCGACGCGTCGGGTAAAATCACCGGTAGGTAGTGCTCCCCTGCCAGGCTCACATCGTCATCACCACGCGCTTCTTGCCCCGGGGTACCTTACCGGGTCCACCATGTACCCGAAACGGTTCATCCGTCTCCTCGAATCGGGTTTCCAAATCCATCAGCAAACTCATGGTGGACGACTCATACATCATGGGAAAACCGCACTTTTTATTTTAAAGAGAAAAGAAGTTTATATAAGTTTTGCGGTTTTCCCCCAAATCCAGAAAATCTCATGGAAATCCGAATCCAATCCTCAATAGCATGTAAACAGTGCATACAGGCATAAAAATCCATGAATAATAACATGCATGATGTAACAACTAATAATTACAATGTCTAATCTAGCATATAAGGCAAGTACACTAATATCATGTCTAAATTATTAGCTAACAACCTATGTCGATGCAATAATATTTTCTAAGGTGTACGTGACATGGCAATTACCGATGAAGATGTGTGTGAGCCGGCAAGTAAGTGTACGTGGTACATACGCATCATCGGTAATGGTGCTGGTGTCCTAACAGCATAACATCAATAATGGAGTATGAAACATAATATAAGCATGCGATGTGATGCGAACCACAATAATGAGCGGAAGCTGAATACTAGACGCAACTATAACTAATCCGCATTAATCTAAAATAACCTCTACAATTGGTGCCTTTTGAAATAACACGAATCATGGGGTTTTGAAAATAGGGGCTACGGTGTTTTTATGAAAAGATACGTCTTTTGAAATATCCGTAGGATCCCTTGGGCTGTCTTTTAAAATACCCACGATTCGTTAGTTTTTGAAATAGGTAGGAGCCTAATCTAATCTAACAACCATCCTAAACTATACGGCTGAACTAACAAGTAGAGCTACGGGTGAGGAAACCGCCTAACATCTGAGTCGATACATATACATACATGTATATATATTAGTCGGTGATCCCGCCTCAATAATATCATATCCGATACCCTATCTATAATCAGACATCCCAAGTCAAGAGTGCGGATCAATCATCAAAATATAGCTTGTACGTAAATCCGTCGTACGGCATCCCAAATCTGGGTACGGGTCAATATCACATTCATCATACTATTTATCTGGTATCCTCTTTATCAAATGTCATGATCGGGGTACTGATCTACGTCTAGTACAATATTGATACCCTCTATGTATGCATGCAGGTGTAAGAATCACTACGTCAAAAGACCCGTTAAAACATCGTGTCGTATCTCAATACGAACCAAATCACATTACCGATCTCCTGGCCTCAAGCCCAATCTCATCGACTCATCTCAAATCCCAAATACTATCCTCAAATCCAGTATATAAACACATAATCCCATACCCATGTGTAGATATACGCACCATCATATGCACTCTAATAAATGAAAGAATGAATGCAAGTATGTGTGTAAATGTATGTGTGAGTGCAACCACTACTCTAGGGTTCGCACTAAACTAAACCAATATATTCTTATCATCAAAATATCATTATTACCATCAATAACCCTAAACAACACATAATAAATATTCGTGTGTATACGTATTCGTATACATCACCACGGACTGCGGGGGTGCTATACGCCATCCACCCGACTTCTCCCCACAGATATAAATCTACTCACATTGCTTCTCGTGTGCCAAAGCCGATGTCGCTATCTTCACCTCCTTTGCCTCAACATCACGCGGGGTACCTACAAGTATATCACAATGCTAAAGCACATGAAAATCACATCGGAAACCAAAATAGCACACGCTACCCGCATAGGTAAAAACCTATCGACTCGCATGTAAACACAATCAAAATCCACTTGTCGTTGACGTCCAAACGCCACCCGACAGGAATGAATCACCAAATACCAAAATCCATGCTAAAATAAGTCCCAAATTATACACCAACATAGGAAAATCAACCCAGATTTCACCCTAGATGGAATCAGTCAAAACTAGACATACTCAGGGTCAAAACTAGAGGAAATGGGGGCATGCACAGAAAACGAAGCAATTCCTTAAAATACCTTATTTTAGAATTTTCCATAATTTTTCCCCATTTATCTGTATTTAATTATACCAGAATATTAAAATATTCATTAAAATAATATTAAATTATAAAATTTCCCAAAAATCATATTTTATTATTTTGAAGACGTTACACTAGGGACCTTGAAGGATGTACTTATAGACTACCATGTCCCCGCTAGTATGATCCGCATCATAGTCCAGGTAGTCAAGTACACATCCTAAAATCTTTACCAACATGTAACAGAGAGACAATCAGTATACACGTTAAGGTAAAGAGTAACCAGATAGCATACTATCATGTCGAGCAAGAAAGTCCTCCCTATATATGTCCAAGCATCCACTAAAATATACATCTCATGTATAGTAATGGCCTCTAGGGCATACATATAACTAACACCAGGTACATAGACACCATATTGAAAAGATTCGGTATGGATGATTCTAAGCGCGGTAACCTACCAACTTGTCACGGAATCACCCTCTCCAAAGAGATGTCTCCCAAGACTGATTTGGAAAGGGATCGCATGTCAATTATACCCTACGCTTCTGCGGTAGGCTCTATAATGTATGCGATGTTATGTACCAGACCAAATGTAGCATACACATTGAGCGTTGTAAGCCGGTATCAGGCAAACCTAGGGGAGAAGCACTGGATAGCAGTAAAGAACATTCTCAAGTACCTGAGAAGGACTAAGGAGATGTTCTTGGTGTACGGCGGAAAAGACCACCAGATTGAGGCCTTTAGCGACTCCAGCTTCCAACGTGACAAGGATGACTCCAAGTCCATGTCGGGTTATGTCTTTACCCTCAATGGAAGGGCAATCTGATGGAAAAGTTCCAAGCAGGAGACCGTTGCTGACTCAAAGATGGAAGCGGAGTACATAGCTGCTTGCGATGCCGCAAAAGAAGCTGTCTGGATGAAGAAGTTCCTCACAGAACTTCAGGTGGTTCCTACCAGTGTTGGTCCAATACCTCTGTATTGCGACAACAATGGCGCTATAGCTTTAGCGAAGGAACCAAAGTCCCATCAGAAGTCCAGACACATCTTAAGGCGGTATCACCTGATCAGGGAGATCGTAGATCGCTGGGAGATCGAGGTAAAGAGAGTAAATACAGAGAATAACACTGCTGATCCATTCACAAAGGCCATTCCTCAGACGCAATTCGAGAGGCTATTCGAGATGATAGGTCTGCGATATGCCAGTACATGGCACTAGTGAAAGTGGGAGATTGTTAGTGTATATGCCCTAGGGGCCATTATTGTATCATAATAGTTTGTATACTACTTAATGGAAGCTTGGGATATTCACAGTTGTATTGACAGTCTTGCTAAAAATGGTAGTATGCTACTTGGTTTGTGTCTACATTAATATGTGCATATGTTTCTTGTAACGTATCGCTTAGACATATTAGTAGAGCCCTTAGGATCTTTGCTTGATTACCAGCGTTGTGATGGCAGTCACACTAGTGGGGGCTGGGTAGTCTATAAGCAACATCCTATACAGGTCCCTGATCGTAGGATTATCGAGACAGGGTATCGATACTCTCGAGTAGATTAGTGTGTACGCTTCTCATCCCAGTTGGGGAAATGGTCTTTCCCACAGCCATCAGTACGTCGTACTGGAGATAGTATACAGGTGCTCGTTAGGTTAAGGGTACACCGGACAGGACTCGCGGGGAACTGTTGGTTGGTATTATACCCGTCGTCAGTTAATAGTTCCCAGGTGACATGAGTACAGCATAGTCCGCAGACTTGACACAGCTACTTCGCCTCGAGTGTGTCCCACTGTTCTTAGATTGCTACCCTACCACGGCTCAAAGGAGTCGTGCAAACAGGTAGCAGTTAGGTGCAGTCCTGAGCACTTGGAGGAAGTGGCGGTTAGACAGGATTCGTCAATCCCGGTATTGGGAGTTGATATCGCGCTGTGTCAGAGAGCCATTACGCAAAGTCCCTGGCCAGGGCAAGTGAGATTTACTGGTAGGTTTTCCAGTAGTTTCTCATGGTGTAATGGGCTACGCTGAGACACGACTTATACCGCTTTTAGGGGACTGACGCTTGCTGCCCCTAGGCCCGATATGCGATGTCATAGACGAACAAACCGGACTGTATGGAGATTGTCATAGCAGGCTCAGTAGGAGTTCGGATGGGTTTCCTGTTCATATCAGAAAACTGCATTCTAATACCGCCCATTCATTATCTATTTGTTGTATTTATCGGTATTATTAACAAGTGTCTACTAAGTATTACAGATTACAGGTATCCATGACAAAATACTGGAACTGCATCCAAAAGCACGGATATATCACTTGAGGGAAGACACTGCGACCAGAAACGCAAACCGACCAATACTTCAGGAGTTCCATTACGCAACAAGTTGTGTACACATTTTTTTATCTAAATGGTCCAACATAACAAGTGTGTACACAAGACTTTTAAGCACATGTGGATATGATTTTATATGCATTCAAGGAGATGATTTTATATGCATATGATTTTATATGCATTCAAGACTAAAAATCATGTGTTCAAATCAAAAGGAATCAAACAAATCAACATGAGCCATAATGGGGCAGCCATGAATCAAGCCACATGTGGGAATGGAGTAATGGGCATTTAATGGTGAAGATTATGTGTGTGATTTAAAGATTCAAATTTCCTTCCAAAACTGAGTGCAAATCAAATTCAAATAGACAAATCAGCATGGACCATGATGGGGAACACAAGAATCAAGTCACAAATGGACATGAAGTAATGAGCATTCAATGCTAAAGATTTTGTGTTGATTTAAAAATTCGAATTTCCCTCCATTCTTTGGAGCCTATAAATACAGACCATGGGGCAAAGGTTCAAAGATCATTCCTTAGTGATTCTTTAGTCTTGGATTGTCATTCTTTGTCTAAGTTTTTCTATTCTCCTTTCTTGTAAATAGCTTAGTCCCATTGAATTCTTAACCTTCTCTCGATCCTTCAACCTCTTCATTGAGCTTGAAAGTTTAAGGGTTGGTTATTGATCTCAAGGGGTTGTATCATTCTTGATGATTAATAAAGATCTCTTTTGTGCCATCATTCACCATGAGTTCTTTTCCTCTTCTTGATCTTGCAATCTCTTCATTGAGCTTGCAAGTTTAAGATTTGGTTATTGAACCCATGACTTGTTTTGGGTTCTATGGTTCTTAGTCTTTCTTACTCGCTCTTTTACTTACTTGCATTTTTATTCTTGTCTTTTATTACTTGCAATTTATTACCATGTCATTTAATTACTTGTTTGTAGTCTTTTCTTTTCTTTGTTCTTCTCTTTTGTTATCTCTTTTTTGTTTGTTTTGTGAATGGTGTGAATATTGTTGTTAGGAAAAGAGAAAGATTTTGTAAGTTAACATTTCGCTCCTCATTTCCTTTTCCCGTCTTTTCCCATTTGAAACTCCACCCAAATCTTACGCAAACGCTCCGTTAGGCACCCTACCCTACCAAGGTAAAGGTGATTCCTAACCGTGACTGGTTGCATTCGGTTTGGCCGGAGGCGAAAGCAAGAGACAAGAACGGACGGACAAGGGTCAATAAGCCGGATTCCATGAATACCGTACTTAAGTCCCCTAATCCACGTTGTTGCCAATTGTTCTAGCTTCATTGGTTAAGTTCGGCTCAAAGTACTTGAATACGGAATCCATTAAGTTACACTATCCTATCGTTTCCTAACAAGCCTTATACTTGAATATAACACATAGGTTAGATAACAAACAAATCCGCCATGCGCGTTAACTCGTAAGAACAAGAACATAAAACGCTCCGTCTCCCTGTGGATCGACCCGTGCTCATCGCGGCTAGCTGCAAAGCGACACCGTCCTGATAGCGGTTAAACTTTTAAATATCCGACACGCTTTTGGCGTGCGATCAAATGGTGCCGCTGCCGGGGAGACGGTAACGTTTTTGTTTTTGTTATTTCGGGTTAATCTTGTTAATACCCATATAACCCTATTTTTCAAAACAACATAAAAATTTCAAAACCAGAAACCAAAATTAACACAAGCTAACTATTTTGTTCTCTGGATTTTATACCTGCTTGCACTCTGTAACTAAACATAAAAGGATAAACAATACCAGTGTGGCATTAGTGGAACACTGAGACTACTGTTGAAATTTGGAGCCCTACCTCATCAAGTTGGCCGGCGACATCATCACCAAATCCGGTGACGCCGGCCCTTTCAACACCTCTTGCCTCCAATTTCTCCTCTGAGCTCCAGTGTTCTATTTTTGTCCTATTTGTATTGTTTATTTTTTATAATTTTTAGTGTGCAGGTATTTGGGCATTCGTATCGTTTTTCCGCACTAATATCCATTTTTCCGACATTTCAGATTTTGCGGATTTGCGAACAGCGGGCGTGGGGAGCAAAGTGCACATTCAAAATCAAAGTGGTTACAAAGAACAGTGCCAAAGATCCGGGTAGTTTGACCCACGCAAGCAAACTTTTCAAGCTTACCGGATTCGATTCAACGGGGGTTTCTTAACCCACAACTTAATGGTACGTACTTTGCTAACACCTTCTTCTCAAATCCGACGCTTCCAATATAATATCTTTGCAGGATTCTTTGCAAGCTCGCTATCAAATGCCAAAAATTGACTAACCCGTATTTGTTGCAGTGCCGCGCTTAAAAAAAAAGATTGTTTGAAATTTTGAACAAATTTTTTCATTGATTTGCGCATTGCATACATTAAAACGGACTTAAGGGCAAGCAAACCCCCAAAACATACGGAAAAAAATTTCATCGCCTTTTCCGTGGCCCACAAATCACGAAACTTTGCATAAACGTTTACCCGCACAAATTTTAAAAGAAACTAGATTTTAAACCTTAAGAACTTCGCGCTCACTAGGAGAGGTTAACTGTGTTTAGAATACCGCTTAACGGTATATTGTTTACGGGGTGTCTAGGAAAGTGTTCACGGCAAAACCGCCAAAAGAGAAAGGGTTATTTAATTAAGGACCTTCGCGAAAGCGTCGGAAAACCTCCCCTTATCTTTGCACTTACCTGGCCTCGTAATCCGCATATCTTGAGCCTGTTTCTCAACACAGTTTTACCTCGACAACCAAGTTCTTGAGCAGGTCTAGTTGACCTAGGTGAACCCTAGAACGATTAGGTGTGTGGTATTTTTGTGTCATGATTGTTTTTGGTCCAAATTCTTTTTGTGTGTATATTTCATTCTTTTGTTAATAACTACCAAAAAAATAAAAAAATAAAAAATCACATTTTTCCCCTCCTTTTCTTATCCTTTCTTTCTTTCTCTCTTCATAACATGGGTACCCCACCTCGAAAAACCCTTGCCGAACTTTCGTACCCACAACCAGACATAACTTCCTACGGTTCTTGCTTTGGTCGAATTTCGAACGACCCCTTCATGCCCAAAATTTCATTGAAAGATCGCATAGACGCGTCTAGGACAAACACTTGTACTCCGCAATCCACTTTGTATCAACCGTTTCAACCTTCACCACCCTCTTATGTTGATAGCCCTTTTGCAAGTCGTCCTTTGTCCATCGCTGAACATATTGAACAATCCCGCAGTCGATCTTTCAATCCTTTCACCACTATAAATTCTTTGGATCAACAATTCCATTCACCTTCTTATCCGTATGTTGATCCTACCCCTGTCCAACCATTCAACTCCTACCAGTCCTACCCAACTTTTGCACCTGCCCTAGACACTGCTTCTGAACAACCTTTTGGGAGTTTCCAGTATCCAAACAACTTTGAATCTTTTACTGAAACCCCTTCCCAACCCATGTCTAGTCTGGAACAAATGTTGGAAGACTTTAGAGTAGTGTCATGCCAACAGATGATGGATTTGAATGCGTCCATGGCCACCCTCATACAACCTGGTGACCCGGTAGCTAGTTTCTAACTAGCTCTAAATTTTCAAATGTATGAAGAGGCGGTTGGACAGGTTGAGAATTTGAGTGGAGAGAGTGAGTTGTATACCCTTCCAAATCGAACCTACCCGTTTCAAATTGAATCACACAACTCCAGTTTTGAATGTGTACCTAATGTCCCAAAAGATTTACCGATTAAAGATAGAACGTTTAATGAGTTGTGCGATTTTGTAGTGTTTGATTTACCAGATTGTGAAGGGTCCATTCCAAGTGAAACCAATCCTAAACCTTTTGACCTCTACACTTCCATCTTAGAACCAGAATCGATTGAAATCCATGCTTTTGATGAGGAGTCTAAGAATATTAATTTTCACTTGATTGAGGATATTGACGCAAGGAGTATTTTGGATGATGAACCCGTAGATTTGACTGAAATTTTCTCTCCAATTCATCATCCCAAGTCATTAAATGTTTCTCCCGAACTTCATATGCGTCTTGATTTTGATGAGATCTGCATGGATGAGATAATTTTTGAGGAGAATTATGAGGATAGTTTTGAGGAGAGTATTGAGGATAGTATTGAGGATGAACCATTTTTGTTTGATGTGTCGGATTTTCCAATTCATCCTCCTGAACCTTTAACTGTTATACTTCCTAAATCACCCTCCATCCTTTCCATCGTTCCGACCACGCAAAAGATCATGCAGGAGGACTGTGAGTTTGAAAAATTTCTGTTCAATCACAGCACATTTGACGCCAATAGTGCATTCCTCCTTGAATCTGACACCCTTCTCACAGCCGATAACGATTACGAGTGTTTCACTTTTTCGGACGATGTTGATGACTCACCGCCCGAGTTTGAGTCCTTTGAATTTTCTGATGAGTTGGTTGAACCATCAAACTCGGTTGCTTACAGTCATTCCGAACCATTGATGGAATCTTTCGAGTTCGAGACAGTTTACTTAGGTGAGAATAAGACTATCCCTAAATCACTCCCCTTCGTCCCTTCCATCGTTCCGACCTTGCAAGAAACTGTACCACTTTCATTTCCAGTGTCTGGTTTACCAATTTCGGGGTACCCACGTTTTCTGACGAATCTTGAGGGATTTGACCCAATCTCTCGACGGGTTGATAGATTAGCACAATCGCTTTTTACACATCGGTCATTAAATATTGTGCGAATTTATTCACTCCATTTTCACTCTCAAGTTCGTACACTATTTCTTTTCCCCTTCCGCCATTCTTCCTCTCATATACCGAGACTGTATCCCGATTCTATCTCCATACGGTCTCGCATATTCTCCATTTCTTTTCTCTTCATCTTCTTTCACCAACCTGCATATTATCATGATAGAATTTTTGAATGGTTGGTGCTCACTTTTGGCCTGTGTAAGGCCTTGTATAGCTTGATACTGTTCTCTTTCTCTCCCAATCCTGAACTTCACCGCTTAAACAGTGGAAACACTGTTTCACTTAAGTTTGGGGGGGGCCTTTTGGTGTACATATTTTTTTGTCTTTATTTTTGTATATAAATTGTTTTTGGGGAGGCACCGACAATTTTGACCCTCTTAGTGTAGCCTGACAGTGAGGGCACTGTCAAGTTTATGTTTGGGGGTGTGCTCGGTAAGCTTTCTACCTTCGCATTCATTTGTATATTCTGTATTTGCATACTTACTTAAAAACCCATAAAAATCAGAAAATTTTCTAAAAAATATAAAAACTTTGTCGTCAAGTTAGCTAGTGGGAGAACGTAGATTCAATATTTCGACGGTTTTGTTTGATAAGATAGGAAAAACTAAATCCTATTTTTAGATTTTGAAAACCTGAAAGATAACCCTCCTTTGAAGTTAACTATAGGTAATATACGTCTTTACATCACACTACACGTGTCGTGAGTTTTGAAAATTAGATGACAAGTATATTATGTCTGAAAACTTTTTTTGATAAATTATTTTCTGAGGATCAAATAGGTTTGTTCTGAAATAAGCAATATCAAGACTAGTTTATAAAGAGAGGTGGATATGAAGGGATATTATTGATACCTTGATTGGAACTAATTCTGAAGAATAACCCATCTGAATCTTGATTGGAATGATTACACACCTAACCCACTAAACACGTCTTTTATCCAAAAAAATAATTGAACTACCGGTTATATCTCCGTTCGCATTAAATCGTTATGATTTTCACGCCGAAATTGTCTTTTGTTTTTGGGCCTAGGTAACTTGAGTAATTAAGTCCGCTGGGGTGTCTCTACACCTAATGTCCTAAAGCCAACTGGTTTGGGAGTATTGGCCCAAAGCTCGCTAAGAAGCCTAGAAAGTCCAAATTAAAACAAAGTCAAGCAAGTGTTCTCTCCGAGTTAAAATTCCTAACGGTTCTTTGTGTAAGAATAATCTTGACAAAAGACAGATTTTTATAAAAAAGTATTTCTAGCGGAGATATGAAGGTTTCATTCAATGATAAAGACTATTGCACGTTCACAAAGGTGTGTATGAAATGAAAACAAGAAAAAGGTGGAGTGAAAAATAAGACATAGTTTCCTGTTAAGGAAGATAGAAATTCTGAATTTGAAACCTTACAGGAAAACGAAACTTGAGAAATACTTAACTCTTTATAAAACTTATGTGATCAACGACACTATTTGCACTACACGTAAAGACATATAAAATCTTAAGTTAAAAGAGAAGCGAGGTGTGAAAAATAAAGGTTCGATAGTTCTAAATTTAGGATAATAGAATTGTTATCTTTTAAACAAAACCTTAGGGTTTGAATCATAGTTATTTCGCAAAACTAGATTGACGGGATTTTGTAGGTACTATCCGCTGAAAACCCTCAGGAGACAACACTCCTTTTACTAGGGACACCTAGAGGTTTAACGGCTTGTTGCACACGCTCAGTGCAATCGCGTTCCCTAAGAAAGTGCGGTTAGGATTTTCTTTTGTGAATAAATGGTTTTGCTCGGGACGAGCAAAAGATAAGTTTGGGGATATTTGTTCATATCAGAAAACTGCATTATAATACCGCCCATTCATTATCTATTTGTTGTATTTATCGGTATTATCAACCAGTGTCTACTCAGTATTACAGATTACAGGTATCCATGACAAAATACTGGAACTGCATCCAAAAGCACGGATATATCACTTGAGGGAAGACACTGCGACCAGAAACGCAAACCGACCAATACTTCAGGAGTTCCTTTACGCAACAAGTTATGTACACATTTTTTTATCTTAATGGTCCAACACAACAAGTGTGTACATAAGACTTTTAAGCACATGTGGATACGATTTTATATGCATTCAAGGAGATGATTTTATATGCATTCAAGACTAAAAAGCATGTGTTCAAATCAAAAGGAATCAAACAAATCAGCATGAGCCATAATGGGGCAGCCATGAATCAAGCCACATGTGGGAATGGAGTAATGAACATTTAATGATGAAGATTATGTGTGTGATTTAAATATTCAAATTTCCTTCCAAAACAGAGTGCAAATCAAATTCAAATAGACAAATCAGCATGGACCATGATGGGGAATACAAGAATCAAGTCACAAATGGACATGAAGTAATGAGCATTCAATGCTAAAGATTTTGTGTTGATTTAAAAATTCGAATTTCCCTCCATTCTTTGGAGCCTATAAATACAGACCATGGGGCAAAGGTTCAAAGATCATTCTTTAGTAATTCTTTAGTCTTGGATTGTCATTCTTTGTCTAAGTTTTTCTATTCTCCTTTCTTGTAAATAGCTTAGTCCCCTTGAGTTCTTAACCTTCTAGAAGCTTCTAGAAGCATGACTCACTCTTATCCAAGAAAAGATAAATCCGTCTTTAACCGAATGTTAAAAGACGGCTGATAGAAAACTGGAAACTGGCAACTTCCAAAAGTGATCCTGAAACGACTTTCAGGACAACCCCGAAACTGTATAAATATACCCGCATTTGTATTACGACCAAATACAAATGCAACTGAGACAAAGATATTATACCTACTCAATATAATACTCGGATCCGGCTTAAACCAAAGCCGACCAGTATCATCTGTCCGAAAATCGACACGTGCGTAAACGCACGTGCATTTTCCGAACCCTGCCATAAAACCATACGGCCTCTACAACGTTTCGCCCGAACTTGGGAAACTGTCTGTGGGGGACTCTAATGACTCGTCAGTACCCTGGCAGTGGGTTTAACCAAAAACCGTCAGCGGCACTAGCAATGCGTAATGGCTGCCCATGGACTGACCTCAAGGGATGCCGATGAGCGAACTCATCCGAAAAACCGTACTGAGCCTAACAGTGACAATGTATATACAGTCCGGTCCGTTCGTCTATGAGTATCGCATATCTGCCTAGGGGGCTAGTAACGTCAGACCCCTAATAGCAGTATAAGTCGTGTCGGAGTGAAGCCCAATAACACCCTGAGATACTACTGGAGTACCTACCAGTAAATCTCCTGCCATGGCCATTGACTTTGTGTAATGGCTCTCCTAGACACAGCACGACCTCGCCCCCAATACCGGGAGAGACGAATCCCCTGCCGATCCGCTCACGTGCCTCCATATGGCTCGGGACTGTACCCAAAAGCTACCTGTTTGCACGACTCCTTTGAGCCGTGGTAGGGTAGAAATCAAAGCACAGTGGGAACTCACACGAGACAAATGACGACCTCAGGTCGATGAACTAACCTGTACACATGTCACCAGGGAACTGCTATCTGACGATATGTATAATACCAACTAGCAGGTTCCCGGCGAGTCCTGTCCGGTGTACTCATAACCCAATGAGCACCTGTATACATCTTAGGTGATCCAACTGACACCAGTGGCTTGTGAGACCGGCCATCGCCCCTCGTCGGGATCTCGACTGTACACACTAGTCTACTCCGGAGTATCGATGCCCTGTCTCGAAACTCCCACGACTAGGGACCACAATTAAGGATATGCGTATAAACCACCCAACTCTCACGTATATGATCGCCATCATGCTGTTGGTAGTAAAGCAAGATCCTAAGGGCTCTATCAAAGTGTAACATGTAATCAGTCACCTGATCATGTACACGACTGATAAAGGCAAACCAGATAGCATACTATCATCTCGAGTAAGACTGTCCTACCGGTATAGGTCCTCCGCAATCATTGCAATCACGTACCCGCGATCCAATAATTGACTATGAGGGCACTATCTCCAACAATCTCCCACTTGCACTCAAGGCTAATTATTGCAATGTCGACTACTCACAGCCCGTGTGAAACCGAACATCCAACTCCTCTACTAATCAGTTTCACAAAGCCCGTTTGTAAAACTATTGTGTTCGAGAAATAGCCTCAGTGAGTGGATCCGCCTAGAAGTTTCTTTCTATATCTCTCTTAATCTCAAGTTCGCGGAGAAAGCCATCTCCCGAATCGAGTAATATCAGTCTTAGAATATGTCTGGATATCTGATGGGACCTAGTTCATAAATGAACTCCAAATCCAAACTTCTTAGACTGTATCGATCACTGAACCTAATCAGTATCCGGCACCATGCCACCCACAGTATCCTCTTGGACCACCTGTCCATAATACTGTCCCTCTTCGTCAGAGGGAAAAACTATAACTCTGACAATCACTCTGTCAACCATGTCACCTTTGAAGCTTGGAATGATAACCGTCTCCCGAAGGAGGCTGCCGTCATCAAATCCGTAGAACATTTACTTATGTTCTAAAACTGCTTCCTTATGTTTCTCCAGGATTGGATTAATACAAACTTATTGCATCTAGTGCAAAACCAACATTTGGTGTGGTACTTGACATCTCATGATTGACTCAATTGCCTAAGCAAGTGATCTGCCAATCATGCACATCCCTCTCCCCTTTAGCCTGTAAGACACCTTTAGAGAGGGTGACTCCATCACCTGCAGGTACACCACCATGCTAGGAGTCAACTATTCCAAAAACCATTAGAATATATGTCAAAGTACCCACATTGGGAAACTACCCAAATCCAGATCTAAAACCATAGATCTAGAAACCAGAATGTCAAATATTATATCCATATCCTGTCTGGAGAAACAACTGTGTGACGACCATAGTAATACCGATCGTAGTATAGGAATTTTACTTCCTACTCTGTGTATGTCATCCAGATACCATGACATCACACCCTACTACCTTCTTAACAGATCCATCCCTTATTCTGATTGAAGTCAAACCCATGACTGTCACATCAAAATTAGATGATCTATCTCCGTTATAACTGCTCAAGTCTATAAATAGATATAAGCATCTTGCCCACTATGCTTCCGCTGCTCCCACTGACTACGACAACCCTCCTACCGGGTCTCATATCCTGGAACAACAGTAGTGTCAAGTCTTGGTAGATAAGAACCTCCCTGTCACCGTCTCTGAGGCTACCGAAGTACCTCTCGGGCGTCTGAGGTTACCTACCATACCTGTGGAGTGGCTATTGGAATGTCAAACCTGATTGAATGTATAGGTCCTATTAAATTTTCCGTAATCGTTCGCGGTTCTGGAATCACTTCCAGTTCTACCATACTCCCACTACTGTTTTCTGAAAAAGATCCATTTTACTAAAACTGTGGCGAGTCAAGAACAATATCACTATTGATCTTCCAAATGGTAGAATATCAACCCTCATCATAGCCAGGGTCAACCCACAAACAGCCATTACAGAAACGTGCCCTGAGTTATCCAGAGTCTGGTTTTGAGTATAAGCTGGACAACTCCCCGTACCTTAACATCTTTTAAGGTACGAACCATTCTATATCCAATACAGAAACATTGGCACTTATTTAATTGGAACCAGATTCAAATCATGCAGCTGTCTCCAGTACATATCAACTTAATGGAAAGAGGCTAATCAGCATTACTCAACTTAGGAATGCATCCAATTATGAGTAACCTGAAAGAGAAACACGTTTCTCAAAACCATCACTATCATCTGAATACCAATCACAAGAATCTACATCTTCGATCTCTTTGAAGAATCCCGATACTTGTGACACCTGGTTCACTACTTTATTCTTATACCCACAACTTCTCAAAACATAGACCTTGTATTTCTACGAAACACTCGTCTAAATACTAGAGAAGTTATAAGTAAACAGAACATAGTACTAGGACCTACCCCTTTGTCCTGATGGACACTGGACAACATACAATACTCTGTATAAGTCCGCTGAGTTGAACAACTCAAAACCTGTGCGTTGTAGGTGGAAAACCGTACCCTGGCGATTTCCTCAAATATCACCAATTACAACGAATTCCGATATAATGAGGATGATCACCTAATTCCCAATATCTTTCTCCCACTCATCATTTGTAAAACCATACAGATATGAGAATGAAACCTGGTAAATACATACCCTTGGAGTAAGTGTCTAATCGGGAAAACAGTTTTTCTTTAACAATGCACTGAAACATGAAAATGTTTCGTAGGGGTATCCTGGTATTCATAGTAATGCCTCTTCCATAATCCAATTCATGACTTCAACCGTATATTTTATTGCCATCTCTCCAAATCCCTTTATTTGTCTTTAATCGTTACCTTCTGTACACCATCGTTAGGCTAAATGGTTTTCTTCCTTCCCTACCGTTCGGCACCAGCCTATGGTTTGGAAGAAGACTATCCAGTAAGCATAATAGGTGTACCCTCCTAAACCAAGGAGTACTCGCAACTGAGAGAAGGTGATGATAAAAGACAACTGAATAATACCTTATACCTTTAAAGGTGAAATAGGAGTGGCGATGAAGTACGCGGTTTTGGTCGTGAATGATAACAGTCGCAATTTACTTTGCCCTCTTTCTAATCCCTTTATTTTGTCTTTACATATTACCTTCTGCACACCCTACTTAGGGTAATTGGTTTTCTTCATTCCCTACCTTTCGGCACCAGCCTATGGTTTGGAATAAGACTATCCAATAAGCGTAATAGGTGTACTCTCCTAAACCAAGGAGCTCTCGCAACCTGAGAGAAGGTGATAATAAAAGACAACTGAATAAACCAATTCTATTTCTCCTGAACCTGGATCCATCCTCGAAGAAGTCCCTTCGAGTTCGTATATAACCATACAATGGATCTATCCAATGGAAGTGGATATCCGTAGTAATACGGGTGTTCTGAGAAATTCAAAGGGTAAAAGAAGGAGTGGCAATGACTTATGCAACTCAGACAATCCAAAAGCCAGTGTTTTAAGAAGGTTCGGTCAACCTGGTCACTGAGTCATAGTCTAGGGTCGGTCAAAGGTCGCTGCCAAAGAGAGAGAGAAAAGAAACACTCTGCGTGCACTCTAACCTAGATCAGAATGGTCATCACTTTATCTAATCCGGAAACCTCCCACTGTCCTGTCAAATTCTCCTCCAAACCTAAAGAAGAATCAATCGGGATCACCCGAAGAGTAAACCAACTCATCAGTGGGAATCGGGATCCAACTCTCATCGCATGATAACGTAATGGAATGCATCCACGTTACTCATACTCCAGATGGTATGCGCATACTTGGTAAGTTTCAGTTTCTTTAGAAACTCCCGATATAGTTTTTGCCCCATGCTCTTATGATCGTGACTAAGGGCCAGCCCATCATAAGTCACATGTCAAGTTCTTCCCATCATTATCTTGTTAATTTGAACCCACCCGTACTCGCCCTTGACTAAGGGCCAACAAGGCTGTACGACTGTCCCAAACCAACGCATCTATCTATGCAACATGTGAACACCCCAGCAGCTACCAATCACTATGTCCTAGCTAAGGGCTAGACCAACATAGCATGAATACTACTGACCATTCATATGAAATGACGGAGGGCTACGGCTGGTTTTTGGCGAAAAACCTTTAACGTAGTGAACTTGATATCGCTGAAGGAACCTGATAGCTTTTTTTAAAATATAGTGGCGAAAACCTTTTGCTAAAGAGGTCACTCCCGGTAAAGGGATCTCGGCTCTTTCCTCGTGGAATGAGGTGCAGGATATTCCACTGAATACCGCTATGCAAAGCAACTTGTAATCGACTATAGTGAAGTTATTACTCTGACGCAAACTTCTGCCCAAGGGGTCAGTCCCGGTGAAGGGATATCGGCCCTTGCCCCGTCGAATGAGGTGCAGGATATTCCACTGAATACCGCTATGCATAACAAAAGGAAACGTCTTTGTAACAACACTTTTTAAATTTGTTCCAACAACTGCAAACAGGTTTGTTTTACTTTGCATTGATCAGAATCAACACAGTCCCATCATTTAATCACACCAGAAAAGAACGAAAATAAAATGTACGTATATGCCATCCGCATTCGTCACTGGGTCCCGTCATCACCCGTTAGGTTACTTAACTAACGACAGAGCGGGGACTGGACTAGCGCGGGTGTAAAACATATACAACATCTAATAGTATATAAACCAATATACAATAATCGCTCCAGGCGTGATAATATGCAACATTACAGAAAAGTAATAAGCATCACAGAACAATACAGATAATCTGGGATCCCCGAGTTTCACAGAGCCGCTGCTGAAACTCGACGTTCCCCTGTCGTGTGGATAGCCTGTGCAATGAAACCTAGACCCCTACGGGTGCGGCAAGTTACCTGCCAAAACCTGAAGCGAGTCAGCCCCCTACAGCATAGTGAATGGACCACCCTGCACTTCACGGAATCCGGTAATCTTTGGCACCCCTCCTTGGATCAACCTGTACCCCCTACGAGTGCGGCGAATAGTCTGCCAATTCTAGAGTGGGACCCCTCTGCCTCTCAAAGCCATGAGATGCGGACCCGTTGCCCCTCAGAACCCGGCTATCCGTGCACTCCGTCTCGGGGCAAAACCTAGTACAGTAATGAAAAATAGTACAATAGGTACATCGACCGCAACCTGGTCGTGCCCCAAAAGAATATTATACAACAGGCAGTGACGGCAGTCCACAAGTTGGACGCTCGCCCCGCAATATCAAATGTACAAATAAATACAAACTGTACTACCATTGCACACTACTATCCACCACGACAAATCCGCAACATCACAGCACAACACAGAACATCAACGCGAATGTCACGTTCGCAAACCCGTCTAAAAGAACTATAGCAATCAAACGCGGTTTACCGATCAAATGACATTCCCGGTCGGAGATATAATGTAAGCACTGTAAACTAACGTGTTCAAATTTCGATCGACCAAATATCAAAAAGTGGGCCCCACGACTTACTGGTGAACAGTAACAAAATCTGGGCCAAAACGATATTTACCAAAACCACAAAATCCAACATAGAACTCACTGTACAAATTTAGGAGCACGAGCTCACCAAGTGGCCGCGGATGCACGGTCAAACCATGGGTTTGACCGCGTTTCCGCGGCGGTTTGGTGGGGTCACGAGCCTAAATTTTGTCGTCGTTCTAATAAAACCCTGCACGGTTTTCTGAGATGTGTAGAAAAATTTTAGGACACCATTTAAAATCAACAGAAACTGTCAAGTTGGAATTTTGGAATTTTCGATTTTCGGTTTGATCGATGTTTTAAACGCGTTAGCACAAGTTAGCATAGCAAAATGGTTAGGCTCTGATACCACTGTAAGTCTACTCTAGCGCCCCGGCCGTCTACAGACGCCAAATGCGGAACAAAAAACTTTTAACTGGTGCTATCGTATACTTTAACACGGATCAGCCATTATTGCTAAACTAACAAACTGTAAAGAGTGTAGAAAGGTTATACCGAACGATCCGAGTCCTTCGTTCTTCAACCATCATCCCACGCTCCGTTGCGGCTGCTCCGATCTCGTCGATCTCCGATATCCTCGTCGAGGTGGCACCACGTCGACGATTCTTTAAACGGGCTCCCGCCTCTGACTTGAGGCAACTCGATCGTCAAGTTTGCTAAAAGAGACGACCAAGAATGATGTAAAGAATGAGTAGATGACTTTGTCTCACTTCGTCCAAATCCGTGGACGATCGGTTAATGAAGTTGCCGAGGGAATTGGGTGATGGAATGAAATGAACTGTAAAATTCCATGCACCCCAAATACTATCATATCATTTCAAGTGAAAAATAAGTGAGAGAGAGGGGGCCGGCCACTTATAGAAAGAGGGGGAGGTGACCGTAGGACAAAGAGAGTAACCTTAAGCAAAATATCATATGTGAACACAAACTAAAATATCTTAAGGAAAACAAAACCTCTTTGAAATCAAAGCATGAGTCATTTAACCTAGTCACCAAATTCTAGAACCTTCTAAAACCTTCTAGAAGCTTCTAGAAGCATGACTCACTCTCATCCAAGAAAAGATAAATCCGTCTTTAACCGAATGTTAAAAGACGGCTGATAGAAAACTGGAAACTGGCAACTTCCAAAAGTGATCCTGAAACGACTTTCAGGACAACCCCGAAACTGTATAAATATACCCGCATTTGTATTACGACCGAATACAAATGCAACTGAGACAAAGATATTATACCTACTCAATATAATACTCGGATCCGGCTTAAACCAAAACCGACCAGTATCATCTTTCCGAAAATCGACACGTGCGTAAACGCACGTGCATTTTCCGAACCCTGCCATAAAACCATACGGCCTCTACAACGTTTCGCCCAAACTTGGGAAACTGTCTGTGGGGGACTCTAATGACTCGTCAGTACCCTGGCAGTGGGTTTAACCACAAACCGTCAGCGGCACTAGCAATGCGTAACGGCTGCCCATGGACTGACCTCAAGGGATGCCGATGAGCGAACTCATCCGGAAAACCCTACTGAGCCTAACAGTGACAATGTATATACAGTCCGGTCCGTTCGTCTATGAGTATCGCATATCTGCCTAGGGGGCTAGTAACGTCAGACCCCCAATAGCAGTATAAGTCGTGTCGGAGTGAAGCCCAATAACACCCTGAGATACTACTGGAGTACCTACCAGTAAATCTCCTGCCATGGCCATGGACTTTGTGTAATGGCTCTCCTAGACACAGCACGACCTCGCCCCCAATACCGGGAGAGACGAATCCCCTGCCGATCCGCTCACGTGCCTCCATATGGCTCGGGACTGTACCCAAAAGCTACCTGTTTGCACGACTCCTTTAAGCCGTGGTAGGGTAGAAATCAAAGCACAGTGGGAACTCACACGAGACAAATGACGACCTCAGGTCGATGAACTAACCTGTACACATGTCACCAGGGAACTGCTATCTGACGATATGTATAATACCAACTAGCAGGTTCCCGGCGAGTCCTGTCCGGTGTACTCATAACCCAATGAGCACCTGTATACATCTTAGGTGATCCAACTGACACCAGTGGCTTGTGAGACCGGCCATCGCCCCTCGTCGGGGTCTCGACTGTACACACTAGTCTACTCCGGAGTATCGATGCCCTGTCTCGAAACTCCCACGACTAGGGACCACAATTAAGGATATGCGTATAAACCACCCAACTCTCACGTATATGATCGCCATCATACTGTTGGTAGTAAAGCAAGATCCTAAGGGCTCTATCAAAGTGTAACATGTAATCAGTCACCTGATCATGTACACGAATGATAAAGGCAAACCAGATAGCATACTATCATCTCGAGTAAGACTGTCCTACCGGTATAGGTCCTCCGCAATCATTGCAATCACGTACCTGCGATCCAATAATTGACTATGAGGGCACTATCTCCAACACTGGTTGGGTTACGGGTACACCGGACAGGACTCGCAGGGAACTGTTGGTTGGTATTATACCCGTCGTCAGTTAACAGTTCCCAGGTGATATAAGTACAGCATAGTCCGTAGACTTGACACTGCTTCTTCGCCTCGAGTTTGTTCCCACTGTTCTTAGATTGCTACCCTACCATGGCTCGACTGAGTCATGCAAACAGGTAGTAGTTGGGTGCAGTCCCGAAACACTTGGAGGCAGTGGTGGTTAGATAGGATTCGTCTCTCTCGGTATTGGGGGTTGATATCGCGCTGTGTTTGGAGAGCCATTACGCAAGGTCCCTAGCCAGGGCAAGCAAGATTTACTGGTAGGTTTTCCAGTAGCTTCTCAAGGTGTGATGGGCTTCACACCAACATGACTTATACCGCTTTTAGGAGACTGGCGCTTGCCTCCCCCCTAGGCCCAATATGCGATAGTCTTAGAAAAACAGACCGGACTGTACAAAGATTGTCACATCAGACTCAGTAGGAGTTCGGATGGGTTTCCTCATCGGCCTTCTTATCGACATCTACCTGGGGACCGTTACGTACAGCTAGTACCACTTGCGGCCTGTGGTTAAACCAACTGCCAGCGTAGTGTCGAGTCTTTAGAATCCCACACAGAGGGTTTCCCTACTTCAGGCGAAACAATATAAAGGTCGTATGGTTTTATGACAGGGTTCGAACATATACGTCTACTTATGCACGTATGATGTTCGGACAGATTATACTAGCAGGCTTTGGTTTAAGCCAGATTCTAGTATTGGATTATTAGATTTATGCAGTCTCAGTATATCCATGTTTTTCGGATAGGAGGGGCATTCTCGTAATTACTCAAGAAGCTTCTAGAAGAAAGGTGACTCATTTAGTTTTAATTCATTTATGAATTAAACTAAATTAGGTGGAGAGCTTATGTGTTATCATCATTAATTGCACCATGACTCATGAGATGATTCATCTCAAGAATTAAATGAAGCAAGGATGATATTTATGCAAGATATTTGTGCAAGATATTTTGTTATGCTTCATATATTTTCAAAGTGAGAAGGGTTCAATACATAATCAACAAACACACTCTCTCTCCTCAAGCTCTCCTCTTCTTAAACCTAACCCTAATTCTCTCATGTGTTGAGATCCCAAAGTTTAGTAAGACTAATAGATCCTTAATCCACTTCTATATCTTCTAGGTCACTTGGATTAGCAATCCTAGCCGCTTAGTTACCTCAAGTTAGAGGTTAAATCTTGGAGAAGGAACTCTCGGGTGGATCTTCTATTACATCGAGGAGGCCGACGAGGAGGTGAACAACAAGAACAAGAAGGACTAGTATCTTGAGGTATAATCATCTATCATAGTAGTTTAGCACTTCTAAATAGTTTGTTAGTTAGGGTTTAGCAAAGATCCGTAAAGTTAGTCGATGTTAACTTGAACAAAATGATTGTTTTACATATTCCGCCTCCCCGCATCTTGTGCGGTGTGTAATGACAACTTACACATCCATCACCCATCATATGGGTCAAGAAGCATATACGCTAGTCTACTCTAGGATATTGATGCCTTGTCTCGATATTCCCTCAACTAGGAACAATTAAAGGATGTACTTGTGAACTACCCTGGCCGCACTAGTATGATCTCCATCATAGTCCTGGTAGTCAAATACATATCCTAAGGGCTTTATCAATATGTGAGAGCAAGACAGTATAACAATATATAAGTCTACATGTTAAGATAAAGGTAACCAGATAGCATACTATCATGTCGAGCAAGAAAGTCATCTCTATATATATCCCAGCATCCACTATAATATACATCATGTGTACAATAATGGCCTCTAGGGCATACATATAACTAACACTTAGAAACCCCGACATCGGGTAATTACGTGAATGGTGAGGGTATTTTGGAATCTGCTAACACTCGGGGACCTGGAAAATTATTTAGCAAATACAGTGACACATGCAGGCACCCAGGAAGCTACCACAGAGACCCGAGACCCCAACTCCACCTATACGCCGCAGATTTAATCATTATGGCCTCAATTTGCAGCCAGAGTAGAGTTGATTTGGTCCATGTTTGTTCCAGGGCTTTATCTCCAGTAAATTAGACCCTCCATATATGCAAAATTGGCTAATTTCACTTAGGGTAAAATCTGGGACCATTTTCTTGAGTTGCTGCATTGTTTTGCGACTTCGTTTTAATTTGGGATTTGGTAATTGATTTTGTGTTCCATCGTCTGATGTTTGTACGTCAACGACGGGGGTTGTTTGGTGGTTTTGCAAGCGTAGGCTATAGGTTTTAACCTATGAGCGAAACGTGTGTCGTTTTGGTTTTCCGACTTGATTTTAATACGCATTTGCGATTGTGTATTAGTTGTAAGTACCCCCACGTGGATCTCAAGACGACGAGGATGAGCATGGCGTCATCGACTCCAGCAAGCAAGGATCAAGGTGAGTAGATCTATATCTACGGGGGAAGTCAGGTGGATGGCGTATAGCACCCCCGCAGTTTGTAGTGTAGTGTATGGTATATATTATATGGATATATTTATATGTTTATTGTGAGTTTATGATTATCTAGATAGACTTTGGGGAGTCATGGATAACTTTAGTGTACTTGGATGATAGTTAGTTAGTTTAGTCGCTAACCCTAGAATGAGGTTTACACCCACACGCACACACATGCTTACTTTGTTCTACTTGTCCGTATATTGGGTCTATGTATATATATATATACACACACACACATGGGTCTACGTACAGATATACATGGATGATGAGGATTTTACATGGTACTTGGAGATGAGTCGATGAGATTAGGCATGATGGCATGAGATCGGTGATATGTTTTGTTTTGTATTATAAGATACGACGTGAGATTTTAGCGGGCCTTTAGGAATGTGTTTTCATACACGCATATATTTTCAGATGGTATCAGTTTGTACTAGACTTAGATCAGTACCCCAAGTTCATGAGATATGATGATAAGGATACCAGATAAATGATGAGATAAATGTGATATTCGACCCGTACCCAGATTTGGGGTGCCGTACGATGGATTTACCGTACGAGATATATATCGATGATAGATCCGCACTCTTGACTCAAGGATGTCATGTTATATATTGTATCGTATGTGATACACTTGAGGCGGGATCACCGACTATTATATTTCTATGTATCGACTCAGACTTAGGTGGTTTGCTTACCTTTTCGATTAGCCTATTAATTTAGTCATGTAGTTTACTTATAGATGTTAGACTTGACTCGAGTCATACATATTTCAAAACTAACGAATAGTGAGTATTTTAAAGACATGCCAAGGGATTCTACAGAAATTTCAAAGGACATACCATTTTTCTTAACAAACACCGTAGTCCCTATTTTTCCAAATACCACGATTCGTGTGATTTCAAATGAAAAACTTTATGACTCGTATAACTAATGTAGATTCCTTATTGTTGCATTTACCTTCCATTTCTACATATTCATGTTGTTATTTGCACATCGCATGCTTATATATACTTGTGATTTATGTTATATTAAACCCATGCTATCAGGACACCAGCACCATTATCGATGATGCGTATGCTCCATGTACACCTGCTTGCCGGCTCACACACTTCATCATCGATAATTGCCATGTCACTACACAGTAGGATTGTTGCATCAGGATATGACTCCTTACATGACATACTTGCATACATACATATTGTACACCCATACTTGCGTACATACATATTGTACACCCATACTTGCATATATACATATTTGCACATACATAGATGATTCTGGCTTGATTTTGGAGATTTGCGCAAGATATATTTTAAAACTGGATTTATTTGAAAGAGCGGTTTTCCCTTGATATGTACATATTACTGTTCCATGTTGCATGATATACGGATATGCTTACATTTCTGTTAGATGTCGCATACATCATGCTTTATGATTTTACGCATTGAGATATGTTGTTTTCATGAGATTTCTGGATTTGAGAACCGTGGTTATTTCAAAAGAGAGTATGTATTTTTTAAAAAACCCAGTTTCTCTTGATATGATATTTCAGTGCGTCCACCATGTGTTTTCTCGGTTCTGGGAATGGCATGTGAAATCCGATTCGAGGAGCGGTAGGCACCGTCTACGGGTACATGGTGGACTGGTGAGGTACGCCGGGGCAAGAAGACTCGTATTGTTATACGGTGAGCCTGGCAAGGGAGCACTACCTACCGGTGATAGTATTTGAACTCGGCGGTTATCCGGAGGATACCGACCGGAGTAGTGAGATGGATATGAGGGCCGACCAGATTATGCGGCGCCTGAGGGCCGATCTGAGGATGCGGCGCCTGAGCTATATGAGGATTTACGTGTTGATGTTGGACACGGGTTTCATGATGTTTTTGAGTGTCGATGCTGGACACTCAGGTTCCATGATTTTGATGTGTCGCGAGGGACACATGTTTATTTATATCCTCATATGTCACGACCCGAAAGAGCATGTGACTGGCCCTTGAACCATATGAAGTCTATAGGACTCCATCTGATCCAAGTAAGCCAAAAGCCCAGAAATATAAAACCATTTTAAGGATAAATAAACAACAAGCAATACTATACAACGCCGAATGGCGAGGATCAAAATTCAAAAGAAACCCAGATAAGCATGAAAACTGTAACACTACTAAGCGCGACTCTAAGGTCGAAATAATACATCACTAGTGTCTGAGTCTGAAACAAAATACAAGTTTTGGTTGATGGAACTTCTAGATACAATGAATAATACAAGTACAATGGTGGTTCTTGATGCAAAAGAATCCACCTGCCAAATGCAATTTACCCGCAAGGAAGCAGTGTGCCATAAATGCCGCAAAGGAACCTGTACGGCAAAACCTGCAAGAACTGCGGCACAACGGGGTGAGTTGCCAACTCGTGAATAGAAATATCTACAAGCAGAAACCGAATGCAAGACATAATCCTAGGTCAAACAATCGGTAATGTAAACCATAAGAGTACGTCTGAAGAATGATAAAGTGGCAATGTAACCTCTAAACATGTATGTAGTGCCAAGTACTCAGGTAATAACATGTCATCAGTATAAGGTATGTCTGCATGAAGTATGATCAATATAAATCCAGTCTGTATGTGATCAAGTCTGTATAAACGTGGAACCCGTCCACCCGTCACCCAATGACAATAAACAACATGTATGTAAATATGAGGATATAAACAAAATCATGGAAAAACATCATGAAACCCGTGCCTAGCATCGACACGTAAATCCTCGTCCATATGGGGCTTCGTCTGTGGTATCGGCCCTCGGCCCCGGCAGTACGGGTCAGCCCATATCCTCATCCATATGGGGCTCCGTCTGCGGTATTTGCCCTCGGCCCCGACAGTACGGGTCAGCCCATATCCATCTCTCAACTCCGGTCGGTATCCTCCAGATATCCGCCGAGCTCAAATACAATCACCGGTAGGTAGTAATCCCTCTGCCAGGCTCACCGTCTACTACACAGCGAAACCGTTCTCGCCTTGGGGTACCATACCGGGTCCACCATGTACCCGCAATCGGTCTCATCCGCCTAGTCGAATCAGGTTTCACATGTCGCTCTCAGCACCGAGAAAACACATGGTGGACGCACTGAAATATCATATCAAGGGTAACCGGGTTTTTAACACAATTATATATTCTCTTTTGAAATACCCACGGTTCCCATATCCAGAAATATCATGGAAACAACATATCTCAATGTGTATAATCAAAACATGATGTATGCGACATGTAAGAAAGGTAAGCATATTAGAAGTCATGCAACATGGAATAGTAATGTGCACATGTCGAAGGAAACCGTTCTTTTAAAACGAATCAGTTTTGAAGAACATCTTGCGGTTCCCAAATCTCTAATCAAGTCAGAATCATCTATGTTTGTGTACAGGTATAAGTGTACAATATGCCATGCAAGAATCATATCATGAATGCATCAATACTACAGTGTAGTGGCATGGCAATTATCGATGATGAAGTGTGTGAGCCGGCAAAATAGTGTACGTGGAACATACACATCATCGATAATGGTGCTGGTGTCCTAACAGCATGATGATAATATAGCAATAAACATATGCAAGGCAATGTGAATAGTATGAATATGCGGAAATCCAATAATCAACGTAACAGTAAAGAATCTACACCCAAATGTATATGTCATGCGGTTATGCCATTTGAAATAAGAATGACTCGGGTCTAGTCTAACATCTACTATGCAAACTACAGATCCAAGTATCAAGTCAATCGGGAGGGGTGTGGAAACCGCCTAAATCTGAATCAATATATAGATATAATAGTCGGTGATCCCGCCTCTATAGTATCGCGTACGATATAGTATATCATATGGTATCCTCAAGTCATGAGCGCGGATCTATCATCAATATAGGTTCGTACGGTAAATCATCGTACGGCATCCCAAAAGCTGGGTACGGGTCAATATCACATTCCTTTCATCAGATATCAGGTATCCTTATCATCATAACAAATAATCTGGGATACTGATCTAAGTCTAGTACAAATCGATACCATCTAAATACTGCGTGTGCAAGCACACGTCCCAAGGCCCGCTAGAGATCACGTATCGTATCCCAAATACGAATCACATCAAATCACCGATCTCGCGGCACAAAGCCCAACATCATCGACTCATCTCCAATGTCATCCGATATCATCAAACATAGTGTAAGTGAAGTGAATATGCAAGGGGGTGCGTGTGGGTGTAAATCTATTCTAGGGTTCGCGACTATGAACTACACTAGTCACTTCTGACCCTACACTATCCCTAATACACCTAACACAAAGCGACACACTAAACTGTCATAAATATATAGTATATCAACTACGGACTGCGGGGGTGCTATACGCCATCCACCCGACTTCCCCCAGTAGATATAATCTACTCGCCTTGCGTCTTTAATTGTGGACGTCGCCACGCGCTTGATTGTCGTCCCGAAGTCTTCATGGGGTACCTACACATCAAAGTATCGTATATGCGTATTAAAACCAAATCAAAGCTAACACGGCACACGAAACCCCGAAACGATACGATAAGGGACCTATAGGTTAGAACCCACGGCACGCCTTTAAAACCATCTATAAATCCTCTATATCGTCGTATAAACACCAAATAGTCGAGGTAAAACACAAGACACAAATTCAGAATTAAGAATACGGAATACGGAAACACGAATCCAAAACAGCAACTTAGGAAATATGTTCCAGATTTCACCCTAGGTCAAATTGGACAAATCTATATATACCAGGGGTCTAATCTTTGCATGTAGGGGCTACAGAACCAAAACGAGAAGGTTTGGTTCAGGTATGGCCGCAAATTGCGGCCAATTGGAATAAATCTGTGGCCGGCTTGATGAGTTAGGGGTTGGGGTCTTGGTGGTAGCTTCCTGGGTGCCTGCACATGTCACTGTCCAATCAATTTTAATTTAGGATGTCTCGGGTGATAGCAGATTCAATATACCCTTCACAGATTCCACAATTTCTCCGATATCGGTTTCTAAATCCGTATTTCGGGTTTCAACTTTCAGGTTAGGGTCTCAATTCATGTACTAGGGTGTTGGTGTAGCCTCTACTGAACTCAATTTCACATCACAACTCATAATTTCCTCAAACCCTAACTAGGTTTTCCTTAACTCCACAATATCAAACAATATCGGTTCAATCTAAACATGGGGGTATAAGTAATGCTAAAACTAAGTTATTGATCCAGAAAATACTTCATTTGGCAACTCAAGAAAATTCTTGAGTTGCCCCTAGTGGCCAAAATCCTCGCTTCTTTGGTCCAATGTGTAGATCTTGAGCTTGTGCATCTTTTTAGTGAAAAGAAGATAGGGTTTTGGAGTTGTTTTCATGGTGATTTGAGGAGTTGAAGAGGGGGAGAATGAGCTAGGGCAGCAGCAGCAGCTGAAGAAGAAGAGGGAGAGGGGAAATGAGTTGAAGAAACAAGAGGAATGGCTAAGTCTAAGTCAAAGGTAACCCTTCTCTCTCTCACCCATACCTCATTATAATAATCCTTTTTCTTTTCTTTTTCTTTCTCTCCAAAATTCCTTCTCACAAGAATAGTAAACCCAAAGTGAACCATGGCAAGAAAATGCACAAGTGGGAAAAAGAATGATATGTGCATGTTTTGCACAAAAATGCTAAAAAACCGATTAGCGATTTTTAATCGCGATTAGCACTAAATTAGCATATAACTAATCAATTAAACTTAAAATGGCATAACTCTCTAATTTACCCTATTTTAGAATTTTCCATAATTTTCCAAAATTTTCCCCATTTATTGTATTTAATTATACCGAATTATTAGAATATTCAATAAAATAATATTAAATTATAAAAATTCCCAAAATTAATATTTTATTATTTGGAAATGTTACATCATACTTTCATGCATATGCTTTTATGATATTTACGTGCATGATGTTGTTGTGTCATTGGTTGACCCGTGGACGAGATCCACATGCATACAGGCATTGATTTCATGGTTAGATGACATCCACATACTTATAAACATTGATGATATAGTTGACACTGATTTCATTGATGATACCTTATATTTATGATGTGTTGCTACCTGAGGCACTGACACGAGCACTTGGTATTACACTTATGTATAGATGTTTACCCTTGCCACTTTATCGTGCTTCAGACTTTATCATATTTAGGATATATATTACTGACCGTATTGACCTAGGATTGAGTCAAATATACGATTTCTGCTCTGTGATATTTTCTACTCACGAGTTGGCAACTCACCCCCATTGTGCCACAGTTCTTGCAGGTTTTGCCGTACAGGTTTCATTGCGGCTTCTGGCACACTGCTTCCATTCCGGGTGATTGCTTTGGTAGGTGGGTTCACTTGTATCGTGACTGTTAGTGTATATGCCCTAGAGGCCATTACTGTATCATACTAGTTTGTATATTGCTTAATGGAAGCTTGGGATATTCACAGTTGTATATACAATCTTGCTCGAAATGGTAGTATGCTACTTGGTTTGTCTCTGCTTTAATATGTGCATGTGTTTCTTTTAGCATATTGCTGGTATACATATTAGTAGAGTCCTTAGGATCTTTGCTTGATTACCAGCGTTGTGATGGCGCTCGCACTCGTGGGAGCTGGGTAATCTATAAGCACATCCTTATACAGGTCCCTGGTCGTTGGACTATCGAGACAGGGCATCGATACTCCGGAGTAGACTAGCGTATGCGCTTCTCATCCCATTGTGGGAGACGGTCTGTCCCACAGCCGTTAGTACGTCGTACTTGGGATAGTATGCGGGTGCTCGTTAGGTTACGAGTACACTGGACAGGACTCGTCGGGAACTGTTGGTTGGTAATATACCTATCGTCAGTTATCAGTTCCCGGGTGACATGAGTACAGCTTAGTCCGCTGACTTGACACTGTCACTTCGCCTCGAGTGTGTTCCCACTGCACTTTGATTACTACCCTACCACAGCTCAAAGGAGTCGTGCAAACAGGTAGTTTTTGGGTGCAGTCCCGAAGCACTTGGAGGAAGTGACGGTTAGACAGGATTCGTCTCTCCCGGTATTGGGGGTTGACATCGCGCTGTGTCCAGGAGAGCCATTACACGAGTAGTCCCTGGACAGGGCAAGCGAGATATACTGGTAGGTTTCCAGTGTTATCTCAGGGTGTTCTGGGCTACACTCCGACACGACTTGTACCGCTATTAGGGGACTGACGTTCACCGCCCCCTAGGCCCGCCATGCGATGTATCAGACGAACAGACCGGACTGTACGGAGACTGTCACATACAGGCTCAGTAGGAGTGCAGATGGGGTTCACCTCGTCAGTCTTCTTATCGACATCTACCTGGGGACCGTTACGTACAGCTAGTGCCTCTTGCGGTCTGTGGTTAAACCCACTGCCAGCGTAGTGTCGAGTCTTTAGAGTCCCACACAGAGAGCTATTCGCCTTTAGGCAAAATGAGTAGAGGTCGCATGGTTTTGCGACAGGGTTCGTTCGCATCCGCGCACTCGTGCACGTTTGCTGTCCGGACAGTTTATACTAGCGGGCTTTGGTTTAAGCCGGATCCTAGTATATGATTTGAGATTGGTTTTTCTCAGTGTATTCGTGTTTCTCGGATCACGGATGCGGGTGCGTATGCACAGTTGCTTGAGATTGAGGGAGAGGACCTTGTTTAGGGTTAATGACTATTGTCATTTTATTAACCCTATTGTTTTTATGTGTATTATAGTTAATTGATAATTAGCTTAATAATTGTGCATGGTTGTTGTTGTTGACCATTTGACTTCATTGACTTGTTGACCTTGTTGACAACTTGACCATAATCATTTCATTTGGAAGATGCTCTTTGATCCTTGCAATTTGCATTAATATTGAAATGATAATGGTCATATCTTGATTAAACCATGACAATTTTCTAGCTAATTATTGAATTAAAATATTACACACATATTAGTGAGAATGGCTCACTAATAATTCATTCTCTCATATCATTTCTCTCTCTTGCTCATCCTCTCCCTCAAGCTCTCTCCCTCTCATGTGTTGAGAAACAAAAAGCTTGAGAAAAACCTTCACTTGATCTTCTCTACTCTCTTCTAGGGTTCAAGTCTTAGCATTTCTTGCACTCTAGTTACTCCTAGCTTGGAGTTGAAGCTAAAGGTCGAGGCTTTCGGGTGGATCCTTCTTTGACGGGAGAAGACAAGCAAGGTGACCTCTTTCTACCATTCCAAGGAGCAAGGAGAGAAGGACTTTGAGCTCAAGGTATAACCTTTCCATCACTTAGCTAGTTACTAGTTAGGGTTAGCTTGTTTTTGTTTAGCAAAGATCCTTAAAGCTTGGTCCATGTTGCCTATAGTTGATAAAAATCCAAATTTTATTATGTTTTCCGCCTCCCCGTAAGCACCGGGGTGGGCAACGTGGACTTACAGTGGTATCAGAGCCTAACTAAACATAAACTAGCTAAGTAGTAAAGTGTAACGAAGTTTCGAAACCGGAAAATCGAAAAACCAAACTCGCAAAACCCTAAGTTTCTGTTAATTTTTTTTCTGGTCAAAATAAAATTTGTTATACACCAAAACTTATCTCAGGGTTTTGTGTAGAAAACCACCAAAGACGAACCAGAGAGGCGATCAAAAGGCCGCGGATCCGCGGCAATAGGATGCTCTTGCCGCGGAACCGCCGCCGTCTGGTCCCCTCTCTGCTTCGATTTTGGTGCAGTGTGTTTCTGTGTTGGTTTTGGGATTTTTAGGATATGTTATATGTGCCCAGATTTTCCAGAACTAAAATTTACTTTTGGGGGCCTATAAATTCGTATTTTTCCGGAACTTCACTACACCTTAACTATATCGGTTATATCTGTGATGCTTGCATGTATTGAACGTCGGCTAATCGCTATAAGTCGATTAGTCGGGGTTATACATCTCTGTGATCTGTGATTGTTATTGGTTTGTGGATATGAATGGATTGGATTATCGTGGGTGAATAGCCGGGGTGGATGTGAGATGAGCGTTATTTTTCTTTCATTCATTTGTAACATGTAAATTGATGTAATAATATTATTTGTATGGCCGCACAACCGGGTCGGGGTTGTAGCCGTCATTGTATAATTCTTTTTACTGTTTTTGCTCCTAGGATAGACCCATAGAGGGGGTGCACAAACTACCGGGTATCTCGAAGCGCCGAGTGGCCTACTCACGGTGGTGAGGGAGGTTGCTTCGCTTCGGGTGCTTGGCGGGTAGTTTGCCGCACCCGTAGGGGTCTTGGGTGGGGTATTGGCTATTCACCGCGACCGTGTAATCCGCTTTACGTTGCAGGCTCGAACGCATTGCGGATTCCTAGTATATCCAATGTATTCATCTGTGATCTGTAATGTCTATCATTGCTATATATTTATATATAATAACTATTTAGGCGTTGCTTATGTTTTATAGCCGCGCTAGCCCAGCCCCCGCTCTGTCGTTAGTTAGGTAACCTAACGGGTGATGACGGGGCCCCGTGGCGAATGCGAATGGCATAAGCGTACGTCATATTTTGGTTGTTTTCTGCAATGGTAGGATTAAATGATGGGACGCATTAAAAGAACTAATGCAAGAAATAAACCAAGTAAAAGTCGATTGGAACACTTTGAAAACCACTCGGTTCTTTTCAAAACTAAACTTTTAAACGCGGAGCTTGAACCACTCCTTTTAAAAGCTATCTCGTTCCATCGATTATATCAAGTTCACTACATTCACGGTTTCGCCAAAACCATTCGTAGCCCTCCGTCATTCCACATGAATGGTCAAAAGTATTCAAGCTGTGTATTTTGGCCAAAGTCAAGGCATAGTGATTGGTAGCGTTTGGGCATTCATGTGCAGCATAGATAGATGCGTTGATTTGGGACAGTCGTGCTGCCATTTTGGCCAAAGTCAAGGGTAGGTACGGATGGGTCCAAATTAACCAGGAGAATGACGGGTAGAACTTGACATGTGACTTATGATATTTTGGCCAAAGTCAAGGTCATAAGAGCATGGGGCAAAAATCCACATCGGGAGTTTCATAAGTACTGAAACTTGCTAGCGTTGCATACCATTTGGAGTGTGATGATTCTGGTAGGATTCCTTCGGTTTTATCACGCGATGATATTTGGATCCCGATCCTACTGTGAGTATATGCTACTCCTCGGGAAAACTCTCACTTAACGATCAATGCTATAAACCTAGTAGGTGCCTAGAAAGGTGTTAGCGGGGCTACGCCCACAGGGAAAAGAGGTTACTTAATTAAGGAACTTCGCGAAAGCGTTGGAAAACCTCCCTCGAAGTACCGACACTGGCCTGGCTGAACGGTTAAGCAAGTATTGTACGGTGAGAATGATCCCGGCTAATCCTTTTCTTTATGGTTTGAAAAGGGATTCGAGAAACAGTGGGAGCCATCCAGTTTAGACAAACTAAAAACCACTCTAAACTTGCAAGAGCATCATGCTAAAGTGTTTCTTTTCTCTCTCCTAATTGCAGCGACCATTCAACATGACCGGACTTAAGTTACTGTTAGATAAAAATATATTGACAGGGCCAAACTACAAAGATTGGCTCAGGAATGTCAAGATGGCTATCACTTATGACAAGCTGGGGTATATACTTACCACCAAAGCTCCCCCTGTCCCAGGTCCCACCTCCAGCATCGCGGATGTAGAAATCCGTAAGACATGGGAGATAGATTGCGCGAGGGCCAGATGCCTCGTACTAGCCTCGATGGACAACGAACATCAGAGGAGGCACGAGAATATGGACCTAGAGTCCATATTTCTCCATACAAAAGAACTGTATGGAGAGAAGTCTCGTATCGCTAGATACGAAGTGTCGAAGAAGCTTTTTTCGGCAAGGTTGGCCGTCGGATCATCAGTAGCGGACCACGTGCTTAAGATGATCGGCTACATAGAGGAGCTCGCGGACCTTGGGACCACGTTGGAGAATGAACTCTATACCGATTTGATTCTCCAGTCCCTTCCTTCCACTTACGCCCAGTTCATTCTTAACTTCAACATGCAAGGAAAGGAGGTTGAACTTGCCGAACTTCTGAACATGTTGAGGACTGCTGAGGGCACCCTACAGAAGGGTAGGGAGACATCCACTTTGTTTGTAGGAGGATCTTCCTCTTCTAGGTCCAGGGCGAAAGCCAAGGGCAAGAAGAAGAAAGCCCCCGCCAAACCAAGAGGCGGTGTCGGTAAAGTGGATACGAAGGGAAAGGGTAAAGCAACAAAAGTAGCAGGGAAGCTGGTGGGGAAGGAACAATGCTTCTATTGTCACAAAAGTGGTCACTGGAAACAGGATTGCAAGGCTTGGAAAGCCAGAACACAGGATTTGAAGCGAGTTGCAGCTTCAGCTTCAGGTGTGTATGTTATTGAAAACTGTCTATCAATAAACTCTACATCCTGGGTATTGGATACCGGATCAGGATCTCATAACTGTAATTCTTTGCAGGCGTTGAGAAAGCGTAGAGTTTTGAAGGCAGGTGACATGACCCTCAGAGTTGCGAACGGTGCTAGCATGGATGTTGAGCCCGTGGGGGACTATCACCTGGGATTATCAGATGGACACTTTTTGGTTTTGCGTAGTTGTTATTATGTACCAAATGCAACCTGTAATATCATTTCTGTATCTTTATTATCTAAAGAAGGCTATGAATTTGCATTTGTAAGTAATGTAGTGAACATTCACCTTAATCAAGTTTTGATTGGGTCAGGTACATTGAACAACGGTATATACGTTTTAAACCAACCATAGGTTTTCAATATCCAGAATACACACAAAAGAAAGTCTCCAGAAATTAATAAAACTTTCTTATGGCATTGTAGACTGGGTCACATCAATGAAAGAAGATTGACTAAGTTACATACTGAAGGATATTTAGATCCGTTCGAATATCAATCGTATGCAACTTGTCAATCCTGTCTCAAAGGAAAGATGACAAAGGCTCCGTTTTCTGGACACGGAGAAAGAGCGAGCGAGCTCTTGGGACTCGTACACAGCGACGTGTGCGGTCCAATGTCTACACATGCGTGAAGCGGTTATTCTTACTTCATTACTTTTACGGATGATTTTTCAAGGTACGGTTATGTCTTCTTAATGAAACATAAATCTGAGGCTTTTGAAAAATTCCAGGAATATAAGAATGAAGTAGAAAAACAAACCGGCAAAAGTATCAAGATTCTAAGATCGGATCGAGGTGGAGAATACTTAAGTGCCGAATTCCTGAACTACTTAAAAGAGAATGGAATTCTCTCTCAACTTACTCCTCCATACACTCCGCAACATAACGGTGTATCGGAGAGACGGAACCGGACCCTATTGGATATGGTACGGTCCATGATGAGTAACGCTGAGTTACCGCGATCGTTCTGGGGATATGCGCTAGAATCAGCAGCATACCTTTTGAACCGAGTTCCAACTAAGACTGTGCCTACTACACCATATGAAATGTGGTGTGGGAAGAGACCCTATCTTAATCACATTAAGACATGGGGATGTCCAGCTTTTGTAAAAAAGCAGCATGCGGACAAGCTCGAGGCACGCTCAGTACAGTGCAAGTTTGTGGGATATCCGAAGAACTCCAAGGGATATTACTTCTATTGCGAAGAGGAACAAAAAGTCCTTGTTTCTCACCATGCCCACTTTCTAGAACATCAGTTCATAGAAAAGGAATTAAGTGGGAGCGCGATAGAACTGGAAGAAATTCCAGAACCGCAAGCTATTACTGAAAGCTTAGTAGAACCAGAGGGTTTGAAAGATCAGGACATTCCTACGCCACTCCGCAGGAGTAGTAGGCAGTCTCATCCGCCCGAGAGGTACTACGGTTTTCTCATTGACGGGGATAGAGAGGACTGCATCATAGATTGTGATGAGCCTACTGGCTTCCAGCAAGCCATTCAGAGCGTCGACTCGGTAAAATGGCTGGATGCAATGCGGACCGAGATGGAGTCCATGTACACCAACAAAGTATGGACGTTGGACATTGCTCCAGACGGGGTAAAACCCGTAGGATGCAAGTGGATCTTCAAAAGGAAGATTGGTGTAGATGGACAGGTTGAGGCCTATAAAGCTAGACTGGTAGCAAAGGGTTTTCGTCAGCGACCTGGTTTGGACTATGACGAAACCTTTTCTCCAGTAGCTATGCTGAAATCCATTCGGATCCTTCTTGCCATCGCTGCTTTCCACGATTATGAGATTTGGCAGATGGACTGTCACGACCCGAGAATTCGACTCGTGACCGGCACTTAACCACGCAACGTCTACAGGCGTAACGCGGCTAAGTAAGCCGAACCCAGAAATCAAAACCAATAAATATAGAGTGATTTAAATCATTTTGTAAAAGCAATTGTAAATGTCTGAAAAACTTCCATTTATTTAGTAGAAATCCTTTTTAAGTTCAAAAGTTATGAGTTTTATAATTTTGGTAACATTTCCTTTTTAGAACATTAGCCTCGAAAGTCGGGTAAAAGCAAGGTGTAGCAGAAATAACAAGTGACATGAATAAAGCATCACAATATGATATACGACGCCGTAGCGAAGAATACACAGTAAAACAAGGACAATATCATAAAAGATGAGACTGCAAAAGTAACGTCGGTTCACATGCGAACTCGACACCAGAAAATAAAACCATAAATATCGTCCTCACAACTGTCTCTAAGTCAATACAGAAAGGTAGATGGAGAATACTAGATACATCAATATACAACAGAAATGATAACAGATACCGTACAAAACCCACCTAAACAGCAAAAGGGCTATCTCTGCTCAAAAGGGGTATCTGTGCCAAAAGATGCGGTAACAGCCAGCCGTGACTACTCCCAAGGGCAACCTGCAACACTGTGGCACAACGGGGGTGAGTTGCCAACTCGTGAATAGAGATAACATATAAAGGTGATCGCAAGCATGCACATATAGCGTGGCTCTACTAATGCCAACAGATGATATCAATGCCTGCTACATAGAGGATGCAATAGTAATGCAAATACTCTAACAGGTAAATGCCACAGGATGAGATGTATAGTAATCAATACTGAGTATGGGGTAAATAATATCTACATGGACTATGTCAACATGGAAAACAATGATCGGTGCCTCAAACCGCACCCAAATCCCACATATACTCAGGCGCCGGCACACCCATCGGCCCTCAAATCCTGTATATCTCAGAGGAATCACGAGTGCCCAACATCGGCACCCAAAATATCATAAAATACCCGTGTCCAGCATCGACACGTAAATCCTCGAACATCGGGCGCCGTCAATCCGGACCGGCCCCACGGGGTCCACCTGCGGTATCGGCCCTCGGCCCCGGCAGTACGGATCCTCCCGCATCCATCACTCGACTCTGGTCAGTATCCTCCGGACAACTGCCAGGTCCAACCAATCACCGGTAGGTACTCGCCCGCCTCCAGGCTCAATCGGCAAATCCCATCGATCGTCTCGCCGAGGGGAACCATACCGGGCCCACCACGAACCCGCAAACGGAACATCCACTCCTCGAATCGGGTTTCAAGCACACGTCTCAGCACCGAGAAAACGCGTGGTGGACACACCAAAATATCATATCACGAGGTACCGGGTTTTTTCAAAATAGCATATCTTTCCTTAAATAATTCCACGGTCCTCAAAACAGCAATCACATGAAAATCCAATACCAATGGTAAAATCCAATGCGAGGTACAATATACATCAACCCATGGTATGGTATAAGGGGAAAACCGCTTTTTAAAGTAGTTTCATTTCCGGTTTTAAAAGATGTCATGCGGCTCCCAATATACATGAAAATCATATCAAATCACATATGAGGCGAACTATAGCAATATAATCATGGCAGCTCTATAGTGGTGTGGCATGGCAATTACTAACGGTGTGTGTGTAGCATGTAAATAGTGCCCGTGCAACATAAACCGTTAGTAATAGTGCGGTGTTCTATCAGTTCTAAGCAATATATATATCAACACAGCAGAGAATGCAATATGCGATGACAGTCTATGGGGTGCATGCAACATATAGTAAATAAGTCCTATCAGCCCTGACGCATAACGCCATGCGGGCGATATCCCCGTAGATGTGAAATCTACTCACAGTGTCTCGCGCTAAGTGTATCCAACCACTTGCTTGCCCTTCTTCGCGGCGTCCGTCTCACTGGCCTGCGAACCTAGAATCACAAACACATATCACACATATAAGCTCAATTTCGTCAAAACGCGATATCACGGTCAAACTAGAAACTCGTGTCGCAAACCAATCGCGCGTGTGCGCGATAGGCTAAAACAAGTGTGTGTGCTGAACCAAGAACCACCCCGACGCGCTACGATGCGTAGCACGCACCAGATCTACAGAAACGTGCATGTCGCACTAAACCCACACACCCCAACATAGGGAAACAACTCCCAGATTTTTACCTGGAAGAAATCTCACAAAATCAACAAGACCAAACACTTCCAAACACCTACAGAAACTACCCTGCACAAAACGAGACAAAACAGGGGAAGGGAGGCCGACGTCGCCGGGAAAATCATCAATGTCGCCGGCCAAACCCCGGTGGTATGGGCTCGAACTTCACACAAATTCCTGAAAAAGCCTGCCTAGCATTCTGAAGTTGTTTCAAACACTCAAAAACTCACGCAGTAAAAGCAGATCACTGAAATCCTAAAATCTGAACAAATACGACATTTTGCATCGAATCGTGAAATTGGTGATATTTTAGCGTAATAGGGGTTGGACGAGGTTGATGTGGCCTCAACAACTTACTAAGGATCTACTGAAACCACAACTCACTTCGTTGGCACAAGAATCTCACAAATTACCCCATATCACACTAAAATGCACTAAAACCCGATATCCGAAGCAAAACTACACTAACTAAGCTAACTAGGGGATAAGATAGGAAGTATACCTCACTCTCGACCCTAGGGAGCTGCAGGAAGAAGAAGAAGTGGAGAGAAGTCGCTGCACTTGGAACTGGGGCTGCTGCTGCTGCTGCTGTTTGTGCTTGCTACTGCTGCTGTTGTTGCTGTGGAGTTTGCTGCCAATACTTGCTGGTTCTGGAGCTGCTGCTGGGGCTGAAAGTAAGTGTGTGTGTGAGTGTGTTGGTATGTTGTGGGAGTATATGAGAGTGTGTGAGAAAAACCCAAAAAGAAATGAGAGGCTACCACAATCATCACACAAAAGTCACCCCTCACTCTCTCACCTCATTAATGCAAGCATGGCCTAGCCATGATGCCCTCTCTCTCTCTCTCACAAGTCAACACTTAACCCTAAAATTCAAATTAAAGCAACTTTTTAATTAGCTAATTAATTAGACTTACTTATAACCCAAAAGCATTAATCCTACAATTAACCCACCATGGTTAATAATTACGGTATTTACTTGATTTAAAAACCCTAGTTTACATGCACATGTGTGTGCAAGCCTAGGAAAATTTTGGAAAAATAATTATTAGATTAGGAAAAATATTTAAAACATAATTTGGTAAACTTTTTATTAAAAACCATTATTTAATTATAATTATACACTAACCCTTATCCTAAGGTGTTACATGGACGTAAAGACAGCTTTTCTAAATGGTCATTTAGAGGAGTGTGTCTATATGGACCAGCCAGAGGGTTTCATTCAGGGTGGGAGCAGCGGAAAGGTGTGCAAGTTGCTCAAGTCCATTTATGGACTCAAGCAGGCATCGCGGAGTTGGAACATCTGTTTTGATGAGACGGTCAAAGAATTTGGCTTTATCAAAAATCCAGATGAACCATGCATCTATTGTAGATTTGTAGCAAGAACTGTAGTATTCCTCGTTTTATACATGGATGACATTCTCTTAATAGGAAATGACATTCCTATGCTACAATCTGTCAAGGGGTTCTTGTCACACAGGTTCTCCATGAAAGACCTGGGTGATGCCTCATACATTCTGGGTATCCGGATCTACCGTGACAGATCCAAGAGGATATTAGGACTCTCACAGTCCAGGTACATCGACACCATACTGAAGAGATTCAATATGGAAGATTCCAAGCGCGGTAATCTACCGGCTTGTCACGGGATCACCCTCTCCAAAGAGATGTCTCCCAAGACTGATTTGGAGAGGGATCGCATGTCTATTATACCCTACGCTTCTGTGGTAGGCTCTATAATGTATGCGATGTTGTGTACCAGACCGGATGTGGCTTATGCACTGAGTGTGGTAAGCAGGTATCAGTCAAACCCTGGGGAGAAACATTGGATAGCAGTAAAGAACATTCTCAAGTACCTGAGAAGGACTAAGGAGATGTTCTTGGTGTATGGCGGAAAAGACCTGCAGATTGAGGCCTTTGCTGACTCCAGCTTCCAGAGTGACAAGGATGATTCCAATTCCATATCGGGTTTTGTCTTTACCCTCAATAGAGGGGCGGTGTGTTGGAAGAGCTCCAAACAGGAAACCGTTGCTGACTCGACTATGGAAGCGGAATACATCGCTGCATCTGATGCCGCAAAAGAAGCTGTCTGGATGAGGAAGTTCTTGAAAGAACTTCAGGTGGTTCCGTCCATTGTTGACCCAATACATCTGTATTGCGACAACAACGGGGCTATAGCTTTAGCGAAGGAAACCAGGTCCCATCAGAAATCCAGACACATCTTAAGGCGGTATCACCTGATCAGGGAGATTGTGGATCGCCAGGAGATCGAGGTCCGGAGAGTTGCATCAGAGGATAACACAGCAGATCCATTCACCAAGGCCTTGCCCCAGACTCAGTTCGAGCGGCAGATCGAGATGATAGGTCTTCGATACGCCAGTACATGGCCTTAGTGCAAGTGGGAGATTGTTAGTGTATATGCCCTAGAGGCCATTACTGTATCATACTAGTTTGTATATTGCTTAATGGAAGCTTGGGATATTCACAGTTGTATATACAATCTTGCTCGAAATGGTAGTATGCTACTTGGTTTGTCTATGCTTTAATATGTGCATGTGTTTCTTTTAGCATATTGCTGGTATACATATTAGTAGAGCCCTTAGGATCTTTGCTTGATTACCAGTGTTGTGATGGCGCTCGCACTCGTGGGAGCTGGGTAATCTATAAGCACATCCTTATACAGGTCCCTGGTCGTTGGACTATCGAGACAGAGCATCGATACTCCGGAGTAGACTAGCGTATGCGCTTCTCATCCCAGTGTGGGAGACGGTCTGTCCCACAGCCGTTAGTACGTCGTACTTGGGATAGTATGCGGGTGCTCGTTAGGTTACGAGTACACTGGACAGGACTCGTCGGGAACTGTTGGTTGGTAATATACCTATCATCAGTTATCAGTTCCCAGGTGACATGAGTACAGCTTAGTCCGCTGACTTGACACTGTCACTTCGCCTCGAGTGTGTTCCCACTGCACTTTGATTACTACCCTACCACGGCTCAAAGGAGTCGTGCAAACAGGTAGTTTTTGGGTGCAGTCCCGAAGCACTTGGAGGCAGTGACGGTTAGACAGGATTCGTCTCTCCCGGTATTGGGGGTTGACATCGCGCTGTGTCCAGGAGAGCCATTACACGAGTAGTCCCTGGCCAGGGCAAGCGAGATATACTGGTAGGTTTCCAGTGTTATCTCAGGGTGTTCTGGGCTACACTCCGACACGACTTGTACCGCTATTAGGGGACTGACGTTCACCGCCCCCTAGGCCCGCCATGCGATGTATCAGACGAACAGACCGGACTGTACGGAGACTGTCACATACAGGCTCAGTAGGAGTGCAGATGGGGTTCACCTCGTCAGTCTTCTTATCGACATCTACCTGGGGACCGTTACGTACAGCTAGTGCCGCTTGCGGTCTGTGGTTAAACCCACTGCCAGCGTAGTGTCGAGTCTTTAGAGTCCCACACAGAGAGCTATTCGCCTTTAGGCAAAATGAGTAGAGGTCGCATGATTTTGCGACAGGGTTCGTTCGCATCCGCGCACTTGTGCACGTTTGCTGTCCGGACAGTTTATACTAGCGGGATTTGGTTTAAGCCGGATCCTAGTATATGATTTGAGATTGGTTTTTCTTAGTGTATTCGTGTTCCTCGGATCACGGATGCGGGTGCGTATGCACAGTTGCTTGAGATTGAGGGAGAGGACCTTGTTTAGGGTTAATAACTATTGTCATTTTATTAACCCCATTGTTTTTGTGTGTATTATAGTTAATTGATAATTAGCTTAATAATTGTGCATGGTTGTTGTTGTTGACCATTTGACTTCATTGACTTGTTGACCTTGTTGACAACTTGACCATAATCATTTCATTTGGAAGATGCTCTTTGATCCTTGCAATTTGCATTAATATTGAAATGATAATGGTCATATCTTGATTAAACCATGACAATTTTCTAGCTAATTATTGAATTAAAATATTACACACATATTATTGAGAATGGCTCACTAATAATTCATTCTCTCATATCATTTCTCTCTCTTTCTCATCCTCTCCCTCAAGCTCTCTCCCTCTCATGTGTTGAGAAACAAAAAGCTTGAGAAAAACCTTCACTTGATCTTCTCTACTCTCTTCTAGGGTTCAAGTCTTAGCATTTCTTGCACTCTAGTTACTCCTAGCTTGGAGTTGAAGCTAAAGGTCGAGGCTTTCGGGTGGATCCTTCTTTGACGGGAGAAGACAAGCAAGGTGACCTCTTTCTACCATTCCAAGGAGCAAGGAGAGAAGGACTTTGAGCTCAAGGTATAACCTTTCCATCACTTAGCTAGTTACTAGTTAGGGTTAGCTTGTTTTTGTTTAGCAAAGATCCTTAAAGCTTGGTCCATGTTGCCTATAGTTGATAAAAATCCAATTTTTATTATGTTTTCCGCCTCCCCTTAAGCACCGGGGTGGGCAACGTGGACTTACAGTGACCACCATTGTACTCTATTTGTATTCAGTTGTATCTAGTAAAACTCCATCAACCAGACTTGTATATTTATTTCAGACTTAGAAAACCAGTTGTTTATTCTTTCGACCTTAGAGTCGCGCGATGTATTATTATGGTTTTCTTGATGATTTTGAGTTTCCTTTTGAGTTTTGATCCTCGCCCTTGGCGTTGTATATTATATTGCTTGCATGGTTGTGACCGTCAATTGACGAAGAGCTAGCTCCCGCTTGGGATGCCTTTATTTCATATTATACATGTTGTACCCTTTTAGGGCCAGTATTTACAAATGAAACTCTGCCGAAATTTTCAGAAAAGACTTGAGATTTTGAAAATGCATATTTCGGCTTATGTTATTAAAAAAAACCTTGTTTTAAAACATGTTTTCTTCACTTCTTTCTTTAAATGGTTTAGATTTTTGGGTTTTCTTAGCTTACTTGAATTAGATGTGGTCCTATAGACTTCATATGATTCAAGTGCCAGTTGCATGCCATTTCGGGTCGTGACACTGCGGAACTACGGCAAACCCAAAGGTTCAGTCGCGGTTCCGAGGGCATAGAATCGAGTTAAGGTTTTTGTTCTTCTAGAGGGTCCATAAAGTTACTTGCACGAATATCGAATATAATTAACTTAAGAAAATTCCAACACTTGGAAATTTTCAGCAAGGGTAATGTGGAGTGATTGATGTTCGTTCGAACTGTCAAATATCGTCAAGTTACCAATACAATACTAAAAAATACGAATACGAAATACTCCGCAAAGAGTCCATTACCAAACTAACATCACTTGCAAATCTGGACTACCCAAACAATACCAGAAACCCCAGATCATGAGTAATAGAGCACTGGAGCAATACGAGGAGGAGGGGAGCATAAAAGGCTGGCGTCGCTGGAATTCCAAGCCTAGTGCTCGGCCAAAATCCGAGCCCCCCCTTTCGTATTTCACCTGTGTTCTTAAAATACAATAAATGCCACTCTGCAGTTGTTAAAATAATTTTTAAACCACTTTTGAAAAAATTTCCAGAGAGCGTTTTCTAGGGTTTCTAAAACCATATTTTTGCGGAGTTTTTCAGTTTCGTATTATCGTAACATCGTCTAGGTTTCTAGCCTGTCTCTGATACCATGAAGGGTTTACTTAGCACCACTACTAGGGTTTAGTAGTATCACACATGCCATATTTAAAAATTATAGGGTGCTAAAGAAACTAACCTAAGGATCAAACTAGAAAAATTAGGGTAACGCAAAATCTAACACATACCACAAGTGGTTAAGTACTAGGTAAAGAGAATACAACCTTTGTAGCTCCCTTTGCTAGACTCCTTGGCTACTTGGAAGTTAGAAGAGGCTTGCTTGAGATCCTTCAAGTCCACGATGATCCACCTGGAGTCCTCTTTGTCCAAGCTCAAAGCTCCACTTGATCAAGAGATGAAGTTGAAGCTAACACTCTAAACTAATGGGGAAGAGTAGTATAGAATGATGATGTGGTTTGTTTTCTCACTTCAAAACCCTAACTTGATCACTATCTTACTCACTAATGAAAGCTAGAGAGCAAGAGAGAGGAGGAAGAAGATGATGGCAAATGAGTGCTCAAGATAATAAAAAGATAATGATAAAAATGAGAATAGAAATTATATATAATTTCCACTCTCATTATTAACTCAAATTAATAAATATCTAGATATTTATTTTGGAGCTCAAATGTCCATGCAAAGATAACTCATGGTTAACTTAAGGTTTAGTGAAGGAATAAAATAATCAACCATGAATGATTATCCATTTCCATTAATCTCAAAAATAAATACAAATATATTTACTAACATGTGAGTCTTATATTGCCACCTCTAGTGTATCAACAACCATGACACACATGTGTATGCATCTATGTGTGCATGCACATCTATATGTGCATCAATGTAAGCATGTGCATACATGCATGCATACAACAAAAGATAAAAGGGTCTAAAGTGAAAAAACTAATGTTCAATGTTAAATCAACACTTGATTTAACAAACTGGTGATATCTCATACGACCCGACCAACAGCAAACCGCCCGATTAATATACGGTATCACATACGCGCATTTAATCGGGTCCCCGCGCATATATCATATGCACCCCTACATCGTTTCGCCTGGGCTAGGTAATTTCATTGTGGGACTTTAAGACTCATCAATAGGCCGGCAGTGGGTGATGATCATATCAAACACCCCCAAGCCGTAAGAGGTCAGTTAAACGTAACGGCCACCCGGGTATTGAACGATCAGAAGAAAACGAGCGAGCCTGTCAAAACTCCCGTCGAGCCAACCGGCAACACTACCGTACAGTCTGGTCTCTTCATCAGATATGCTGTATATCGAGTCTAGGGATGGTAACGTCGACCCCAATAACTCAATAAGTCATGCCGATGAATGGTCTATAACAGATCGAGAAACTACTGATAACATTTATCAGTAAATCTCAACAGCCCTGGCCAGGGACTTACTGATATAACCAATCGAGCATAGCACAACATCAACTCCCAATACCGGGAGAGACGAAACCCCTCATATCGCTCATCATCTCCATGTGTCTCGGGACTGTACCCAAAAGCCACCTGTTTGCACGACTCAGTAGAGCCGTGGTAGGGTGGTAATCAAAGTACAGTGGGAGAACACATAAGACTTTATGACGATCTCGGGTCTACAGACTAACCTGTACCAATGTCACCTGAAAACTGCTATCCGACGATAGATATAATACCATATAGGAGTTCTCGACGAGTCCGTCCAGTGTACCCAATCTCCACTGAGCACCCGTATACTATCTAGATGTCAAACATCAATGGATGTGGGAACATCCATCGCCCATCATATGGGTCTAGTATCATATACGCTAGTCTACTCTGGAATATCGATGCCCCGTCTCGATATACCAACGACTAGGGACATTTCAGGATATGCATATAAACTACTATGTCTCACTAGTATGATCTACATCACAATCACAGTAGTAAAGCAGATATCCTCAGGGCTTTATCAACATGTGCAAATGAATAAAAGCATGATCAAGTGAACATATCAGATAAAGAGTAACCAGATAGCATGCTATCATATCGAGCAAGAATGTACACTGAATATATATACATGTATAAATACATCCACTATCATATAATGGCCTCTAGGGCATACATATATCCAACACTAAGCTCCGCCGGCTCATCGGGAACAACGTCGAGAAACTCTCCCACGATAGGAAACCGGTCCAACGAATCTACTATGGCTCTGGTATCACGAATGAAAGCCAAGAATCCCCGACATCCTCTCTGTAGGGTTCCTAGGCACACTAATGAGGTCTCACAACAGATCAAACATGCCCAATTCAAATTTTTTCATGTGCCTACAAACCCTAATACGGATCGTTAACTAGATGATAAGGCGATGCAAGCAAGTAAACGACTTTATTGCTAAAGGAAAGTGACTACAGCCTTTGTAGATCCGGTCCTCCACTTCCTAGGCTCCGTGATGACGTCCCTCCGTTGTACCTATCGGAATCCGGACTCTGGCGAAGGTTTCGTCGGAGAAATAATCGGGCTAGGTCGTCGACTTCGATGCCGAAGATGATCTATGTCGAGGCAACTCAAGATCAATCTCCAACTTCACCAAGTCATGAAACTTGTGAAGAAAACACCCTATACTACTTGGCAAGTGGTAGAGGATGAAGAAATAGGAAGTGGGTTCACTTTAGAATTGGATTTCTCACTCTTTTTCTCATGTTGCCATTAATGGTAGCAAGCTTTCTTCTTGTTTTTGAAGAAGAAGAAGAAGAAGAATATGATAAGTCTTTTTAAAAAATAGAAAATAAAATGATACTTATAATATTTGCAACCATGGTTTAGTATAGAGAATTAACTAGGGTTTAGTTGAATGGTTAGGGTTAGGAGATGAATACAAAAATGGTCACTTAGTCAAAGATGCATGAAGCATCAAGAAGCTTCTTGTATGAAAGCAACCATTTTGTTTTCCGTTTTCTTTTAACTAAAATAAATAGATAAATAAATAAGTGAAATGAAACCCTAACCATTCACTAAACATGGTTTAAGTCTTACACAAACCCAAGTTTGCATGTATCATCAAACATGATACAAACAAGTGCACAAAAATATATCACATATACAACTTGTGCATTTCAAGTGAGAAAATCAATCTTGAGTGAACTAATACTAGTTAATGTAAAGTAATATATCAAATATATAATTATACATTAAATCATTAAATCAACACTTGATTCAATGATCCGGTCAAGTCGCGTGTAACCGACTAGTATCCAATGTATCGACTTATCGAATCAATCTTCGATTCGATAACTAGGTTATATCACATACAACCAATCGATACATTCATCGCGAGAATAGAATACGGTATCACATACACGCATTATTCTCAGTCCCACACATATCTCATATGCACTCCTATTTCGTTTCGCTTGAGCCAGGAAACCTCTGTATAGGACTCTAAATACTCGTCAATACGCCGGCAGCAGGTGATGATCATATCAAACACCCACAAGCCGCAAGCGGTCTGCTAAACGTAACGGCCACCCGGGTATTGAGCGATCAGAAGATCGACGAGCAAGCCCGCTCACACTCCTGTGAATCCAACCAGTAACACTTACCGTACAGTCCGGTCTGTTCGTCTGATATGTCGCATATCTCGCCTAGGGGTGGTAAACGTCAGACCCCAATAGCTCGATAAGTCATGCTGACGTGAGGTCCATAACATGTGTGAAACTACTGATAACACTTACCAGTAGATCACTGCAACCCTGGCCAGGGATTTCCTGTTATGGCCAGTCGTGCATAGCGCAACATCAACCCCCAATACCGGGAGAGACGAATCCCCTCCTATCGCCCATTGCCTCCATGTGAATCGGGACTGTGCCAAAAAACCACCTTTTTGCACGACTCAGTAGAGCCGTGGTAGGGTGGAAATCAAAGCACAGTGGGAGACACACAAGACTCTATGACGATCTCGGGTCAACAGTCTAAGCTGTACCAGTGTCACCAGAGAACTGCCATCTGACGTGAGGTATAATACCATCTGGGAGTTCTCGGCGAGTCCGTTCAGTATACCCAGTCTCCACTGAGCACCCGCATACCATCTCTGATGTCAAACACCAATGGATATAGGATCATCCATCGCCCATCACATGGGTCGAGAAGATATACGCTACTCTACTCTGGAATATCGATGCCCCGTCTCGATATTCCCACGACTAGGAACATTGAAGGATGTACTCATGGACTACCCAGGCCCCACTAGTATGATCTACATCATAGTCCTGGAAGTCGAGTACACATCCTAAGGGCTTTATCAACACGTAATCAGAGAGACAGAAAGTATACATGTTAAGATAAAGAGCAACCAGATAGCGTACTATCATGTCGAGCAAGAAAGTCCTACCTATATATGTCCCAGCATCCACTACAATATACATCCAATGTACAGTAATGGCCTCTAGGGTATACATATAACTAACAATCTCCCACTTGCACTAGGGCCATCTGTAGCAGTAGTTGCAGTATCTAATACTCAACCATCCCCTAAAAGTCTCTCTTTGGGAAAAGGCCTTCGTGAGTGGATCCGCCGTGTTGTCCTCTAAGTCTACTCTCCTAACCTCGATCACCATGGAGATCAACTATCTCCATGATCAGGTGATGCTTCCTCAGAATATGTCTGGGTCACTGATGGGACCAGGGTTCATGGGCCAAAGCCATACTTCCATTGTCATACAATGGTAGGAACCTAGTTCATCTTATGAACCAATATACACCCAAACTGCCTCTTTGGTAGTATCTTTAATAGCGATGTTACCAGCCTTTATCGTATAGTTTGCCACGGTATCTAGCTTGGAACTCTTCCAGCATACCGTCCCTTTACTGAGGGTAAAGACAATGCCTGCGACTGACATTCAGTCGTCCTTATCACCCTGGAACCTTTCCAGTGATTCACCTTTATCCTATTTGGAGAATCCTTGTGATAAGAGGAGATTGACCGAGCATAGTATAGGAAACTCTTTTCCTATCAAGAGTATGTTGTCCACGTACAATACGAGGATAACCAACTTACTCTCTACTACCTTTTTGTATATACAAGGTTCATCTACCATTTTGATGAAGTCAAACACTTTGACTACCACATCAAAACAGACGTTCCAACTCCGCTATGCCTGCTTTATTCTGTAAAGCAGCTTGCACACGTTTCCGCTGCTCCCACTGTTTACGAAGCCCTCTGGCTGTGTTCTTATAGACGTTCTCTTCTAAATCATTTTAGAAAAGCAGTCATGGCACCCAACCACCAGATATCGTAGTCATGGTATGCAGCAATGACAAGTAGGATCTAGATGGACTTAAGCATAGTCCCTGGAAAAAAAGTTTCATCATTATCCATGCCTGGTCAATGACGAAAAACCTTTAACAAGTCTAGCTTTGAAAGTCTCAACTTTTCCATCTACACGAAGTAATCTTCTCAAGATATACTTGCTCCTGATGGGGATTTAACCCTTCGGATATAGCAACCAAAGTCCATACTTTGTTGGTGTACATGGATTCCATCTCAGATCACTGAGCATCCAGCCATTCTTACAGAGTCCCTACTCTCGATGGCCTGCTCGAAACTAGTTGGGTCATCATCTCATCATGCATTCCTCTCTCCCACTGTCATCGAGAAACCGAGGTATCTCTCAGGCAGATGAGGAACCCTACCAGATCGGCGGAGAGGCTGAGGTTCGTCGGGAACTATTGAATCCTTTGGTTCTGTCAAATCATCAGCTGCAGTTTTGTATAGCTGGAACCTTTCTAATTCTACAGAACTGACATTGCCTCGATCTTGTCAGGATTTTGCTTTAGACATAGGCCGGACAATCCTAAATCTCAACTTACTTAAGAGATAGGCTCTTCCCATACCATATCTTATATGGAGTGGTAGGCAGTGATCTGATTCGAACCTAATTCAATAGGTATGCATCTTCTCAAGTGCACAACCCCAAAAGTAAATAGGTAACTCATTAGTACTCATCATAGAGCACACTATATCCAATATGGTGCGATTGCTCCACCCCGATACACCGTTGTGTTGTGGTGTATTCAGAGGAGTAGTACGGAGAGAGAATCTCATTCCCAGGAATTCTATGCACAAGTATTCTCCTCCCTGATCACATCAAAGGACATAATACTTATACCTGTATTGGTTCCCTACTTCTAGCTTATATTCTGTTAATATCTCAAAAGGTTCGGACTTGTGTTTCAACAGGAACATATGTCTGAATCTTGAGAAATTATCAGAGAACGTAATAAAGTATAAAGAACCAGTCCTGGCATGTGTAGAGAGGGGATCTTACATACATCATCATGTATCAATCCCAAGAGTTTACTAACTTTTTCTCTATTTCTAGTAAACGGAGCTATGGTCATCTAATCTTTGTGACATGACTGGCATGTTTCACAAGATGTAAATTCAAACTGATTTAAATATGCATCTAAAATGTAACTTAAGCTAGTCGGGTCACATTGATATGACCTAGTCTACAATACCTCAAGAAGGAATCTTTCATCTCCGAACTCTTCCTCTTGTGTGTGTTCTGTATACTAGGAACTGTAGTTTGATTTAGAACATCAATGCTTTTAGATAACGTGCCTGAACCGATCAACTTTTGATATAGGATATGTTCAAAACATTATCCATCAATACAAAATTTTATCATTTCTTTAATAAATAAAGAGATTGATATGATTTTGTATATCAGGTTCGGTATCTAATAGCATTCGTTCAGAATCAATGTATTGGTAATACAGGGTGACAGTGACCAACAGACTTGGCTGCAACACTTGCCCCGTTTTCTGTCTCATGAAACTTATCACCCGTTCTCAGTTTTCTACCTTTTTGTAGCCCTATGTAACAGATTACATATCTAGGATCCTGATCCGGTATTAAATATCCTGGATGCAAAGGATACTGAGAAACAGTTCTTTGTAATGAACACACCCGAAGGAGATGCATCATATGCACTTTCTTCGTTTAGGCGGCATAGGAATTCTGGTATTCCCCTATTTCCTACTCTGTCTTATAACAATTATAAGTTGGAGCGGGACCAACGTTCCCCAGCTCAGTATAACAAGCGGGTTCGGTCAATACATCCATATTATTATCTTGATTAAGGCGTGATATGGTCGCTACCTGGAGAGAGAGAGAAGAAAACACTCTGCGTGCGCTCATGCAAGATTAGATTGGTTATATATTTTATCTAATCAGGATGGCTCCCACGGTTTTTTATCAAATCTTCGTTCAAACCCTAAAAGGAAAGACTGGCCGGGATTAATTACACTCTACAAGTTCGCCAATCTTTCAGCCAGGCCAGTGTCGGTAATTTGAGGGAGGTTCCTCGTGCTTTCGCACGGACCTAATTAAAGTAAACCTCGTTTTCCCAGAGGCGCAACCCCGTTGACACCTTTCTAGACACCTAGTTGATCGGCTAATTGCAAAGTGCAAAACTCTCCCAGGAGTAACAATTACTCGCAGTGGGTATCGAGATCCAACTATCACATAGAAGGTATGCAATCTCATTGCAAATTTCAACACTTGAAACTTTCGATAAAGGTTTTTACCCCTAGCACCTATGACCTTAACTATGGTCAACAAATTATAAGCACTAGTCAAGTTCTACCCGTCATTTCATAATTAATTAGACCCACCTACATGACCCTTAACTAAGGTCAACAAAGTCACGCGACTGTCCTAACTAATCGCATCATATGCGGTGTAGGAAGACATCACTTAGCTACCGTACACTGTGCCTTGACTATGGTCAACAAACACAGCACGAATATTAAGTACTCTACTTCCTAAAATGACGGAGGGTTGTGGATGGTTTTTGTGAAAACCTTTAACGCTTTGAACTTGATCTCGTTACGGAATCAAATGGTTTTTAAATGGAGTGTTTTTAAGGCTTTTCTAATGTTGCTAAAGGGGGCACTCCCGGTGAAGGGATCGTCGGCCCTTTCCTCGTCGAATGAGGTGCGGGATATATCATATATATCACTGTGCAAAGCAGAAACTATAGAAACATTCAAAAGACAAACCGAGTGTGTAGCATCTGCCAGTTATTGCTAAAGGAGTCACTCCCGGTGAAGAGATCCCGGTCCTTTCCTCATCGAATAAGGTGCAGGATGTTCTACAATGAACACCGCGATGCAAAGCAAGAACTGCAGCTACCTTTTTTATTTTGAAATTCGATTCCACAATATCTTTTAGGTTTATTTTCTTTTATTAATCTCATTAATTAATGTCTCATCAATTAAGTCCACCTAAACATCACAGATAAATATAACGTACGCTTATGTCATCCGCATTCGCCTCGATGTCCCGTCTGCACCGTTAGGTTAGGTAACTAACGCCAGAGCGAGGCAGGGCTAGCGCGGGTGTAAAACATAAGCAACGTCTATATAATATATCATATACACTATATATAATATCTATCTGAACAAATCACATGATCACATCACAGATAACACGGCAGAAGAATCATATGAAACATTGGATATACTAGGACATCCGTGTTTTTAATACGAGCCAGTATAAAACACGGATTCCACGGTCGTGATGAATAGCCAATCCCACACCCGTAGACCCCTATGAGAGCGGCAAGAAACCCTACAAATTCTAGGGTTAGGAGACCCGGACTCGACTCCTCGAGTTGGTCTCCCTCTGGACCCTAGAACCCGGTTACTTGTGCTCCCCTCCTTGGGTCTATCCTAATGCGGAAAAGTAAATAATATACAAATTGTGACATCATCCGCAACCTGGAAGTGCCCCAATAAAAGAATATTAGATACAAGTTTTTACATGAATGAAAATGAAAAACACTCATCTAACATAAAAACCCCCGGCTATTCAAACACGACGGTCCAATATAACATATCCAGCAACACATAACATCACATGTCATCAACGTAAGTAAATATGCGCATCCCAATTGTCGTTGACATATAGCAACGAAACCGGCGATATCACATATTACACTTACGGTCACAGAAAAGAAAGTGTAAAACTACAACAGTTGGAATCCGCAAACTCTTTAGACATCGCATGCCTAATCAAATGAAATACTTAGACATCGCATGCCTAACAATTATAAACCCCGCATTTTAGTCTCATTATCGAAAACTCTTTTCAATATCAAGTCGGGCAATTCAACAGGATTCCCGGCATTCAGATCGAATGCTCGTCGCAAACTTTAGTAGGCGGCCGCACCCCCGACGCCGTCGACGAAGTGCACCAAGGCGGAACACCACTGCCGCGAGCACCCGAACGGATGCTTTCGGCGACGGGGTTCTCCTACAGTCACTTGGTCGGGGCTATGGGGTGAGGCTGTCTATTAAGTTTACCCGGCGAGTATCCGCGTACGCTACGTGATTGCGACGGACTTTTGATCACATCAAAATTCCGTGGCAACCGATCAAGTGAGACTAATGTAGGGTGTTTTTCGTCACCCCATTGAGATGGGAATACGCGCACGCTTATCAGGCGCATTACAGATTCCCCCTGCCTAAGGTAGGCTGGGGTTTAATGATCGTGGGGATCCGAATCTCCGGCAGCCGCGGACTAAGCTGCCGTTAATTACCCCTCGCCTTTGGAGCGAAGGAACCTCCGATTGACGGATTAAACTGGTCATGCAAACTCAATGTGCAGTGTGCGTGTGTTCTGTTTTGAAAGAGGGGTTTTGGATATATCGGGAGCCACGCAGAGTTTTTACGGGAGTCCCGCTACCCGGATAGGGGGCTGGGGGTCAAGGGGGCTAGCAGCCCCCTTGCGGGGTTCGGGGCAGCGCCCCGGCCCGAAAAATTTTTTGGAGGGGGAGAATGTTGCGGAGTATGTGTATGTGTACATTTGTATACAAATGTATATATCTACATATATATATGAATAAAGGGAAAAAGGCATCCAAAGGATGCGTGGGGCAGCACCTTGGGCGCTGTGCGCTTAGGTGCTGTGCGCTCAGACGCAAGCGCGCCACGTGTCGGCACGTGGGCGCTTTGCGCATGAGCGCTGCGCGCAGGAGCGCAAGCGCGCGCGCCACGTGTCGGCACGTGGGCGCTTTGCGCATGAGCGCTGCGCGCAGGAGCGCAAGCGCGCGCGCGACGTGTCGGCACGTGGGCGCTTTGCGCATGAGCGCTGCGCGCAAGCGCGCGCGCCACGTGTCGGCACGTGGGCGCTTTGCGCATGAGCGCTGCGCGCTGGAGCGCAAGCGAGCGCGCCACGTGTCGGCACGTGGGCGCTTTGCGCGTGGGCGCTTTGCGCATGAGCGCTGCGCGCTGGAGTGCAAGCGTGCTGGTGCGCAAGTGCGCGTGCCACGTGTCGGCATGTGGGCGCTTTGCGCATCGCGCTGGTGCACAAGCGCGCGCGCCACGTGTCGGCACGTGGGCGCTTTGCGCACGAGTGCTGCGCGCGGGAGCACAAGCGTGCTGGTGCGCAAGTGCGCGCGCCACGTGTCGGCATGTGGGCGCTTTGCACATCGCGCTGGTGCGCAAGCGCGCGCGCCACGTGTCGTCACGTGGTCGCTTTGCGCACGAGCGCTGCGCGCTGGAGGAAAAGAGGGCTTTTAGCCCCAAAAACTCTCGAAAGAGAAATTAGTGGAGTTGAACTCCTGAAAAAAGAAAAATGTTTTGGTTGGGGAAATGGGTTCTTCTTCTTCCTCCTCTGTTGGCTGGATCTTGAAGATCAAGAGATATGGAATTTTAAAAATCACTCCTTTTTGAGATCTAATGGAAGATCTGAGTTCCCCTTGATGGGTTTTGTGGTGAAAAACTAATTTATTTTATAAAAAGGAGAGTAGAACTCTTGATTTAATTCAAAAGAAAGAAGAAGGTTTTGGAACCTTGAAGAAGGAAGAAAGATCTCAGATTTGAAACTTTTTTTTTGGAGAGAGAAAAAGTTGTTGAGATATTTCATTATCTTTGCCTTTATAGGCCATACATTTTACACATAGCCCCTTGGGCTTCACAAAATGGCATTTTGCCTATCCCATGGCTCATGTGCCATTTCTTTTTGCACATAAGCCATGGGCTTTACAAAAATTTGGCTTTATGCTCATTTTCTTACATTTATCCATAAAATAAAATAAAAGAAAATGCAACAAAATTATTTATTACAAAAATTTTATCTTGGCGTGGAGGAGGCCGGCCGCTTCATGTTCGGGCTCGACTCGGGCATGGGCCCACTGGGTCTGGGCTTGGGCCCACTTGGCTTGGGGTTGACTTGGATTTTGACTTGGTCAACCGGGGTGTAAATTTTTACCCCAACAAATTGCCCCCATCAATAAATGCACACCACATATGTGGGTCGTGTGCATGAAATTGATGGATCTTCTTTCACGTGGAGGCGACTTGATTTGGTTCCCACCTTTTGGGAAGCTGGCACTGCCCTTTTTACGACATGGACGGTCGGTTCTACCCTTTTTGCTACTTGGACGGTCGGTGCTGCCCTTTTAGCGACGTGGACGGTCGGTTCTGCCCTTTTTGCGACATGGACGGTCGGTTCTGCCCTTTTAGCGACGTGGACGGTCGGTGCTGCCCTTTTAGCGACGTGGATGGTCGGTTCTGCCCTTTTTGCGACATGGACGGTCGGTGTTGCCATTTTAGCGACGTGGACGGTCGATGCTGCCCTTTTAGCGACGTGGACGGTCGATGCTATCCTTTTAGCGACGTGGACGGTCGGTGCTGCCATTTTAGCGACGTGTAAGGTCGATGCTGCCCTTTTAGCGACGTGGACGGTCGGTTCTGCCCTTTTTGCGACTTGGACGGTCGGTGCTGCCCTTTTAGCGACTTGGACGGTCGGTGCTGCCCTTTTAGCGACTTGGACGGTCGGTGCTGCCCATTTAGCGACGTGGGCGGTCGGTGCTGCCCTTTTAGCGACGTGGACGATCGGTGCTTGATTTGACTTGCTCTGCTTCTTGCAATGTCAAGGGTAGACTTGACTTGCTCCGCTTCTTGCGGTGTCGAGATTGGATTCTGACTTGCTCCGCTTTCTGCGGTGTCGGAGTGGAAGTTGACTTGTTGATTTTGATTTGGGTTGACATCAGCATCGCTATACTGGAATATGGTACCAGGAGCGAATCATCATCTGTCATTGAGAGGATTCTGGGATTTTGGTTTTTGTTTGGCATCTGCATTGCTGCACAGGAATAATGCCAGGAGCAACTCATCATTTGCCCCGAGAGAATTTGAGAATTGATGGCTTAGGAGGCAGGTTTAGCTCCCTATCACCTAAGACTTTTCAATTTTATGGGCCGTGAGGGTCCCATAAAAGCATTTTCTCCCTACGAGTCGAAAGGATCTCGTAGGTGTATTTTCTCCATAGGAGTCGTGGGGACTCCTAAGTGTGTTGCTCCTTTGTGAGTCGTAAGGATCTCACGCGGGAATTTTCTCCTCTCAAAGTCGAGAGGACTTTGAGAGTGCATTTCATCTCCTTTTCACGAGTTTGAGCCCTTTCAGGTTTTCACAAACTCGTCGGCAGTCCTGCTGTTTTTACTCACGGAGCCCTTTCGGGTTTTCCTCCGTGCCCATTTTGCTTGTGGACATACCCCCTTTTTTTTATATATTATATTATTTTTTTTTAGTGGGACTTTGAATGTGGTCTCACCGGTAGGACTTAGGAGAGATTGGGATTGTTTTACGCCCGTGGATTGTATACGGTTTTGCAGGATGTATGATCCAGACCGTAGGGCCGGAAAGATTTCAGGGATTTGTTGGCGCCTGCATCGCTGCACTGGAATGTGGTACCAGGAGCGACTCATCATTCGCCGTTGGGGTATGGGGTTTGGAGTTTGGTTGGCGTCTGCATCGCTACACTGGAATATGATACCAGGAGCGACTCATCATTCGCCGTTTGGGGACTTGGAATTTGGATCTTGTTTGGCATCAGCATTGCTGCACTGGAATAATGCCAGGATCAACTCATCATTTGCCTTGGGAGGACTTGGGATTTGGGTTTTTGGTCGGCATCAGCACCGCTAACACTGAAGCGAAATGCCAGGAGCGACTCATCATTTGCCGTTGCCCGTTGGGGAACGATGGCTTAGGAGATAGGTTTGGGTCCCTACCACCCAAGGCTTTTCAATTTTATGGGCCGTGAGGGTCCCATAAAAGCATTTTCTCCCTACGAGTCGTAAGGATCCCGCAGGTGTATTTTCTCCTTAGGAATCGTGAGGATTCCTAAGTGTGTTGCTCCTTTGTGAGTCGTAAGGATCTCACGCAGGGGTTTTCTCCTCACAAAGTCGAGAGGACCTTGCGAGTGTATTTCATCTCTTTTCACGAGTTTGCGCCCTTTCGGGTTTTCACAGACTCGCCGGCAGTCCTGCTGTTTTTACTCACGGAGCCCTTTCGGGTTTTCATCCGTGCCCGTTTTGCTTGTGGACATACCGTTTATTTCTTCTTCTTCTTTTTTTTCTTTTTCTTTTTTTTTGCCGCTGGTGGGACTTTAAAAGTAGTCTCACCGGCAGGATTTGGTAGAAATAGGGATCATTTACGCCCGTGGATTGTATACGGTTTTGCAGGATGTCTGATCCAGACCGTAGGGCTGATGTGCTCAATTCGCCTGCGACTTGGAGCATTCATGTGTAGTATTTCTTAAGATATCGTCAATTGATGGGTGGCATGGGACTTTCTCCCTCTGCACTTATTAGTTGGTAGGATCCTCCGTCGAATACTTTCTCAATGACGTATGGTCCTTCCCAGTTCGGCTCGAATTTTCCCTTGGCATGTCGATTGGGGATAATCGGTCTTTTGAGGACCAACACCAATTCACCTTTCTTGAAAGCGCGGAGACGGGTTATCTTGTCATAGGCCCGTGACATTTGGGCTCGGTATAGCTCCAGACTTTGCTGCACCGCGAGCCTTTTTTCTTCGAGGGCATCGAGTTCTTCAAGTCGAAGGAGCACGTTTTCCTCCTCCGTCAACTCATGCTGAACGGCCATTCTTAAGCTTGGAACTTCGACTTCGAGGGGGAGGACCGCCTCCACTCCGAAAAGCAATGAGTATGGAGTGGACTGAGTTGGAGTACGGTGCGTGGTACGATACACCCACAATGCCTCGTGAAGCTTGAGATTCCAGTCTCTCTTGTTGGCTGAAGCATTTTTCCTCAGGAGCTTGCATAGAGTCTTATTGAAGGCTTCGGCTAGCCCATTGGCTCTTGGATTATAGATGGAGGAATATCTCCAGTCTATCTTGTGCTGAGTAGCGAACCTTGAGACATTGAAGCTCTTGAAAGAAGGCCCGTTGTCAGAAATGATTCTTCTTGGTGTACCGAAGCGGTATAGAATATTATGCTGGAAGAATGTCAGAATATCTTTTGTCTTGACTTCTTTTAGCGGGACAGCTTCAGCCCATCTGGAGAAGTAGTCTGTCACGGCCAGTATGAACCGGTGGCCTTTAGATGACGGAGGATCAATTAGGCCAACAATGTCGGTGCCCCAAACTTCGAAGGGCCACGACGCTACTGTAGGATGCAATGGGTTGAGATGCTTGTGAATAAAATCACCGTGAATTTGGCAGATATAACATTTCTTTGCATGCTCTCCGCAATCCCGTATCATGGTGGGCCAGTAATACCCAAGCCGTTTGATTTGAAGTTGCATCTTAGGGCCAGATTGGTGAGCACCGCAAACGCCCGAGTGGACATCTTTCATGACCTTTTGGGCTTCGGCCAATGACAGACACCTGAGCCAGAGTTGGTCATATGACCTGCGGTATAACGTGTCATTTACAAACACGTATCGGAGAGCTCTTTTCTTTAGCTGAATCCTCGCAGATTTTTCTTCGGGCAGCTTGTCGTATCGGAGGTAATCTATGAAGGGTTCTCTCCAATCGGGCTCGTCTTGGATGATCGAAGCTTCTTCCGCAGGACTGCTCTTCTGTTCCGCGCTTTCCTCTTCTCATAGAGAGACTGGGGGTAGAATTTGCCGGCTCCTGACTGTGATCAGAATTTCGTCCATTTCAGGATCAGCCAGCTCTTTGGCTAGGCGAGCGAGTATGTCGGCTTTTCCGTTCAACGCTCTAGGGACTCTCGTTAGTTCAATATGAGTGAACCGTTTCATGAGTTCCACCACTCGGCCCCTGTACCGAGCTAATTCGAGTTTGTATATCTTATAATCGCCGCTTACTTGGTTGACGACGAGCTGGGAGTCACCGTAAACTCGTAGCCGACGGATTTCCATTTCTATGGCGAGCTCCAAACCAGCTATCAGAGCTTCATACTCAGCTTCATTGTTTGTCCGAGGCTCGGTGATAGCAAAAGAACGCCGTAGGGTTCCCATTGATGGTGTGATGAACACCAATCCTATCCCTGCTTTTATCTCCGGGACGCTTGATTTACTGGAGGTTCTTATCGATGAGGCCCAATCGAAGTAGAGCTCCCAACATGGCTCGTCATTCTCGAGGTGCAGCACTTGTTCGTCGGGTAACTCACAATTTAGCGGTGACCCTTCTGGTATGGGATGAGCAGCGAGAAAGTCTGCAAGACCTTACCCTTTTACTGCTTTCTGAGGAGTGTAAACTATGTCAAACTCAAGTAGCATAACAGCCCATCTTGCCATTATGTCGGCTAGGCTTGCTTTGGTCATCAAGTGTTTGAGCGGGTCGACCTTGGAGATCAGCATAACCCGATGAGCGAGCAGATAGTGCCTCAGCTTCTTCACAGCAAATATCAGAGCCAGGCATTGCTTTTCGATTAGGGAGTAGTTGTGTTCCGCCCCGACTAGAGTTCGACTGAGGTAGTAGAGGGCATTTTCTTTTCCCTCCTCATTATTCTGCGCAAGGAGCGCACCGAGTGACTCGTCCAGCGCGGCAGTGTAAAGAATCAACGGTTTATTTGGAATGGGAGCGGCCAGCACTGGAGGGTGCAACAAGTATTGTTTGATGCTTTCGAACGCTGCTTGACATTCGGCATCCCAGATAAAAGGAGCTCCTTTCTTCATGAGCTTTGAGAAGGGCCTACATCTCCCCGATAAATTTGAGATAAACCTCCGTATGTAAGCAAGCTTGCCTTGAAAAGATCTTAGCTGCGTCAGACTCTTCGGAGGGGGCATCTCCATGATGGCCTTTATCTTTGATGGGTCAACTTCAATCCCTCGATGTCGGACTATGAAGCCCAGGAATTTTCCCGATGATACGCCAAAAGCGCACTTCAGAGGATTCATCTTCAGATCGTATTCCCTCAGTCTGGTGAGAACGGTCCTGAGATCTTGGATATGATCGGCCTTGGCTTTAGTCTTGACGACCAGATCATCAACATAGCATTCGACGACTTTATGGATTAGGTCATCAAAGATATTAGTCATTGCCCTTTGATATGTTGCACCTGCGTTCTTCAGTCCGAATGGCATTACCTTGTAGCAATATATTCCGATCGGGGTTCGAAATGCTGTGTGCTTCTCATCCTCAGGCGACATCTTGATCTGATTGTATCCAGACGAGCCGTCCATAAAGGTGAACAGTTTGTAATTTGAGGTGTCATCGACCATCATTTCCATAACCGGTAGCGGGAAGTCTTCTTTAGGACATGCCTTGTTAAGGTCCCTGAAATCGACACAAACTCGGATCTGCCCATTTTTCTTCTTCACTGGGACTATGCATGCGATCTAGTCTGCATATTTCTCTTCCCTGATGAAGCCGGCATCGATGAGTTTCTTAGTTTCCTCGATGACCTTTTCTTCCAACTCCCTTCTCATTCTTCGAGGAGCTTGTTTGACTGGCTTAGCATCAGGAGATATAGCCAACTTATGTACGGCCACTTCAGGGGAAAGGCCAGGCATTTCTTTGTATGTCCACGCGAAGCAGTCGACGAACTCATGCAGAAGGGCAATTATCTGCGCTTTCATTTTCTCTGACAAGAGCGAGCTGATGTAGGTCGGCCTTGGATTATCGGGCGTTCCTAAGTCAATCTCGGTTAGCTCGTCAAAGGTTGCTTGTCCGCCATCTTCGAGCTCTTGAGGAGCTTCTTCTGGCTCGGCTATCTCGTCGTCATCATTTGATCTTTCGCTGGCCGCACCAACATGGATCATGTAGAACGATTTGGAATCAGGTTGAATGTAGCCTATGCCCCGTCTATCTGGAATTCGTCCATCAATGAGTGCTCGGACCTGGGGCGGATACCATAGCCCTTTATAAAACTTTGCTTCGGACTCTGTTTGATATAACCGGCATCCGCACTTCTTAAAGTATTCCCGCATCTCGGGCGCATAGTATCTGGGATTGAGGACGGCTCTTATGCCTCTCTCATAGGGAAGGCACGCGACAGAAAGATCGTCCGGGTGCACAACGGGGTTTGACCTATAAAACAGGATGCCCTTCTGTCCATTTTTCCTCCCGGGCACGTAGAAAGTTTTCAGCTGGTCCACGGTAGAGACTGACAATGCGTCGAGCTCTTTGCACATCCGTTCCGGCACCCTTGTGATGGCCAGGGACCCTTCTGCGACTTCGAAGGTCTCTCGTAGTTTCGCTTGCTGCATGGGGGGCCGATCTGCACAGCTGTTGCACGGCAGGTCCTCTTCTTCTGACTCTTCAGTGTCACTGCCAAGATGAGGGCGGACTTTGCTGCTAGATGGGCCCTCAGTAACAGATTCGTCCGTATCGCTGCCGAAATGAGGGCGAGTTTTGTGGAAGGACGGGCTTCCAGCGTCGGACTCATCAGTGTCGCTGCCGAAATGCGGGCGCACGGGTATTTTTGCTTTTGAAAGTGACAGCCGGCGCAGATTTGCTTTTGTGTCTTGGGGCCGGTCTATCCTCAGTCAGTTGTGGCTTAGCATTTTGGTGGTTCATAAAGTACCGAGAGTCTTCATATCGGACTTCATGCACACCGAACGGCTGGATGTCTCCGTCAATGCGTCTTTCTTCGCCATTTCTAGTATACTTCATGCATTGGTGGAGAGTTGACGGAATGATGCCGTAATCGTGGAGCCACGGCCGCCCCAAGAGAATCTTATAAGATGTGTCGGCGTCGATCACGTATATCTTAGGTTCAGTTTGCAGATCCCCAAATTTGATTGGCAAAGCTATAGACCCCAGAACTTGCTGGCAATTTTGGTTGAAGCCTTGAATGACAATCCTTTCCCTTGACAGGTATCGGACGTCCATTGACAAACTCTTCAGAGTTCGCAAGTTCATGATGTTCACTGAGGACCCCGGATCAATCAATATGCGATTAATTCGATCTCCGTCGCTGTACCCGGTCATGTAAAGCGGCCGATTATGCTCAGCCGTTCCCAGTAGCAAGTCTTCATCCTTAAATGTGACTACAGCGGCATGCAAAGCGTGCTGGGCTTCTTTCATATTAACTTCCGCAAAGTGAGCCTGATACCGCTCGGGGTTTTGTAGAGCGTGGATGAGAATATCTCTAAGCTCCTTAGATAGGACCAAGGCGTCGTAGATGCTCAGGAGAGACGGAAGCTTCCGGAGATGTGCCAAGACATTATAGTCCACCGAGGAAGGATTTATGTTTTCATCGGCCGATTCTCTGCCATCTTCATCATTAGCGACTTGATTTTCCTTCCCTTTTGGGGCGTTACCCTGATTTTGCGGTAGAGCCCTGCCGCTTCTGAGCTGGATTTGATTGGCCTTTGTGGTGAGCTCCTCATCCTCTTCTGGAAAACAGAGATCATCCTCGGAGTCGCTGCCAAGATGGATGGCGTAGCAGGTCACTACTGGGATCTCTTCATTGGAGTCTTCTTCTAACTCCTCCAGAATTTCAGCCGCTTGTACAGGGAAGAACTCCTTCAATTGAATCAATGTTCTTTCCTTTTGTTCATATTCTTTGAGAGAATCGATATATTTTTGAATGGTCAATCTCCCTGCAGACTCTTTTTCGCGCCGAGCTGCACTTTTCTTCTTCTTGAGCTTCTTGGATTTTGAGCCTGATGGAGCCGCATTGGCAGCTGGACTGGCAGGCTTCTTCTGTCCTTCCCATTCCATCCTGGGCTCTTTCTGAAGTAGCTTTAGCATCTTCTTCGTCTTATTAGATATGTGCGTACTCCACGGAGGCCGCGATGAATCAGTTTCTTTTTTCAGGGCAGCAGGTTCAGCTGTCTGCTCCCAGAAGGCTTCAACTTCTGTCTGTATGAAGTTGGTGGTTGCAACTTGATTGTTCACCAACACGCTTTTAGACAGCTCGATCTCTCCAGCCTTGTACTGCTTCTCGACCCAGTCTTTGAAGATATAGCAATCCTCGATCGCATGGCTCACTACTCGGTGGTACGGGCAATACAGAGGATTGTCGGTCATTTTTGCTTCTTGGGGTCTTTTCGACTCCGGCAATTGTAGGCCGTTGTTCAAGGCATCTTTAAATATCTTACGGACCTTGTCCCTCCTGAAAGAGTAAACCTTGTTCTTTTTCTCCTCTAGGGAAGGCCCATCTCCTCCCAGCAATGGCTTTCGAGACCGGTTGGTTTTGGATTCGCCCGCCCTTCGCTTTTCTTCATTGTCGGAGGCATTGAAAACATTGGTACTGCTGGAACTCCCGCTTCTACGGTTGTCTTCCCGCTTGCTTTTCCAAGTTTTATCTCTCTGAGAGTCTGGCGGAGACTCTTGCTTCGAGCGTTCCAGCATTTGGACTTTCTTGGTTAGCTCCTGGAATGTCTTGAGGCCCGCTGTACACAAGAATGGGACCATCCAATTACTGAGGTTCCCAATGAGAAGGCTGACGGACTGGTCCTGCTCTAGCGGCGGTTCGCACTTGACCGTGAGATTACGCCATCGGGCAATAAAGTCGGTGTTGCTTTCATTCTTCCCCGGCTTGGTCCTCACAAGGTCGGCAATGGAGATTTTATCACTGACACTCGTGAACCTTTGCCGGAACAGAGACTCCATTTGGGCAAAGGTAATGACGGACCCGTCTGGTATGCTCGCGTACCAGTCGAAAGCGACACCGGTCAGGCTGTTGACAAATTGACGAAGAAGGAGCGCGTCATTGCCCCCTGTATTTCAGCACGATGCTTTGAAGTGGGCGACGTGCTGGTTTGCATTCCCCGTTCCATCAAATCTTCCGAACTTAGGAATGGCGTAGCCGCTTGGGAACTCAATCAGATCATACTGCGCGGGATATGGCCGTCCACTACTGCCGATTTATTTCTGAGCTTCAGCTTCGGCCACCAATGTTTTAACCTTGCTGGTGACCAAATCCATTATCTGATCCTGTGTTAGCGGGATGGTGCTATCTGGGGCCAAGGCGTCCCCAGAAGCGGAATGCGGCCGGCTTTCATGCGGCTCGACCAGTCTTGGTCCCAAAGGAACAGGCATTGGCTGCCTCGGATTGTCATCACCCGGCTGATTAGTAGCGGTTTGTGTCTGATTGGGAGGCGCTCAAGCAATTTGAGCCGTAAGCTGCATCACCACGTTCGTTAAGTCATCAATCTTCGAATAGAGCTTGGCCATCTCTTTATCTTTGCTCCTGAGCTGTTTTCGAAGCTCTTGAAGTAGCTCCTGCTCCGCTGTCCTGGGTCGGAAAGTCGGCTCTTCCTCGCTATCCGAGCTTGACTCTACATGGACCGAGGGGTCTATCTGCCTATCATCCTCATCGAGAGGGTTTTCTTCATCCAGCGGGGGCGGCTGTTCTTGGGCGGCGGCAACCACATTCAGGCTAGAATGGGCTTGGGATGTGGTGGCCCCGTCCTTGCTTTTGCTGCGAAGGTTGTCGCTAGGGCGCCCGCCCGCCATATAGACCGTATGGATGGTATATCCGGACGTCTTTCTATCATTGGCAGCTGATTTCACGGATCGCTGTCTTGACCCCTGTTGGAGATAATGCCCTCAGAGTCAATTATTGGATCACAGGTACGTGATTGCAATGATTGATGGAGGACCTATCCCGGTAGGACAGTCTTACTCGAGATGATAGTATGCTATCTGGTTTACCTTTATCATCGTGTACTGTTTTAGGTGACCTGACACGTCGCTATTACACGTTGATAGAACCCTTAGGATTCTTGCTTGACCACCAGCAGTATGAGGGCGATCATATACGTGGGAGCTGGCAGTCTATAAGCATATCCTTAAATGGTCCCTAGTCGTGTGAGTTTCGAGACAGGGCATCGATACTCCATAGTAGACTAGTGTATACAGTCGAGACCCCGACGAGGGGCGGTGGCCGGTCTCACAAGCCACTGGTGTCAGGTGGATCACCTAAGATGTATACAGGTGCTCATTGGGTTATGAGTACACCGGACAGGACTCGCCGAGAACATGCTAGTTGGTCATATACCAGACGTCAGATGGCAGTTCCCTGGTGACATGTGTGCAGGTTAGTTCATCGACCTGGGGATCGTCATTTGTCTTGTGTGAGTTCCCACTGTACTTTGATTACTACCCTACCACGGCTCAAAGGAGTCGTGCAAACAGGTTTTAGTTGGGTACAGTCCCGAGCCACATGGAGGCAGTGAGCGTATCTTCAGGGGTTCGTCTCTCCCGGTATTGGGGGTGAGGTCGTGCTGTGTCTAGGAGAGCCATTACACGAAGCCCTCGGCCGAGGCAAGGAGATTTACTGGTAGGTATTCCAGTAGTATCTCAGGGTGTTCTGGGCTACACTCCGACACGACTTGTACCGCTTTTGGGGGTCTGACTTTTACCAACCCCCTAGGCCTGCCATGCGATGCTCATAGACGAACGGACCGGACTGCACGGATATTGTCACTGACAGGCTTAGATGGGTGTCGGGGTGAGCTTCCTCATCGACGTCCCTTTTGGTCAATATCTGGTGGCCCGTCACGTATTGGCATATACCTCTGACGTGCTAGTGGTTAAATCCACAGCCATAGTATTGACGAGTCTTTAGAGTCCACCACACTTTCAGTTACTCTGCTTTCGGGCGAAAGGTTGTAGAGGCCGTATGGAGATATGGCAAGGTCCGATCAGATACGTGCGGTATTGCACGGATCAAGATCGGACAGATTGTACTATAGGCCGTATGGTTATATGGCAGGGTTCGATCAGATACGTGCGGTATTGCACGGATCAGGATCGAACAGATATCACTAGCCAGTTTTGGCATAAGCCGGATCCTAGTATAGTACAGTGGAGATCTTGTCTCATTGCATTTGTATTTCAGTCGAAATACAGATGCGGGTGTGTATGCACAGTATCGGGGTTTTCCTGTAATTTATTACGGGACCAGTTTTCTGGAGTTGCCAGTTTGCTTTTCGTTTCGGCCAATTTCCATTGTTCCGTTCATTGGCCGAAGGTTGGTGGAGGAGGGCTTATTTGCATTGTTGCAAATAAGTGATTGTGGAGGGGGTCTTTGCATATTCTCTTATCATGATGGTTTTCATGATAAGCACCATCACTTGACTTCTTCTTCTCATGATGGCTTGACTTTTTGAAGCCATCATGCATGAGATGATGGTTGCCTTTGTGTGTTGGATTTGTGGTGATCATTTGATTTCTCCTCATCTTTTGTTTTGCTTTCCAACCACCCCCCTTGTCTTGGTTTTCTCTCTCCAATCACATTTGAAAATGGGGGGGCCGGCCATTCCAAAGAGGAAAATGGGATTCATTTCTTTTGGTGTGGAGAAAATAGATGATACTCTCATTCCTTTTGGATGCTAGTTTTTTTTTTCTTTCACCTCTCTCCAAGTTCTTCTTCCTTCACCAATGGCAATTCCACAAACCCCAAAAATGAGACTTGCTCACTACATATTCTACAACGAACCTTGGGCACGTCGAGTAGCCGGCTTCGTGCCCGAGTTGCCTCGGCATTGAGGTGGGAGCCCGTAAACAATGTAGGCGACGTGGTGCACTTCTGGCGACGAGGAGGAGACGGACGGAGATCCCGCGAGGAGATCGGAGTGGAGATGAAGACCGGATGTAACGTCTTCAAAATAATAAAATATGATTTTTGGGAAATTTTATAATTTAATATTATTTTAATGAATATTTTAATATTCTGGTATAATTAAATACAGATAAATGGGGAAAAATTATGGAAAATTCTAAAATAAGTTATTTTAAGGAATTGCTTCGTTTTCTGTGCATGCCCCCATTTCCTCTAGTTTTGACCCTGAGTATGTCTAGTTTTGACTGATTCCATCTAGGGTGAAATCTGGGTTGATTTTCCTATGTTGGTGTATAATTTGGGACTTGTTTTGGCATGGATTTTGGTATTTGGTGATTCATTCCTGTCGGGTGGCGTTTGGACGTCAACGACAAGTGGATTTTGATTGTGTTTACATGCGAGTCGATAGGTTTTTACCTATGCGGGTAGCGTGTGCTATTTTGGTTTCCGATGTGATTTTCATGTGCTTTAGCATTGTGATATACTTGTAGGTACCCCGCGTGATGTTGAGGCAAAGGAGGTGAAGATAGCGACATCGGCTTTGGCACACGAGAAGCAATGTGAGTAGATTTATATCTGTGGGGAGAAGTCGGGTGGATGGCGTATAGCACCCCCGCAGTCCGTGGTGATGTATACGAATACGTATACACACGAATATTTATTATGTGTTGTTTAGGGTTATTGATGGTAATAATGATATTTTGATGATAAGAATATATTGGTTTGGTTTAGTGCGAACCCTAAAGTAGTGGTTGCACTCACACATACATTTACACACATACTTGCATTCATTCTTTCATTTATTAGAGTGCATATGATGGTGCGTATATCTACACATGGGTATGGGACTATGTGTTTATATACTGGATTTGAGGATAGTATTTGGGATTTGAGATGAGTCGATGAGATTGGGCTTGAGGCCAGGAGATCGGTGATGTGATTTGGTTCGTATCGAGATACGACACGATGTTTTAACGGGTCTTTTGACGTAGTGATTCTTACACCTGCATGCATACATTGAGGGTATCAATATTGTACTAGACGTAGATCAGTACCCCGATCATGACATTTGATAAAGAGGATACCAGATAAATAGTATGATGAATGTGATATTGACCCGTACCCAGATTTGGGATGCCGTACGACGGATTTACGTACAAGCTATATTTTGATGATTGATCCGCACTCTTGACTTGGGATGTCTGATTATAGATAGGGTATCGGATATGATATTATTGAGGCGGGATCACCGACTAATATATATACATGTATGTATATGTATCGACTCAGATGTTAGGCGGTTTCCTCACCCGTAGCTCTACTTGTTAGTTCAGCCGTATAGTTTAAGATGGTTGTTAGATTAGATTAGACTCCTACCTATTTCAAAAACTAACGAATCGTGGGTATTTTAAAAGACAGCCCAAGGGATCCTACGGATATTTCAAAAGACGTATCTTTTCATAAAAACACCGTAGCCCCTATTTTCAAAACCCCATGATTCGTGTTATTTCAAAAGGCACCAATTGTAGAGGTTATTTTAGATTAATGCAGATTAGTTATAGTTGCGTCTAGTATTCAGCTTCCGCTCATTATTGTGGTTCGCATCGCATCGCATGCTTATATTATGTTTCATACTCCATTATTGATGTTATGCTGTTAGGACACCAGCACCATTACCGATGATGCGTATGTACCACGTACACTTACTTGCCGGCTCACACACATCTCCATCGGTAATTGCCATGTCACGTACACCTTAGAAAATATTATTGCATCGACATAGGTTGTTAGCTAATAATTTAGACATGATATTAGTGTACTTGCCTTATATGCTAGATTAGACATTGTAATTATTAGTTGTTACATCATGCATGTTATTATTCATGGATTTTTATGCCTGTATGCACTGTTTACATGCTATTGAGGATTGGATTCGGATTTCCATGAGATTTTCTGGATTTGGGGGAAAACCGCAAAACTTATATAAACTTCTTTTCTCTCTTTAAAATAAAAAGTGCGGTTTTCCCATGATGTATGAGTCGTCCACCATGAGTTTGCTGATGGATTTGGAAACCCGATTCGAGGAGACGGATGAACCGTTTCGGGTACATGGTGGACCCGGTAAGGTACCCCGGGGCAAGAAGCGCGTGGTGATGACGATGTGAGCCTGGCAGGGGAGCACTACCTACCGGTGATTTTACCCGACGCGTCGGATATCCGGAGGATACCGTCGTGGTCTTGAGATGGATGGTAGGGGCCGGTCTGGACTGACGGCGCCCTAGATATTATGATTGAGACATTGGGATTTCGAGATTTCGAGGTACAGAGACTGTGATACAGAGATATCGAGATATTGGGATTACGTTTTGTGCCGATGCTAGGCACTGTTTTATGCTGATTTCATTATGATACCTCAACTAAAAATACAAGGGAAATCTCACTAAATTATGAAAACAGTTTCTTCATTTACATGTATTCTGCTTTCATGCATTCATACCTCATATTCATGACATACTATTACCTGAGGCACTAGCACGAGCACTTGGCACTACATTCACGTATAGAGATTACATTGCCAGTTTAGCATGCTTCAGCTTTATTCATATTGAGGTTTCTTTATATCTGATCGTATTGACCTAGGTTGGGTCATGCATTCGATCTCTGCTTGTAGATATCTTTCTATTCACGAGTTGGCAACTCACCCCCGTTGTGCCCCAGTTCTTGCAGGTTTGCCGTACAGTTCTATAGCGGCATTTCTGGCACACTGCTTCCTTTTGGGTGATTTGCTTGGATAGGTGGGTTCTTTTGTATCAGAACCGCCGTTGTATTTATATTATTCATTGTATCTAGAATATCCATCAACCAAAACTCGTATATTGTTTCAGACCTAGACTAGTGATGTATTATTCGACCATAGAGTCGCGCTTAGTAGTGTTGCGGTTTTCTTGTTGCTTTTGAGCTTTCTTTTGGATTTGATCCTCGCCACTTGGCGTTGTATATTATTGTTGCATGTGTGGTGGTGACCGTCGATTGACGAAGAGCTAGCTCCCGCTTGGGGATGCCTTTATCATTGCATATATTGTTATCCTTGTTATACCCCATTCGGGGCCAGTTTTACAAAAGAAACTCTGCCGAAATTTTTAGAAAAGACTGTACTGTTTTTAAAAATGCATATTCGGTTTAGTTATTTAAAAACCTTGATTTCAAACATGTTTTTCTTCACTTCTTTAAACCAGTTTCTTTACTTATTCTTAAAAATGGTTTTAGATTTCTGGGCTTTTGGCTTACTTGGATCAGATGGAGTCCTATAGACTTCATATGGTTCAAGGGCCAGTCACGTGCTCTTTCGGGTCGTGACAAAGTTGGTATCAGAGCGCTAGGTTGACCTTGGTTCGAGTCTAAGTTTGTCTATGTGGAGCCTAGGGCGTTTATATATATACGGAACTTAGGCTTGACCTTACGGAACTTAGACTTGGTCGAGGGGGTATTAGACCCGAACTTTCGTCGTGTAGGATGACCCTTGGTTGATGGAATAGGTAACTAAAGTAGAGTGACGTACCGTTGGTATGTTCCGCGGCATACTTACGACACGCCATTCCGCTTAAGGAACCTTAGGATGTACATATTTTCGAGATCAGTGATCCTCTTTATATCCAGGATTATACATCCATTTGAGATCCCCGATTCTATTAGTTTCATGATCATACCTTTATTGATGCTGTTCCTTCCCATGATCATGTATCCACTTTGGATCTGTTGTTTCCTTTCTTGCCATTGATGTGCTCTCCTTGATACTCGATTGAGGTTCCTGTCACCATGTTTGAGGGCAGTTTGGGCTGCTGCTAGGGTTACGGCCGGTGTGAGCTCGTTTGGTACGAGGGCCGACCATTGTGTTTTCTGGTGACATGGGAACGTCTCGAGTTAGTGTTGGTGATTGTGACCTCTAGTGGAGGCGAGTGCTTGGTCTTGCACCGGATGATCGGGCCATTGTTAGAGCTGCCAGTTGAGAGAGGACTGTTGATGTACAGCATACCTCAGAGATTGTGATGTCGCCTACCGTGCAGACAGATGGACCAGCTGTTGCTGAGATTGACAGGATGTCTCTTCCGAAGCTTACGAGCTGAGATTGCCGTAGCTTTCAGGCAGATATGAGACAGATGATAGCTAGTCTACCCGATTTGAGAGACGAAGGTGATTCGTCCGATTTTGCGCCGGAGCGGGCCCTGATGAGTTGAAGATTTCCAGTGTGGAGAGTCTTACTCAGATCTAGAGCAGACCGACTCAGAGATGACCGCCTATGTATTGCCTTTCCTGGAGGATTGAGGCGCTGTTCGGCGTACAGGCGAATAAGCCAGTTGCTGCTGCAAATGACGAGATGTCGCCCAGATGGTTGGAGCTACTGCAGCGCGAGCATATACTTAGAGAGATGATAGCGAGTCGCTAGTCACCTGAGGATGAATGACTAGGACAGGTGGTTCGTTTGTTTACCGATGCGAGGTCATCAGATAGATTGTTTCCAGCTAGAGACGACTTCACGCAGGTTCGTTGAGAGTCGATAGAGACGATCGAATGTCAGGAGCCCATTTTCCAAGTTTAAAGTATACAGAAAGACATGCAGGTGATTCTATGGACTCTCTAGAAGAATGAAACCCTAACTCGACTTAATGACCGTGTGAAAGCCTTTGAACCTTCGGGTTTGCGGTGGTTCCTCAGCGCCATTAGTGAGGCTTGGGTTTGCCCTTCTACGGCTGGACCACCGACGCTGTGGCATGTACTCGATACTATTAAACTGTACCCATGATGTGATCTCTTGGGGGATTATGAGGATCTGACGAGTCGATCGGATGGTTCGACATCTTTCGGATATCGTGATGGGACACTGCTTGGGAGACTCCAGATGCGAGCGTAGCCGTCGGAGCGCAGTTCGTGTAGCCACGATGAGTTAAGTCCGAATCAGTCGACATTGAGCAAGGTGGAGTAAAGAGTTCGTACGAGATTTCGACGAGATGACGTCCCACTCCGCTGACATTAGAGATGTGATATGCACCCCGAGGCGTGGTATATGGATGTATCTTCCAGAGAGAAGCGCGATAGGTATGCAGCCGTTCCGGAATAAGCTTTAGCTTCAGCATTGGATGATGACTTCCGGGCATTTCGGCAGGATTGAGATTTGAGAAAGGAACCTCGACAGGACCTTTCTGGAGTACGTTACGAGAAGACCTAGACCAGGAGTGGTCGTATTGCGCACACCCAGCAGGACAGAGTTCGGCATTGTCGACGAGGTAGTTGACCATGTTCGGATAAAGGAACTTACCCAGATGCGTTGCAGATCGATCAGGGACAGACGAGTGATGAGTATTCCTCCGATGGTTGGGACGTGTTCCCGAGGACCTGTTCGGCCTGACATCCTCTACAGAATGATGAAGCTACAGAATATGCGATTTCGTGTCCGTGCGAGAGACTTCAGATTGACCGTGGCCGAGAACAGTGCAGTGCGTAGTAGCTTGGCGTGACGTCATAGTGGACGACGATAGAGACAGTTGGAACAAGAGGTTCGTGTGAGACACTGATGAGCTGTCATTGCTTCCCGTCGAGACTAGAGACCTGATATGCTTACAGAGACGTTGGAATGTGACCAGTTTCCGAGAAAATATTGTGCTGAGGACACAGGTGTTTTTGAGCGAGAAGAGGTTGTGCAGGAAGCCAGCCTCTGTACATATCGGCATAGGCATGATCGGAAGAGACCTTGAGCAGGATTCCTTCCAGGACATTGCTGCAATGATGTTTGCACCCAGGATCAGATGTGTGACGTGCTTTCAGAGAGCCAGAGGCCGACGCCAGTGATACGCTGCCTTACGAGCGGTCGTGAGGATTGACCGAAAGGTGACCAGGAAAGTGCCAGAACGGAATCGTTCCTGTCAGTACTCCTGACCGGGCCGATGAGCCGATGGATTGCGAGATTGGTAATCTACAGGAAAGATCAAGAACCAGAGGCAGAGGACGCCAGCCGCGAGCAAGAGGCAAGTAGATATCTTGCGCAGCTAGCATCGGATGTTCCGGTACCTTCTTGACCCTGAAGGATGGTATATCGACGACGGTAATTATGATTTGTGATTTTGTGATTTGATTATCACGTATCCGTTGCTTTGGATTTCGGTATTTTGGGCGATCTATTCACATGATTTAGTCTTGATGACTGAGTTTCATGATATTTGATTTTGTGCACCATGGTTGCACCTACTGGGTATTTATACCTTGTACATAGTTATTACTCTTGAGCTGTTGATTGCGATTTCATGCCTATTTTATGCTGGTGATTTGATTTACGCTTCCAGCAGAGTTTCATGTAATTTTAGTGTTTTGATTTTGCACTCGGTATAGCTTATATGTGCTTGTAGTGTATCGATATGTGTTTTGTGCCCGCAGCTGCACACGTTTATGATTTTCTTCATATCTGGATACACTTGGTGTTGCTGCTTACGTATTTGAGTTATTGCTTGGTATTTGTGCATGGGATGCACCAGTTCTATACTTCGTGCATTTGTCGCACCAGTTTTATGTTTCTTGCGTTTATCGCATCAGATTTATATTTCGTGCCTTTGTTGCACCGGATTTATATTTTGTGCATTACGATTGCACCTGACTTCGATTTGATGCCTTTCGGTATGTCGATTTTGATTGTGATATTGATGTGGATTCTTGCACTCCGTGCTTTTGACTGGACTTACGCATATTCGACGTTGCTATTGGATTTTGTGATTCCGTGCATATTGAGTGCGCAGGGTCTAGATTTTCATTCGTGCATGATGGATGCACCGATTTGGATTTTCGCGCATGTTGGGCGCATGTTTTGAGATACGATTTTGGGGCACACCAGATGCACTAAATCGAGATTCTTCGTGCATGTCAGATGCACCTGTTTTGGCTGCCAGGCACACGTTGCCTATGACAGATGCTTCGTGCACACCCGTTGCACCTAGATGTTGTTTTGTGCACATGTTTAGCACATATATGGATTTTGATTTCCGTGCGCACCAGACGCACAGGGTGGTGTTATGTGATTTTTGGGATTTATTCCTTTTGGAGCAGTACATTTTTATGATGTTGGATATTTGCTTTCATACTGAGCAGGACTAGTCAGTGGGCAGTACCTGGATATATTTTGCATGCATCGATAGTTATCGAAGGGATTTCCGAAAAGCGAGCTATAGTCTCAGTATATACCTACGTGTCCGATATGACACGAAACGTTTTAAAAACAAGGAAACCCTTCTAAACTGTTTTCAAAACGGCGGAACGTACCTATTAAACAAAGGATATATATACACATATATAGTTATTTTCTTATGAGAAACGTCCGCCACTGTGCAGTGTTACGCGCATCGCACAGCGACTTAAAAAGATTTGGCATACATTTGCATCAGCTATTTACATGTATAGATTGGATGTCTACATGTATAGTCTTGGTCCATATCATATTGATTTTGTATTGGATTTGACATTGTGTCGTTATCATGACTCCGATGATTGCGGATGCTTGATGGAGTGTTGCTTTTGAGTTATCTGCTCAGTACTCATGCGCATGCATTGCGCTATGATGTTTTATGTATAGATGATTTCGGAACCCCGATGACTTGGAATTTGTATTGAAATATTTTAGTATTTGGGGGTTTAAATTTAAATTCGGGGACCGAATTTCTTTAAGGGGGGTAGATTGTAACGTCTTCAAAATAATAAAATATGATTTTTGGGAAATTTTATAATTTAATATTATTTTAATGAATATTTTAATATTCTGGTATAATTAAATACAGATAAATGGGGAAAAATTATGGAAAATTCTAAAATAAGTTATTTTAAGGAATTGCTTCGTTTTCTGTGCATGCCCCCATTTCCTCTAGTTTTGACCCTGAGTATGTCTAGTTTTGACTGATTCCATCTAGGGTGAAATCTGGGTTGATTTTCCTATGTTGGTGTATAATTTGGGACTTGTTTTGGCATGGATTTTGGTATTTGGTGATTCATTCCTGTCGGGTGGCGTTTGGACGTCAACGACAAGTGGATTTTGATTGTGTTTACATGCGAGTCGATAGGTTTTTACCTATGCGGGTAGCGTGTGCTATTTTGGTTTCCGATGTGATTTTCATGTGCTTTAGCATTGTGATATACTTGTAGGTACCCCGCGTGATGTTGAGGCAAAGGAGGTGAAGATAGCGACATCGGCTTTGGCACACGAGAAGCAATGTGAGTAGATTTATATCTGTGGGGAGAAGTCGGGTGGATGGCGTATAGCACCCCCGCAGTCCGTGGTGATGTATACGAATACGTATACACACGAATATTTATTATGTGTTGTTTAGGGTTATTGATGGTAATAATGATATTTTGATGATAAGAATATATTGGTTTGGTTTAGTGCGAACCCTAGAGTAGTGGTTGCACTCACACATACATTTACACACATACTTGCATTCATTCTTTCATTTATTAGAGTGCATATGATGGTGCGTATATCTACACATGGGTATGGGACTATGTGTTTATATACTGGATTTGAGGATAGTATTTGGGATTTGAGATGAGTCGATGAGATTGGGCTTGAGGCCAGGAGATCGGTGATGTGATTTGGTTCGTATCGAGATACGACACGATGTTTTAACGGGTCTTTTGACGTAGTGATTCTTACACCTGCATGCATACATTGAGGGTATCAATATTGTACTAGACGTAGATCAGTACCCCGATCATGACATTTGATAAAGAGGATACCAGATAAATAGTATGATGAATGTGATATTGACCCGTACCCAGATTTGGGATGCCGTACGACGGATTTACGTACAAGCTATATTTTGATGATTGATCCGCACTCTTGACTTGGGATGTCTGATTATAGATAGGGTATCGGATATGATATTATTGAGGCGGGATCACCGACTAATATATATACATGTATGTATATGTATCGACTCAGATGTTAGGCGGTTTCCTCACCCGTAGCTCTACTTGTTAGTTCAGCCGTATAGTTTAAGATGGTTGTTAGATTAGATTAGACTCCTACCTATTTCAAAAACTAACGAATCGTGGGTATTTTAAAAGACAGCCCAAGGGATCCTACGGATATTTCAAAAGACGTATCTTTTCATAAAAACACCGTAGCCCCTATTTTCAAAACCCCATGATTCGTGTTATTTCAAAAGGCACCAATTGTAGAGGTTATTTTAGATTAATGCAGATTAGTTATAGTTGCGTCTAGTATTCAGCTTCCGCTCATTATTGTGGTTCGCATCGCATCGCATGCTTATATTATGTTTCATACTCCATTATTGATGTTATGCTGTTAGGACACCAGCACCATTACCGATGATGCGTATGTACCACGTACACTTACTTGCCGGCTCACACACATCTCCATCGGTAATTGCCATGTCACGTACACCTTAGAAAATATTATTGCATCGACATAGGTTGTTAGCTAATAATTTAGACATGATATTAGTGTACTTGCCTTATATGCTAGATTAGACATTGTAATTATTAGTTGTTACATCATGCATGTTATTATTCATGGATTTTTATGCCTGTATGCACTGTTTACATGCTATTGAGGATTGGATTCGGATTTCCATGAGATTTTCTGGATTTGGGGGAAAACCGCAAAACTTATATAAACTTCTTTTCTCTCTTTAAAATAAAAAGTGCGGTTTTCCCATGATGTATGAGTCGTCCACCATGAGTTTGCTGATGGATTTGGAAACCCGATTCGAGGAGACGGATGAACCGTTTCGGGTACATGGTGGACCCGGTAAGGTACCCCGGGGCAAGAAGCGCGTGGTGATGACGATGTGAGCCTGGCAGGGGAGCACTACCTACCGGTGATTTTACCCGACGCGTCGGATATCCGGAGGATACCGTCGTGGTCTTGAGATGGATGGTAGGGGCCGGTCTGGACTGACGGCGCCCTAGATATTATGATTGAGACATTGGGATTTCGAGATTTCGAGGTACAGAGACTGTGATACAGAGATATCGAGATATTGGGATTACGTTTTGTGCCGATGCTAGGCACTGTTTTATGCTGATTTCATTATGATACCTCAACTAAAAATACAAGGGAAATCTCACTAAATTATGAAAACAGTTTCTTCATTTACATGTATTCTGCTTTCATGCATTCATACCTCATATTCATGACATACTATTACCTGAGGCACTAGCACGAGCACTTGGCACTACATTCACGTATAGAGATTACATTGCCAGTTTAGCATGCTTCAGCTTTATTCATATTGAGGTTTCTTTATATCTGATCGTATTGACCTAGGTTGGGTCATGCATTCGATCTCTGCTTGTAGATATCTTTCTATTCACGAGTTGGCAACTCACCCCCGTTGTGCCCCAGTTCTTGCAGGTTTGCCGTACAGTTCTATAGCGGCATTTCTGGCACACTGCTTCCTTTTGGGTGATTTGCTTGGATAGGTGGGTTCTTTTGTATCAGAACCGCCGTTGTATTTATATTATTCATTGTATCTAGAATATCCATCAACCAAAACTCGTATATTGTTTCAGACCTAGACTAGTGATGTATTATTCGACCATAGAGTCGCGCTTAGTAGTGTTGCGGTTTTCTTGTTGCTTTTGAGCTTTCTTTTGGATTTGATCCTCGCCACTTGGCGTTGTATATTATTGTTGCATGTGTGGTGGTGACCGTCGATTGACGAAGAGCTAGCTCCCGCTTGGGGATGCCTTTATCATTGCATATATTGTTATCCTTGTTATACCCCATTCGGGGCCAGTTTTACAAAAGAAACTCTGCCGAAATTTTTAGAAAAGACTGTACTGTTTTTAAAAATGCATATTCGGTTTAGTTATTTAAAAACCTTGATTTCAAACATGTTTTTCTTCACTTCTTTAAACCAGTTTCTTTACTTATTCTTAAAAATGGTTTTAGATTTCTGGGCTTTTGGCTTACTTGGATCAGATGGAGTCCTATAGACTTCATATGGTTCAAGGGCCAGTCACGTGCTCTTTCGGGTCGTGACACCGGAGGACTTGGATCGTCGGTATATCTCTAACCCATTTTCTAGTTAGCTTAGACTTGTTAATGGTAACGATCCGGGTGTTTAGTGCGCGGTGGTGCCGGTTTGCTAAGTCCGCAAAATTTAAGTTATTCACCGCTTCCGCATTCCGGCGTCGGATTGACGGCCGGGGCGCCGCCGTGCACTTACAACCCCCTTGTTTCGGTAGCTGGTGGTCGATTGAAGGCGGCTGGCCTAACCAGGTTCTTAAATGGTGCTGGCGCTTCTTTCCTGGGTTTGCCCCGCTGCATTCGTGCGGCACAGAGCGCCTGATAGACCCTTGAAGAGATAGTGTCGTACTTTTTCTGTTGGGGCCGGGACACGTCTCTTTGTGGCACTGTTCGGACCGCTGTCTTCTTGATTCTGGCGGTCATGGCATTTTTCTGAACCCACTTTAGAGGCTCGAAGGAATTGCTGATTCTTACGTCCGACTCAGCCATCGTCGCGGGGCAACCCTGCACTTGGAACTTCATACGATTCCATTTGGCCAAAGCCTTGGCCCTTTTGTTGGCTCGATACCTGAGCCACTTCTGCCTTAACTTTTCCATTCTAAACACCTGGCAGACTTCGGCTCTTTGGGAAGACGCCGCAGACCGGTTGATGGAGGGCTTTGGAGATACGCCCGATTGTGCATTTGTTGGAGTCATCGCCTGAGCTCGTACGCAACATTTAATGTTGCCCTTCGCATCGGAAGTCTTGCCCCCAGCTAGAGCGCCAGGGACTCGTTCAGACACCATCTTGAGTTTCGGTTGTGGTGCCTTGGCGATCACGACATTTGGCCTCTTACCCCTTGAGACCAGCTTGGCCACCTGTTCTGCCGGGATCTCTGCCAGATGAGCGCTTCCGGCAGGGTAGATGATGACAGAGCCAAACTGGCGGGGCGGTTCCTCCCATTGTCGACTGAGGCTTGCGGGGAGAACCACACGAGCGTTGATCTTGACCACGTACGGAATCGGGGTCACGTTGGAAGCTGAATTCTTCTGGGGAGACATTGTCGTCGAAGGTTGATTGCTGCACGGAAAAAAAAAAGAACATCATTTCAGTATAGGCAATCGATATGTATATTGATTGAGTTCGCATGAACGTTTAACCCGAAATATGGGAGGAGGGATTGGTCCCACCGGGCGTGCCAGAATCTGTAGGGTGTTTTTCGTCACCCCATTGAGATGGGAATACGCGCACGCTTATCAGGCGCATTACAGATTCCCCCTGCCTAAGGTAGGCTGGGGTTTAATGATCGTGGGGATCCGAATCTCCGGCAGCCGCGGACTAAGCTGCCGTTAATTACCCCTCGTCTTTGGAGCGAGGGAACCTCCGATTGACGGATTAAACTGGTCATGCAAACTCAATGTGCAGTGTGCGTGTGTTCTGTTTTGAAAGGAGGGTTTTGGATATATCGGGAGCCACGCAGAGTTTTTAGGGGGTATGTTGCGGAGGGGGAGAATGTTGCGGAGTATGTGTATGTGTACATTTGTATACAAATGTATATATCTACATATATATATGCGCAAAGGCTTGCGCGCGCCACGTGTCGGCACGTGGGCGCTTTGCGCATGAGCGCTGCGCACAAGCGCGCGCGCCACGTGTCGGCACGTGGGCGCTTTGCGCATGAGCGCTGCGCGCTGGAGCGCAAGCGCGCGCGCCACGTGTCGGCACGTGGGCGCTTTGCGCATGAGCGCTGCGCGCTGGAGCGCAAGCGTGCTGGTGCGCAAGTGCGCGTGCCACGTGTCGGCACGTGGGCGCTTTGCGCATCGCGCTGGTGCGCAAGCGCGCGCGCCACGTGTCGGCACGTGGTCGCTTTGCGCACGAGTGCTGCGCGCGGGAGCACAAGCGTGCTGGTGCGCAAGTGCGCGCGCCACGTGTCGGCACATGGGCGCTTTGCGCATCGCGCTGGTGCTCAAGCGCGCGCGACGTGTCGGCACGTGGTCGCTTTGCGCACGAGTGCTGCGCGCGGGAGCACAAGCGTGCTGGTGCGCAAGTGCGCGCGCCACGTGTCGGCACATGGGCGCTTTGCGCATCGCGCTGGTGCGCAAGCGCGCGCCACGTGTCGGCACGTGGTCGCTTTGCGCACGAGCGCTGCGCGCTGGAGGAAAAGAGGGCTTTTAGCCCCAAAAACTCTCGAAAGAGAAATTAGTGGAGTTGAACTCCTGAAAAAAGAAAAATGTTTTGGTTGGGGAAATGGGTTCTTCTTCTTTCTCCTCTGTTGGCTGGATCTTGAAGATCAAGAGATATGGAATTTTAAAAATCACTCCTTTTTGAGATCTAATGGAAGATCTGAGTTCCCCTTGATGGGTTTTGTGGTGAAAAACTAATTTATTTTATAAAAAGGAGAGTAGAACTCTTGATTTAATTCAAAAGAAAGAAGAAGGTTTTGGAACCTTGAAGAAGGAAGAAAGGTCTCAGATCCGAAACTTTTTTTTTGGAGAGAGAAAAAGTTGTTGAGATATTTCATTATCTTTGCCTTTATAGGCCATACATTTTACACATAGCCCCTTGGGCTTCACAAAATGGCATTTTGCCTATCCCATGGCTCATGTGCCATTTCTTTTTGCACATAAGCCATGGGCTTTACAAAAATTTGGCTTTATGCTCATTTTCTTACATTTATCCATAAAATAAAATAAAAGAAAATGCAACAAAATTATTTATTACAAAAATTTTATCTTGGCGTGGAGGAGGCCGGCCGCTTCATGTTCGGGCTCGACTCGGGCATGGGCCCACTGGGTCTGGGCTTGGGCCCACTTGGCTTGGGGTTGACTTGGATTTTGACTTGGTCAACCGGGGTGTAAATTTTTACCCCAACAACTAAACCGCTAGATTTATAACATTCATTCAGTTATCTCATAACTACTTGTGAATTCCAATTATTGTATCACATTCCGGATAAGATAGAAAATGTTAAACTTTCCGATCGAACAATCGAACACCCAAGTTTTCCCGAAACTGCTCAACACATGAAATAAGTTTAAAAACATTCACTTCGTGCCCCAGTACCAACGGTCCAGCCGTAGAAGGGTCAAGCCAACGCCTCACATGTGGCACGCCGTACTGCCCTAAACCCTAAGGTTCAAAGGGCAGTTCAAGACGGTCACATAATCGAGTTAAGGTTTGTTGTCTTCTAGAGGGACCATCGCGTTACTTGCACTACTTAGAACGTTATTAAACCACGAAAAAGTCCAACAATTGGAAATTTCCCGGCAGGGGAAAAAATGGGTATTTATATCCGGTCGAACTTTTTAACATATTCTAAAATTACCCGGAAAAACACATAGACAAAGTTTGATAATCCGATCGAATTTACGAACTCCCAATACAACCCAGAAAACTCAACTCTTGAGTGATATTTAAAATTTCCCAGAAAATACAGCACCAAAATATAGGAATTACTGTGCAGATATTTATGGATGATGCTTCCGTACGGCCGCGGAACCGCCGCCGGAGCCAGGCTCCTGCCGCGGTTCCGCGGCTGTTTAGATAATTCAGGAGCTCGTTTTGCACTGTAATTCTTAAAACTTCCTGCTGAATTTTTTAAGAATTTTTAATCTGGAAAAAACCCAGTTTTCAAAAAATGTCCAGAGAGGGTTGAAATCTAGGGTTTCGGGGTTCGATCAGGTTTCTAACATCGTCTACGCATCGCCTAAGGCTCTAGCTAGGCTCTGATACCACTGTAGGGTTCCTAAGCACACTAATGAGGTCTCACAACAGATCAAACATGCCCAATTCAAATTTTTTCATGTGCCTACAAACCCTAATACGGATCGTTAACTAGATGATAAGGCGATGCAAGCAAGTAAACGACTTTATTGCTAAAGGAAAGTGACTACAACCTTTGTAGATCCGGTCTTCCACTTCCTAGGCTCCGTGATGACGTCCCTCCGCTGTACCTATCGGAATCCGGACTCTGGCGAAGGTTTCGTCGGAGAAATGATCGGGCTAGGTCGTCGACTTCGATGCCGAAGATGATCTACGTCGAGACAACTCAAGATCAAGCTCCAACTTCACCAAGTCATGAAACTTGTGAAGAAAACACCCTATACTACTTGGCAAGTGGTAGAGGATGAAGAAATAGGAAGTGGGATCACTTTAGAATTGGATTTCTCACTCTTTTTCTCATGTTGTCATTAATGGTAGCAAGCTTTCTTCTTGTTTTTGAAGAAGAAGAAGAATATGATAAGTCTTTTTAAAAAATAGAAAATAAAATGATACTTATCATATTTGCAACCATGGTTTAGTGTAGAGAATTAACTAGAGTTTAGTTGAATGGTTAGGGTTAGGAGATGAAGACAAAAATGGTCACTTAGTCAAAGATGCATGAAGCATCAAGAAGCTTCTTGTATGAAAGCAACCATTTTGTTTTCCTTTTTCTTTTAACTAAAATAAATAGATAAATAAATAAGTGAAATGAAACCCTAACCATTCACTAAACATGGTTTAAGTCTTACACAAACCCAAGTTTGCATGTATCATCAAACATGATACAAACAAGTGCACAAAAATATATCACATATACAACTTGTGCATTTCAAGTGAGAAAGTCAATCTTGAGTGAACCAATACTAGTTAATGTAAAGTAATATATCAAATATATAATTATACATTAAATCATTAAATCAACACTTGATTCAATGATTCGGTCATGTCGCATATAACCGACTAGTATCCAATGTATCAACTTATCGAATCAATCTTCGATTCGATAACTAGGTTATATCGCATACAACCAATCGATACATTCATCGCGAGAATAGAATACGGTATCACATACACGCATTATTCTCGGTCCCACACATATCTCATATGCGCTCCTATTTCGTTTCGCTTGAGCCAGGAAACCTCTGTGTAGAACTCTAAAGACTCGTCAATACGCCGGCAGCAGGTGATGATCATATCAAACACCCACAAGCTGCAAGTGGTCTGCTAAACGTAACGGCCACCTGGGTATTAAGCGATCAGAAGATCGACGAGCAAGCCCGCTCACACTCCTGTGAATCCAACCAGTAACACTTACCGTACAGTCCGGTCTGTTCGTCTGATATGTCGCATATCTCACCTAGGGGTGATAAACGTCAGACCCCAATAGCTCGATAAGTCATGCCGACGTGAGGTCCATAACATGTGTGAAACTACTGATAACACTTACCAGTAGATCACTGCAACCCTGTCCATGGATTTCTTGTTATGGCCAGTCGTGCATAGCGCAACATCAACCCCTAATACCGGGAGAGACGAATCCCCTTCTATCGCTCATTGCCTCCATGTGAATCGGGAATGTACCCAAAAACCACCTGTTTGCACGACTCAGTAGAGCCGTGGTGGGGTGGAAATCAAAGCACAGTGGGAGACACACAAGACTCTATGACGATCTCAAGTCAACAGACTAAGTTGTACCAGTGTCACCAAAGAACTGCCATCTGACATGAGGTATAATACCATCTGGGAGTTCTCGGCGAGTCCGTTCAGTGTACCCAGTCTCCACTGAGCACCCGCATACCATCTCTGATGTCAAACACCAATGGATATGGGATCACCCACGCCCATCACATGGGTCGAGAAGATATACGCTAGTCTACTCTGGAATATCGATGCCCCGTCTCGATATTCCCACGACTAGGAACATTGCAGGATGTACTCATGGACTACCCAGGCCCCACTAGTATGATCTACATCATAGTCCTGGAAGTCGAGTACACATCCTAAGGGCTTTATCAACACGTAATCAGAGAGACAGAAAGTATACATGTTAAGATAAAGAGCAACCAGATAGCGTACTATCATGTCCAGCAAGAAAGTCCTACCTATATGTCCCAGCATCCACTACAATATACATTCAATGTTCAGTAATGGCCTCTAGGGCATACATATAACTAACACTCTCCTCAAAAGACGACTGGCAAAAAATGCTGAAATCAAACTGTGAGGGGCGGCACTACGGTCCCCCTGCACAACAAGAACTGACTCGTCGGGAAAATAAAACCTGACTGTATTCTCACGGCAGTCCATAGACGCATAGCACGTAGATAACTAGTTCGTGCCCAGGAGAACATCAAAGCCCAACATATCTAGAAGGATCAAATCGACGGACGAATCTCTATCTCCTATCCGATTGGCACATGACCGAAACACGTGTCGCGCAACAAAAGAATCGCCAACAGGAGTAATCATGACAAGTGGTTGATCTAGCATACACGACTCTCGGCCCAACCTTAGCACGAAGTGTGTAGAAACATACGAGTGCATAGATCCCGGATTAAACAAAACATGTGCATCAAAAGAACATACGGAAAAAGTACCTGAAAACTCTACATTGGACTCCTGGGCGTCCTAATGAGTCGAAGCAAAATCTCGTGCCTGCCCTCTACCTGCATCTGGCTATCCTCCTCCTCTGCCACCCTGTCCTCACTGAACATACCCTCCGCGACCACAACCTCTCTGAACATAAGTCTGACGTGGATCAACAATAGGCGCAAAAGGCAACTCTCCCTGTGGTGAAGGTGGTAAGGTAACATATGGTATGGCTGCCTTCCTCTGGCATACCATGGTACAATTCCTAACGAGGTGATGGAAACCCCTGCATCGGAAACATCCAGATGATAACTGCTAACCCTCCTGGGAATAAGAGCTAAACATCTGACCTCGTCCCAAGCTTCTGCTACTCCCGTGACCTGAACAAAATCTGCCGCGGCGTCCAAACATCCGTCTCTGGGCTGATACACCTGTACGAGCCCTCCTTGGTCCTAGAACTTCCAAAGTCTCGGGAAGACGCTCCTCATCTAGTAGGGCTGCATCCACTGCTGCGTTATACGTGACACAATGTTATGTGCTGATAGCAAGGAATAACTGGATAACAGGGGGAACAACCTTCTGTCGCTTTGCTCGACTGATCTCAACCAACGATCCCATCATTTGGCGCAAATACTGCATATCTGTCTCTAGCCTAGCGATACGATCTATCGAAGGCAGATCAATCTGCTCCTGCATAGCGAGTGTACCGTCCTGGTCAGTCCTCGTCTCAGACGAGCCAACTCTGACCTCGGCTCTCGATGCCACTCTCTGAGCCCTCATAGTTTTCGGCGGCATAATGGCTAGAAATGGAAACAGGATTCTATAAGGACATAGAAATCGAATCATAAAGATGTATATAATCACGGAAGGAATTTCAAGCAATAAGTCATAAGGTCACTTAGGCGGAGTACCGTGTCGTAAGTATGCCGCGGACATACACACCCTACGTCACTCTGTTTAAGCTACCTACTCCATCATACCAAGGTCATCCTACACTCCGAAAAGTAAAACCTAGCGCTCTGATACCAACTTTGTCACGACCCGAAATTTGGCATTTGACGGCACTTAAACCACGTAACGTCTACAGGCGTAATGCAATTTAAGTAAGCCGAAAATCCAGAAATCTAAACCATCAAAAGTAGTAAGTGATAAGAATATTGTTAAAAACTTTTGGAAATCTCAAGTAAAAATCCTTAAAGCTTAGGTTTATTTTCTTAAAAAAATTTGGCAGCACCTCCTTTGTAAAAACTAGCCCCGAAACGGGTACAAACATAAAATATAAGTAAAGAAACATGTGATATAAATAAATCATCCCCAAACGGGAGCAAAGCACGCCCATAGGCGGAAACAACCACCATAAGTAGATATACGACGTCGTAGCGAAGAAATAGACACTATAGAGTGAAAACAACATAAAAGATAAAACTGCATAATAAAAGCCGGCTCACACGAGCACGACACCCAGAGTCACAAAATAAAATACAATATCGTCCTTACATCTCGTCTCTAAGTTAATATATGAAGTAGTAGATGGAGAGTACTAGATACAATAAGATATACAAAGAACATCATCGGATAACCGCAAAACCCACCTATAGCAAAATGGCTCACATCCAGCTATAGCGGTATCCGCTGCAAAAGTTACAATAAGAAGAAGCCATGCCGCGACTACTCTGAGGGGCAACCTGCAAAACACTGCGGCACAACGGGCGTGAGTTGCCAACTCGTGAATAGTAAATAACATCATGCAGGAAATCGCAGGTATGTATGTACTGCGATAATCTATCACATGCAAACTGATAGTATAATATGGCAATATGTATATGCAATAGTCATGAAAGGTACTCTATCAGGTACTACTAATACATGAAACAATGCATATCAATAAATTCTGAGTATGGGATAAAACACATCATCATCAATGAATCGTCATCGTGGAAAAACTAGTGTCCAGCATCGACACTCCAAATCCCAATACCTCAGGCACCGTGACTCTGATCGGCCCTCATATCCTGTAAGTCTTATGGAACCTGAGTGTCCAATATCGACACTCAAAAACATCATGAAAACTAGTGTCCAGCATCGACACGTAAATCCACATATCACGGGCTCCGTCTGCGGGATCGGCCCGTGGGCTCCGGCAGAACGGGTTGGCCCATATCCATCTCATGACTCCGGTCGGTATCCTCCAGGTATCCGCCGAGTCCAAATACTATCACTGGTAGGTAGTAGTCCCTCTGCCAGACTCATCGACTAATCCATCGGCATACCTTTCTTTCCCTAGGGTACCATACCGGGTCCACCATGTACCCGCAAACGGCCTCGTCCACTCCTCGCATCGGGTTTCTAACACAAGTCTCTGAACTGAGAAAACTCATGGTGGACGCATCGAAATATCATAATAAGAGAAACCGGGTTTTCAAAACAATACACATTTCTTGAAATACTACCACGGTCCTCAAATCCATAAATCAAATGAAATCCATATCTCAATGCGTAAATCCATGAAATATGATATATACAACATAAAACGGTAATATGACATATCAATGAAAAACCGATATTTAAATGCATCAAGTTATTAAATATAACATGCGATTTCCAATTTCTCTAAAATCCAACGCAACATCTTACAAGGGTGAACATGTAGCTATAGCAAGGTATATGTGTAAGCATGTAGTTATAGCAAGGTATATATATAAGCATATAGGTATACATGTATGCTATATTTCATATGCACAATGGAATAAGAATCAATGTCTGAATGTCAACAACCGATACAATATCACATATGTTTATATGTTGTGTGTGTCATGGCAATTACCGACGTGGTATGTGTGGCATACAATTAATGCTAGTGCAACATAAACTGTCAGTAACAGTGTTGTGTCTCATTAATACTATGTCCGTATGCAACAAGAAAATGAGGTATGCAACAATGGTACACATGCACAATCAAGGTACATATACTTATAAGTAATAGTCATATCATTGAATCTAGCCTAGACACATAACACCATACGGGCGATTCCCCCATAGATGTTAAATCTACTCACAGATGATCTTGAGCTAAGTAAAGCCAACCACTTGCTTTCCTTTCTTCGCAGCGTCCGAAGTCCCCGCCTGCGATCCTAAAATCATACAACAACATAACAAGTTCACATTAGAAATCGACCAATAGCACGTACGAACTACGTTTGAGCGACGCACCAACTCTAATCAAACTCTCAAGTGTTCGTCTAGTGGCTAACGTGCGTAGCGACACTCCGAAACCAACCCAAGTGCTGCAGCTACACAAAGTCACGAACCGTTCGGATAACGTAACGCGCGTAGTCGAAACACTAGAAACAAGCAAAGTAATCCCAGATTTTGTATACTGCCAAAACATAAAAATCAAGCAGTACCAAACACTCTAAAACAACAGCAGACAACTACCCTACAAAACCCAAGCCCCAACTCCACCAAAAAACCGAGCTCGCCGGAATTTCCCCAAAAGTTGTCGGCCAAAACCGATCAGGTGGGGTTCGTGTTTCAGGTGAATGCTTAGGGTCTCTAGTACATTACTAGATTTTTCAGTATACACTCGGGGTCACAGCAGATCACAGAGACTCCAATATGACACTAAAAATATGATATGTGCACAAAACTATACTTTTAGTGTTCTAAACAACAACTACGAGGCAACACAACAATAAGACACCTATTTAACAGTTTAGAACTTGTACCTATCCACACTTGCTCAAAAGATCCTAGCTTTCCATGCTCCAAGTGATCCTAGTGGCTAAAACATGACTTGAGAAGTGTTTTAGTGAGGTTAAATGAAGGTTTTGCTAGGTTTTGTGAAGAAAAGGTAAGGGTTTCAGTTGAGAGTAGAGGAGATGAAGAAATGATTGAGAATGAGAGAGTGAGGAGAGAATGAGAAATGAATTGAGATAAGTATGAGAGGGTGAGTGTAGGGTGAGTTTTAACCTTACACTTACTCTCTCCCTCTCCTCATAAATGCTAGCATTAAAGCCCTCCATGACTCACCTAGCCACCTCCCTCAATCCAAAACAAGTGGATAACTCACATACAAAAATCTAAGTGCAAGGTTAATCATGGCATGGATTAGTTTAAGGTGTCATGGCTACTTAACAAGGTTAACACTAAACAACCTCCATGTTAACATGCACAAGTGTGTGTAAGCCAAAAAAAATAATAATAAAATATTGATTAATCTTTATAAAACATTTGAAAACTATTTTGGTAAACTTTTTACTAAAAAATCCGCATTATAGCTTAATTAACACCAATCACATTCTAAGGTGTTACAAACAGCTCTTTAACATCTCGCACGAACCTTTTGTTCCACTCGTCTTTATTATCGTCCATTTCGACGTCACGTCATGCTATCTGCGTACTGCAATTTTTCTCGGTTAGAGTCAATCCGGAGTCTCTCACACGGACTCGAAATTACGAACTCGGTATCTTCATCACTCTGTAGAAGATATCCAGCCGAATACATCCTCGGGAACACGTCCCAACCATCGGAGGAATACTCTATACTCGTCATTCTCGATCAACTCACAATGCATCTGGGTGAGGTCCTCTATCCGAAACTGGTCATCTTACTGATCTCCCATCGGATCATCCAAAGAACAACGTCATCTCTGGACCATCTACTCTAGATCTAAGTAAGATTCTCCACACTGGAAATCTTTAACTCAACTGGGCCTGCATCGGCACATCAAATCTAATGATGTAGGGTTCCTAGGCACTCTAGTGAGGTCTCACAAGGCATCGAACATGCCAATTTCAAAAATTCGAGGTGCCGAGAAACCCGACTACGGATCGTCGGCTAGAAATCTAGGCGAAAAAGCTAACTAGTTAACACTTAACTACAAGTAAACGGAAATACAACCTTTGTAGATCCGGTGCTCCACCTCCATAGCTCCGCAACGAAGTCCCTTTGCTGTCCAAAACGGATCCCGGGCTCTAGCGTCAGCTTCATCGGAGAATGGACGGGCTAGGTCATCGACGACGTGCCGAAGATGATCTACGTCGAAGCATCACTAGATCAAGCTCCACCTTCACCGAGCCTTGAAAACTTGTGAAGGAAACACACTCTACTACTTGGCAAGAGGTAGAGAATGAAGAAATAGGAATTGGGTAGACTTTAGAATTGGATTTCTCACTCTAATTCATCACTTGCCATTGATGGAGGCAAGCTTTCTTCACTTGAAGAAATGAAGAAGAAGAAGAATAATGTTATGATAAGTTAATTCCAAAAAGAAAATTAAAAGAATACTTATCATGACCAAACCATGGTCAAGTGTAGAGAATAAATCATGGTTAGTGGGATAGTTAGGGTTAAGCATGTGACAAAATGGTCACTTGGTCAAAGTCTTCATGAAGCTTCATGAACAAAAGAAAACAAGCCACCATTTTCTCATTTGCTTTTCTATTTCCAAAAGAATAAATAAATGAATAAATGAATAAGGAAATAGTAAACCCTAACCATTTCATTAACCAAGGTTTAATTCTTTACACTTAACCAAAAGGCATGCATCATCAAACATGATACAAGCAAGTGCACAAAATCATATCGCATATGCAATGCGCACATCCGAGTGAGAAAATCCATTTAAAGTGAACCGATACTAGTTAATGCAAAGTAATATATCAAATATATAAATATGCATTAAATCATTAAATCAACACTTGATTCAATGATCCGGTCATGTCGCACACAACCGACTAGTATACAATGTATCGGCTTATCGAATCAACGCTTGAATCGATAACTAAGTTATATCTCATACAACCATTCGACACATTGATCGCGAGAATGAAATACGGTATCACATACACGCATTATTCTCGGTCCTGCACATATCTCATATGCGCTCCTATTTCGTTTCGCTTGAGCCAGGAAACCTCTGTGTAGGACTCTAAAAACTCGTCAATACGCCGGCAGCAGGTGATGATCATATCAAGCACCCACAAGCCGCAAGCGGTCTGCTAAACGTAACGGCCACCCGGGTATTGAGCGATCAGAAGATCGACGAGCAAGCCCGCTCACACTCCAGTGAATCCAACCAGTAACACTACCGTACAGTCCGGTCTGATCGTCTGATATGTCGCATATCTCACCTAGGGGTGGTAAACGTCAGACCCCAATAGCTCGATAAGTCGTGTCGATATGAGGTCTATAACAATTCGAGAAACTACTGGTAACACTTACCAGTAAATCTCAGCAACCCTGGCCAGGGATTTCCTGTTATAGCCAATCGAACACAGCGCAACATCAACTCCCTATACCGGGAGAGACGAATCCCCTCCTATCGCTCATTGCCTCCATGTGACTCGGGAATGTACCCAAAAACTACCATTTTTCATGCCCTCTTGGACATGGTAAGATGGAAATCAAAGCACAGTGGGAACCACACAAGACTCTATGACGATCTCGGGTCAACAGACTACTCTGTACCAGTGTCACCAGAGAACTGCCATCTGACGTGAGGTATAATATCATCTGGGAGTTCTCGGCGAGTCCGTCCAGTGTACCCAGTCTCTACTGAGCTCCCGTATATCATCTCTGATGTCAAACACCGATGGATATAGGATCATCCATCGCCCATCTGTATGGGTCGAGAAGGTACATGCTAGTCTACTCTGGTATATCGATGCCCCGTCTCGATACACCCACGACTAGGGACTTTGAAGGATGTACTTATGGACTACCATGTCCCCACTAGTATGATCCGCATCATAGTCCAGGTAGTCAAGTACACATCCTAAGGGCTTTACCAACATGTAACAGAGAGACAATCAGTATACACGTTAAGGTAAAGTGTAACCAGATAACATACTATCATGTCGAGCAAGAAAGTCCTCCCTATATATGTCCCAGCATCCACTACAATATACATCCAATGTACAGTAATGGCCTCTAGGGCATACATATAACTAACAAATGAATCACCTTCGTCTCTCAACTCAAGATAGACTAGCTATCTCCTTCGCATCTCTACCTGAAAGCTCCAGCGATCTCAGCTCGTAAGCTCTGGAAGCGACATCCCATCAATCTCAACAACAGCTGGGTCATCTGTCTTCAAGGTAGACGACATCACAAATCTCTGAGGTAGGCTGTACATCAACAGTCCTCTCATACAGGCAGCCTCTATCAGTGGCCAGATCATCTGGTGCAAAACTGAACACTCGCCTCAAACGAGAGGTCACAACACAAACACTAACTCGATACATTCCCATATCACCAGAAAACACGATAGTCAGTCCTCATCCATGACGAGCTCGCCCTGACCGCATCACTAGCAGCAGCTCAATCTGCACTCAAACCATGGTGACAGGAATCTCAAGTATTTATCGATGGAAACAGATCAAAGGAATGAAAGGAATCGACGGATCCAGAATGGATACATGATCATAAGGAGAAACGGAATCAATGAGAGTATGATTATGGAAACGAATAAAATCAAGGATCTCAAATGGTTGTACGATCTAGGGAATGAAGAGAATCACAAGTCTCAAGATATTTACATCCTAAGGTCACTTAAGCGGAGTATCGTATCATAAATATGCCGTGGAACATACGCACAGTACATCATTCTACTTGAGTTACCTAATCCATCAATCAGGGTCAACCTATGTAACGAAAGTTCGGGTCTAATACTCCTCCTATTCAAGTCTAAGTTCCGTAAGATCAAGCCTAGGTTCCAAAATAGATTATGTCCTAGACTCCGCATAGTCAAACCTAGACTCGAACCAAGATTAAACCTAGCACTCTGATACCAACATTGTCATGACCCGAAATTTAGTTCGTGACCGGCACTTAAATCACGCAACGTCTAAAGGCGCAACGTAATTTAAGTAAGCCGAAGCCTAGAAATCTAAACCTTTTTAAAGAAAATAAAAGAGGTGAAGTTTTGAAATAAAGGTATGATGAAATCAAACGTTTTCTTAAATGCATAGTTAAAAAAACATGAAAAATGCAAGTGGATTTTACTAGTTGAAAAACATGTTTCGTCTTTTAAAAATTTGTGCAACACCTCCCTTGTATATTTTGATCCAAAACCACATATATATGATAATATAAAAGGCATCCCCAAGCAGGAGCTAGCTCTTCGCCAATCGGCGGAATCATAACCACACAAGATAGAAATATATGTATACGACGCTCAACGGAGAAGATCAACACAAAAGATAATGTAAAGCAAGACATCAAACCCACCAAGCGAACATATAACCCATCGCTCTAAGTCTCACAACCACAAGTCTTACTAAGTCTTACTACTTATACAAATACTAGTTTCTGATTGATGGAGTTAACTAGATATAATAGGAATAATAATACAAGGGTGGCACGATCCAATATGTACCACCTACCAAAGCAAATCATCCGAAAGCAAGCTGTGTGCCAGCGATGCCGCTACTGATCCATACGTTCAACCTGCAAGAACTGTGGCACAACGGGGGTGAGTTGCCAACTCGTGAGTAGAAAACATCAGCGGATAGAAATCGAATAAAACAACGATTTCCTAGGTCAACTATATCATAAAGGTAATACTATGATATCTAGGGTGACTGTGTCTGCATATATACCGACAATATAATCAATGCCTGTATGCATGTGGATATCATCTAATAATCAATGCCTGTATGCATGTGGATATCATCTACGTGTCCATCAATGACACAACAACATCATGGAACCTGAGTTTCCAACACCGACACTCGAAACCTCATGAAACCCGTGTCCAGCATCGACACGTAAATCCTCATATCTCAGGCGCCGCATCCTCAGATCGGCCCTCAGGCACCGCATACTCTGGTTGGCCCTCATATCCATCTCACTACTCCGGTCGGTATCCCCCGGATAACCGCTGAGTCCAAATACTATCACCGGTAGGTAGTGCTCCCCTGTCAGGCTCACCGCCTTTCTATATGAGTCTTCTTGCCCCGGGGTACCCACCGGGTCCACCATGTACCCGCAGACGGTGCCTACCGCTCCTCGAATCGGTTTTCACATGCCAATCTCAGCACCGAAAAAACACATGGTGGACGTCTCGAAATATCATATCAAGAGAAACCAGGTTTTTTAAGCAATACATACTTTCTTTTGAAAAATAACCACGGTTCTCAAATCCAGAATCTCACGAAAACAGAATCTCAATGCATATAATCGTAAAGCATGATGTATGCAAATATATAACAGAAATGTGAGCATATCCGTATATCATGCAATATGGTATGGTGATGTGAACATAGCAAGTATATCATGCAACATAGCATAATGATGTGAGCATAGCAATATATCATAGCAAGATGTAGCAATTCTACTGTGCAAGTGACATAGCAATTATCGATAATGAAAGTGTGTGAGCCGGCAATCTATGTAAGTGTAACATATGCATCATCGATAATGGTGTAGGTGTACTAGCACGGGTATATGTAATAAAATGAGAATAATATGAACGTAGCATAAAGTACATCGTAAGCGAAATGCTATCAGGTATACGTTTCTATAACATATCTGAGTCGGTGAATCTATCAATCGGCATCCAGCCTCACAACATCACGTACGGTATAATCCATCGTATGGCATCCTCTAGTCAAGGGTATGGATCAATCATCAAGTAAAACTCATCACGTACGGTATCCATCGTACGGCGGCATTAAACCATTAAGGATCCTATCAACCTATATGACAATGAGGGTACGGACCTAATGTCTCATACGGCATATCACTCATGATTCACAACATTATATATATACCTATATCCCAGGTCACATCCATATCAATCTCATATCGTGGGACCGGCAAAGGTATCAACTATCTCATATCGACTCGCATCCATATGACGACATATCACACCAAGTCATCATATCACATCGTATACTCTTTTCATCACATTAACATTTCACATCAAGTCATCTTACATATACATTCTATCTTATAAATCTTAAGTCATGCTACTCTAAATCTCATACATATTCTCGTGCACTACCTATATTTATATATCGTGATTCACATTTACGTTTCGCATCCTTATATATCCTCGAGACATCCTTATCAATCATATCATTTCATACTAAACCTTTAATCACATCCGTGGGTTCCTAGTATAGGTTTCTCCGACCATATTCATAAGTTTCTAATATGGTTTCCTTAACCCTATTCTATATATAAATCGGTTTCCATTATAATTTGCGGAGGTGCTATACGCCATCCACCCGACTTCCCCCATAGAAATCCGGATATTCCCCTATTTCCTGCTCAGACTTATAACAATTATAAGAAAGCACGGAACCAATGTTTCCCAGCACAATATAATAAGCAGGTTCGGTCAATGCATCCATATTATTATCTTGATTAAGGCGTGATATGGTCTCTACCAGGAGAGAGAGAAAAGAAAACACTCTGCGTATGCTCTTGCAAGATCAGATTGGTTATGATTTTATCTAATCAGGATGGCTCCCACTGTTTTTTATCAAATTTTCCTTCAAACCCTAAAAGGTAAGACTAGCCGGGATTAATTACACCCTATAAGTTCGCCAATCTTTTGGCCAGGCTAGTGTCGGTACTTTGAGGGAGGTTCCCCGTGCTTTCGCACAAATCTAATTAAAATAAACCTCATTTTCTAGGGGCGTAACCCCGTTAACACCTTTTTAAACACCTACTTGATCGGCTAACTGTAATGTGTAAAACTCTCCCAGGAGTAACTCTTACTCGCAGTGGGTAACGGGATCAAACTATCTCATAGAAGGTATGCAATCTCATTGCAAATTTCAACACTTGAAATTCTCGATAATACTTCTGCCTCTAGCGTCATATGACCTTGACGCGGGCCAAACAACCCATAGTCCGCTAGTCAAGTTCAACCCGTACATTTCCCGATTAAATTAAACACACCCGCACGACCCTTAACAAGGTCAACAAAGTCGTATAACTACCCTAATCCAATCGCATCATATGCTTATGCAGATAAGCACTAATCAGCTACCGCACACTATGCCTTAACATGGTCAACAAACGTAGCACGAATACTGAGTAGTACTTATCTGAAATGATGGAGGGCTGCGGCAGGTTTTTAAGAAAACCTTTTACGTAATGAACTTGATATCGTTGTAGAATCGAGTGAATTTTAAAAGGAGTGTTTTTAAGGCATTTACTAGTTTTGCTAAAGAGATCACTCCAGGTGAAGGGATCTCAGCTCATTCCTCATCGAATGAGGTGCAGGATATTTCATAAATACCACTATGCAAAGCAAAAAACTATAAAAGCAATCAAAAGACAAACCGAGTGGGTTGTAGTATCCGCCAGTTTCCCTAAAGAGGTCACTCCCGGTGAAGGGATCTCGGCTCTTTCGTTATCGAATAAGGTGCTGGATATCCTACAAGGAATACCGCTATGCAAAGAAAGAACTAGAGCTACCAGTTTTAAAACAAGTTTCTACAACATATTTAGCTTTCTTTTATTTCATTAATCTCATTAATGAGGTCCCATCAAATATGCTTCCTAAGCATCATAGAAGAAACAAAAGCAGCAATATTTATTATATATCATATATATATATAATATAAGCATTCGTCTCAACATATCAAGTAATCACATCACAGAATATCAGTAGCAGAAGAACATATATGAAATATTGGATATACTAGAAATTCCGTGTTTTATTTAAGACAATAAAAAAACGCGAATTCCACGATCGCGATGAATAGCCAAACCCACATCCCTAGACCCCTACGAGAGCGGCAAGCAACCCTATCAATTCTAGAGTTAGGAGACCTGTCTCGACTAGTCGAGATGGTCTCCCACTGGACTCTAGAACCCGGTTACTTGTGCTCTCCTCCTTGGGTCTATCCTAATGCGGAAAAGTAAATAATATACATCAATGGTGACATCATCCTCAACCCGGAAGTACCCCAATAAAAGAATATTACATATAAGCTTTTACATGAATGAAAATGAAAAACTCTCGCCTCACATAAAAAAAAACCCGGCTATTCAAAACACGATGATCCAATATAACATATCACAGCAACACATAACATCACATGTCATCAACGTAAGTAAATATGCATATCCCAATTGTCATTGACGTATAGCAATGAAACCGGCGATACACCACATATTACACTTACGGTCGCAGAAAAGAAAGTAAAAAACTTCAACAATTGGAATCCGCAAGCACCTTAGACATCATAAACCCAATGTATCTCATACTTTGGATTTCATGCCTAACCAAATGAATTCCTTAGACATCACATACCTAACAATTATAAAACCTATATTTTAGTCTCGATATTGAAAACGCTTTCTAATAGCCTGTTGGGTAATTCAACAAGATTCCCGATAACCTGATCGAATGCTCGTCGGAAACTTTAGTAGACAGCCGCACCCCCGATGTCGTCGACAAAGTGCACTAAGGCGGAACACCGCGGCCGCAAGCACCCGAAGGGATGCTTTTGGCGACGGGGTTCTCCTACAGTCACTTGGTCGGGACTATGGGGCATGGCTATCTAGTAAGGTTACCCGGCGAGTATCTGCGTATGCTACGTAATTGCGATGGACTTTTGATCCACATCAAAATTCCGTGGCAACCGATCAAATGAGACTAAACTGCTAGATTTATAAAATTCAAACTAGTTATCATATAACTAATTATGTGGATTCCAAATATTGTATCAAAATCCCAGATAGCTAGACGATGTTAAACTTTTCAATCGTATAAACAAACACCCAAAATTTCCCAAAGAGCTCAACACTTGAGCAGAGTTCAAAAAGTACCCAGAACATACTACAGCTCCTATGAACCATCCGTTGAAGGGCCAACCCATGCCTCACTGATGTCGCCGCGGAACTGCTGCAAACCCTAGGGTATGACCGTGGTTCTGCGATCCAAAAAGTCGAGTTTGGGTATCGTTCTTCTAGAGGGTCCACAGAATCGCTTGCATGATTTTCTGAAGATTTTAAACTTGGAAAAAATCCAACTCTTGGAAAATTTCCACCGAGGGAAAATATGGGTTATTGATATCCGTTCAAACTTGTTAACGTCATCTAAATAACTCGAATAGATGTTTGAATTACGATTATGAAACACTCTGAATTGCCTTTGCAGAAAGTTAACATCACAGGAAAATTTAGCAAAAACAAGCAACACCTGAAACACCAAAACCCAGAGACTAGAACACCCTAAAAATTTGAAGCCTAAACTCCCTAACAAAACCGAGGAGCTCGGATTTTGTGCCTATGTGGCCGGCCATATTCACACCAATTTGCTTTAAATTTCTATGGTGTTCATGTTATATCTCATACAACATTCTACAGTTGCTAAAAAAAATTTTAGAGGTCATTTAAAATTCGACAGAAACTAGGATTGTGTATCGGGTGTTTCGGGGTTGTTTCGATTTCATAATCCTACAAACATCGTCTAATTCTCTAGCTTGGCTCTGATACCACTGTTGGGTTCCCTAGGGCGGCAGCAAGGTTTCGGGAGGCATCGTCCATGCCATTTTCAAATTTTTGCCGTGCTAAAGAACCCTAACCCTAGAATCTTAATTAGAGATTTAGATGAGCTAGCAATGTAAACAACTTTACATCTAATTGAATAAGGAATACACCTTTGTAGATCGGTCCTTCACTTCTAAAGCTCCGTGTAGTAACCATTCGCTCCAAGTAGTGAACATCCGAACTCTAGTAAGGGTTCACATGAAGAAATGAACGAGCTTGCTCGATATCTTCGAGGCCGAAGATGATCTACGTCGAGGAGACTCAAGCTCATGCTATCTCTTCACTAATGATAGATTAGTGAAGCAAACACCCTAAACTAAATGGCTAATATAGTAGAGGATGATGAAGTAGGAAATGGGCTCAGTTTAGAATAATTTTTATCACAATATTTCATCACCTTTTCAAAAGCTAGAAAGCTTTTCCATGAGGAAGAAGAAGATGAAGTGGAGATGAAAACGAAACTCATGAGGTGAGAATAGCAACCATGGGTGAGTTAGTGTCATACACTAACTCATGTAAAGAATAAACCATGGCTAATCAATAATGGTTAGATTAATAAATATTTACAGGTAAAACAAAATTAGTGGACTTGGTCAATAGTTCCATAAGCTTCTACAAGCTTCAACCATGTGACTAATTTCCATCTAATTTGGTTTACTTTAAATAAATAAAAACATTACATTATATTAAGAATGGTGTGAGTCTCATACACCGATGTTGCATGTAGCAACAAGCATGACACAAAATAATGTACATCAATATATATCACATATATACTAAGTGTACACAAGTGAGAAAAAGAAATGTTTAAGTGAGCAAATATTAGTTAATGTAAATTAATATATCACATATATACTTATAAATTAAATTATTAAATCAACACTTGATTTAATAATCCGGCTATATCACATACAACCGACTAATATCATATGTAACATCTTATCGAATCAACACTTGATCCGATAACTCGGCTATATCACATATAATCGACCGATATCACATATCGCGAGAATAGAATGCGGTATCACATACGTGCATTAATCTCGGTCCCGCACATATCATATATGTGCTCCTACTTCGTTTCGCATGAACCAGGAAACCTCTGTGTAGGACTCTAAAGACTTTTCAATATGCCGGCAGTATGTGATGATCATATCAAACACCCACAAGATGCAAGCGGTCTGCTAAACGTAACGGCCACCTAGGTATTGAGGGATCAGAAGATCAACAAGCAAGCCTGCTCATACTCCTGCGAGTCCAATCAGTAACACTACCGTACAGTCCGGTCTCTTCGTCAGATATGTCGCATATCACAGCCTGGGGGTGGTATAACGTCAGACCCCAATAGACTGATAAGTCATGCCGATGCGAGGTCCATAACGGTTCGAGAAACTACTGATAACACTTACCAGTAGATCTCAGCAACCCTGGCCAGCGATTTCCTGTTATGGCTAATCGAGCATAGCGCAACATCAACTCCCAATATCGGGAGAGACGAATCCCCTCCTATGGCTCATTGCCTCCATGTGACTCGGGACTGTACCCAAAAACCATCTTTTTGCACGATCTCTTGAACATGGTATGGTGGAAATCAAAGCACAGTGGGAATCACACAAGACTCTATGATGATCTTGGTTCGACAGACTAACATGTACCAGTGTCACCAGAGAACTGCTATCTGACGATAGATATAATACCATCTAGGAGTTCTCGGCGAGTCCGTTCGGTGTACCCAGTCTCCACTGAGCACCCGTATACCTTCTCTGATGTCAAACACCAATGGATGTGGGATCATCCATCGCCCATCATATGGGTCAAGAAGCGCATACGCTAGTCTACTCTGGAGTATCGATGCCCTGTCTCGATACTCCCACGACTAGGAACATTTGAAGGATGTACTTTCCGACTACCTCTTCCCCACTAATATGATCCGCATCATAATCCCGGTAGTCAAGTATTCATCCTAAGGGCTTTATCAACATTTAATAGAGAGACAATAAGTATACATGTTAAGATAAAGTGCAACCAGATAGCATACTATCATGTCGAGCAAGAAAGTCATTCCTATATATGTCCAAGCATCCACTACAATATACATCGCATGTACAGTAATGGCCTCTAGGGCATACATATAACTAACAGTGTAATCCGCTGAAAACCCTCAAGAGAAAATACTCCTCCTACTAGGGACACCTAGAGGTTTAACGGCTTGTTGCACATGCTCAGTGCAATCGTGTTCTCTGCGAAAGTGAGGCTGGGATTTTTTTTTGCTCGGGACGAGCAAAATATAAGTTTAGGGATATTTATTCATCTCAGAAAACTGCATTTTAATACCGCTCATTCATTATCTATTTTGTTATATATCGGTGCTATTAATCAGTGTCTGCTCAGTAATTACAGATTACAGGTGTTCGTGATTAAGCACTGGAAACATACTCAGTGTCATGGATATAGCGTTTGGGAGCCGACACTGCAAACAGAACAGAAAACCGACCGATATTCAAAGAGCTTTTTCAAAATAAATGCGTGCACACAATTTTGGTCCAACACATACAAGTGTGCACATGACTCTTTGATGGCTTGGACCATGGTGGGGCTGCCTTGGCACACACAAATGATGAATTGTGCAAGTGGTAGGCACATATGGTGTGATGGGCAATAAATGCTAAAAGTTTTGATGTGATGCATTGCTTCATGTTTCCCTCCATATCTCTGAATGAAAACCAGGATTAAACTGATAAATCAAGCAGCATAAGAGTGATGTTGGAGTAGACACAAGACCACCACATGAATACGAGCCTCAGTGCTCGGTTTTGGACCGACCACACACCCAAAAGAACTGAGCTCGCCGGCCCCCCTTTCCCAGTTTGTCCCCATCTTTTCCCTGTCCCTTCCTTACAGTCGCATCACCTCATTCTTATTACTTGTTTAATCTTTTTTGGTGCCTGTAACAACCGAGTCCAACTCTACTAATTTCAGTTATCATATGTTGATGTGTGGTATTTATTTCATTTATCTTAATTGACTATTGCTAGTTATAAATTTTACCCCGACAAATCAATTCTGCATATAACAATTTAGGTCATCTAAAATTTAATTAAAAATATTTGACATGGCCTGCTTGACATCCCTAACCCTGTGGTAGCGTTCTCGCATCGTGTTCTCGTCCCGTTCAGTGAAACGGACGTGTTTGGACGGCTACGCGCACGTGCGTGCGTCCGTTCTTGGGGGTATGCTTTTTAATTGTAAAATCCTTTTTTTAAATTTTGGAACTTGCTAATAATTTTCATATTTCAAATCCAAATTTTTGGACCCGACCCGGGCGCATTTCTGAAATAATTTGTATTCAGCCAAATCCTATTTTTTCTAATATTTTTTAAAAACCAACGAAATTTAAATACACTAACAGAAAATATTTTCTCTATTTGTAAAATTCCTTTAAAAATCTTTCCCCTAACCTTTTACCCCGCTAGCCAATCAAAGCTCTTGGATTGCACTGGACCCCACCACTAAAATCTTTTCTCCTCTTCCTTTTGGCCGCGAGCCAATCGCAACGCCCATTCTCTCGCGGTGTGCACCACGGCATCCCTCTCTCTCTTCCTTCCTTTCTGTAAGTCCACGTTGTGACCCCCGGTTCTTTCGGGGAGGCGGAAACGGTATAAAAATCAAATTTTTAGCGCATGGGGCAACATGGACTAACAAAGTCGGGATCTTTTCTAAACTAAAACTAGCTACCAAGCTAAAGGGAGTTAGCTACTCGGATAAAAGGTTATACCTAACTTGAACTCCTTCTTGAAACCTTTGTAGGGTTTGATGGTGCTTTCCTCGTCGCCTTCTTCCGTCAAAGATGGATCCACCTGAGGGTTCAACCTTCGGGCTCTTTCTCGAACTTTGAGAGAACTAGGATCTTCGGCTTGCTAAACCTCTAACCCTAGAGAGAGTAGAGAGTGTCTTTGGGGTATTTTTATCTCAAGGAGCTCAACACATGAGAAGGATTCTCCTTTAACTAGAAGAGGAAAAAGAAGAAGTGAGGAGAGAGAAGAGTTATGATAGAATGAGCTATTCTTTTCATTTTACAACCATATCACAAATGAAAAGAATTATCAATTAACAATAATAATAAAATGAAATAGTTGATGGATGGTTTGGAATGACCATTATCATTACATTCTTTAAATGGTTTTGCAAGAATCAAAAAGCATCTTTCTTTTTTAATGATGATGGTCAAACCTTCAACCATGGTCAACAAGTCAACCATGGTCAACAAGTCAACAAAATCCAACCATGACACAATTTCATTTAATTAATATTATTAATTGATATATCATAATTCCATTAGGGTTTGGAAAAAGACGACTGTCAACTGTGCATACGCACCCGTTCCGAAACCCTAATGAAAATCCTCTTCCTCCGCCTCAATCAACTGTGCATACACACCCGCATTCTTGTTCCGAGGAACATGAATACCAAGAGATAAAATCAACCCCAAAACATATCTAGCATCTGGCTCAAACCAGAGCCTACTAGTAATATCTGTCCGGACTCCAAACGTGCACAAGTGCGCGGATGAGAACGAACCCTGTCGCAAAACCATGCGACCTCTACTCTGTTTTGCCCAGAGGCGAATAGCCCTCTGTGTGGGACTCTAAAGACTCGACACTATGCTGGCAGTGGGTTTAACCACAGACCGCAAGCGGCACTAACTGTGCGTAATGGTCCCCAGGTAGATGCCGACAAGAAGGCTGACGAGGTGAACCCCATCTGAACTCCTACTGAGTCTGAGTGTGACAGTCTCCGTACAGTCCGGTCTGTTCGTCTGATACATCGCATGGCGGGCCTAGGGGCGGTAAACGTCAGTCCCCTAATAGCGGTACAAGTCGTGTCGGAGTGAAGCCCAATACACCCTGAGATAACACTGGAAGCCTACCAGTATATCTCGCTTGCCCTGGCCAGGGACTACTCGTGTAATGGCTCTCCTAGACACAGCGCGATGTCAACCCCCAATACCGGGAGAGACGAATTCTGTCTAAGTGTCACTGCCTCCAAGTGCTTCGGGACTGCACCCAACCACTAGCTGTTTGCACGACTCCTTTGAGCCGTGGTAGGGTAGTAATCAAAGTGCAGTGGGAACACACTTGAGGCGAAGTGACAGTGTCAAGTCAGCGGACTAAGCTGTACTCATGTCACCTGGGAACTGATAACTGACGATAGGTATAATACCAACCTGTCAGTTCTCGACGAGTCCTGTCCAGTGTACTCGTAACCCAACGAGCACCCGTATACTATCTCCAGTACGACGTACCGATGGCTGTGGGACAGACCATCTCCCACACTGGGATGAGAAGCGCATACGCTAGTCTACTCCGGAGTATCGATGCCCTGTCTCGATAGTCCTGCGACTAGGGACCTGTATAAGGATGTGCTTATAGATTACCCAGCCCCCACTAGTTTGACTGCCATCACAACGCTGGTAATCAAGCAAAGATCCTAAGGGCTCCACTAATGTGTATAGGTGATATACTAAAATAAACACAAGTACACATTGAAGTAGAAACAAACCAAGTAGCATACTACTATATTGAGCAAGATTGTTTATACAAGGTGAATATCCCAAGCTTCCATTAAGTAATATACAAACTAGTATGATACAGTAATGGCCTCTAGGGCATATACACTAACACTTTCTCTTTCTCTCTCTCTCGCTGGCACAAAAGGCCAAGTTTCTTTCTCCTCACAATCCTCTCTCTCCTCTCGATCTCACTCCTCTCTCTCTCCTCTCGCAATCTTTCTCTCTCACTCTTTCTCCCCGTCTCTCTCTCTCTCTCTTCTCCTCTCTCTCTCTCCTATTTATATTTTTCTCCTTCCTCAAATCTTTTATTCAGCAGAACCAAACCCCGTGAGCCCTAGCCGCCTAGCTTTCCATCGTTGTTGCCCCTATGCCGATGCCTGCACTGCCGACCTCGTCGCCTCCTCGCTCTCGTCGCTTCCGCCTCATCTCCTCTTCTTCCTCCTTCATCATCTTCCCGAGCACCCTGCACGAGCAGCTGTGCACCCCTGCACACATCTGCACCGCTGGGAATCGCTGCCGGTGACCCGTCTCCATGCCCTGGCCCTCGCGCACCCCTCCGTGAGTGATGCTTCCTCTCCTCTTCTTCTTTCCTTCCTTCTTCTCTTTTCTCATTCTTTTGATCTGTGGGTTTTGTCACTACCCTTATAGGTTGTCTGCCGGAGCTCTGTCGACGCCGTCGACCGTCGCGACCTCTCCACAATCCACAGTAAGCATCATTCTCTCATCTCCATCCTCATTCCCCTCTTCTTTCCTTCTTTCTTGCATATATTTGTCTTTGGTGGCTTACTGTTCATCTGTTCGCCGGAATCCGGTGATGCCGGCGACGTGTCCCGACGATCCAGCGAGGTACTCTGACCTGTGTGGTTCCACTGTTTGTCGTTCGGACCTATTCCGTGCACCGTGCGCGCGTCACGGCCTTTTCCCCGCCGACGTGTAACGTTCCGTTTTCCCGATTCGCGACCCGTCGAGGCAAGTGAAACTTGCTACATGCTATTTTAAACCCTTCGTATGCTAAATTAGTTATTTCCTGTTAAATCCCTAATTAGAATTGATAAAAATGGATTTCAAGTTAACCGTATAAAGTTCCGTTATACATCTTATGATTCCGCACGTGAAACTTAAGCTTGCAACTGATTATTCATATCTAGCATCACCTGTACAAGATAGATCACATTTGTTTACTGCTATGGTACCTTTTATCCAGTTTAGCCTATCAAACACTCATGAGCAACTTTAATCGGTCTAATTACATTGCATTCATTAGACAGGTTATACATGTCGTCGCATTCATGGATCACTCACCATTTATTAACCTATTTCCAGCAGTTACATCTATCATACTGTATTCATACTAGGCTGACACTGTATGTTAAACACAATTGATAACTGTTCAGCTAAATAAATAAAATCTGCTTCAGTGCTTAACTCATTGCTTAGATCGTGTTGTTGATAACCATGCTTGATTATTTAACCCTGATTATGCTAGCTGGGTACGAGCACACCCATGATATCGTTTACACCTTGACATGACTTGCTACATACATATTGATTGACCCGACATGGTACCGTACACTACCTGACTTGACCTGTTGTACCTTGGATTGACCCGTTACATGATCTTGTGTCTAATGCCAACAAACCTGACATGTAGTCCTCACGGACCGTTCCTGCTGTCTATCCAGACAAACCTGCATACCTGATCCTGTGTTGGCATTAGTTCTTGACTACTGGATACCTGACTTGACTTACACATACAACTTGGGGGTGTGGGGAAATCAATGATGAAACCTGACTTGTAACTCGACAGTTCAATACCTGTTCTGATCAGTTTTAGAGGCTAGGCCAGCCTTGGGATGATGCTGCTGACATCATTCATCTGTACATATTCCTATTTTAGTGCCTAGCAGCATGTCTCGGTTTCAGCCCGAGAATCTAGACCGTGGTCCCGCGTATGCACGGGATACTATTGAGTTACATCGATAATTCATCAATTTGATTTCAAAGACTTTAGAATAGAAAACCAGAAGAACAGTTTAGTTTACTCACTATATACTACCCTTCACTGCCCTGACTACATTACTGTTGCACCTGCTTTTCATTCATGTTTATATCTGCATTGCCTGTTACCCTGTTTATATTTTATTACTTAATGACACGACGCGCTGACGTCTGGGTTTTGCATGGCCCAGATTCGGTACCGTTGCTATAGTCCGAGCAGGAGTACTTCAGCCAGCAGGCTGAGCTGTGAGGTGTCAGCAGTAGTTAGTTCTTTGATTTCCTGCATTTTTATTCCTGATGTGAGCCCGCATTATGGGACATACATTCCAGTTATTTTGTATTGGATCTTTTGCTTCCGCATTTTATTATTCTTGACTCATGTTATCTTGGCTTATGGACATGTTTTAGATAGTTTTATTTTGTTCTTGATATCTCTACAGCCGTAATGTGACTGTGGATGGATACTTCCTACCCACAGGTAGCATGGTTGGCTATGTCACGTGCCCATTCTAGCATACTCTGGGAAGCGGGGCGTGACATGGTTCTTTTGGTATCAAAGCCATAGGTTAGTCGGGCTGATTCTTTTGTAGTTGGGTATTGTACCCAATACACGAATCAGAATACCGTGTTTAGGAAACATGTCCTGCCACCTTGCCGTTTACCGTTCTTGAATCAAGTTCTTCCTGGTTATATCTTTTACGATGTGCAAACTTCCTTTGCATATCGACTCGAAACCTGATTCCTTGTTATCTTTAGGACTTAGGCGACTTGGGTTGAGTTATGTAATTGTGGCTATGATACCGCGGCATAGTTATAATGCGGCACTCTATTTAAGTAACTTGGAGTTCTATCCTTGATCCATATTGTAAATTTGTTATCATGCTAAATCTTGGGTGTTTTGATTTCAGGAGTATGGCAGGCAAGAATTTGAAGACGTACCAAAGGCATGTTGACGAAGCCGCCATGCTTGGAGTAATTCGGGGAATGCTGGAGAATCAAAAGAGGCAAACCGAGCTGATCCAGCAGCAAGCTGAATCATTTCAGGAAGGTTTGCAGACCGTTCAACAGACTGTGGACAATATTGGGGCTAAACCAGTTGACCGTATGGGGACCGTAGCAGATTTCAGGCGTTTGGGTCCGTTTGTATTTACCGGTTTGGAGGAGCCGTTGCCAGTAGAGCAGTGGCTAGTTGACACGGAGAATTTACTTATTGCGGCACAGATCCCAGATAATAAAAGAGTTGATGTAGTGCGCATTCAGTTAGTGGATTACGCCCGTGAATGGTGGCTTGTGGAGGAGACCCGCTTGACCAACCCGATCAAGTGGGCGGATTTTTCGAAGAGTTTCCTGGAGAAGTTTTTCCCGCGGACTGCACGGGAGGAAATGGAAGAGAAATTGTCACGACCCGAAGTTTGGCCCGTAACCGGCAACTTAACCACGTAACGTCTACAGGCGTGACGCAGCTAAGTGAACCGAAAAACCCAGAAAATCAAACCAGTGAAAGTATAGAGTGATAGAAGTTTTAAATGGAAACACTTACGAACATGATAAGAAATCTAAGTAAACAAGCACCAGATAGTAATATACGACGCCGTAGCGAAGATCAAGATCCCCAAGTGGGAACATCACAGATAGAATAAACTGAAAGTACAGCCGGCTCACAACGAGCTCGACACCAGAATACAAAATAATACAACATCGTCCTCACACTGTTTCTAAGTCAAATACATACATGGTAGATGGAGAATACTAGATACAACAATGTACATACTGAAAGATAAACAGATACCGCACAAAACCCACCTATCAGCAAAAGAGCTAGTACACCAACTGTGGGGGTATCTGTGTCAAAAGATGCAAGGCAGCCTGCCGCGACTACTCCGAAGGGCAACCTGCAAACACTGTGGCACAACGGGGGTGAGTTGCCAACTTGTGAATAGAGATAACATATAAAGGTAATCGCGAGCATGTACGTACTACACTACTCTATCATATGCCAACAGATGATATCAATATGAGATGAGCAGTATGTGCAAAAAATCATGCAAGTGCTCTATAGGGTACTGTACTATCAGATAAGGTACAAATGCTCTAACAGGTAATGCATCTACAGGATGAGGTACAAAAGTAATGCTGAGCAGGGGCAATATAATATCTACACGGAATATCAACGTGGAACATATACAATCGGCTTCTCAGTGCACCCAGACCTCCCAAAATAGCTCATGCGCCGGCACTCTCCTCGGCCCTCAAATCCTGTACATCTCTGAGAATCCCGAGTGCCCAACATCGGCACCCAAATATCATAAATACTCATGTCTAGCATCGACACGCAAAACATCTGTATCGGGCATCCGTCAGTCCGGGTCAGCCCTCTCTCAAAGTATATATATATATATATATATATCGGGAATCCGTCAGTCCGGGTCATCCCTCTCTCAATACATCGGGGATCCGTCATTCCGGGTCAGCCCTATATCAATCCATCAGGCATCCGTCAGTCCGGGTCAGCCCTCTCTCAAGTATATATATATATCGGGAATCCGTCATTCCGGGTCATCCCTCTCTCAATACATCGGGCATCCGTCATTCCGGGTCAGCCCTATATCAATCCATCGGGCATCCGTCAGTCCGGGTCAGCCCTCTCTCAAGTATATATATATATATATATATCGGGAATCCGTCAGTCCGGGTCATCCTTCTCTCAGTACATGTCTCTAGCACCGAGAAAACACGGGGCGGCGCCCCAAATATCATATCAAGGGAACCGAGTTTTAAATGATTATTTATTTGAAAAAGCCACGGTTCCCAAATCCAGAAATCACATGAATCTCAACCAATGATACAAGTAATTGTGATGTGATATGTGTATCAGGTATGAATATCAAGTCATGTCACATATAGATAAGCTACAATGCAATGATCCAAAGTGCTAAAGGTATCAAGTATGAATATCAAGTCATGTCACATATAGATAAACTACACTGCAATGATCCAATGTGATATAGGTATCAAATATGAATATCAAGTCATGTCACATATAGATAAGCTACACTGCAATGATCCAATGTGATATAGGTATCAAATATGAATATCAAGTCATGTCACATATAAATGAGCTACACTGCAATGATCCAATGTGATATAGGTATCAAATATGAATATCAAGTCATGTCACATATAAATGAGCTACAATGCAATGATCCAATGTGATATAGGTATCAAATATGAGTATCAAGTCACGTCACATATAAATGAGCTACAATGCAATGATCCAATGTGATATAGGTATCAAATATGAGTATCAAGTCATCTCACATATAAATGAGCTACAATGCAATGATCCAATGTGATATAGGTATCAAATATGAGTATCAAGTCATGTCACATATAAATGAGCTACAATGCAATGATCCAATGTGATATAGGTATCAAGTATGAGTATCAAGTCACGTCACATATAAATGAGCTACAATGCAATGATCCAATGTGATATAGGTATCAAGTATGAGTATCAAGTCACGTCACATATAAATGAGCTACAATGCAATGATCCACTGTGATATAGGTATCAAATATGAGTATCAAGTCATGTCACATATAAATGAGCTACAATGCAATGATCCAATGTGATATAGGTATCAAGTATGAGTATCAAGTCACGTCACATATAAATGAGCTACAATGCAATGATCTAATGTGATATAGGTATCAAGTATGAGTATCAAGTCACGTCACATATAAATGAGCTACAATGCAATGATCCAATGTGATATAGGTATCAAATATGAGTATCAAGTCACGTCACATATAAATGAGCTACAATGCAATGATCCAATGTGATATAGGTATCAAATATGAGTATCAAGTCATGTCACATATAAATGAGCTACAATGCAATGATCCAATGTGATATAGGTATCAAATATGAGTATCAAGTCACATCACATATAAATGAGCTACAATGCAATGATCCACTGTGATATAGGTATCAAATATGAGTATCAAGTCATGTCACATATAAATGAGCTACAATGCAATGATCCAATGTGATATAGGTATCAAGTATGAGTATCAAGTCACGTCACATATAAATGAGCTACAATGCAATGATCCAATGTGATATAGGTATCAAGTATGAGTATCAAGTCATGTCACATATAAATGAGCTACAATGCAATGATCCAATGTGATATAGGTATCAAGTATGAGTATCAAGTCACGTCACATATAAATGAGCTACAATGCAATGATCCACTGTGATATAGGTATCAAATATGAGTATCAAGTCATGTCACATATAAATGAGCTACAATGCAATGATCTAATGTGATATAGGTATCAAGTATGAGTATCAAGCCACGTCACATATAAATGAGCTACAATGCAATGATCCAATGTGATATAGGTATCAAATATGAGTATCAAGTCATGTCACATATAAATGAGCTACAATGCAATGATCCAATGTGATATATGTAGTAGGTATGCAATGCACTAGTTAGTAACTATGAACATGCAATATATATATAGAACACTATAAGGTCCTATCAGCCCTGACGTAGAACGCCATGCGGGCGATACCCCCGTAGATGTGAAATCTACTCACCGTAGCCTCCCGCTAGGTATAGCCAACAACCTGCTTCCCTTCCTGCGCGGCGTCTGCCGTACTTGCCTGCGAACCTAGAGTTACACAATATATCACACGTAAGCTTGAAATCACGAAAACGCGACATTTAAGCCGAACCAATAACTCGTGTCGCGAACCAAGCGCGCGTGTGCGCGATACGCTAAAACGTGTGGTTACGCACCTAAACGCATCCTGACGCGTCGCGATACGAAGAAACCCAAAACCCACACACACGTATCACGCGTGTCGTGAAAGGTTGAAAATACGGGAAAATAGGTATTCTACCCCAGATTTTGATACAAGAAAGATACTGCAAAAATATACATACCAAAATAACCCACATACAAGTAGAGACCCACACCCCAAACCCCAACCCATATCTCCCCTATCTGGCCGCAATTTGCGGCCAGAATGCCAATTTTGGCGGCCAGACTTGGGAATTGGGTTCCCAGGTTTGGTTGGTGCACACAATTCTCCCCATACATGCTGAAGTAATATCTAGATTTAAACTGAAAAGTCTCGGGTAGTAGCAGATTTCTACAGTGCCTAAAATCAGTTCAAATCACACATTTTGCACAAAAATGGGACTTTATGGCATTTTGATGAAATCTGAAACAAACCTAGGTTTAATCCCACACTAATAACTCGTTAACAAGCTAATCAAGCCACAACAACATAAGTTTTAACATAATACACTAAACCCCTTTCAAAAGCACTAAAAAGGCCTAAAAATATGATATTTCTAAACTAAACATGCAAGTTATGAACATTGGGTGCTAGGATTGAGATTTATACCTCCAAATGACCTTAAAAACTACCTAAAGTCCAGTCCCTCCCTCAAGTGTGCAGATTTGCCTTGAACACCTCCAAAAAACCTTGCTTTTTCATGTTTTGTGATGGAAAGATGTGGTTTTTGTGTAGGATTTGTTTGGGATTCAAAAGGGAAGTGAAAAGGAGGAGAAAGGATGAAGAAAGTGGGAGGGAATTTCTGCTGGAGCTGCAGGAATTCTGAAGTGGGGAGAGGAGAGAGAGAGAAGCAAAGAAATGGGTCCCAAAAGTCAAAATCTCTACCTAACACCATGCTCCTTTGTTTATTTGGATTTCTTTTCTTTTGTTGTTTCTTTTGAAGTTATAAAAAGGGCTTAGAAAATGATTAAATGGTGGGGAAAAGAGTTTGCAACCATGCACAAGAATGGTTAACAAGTCACAAGAAAAGTCTAAGTGTGCAAGTGTGCACAACAAGGGAAAATTTCCAATATGCTAACACTACCCATAATAACTATAAATCCTATGAACACACCAATATAAAAACATGCATGACTACTAATTATCACCAAACATTCAAACGAAAATTTCAAGGTGTTACAGAAATTCATCAATCTGAAGCAGAATGGTGCGGCCGTAGATGTACACGCAGCTGAGTGGATACGGCTCAGTAGATTCGCTGGACCTTTAGTTGCCAATGATGCAGACAGGGCAAGGAGGTTTATGCGCAGCTTGGATGTGGACATCCAGAGGCATATTGTCTCTCTGGGTTTGACCACTTTCTCACAGGTTCTTACGGCAGCTCGAGAACAACATAGCCTATCAGGGAAGACTGGGAGTTTACAGTAGACAGCAGTTGCAGTAAGGAAGCCGGCATTTGTACCAAACCGAGCTCATGGTCGCAGAGGTATTCCAGTGGACCGTCGTGGTATAACACCTATGAAGAAGCCTATTATCATTGATCGAAGAAAGAGCGTGACTTGTAACTACTGCAATTTACCTGGCCACATGCAAAAGGATTGTCGAAGGAGGCTGGGACTCTGTTTAGTTTGTGGAGCGGCAGATCACGCTGTCAGCGCTTGTCCGTCGAAGCTTCGTACGAGGGATGATATTCAGAAGCCTCCGCATAGACCATTCCAGGGACAGAAGCAGCTGACTCAAGGACCTAATCAGGCTCGAGCTTTTATCTTGACAGCTGAGGAAGCTAAGGCGTCAGGAGAAGTTGTTTCAGGTACTCTACTCGTTCATGGTTTTCCCGCATTAGCGTTATTTGATTCTGGTGCATCCCATTGTTTTATGTCGTCCAAGTTTATAGCTACACACTCGATCACCTGCACGACCCTGTATAGTTTCTGGGACATACACACGGGGAATGGGAAAATCATATCTAGTAGGGAATGCAAGGATTGTGCAGTTGTTGTTGGCGGACGGGAGCTTTTTGCAGATTTCTTGGTAATCGATACGGGCAGCTACGAAGTCGTCTTGGGAATGGATTTTCTTGGCACTTTCCGCACTCACATTGATTGTAGAGCAAAGAAAGTAATTTTCCAGATTCCCGGACAACTCGAGTTTACCTTCACTGGAGGAAGCAGTTCTGTAGGGCCAGTCGAGTTTAGGGCTAGGCCGACAAGTAGTATTCTTACATCAATGGAGGTTGATAAAGGTGAAGAACTAGTTGTTGTTCGTGATTTTATGGATGTGTTTGAAGACATATCGGAATTACCGCCGAAGCGAGAAGTGGAGTTCGCAATTGATCTTATTCCTGGTGCAGCGCCAGTATCTAAAGCGTATTACCCAATGGCACCAGTAAAGTTGGAAGAAGTCAAGAAACAGATTACTGAACTGCTTGAGAAGGGTTGGATTCGAAGCAGTAACTCGCCTTGGGGAGCTCCAGTTCTTCTAGTCAAGAAGAAAGACGGCACGAGAAGGATGTGAATCGACTATCGAGAATTAAACTGGGTGACTATTAAGAACAAGTACCCGATCCCTCGCATTGGCGAACTTTTTGAGCATCTTAGTGGCGCGAGGGTATTCTCGAAGCTGGATTTGCGATCCGGATATCATCAGGTCCGAGTGAAAGCAGAAGATATTTGTAAGACTGCGTTCCGAACTCGGTATGGACATTACGAGTACTTAGTGATGCCCTTCGGAGTAATGAATGCACCGGCGATATTTATGGACTTGATGAACCGAATCTTTTCACCATTCTTAGACCAGTTTATTGTGGTGTTCATCGACGATATTCTGGTTTACTCGAAGAGTTTTGAAGAGCATGTTGAACATTTGAAGATCACACTGCAGACATTGAGACAGGAGAAGTTATATGCGAAGATGAGCAAGTGCGAGTTTTGGCTGGAAGAAGTAAAGTTTTTGGGGCATGTTGTGTCTGGCGATGGAATTGTCGTCGATCCAGAAAAGATTGCAGCAGTTCGAGATTGGCCGATTCCAAAGAATGTTGCAGAGATAAGAAGTTTTCTTGGACTCGCCGGGTATTACAGAAGATTTGTGGAGAACTTTTCTCGTCTGGCGGAGCCATTGACCAAGCTTACGCGCAAGGAGGTACCTTTTGTGTGGACGGATAGATGTGCGTCAGCTTTTGAGACGTTGAAGCAGAAATTGATAACCGCCCATATTCTGACCGTGCCAGACAATTCCGGAGGATTGGTGATTCACAGCGACGCATCTGGGAAAGGATTGGGATGTGTTTTGATGCAGCATGGGAAGGTTGTAGCGTACGCATCAAGACAGTTGAAGACCCATGAGAAGAATTACCCAACTCACGATTTGAAGCTTGCGGCTGTGATTTTCGCGTTGAAGATTTGGAGACACTACCTTTTCGGCGAAAAGGGTCGAAGTTTTTACTGATCATAAAAGTTTGAAGTATGTGTTCACGCAGAAGGAGCTTAATATAAGGCACCGTAGATGGTTAGAGCTGATGGTTGACTACGATCTTGATCTCAAGTACCATCCGGGGAAGGTCAATGTCGTACCGGATGCGCTCAGTCGGTTACCAGCAATTCAGATGTTGACTACGCGGAAAGAACTCGTTGAAGAATTTCGAAGATTTGATTTGGAGGTTGTGCTACCGCATTCTTCGGGACAGTTGATGCAGCTGCAAATACATTCATCGTTGATCGAGAACAATAAAGCATCGCAATCGCAGGATCCTAGATTGCAAAAGTTTCGAGAACAGGTTGAAGCCGGACTACGAACAAATTTATTGATCCACGAAGATAGTTCGTTGAGCTATGGTAGCCGTTTGTGTGTGCCAAAGGGAGATATTCGTGAAGAGCTTATGAAGGAGGCACACAATTCAGCTTATTCCGTACATCCAGGAGGCACAAAGATGTAGCGAGATATTCGACAGCATTTCTGGTGGGAAGGCATGAAATGGGAGATTGCTTGCTTTGTGGCAAAGTGCTTGGTGTGTCAGCAAGTTAAGACTGAACATCAAAGGGTTGCTGGTTTATTGCAACCACTTCCGATTCCTCAGTGGAAGTGGGAACATATAACCATGGATTTCGTGACAGCTTTACCGCGGAGTCCAAAGGGCAACAATGCAGTATGGGTGATTGTTGATCAATTGACCAAGGCAGCTCATTTTATCCCATTTCGGGTTGGTCAATCAACAGGGACTTTGGCGGAGCGGTACATGCAGGAGATTGTAAGATTGCATGGAGTACCGGTGAGCATCGTGTCCGATCGGGACACTCGGTTCTTATCACACTTCTGGAGGAGTTTGCAGGAAAGTTTGGGGACTAGATTGAAGTATAGCACCGCTTATCATCCTCAAACTGATAGTCAGTCGGAGAGAACGATCCAAACTCTTGAAGATATGTTGAGAGCGTGCATGTTGGACTTCAAGGGTTCTTAGGAGGATCATCTACACTTGGTGGAGTTTTCTTACAACAATAGTTTCCAGGCGACTATTCAGATGGCTCCATTTGAAGCTTTGTATGGTCGTAAATTCCGTTCACCTGTTTGTTGGGACGATGTCGGTGAACGAAGATTGTTGGGACCAGATTTGGTCGTGCAGACAGTTGAGAAAGTTGACACTATCAGGAATCACATGAAAGTAGCACAAGACAGGCAGAAGAGTTGGGCAGATATGACGAGAAGACCTCTAGAGTTCGCCGTGGGTGATTTGGTATTCTTGAAGATATCACCGACTAGAGGGGTGATTCGTTTTGGAAACCGAGGAAAGCTCAGTCCTCAATTCGTTGGACCCTTTGAGAACTTGGAGCGTGTTGGTGAGGTAGCGTATCGTTTGGCGTTACCGCATTCCTTGGCGAATGTGCACGATCTGTTTCACGTATCTCAACTCCGTAAGTATATTCGGGATGAAATGCATGTATTGGATTATTCGGAGCTGACGGTACGAGAAGATTTGACTTTTGAGGGGCGACCGGTTGAAATTGTGGATCGGAGGGAAAAGATTCTTAAGAACAAGGTTATCCCTCTTGTACTTGTTTCTTGGGGTAATCGCTCGCATGGAGAGTCCACCTGGGAACGTAAAGATGAAATCCGGCAGAAGTTTCCTCATCTTTTATTGTAGTTTGTTTGTTTTCATCTATCCTTGTATTCTTGGAATTTCGAGGACGAAATTCTTTTTGTAGTTGGGTATAATATAACAACCGAGTCCAACTCTACTAATTTCAGTTATCATATGTTGATGTGTGGTATTTATTTCATTTATCTTAATTGAATGTTGCTAGTTATAAATTTTACTCCGACAAATCAATTCTGCATATAACAATTTATGTCATCTAAAATTTAATTAAAAATATTTAACATGGCCTGCTTGACATCCCTAACCCTGTGGTAGCGTCCTCACATCGTATTCTCGTCCCGTTCAGTGAAACGGACGTGTTTGGACGGCTACGCGTACGTGCGTGCGTCCGTTCTTGGGGGTATGCTTTTAATTGCAAAATCCTTCTTTTTAAATTTTGGAACTTGCTAATAATTTTCATATTTCAAATCCAAATTTTTGGACCTGACCCGGGCGTATTTCTGAAATAATTTGTATTCCGCAAAATCCTATTTTTTCTAATATTTTTTAAAAACCAACGAAATTTAAATACACTAACAGAAAATATTTTCTCTATTTGTAAAATTCCTTTAAAAATCTTTCCCCTAACCTTTTACCCTGCCAGCCAATCAGAGCTCTTGGATTGCACTGGACCCCACCACTAAAATCTTTTCTCCTCTTCCTTTTGGCCGCGAGCCAATCGCAACGCCCATTCTCTCGCGGTGGGCCCCACGGCATCCCTCTCTCTCTTCCTTCCTTTCTCTTTCGCTCTCTCTCGCTGGCACAAAAGGCCAAGTTTCTTTCTCCTCACAATCCTCTCTCTCCTCTCTATCTCTCTCCCCTCTCCCTCCTCTCGCAATCTCTCTCTCTCTCTCTCTTCCCGTCTCTCTCTCTCCTATTTATATTTTTCTCCTTCCTTAAATCTTTTATTCAGCAGAACCCAACCCTGTGAGCCCTAGCCGCCTAGCTTTCCGTCGCCGTTGCCCCTACGCCGACGCCTGCACTGCCGACCTCGTCACCTCCTCGCTCTCGTCGCTTCCGCCTCATCTCCTCTTCTTCCTCCTTCATCATCTCCCCGAGCACCCTGCACGAGCAGCTGTGCACCCCTGCACACGTCTGCACCGCCAGGAATCGCTGCCGGTGACCCGTCTCCATGCCCTGGCCCTCGCGCACCCCTCCATGAGTGATGCTTCCTCTCCTCTTCTTCTTTCCTTCCTTCTTCTCTTTTCTCATTCTTTTGATCTGTGGGTTTTGTCACTGCACTTGTAGGTTGTCTGCTGGAGCTCTGTCGACGCCGTCGACCGTCGCGACCTCTCCACAATCCACGGTAAGCATCATTCTCTCATCTCCATCCTCCTTCCCCTCTTCTTTCCTTCTTTCTTGCATATATTTGTCTTTGGTGGCTTACTGTTCATCTGTTCGCCGAAATCCGGTGATGCCGACGACGTGTCCCGACGATCCAGCGAGGTACTCTGACCTGTGTGGTTCCACTGTTTGTCGTTCGGACCTATTCCATGAACCGTGCGCGCGTCACGGCCTTTTCCCCGCCGACGTGTAACGTTCCGTTTTCCCGATTCGCGACCCGTCAAGGCAAGTGAAACTTGCTACATGCTATTTTAAACCCTTCATATGCTAAATTAGTTATTTTCTGTTAAATCCCTAATTAGAATTGATAGAAATGGATTTCAACTTAACCGTATAAAGTTCCGTTATACATCTTATGATTCCGAACGTGAAACTTAAGCTTGCAACTGATTATTCATATCTAGCATCACCTGTACATGATAGATCACATTTGTTTATTGCTATGGTACCTTTTATCCAGTTTAGCCTATCAGACACTCATGAGCAACTTTAACCGGTCTAATTACATTGCATTCATTAGACAGGTTATACATGTCGTCGCATTCATGGATCACTCACCATTTATTAACCTATTTCCAGCAGTTACATCTATCATACTGTATTCATACTAGGCTGACACTGTATGTTAAACACAATTGATAACTGTTCGGCTAAATAAATAAAATCTGCTTCAGTGCTTAACTCATTGCTTAGATCATGTTGTTGATAACCATGCTTGATTATTTAACCCTGATTATGTTAGCTGGGTACGAGCACACCCATGATATCGTTTACACCTTGACATGACTTGCTACATACATATTGATTGACCCGACATGGTACCGTACACTACCTGACTTGACCTGTTGTACCTTGGATTAACCCATTACATGATCTTGTGTCTAATGCCAACAAACCTGACATGTAGTCCTCACGGACCGTTCCTCCTGTCTATCCAGACAAACCTGCTTACCTGATCCTGTGTTGGCATTAGTTCTTGACTATTGGATACCTGACTTGACTTACACATACAACTTGGGGGTATGGGGAAATCAATGATGAAACCTGACTTGTAACTCGATAGTTCAATACCTGTTCTGATCAGTTTTAGAGGCTAGGCCAGCCTTGGGATGATGCTGCTGACATCATTCATCTGTACATATTCCTGTTTTAGTGCCTAGCGGCATGTCTCGGTTTCAGCCCGAGAATCTGGACCGTGGTCCCGGGTATGCACGGGATACTATTGAGTTACATCGATGATTCATCAATTTGATTTCAAAGACTTTAGAATAGAAAACGAGAAGAACAGTTTAGTTTACTCACTATATACTACCCTTCACTGCCCTGACTACATTACTGTTGCACCTTCTTTTCATTCATGTTTATATCTGCATTGCCTGTTACCCTGTTTATATTTTATTACTTAATGACACGACGCGCTCTGGGTTTTGCATGGCCCAGATAATGTACCGTTGCTACAGTCCGAGCAGGAGTACTTCAGCCAGCAGGCTGAGCTGTGAGGTGTCAGCAGTAGTTAGTTCTTTTATTTCCTGCATTTTTATTCCTGATGTGAGCCCGCATTATGGGACATACGTTCCAGTTATTTTGTATTGGATCTTTTGCTTCCGCATTTTATTATTCTTGACTCATGTTATCTTGGCTTATGAACATATTTTAGATAGTTTTATTTTGTTCTTGATATCTCTACAGCCGTAATGTGACTGTGGATGGATACTTCCTACCCATAGGTAGCATGGTTGGCTATGTCACGTGTCCATTCTAGCGTACTCTGGGAAGCGGGGCGTGGCAGTGCCTATAAAAGCCAGATCAGTGAGAAAAGGAAGGGTCCTCTCTCATATACTCTATCATCTCACATATATAGTTTTTTTTTAATTTGTTTTTGGTTTAGGCTTAAGAATGAGTGGGCTATTACTTGGTTTCTTCTTCTTCTTCCCTCTTGAGAGCTTCATTATGGAGGTTGAACAAGTTACCAATATCTTATATCTCTTCTTCAAGTGTTAATAATATTGTTGTTTCTTTTACTTCTAGTTCTTGTTCTTATTTCCTCTTTTCATTATTATGCTTAACTAATCTTCTTTGGTTGTGGTAATGGTAAGGAAGTGAGATGAAAGGTTTGGCTCCTCCTCCTCTTGATTAATGTTTAATGTGCTTTAAAGTGATTATAAACTTAGTATTGTAACTTGGATGGGTTGATATGGTATGTTGATTCCATGATTACTTTGTAACCTCATCACATACCATATTCTCCCCATAAACCCCATCTTGCAAGCCTAAGGTTAGAATCAATTTGGTGTTAAGTTTGCTAAGTTTGGATGTGGTATTTTGTGATTAAGTGACTTGACAATTCTCTTGGTTTCATATACCATATACCATCACAAACCCTTAGCAAAGTTAACACTAAAACTATTTGCTCTCACTCGCTACTTTTTGTTTTTGATGTTGTCGTATGCTTGCTAACCCTTGTGTTTAGTGTTGATACCTCAAGTTTGGACATACAAACGGTAAGTAAACAAAACGGACTCGATTCGTGTTTTACGGTGAATATCAGAGTTTGACGATTTGTGCTTCACAACCGCCTTGACAAATCATGCTTCATGTCGGGATCGACGTAAGGACGGACAACTCATGATCAAGGGAGCGTTGAAGGAATCGTCGCGATTCGACCTTCCGAGCCAAAGCCACAACCACTTCTTTCTTATCTTCTTTCTTTGTTTTCTTTGTTTTCGTATTATTTATTTTAGTGACAAAACCAAACCATTCTTTATTTGTTGAACCTTAAATCACAAGACCTAATACACAATTCCCTGCGGATCGACCCGTACCTGCCGGCTTGCTACAACGCGCCGTGCACTTGCGGTTTATAAATTTTAAAACGAGAACGATCTCGCGTGCGCATTCCATTTCCTTAAAATCATATCCGTTTCCAAAACATATGCGTTTGCGCACGCGGGTGAATTTCCAATAACAGCCTACGAGGAACTTGGAGAGGTTTTCCACGATTGGATGTGCTGGGTTCACTTAGCACCCCGACGGTTTTCGACACGTATCAAGTATGCTATTTTAAAAAAATTTAGGGTGCCAAGCGAGCTCGACCAAAGATCTAACTAGAGAATTAGGGTTTAAGAAGTAAACAACTTTACTCTAAGTGAACAAAGAATACAACATTTGTAGACCGTTCCTTCAGTTCTAAAGCTACGTGTTGTAGTTCCTTATCTCTAAGTGGTGGTCTGCCGGACTCTTGTTAGTCTCCACTGGGCGAAAGGAATGAGCTTGCTCAAAGATCTTCGAGGCCGAAAATGGTCTATGTCGAGGAATCTCTAACTCAAGCAATCTCTTCACTAAATGAGAATTAGTGAATGAAACAACCTAAACTAAATGGCTATTTTGGTATAAATTGGTGAAGTAGGAATTTCGCTCACTTTAGAATTATTTTTCTCTCTTCCTTTTCTTCACCTCAAGAAAACCTAGTGAGCTCAAATGAGATGAAGGAGAAGAAGAAGTGATCAACCATGGGTGAAAAAATATCTCCAAGATATTTATAGAGACTTAACTATGGCTGAAGATAATGGTTAGGTTAATAAATATCTAGAGTAAAACAAAATTATTGGACTAAGTCAAGAATTCCACATTCTTCTACAAGCATCCAAACCAAGCCATTTTTCACCTAATTTTGTTTATTCCCTAAATAAATAATCACCATAATTATCTTAAGTATGGTATGAGTCTCATACACCCAAGTCCAATGTATCATCTAACATGACACATATATAAATACATTAATATATATCACATATATATTTAAATGTATTAGAGAAAACAATTTCATAAGTGAGCTAATATTAGATAATATATATTAATATATCAAATATATATTTATATATTAAATTATTAAATCAACACTTGATTTAATAATCCGGCTATATCACATACAACCGACTAATATCATATAATAAATTATTGAATCAACATTTGATTCAATATTCCGGTTATATCGCATATAACCTATATCGCGAGATTAGAATACTGTATCACATACACGTATTAATCTCGGTCTCGCACATATCACATATGTGCCCTGCTTCATTTCACTTGAGCCAAGAAACCTCTGTGTAGGACTCTAAAGACTCGTCAATACGCCGGAAGTAGGTAATGATCATATCAGTTACCTACAAGCCGTCAGCGGTACTAGCTGGACGTAACGGCTACCCGGGTATTGAGCGATCAGAAGGTCAACAAGTAAGCTTGTTCATACTCCCGTGAATCCAATGAGTAACATTACTGTACAGTCCAGTCTCTTCATCTGATATGTCGCATATCGAGTCTGGGGGTGGTAAACGTCAAACCCCGATAACTTGATAAGTCATGTCGATGTGAGTCTCATAACGGGTCGAGAAACTACTGATAACACTTACCAGTAAATCTCAATATCAGCCTTGACCAGGGACTTCCTGTTATGGCCAATCGAGCACAGCGCAACATCAACCCCCAATACCGGGAGAAACGAAACCCCTCATATCGCTCATTGCCTCCATGTGACTCGGGACTGTACCCAAAAACCACATGTTTGCACGCTCTCTTGAACATGGTAGGGTGCAAATCAAAGAACAGTGGAAATTGTTGGAGATAGTGCCCTCATAGTCAATTATTGGATCACAGGTACGTGATTGCAATGATTGCGAAGGACCTATACCGGTAGGACAGTCTTACTCAAGATGATAGTATGCTATCTGGTTTGCCTTTATCAGTCATGTATATGTTCAGGTGACTGATTACATGTTACACTTTGATAGAGCCCTTAGGATCTTGCTTTACCACCAACAGTATGATGGCGATCATATACGTGAGAGTTGGGTGGTTTATACGCATATCCTTAATTGTGGTCCCTAGTCGTAGGAGTTTCGAGACAGGGCATCGATACTCCGGAGTAGACTAGTGTGTACAGTCGAGACCCCGACGAGGGGCGGTGGCCGGTCTCACAAGCCACTGGTGTCAGTTGGATCACCTAAGATGTATACAGGTGCTCATTGGGTTATGAGTACACCGGACAGGACTCGCCGGGAATCTGCTAGTTAGTATTATATCTACCGTCAGATAGCAGTTCCCTGGTGACATGTGTACAGGTTAGTTCATCGACCTGAGGTCGTCATTTGTCTCGTGTGAGTTCCCACTGTGCTTTGATTTCTACCCTACCACGGCTCAAAGGAGTCGTGCAAACAGGTAGTTTTTGGGTACAGTCCCGAGCCATATGGAGGCACGTGAGCGGATCGGCAGGGGATTCGTCTCTCCCGGTATTGGGGGCGAGGTCGTGCTGTGTCTAGGAGAGCCATTACACAAAGTCCATGGCCATGGCAAGAGATTTACTGGTAGGTACTCCAGTAGTATCTCAGGGTGTTATTGGGCTTCACTCCGACACGACTTATACTGCTATTGGGGGTCTGACGTTGCTAGCCCTCTAGGCAGATATGCGATACTCATAGACGAACGGACCGGACTGTATATACATTGTCACTGTTAGGCTCAGTAGGGTTTTCTGGATGAGTGCGCTCATCGGCATCCCTTGAGGTCAGTCCATGGGCAGCCGTTACGCATTGCTAGTGCCACTGACGGTTTGTGGTTAAACCCACTGCCAGGGTACTGACGAGTCATTAGAGTCCCCCACAGACAGTTTCCCAAGTTCGGGCGAAACGTTGTAGAGGCCGTATGGTTTTATGGCAGGGTTCGGAAAATGCACGTGCGTTTACGCACGTGTTATTTTTCGGGCAGATGATACTGGTCGGCTTTGGTTTAAGCCGGATCCGAGTATTATATTGAGTAGGTATAATATCTTTGTCTCGGTTGCATTTGTATTCGGTCGTAATACAAATGCGGGTATATTTATACAGTTTCGGGGTTATCCTGAAAGTCGTTTCAGGATCACTTTTGGAAGTTGCCAGTTTCCAGTTTTGTATCAGCCGTCTTTTAACATTCGGTTAAAGACGGATTTATCTTTTCTTCAGATAAGAGTGAGTCATCATTCTAGAAGGTTCTAGAAGTGATGAAGTGGCTAATGAGTCATCTTGACATTAATGGTTGCATTAATGACTTGATGAGGTGTTTATGTGAGTCATGCTTTGTTTTAATGATTCTTGTTTTGGTTAAGATATTTTGAGTGAGAAGCTTTCTCTTGTGGTCACCCCCCCTCTCCTACGGTCACCTCCCTCTTGCTATATATGGCCGTCCCTCTCTCTCCTCTCTCTCTCTCTCACTTGTTGATTTCATTTTAGAGAAAAAAGATTATGATAGTATTTGGGGTGTATGGAATTCATAGTTCATTTCATTCCATCACTCGATTCCCTCGGCAACTTCATTAACCGATCGTCCACGGATTTGGACGAAGTGAGACAAAGTCATCTACTCATTCTCTACATCATTCTTGGTCGTCTCTTTTAGCAAACTTGACGATCGAGTTGCCTCGAGTCAGAGGCGGGAGCCCGTTTAAAGAATCGTCGACGTGGTGCCACCTCGCCGGAGGAAATCGGAGATCGACGAGATCGGAGCAGCCGCAACGGAGCGTGGGATGATGGTTGAAGAACGAAGGACTCGGATCGTTCGGTATAACCTTTCTACACTCTTTACAGTTTGTTAGTTTAGCAATAATGGCAGATCCGGGTTAAAGTATACGATAGCGCCTGATAAAAGTTTTTGTTCCGCATTTTGGCGTCTGTAGACGGCCGGGGCGCTAGCGTAGACTTACAGTGGTATCAGAGCTACTAGGCATTGGATGTCGACCTATGGGGGGTTCTCACTGCGTGACAGTGTGGCGAAGCATAGGCTCTTACCCCCAGGGTGTCCCGAGACCGGAAGGTGTTCCGGTGGGTTGTAGTCCTCGCGAGGGGGCAAGCGTAAAAAGTAGCGGCTGAGGGACCCGTTGGTGCCACGGCGACCCCATTGGATGGGGTGGCTGCCTGACTTACAGTGGTATCAGAGCCTCACCATTTTGCTATACTAACTTGTGCTAACGCGTTTAAAACATCGATCAAACCGGAAATCAAAAATCACATTTTTTCATGCTCACAGTTTCTGTCGATTTCAAATGATCTCGTAAAATTATTCTGCATGTCTCAGAAATGTGTGCAGGGTTTTCTAAGAACCACGTAGAAATTTGGGCACGTAATTCGATGATACCGCCGTGGAAACGCGGTCAAACCTATGGTTTGACCGCGCTTCTGCGGCCAAACAGTGAGATCGTGGCCCCAAATTTTCACAGTGAGTTCTCTGTTGGATTTTGTGGTTTTTGGTAAATATCGTTTTGGCCCATATTTTGGTACTGTTCACCAGTAAGTCGTGGGGCCCACTTTTTGATATTTGGTCGATCGAAATTGAAACATGTTAGTTTACAGTGCTTACATTATATCTCCGACCGGGAATGTCATTTGATCGGTAAACCGCGTTTGATTGCTATAGTTCTTTTAGACGGGTTTGCGAACGTGACATTCGCGTTGATGTTCTGTGTTGTGCTGTGATGTTGCGGATTTGTCATGGTGGATAGCAGTGTGCAATGATAGTGCAGGTTGAGTTTATTTGTACATTTGATATTGCGGGGCGAGCGTCCAACTTGTGGACTGCCGTCACTGCCTGTTGTATAATATTCTTTTGGGGCACGACCAGGTTGCGGTCGATGTACCTATTGTACTATTTTTCATTACTGTACTAGGTTTTGCCCCGCGACGGAGTGCACGGATAGCCGGGTTCTGGGGGGCAACGGGTCCGCATCTCATGGCTTTGAGAGGCAGAAGGGTCCCACTCTAGAATTGGCAGACTATTCGCCGCACTCGTAGGGGGTACAGGTTGACCCAAGGAGGGGTGCCCAAGATTACCGGATTCCGTAGAGTGTTAGGTGGTCCATTCACTATGCTGTAGGGGGCTGCCTCGCTTCAGGTTTTGGCGGGTAACTTGCCGCACCCGTAGGGGTCTAGGTTTCATTGCACAGGCTATCCACACGACAGGGGAACGTCGGGTTTCAGCAGCGGCTCTGTGAAACCCGGGGATCCCAGATTATCTGTATTGTTCTGTGATGCTTATTACTTTTCTGTAATGTTGCATATTATCACGCCTGGAGCGATTATTGTATATTGGTTTATATACTATTAGATGTTGTATATGTTTTACACCCGCGCTAGTCCAGTCCCCGCTCTGTCGTTAGTTAAGTAACCTAACGGGTGATGACGGGACCCAGTGACGAATGCGGATGGCATATACGTACATTTTATTTTCGTTCTTTTCTGGTGTGATTAATTGATGGGACTGCGTTGATTCTGATCAATGCAAAGTAAAGCAAACCTGTTTACAGTTGTTGGAACAAATTTAAAAAGTGTTATTGCAAATACGTTTCCTTTTGTTATGCATAGCGGTATTCAGTGGAATATCCTGCACCTCATTCGACGGGGCAAGGGCCGATATCCCTTCACCGGGACTGACCCCTTGGACAGAAGTTTGCGTCAGAGTAATAACTTCACTATAGTCGATTACAAGTTGCTTTGCATAGCGGTATTCAGTGGAATATCCTGCACCTCATTCCATGAGGAAAGAGCCGAGATCCCTTTACCGGGAGTGACCTCTTTAGCAAAAGGTTTTCGCCACTATATTTTAAAAAGCTATCAGGTTCCTTCAGCGATATCAAGTTCACTACGTTAAAGGTTTTTCGCCAAAAACCAGCCGTAGCCCTCCGTCACTTCTTTTGGGTATTCAGTAGTATTTAAGCTATGTATTTTGACCAACGCCAATGTCACGACCCAAGAATGGCCCGTGACGGCCCTAATACTACGCAACGCCTAAAGACGCAACGTAGTAAAAGAAAGCTAAAACCCAGAAATCTAAACCATAAAAATACAGAAAAGATAATATAAGTTTTGAAACATTTGAAATCGCAACCCAAATTCTTTAAAAGTCTTGCTTTCTTTCTTTAAAATTTTAGCAACACCCCATTTTTATAAAGACTAGTCAATATGAATACAACAGAAGAATAAGGACAGTAGAGAAAAAGCTGTATATATAAAGACATCAAATCCACCATAATACACACTACGTCCTCACTAAGTCTCTATGTCAACAATACAACAGTAGATGGAGAGTACAATACAACGAAGGTACAATATATAATACAGATAACCGTCTAACCCACCTATGCAAAATGGTACTGTGAGCTGATGCGGTATCTGTAGCAAAAGATGGTAGCTGGATAGCTGAATAAGGGAATAGCCTGCCTCGACTACTCTGGGGAAAAACCTGAAACACCTGTGGCACAACGGGGGTGAGTTGCCAACTCGTGAATAGTATAAAACATATGCAGGTAATCGCAGGAATACACGTACAGCATGAATCTAAGATATGCGATTACAGTAGTAATAATATATCATGCAATGCTGGAATAAAGAGAGTACACTAGCAGGTACAATCAATAAGTGAAGCGATAGTAACATGACAATAGTATGCAGTAGAGATGTGAGAAAGCAAATATGCAACTATCATAAGGGTACACTACAAGTACTACCAATGTATGAATCTGTGCATAAGATAGGTAATGGTGAGGTATAGGGTGGAATATGTCATTTTCCACGGAAACCTGACGTCGTGGTAGGATCACAATCCATCAAGATACTCCAATCCCAAATCCTCAAACCAGGCCCCCACATTGGGCACTCACATCAAATAAGTCTCACATCTCCTCAATGTACAGTATCGAGTAATCCCCTGTATCCCGAATGTACAAATCACCAATCACATAGGTGTATCCAATGTCCAAGTCCCAATGAATCACCTAGTATCCCAAGTCCAATCTCAATATGAATCTAACATCCTAAAGATATATATATATATATGCAGAAGTAAATATGATGGGGGCAATACACATATATTAGCGTCCCATACCACTAATATTGGTGTAAGGGTATATATAACAACGGCTAAATCCCCTGTTATATATACAAAAAGGGGGTTAAAGAAATATCACGAAACCGTGTGCCAAGCATCGGCACAGAAATCCTCGTATATGGGGCTCCGTCAGTCCGGATCAGCCCACGGGGTCCGTCTGCAGTGTCGGCCCTCGGCCTCGACAGTACAGGTCATCCCGCATCCATCTCTCTACTCTGGCCAGTAGCCTCCAAACAACTGCCAGATCCAAACAATCACCGGTAGGTACTCGCCCGCCTCCAGGCTCAATCGGCAAACCCATCGATCTTCTTGCCGAGGGGAACCATACCGGGCCCCACCATGTACTCTCATACGGCAACCACACATCGTATGGAGCATAAAATCAGCACCGATAAAACTCATGGGGGACACTCGAAATATCATATCAAGGAAACCGGGTTGTTCAAGTATGCATAATTTCATGAACTCCCGCGGTTCCCAAATCCCGAAAACATCATATAAAATCCAGATAAACAATGCATAAATACAGGAATAATTGTATGCGATATATCTGAATGCGAGCAGGTAAACACAAGTATATAGCTGAACCAGATGTATGCGAAATCATGATAAGGTACAGCTAGGTAACATAAGTAAATGTGAATATGCGACAACAACTGAATATGTATCTAACATACAGGTGTAGCAAAGTATAGGTATCTACCTATAAGAACTGATGTCGTATACCCCCCTGGGTATAAGTAACATATGTAGGAAATCCCTCCCGGTATAAGTAAAATATGTAGGAGGTATACCTGTAGCTGTATCGCAAGTGAAAATATACCTATCACTAAAGGTATGATACACTATAGGTATACCGATAAACTAGATGTCAAGTGTGGCAAGCAATGGTAGCTATAAGGGGTAGTGTGTGACATGGCAATTATTGACGGCGTGTGTGTAGCATGCAATCCGTGCTCGTGCAACATGAACCGTCAATAATGTGTGCAGTGTCCTACGGCTGCTAGTCACAGTATATAGCTATATCTAGGAAATGCAGTAAATACGCAATTCTACAATGACGTAGAATGTGCGACAGGAAATTGAATCCTAGCCCAGACGCATAACGCCATGCGGGCAATTCCCCTGTAGATGTTATATCTACTCACCTAAACTCCACGCTGGGTGAATCCTGTCACCTGCTCCCCCTGTAGCCGTGTCCGTAGCTCCAGCCTGCAAACCTGTAAATATAACATGGAAATCACATATAAGCCAAATATCTCGCGAAACGCGATATCGAATCGAAACGAGAAACTCGCGTCGCGAACTAAATGCGCGTGTGCACGATACGCTGAATCGTGTGTGTACGCGTCTAAAACCCATCGCGACACGCCGCGATACGCTGGATCACAGAACCCACTCACGTATCGCGCGTATCGCGCAAACACAAATAACACCAAAACGACATATAGTCCCAGATTTTCCTACAGGTACAATATTACAAAACTAGACATGCCAATGATCTAGAAAACACTGCAGAGTACCCTACCCAAAACCCCAAGACCCAACTCCTCTTCCTGGCCGCAAATTGCGGCCAGAATGCCAAAATTGGCGGCCTGAACATGGGGTTTGGGGCTCGTGTTCATGTGGTGTGCTCTAGACCTAGGTAGCATGTCCCAGTCTTCTCAATTTTATTCTGTAGGGTCCGGGTCAAAAGCAGATTGCAAAAGTCACATATGTCGCTTAAAAACGACAATTTAGAACAATTCAAGAAATCTATGGTATTTTAGTGAAATCTGGGGATTATCTCTGTTGAAGTGGCCTTATTAGCACTTAATTAACCTAAGGTAGCTAACCAATTCAACAATCTACCAAAATTCCACTTAAACACCACAAACTAGCACTAATTTAGCTAATTTAGCACTAATCGAAGCAATTAGCACACAAGCTACACAAACAAGCAATAGAGTTTAGAAAATATACCCTATGGGATCCTAGAAGCTGGTGAGGAGGTGTATGGAGGAAGAAGTGAGCTGCTGCCAGGGCTGGGGCTGCTGCTGCTACAGCTTCTGCTGTTGTTGCTGATCCTGTTGCTGCTGCTGTTGATGAAAATGATGATGATAAGTTGCTGATGATGTTGTTGTGGTTATTGTTGTTGTTGTTGTTGTAGTGATCTTGTTGTTGCTGCTGTGGCTATTGCTGCTGCTGCTGCTCTTCTTGTTGTTGTTGTTATCTGTTGTTGTTGTTAATGATGATGTTGCTGATGATGCTAGCTGCTGCTGCTGCTGGAGCTCTCTCTCTCAGGTGAGTGTGTGTGTGTGTGTGTGTGTGTTTGTGTTTGAGAGAGTGAAAGAAAAGAGAGGAAATGAGTGAGAAATGAGTGAGAAACCAAAACCCCCTCCCATTCTCTTTCTCTTCCCTCATAAATGAGGTATGGTCAACACCATAATGCACCATGCCCACATCTCTCTCTCTCTCTCTCTCAAAGTCAACATTCAAGCAATAATAAAACCTTTTCAAAACTCATTTAAAAAAAACAACACTACTAATTACAACCATGCACACTTAAAACCCAAAACACTTAATACAAACTTAACACTAAATTAAGCAATGGTTAAACCTCAATTTACATCCTAGTTTACATGCACAAGTGTGTGTGTGCCTAACAAAAATATAATAAAATACACATTAAATAGGATAAAATATTTAAAAACCAATTTGGTAAACTTTTTATTAAAAACCATATTTTAAAATATAATTAGCTACAAAACACATTCTAAGGTGTTACAGCCAAGGCATAGTGTTTGGTAGCTGCTGGGTATTCAATTGTTGCATAGATAGATGAGTTAGTTTGGGACAGTCGTTCTGCCATTTTGGCCAACGTCAAGGGCATGTGCGGGTGGGTTCAAATTGACAAGATAGTGACGGGTAGAACTTGGCATGTGACTTATGACATTTTGACCAACGCCAAGGTTATAAGAGCATGGGGCAAAAATCATATCGGGAGTTTCTAAAGAAACTGAAACTTGCCAGGTATGCGCATACCTTCTGGAGTATGAGTAACGTGGATGCATTCCATCACGTTATCATGCGATGAGAGTTGGATCCCGATTCCCACTGATGAGTTGGTTTACTCTTCGGGTGACCCCGATTGATTCTTCTTTAGGTTTGGAGGAGAATTTGACAGGACAGTGGGAGGTTTCCGGATTAGATAAAGTGATAACCATTCTGATCTAGGTTAGAGTGCACGCAGAGTGTTTCTTTTCTCTCTCTCTTTGGCAGCGACCTTTGACCGACCCTAGACTATGACTCAGTGACCAGGTTGACCGAACCTTCTTAAAATACTGGCTTTTGGATTGTCTGTGTTGCATAAGTCATTGCCACTCCTTCTTTTACCCTTTGAATTTCTCAGAACACCCATATTACTACGGATATCCACTTCCATTGGATAGATCCATCGTATGGTTATATACGAACTCGAAGGGACTTCTTCGGGGATGGATCCAGGTTTAGGAGAAATAGAATTGGTTTATTCAGTTGTCTTTTATTATCACCTTCTCTCAGGTTGCGAGAGCTCCTTGGTTTAGGAGAGTACACCTATTACGCTTATTGGATAGTCTTATTCCAAACCATAGGCTGGTGCCGAAAGGTAGGGAATGAAGAAAACCAATTAGCCTAAGTAGGGTATGCAGAAGGTAATATGTAAAGACAAAATAAAGTGATTAGAAAGAGGGCAAAGTAAATTGCGACTGATATCATTCACGACCAAAACCGCGTACTTCATCGCCACTCCTATTTCACCTTTTAAAAGAATAAGGTATTATTCAGTTGTCTTTTATCATCACCTTCTCTCGAGATGCGAGTACTCCTTGGTTTAGGAGGGTACACCTATTATGCTTACTGGATAGTCTTCTTCCAAACCATAGGCTGGTGCCGAACGGTAGGGAAGGAAGAAAACCATTTAGCCTAACTATGGTGTACAGAAGGTAACGACTAAAGACAAATAAAGGGATTTGGAGAGATGGCAATAAAATATACGGTTGAAGTCATGAATTTGATTATGGAAGAGGCATTGCTATGAATACCAGGATACCCCTACGAAACATTTTCATGTTTCAGTGCATTGTTAAAGGAAAAACTGTTTTCCCGATTAGACACTTACTCCAAGGGTATGTATTTACCAGGTTTCATTCTCATATCTGTATGGTTTTACAGATGATGATTGGGAGTAAGATATTGGGAATTAGGTGATCATCCTCATTATATCGGAATTCGTTGTAATTGGTGATATTTGAGGAAATCGCCACGGTACAGTTTTCCACCTACAACGCACAGGTTATGAGTTGTTCAACTCAGCGGATTTATACAGAGTATTGTATGTTGTCCAGTGTCCATCAGGACAAAGGGGTAGGTCCTCGTACTATGTTCTGTTTACTTATAACTTCTCTAGTATTTAGACGAGTGTTTCGTAGAAATACAAGGTCTAAGTTTTGAGAAGTTGTGGGTATAAGAATAAAGTAGAGAACCAGGTATCACAAGTATCGGGATTCTTCAAAGAGATCGAAGATATAGATTCTTGTGATTGGTATTCAGATGATAGTGATGGTTTTGAGAAACAAGCTTTCTCTTTCAGGTTACTCATAATTGGATGGATTCCTAAGTTGAGTAATGCTGATTAGCCTCTTTCCATTAAGTTGATATGCACTGGAGACAGCTGCATGGATTGAATATGGTTCCAATTAAATTAGTGCCAAAGTTCCTGTATTGGATATAGAATGGATCGTACCTTAAAAGATGTTAAGGTACGGGGAGTTGTCCAGCTTATGATTAAAACCAGACTCTGGATAACTCAGGGCACGATTCTGTAATGGCTGTTTGTGGGTTGACCCTGGCTATGACAAGGGTTGATATTCTACCATTTGGAAGATCAATAGTGATATTGTTCTTGACTCGCCACAGTTTTAGTAAAATGGATCTTTTTCATAAAACAGTAGTGGGAGTATGGTAGAACTGGAAGTGATTCCAGAACCGCGAACGATTACGGAAAATTTAATAGGACCTATACATTCAATCAGGTTTGACATTCCAATAGCCACTCCGCAGATTTGGTAGGTAACCTCAGACGCCCGAGAGGTACTTCGGTAGCCTCAGAGACGGTGACAGGGAGGTTCTTATCTACCAAGACTTGACACTACTGTTGTTCCAGGATATGAGACCCGGTAGGAGGGTTGTCGTAGTCAGTGGGAGCAACGGAAGCAAGGTGGACAGGTAGCTTATGTCTATTTATAGACTAGAGCAGTTATAGCGGAGACAGATCATCTAATTTTGATATGACAGTCATGGGTTTGACTTCAATCAGAATAGGGGATGGATCTGTTAAGAAGGTAGTAGGGTGTGATGTAATGGTATCTGGATGACATACACAGAGTAGGAAGTAAAATTCCTATACTACGAGCGGTTGTACTGTGGTCGTCACACAGTTGTTTCTCCAGACAGGATATGGATATAATATTTGACATTCTGGTTTCTGGATCTATGGTTTTAGATCTGGATTTGGGTAGTTTCCCAATGTAGGTACTTTGACAGATATTCTAATGGTTTTTGGAATAGTTGACTCCTAGCATGGTGGTGTACCTGCAGGTGATGGAGTCACCCTCTCTAAAGGTGTCTTACAGACTAAAGGGGAGAGGGACGTGCATGATTGGCAGATCACTTGCTTAGGCAATTGAGTCAATCATGAGATGTCAAGTACCACACCAGATGTTGTTTTTGCACTAGATGCAATAAGTTTGTATTAATCCAATTCTGGAGAAACATAAGGAAGCAGTTTTAGAACATAAGAACATGTTCTACGGATTTGATGACGGCAGTCTCCTTCGGGAGACGGTTATCATTCCAGGCTTCAAAGGTGACATGGTTGACAGAGTGATTGTCAGAGTTATAGTTTTTCCCTCTGACGAAGAGGGACAGTATTATGGACAGGTGGTCCAAGAGGATATTGTGGGTGGCATGGTGCCGGATACTGATTAGGTTCAGTGATCGATACAGTCTAAGAAGTTTGGATTTGGAGTTCATTTATGAACTAGGTCCCATCAGATATCCAGACATATTCTAAGACGGGTATTACTCGATTCAGGAGATGGCTTTCTCCGTGAATTTGAGATTAAGAGAGATATAGAAAGAAACTTCTAGGCGGATCCACTCACTAAGGCTATTTCTCGAACACAATAGTTTTACAAACGGGCTTTATGATACTGATTAGTAGAGGAGTTGGATGTTCGGTTTCACACGGGCTGTGAGTAGTCGACATCGCAATAATTAGCCTTGAGTGCAAGTGGGAGATTGTTGGCGATAGTGCCCTCATAGTCAATTATTGGATCACAGGTACGTGATTGCAATGATTGCGGAGGACCTATACCGGTAGGACAGTCTTACTCAAGATGATAGTATGCTATCTGGTTTGCCTTTATCAGTCGTGTACATGTTCAGGTGACTGATTACATGTTACACTTTGATAGAGCCCTTAGGATCTTGCTTTACCACCAACAGTATGATGGCGATCATATACGTGAGAGTTGGGTGGTTTATACGCATATCCTTAATTGTGGTCCCTAGTCGTGGGAGTTTCGAAACAGGGCATCGATACTCCGGAGTAGACTAGTGTGTACAGTCGAGACCCCGACGAGGGGCGGTGGCCGGTCTCACAAGCCACTGGTGTCAGTTGGATCACCTAAGATGTATACTTGTGCTCATTGGGTTATGAGTACACCGGACAGGACTCGCCGGGAATCTGCTAGTTAGTATTATATCTACCGTCAGATAGCAGTTCCCTGGTGACATGTGTACAGGTTAGTTCATCGACCTGAGGTCGTCATTTGTCTCGTGTGAGTTCCCACTGTGCTTTGATTTCTACCCTACCACGGCTCAAAGGAGTCGTGCAAACAGGTAGTTTTTGGGTACAGTCCCGAGCCATATGGAGGCACGTGAGCGGATCGGCAGGGGATTCGTCTCTCCCGGTATTGGGGGCGAGGTCGTGCTGTGTCTAGGAGAGCCATTACACAAATTCCATGGCCATGGCAAGAGATTTACTGGTAGGTACTCCAGTAGTATCTTAGGGTGTTATTGGGCTTCACTCCGACACGACTTATACTGCTATTGGGGGACTGACGTTGCTAGCCCTCTAGGCAGATATGCGATACTCATAGACGAACGGACCGGACTGTATATACATTGTCACTGTTAGGCTCAGTAGGGTTTTCCGGATGAGTGCGCTCATCGGCATCCCTTGAGGTCAGTCCATGGGCAGCCGTTACGCATTGCTAGTGCCACTGACGGTTTGTGGTTAAACCCACTGCCAGGATACTGACGAGTCATTAGAGTCCCCCACAGACAGTTTCCCAAGTTCGGGCGAAACGTTGTAGAGGCCGTATGGTTTTATGGCAGGGTTCGGAAAATGCACGTGCGTTTACGCACGTGTTATTTTTCGGGCAGATGATACTGGTCGGCTTTGGTTTAAGCCGGATCCGAGTATTATATTGAGTAGGTATAATATCTTTGTCTCGGTTGCATTTGTATTCGGTCGTAAAACAAATGCGGGTATATTTATACAGTTTCGGGGTTATCCTGAAAGTCGTTTCAGGATCACTTTTGGAAGTTGCCAGTTTCCAGTTTTCTATCAGCCGTCTTTTAACATTCGGTTAAAGACGGATTTATCTTTTCTTCAGAGAAGAGTGAGTCATCATTCTAGAAGGTTCTAGAAGTGATGAAGTGGCTAATGAGTCATCTTGACATTAATGGTTGCATTAATGACTTGATGAGGTGTTTATGTGAGTCATGCTTTGTTTTAATGATTCTTGTTTTGGTTAAGATATTTTGAGTGAGAAGCTTTCTCTTGTGATCACCCCCCCCCTCTCCTACGGTCACCTCCCTCTTGCTATATATGGCTGGCCCTCTCTCTCCTCTCTCTCTCTCTCACTTGTTGATTTCATTTTAGAGAAAAAAGATTATGATAGTATTTGGGGTTTATGGAATTCACAGTTCATTTCATTCCATCACCCGATTCCCTCGGCAACTTCATTAACCGATCGTCCACGGATTTGGACGAAGTGAGACAAAGTCATCTACTCATTCTCTACATCATTCTTGGTCGTCTCTTTTAGCAAACTTGACGATCGGGTTGCCTCGAGTCAGAGGCGGGAGCCCGTTTAAAGAATCGTCGACGTGGTGCCACCTCGCCGGAGGAAATCGGAGATCGACGAGATCGGAGCAGCCGCAACGGAGCGTGGGATGATGGTTGAAGAACGAAGGACTTGGATCGTTCGGTATAACCTTTCTACACTCTTTACAGTTTGTTAGTTTAGCAATAATGGCAGATCCGGGTTAAAGTATACGATAGCGCCTGATAAAAGTTTTTGTTCCGCATTTTGGCGTCTGTAGACGGCCGGGACGCTAGCGTAGACTTACAGAAATCACACAAGACTCTATGACGATCTCAGGTCTACAGACTAACCTGTACTAGTATCACCAGAGAACTGCTATCTGACGTTAGGTATAATACCATCTAGGAATTCTCAGCGAGTCCTGTTCATTGTACCCAGTCTCCACTGAGCACCTGTATACAATCTTTGATGTCAAACACCAATGGATGTGGGATCATCCACCGACCATAAAATAGGTCAAGAAACGTATACGCTAGGCTACTCTGGAATATCGATACCCCGTCTCGATACACCCACGACTTGGAACAATTAAAGGATGAACTTGTGGTCTACCCTGGCCCTACTAGTATGATCTGTATCATAATCCTGGTAGTCAAGTATACATCCTAAGGGCTTTACCAACATGTAAGAGCAAGACAGTATCACAATACCAGTCTACATGTTAAGATAAAGAGTAACCAGATAGCATACTATCATGTCGAGCAAGAAATTCTTCCCTATATATATTAAAGCATCCATTATAATATACAATCATGTACAATAATGGCCTCTAGGGCATACATACAACTAACAATCTCCCACTTGCACTAAGGCCGGTTGTTATAGTATCTCATACACATCATCCCAAAATCTCTCAAATTGTATCTGGGATATGGCCTTCGTGAGTAGATCCGCCGTGTTATTCTTCGTCTTAACTCTTCCGACCTCGATTGCCCGGAAATAAACCATCTCCCTGATCAGGTGATACTGCCTAAGAATATGTCTGAATCACTGATGGGACCGAGGTTCCTAGGCCAAAGCCACAGTTCCATTGTCATCACAATGGTAGGAACCTCACCAAGTTTATCTCATGAACATCTTCATCTAGACAGCCTCTTTGGCAGCATCGTTGGCAGCGATGTATTCAGCCTTTATCGTCGAGTCTGCTACGGTATCTAGCTTGGAACTCTTCCAACATACCGTCCCTCCACAGAGGGTAAAGACAAAACCCGAGACTGTCATACAATCGACCTTATCACTCTAGAAGCTCGGATCGATAGAGGACTCCATCTGGAGTTCACCGTTACCATACACCAAGAACAATTCTTTAGTGCTTCTCAAGTACTTAAGTATGTTCTTCACAGCTGTCCATTGATTCTCCCCAGGATGTAAGAGGCATCACCCAAATCCTTCATGGAGAACCATTGTGACAAGAAGAGTTTGACCGAGTGTAGCATAGGAACATCATTTCCTATCAAGAGTATGACATCCACGTACAATACGAGGAAGACAACCTTACTCTCTACAACCCTTTTGGATATACAAGGTTCATCTATGTTTTCGATGAAGTCAAACTCTTTGACTGCCACATCAAAACAAATGTTCCAACTCCACGATGCTTGCTTTAACCTGTAGATTAATGTAAGCAGCTTGCACACCTTTCCGCTGCTCCCACTGTCTATGAAGCCCTCTGGCAGTGTCATGTACACGCTCTTTTCTAAATCACCATTTAGAAAAGCGGTCTTGACATCCATCTGCCAGATTTCGTAGTCATGGTATGTAGCGATGGCAAGTAGGATCCGGATGGACTTAACATAGCCACTGGAGAAAAGGGTTCATCATAAACCATACCTGCTTATTGATGAAAACCTTTTTCTACAAGTCTAGCTTTGAAAGTCTCAACTTTTCCATCTATATCAAGAATCTTCTGAAGATCCACTTGCTCCTGATGGGTTTTACCCTTTCAGGTGCAACTTCCAAAGTCCATACTTTGTTGGTGTACATGGATTCCATCTCAGATCGCATTGCATCCAGCCATTTAACAGAGTCTCCACTCGTGATGGCCTGCTCGAAACTAGTTGGGTCATCATCTTTCATGATGCAATCCTCGCTCCCACCATCAATGAGAAAACAATGGTATCTCTCAGGTGGATGAGAAACCCTACTAGATCGGCGGACAGGCTGAGGTTTATCGGGGACTATCGAATCCTCCAATTCCAACAAATCGTCAGTTATAGTTTGTGTAGTCGGAACTTCTTCCAGTTCTACCTCATGACCACTAATTACTTTTTCAAGAAATTTCTTTTCTAAAAAGGTGGCATTCCAAGAAACAAAACACCTTTTTCTCCTCAGTGTGGTAGAAGATATACCCTCGCAAATGTTTGGGATATCCAACAAACATACACAGTACTGATCTTGCCTTGAGCCTGTCCATATTTTGCTTTTTAACATAAGCCGGACAACCCCATATCTTAACTCGTTTAGGGGATGGTATCTTCCCATTTCATATCTCATATGGAGTGGTAGGTACCGATTTGGTTGGAACTCTATTCAATAGGTATGCGGCTGTCTCAAGCGCATAACCCCAAAAGGAAACAGGTAACTCAGCGTTACTCATCATAGAGGGCACAATATCTAATAGGGTGCGATTCCTCCGCTCCGATACACCGTTGTGCTATGGTGTATACGGAGGAGTAAGCTGATAAAGAATCCCATTCTCTTTTAAATAGTCCAGAAATTCCGTGCTCAAGTATTCTCCTCCTCGATCAGATCGAAGGATTTTAATACTTTTATCCTTTTGGTTCTCTACTTCGCACTTATATTCATTGAATTTCTCAAAAGCTTCAGACTTGTGTTTCAACAGGAACACATGTCTGGATCTTGAGAGATCATCAGTGAATGTAATGAAATACGAGGAACCATTCCTGGCATGTGTAGACATGAGACCGGATACATCACTATGTATTAGTTCCAAGAGTTCGGTAGCTCTTTCTCCGTGTCCAGTAAACGGAGTTTTGGTCATTTTACCTTTGAGACATGACTAGCAAGTTTCATGTGATGTAAATTCAAACTAATTCAAATATCCATCTTTATGCAACTTAGCTAGTCGTGTCGTATTGATATGACCTAGTTTACAATGCCATAAGAAGGATTCGTTCATTTCTGAACTTTTCCTCTTGTGTGTGTTCTGTACGTTGAGAACTGTAGTTTGACTTTGAGCGTATATGCCATTACATAACGTGCCTGATCCAATCAACTTTTGATTTAGGAAAATGTTCATAACATTATCCTGCAATACAAAATTATATCCTTCTTTATTTAATAAAGAAAATGATATAATATTGCATATCAGGTTCGGTATGTAATAACATTCGTTCATAATTAATGTATTACCAGTTGGTGTCATGACCCGAAAGAGCACATGACTGGCCCTTGAACCATATGAAGTCTATAGGACTCCATCTGATCCAAGTAAGCCAAAAGCCCAGAAATCTAAAACCATTTTAAGAGTAATTAAGAAAATAGGTTTAAAGAAGTGAAGAAAAACATGTTTGAAGCCAAGGTTTTCAAATAACTAAGCCGAATATGCATTTTAAAAATGTAAGTCTTTTCTAAAAATTTCGGCAGAGTTTCTTTTGTAAAAACTGGCCCCGAACGGGGTACAACAAGAACAATATATATATGCAATGATAAAAGGCATCCCCAAGCGGGAGCTAGCTCTTCGTCAATCGACGGTCATAACCACACAAGCAATATAATATACAACGCCGAACGGCGAGGATCAAAACTCAAAAAGAAAGCTCAAAATAACAAGAAAACCGTAATACTACTAAGCGCGACTCTAAGGTCGAATAATACATCACTAGTGTCTAAGTCTGAAACAATATACAAGTTTTGGTTGATGGAATTCTAGATACAATGAATAATACAAGTACAATGGTGGTTCTTGATGCAAAAGAACCCACCTACCAAATACAATTCACCCGCAAGGAAGCAGAGTGCCAGAAATGCCGTAATGGAACCTGTACGGCAAAACCTGCAAGAACTGTGGCACAACGGGGGTGAATTGCCAACTCGTGAATAGAGAATATCTACAAGCAGAAACCGAATGCATAACATAATCCTAGGTCAATACAATCAGATATATAAACCTCAAAGAATAAGTCTGAAGCAAGGTAAGGTGGCAATGTAACATCTAAACATGTAGGTAGTGCCAAATACTCGTGTCAGTGCCTCAGGTAATAACATGTCATAAATGTAAGGTATGTCTGCATGAAGTAAATATGATGAAGTATCAAATGAAAATCAATACACATATATTAGCGTCTCATTCCACTAATATTGGTGTAAGGGTATATATAACAGCGCCCTCATACCCTGTTATATATAAAAATAAAGTATGATCAATGTAATCAAAGTCTGTATGTGATCAATGTCTGTAAATATAAGTGGATCCCGTCCACCTGTCACCCAATGACAATAAGCATCATGCATGTAAATATCGTAAAGCATATGCATGGAAATATGAGGATATAATCAAATCATGGAACCTGAGTGCCTAGCATCGACACTCGAAAACATCATGAAACATGTGCCTAGCATCGACACTCGAAAACATCATGAAACATGTGCCTAGCATCGGCACGTAAATCTTCGCCTATCAGGCGCTGTCACCAAGACTGGCCCTGATAGGTACGTATCATACGCTCCCTCGAAACCCGAGTGCCCAGCTTCGACCCACGAATTCCGCCGTATGATACGTACATACTCTGGTCGGTATACCCACGAAAACCGCCGAGTCCAAATACTATCACCGGTAGGTAGTGCTCCCCTGCTACGCTCACCGTCTAACATATACGAGTCTTCTTGCCCCGGGGTACCTTACCGGGTCCACCATGTACCCGCAGATGGTGCCTACCGCTTCTCGAATCGGGTTTCATATGCCACTCTCAGAACCGAGAAAACACATGGTGGACGCACTGAAATATCATATCAAGGGAAATCGGGTTTTAAAGACAATACATATTCTCAGTTGAAATAGCCACGGTTCCCAAATCCAGAAATATCATGAAAACAACATATCTTAATGCGTATAATCAGAAAGCATGATGATGCGACATATAAAAGAATGTAAGCATATCGATAAATTATGCAACAAGGAATAGTGATATGCACATATTGGGGAAGCCGCTCTTTTAAAATGAATCAGTTTTAAAGAGTATCTTGCGGTTCCCAAATCTAGAAATATCATCTGTGTATGTGCAACAAGTATGTGTACAAGTATGAGTATACAGTAAGTATGTGCACAAATATAAGTGTACAATGAGTATGTATACAAGTATGCAATGCAAGAATCGTATCCTAAATGCAACAGTACTACAGTGTAGTGACATGGCAATTATCGATGATGAAGTGTGTGAGCCGGCAAGCAAGTGTACGTGGAACATACGCATCATCGATAATGGTGCTGGTGTCCTAACAGCATGATGGTAATATAGAAATAACCCATGAAATGCAATGCGAATAGTACTGAAAATGCGGAATCGAATAATCAATGCGACAGTGAAGAATATACACCAATATGTACATGTCATGCAGTTGTGCCATTTGAAATAAGACGAATCGGGGTTTTGGTAAAATAAGGGTTACGGTGTTATTAAGAATAGATACGTCTTTTGAAAATACCCGTAGAATCCCTTTACTTGTCTTTAAGATATTCCTGATTCGTTAGTTTTGAAATAGGTATGACTCGGGACTAGTCTAGCATCTACTAAGCCAAGTCCATCAAGAGGTGTATGGAAACCACCTAAATCTGAGTCGATATATAAATATAAGTAGTCGGTGATCCCGCCTTAGTAGTATCGCGTACGATACAGTATATCATATGACACCCTCAAGTCATGAGTGCGGATCTATCATCAATATAAAGCTCGTACGGTAAATCGTCGTACGGTATCCCAATAGCTGGGTACGGGTAAATGTCACATTCCTCTCATCAAATATCAGGTATCATTATCATCATATCACATAATCTGGGTTACTGATCTAAGTCTAGTACAACTGATACCATCTATAAAGTATGAATGCGGGGGTAAACACACATCCAAGCCCGCAAGAAATCACATGTCGTATCTCAAATACTAATCATATCAAATCACCAATCTCGCGGCACAATGCCCAATATCATCGACTCATCTCTAATGTCATCCAATATCATCATCAACACAGTGTAGATATAAGGAATATGCAAGTGTGTGTGCGTGTGGGTGTAAATCTATTCTAGAGTTCGCGACTAGGAACTACACTAGTTAACTTCTAACCCTAAACTATCCATAATACACCTAACACAAAATCCACGACACACTATAACTGTTATATATAATATACATTATATCAACTACGGACTGCGGGGGTGCTATACGCCATCCACCCGACTTCCCCCCGTAGATATAATCTACTCACCTTGCATCTTCATTTGTCGACGTCGCCACGCGCTTGCTTCTCGTCCCGAAGTCTTCATGGGGTACCTACACGTCAAAGTATCGTAATGCGCATTAAAACCAAATCAAAGCTAAAACGGTATACGAAACCCAAAACGATACAATAAGGGGCCTATAAGTTAGAACCTACGGCACGCCTTCAAAACCATCAATCAATCCTCGATATCGTCGTATAAACGCCAAATAGTCGAGGTAAAACACAAGACACAAATTCAGAATTAAAAATACGGAATACGGAAACACGAATCCAAAACAGCAACTAAGGAAATATGCTCCAGATTTCACCCTAGGTTAAACTAGACAAATCTATACATATCAGGGGTCTAATCTACTGATAAGGGGGTACCAAAACCAAAACGAGCCAAAATGGTGCAGGTATGGCCGCAAATTGCGGCCAATGGGATTAAATCTGTGGCCGGGTCATAGAGTTAGGGGCTAGGGTCTTGGTGGTAGCTTCCTGGGAGCCTGCACATATCACTGTCCAATCAATTTAATTTTTAGAGTCTCGGGTTGATAGCAGATTCAATATACCCTTCCCAGATTTCACAAACTTTCCGATATCGGTTTCAAAATCCATATTCCGGGTCTTAAGTCTCAGGTTTGGGTCTCAAATCATGCACTAGGGTGTTTATATAATCTCAACTGAGATCAATTTCACAATACAACACAAGATTCCCTCAAACCCTAACTTGGTTATCCTCAAGTCCACCATATCAAACAATATCGGTTCAATCTTAACATGGGGGTAAAGTAAATGTTAAAACTAAGTTAATGGTTCAGTAATTACCTCATTGGAAACTCAAGAATTTTCTTGAGTTGCCCTTAGTGGCCAAAATCCTTGCTTTCTTGGTCCAATGTATAGATCTTGAGCTTGTGCACATTTTTTGCGAAAAGAAGATAGGGTTTTGGTGTAGTTTTCATGGTGATTTGGGGCTATTGAAGAGGGGCAGGAGATGAAGAGCAGCAGCAGCAAGGGCTGAAGAGGGAGAGAGAGATGAGTGAAGGAAATGAAGGAGATGGCTAGGTCGTTGGGTCAAAGGAGACCATACCTCTCTTTCTCACCAAAGCTCATATAAAAATCCTTTTCCATTTCTTTTCTTTTCTTACTCTTTCTTTTCTCCAAAATTCCTTCTCACATAAATAGTAACCCCAAAACAAACCATGGTGAAAATGCACAAGTGTAGAAAAAGATATGTGCATGTTTTGCACAAAATTGCTTAAAAGCCGATTAGCGATTTTTAATCGCGATTAGCACTAAATTAGCATATAACTAATCATAAAAACTTTAAAATAGCATAATTCTATACATTACCCTATTTTAGAATTTTCCATAATTTTTCTAAAATTTTTCCCGTTTATTTGTATTTAATAATACCAAAATATTAAAATATTCAATAAAATAATATTAAATTATAAAAATTCCTAAAAATAATATTTTATATTTTTGAAATGTTACAATCTTCCCCCCTTAAATAAATTCGGTCCCCGAATTTAAATTTAAACCCCCAAATACTAAAACATTTCAGTAAAATCCAAATTGTCGGGGCTCCGAAAACATCAATACATAGCGAATATCATAAAAATGTACTGCTCTATAAGAAATCAATCCCCAAAATGTATATATAAGAATATCCTGTGTGTCTGGTGTGCAAGGAAATCAAAATCCATATATGTGCCATACATGGGCACAAAACAACATCTAGGTGCAATGGGTGTGCACGAAACATCTGTCATAGACAACGTGTGTGCCTGACAGCAAAATCAGGTGCATTTGACATGCATGAAGAATCCCAATTTAGTGCATCTGGCGTGCACCAAAATCGTATATCAAAACACCAAAGGTGCATGAAAACTATGCTGGAAGTGTAAATCAAATCACTGCATAAGATAGGCGTGAAATCACAATCAATGCCTCAAATGTAATAACTATGCGCAAAATATAAATACCCAATAGGTGCAAGAAAACAATTATCATGAAACTCAGTCATCAAAACTAAATCATGCAAACAGAACGCCCAAAATACCGAAATCCAAGATGACGGGTTCGTGATAATCGAATCACAAAATCACAAATCATAAATACCGTCGTCGGTAGTCCCTCCTTCAAAGTCGAGAAGGTGTCGGTGCAGTCAATGCTAGCAGTGCAAGATATCTAGTTGCCTCACGCTCACGGTCTGGCGTCCTCTGTCTCTGGGTCCTTATCTTCCCTGTGGATTACCAAACTCACCATCAATCGGCTCATCGGCCCTGTTAGGTGTGCTAACGGGGACGATTCCGTTCTGGCACTTCTCTAGTCATCTCTCGGTCAGCTCTCATAACCACTCGTAAAGCAGCATATCACTGGTGTCGGTTCTGGCTCTCTGAATGCACGTGACACATATGATCCTAGGAGCAAATATCATTGCAGCAGTGTCCTGGAAGGAATCCTGCTCAGGGTCTCTTTCGATCTTGCTTATGCCGGTCTGTACGGAGGCTGGTACTCTTTCATGATCTCTTCTCGCTCGATGGACATCTGCGTCCTCTGCACAGCATTTCTCGGAAACTGGTCGCATCCCAATGCCTCTGTAAGCATATCAGGTCTCCGGTCTCGACTGAAAGTAATGACAACTCGTCAGCGTCTCGTACGAACCTCTTGTCCCGCTTGTCTGTATTACCGTCCACTTCGACGTCACGCCTCTATCTGCGCACTGCAACGTTCTCGGCTACGGTCAATCCGAAATCTCTCGCATATCTCTTTTCTGCCGAATTGCCCGGAAGTCATCGTCCTTTACTGAAACTAATTCTTGTTCCGAAATGGTTGCATACTCATCGCGCCTCTTTCTGGAGGCTATATCCATACACTATGCCTCTGCGTGCGTATCGCATCTCTGATGTCAGTGGGGTGGGACGTCATCTCGTCGAAATCTCTTGTGAACTCTTTACTTCACTCTGCTTCAATGTCGACTGCTTCGGACTCGTCTCATCGTAGCTGCATGGACTGTGCTCCAACGGCTATACTTGTATCTGGAGTCTCCCAAGCAATGCATCCCATCACATGATATCCGAATGATGTCGAAACATTCGATCGACTCCTCAGAACCTCATAATCCCCCAAGAGATCAACATCTTGAGTACAGTTTAATAGTATCGAGAACATGCCACAGCGTCGGTGGTCCAGCCGTAGAAGGGAAAACCCAAGCCTCACTAATGGCGCCACGGAACTGCCACAAACCCTAAGGTTCAAAGGCTTTCACACGGTCATTAAGTCGAGTTAGGGTTTCATTCTTCTAGAGGGTCCATAGAATCGCCTGCATGTCTTTCCGTATACTTTAAACTTGGAAAATGGGCTCCTGACATTCGATCGTCTCTGTCGACTCTCAACGTCTCCGTGTGAAGTCGTCTCTAGCTGGAAGCAATCTATCTGATGACCTCGCATCGGGGTAAGCGAACGAACACCTGTCCTAGTCATTCATCCTCGGGTGACTAGCGACTCACTATCATCACTCTAAGTACATACTCATGCTGCAGTAGCTCTAATCATCTGGGCGATATCTCGTCATTTGCAGCAATAACTGGCTCATTCGTCTGTACGCTGAACAGCGCCTCTATCATCCTGAATAAGCGGTATATCGAAGGTCATCACATCCTGGCTGGCCTCTAGCAGTAGCCTGATCCTCTGGTACCAATCGGCACGTCCGAGAAATATCGTAAAAGCGATCCACCAAACACTCGTGGCGCGAAAACACAATAAGACGACGCCTCAAAATGCAATCGTAAGTCTCTGGAATCACGCCCTGGTCAGTCCTCGTCTGCGACGAGCTCAAGCTGACGCAACTCTAGCCGTAGCTCCCTCTGCCCGTGTGATCGCGGCAGCTAAATCATAACCAGTATCGATGAAGATAGATCATAGGAAGGAATATAATACTGTGCAGGAAATGTACATCCTAAGGCTCCTTAAGCGGAGTAGCGTATCGTTAGTATGCCGTGGAACATACACACGGTACGTGTAACCCTTCGAAAATCGTTTAGGCAGTTTTTCGGTAATCGGCAAATTTTTCGGCTTTTTCCGTAAAAAGTCAAAATAGGTATTTTTCTTTGTAGACCTAATTATACAAAATTTAGATAAGATATTACTATAATTTTGTCACTAAAATGTCATTTATAATTTTCTAGTTAAATAAAAAAAAATTCGTAATTAATTATTTTTTTATTACTTTAAGCCTTTTTAAATACATTTAATTAGGGATAAATACAAATTTAATTAGGTAAATTTCTTAATTAGGAGTCTTTATAAGCTAAAATAAGGTGTAAAAAAAAAATTGTGTCATGACTTTCACATTTTTAGTTTTATGGTTTGAAATTTAATGGAAAAATGGCTTAAAATGGGGTTTTTTGTGTAAAAGTTGATGTGATAGTCATTAATTGAGCTTGGGAAAGGGTTTTTGTGTAGAATTTTCTACACCATTCACACAAACACACCCTCCTCCACCTCCAGGTCGTGCTACCTGCAGCAAACCCCTTCCATTTCCCCCATTTTGTTTAGCTCAAAATTCTTGCAAAAAATCCTCCGAAATCCACAAAAAATTCACACTTTTCTTCTCTAATTCAAACCTAAACCCTATTCCATTCCTTCTCAACCCCAAATTGGACTAATACAAGGAGAAAAGAGGCATCTTTAGAGGCTAATTGCAAGAGGATCATAACTTGGAAGGTATAAATCCTAATCTAGTTGTTAATTGTTGTTTAAGTTGCTAGATTTAGTAGTTTTAGTGTGTAATTTGCTTATGAATTCTTGTTTAGGAAATTCAAGAAAGGGAATTGATGTTTTAATTAGGGTTTGTAGCATGGTTGATGGATTCAAGTTAGGGCTTTGGTTATCCAATTGGTTAGAGTGATTAATTGAGCGATGTTGCGTTCGCTAGATCGATAAAATTTCGACATTTACATAGAATCGCTATGCTAATTGCTTACTAGTTTTTCTAAAATTTTAGGAGGTGATCTAATTGTGTTATTTAGGCGATATAATTAACATCTTATACGACTATTTAGGGTGTGTGAATGCGGAGTTTTGTTTAGCCGGGTTTTAGTTTTGTCGATTTTCCCGAAATGACGATTTTAGCTAAAAATTAGCGATTTTCGTGCGTTTTCCCGCGCACCGAGGGCGTGCTATGATTAAATTGAGAGCGTCAATAATTGTATATAGTGACTTGCATCGTTTTAGGTGTTGTAACCTTATGCTTGGTATTGTGCAAATATAGGATCGGTCGGAGAAACATCGGACACGGCGCGCAAAGGCAAAGCGGTGGCCGGATCAGATTAGCGGGGATTTCTGGTGAGTAGATATATTCATCTACGGGGGAATCGTCTGGATGGCGCGAGGCGCCCCCCCTTAGTTAGGATTACCCTACTTTATGCAATAATTATATTGTTAGCTAGCCTATCCATTTATGTACATTGCATACCCTTACAGCTAACCCTATACTAGATTGCATGGACATTCATATGACATTCATATATACATCTGCGATATCACTTCGTAGGACACGAACACCATTACCATTGGCATCTGTTGCACTCGCACTATTCATGTGACACACACGCCTTTGGTAATTGACATGCCACGTGCACGATAGAACCTGTTTATCTTAATATCGTCACCTGCATTCATACTTGATATATGAAACTGCATCGCATGCATATATCTCGCATCATCATCATATTTATATAGAACTCTAGCTAAAATTTACATCATACACATTGATATCATAGACATTCGTCATATATATATAACATGTGGACATTATGATTTTCTTGAGGATTTTCAGTTTTGCTGTGATTTCTGGATTTTTGGGGAAAACCGTAAGAATTTAACAAAAGCTTATATTTATCATTTTTAAAAACAAAGTTGCGGTTTTCTCGTGATGTATGTGTCGTCCACCATGAGTTTTCATGTTTTCTGATGGATTTCGAGACCCGATTCGAGGAGTGGAGGAACCGTCTCGGGTACATGGTGGGCCCGGTATGGTACCCCGGGGCAAGAAGATCGAGTTGTAGACGATGAGCCTGGCAGGGGAAGACTACCTACCGGTGATGTCTGGCACGGCGGATATCCGGAGGATACCGACCGTTGTCGTGAGATTTATGATATGGGCCGATCCGGACTGACGGAGCCCGACATTGAGACAGATATGATTCCTATTTGGTGTCGATGCTTGACACGGGTTTTCTGAGGATTTCTTGATGATATTTAGCTATTATGCAGACATTCGTTTTCTAAAAGTTAAGAATGCAGTAACTTTAACAGTTAAAACACTTAAAGAGTTAGAAAAGATATTGCATACATGTGCATGCATACTAGAGTTATTATAGCACATATGGACATGCATGTTGTGGTGCATTGCGTGCATTCTTACGATTGCCTTATTAGATGTTATATTTACTCACGAGCTGGCAACTCACCCCCGTTGTGCCACAGTGTCTTGCAGGTCGGACCCGTCATCTTTGTAGCGGCGGGCTATCTTATCATCAGCTCATTTTGCTCAGACTCGCGACTTCGCCCGTAGGTGGGTTGCGAGCATACTTTATTTCTTTTGCCTTATCATTGTATCTTGTATTCTCCATCTACCATTTCATATTGTATATGCGACTTAGTGATGAGACAGGGAGACTTGTATATTTGTGGTTCTTTTGGATCGAGCTCACTTGAGCCGATGTGTGTTTTCTGGTATTTTTGCGTTTTCTTTTGCTCTTTTCTTGATATTACTATTATATTGCATGTGGTTGTGATCCGCCTTGGGCGAAGAGCTAGCTCCCGTTTGGGGATGCCATTTTTATGATTAAATGTTTATTATCTTGTTGTACCCATTTTGGGGGATAGAAAATACAGGGGAGGCTCTGCCGAAATTTTCGGAAATTTTTTATATTTCAAAAAAAAGGGATTCTATGCAACTTAATTGATTTCAAAACCGTTTTCATTTAAGGTTTTCCTTCACTCTCTTTTGATTTTGGGTTAGATTTCTGGGCTTTGGCTGACTTAGGTTACGGTACGCCTTTAGACGTCTCGTAATCTAAGCGCCAGTCACGTTCCGTACTTTCGGGTCGTGACAAAGTTGGTATCAGAGCGTAGGTTTTACCTTTCTGAGTGTAGGACGACCTTGGTAGATGGAGTAGGTGACTTAAGCAGAGTGGCGTAGCGTGGGTATGATCCGCGGCATACTTACGATACGGTACTCCGCCTAAGTAACCTTAGGACATAATTGCTTGTATTTCCTTTCTCGATTCCTTGCATTCCTTGATTCAATTGCAATGATCTTATCAGTCCTGTTTCTTATTCCAGCTTCGATGCCGCCAAAGACTACGAGAGCTCAGCGGGCTGCCGCTAGGGATGAGATTCGAGCGGGCTCGTCTGAGGCGAGGATCGAGCGGGAGGATACGCCTACCCCTCAGGGTCCTACTGATCCGCCTCATCCTGACCGTATTGCCAGATTAGAGGCCGGCATGCAAGAGTTGCGGCAGATGATGGGATCTTTAGTTGAGTCCAGCCGGGCACAGAGATCCGAGGACGTTCCTTCCACCGCACAGACCACGATCGTACCTGCTGCACAGATGGTCACTCCTGCTGCTACTACGGAGACTATCCCTATTTCACTACAGGAGTTCATGAGATTGAGACCTCCAGCTTTTACCGGTACAGATGCGACAGAGGACCCACAGACATTTCTCGATAGGATGGCACGGATTGGCCGTTCGTTGAGGTGTTCTGAGGATAGATTGGTGGAGTTTGCGAGTTTTCGTCTGGAGGGTCTTGCCCAGACATGGTACGACTCAGTAGAGAGAGGCCGAGCTGCAGGTCTGCCTTCTATGACTTGGGATGAGTTTACAGCTGCATTTCTTGCCCGTTTTCTTCCGGAGAGTGTCCGAGATGCTCGAGCCCGTAGTTTTGAGTCTTTGCGCAAGACTCCTGGGATGACGGTGTCGGAGTATGATATACAGTTTACCCAGTTGTCTCGATATGCTCCGTACCTAGTCGACACAGAAGAGAAGAGAATAAAGAGGTTCGTGCGAGTGCTTGATACACAGCTATTCCTTGCCATCGGCACCCAGCATTTTGACACATACGCAGCCGCGATGGATGCAGCCTTACTATTGGAGGAGCGTATTGCTGAGACTCCGGTCGTTTCTGGGCCGAAGAGGATCCGTACTGATACGCCAGCTCAGCGGCAGATGGGCAGACGTCGTGATAGATTCTATCCGGGAGATGGCGGAGGCAGAGGTTTGAGACGAGGTCAGTTATTTGGTTCATATCCACAGACCCAGCAGTCGTCTCCAGGATGTTTTCGGTGCGGGAGTCAGTACCACCGTATCAGAGACTGTACCATGGGGCGTCCTGGCGCAGCGACAGTCCCGCATGTGACTTTACCACCCTCACCACCTTCGCAGAGAGCTTTACTTCCTACTCCTGATGATGCTTCACGCCAGCCAGATGCTTCCAGAGGCCGTGGGCGTGGCGGTCCAGTTCAGAGAGGACGAGGAGACAGAGGCAGAGGCAGAGGCCGAGGTAGAGGCAGAGGACAGCCAGCTATCAGTGGTGGACAGGCCCGAGTGTTCACATTGACTCCTCAGGATGCACAGGCATCCAATGCCGTCGTGACAGGTACTCTGCCAGTATGTTCTTTTGATGCACGGGTATTATTTGATCCAGGCTCCACACATTCCTATGTTTCCACGTATTTTGCACCGAGGTTGGGCCGAGAGTCTTCTCCGTTAGATCAGCCGCTTGTCGTTATTACCCCGGTAGGCGAGTCTTTTGTTGCCCGTTTTGTGTACCGATCTTGTTCCGTTCGTATCGGGGAGAGAGATTCTTCAGTAGATTTGATTCTCCTCGATATGCTCGACTTTGACGTTCTTCTTGGTATGGACTGGCTAGCCACCTGTTATGCATCCGTGGACTGCCGTGAAAAAGCAGTCAGATTCAGTTTTCCTGGTGAGCCGGTTCTTATTATTCAGGGAGATCGTAGTGCTACCCTTCCCAGCTTGATTTCTTCTCTTCGCGCTGGTCAGCTCTTAAGGAAAGGGTGTCAGGGATTCTTAGCTTATGTTTGTGATACTAGCTCCACAGAGGTTCCGTTGGACCAGGTCCCTGTTGTGAGAGAGTTTCCTGATGTATTCCCTGACGAGCTGCCTGATCTGCCACCAGAGCGCGAGATTGAGTTCTGTATTGACTTGATCCCTGGCACGGGGCCTATCTCTATACCGCCTTATCGGATGGCCCCGGCGGAGCTGAGAGAGCTAAAGGATCAGTTACAGGACTTGCTGGACAAAGGGCTTATCCGACCGAGTGTGTCACCTTGGGGTGCTCCCGTCTTGTTTGTTAAGAAGAAGGACGGAAGTATGCGTTTATGCATTGATTATCGTCAGCTGAACCGGGTTACTGTGCGGAACAGGTATCCCCTACCCCGCATTGATGACTTATTTGATCAGCTCCAGGGTGCAGGGTTTTTCTCGAAGGTTGATTTACGGTCAGGTTATCACCAGTTGCGAGTTCGGAAGGAGGATATTCCGAAGACAGCCTTCCGTACTCGTTATGGTCATTATGAGTTCTTGGTGATGTCGTTCGGGCTCACCAATGCCCCGGCAGCTTTTATGGATTTGATGAACCGCGTATTCAGGCCGTATCTCGATCAGTTCATCATTGTGTTCATTGACGACATCTTGGTTTATTCTCGGAGCCGGGAGGAGCATGAGCAGCACTTACGTATCACATTGCAGACTTTGAGGGAGCATCAGCTGTTCGCCAAATTCTCCAAGTGCGCATTCTGGCTAGACAGTGTCGACTTCTTGGGTCATGTGGTGACGAGAGATGGTATTTGCGTAGACCCGAAGAAGATCGAGGCAGTTCAGCGTTGGCCTAGACCGGTATCAGTCACAGAGGTTCGCAGCTTTCTAGGTCTGGCCGGCTATTATCGACGTTTCGTCCAGGATTTCTCCCGCATTGCTGCACCATTGACCGGGTTGACCCGGAAGGGGGTTCCTTTTGATTGGACCCAGGCATGTGAGGATAGCTTCCAGCAGTTGAAGACTCGTCTGACTACTGCTCCAATGTTAGCATTGCCTTCAGGATCAGGCGGGTTCGTGGTATATTGTGATGCTTCTAGAGTGGGGCTGGGATGTGTATTGATGCAGCACGACAGAGTTATCGCGTATGCTTCTCGGCAGCTGAGGAAGCACGAACAGAACTACCCCACCCATGATTTAGAGATGGCTGCAGTGGTGTTTGCACTCAAGATCTGGAGACATTACCTATACGGTGAGTCGTGCCAGATATTCACTGACCACAAGAGTTTGAAATATATCTTCCAGCAGCGAGATTTGAACCTGAGGCAGCGCCGTTGGATGGAGTTGGTGAAGGATTATGACTGCGAGATTTTATACCATCCGGGCAAGGCGAATGTGGTGGCAGATGCTTTGAGTAGGAGGCCCGGAGGTAGCCTATCTTGTTTGAGCGCAGTACAGATGCAGTCGACGGCGGATTGGCAGGTGTTATGTGACAGCAGAGTGCAGTTCGAGTTTACTTCTTCAGGGGGACAGCTGGCCCATTTCAGAGCACGCCCACAGTTACTTGACCGTATCCATGAGGCACAGTCCGGCGATGCCCGTACATTAGAGATTATTGAGCAGATTCGGCAGGGCAGAGTTTCTGAGTTCGTGATTGATGATCAGGGGATACTCCGATTTGGGACTCGACTGTGTGTGCCAGATTCAGAGGGACTGAGGCGTGATATTCTCGAGGAGGCACATAGATCAGTATACAGTGTTCACCCAGGTTCCACCAAGATGTATCATGATTTGAGAGAGGTTTACTGGTGGGACGGGATGAAGAAGGATGTTATAGATTTTGTGTCCAGATGCCTGACTTGTCAGCAAGTCAAGGCTGAGCACCAGAGGCCAGCCGGCGAGTTACAGCCTTTGCCCATCCCTGAGTGGAAGTGGGAGCAGGTCTCCATGGACTTCGTTGTGGGTCTACCCAGGACCAGTCGAGGGTATGACTCTATTTGGGTGATTGTGGATCGACTGACGAAAGCGGCTCACTTTCTTCCAGTGAAGACCACTTTTGGATTTTCTCAGTACGCCCAGGTTTATATTGATGAGATAGTGCGACTGCATGGTGTTCCGACTTGCATCGTGTCCGACCGTGGCACCCAGTTTACCAGCCGATTGTGGCAGAAACTCCAAGAAGCTTTGGGCACCCGATTGAGTTTTAGCACAGCCTTTCATCCTCAGACTGACGGTCAGTCGGAGCGTACGATTCAGACTCTTGAGGACATGCTCAGAGCTTGTGTTTTAGATTTTGGTGGTAGCTGGGATCGTCATTTGCCTTTGATCGAGTTTTCCTACAATAATAGCTTTCAGGAGACGATTCAGATGGCACCTTTTGAGGCTTTATATGGGAGGAGATGTCGATCGCCGGTATGTTGGACAGAGCTCAGGGAGAGCAGTATTTTGGGGCCGCAGATCGTACAGGAGACAACCGAGAAAATACAGCTAATTCGGGACAGGATGAGAGCGGCACAGAGCAGGCAGAAATCTTATGCTGACAGGCGTCGTCGCCGACTCGAGTTCGCTGTTGGCGATCATGTTTTCCTGAAGGTCTCTCCGATGAAAGGTGTGATGAGATTTGGGCGGAAAGGGAAACTGAGTCCTAGATATGTTGGTCCTTTCGAGATCCTAGAACGTGTTGGTTCAGTCGCTTATCGGTTAGCTCTTCCGCCCAGCTTCCCCGATGTTCACCCCGTATTCCATGTCTCGATGCTCCGCAAGTACCTTCATGATCCTTCCCAGGCGATTCAGCACCAGACGATCCAGTTAGAGCGTGATCTTTCTTTCACCGAGCAGCCGGTGGTCATCTTGGATCGGCAGGTGAAGAAATTGAGGTCGAAGGTCATACCGTCTGTCAAGGTCCTTTGGCGTGGCCCGAACAGCGAGGAGGTCACCTGGGAGACCGAGGTCGAGATGAGGAAGAGATATCCCCATCTTTTTGAAGGTACGCGTAGTTAAATTCTAAATTCGGGGACCGAATTTCTTTAAGGGGGGAAGATTGTAACCCTTCGAAAATCGTTTAGGCAGTTTTTCGGTAATCGGCAAATTTTTCGGCTTTTTCCGTAAAAAGTCAAAATAGGTATTTTTCTTTGTAGACCTAATTATACAAAATTTAGATAAGATATTACTATAATTTTGTCACTAAAATGTCATTTATAATTTTCTAGTTAAATAAAAAAAATTTCGTAATTAATTATTTTTTTATTACTTTAAGCCTTTTTAAATACATTTAATTAGGGATAAATACAAATTTAATTAGGTAAATTTCTTAATTAGGAGTCTTTATAAGCTAAAATAAGGTGTAAAAAAAAAATTGTGTCATGACTTTCACATTTTTAGTTTTATGGTTTGAAATTTAATGGAAAAATGGCTTAAAATGGGGTTTTTTGTGTAAAAGTTGATGTGATAGTCATTAATTGAGCTTGGGAAAGGGTTTTTGTGTAGAATTTTCTACACCATTCACACAAACACACCCTCCTCCACCTCCAGGTCGTGCTACCTGCAGCAAACCCCTTCCATTTCCCCCATTTTGTTTAGCTCAAAATTCTTGCAAAAAATCCTCCGAAATCCACAAAAAATTCACACTTTTCTTCTCTAATTCAAACCTAAACCCTATTCCATTCCTTCTCAACCCCAAATTGGACTAATACAAGGAGAAAAGAGGCATCTTTAGAGGCTAATTGCAAGAGGATCATAACTTGGAAGGTATAAATCCTAATCTAGTTGTTAATTGTTGTTTAAGTTGCTAGATTTAGTAGTTTTAGTGTGTAATTTGCTTATGAATTCTTGTTTAGGAAATTCAAGAAAGGGAATTGATGTTTTAATTAGGGTTTGTAGCATGGTTGATGGATTCAAGTTAGGGCTTTGGTTATCCAATTGGTTAGAGTGATTAATTGAGCGATGTTGCGTTCGCTAGATCGATAAAATTTCGACATTTACATAGAATCGCTATGCTAATTGCTTACTAGTTTTTCTAAAATTTTAGGAGGTGATCTAATTGTGTTATTTAGGCGATATAATTAACATCTTATACGACTATTAGGGTGTGTGAATGCGGAGTTTTGTTTAGCCGGGTTTTAGTTTTGTCGATTTTCCCGAAATGACGATTTTAGCTAAAAATTAGCGATTTTCGTGCGTTTTCCCGCGCACCGAGGGCGTGCTATGATTAAATTGAGAGCGTCAATAATTGTATATAGTGACTTGCATCGTTTTAGGTGTTGTAACCTTATGCTTGGTATTGTGCAAATATAGGATCGGTCGGAGAAACATCGGACACGGCGCGCAAAGGCAAAGCGGTGGCCGGATCAGATTAGCGGGGATTTCTGGTGAGTAGATATATTCATCTACGGGGGAATCGTCTGGATGGCGCGAGGCGCCCCCCCTTAGTTAGGATTACCCTACTTTATGCAATAATTATATTGTTAGCTAGCCTATCCATTTATGTACATTGCATACCCTTACAGCTAACCCTATACTAGATTGCATGGACATTCATATGACATTCATATATACATCTGCGATATCACTTCGTAGGACACGAACACCATTACCATTGGCATCTGTTGCACGCGCACTATTCATGTGACACACACGCCTTTGGTAATTGACATGCCACGTGCACGATAGAACCTGTTTATCTTAATATCGTCACCTGCATTCATACTTGATATATGAAACTGCATCGCATGCATATATCTCGCATCATCATCATATTTACATAGAACTCTAGCTAAAATTTACATCATACACATTGATATCATAGACATTCGTCATATATATATAACATGTGGACATTATGATTTTCTTGAGGATTTTCAGTTTTGCTGTGATTTCTGGATTTTTGGGGAAAACCGCAAGAATTTAACAAAAGCTTATATTTATCATTTTTAAAAACAAAGTTGCGGTTTTCTCGTGATGTATGTGTCGTCCACCATGAGTTTTCATGTTTTCTGATGGATTTCGAGACCCGATTCGAGGAGTGGAGGAACCGTCTCGGGTACATGGTGGGCCCGGTATGGTACCCCGGGGCAAGAAGATCGAGTTGTAGACGATGAGCCTGGCAGGGGAAGACTACCTACCGGTGATGTCTGGCACGGCGGATATCCGGAGGATACCGACCGTTGTCGTGAGATTTATGATATGGGCCGATCCGGACTGACGGAGCCCGACATTGAGACAGATATGATTCCTATTTGGTGTCGATGCTTGACACGGGTTTTCTGAGGATTTCTTGATGATATTTAGCTATTATGCAGACATTCGTTTTCTAAAAGTTAAGAATGCAGTAACTTTAACAGTTAAAACACTTAAAGAGTTAGAAAAGATATTGCATACATGTGCATGCATACTAGAGTTATTATAGCACATATGGACATGCATGTTGTGGTGCATTGCGTGCATTCTTACGATTGCCTTATTAGATGTTATATTTACTCACGAGCTGGCAACTCACCCCCGTTGTGCCACAGTGTCTTGCAGGTCGGACCCGTCATCTTTGTAGCGGCGGGCTATCTTATCATCAGCTCATTTTGCTCAGACTCGCGACTTCGCCCGTAGGTGGGTTGCGAGCATACTTTATTTCTTTTGCCTTATCATTGTATCTTGTATTCTCCATCTACTATTTCATATTGTATATGCGACTTAGTGATGAGACAGGGAGACTTGTATATTTGTGGTTCTTTTGGATCGAGCTCACTTGAGCCGATGTGTGTTTTCTGGTATTTTTGCGTTTTCGTTTGCTCTTTTCTTGATATTACTATTATATTGCATGTGGTTGTGATCCACCTTGGGCGAAGAGCTAGCTCCCGTTTGGGGATGCCATTTTTATGATTAAATGTTTATTATCTTGTTGTACCCATTTTGGGGGATAGAAAATACAGGGGAGGCTCTGCCGAAATTTTCGGAAATTTTTTATATTTCAAAAAAAAGGGATTCTATGCAACTTAATTGATTTCAAAACCGTTTTCATTTAAGGTTTTCCTTCACTCTCTTTTGATTTTGGGTTAGATTTCTGGGCTTTGGCTGACTTAGGTTACGGTACGCCTTTAGACGTCTCGGAATCTAAGCGCCAGTCACGTTCCGTACTTTCGGGTCGTGACAGTACGGCACTCTACTGCAGTTACCTACTCCATCAACCAAGGGTCATCCTACGCGACGAAAGTTCGGGTCTAATACCCCCTCGACTAAGTCTAAGTTCCGTAAGGTCAAGCCTAAGTTCCGTATATATATAGACGCCCTAGGCACCACATAGTCAAACTTAGACACGAACCAAGGTCAACCTAGCGCTCTGATACCAACTTTGTCACGACCCGAAAGAGCACGTGACTGGCCCTTGAACCATATGAAGTCTATAGGACTACATCTGATCAAAGTAAGCCAAAAGCCCAGAAATCTAAAACCATTTTAAGAGTAATTAAGAAAACAAGTGTAAAGAAGTGAAGAAAACATGTTTGAAGTCAAGGTTTTTAAATAACTAAGCCGAATATGCATTTTAAAAATGTAAGTCTTTTCTAAAAATTTCGGCAGAGTTTCTTTTTGTAAAAACTGGCCCCGAACGGGGTACAACAAGAACAATATATATGCAATGATAAAAGGCATCCCCAAGCGGGAGCTAGCTCTTCGTCAATCGACGGTCATAACCACACAAGCAATATAATATACAACGCCGAACGGCGAGGATCAAAACTCAAAAAGAAAGCTCAAAATAACAAGAAAACCGTAATACTACTAAGCGCGACTCTAAGGTCGAATAATACATCACTAGTGTCTAAGTCTGAAACAATATACAAGTTTTGGTTGATGGAATTCTAGATACAATGAATAATACAAGTACAATGGTGGTTCTTGATGCAAAAGAACCCACCTACCAAATACAATTCACCCGCAAAGAAGCAGTGTGTCAGAAATGCCGCAATGGAACCTGTACGGCAAAACCTGCAAGAACTGTGGCACAACGGGGGTGAGTTGCCAACTCGTGAATAGAGAATATCTACAAGCAGAAACCGAATGCATGACATAATCCTAGGTCAATACAATCAGATATATAAACCTTAAAGAATAAGCCTGAAGCATGGTAAGGTGGCAATGTAACATCTAAACATGTAGGTAGTGCCAAATACTCATGTCAATGCCTCAGGTAATAACATGTCATAAATGTAAGGTATGTCTGCATGAAGTAAATATGATGAGGTATCAAATGAAAATCAATACACATATATTAGCGTCCCATTCCACTAATATTGGTGTAAGGGTATATATAACAGCGCCTTCATACCCTGTTATATATACAAATGAAGTATGATCAATGTAATCAAAGTCTGTATGTGATCAATGTCTGTAAATATATGTGGATCCCGTCCACCTGTCACCCAATGACAATAAGCATCGTGCATGTAAATATCGTAAAGCATATGCATGGAAATATGAGGATATAATCAAATCATGGAACCTGAGTGCCTAGCATCGACACTCGAAAACATCATGAAACCTGTGCCAAGCATCGGCACGTAAATCCTCGTCTATCAGGCGCTGTCACCAAGACTGGCCCTGATAGCTACGTATCATACGCTCCCTCGAAACCCGAGTGCTCGGCTTCGACCCTCGAATTCCACCGTATCATACGTACATACTCCGGTCGGTATCCCCACGAAAACCGCCGAGTCCAAATACTATCACCGGTAGGTAGTGCTTCCCTGCCAGGCTCACCGTCTAACATATACGAGTCTTCTTGCCCCGGGGTACCTTACCGGGTCCACCATGTACCCGCAGACGGTGCCTACCGCTCCTCGAATCGGGTTTCATATGCCACTCTCAGAACTGAGAAAACACATGGTGGACGCACTGAAATATCATATCAAGGGAAACCGGGTTTTAAAGAAAATACATATTCTCAGTTGAAATAGCCACGGTTCCCAAATCCAGAAATATCATGAAAACAACATATCTCAATGCGTATAATCAGAAAGCATGATGTATGCGACATATAAAAGAATGTAAGCATATCGATATATCATGCAACAAGGAATAGTGATATGCACATATTGGGGAAGCCACTCTTTTAAAATGAATCAGTTTTAAAGAGTATCTTGCGGTTCCCAAATCTAGAAATATCATTTGTGTATGTGCAACAAGTATGTGTACAAGTATGAGTATACAGTAAGTATGTGCACAAATATAAGTGTACAATGAGTATGTGTACAAGTATGCCATGCAAGGATCGTATCCTGAATGCAACAGTACTACAGTGTAGTGACATGGCAATTATCGATGATGAAGTGTGTGAGCCGGCAAGCAAGTGTACGTGGAACATACGCATCATCGATAATGGTGCTGGTGTCCTAACAGCATGATGGTAATATAGCAATAACCCATGAAATGCAATGCGAATAGTACTGAAAATGCGGAATCGAATAATCAATGCGACAGTGAATAATATACACCAATATGTACATGTCATGCAGTGGTGCCATTTGAAATAAGACGAATCGGGGTTTTGGTAAAATAAGGGTTACAGTGTTATTAAGAATAGATACGTCTTTTGAAAATACCCGTAGAATCCCTTTACTTGTCTTTAAGATATTCCCGATTCGTTAGTTTTGAAATTGGTATGACTCGGGACTAGTCTAGCATCTACTAAGCCAAGTCCATCAGGAGGTGTATGGAAACCACCTAAATCTGAGTCGATATATAATTATAAGTAGTCGGTGATCCCGCCTCAGTGGTATCGCGTACGATACAGTATATCATATGACACCCTCAAGTCATGAGTGCGGATCTATCATCAATATAAAGCTCGTACGGTAAATCATCGTACGGCATCCCAATAGCTGGGTACGGGTAAATGTCACATTCCTCTCATCAAATATCAGGTATCATTATCATCATATCACATAATCTGGGGTACTGATCTAAGTCTAGTACAACTGATACCATCTATAAAGTATGAATGCGGGGGTAAACACACATCCAAGCCCGCAAGAAATCACATGTCGTATCTCAAATATGAATCATATCAAATCACCAATCTCGCGGCACAATGCCCAATATCATCGACTCATCTCTAATGTCATCCAATATCATCATCAACACAGTGTAGATATAAGGAATATGCAAGTGTGTGTGCGTGTGGGTGTAAATCTATTCTAGAGTTCGCGACTAGGAACTACACTAGTTAACTTCTAACCCTAAACTATCCATAATACACCTAACACAAAATCCACGACACACTATAACTGTTATATATAATACACATTATATCAACTACGGACTGCGGAGGTGCTATACGCCATCCACCCGACTTCCCCCCGTAGATATAATCTACTCACCTTGCGTCTTCATTTGTCGACGTCGCCACGCGCTTGCTTCTCGTCCCGAAGTCTTCATGGGGTTCCTACACGTCAAAGTATCGTAATGCGCATTAAAACCAAATCAAAGCTAAAACGGTATACGAAACCCAAAACGATACAATAAGGGGCCTATAGGTTAGAACCTACGGCACGCCTTCAAAACCATCAATCAATCCTCGATATCGTCGTATAAACGCCAAATAGTCGAGGTAAAACACAAGACACAAATTCAGAATTAAAAATACGGAATACGGAAACACGAATCCAAAACAGCAACTAAGGAAATATGCTCCAAATTTCACCCTAGGTTAAACTAGACAAATCTATACATATCAGGGGTCTAATCTACTGATAAGGGGGTACCAAAACCAAAACGAGCCAAAATGGTGCAGGTATGGCTGCAAATTGCGGCCAATGGGGTTAAATCTGTGGCCGGGTCATAGAGTTAGGGGCTAGGGTCTTGGTGGTAGCTTCCTGGGAGCCTGCACATGTCACTGTCCAATCAATTTAATTTTTAGAGTCTCGGGTTGATAGCAGATTCAATATACCCTTCCCAGATTTCACAAACTTTCCGATATCGGTTTCAAAATCCATATTCCGGGTCTTAAGTCTCAAGTTTGGGTCTCAAATCATGCACTAGGGTGTTTATATAATCTCAACTGAGCTCAATTTCACAATACAACACAAGATTCCCTCAAATCCTAACTTGGTTATCCTCAAGTCCACCATATCAAACAATATCAGTTCAATCTTAACATGGGGGTAAAGGAAATGTTAAAACTAAGTTAATGGTTCAGTAATTACCTCATTGGCAACTCAAGAATTTTCTTGAGTTGCCCCTAGTGGCCAAAATCCTTGCTTTCTTGGTCCAATGTGTAGATCTTGAGCTTGTGCACATTTTTTGCGAAAAGAAGATGGGGTTTTGGTGTAGTTTTCATGGTGATTTAGGGCTATTGAAGAGGGGCGGGAGATGAAGAGCAGCAGCAGCAGCAAGGGCTGAAGAGGGAGAGAGAGATGAGTGAAGGAAATGAAGGAGATGGCTAGGTCCTTGGGTCAAAGGAGACCATACCTCTCTTTCTCACCAAAGCTCATATAAAAATCCTTTTCCATTTCTTTTCTTTTCTCCAAAATTCCTTCTCACATAAATAGTAACCCCAAAACAAACCATGGTGAAAATGCACAAGTGTAGAAAAAGATATGTGCATGTTTTGCACAAAATTGCTTAAAAGCCGATTAGCGATTTTTAATCGCGATTAGCACTAAATTAGCATATAACTAATCATAAAAACTTAAAAATGGCATAATTCTATACATTACCCTATTTTAGAATTTTCCATAATTTTTCTAAAATTTTTACTGTTTATTTGTATTAAATAATACCAAAATATTAAAATATTCAATAAAATAATATTGAATTATAAAAATTCCTAAAAATAATATTTTATTTTTTTGAAATGTTACAGTTGGTAATACAAGGTGATATTCGCCAACTGCTTTAGCTGCAACATTTACACCATTCTTTACAGAATGATCACATTTTCCCAGTTCTCTACCTTTCTTTAGCCCATGTAACATATTACATATGTGGGATTCCGATCCGGTATCTAATACTCAGAACATAGAGTGTACTGAGAAACAGTTCTTGGTAACGAACACACCCGAAGAAAATGCATCAACATGCTTATTCCTCGTTCGGGTCGCGTGGGAATCCGGATATTCCCCTATTTCCTGCTCAGACTTATAACAATTATAAGATAGAGCGAAACCAACGTTCCCTAGCTCAGTATAACAAGCAGGTTTGGTCAATTCATCTATATTATTATCTTGATTAAGGTGTGTCATGGTCACTATCTGGAAGGCGAGAGAAGAAAAAACTTAGCGTATGCTCTTGCAAGATTAAATTAGTTATTATCTTATCTAATCAGGATGGCTCCCACTGTTTTTATCAAATCTTCCTTCAAACACTAAAATGTAAGACTAGACGGGATAAATTACATTCTACAAGTTTGTCAATCTTTCGGCCAGCCAGTGTTGGTACTTTAAGGGAGGTTCCCCATGCTTTCACATGGACCTAATTAAAATAAACCTTGTTTTCCCAGAGGCATACCCTCGTTAACACCTTTCTAGACACCTACTTTGATCGGCTAATTGTAATGTGTTAGTTGTATGTATGCCCTAGAGGCCATTATTGTACATGATTGTATATTAAAGTGGATTCTTGAACATATATAGAGAGGACTTTCTTGCTCGACATGATAGTATGCTATCTGGTTGGTCTTTGTCTTAACATGTAGACTTGTATTGTGATATTCTTGCTCTCACATGTTGATAAAGCCCTTAGGATGTGTACTTGACTACCAGGACTATGATGGAGATCATACTAGTGGGGTCAGGGTAGTCCACAAGTTCATCCTTTAATTGTTCCTAGTCATAGGTGTATCGAGACAGGGCATCGATATTCCAGAGTAGACTAGCGTATACGCTTCTTGACCCATATGATGGGCGATGGATAATCCAACATCAATTGGTGTTTGACATCAAAGATGGTATACAGGTGCTCAGTGGAGACTGTGTACACTGAACAGGACTTACCGAGAACTTCTAGTTGGTATTATACTTATCGTCGGATAGCAGTTCTTTGGTGACACTGGTACAGGTTAGTCTGTAGACCCGAGATCGTCATAGAGTCTTGTGTGATTCCTAATATGCTTTGATTTCCACCTTACCATGTTCAAGACAACATGCAAAATGGTGGATTTTGGGTACAGTCCCGAGTCACATGGAGGCAATGAGCGATAGGAGGGGATTCGTCTCTCCCGGTATTGGGGGTTGATGTTGCGCTGTGCTCGATTGGCCATAACAGGAAGTCCCTGGCCAGGGCTAACATGGAGATTTACTAGTAAGTGTTATCAGAAGTTTCTCGACCTGTTATGAGCCTTATATCGGCATAAGTTATCAAGTTACTGGGGTATGACGTTTACCACCCCTAGACTAGATATGCGACATATCAGACAAAGAGACCGGACTATGCGGTAGTGTTACTGATAGGCTTTGTGGGAGTTTAGACAAGCCTGCTTGTTGATCTTCTGATCGCTCAATACCCGGGAAGCCGTTACGTCCAGCTAGTACCGCTGACGGCTTATGAGTGACTGATATGATCATCACCCACTGCCGGCGTATTGACGAGTCTTTAGAGTCCTACACAGAGGTTTCCTGGCTCAGGCGAAATGAAGCAGGAGAACATATGTGATATGTGCGGGACCGAGAATAATACATGTATGTGATACCGTATTCTATTCTCGTGATTTATGATATCGGTCGGTTATATGTGATATAGCAGGGTTGTCGAATCAAGTGTTGATTCGATAAGTTGATACAAATAATATTAGTCGGTTATATGTGATATAGCCGGATTATTAAATCAAATGTTGATTTAATAATTTAATGTATAATTGTATATTTGATATATTAACATACATTAACTAATATTATCTCACTTAAGCATTTCTTTTTCTCACATGAGCACATTTAATATATATGTGATATATATATATATATATATATTATGGCATGCTTGTTACTATATGCTATATGTGTGTATGAGACTAACACCATGCTTATGATAATGTGGGGTTTATTTATTTAAAGTAAATCAAAATTAGTTGGAAATTAGCACATGGTTGAAGCTTGTGGAAGCTTGTGGAACCATTGACTTAGTCCACTAATTTTGTCTTACCTTAGATATTTATTAACCTAACCATTATCTAAAGCCATGGTTAAGTATCTGCATGAGTTATATGAGATATTTCTCACCCATGGTTGCCAAAAAAACATTATTGACTTCATCTTCTTCTTCATCAAGAGAGAGCTCTCTAGGTTTTGAGGAGGTGAAGAAAATTAGTGAGAAAAATAAATCTAAAGTGAGCAAAATTCCTACTTCACCAACCTATACTAGATTAGCTATTTAGTTTAGATTGTTTGCTTCACTAATTTCTAATTAGTGAAGAGGTAGCTTGAGTTAGAGTCTCCTCGACATAGATCATTTTCGGCCTCGAAGATTTCAAGCAAGCTTGTTCCTTTCACCTTGTAGAGTCCAACTAGAGTCTGGGAGACCACTGCTTGGAGCGAAAGGACTTCTACACGGAGCTATTGAAGTGAAGGACCGGTCTACAAAGGTTGTATTCCCATTCACTTAGATGTAAAGTCGTTTACATGCATGTTTCGTCTAATTCTCTAGTTAAGATTCTATGGTTAGGGTTGTTTAGCAAGCTAATTTTTTGAAAACGGCATGGTCGATGCCTCCCGAAACCCAGTAGTCGTGCTAGGTAATCCTACAGTGGTATCAGAGCCAAGCTAGAGAATTAGACGATATTAGTAGACTTACGAAACCGAAACAACTCCGAAACAATCGAAACATAACCCTAGTTTCTGTCGATTTATTCAAAGCCTCTAAAATTATTTTAAGAAAGTGCAGAATATTACATGTGATGTATCATGAATGTTGGAGATAGTGCCCTCATAGTCAATTATTGGATCACAGGTACGTGATTGCAATGATTGCGGAGGACCTATGCCGGTAGGACAGTCTTACTCAAGATGATAGTATGCTATCTGGTTTGCCTTTATCAGTAGTGTACAGGTTCAGGTGACTGATCACTGCTACACTTTGATAGAGCCCTTAGGATCTTGCTTTACCACCAACAGTATGATGGCGATCATATACGTGAGAGTTGGGTGGTTTATACGCATATCCTTAATTGTGGTCCCTAGTCGTGGGAGTTTCGAGACAGGGCATCGATACTCCGGAGTAGACTAGTGTGTACAGTCGAGACCCCGACAAGGGGCGGTGGCCGGTCTCACAAGCCACTGGTGTCAGTTGGATCACCTAAGATGTATACAGGTGCTCATTGGGTTATGAGTACACCGGACAGGACTCGCCGGGAATCTGCTAGTTAGTATTATATCTACCGTCAGATAGCAGTTCCCTGGTGACATGTGTACAGGTTAGTTCATCGACCTGAGGTCGTCATTTGTCTCGTGTGAGTTCCCACTGTGCTTTGATTTCTACCCTACCATGGCTCAAAGGAGTCGTGCAAACAGGTAGTTTTTGGGTACAGTCCCGAGCCATATGGAGGCACGTGAGCGGATCGGCAGGGGATTCGTCTCTCCCGGTATTGGGGGCGAGGTCGTGCTGGGTCTAGGAGAGCCATTACACAAAGTCCATGGCCATGGCAGGAGATTTACTGGGAGGTACTCCAGTAGTATCTTAGGGTGTTATTGGGCTTCACTCCGACACGACTTATACTGCTATTGGGGGTCTGGCGTTACTAGCCCCCTAGGCAGATATGCGATACTCATAGACGAACGGACCGGACTGTATATACATTGTCACTGTTAGGCTCAGTAGGGTTTTCCGGATGAGTTCGCTCATCGGCATCCCTTGAGGTCAGTCCATGGGCAGCCGTTACGCATTGCTAGTGCCGCTGACGGTTTGTGGTTAAACCCACTGCCAGGGTACTGACGAGTCATTAGAGTCCCCCACAGACAGTTTCCCAAGTTCGGGCGAAACGTTGTAGAGGCCGTATGGTTTTATGGCAGGGTTCGGAAAATGCACGTGCGTTTACGCACGTGTCGATTTTCGGACAGATGATACTGGTCGGCTTTGGTTTAAGCCGGATCCGAGTATTATATTGAGTAGGTATAATATCTTTGTCTCAGTTGCATTTGTATTCGGTCGTAATACAAATGCGGGTATATTTATACAGTTTCGGGGTTATCCTGAAAGTCGTTTCAGGATCACTTTTGGAAGTTGCCAGTTTCCAGTTTTCTATCAGCCGTCTTTTAACATTCGGTTAAAGACGGATTTATCTTTTCTTGGATAAGGGTGAGTCATCATTCTAGAAGCTTCTAGAAGTGATGATGAGGCAAGTGAGTCATTAGTGCATTAATGGTGTCATTAATGCAATGGTGACTAAGGGTTTAGATTCAATGTTTCTTAGTGAATCATTGTTATTCATTTATGATAATGATATGCTTCTTGTTTATTGTCACCCCCCCTTGATTGCTCCTACCCTCACCTCCCTCCTTGAATAAAAGTGGTCGGCCCCCTCTCCTCCTCCATTCACTCATGAGAGAAAATTATGGTTGCTAAAAAGAAAAGAGTATAGTTTTGGATGCATGGAAATTTCATAGTTCATTTCTTGTTCCATTTCATTTCCATCGGCAACTTCATTTACCGATCATCCACGGACTTGGACGAAGTGAGACAAAGTCATCTACTCATTCTCTACATCATTCTTGGTCGTCTCTTTTAGCAAACTTGACGATCGAGCTGCCTCAAGTCAGAGGCGGGAGCCCGTTTAAAGAATCGTCGATGTGGTGCCACCTGGACGAGGATATCGGAGATCGACGAGATCGGAGCAGCCGCAACGGAGCGTGGGATGATGGTTGAAGAACGAAGGACTCGGATCGTTCGGTATAACTTTTCTGCACTCTTTACAGTTTGTTAGTTTAGCAATAATGGCAGATCCAGGTTAAAGTATACGATAGCGCCAGTTAAAAAGTTTTTGTTCCGCATTTGGCGTCTGTAGACTGCCGGGGCGCTAGCGTAGACTTACAGTGGTATCAGAGCCTAACCATTTTGCTATACTAACTTGTGCTAACGCGTTTAAAACATCGATCCGACCGGAAATCGAAAATTGCAAAATCCTAGCTTGACAGTTTCTGTTGATTTTAAATGGTCTCCTAAAATTTTTCTGCATGTTTTAAAAATCTGTGCAGGCTTTTCTAAGAACCACGACAAAATTTGGGGACATGACTCCACCAAAGCGCCGCGGAAACGCGGTCAAACCCATGGTTTGACCGCGCATCCGCGGCCACTTGGTGAGCTCATGCTCCCAAATTCGTACAGTGGGTTCTCTGTTGGATTTTGGGGTTTTTGGTAAATATCGTTTTGGCCCAGATTTTGTTACTGTTCACCAGTAAGTCGTCGGGCCCACTTTTTGTGATATTTGGTCGATCGAAATTTAAACATGTTAGTTTACAGTGCTTACATTATATCTCCGACCGGGAATGTCATTTGATCGGTAAACCGTGTCTGATTGCTATAGTTCTTTTAGACGGGTTTGCGAACGTGACATTCGCGTTGATGTTCTGTTTTATGCTGTGATGTTGCGGATTTGTCGTGGTGGATAGCAGTGTGCAATGGTAGTACAGTTTGAGTTTATTTGTACATTTGATATTGCGGGGCGAGCGTCCAACTTGTGGACTGCCATCACTGCCTGTTGTATAATATTCTTTTGGGGCACGACCAGGTTGCGGTCGATGTACCTATTGTACTATTTTTCATTACTGTACTAGGTTTTGCCCCGCGACGGAGTGCACGGATAGCCGGGTTCTGAAGGGCAACGGGTCCGCATCTCATGGCTTTGAGAGGCAGAGGGGTCCCACTCTAGAATTGGCAGACTATTCGCCGCACTCGTAGGGGGTACAGGTTGACCCAAGGAGGGGTGCCCAAGATTACCGGATTCCGTGAAGTGCTGGGTGGTCCATTCACTATGCTGTAGGGGGCTGCCTCGCTTCAGGTTTTGGCGGGTAACTTGCCGCACCCGTAGGGGTCTAGGTTTCATTGCACAGGCTATCCACACGACAGGGGAACGTCGGGTTTCAGCAGCGGCTCTGTGAAACCCGGGGATCCCAGATTATCAGTATTGTTCTGTGAAGCTTATTACTTTTCTGTAATGTTGCATACTATCACGCCAGGAGCGATTATTGTATATTGGTTTATATACTATTAGATGTTGTATATGTTTTACACCCGCGCTAGTCCAGTCCCCGCTCTGTCGTTAGTTAAGTAACCTAACGAGTGATGACGGGACCCAGTGACGAATGCGGATGGCATATACGTACATTTTATTTTCGTTCTTTTCTGGTGTGATTAAATGATGGGACTGCGTTGATTCTGATCAATGCAAAAGTAAAACAAACCTGTTTACAGTTGTTGGAACAAATTTAAAAAGTGTTGTTACAAAGACGTTTCCTTTTGTTATGCATAGCGGTATTCAGTGGAATATCCTGCACCTCATTCGACGGGGCAAGGGCCGATATCCCTTCACCGGGACTGACCCCTTGGGCAGAAGTTTGCGTCAGAGCAATAACTTCACTATAGTCGATTACATGTTGCTTTGCATAGCGGTATTCAGTGGAATATCCTGCACCTCATTCCACGAGGAAAGAGCCAAGATCCCTTTACCGGGAGTGACCTCTTTAGCAAAAGGTTTTTGCCACTATATTTTAAAAAGCTATCAGGTTCCTTCAGCGATATCAAGTTCACTACGTTAAAGGTTTTTCGCCAAAAACCAGCCGTAGCCCTCCGTCACTTCTTTTGGGTATTCAGTAGTATTCAAGCTACGTATTTTGACCAACGCCAAGGCATAGTGTTTGGTAGCTGCTGGGTATTCAATTGTTGCATAGATAGATGAGTTAGTTTGGGACAGTCGTTCTGCCATTTTGGCCAACGTCAAGGGCATGTGCGGGTGGGTTCAAATTGACAAGATAGTGACGGGTAGAACTTGGCATGTGACTTATGACATTTTGACCAACGCCAAGGTTATAAGAGCATGGGGCAAAAATAATATCGGGAGTTTCTAAAGAAACTGAAACTTGCCAAGTATGCGCATACCATCTGGAGTATGAGTAACGTGGATGCATTCCATCACGTTATCATGCGATGAGAGTTGGATCCCGATTCCCACTGATGAGTTGGTTTACTCTTCGGGTGATCCCGATTGATTCTTCTTTAGGTTTGGAGGAGAATTTGACAGGACAGTAGGAGGTTTCCGGATTAGATAAAGTGATAACCATTCTGATCTAGGTTAGAGTGCACGCAGAGTGTTTCTTTTCTCTCTCTCTTTGGCAGCGACCTTTGACCGACCCTAGACTATGACTCAGTGACCAGGTTGACCGAACCTTCTTAAAATACTGGCTTTTGGATTGTCTGTGTTGCATAAGTCATTGCCACTCCTTCTTTTACCCTTTGAATTTCTCAGAACACCCATATTACTACGGATATCCACTTCCATTGGATAGATCCATCGTATGGTTATATACGAACTCGAAGGGACTTCTTCGGGGATGGATCCAGGTTCAGGAGAAATAGAATTGGTTTATTCAGTTGTCTTTTATTATCACCTTCTCTCAGGTTGCGAGAGCTCCTTGGTTTAGGAGAGTACACCTATTACGCTTATTGGATAGTCTTATTCCAAACCATAGGCTGGTGCCGAAAGGTAGGGAATGAAGAAAACCAATTAGCCTAAGTAGGGTGTGCAGAAAGTAATATGTAAAGACAAAATAAAGTGATTAGAAAGAGGGCAAAGTAAATTGCGACTGATATCATTCACGAACAAAACCGCGTACTTCATCGCCACTCCTATTTCACCTTTTAAAAGAATAAGGTATTATTCAGTTGTCTTTTATCATCACCTTCTCTCGAGATGCGAGTACTCCTTGGTTTAGGAGGGTACACCTATTATGCTTACTGGATAGTCTTCTTCCAAACCATAGGCTGGTGCCGAACGGTAGGGAAGGAAGAAAACCATTTAGCCTAACGTGGTGTACAGAAGGTAACGACTAAAGACAAATAAAGGGATTTGGAGAGATGGCAATAAAATATACGGTTGAAGTCATGAATTGGATTATGGAAGAGGCATTGCTATGAATACCAGGATACCCCTACGAAACATTTTCATGTTTCAGTGCATTGTTAAAAGAAAAACTGTTTTCCCGATTAGACACTTACTCCAAGGGTATGTATTTACCAGGTTTCATTCTCATATCTGTATGGTTTTACAGATGATGAATGGGAGTAAGATATTGGGAATTAGGTGATCATCCTCATTATATCGGAATTCGTTGTAATTGGTGATATTTGAGGAAATCGCCAGGGTACAGTTTTCAACCTACGACGCACAGGTTTTGAGTTGTTTAACTCAGCGGACTTATACAGAGTATTGTATGTTGTCCAAGTGTCCATCAGGACAAAGGGGTAGGTCCTCGTACTATGTTCTGTTTACTTATAACTTCTCTAGTATTTAGACAAATGTTTCGTAGAAATACAAGGTCTAAGTTTTGAGAAGTTGTGGGTATAAGAATAAAGTAGAGAACAAGGTATCACAAGTATCGGGATTCTTCAAAGAGATCGAAGATGTAGATTCTTGTGATTGGTATTCAGATGATAGTGATGGTTTTGAGAAACGTGTTTCTCTTTCAGGTTACTCATAATTGGATGGATTCCTAAGTTGAGTAATGCTGATTAGCCTCTTTCCATTAAGTTGATATGCACTGGAGACAGCTGCATGATTTGAATATGGTTCCAATTAAATTAGTGCCAAAGTTTCTATATTGGATATAGAATAGTTCGTACCTTAAAAGATGTTAAGGTACGGGGAGTTGTCCAGCTTATGCTTAAAACCAGACTCTGGATAACTCAGGGCACGTTTCTGTAATGGCTGTTTGTGGGTTGACCCTGGCTATGACGAGGGTTGATATTCTACCATTTGGAAGATCAATAGTGATATTGTTCTTGACTCACCACAGTTTTAGTAAAATGGATCTTTTTCAGAAAACAGTAGTGGGAGTATGGTAGAACTGGAAGTGATTCCAGAACCGCGAACGATTACGGAAAATTTAATAGGACCTATATATTCAATCAGGTTTGACATTCCAATAGCCACTCCGCAGGTATGGTAGGTAACCTCAGACGCCCGAGAGGTACTTCGGTAGCCTCAGAGACGGTGACAGGGAGGTTCTTATCTACCAAGACTTGACACTACTGTTGTTCCAGGATATGAGACCCGGTAGGAGGGTTGTCGTAGTCAGTAGGAGCAGCGGAAGCATAGTGGGCAAGATGCTTATATCTATTTATAGACTTGAGCAGTTATAGCGGAGATAGATCATCTAATTTTGATGTGACAGTCATGGGTTTGACTTCAATCAGAATAACGGATGGATCTGTTAAGAAGGTAGTAGGGTGTGATGTCATGGTATCTGGATGACATACACAAAGTAGGAAGTAAAATTCCTATACTACGATCGGTTGTACTGTGGTCGTCACACAGTTGTTTCTCCAGACAGGATATGGATATAATATTTGACATTCTGGTTTCTGGATCTATGGTTTTAGATCTGGATTTGGGTAGTTTCCCAATGTGGGTACTTTGACAGATATTCTAATGGTTTTTGGAATAGTTGACTCCTAGCATGGTGGTATACCTGCAGGTGATGGAGTCACCCTCTCTAAAGGTGTCTTATAGACTAAAGGGGAGAGGGATGTGCATGATTGACAGATCACTTGCTTAGGCAATTGAGTCAATCGTGAGATGTCAAGTACCACTCCAGATGTTGTTTTTGCACTAGATGCAATAAGTTTGTATTAATCCAATCCTGGAGAAACATAAGGAAGCAGTTTTAGAACATAAGTATATGTTCTAAGGATTTGATGACGGCAGCCTCCTTCGGGAGACGGTTATCATTTCAAGCTTCAAAGGTGACATGGTTGACAGAGTGATTGTCAGAGCTATAGTTTTTTTCCCTCTGACGAAGAGGGACAGTATTATGGACAGTTGGTCCAAGAGGATACTGTGGGTGGCATGGTGCCCGATACTGATTAGGTTCAGTGATCGATACAGTCTAAGAAGTTTGGATTTGGAGTTCATTTATGAACAAGGTCCCATCAGATATCCAGACATATTCTAAGACAGGTATTACTCAATTCGGGAGATGGCTTTCTCCGCGAACTTGAGATTAAGAGAGATATAAAAAGAAACTTCTAGGCGGATCCACTCACTAAGGCTATTTCTCGAACACAATAGTTTTACAAACGGGCTTTGTGATACTGATTAGTAGAGGAGTTGGATGTTCGGTTTCACACGGGCTGTGAGTAGTCGACATTGCAATAATTAGCCTTGAGTGCAAGTGGGAGATTGTTGGAGATAGTGCCCTCATAGTCAATTATTGGATCACACGTACGTGATTGCAATGATTGCGGAGGACCTATGCCGGTAGGACAGTCTTACTCAAGATGATAGTATGCTATCTGGTTTGCCTTTATCAGTAGTGTACAGGTTCAGGTGACTGATCACTGCTACACTTTGATAGAGCCCTTAGGATCTTGCTTTACCACCAACAGTATGATGGCGATCATATACGTGAGAGTTGGGTGGTTTATACGCATATCCTTAATTGTGGTCCCTAGTCGTGGGAGTTTCGAGACAGGGCATCGATACTCCGGAGTAGACTAGTGTGTACAGTCGAGACCCCGACAAGGGGCGGTGGCCGGTCTCACAAGCCACTGGTGTCAGTTGGATCACCTAAGATGTATACAGGTGCTCATTGGGTAATGAGTACACCGGACAGGACTCGCCGGGAATCTGCTAGTTAGTATTATATCTACCGTCAGATAGCAGTTCCCTGGTGACATGTGTACAGGTTAGTTCATCGACCTGAGGTCGTCATTTGTCTCGTGTGAGTTCCCACTGTGCTTTGATTTCTACCCTACCACGGCTCAAAGGAGTCGTGCAAACAAGTAGTTTTTGGGTACAGTCCCGAGCCATATGGAGGCACGTGAGTGGATCGGCAGGGAATTCGTCTCTCCCGGTATTGGGGGCGAGGTCGTGCTGTGTCTAGGAGAGCCATTACACAAAGTCCATGGCCATGGCAGGAGATTTACTGGTAGGTACTCCAGTAGTATCTCAGGGTGTTATTGGGCTTCACTCCGACACGACTTATACTGCTATTGGGGGTCTGGCGTTACTAGCCCACTAGGCAGATATGCGATACTCATAGACGAACGGACCGGACTGTATATACATTGTCACTGTTAGGCTCAGTAGGGTTTTCCGGATGAGTTCGCTCATCGGCATCCCTTGAAGTCAGTCCATGGGCAGCCGTTACGCATTGCTAGTGCCGCTGACGGTTTGTGGTTAAACCCACTGCCTGGGTACTGACGAGTCATTAGAGTCCCCCACAGACAGTTTCCCAAGTTCGGGCGAAATGTTGTAGAGGCCGTATGGTTTTATGGCAGGGTTCGGAAAATGCATGTGCGTTTACGCACGTGTCGATTTTCGGAAAGATGATACTGGTCGGCTTTGGTTTAAGCCGGATCCGAGTATTATATTGAGTAGGTATAATATCTTTGCCTCAGTTGCATTTGTATTCGGTCGTAATACAAATGCGGGTATATTTATACAGTTTCGGGGTTATCCTGAAAGTCGTTTCAGGATCACTTTTGGAAGTTGCCAGTTTCCAGTTTTCTATCAGCCGTCTTTTAACATTCGGTTAAAGACGGATTTATCTTTTCTTGGATAAGGGTGAGTCATCATTCTAGAAGCTTCTAGAAGTGATGATGAGGCTAGTGAGTCATTAGTGCATTAATGGTGTCATTAATGCAATGGTGACTAAGGGTTTAGATTCAATGTTTCTTAGTGAATCATTGTTATTCATTTATGATAATGATATGCTTCTTGTTTATTGTCACCCCCCCCCCTTGATTGCTCCTACCCTCACCTCCCTCCTTGAATAAAAGTGGCCAGCCCCCTCTCCTCCTCCATTCACTCATGAGAGAAAATTATGGTTGCTAAAAAGAAAAGAGTATAGTTTTGGATGCATGGAAATTTCATAGTTCATTTCTTGTTCCATTTCATTTCCATCGGCAACTTCATTTACCGATCGTCCACGGACTTGGACGAAGTGAGACAAAGTCATCTACTCATTCTCTACATCATTCTTGGTCGTCTCTTTTAGCAAACTTGACGATCGAGTTGCCTCAAGTCAGAGGCGGGAGCCCGTTTATAGAATCGTCGATGTGGTGCCACCTCGACGAGGATATCGGAGATCGACGAGATCGGAGCAGCCGCAACGGAGCGTGGGATGATGGTTGAAGAACGAAGGACTCGGATCGTTCGGTATAACCTTTCTGCACTCTTTACAGTTTGTTAGTTTAGCAATAATGGCAGATCCGGGTTAAAGTATACGATAGCGCCAGTTAAAAAGTTTTTGTTCCGCATTTGGCGTCTGCAGACTACCGGGGCGCTAGCGTAGACTTACAATGAACACCAGAGTAAAACGAGCCACTTTCACCGGGTTTGACCCGGCGAGATCACTGTCAAAACCAGCCCCACTGGTTTTTCCACCTTGTTTTGGGCTCGTTTCATTTTGGTGTTCCAGGCTCTGGGTTTTAGTGTTTCAGGTGTTGCTTGTTTTTGCTAAGATTGCATGTGATATTATCTTTCTGTAAAGGCAATTCGGAGTGTTTCGTAGTCGTAATTCTAACATCGTTTCAGGTATTTTAGACGGCGTTAAAAAGTTCGAACGAATATCAATAACCCAATTTTTTCCCCCTCTCTGGAAATTTTCTAAAATTTGGATTTTTCCAAGTTGAAAATATTCAAAAATCATGCAAGTAATTCTATGGACCCTCTAGAAGAATGATACCCAAACTCAACTTTTTCACCATGGATCCGCGGCCAAACCCTATGGTTTGCGGCAATTCCGCGACGCCATGAATGAGGCGTGGGTCGGCCCTTCTATGGTTGGTCCATAGGTACTGCGGCATGTTCAGAGTATTTTTAAACTGTGCTCAAGTGTTGAGCTCTCTGGGGAAATCTTGGGTGTTTGTTGATTCGATCGGAATGTTTAACATCATCTAGCTATCTGTGGAATGTGATACAATATTTGGAATCTACAATAATTAGTTTTGTGAAAATTTGATTAGTTGCTTGTAAATTTAACATTTCGGTCTCGACAGGAATCGGGAATCTTGTTGAATTACCCGATTTCTTTTGAAAAGGAGTTTTCATGAGTGGGACCCAAATGTAAGATTCACAATGTTAGGTATGAAATCCAAAAATGTGATATTCCGGGTTTATGATGTCTAAGGGCTATGTCGATTCCAAATGTTGTAGTTTAACATTTTCTTTTCTGCGACCGTAAGTGTAATATGTGGTGTATCGCCGGTTTCGTTGCTATATGTCAACGACAATTAGGATACACATATTTACTTACGTTGATGGCATGTGATGTTATTTGTTGCTGGGATATGTTATATTGGATCGTCGAGTTTTAATAGCCAGGGGTTTTTATGTGAGATGAGAGTTTTTTCATGTTCATTCATATAAAAGCTTGTATGTAATATTCTTTTATTGGGGCACTTCTGGGTTGAGGATGATGTCACCATTGATGTATATTATTTACTTTTCCGCATTAGGATAGACCCAAGGCGGGGAGCACAAGTAACCTCGGTTCTAGAGTCCAGTGGGAGACCATCTCGAGGAGTCGAGTCCGGGTCTCCTAACTCCAGAATTGGTGGGTTTGCTTGCCGCTCTCGTAGGGGTCTAGGGATGTGGGTTTGGCTATTCATCGCGATCGTGGAATCCGTGTTTTTTACTGGCTTAATATAAAACACGGACCTCCTAGTATATCCAATATTTCATATGTTGACTTCTGTTGCTGATATTCTGTGATGTCATCACTTTATATGTTGAGACGAATGCTTTATTATTATATATATGATATATAATAAACGTTGCTTATTTTTTGCGCCTACGCTAGTCCCGCCCCGCTATGTCGTTAGTTAAGTAACCCAACGGTGCATAACGGGACACTGTGGCTAATGCGGATGGCATAAGCGTACGTTGTATTTTCGTTTCTTCTGTGATGCTTAAGAAGCATAAATGATGGGACTTCATTAATGAGATTAATGAAAAAGAAAGATATCTATAGATGTTGTAGAATCAAATTTTCAAAAAGTGTAGCTCTAGTTTTTTTGCTTTGCATAGCGGTATTCCTTATAGAATATCCAACACCTCATTCGATGAGGAAAGAGCCGAGATCCCTTCACCGGAAGTGACTTCTTTAGCAAAAAGCAGATGCTACAACCCACTCGGTTTTGACTTTTGATTCCTTCTCCATTTCTTGCTTTACATAGTGGTATTCCTTGTAGAATATCTAGCACCTTATTCGATAAGGAAAGAGCCGAGATCCCTTCACCGGTAGTGACAACTTTATCAAAACTAGCAAAAGCCTAAAAAACACTCCCTTTCAAAATCACTCGATTCTGCAACGATATCAAGTTCATTACGCAAAAGGTTTTCTTAAAAACCTGTCGTAGTCCTCCGTCATTTCAGATAAGTGCTACTTAGTATTCGTGCTATGTTTGTTGACTATGTTAAGGCGTAGTATGCGGTAGCTAATTAGTGCTTATCTGCTAAAGCATGAGATACGATTGGATTCGGGTAGTCGTACGACTTTGTTGACTATGTTAAGGGCCATACGGGTGGGTTTAATTCAATAAGGAAATGACGGGTTGAACTTGGCTAGCGCTTATGATTTGTTGACTAAGTTAAGGTCATAAGTTGCTAGGGGCAAAATATGTAAGTCTACGGTAGCGCCGCGGCCGTTGATCCGAGGTCAAAATGCGGAAACAAAAACATTTTCATAAACTTGAAACTGGCGCTATCGTATACTTTCACCCGGATCGAACCATTAACCTATAACTAGCAAACTGGAGAAGGGTTAGAAAGTCTATACCGATCGATCCATGTCCTTAGGTCTTTAACCACCATCTCTTGCTCCTCACGGCATCTCCGATCTCCGGTCTCCTCGTCGGAAAGGGCACCACATCTTCGAATCCTTTTACGGACTCCCGCTTCATCCGAAGCAACTCGGACACGAAGTTTGCTAGCCGACATGTCTAAGGTGAAGTAGAGAATGTATGTGATCACTTTGTCTCAAGAATCCATTGATTCTCAACACATGAGAGTGTATGAATGGAGGTTGAAGATGATGCCATTAATGGAGATAGTGAGCTCAAGAAGAAAGAGGAAGAAGAAGAGCTCTCTCTTTTTTTCTTATATGTTGGAAAAATGATAATGTGAGAGTGAGAATCATAAACACAAGAGCAAACCACAACCATATGGCTGCCCTCTCTCTCTCCTCTTATTATTTCAACACTTAAGTCAATCAATAATGTGACATATCCACAAAGAAAGAGACCATGAGTCATCACTTGTGCATGTATCACAATTAATGCTCCTAATCATAACTTTGAGCTCATTATTTCCATTTGCAAACATTAATCCAAATGTTTGCAACAATAAAAAGAGAATGGCATATACTAAAGTATACTCGTGACGGATTACAAGAGTACCCCTCACCTGTATATACATACCTGCATCCGCATTCCGACTGAATACAAATGCGATGAGACTAAAGTAATCCAACAAATCTAATGCTAGGATCCGGCTTAAACCAAAGCCCACTAGTATGATCCGTCCGATCATGATCCGTGCACTACTTCACGTATATGATCGAACCCTGCCATAATACCATACGGCATCTACAACGTTTTGCCCGAAACTTGAGAAACTGTCTGTGGGGGACTCTAAATACTCGTCAATACTTTGGCTGTGGATTTAACCACTAGCACGTCAGTGGTACTAGCTGTACGTAACGGGCTACCAGGTATTGACCAAAAAGGGAGGTCGATGAGCGGAATCATCCTAACACCCTACTGAGCTTGTCAGTAACAATATCCGTACAGTCCGGTCCGTTTGTCTATGAGTATCGCATGTCGGGACGAGGGGGTTGGTAAAAGTCAGACCCCCAAAAGTGGTACAAGTCGTGTTGGAGTGTAGCCCAGAACACTCTGAGATACTACTGGAATACCTACCAGTAAATCTCCTGCCTTGGCCAAGGACTTCGTGTAATGGCTTTCCTAGACACAGCGCGATCTCACCCCCAATACCGGGAGAGACGAAACCCCTGCCGATCCGCTCACTGCCTCCATATGGCTCGGGACTGTACCCAACTAAAACCTGTTTGCACGACTCCTTTGAGCCATGGTAGGGTAGTAATCAAAGTACAGTGGGAACTCATATGAGACAAATGAAGATCTCAGGTCGATGAACTAACCTGTACACATGTCACCAGGGAACTGCTATCTGACGCTAGGTATAAAACCAACTAGCATGTTCCCGGCGAGTCATGTTCGGTGTACTCATAACCCAATGAGCACCTGTATACGTCTTAGGTGAACTAACTGACACCAATGGCTTGTGAGACCAGCCACCGCCCCTCGTCGGGGTCTCGACCCGTATACACTAGTCTACTCTGGAGTATCGACGCCCTATCTCAAAACTCCCTCAACTAAGGACCTCTTAAGGATGTGCTTATAGACCCCAGCTCCCACGTATATGATCGCCATCATACTGCTGGTAGTCAAGCAAGAATCCTAAGGGCTCTATCAATGTGTAATAGTGATCTGTAAGGTCACCTAAAGCTGTACACGATGATAAAGATAAACCAGATAGCATACTATCATCTTGAGCAAGACTGTCCTACCAGCATAGGTCCTCCCTCAATCATTGCAATCGCGTGCCTGCGATCTAATAATTGACTTTGAGGGCACTATATCCAACAATCTCCCACTTGCACTCAAGGCTAATTATTGCGATGTCGCATACTCACAGCCCGTGTGATACCGAACACCCAATTCCTCTACTAATCATTTTCATAAAGCCCATTTGCGAAACTATTGCATTCGAGGAATAGCCTCAGTGAGTAAATCCGCCCTGATTTTTCTTTCTATGTCTCTCTTTATCTTAAGTTCGCGGAGAAAGCTATCTCCCGAAATGAGCAATACCTGTATTAGAATATGTCTGGATATCTGATGGGACCTAGTTCATAAATGAACTTCAAATCCAAACTTCTTAGACTGTATCGTCAACTGAATTTAATCAGTATCCTTCATCATGCCTCCCTCAGTGTCCGCTTGGATCACCTGTCCAAACTGCTGCCCCTCGTCAGAGGGAAAACTATAACTCTGACAGTCACTTTGTCATCCAGGTCACCTTCGAAGCCTGGAATGATAACCGTCTCCCGAAGGAGGCTGTCGTTATCATATCCCTAGAACATCCACTTATGTTCTAAAACTGCTTCCGAACGTTTCTCCAAGATAGGATTAATATCAACTTATTGCATCTAGTGCAAAAACAACATCTGGTGTGGTACTTGACATCTCATGATTGACTCAATTGCCTAAGCAAGTGATATGTCAATCATGCGCATCCCTCTCCCCTTTAGTCTCTAAGACACTTTTAGAGAGGGTGACTCCATCACCTGCAGGTATACTACCGTCCCAGGAGTCGTCCATTCTAAAACACCTTTAGAATGTTGTCTAAGTACCCAGATTGGGAAACTACCCAAATCTGGATCTAAAACCATAGATCTAGTAACCAGAATGTCTGATATAATATTCATGTCCTATGTGGAAAAACCACTGTGTGACAACCAAAGTATAACCGATCGTAGTATAGGAATTTCACTTCCTACTCTGTGTATGTCATCCAAATACCAGGACATCACACCCTACTGCCTTCTTAACAGATCCATTCTCTATTCTGATGAAGTCAAACCTACGACTTTCACATCAGAAATAGATGATCTATCTCCGCTATATCTGCTTTAGTCTATAAATAGACATAAGCTACTTGTCCACTATGCTTCTGCTGCTCCCACTGACTACGACAACCCTCTGGCAGAGTCATATACACGTACACTTCTAAAGCTAGTTTAGAACGACGCTATACTCATCCTCCTGCCGGGTCTCACAGTCTGGAACAACAGCAATGGCAAGTCTGGGTAAACAAGAACCTCCCTGTCACCGTCTTTGAGGCTATCGGAGTACCTCTCGGGTGCCTGAGGTTACCCACCATATCTACAGAGTGGCTAATGAAATGTCAATCCTGATTGAATCCTTAGGTCCCTATTAAATTTTCAGTAATCGTTTGTAGTTCTGGAATCACTTTCAGTTCTACCATACTCCCACTACTGTTTTCTAAGAAAAAAATCCATTTTATTAAAACTGTGGCGAGTCAAGAACAATATCACTATTGATCTTCCAGATGGTAGAAAGTCAACCTTCGTCATAGCCCGGGTAAACCCACAAACTGCCATTACAGAAACGTGCCTTGAGTTGTCCAGACTCTGGTTTTAAGAATAAGCCGGACAACTCCCCATACCTTAACATCGTTAAGATATGAATTGTTCTATATCCAATATAGAAACAGAGGCACTGATTTAATTGGAACCAGATTCAAATCATGCAGCTGTCTCCAGTGCATGTCAACTAAATGGAAGGAGGCCGATCAGCGTTACTCAACTTAGGAATGCATCCAGATATGAGTAACCTGAAAAAGAAGCAAGTTCTCATAATCATTACTATCAACTGAATACCATACACAAGTATCTACATCTTCGATCACCTTGAAGAATCCTGATACTTGCAATACCTGGTTCTCTACTTTATTCATATACCTATAACTTCTTAAAACTTGGATCTTGTATTTCTATGAAACACATATCTAAGAACTAGAGAAGTCATAAGTAAACAGAATATAGTACGAGTACCAACCCCTATGTCCTAATGGACACTGGACAACATACAATACTATGTATAAGTCCCCTGAGTCTAATAACTCATTCCCTGTGTGTCGTAGGTTGAAAACTGTACTTATGGTTAAGAAGAATTACACCGCTGTTTAATGCTCCTTACCTAACCACCTACTGATTTAGGTAAATGTCATGGACATAATTTCAAAAAGTTATATCTCACTTTATTAAAATAAACGTACAGATATATCAATTTGAAATTGGTGCATAACAACGGATATTCAAAACCAAATATTTGTCGTCCGGCAAACAACCCAGGTGATTTCCTCAAATATCACCGATTACAAAGAATCCTGATATAATGAGGATGATCGCCCAATTCCCAATAACTTACACCCACTCATCATCTATAAATCCATATAGATGTGAGAATCATACCTGGTAAATACATACCCTGGAGTAGGTACCTAATTAGGAAATCAGTTTTCTACTAACAATGCACAGTGAAACTGAAACATGTAAATGTTTCGAAGGGGTATCCGGGTATTCCTAGTAATGCCACTTCCATTATCCAGATTCATGAATGTAACCGTACATTTCTTTGCCATCTCTCCAAATCCCTTTATTTGTCTTTACTCATTACCTTCTGTACACCCTTTTAGGCTAAATGGTTTTCTTCCTTCCCTACCGTTCGGCACCGGCCTATGGTTTGGAAGAAGACTATCCAATAAGCGTAATAGGTGTACTGTCCTAATCCTAGGAGCACTCGCGACCTGAGAGAAGGTAAAGATAAAAGACAACTGAATAAACCTCATTCCTATTTCTCCTGAACCAGAATCCATCCCCGAACCGGAACAAGTCCCTTCGAGTTCGTATATAACCATACGATGGAGTATCCAATAAACTGTGGATCTTCGTAGTGATACGGGGTGTTCCGGAGAAATAAAAAGGTGAAGTAGGAGTGGCGATGAAATACTTGGTTTGGTCGTGAATGATAGCAGTCGCAATTTACTTTGCCCTCTTACTAATCCCTTTATTTGTCTTTACTTAATACCTTCTGTACACCTTTTTAGGCTAAATAGCTTTCTTCATTCCCTACTGTTCGGCACCTGCCTATGGTTTGGATGAAGACTATCCAATTAGCGTAACAGGTGTACCGTCATAATCCAAGGAGCACTCGCAGCCTGAGAGAAGGTAAAAGGAAAAGACAACTGAATAGTCCTATTCATTTTCTCCAGAACCGAAAACCATCCTCGAATCTGGAACAAGTTCTTTCGAGTTCGTATACAACCATACGATGGTTTTATCCAATGGAAGTGGATGTTCGTAGTAATACGGGGTGTTCTGGAGAAAAGGGTAAAAGTAGGAGTGGCAATGAGGTATGCAACTCAGACAATCCAAAAGCCAGTATTTTAAGAAGGCTCGGTTAACTTAGTCACTGAGTCATAGTCTAGGGTCGGGCCATGGTCACTGCCAAAGAGAGAGAGAAAAGAAACACTCTACGTGCACTCTAACCTAGATGAGAATGGTTATCAATTTATCTAATCAGGAAACCTCCCACTGTATCCTCAAATTCTCCTCCAAACCTGAAAGAAGAATTAGTCGGGATCACCCGAGGAGTAAACCAACTCATCAGTGGGAATCGGGATCCAACTATCATCGCATGATAACGTGATGGAATACACTCACGTTATCACACTCCATAAGGTATGCGCATATCTGGCAAGTTTCAGTTTCTTTAGAAACTCCCGATGTGATTTTTATCCCATGCTCTTATGACCTTGACGAAGGTCAACAAATCATAAGTCACATGTCAAGTTCTACCCGTCATTGTCCAGGTTAATTTGAACCCGTACAAGCTCTTAACGAAGTTCAACAAGGTTATACGATTTTCCCAAACCAACGCATCTATCTATGCAACAGAAAGGTAACAAGCAGCTACCATTCACTATGCCTTGACGAAGGTCAACAAACATAACATGAATACTAAGTGCTACCTGTCTGAAATGACGGAGGGCTACGAATGGTTTTTGGCGAAAAACCTTTAACGTAATGAACTTGATAACGTTGAAGGAACCGGATAGCTTTTTATAAAAATATAGTGGCGAAAACCTTTGCTAAAGAGGTCACTCCCGGTGAAGGGATCTCGGCTCTTTCTCCGTAGAATGAAGTGCAGGATATTCCAACTGAATACCATGATGCAAAGCAAAAAGTAATCGACTATAGTGAAGTTATTACCCTGATGCAAACTTCTGTCCAAGGGGTCACTCCCGGTGAAAGGATCTCGGCCCTTGCCTCGTCGACTGAGATGCTGGATATTCATAACCGAATACCACTGTGCAAAACAAAAGAGAACATCCTTGCAATAACAGCTTTTTGAAAAAATATTCCAACAACATTAAACAGGTTTGTTTAGCTTGCATTGATCCGAATCAATGCAGTCCCATCAATTAATCACGCCACAAAAGAACGAAAATATGATGTACGTATATGCCATCCGCATTCTCCACCGGGTCCCGTCATCACCCGTTAGGTTACTTAACTAACGACAGAGCGGGGACTGGACTAGCGCGGATGAAAAACATATACAACATCTACTAGTATACATATATCAATATATAATAATCGCTCAAGGCGTGATAAATGCAACATCACAGAAAAGTAATAAGCATCACAGATCAATACAGATAATCTGGGATCCCCGGGTTTCCTTTGAGCCGCAAGTGAAACCCGACGTTCCCCTGTTCGTGTGGTTAGCCTATGCAATGAAATCCTAGACCCCTACGGGTGCGGCAAGTTACCCGCCAAAACCAGAAGAAAGGCAGCCCCTTCAGCAAAATGAATGGACCACCCAGCACTTCACAGAATCCGGTAACTTGAGCACCCCTCCTTGGGTCAACCTATACCCCCTAAGAGTGCGGCGAATAGCCCGCCAATTTTAGAGTGAAGCCCCCTCCGTCTCAAAGCCATGAGATGCGGGCCCGTTGCCCTCTAGAACCCGGCTATCCGCGCACCCCACCGCGGGGTAATCCTAGTACAAAAAATAAAAATATGTACAACGGGTACATTGACCTCAACCCGGTCGTGCCTCAAAAGAATAATATACAAACAGGCGGTGACGGCAGTCCACATGTCGGACGCTCGCCCCGCGATATCAAATGTACAAATAATACCAAACTGTAGTACCATTGCTCCAGGCTATCCACCACGATAAATCCGCAACATCACAGCACAACACAGAACATCAACGTGAATGTCACGTTGGCAAACCCGTCTAAAAGAGCTATAGCAATTAGACAAGATTTACCGCTCGAGTGACATTCACGGTCGCAGATATAAAGTAAGCACTGTGAACTAACTTATTTAAAATTTTCAATCGACAAAATTTCCCGAAGTGGGCCCCAAGCACAAATCCAGTGCTGTAACAAATCTGGGCCCAAACAAAATATTCCAGAAACCCCAATTCCAAGTTTAAGACCACTATAGAAAAATTGGTGCAGAGATGACACATAATGGCGGCGGAACCGTGGCCAAAACATGGGTATGGCCGCGGTTCCGCGGCGGTACTGTAGCATCATGCTACCAAATTTTCACAGGTGTCTTAAAAAAGCCTGCCTGATTTTCTAAAACAATCAAAATAATTTTTCGACGACAAAAACTTTACTTTTGAAATTGCGGTTTCGAAAATTTTGATCGATCGATATTTTAAACATGTTAGAACAAGCTAGTAAAGGTTAATGGCGTGGCTCTGATACCATGTAAATCTACGGTAGCGCCGCGGTCGTCGATCCGAGGCCAAAATGCGGAAACAAAAACTTTTTCATAAACTTGAAACTGGCGCTATCATATACTTTCACCCGGATCGAACCATTAACCTATAACTAGCAAACTGGAGAAGGGTTAGAAAGGCTATACCGATCGATCTGTGTCCTTCGGTCTTTAGCCACCATCTCTTGCTCCTCGCGGCATCTCCGATCTCCGGTCTCCTCATCAGAAAGGGCACCACATCTTTGAATCCTTTTACGGGCTCCCGCTTCATCCGAAGCAACTCGGACACGAAGTTTGCTAGCCGACGTGTCCAAGATGAAGTAGAGAATGTGTGTGATCACTTTGTCTCAAGCATCCATTGATTCTCAACACATGAGATTGTATGGATGGAGGTTGAAGATGATGCCATTAATGGAGATAGTGGGCTCAAGAAGAAAGAGGAAGAAGAAGAGCTCTCTCTTCTTTTTTTCTTATGTGTTGGAAAAATGATAATGTGAGAGTGAGAATCATAAACACAAGAGCAAACCACAACCATATGGCTGCCCTCTCTCTCTCCTCTTATCATTTCAACACTTAAATCAATCAATAATGTGACATATGTACAAAGAAAGAGACTATGAGTCATCACTTGTGCATGTGTCACAATTAATGCTCCTAATCATGACTTTGAGCTCATTATTTCCATTTGCAAATATTAATCCAAATGTTTGCAACAATAAAAAGAGAATGGCATTTACTAAAGTATACTCGTGACGGATCACAAGAGTACCCCTCACCTGTATATACATACCTGCATCCGCATTCCGACTGAATACAAATATGATGAGACTAAAGTAATCCAACAAATCTAATACTAGGATCCGGCTTAAACCAAAGCCTACTAGTATGATCCGTCCGATCATGATCCGTGCACTACTGCACGTATATGATCGAACCCTGCCATAATACCATACGGCCTCTACAACGTTTCACCCGAAACTTTAGAAACTGTCTTTGGGGGACTCTAAAGACTCATCAATACTTTGGCTGTGGATTTAACCACTAGCACGTCAGTGGTACTAGCTGTACGTAACGGGCTACCAGGTATTGACCAAAAAGGGAGGTCGATGAGCGGACTCATCCTGACACATTACTGAGCCTGTCAGTGACAATATCCATACAGTCTGGTCCGTTCGTCTATGAGTATCGCATGTCGGGCCTAGGGGGTTGGTAAAAGTCAGACCCCCAAAAGCGGTACAAGTCGTGTCGGAGTATAGCCCAGAACACTCTGAGATACTACTGGAATATCTACCAGTAAATCTCCTGCCTTGGCCAAGGACTTCGTGTAATGGCTCTCCTAGACACGGCGCCATCTCATCCCAATACCGGGACAGAAGAAACCCCTGCCGATCCGCTCACTGCCTCCATGTGGGTCGGGACTGTACCTGTAATACCCAGTTTTTCTTTTATACGCTATATCGGTATTTCTAATTCACTTATAAAATTTATTTTAAATTTCTTTTCTGATAATTATTTATTTATTTCTAAAACCCATTTTTTTTAAAACACCAAACCAAGTAAATTACTCTTTTTAGATAGCCTCTAACACAAATCATATTTTATTTCTCAGCCCATTGTCTTTATCAAAAATTAAACCCAAAACCGGATATAACCAATTCCCTTATTTTAATCCCAAACCCATTTCTTTCTCTAACAAAATTTCCTTTTATTTGCAAAACCCTCAGCTCATTTCTTTTCTCTTAAACCTATAGTTCTATCCCTGGCCCACACCCTTCACCATTTTTCCCTTTATGTTTTTTTTCTTCGGCCCGCTTTCTTTCTCTCCAATTAATCACTTTCTTTTTTTCTCTGGCCCATTTCCGGCCCGCTCCCGCGTCCCCTCTCCAAGCCCAGCGCCCGTTCTCCAACTCAACCCGACCCGTTTCCTATTCATCTTCCTCTAACGGCTCCTTGCCGAAATTCCCGCTCGCATGCGCGCTTCTCGTGCCGCCTCCTCCGGCCGCGCCCACGTTGCGTGACCGTTACTCCCCACACGCACGCCTTTGACCCCTCCTCGTCGTCTTCCCTTCTCCTCTCTACCTCGCGCACACTCCCTCTTTCTCGATCTCTCGTTTCCCCTCGTTCACCCCAGAAACCCCCTGCCTCGAGCCCACGCCATCGACGCCGAAGACTACAACCCTCATCATTCCTCCCTCGCTCTCTTCTCTCCAGAACGTACCCCTCACCGGGCCCTGCACCTCCAGCCGCCACCCAACCCACTGGACAGCCCATCTCGGCCGCCTGCACCTCACGCCGGCGAGCTCCTCGTCTCATCGTCGACGTACCTACATCTCGTCGACCGCCTCATCATCATCGTCGTCGTCGTCGCCGTTCTCTCTAACTCTCTCTCAGTCTTCTCTCTCTCCCGACCACTCTCTCTCCCTGTCTTCCTCTCTCTCACTCTCTATATCTCTGTCTCTCTCACTCTCCATCTCTCTCTCTCTCTCAGCTCTCTCCCACACTCCCTCTGTGCTCTCTCTTTCTCACTGCATACTCACTCTCTCTCTCTCATTTCTCTCTCTCTCTCTGTAACTCTCTCTCTCTCTCTCTCTCTTTTCTCTCTCTCTGTAACTCTCTGTAACTCTCTCTCTCACTGACTCTCTACCTCACTCTCTCTACAACTCTCTCTCTCTGCCTCTGCCTGCACACCCTCCCTCTCTCTCTCTCTCTTTCTCTCTCTCACTCTTTATTTCTCTGTTCTTTCTCATCTTGATCCTGCACCTCTCCGCAACTCCGGCCATCGACTGGGATCGTTGCTGTCGTCCGAAGCTGCCCCGTCTCCACCTCCGAACCGAGCTCCACCGAGTCGAGCCCCACGACACAAGCCTAAGCCTAGCTAAACCTCGTCGTGGTCTTGTTGCGTCCCGCCGTTGCCGTAGCTGTTAGTCACCACCGTGCCGCGTCGCTGCCGTACTATCGTCGATATGTGTCCAGGCAAGTCCCCACTTGCTACATGCTACTTATTATTAATTACAAAATTATAATCGTTTATATATTTCATGCTTTACTTTCCGTCAAATTATCTGATTCAACCGTTCGATGTATGTTCTCTATGAGAGTTCTCGCTTAAATTGACGGTACTCACTTGTATAGTTTGGCCCGTAAGCCTATGATTCTAGTGTTTGAATTTTATTAGAAAATACGATTGTTAAAGATCAAAACAACTACCCCCAAGTTTGCCTGTAAAACTGGATATTTTCTGTGCCTGAAAACCATAAAAATCACCATAAATTATATACATGCTGGATTGATGTGCTCGAGGGCTCAAATCGAAGCCAACTCGACGAACTATAACCCTACACTAGTTTCCAGATATTCCTGTACTCAAACCATGATGATATTTGGATCGGAGTGCGACTCTGGACTGCAGTCCAGAGCGACTCCAGTTGTTGCTTGCTGTTTCGTAATGGGTACCACAAGATTTCCTTAACTCTTAGGTTACGGAACTCCACTGTTCATTATAGATAAATCTGTTAGCTAGACAACACAATTGATTTCATTCTGTTTCGTTACCATTTGATATTTATTCTGTAATTTAAAAGATCGGGACGCATAACAGTCCCAACAGAATCAGAACCGACATATTAGTGTTAAACATTGTATATCTTCCGATGTGCAGATGCGATTAAAGATCCCTCTATTGAGTCGAAAACCTTACTGAAAACCCTAGATTTCATCCAACTGTAGCATCGCTAAAATCTGATCCCAATTGGGATTAAAACGCGTTGCGAAATGGATTTCTGATTCTGAAACCGGATTTCCAGCCGCGAGCGCTTAAAATGAAATGGTTATAATTAATGATCCTGGAACCCGATTGGCTTGAAACAAAATTCTATGGATGGAAAACTGAACATACTAATTACTACCTGTTTATCGTTTCGCTAAACTATACACGTATTTTTCATGATAAATTGTGCAAGTGATAGAATACTGTTTTTATGACATCTTGATCGTGCTTCATATACTGTTTACGTATCATATCATACTCATATCATTGCAGTGATAATCTAGTGATATCGTGCATTTACCCAGTGTTAGATTTTAGTGATGATTGTGGCAAGTACGTCAGTGTTCGTGTATCCGTGAATAAGTGAAAGTGATACGTACTTGTACACAATCAGTGACCTATTATTCTATTGCATTGTCGACGTCTGTGGGATGCGTGTACGTGGGATTATAAGTGGTATGGGACACTTATGGAAGCGCTTGCACGGGTGTCACAGATAAGACATCCGACACTGCCATTTATCTTAGGTATTAGTCGGGACGTGCTTGATGGAGGTCCTGCCTCCAGTTCTCGCGCCGACTTGTCACGGATCGATTAGTATTTAGGGTGATGGTTAGTGTTTGATGTAGACCACGGGGTGTGGGGTAGTATAAGTGTGAGTTCAACAGAATCTCGGGAGTCCCATGCCGGCTTATATATTTAGGGAGTTATATGGAGATTTACAGGATATGTGATATATACACCGTGATATTCTCGTTACATATTGGGCCCGTGGTCCCTTGCCCTTGGGTTCTACCCTTGGGTGGAGGACACTCGCGAGTGGTTGACTCTCACACTTGGACTGACGATAGGCTTAGTGACCTGTACAGTGAGACTTAGAGACTGAAAGGGATACTGGCATTTATATTCCTTATATACTGTGTTGGCATACGTGACATATCGTTATACTGCTTTACTGTTCCGCTGCATTGATTACTGCACATTCATATTCATGCTGTCGTTGATTTACTGTTGTTATTCATATCCATTACCACTGTTAGAACTGTTACTTGATTTTATATATATTATATTGCTATTGTGTCGCTCTGACGACCTGAGTATGCATGCTCAGTGTGAGGAGAAGATTTAGCCTGGATCAGAACTAAACGTGCATCACAGACTTCTTGACTTGCTATTCCGAGTTACATTCGTTTGTTCCACTTCAGGTCAGTTTATATTATTGTATCTTTCAGTTACTGCATTTCTCATTACCTGCGCATCAGTTACTGTTTACCATGATAAACTAGAAGCCGAGGTGTGACTACGGCAGGACATTTCCTTGACCGTAGGAGCATGGCTGGCCTTGTCTACCCCTCGTATTCCGTATTTTGGGAAGCGGGGCGTGACATGGTTTAGTTGGTATCAGAGCCAGGTTTTGCATCGATTGAGATTGCAGTTTTCCGTGTATAGTTTGGCAATCTAAGACATCCCTCGGTCTAGGTTGTAAACTTGTCATTCTTGATCCTTATTCACATCATGTGTTCAGCTATCCATTTGTTATGGTTTCGGGTGACTTGGCAAGGTTACGTGGTTGCAATTGCACCACCGTACTTTGTTTAAATGACTTAGAGTCATACAGTTGATGCCCCACTTGTAATAAATTCATCACCTTTGATATTCTTGAATCTTTGTCCTATCCATGTTATATCTTGATTCGTTTAGCTTGTAACTTATATCATTCGCAAAATTGTTGTCTCAGGATCATGTCTTCCAACGACTCTTCATCCATATCCGCTCCCCAGAATCAGACCATCGAGATTCTGAGTATACTGCAATGTCTAAGGGAAGCCCAGGAGCGAACAAACGACTTGTTGGCTGAAGGACTGAGAAGACAGGTGAATCAGGCACCAGCGGAAGTCTCAAATCATAAAGGGATCCCCGTTAGATGAGGAAAAGAGAGGAAGATGAAGCGCCAATTTGTTTCCCTGCGACAGAAGCAGCAGAAAACCCCATGTTGTGGGTATTGTAAAAGGCCAGGACATCTTCAGAGGGATTGTCGCCGCGCCCAAGGGAAATGTCTGATTTGTGGATCCAGCGAATATCTCATCAACGGTTGCCCAGAAAGTAAGGAGCTGCAAGGAGGAGACTCGTCCACTCTCCACACTTCTGACAAATGATGATTATCGCGTAGTTCGAACTTTGAGAATAAGGCGGACCCGACCCAGGATTCAACTCGCACGACTAGAATGCAGCAGTCTAGCAATCAAAGAAGAATTTTTCATGTATTCTACTTTCGGTTGTAATGCTGTCATCTTCTTATAAACATTTCTTTCCGCTTGAACCTTTGTATCCGTCGAACTTTTAGTTGAATGAAATAAAATTTGAATCGTAATATATGCATCATTCCCTTGTCATTTCCCTTGTTCATACTATTCATTAGCACAATATTTTAATCTTGATTCTTTTAAAATTCCTGCCACCGCATATTTTCCTATACTTCGTACCTTGAGCTTTTTCCTTGATGTATTCCACTGTCTAATCATGACTTTTCTTTTCAGACCATGGCCCACCCTGGAGCAGCGCCACATCTAGACGAGGATGCACAATCTTGCGTTTCCTTAGACCGCACGCTGATGAGTTCTGACGATGAGATCAACGGTCCCCAGGACAATTTCGGAAACGACGATTCAGAGGACGAAGAAGTAGCCGCCCCAGAGGTTAACGTGTTAGCTGATTCCGACGAAGAAGAAGGAGATCCTGAAGAGAACCCTATAGAGGGAGACCCGATAGAGGAAGATCCCGATGAAGACCCGATAGAAGAAAATCCAGTTAAGGAAAATCCCGTGGAAGGAAATCCAGAGGAAGAGAATCACATGGAATCGGACCTCGATGAAGAAGCTCCATCCGAGGAAGAAGAACCAGAAAATCAAGACCTTGCTGTGGAAGAACTTCCAGTGGCAATGCCTGCAAGACGATATGGAAATGGACGCCCCTACCTGAGTGCGCGAGCCTACCGCAACCTGCTGAATCTCCACAACCGCGACTGACGGAATTCCTTTGATGTTGTCTTTCTGGCCAAATAAAATGTGTATAGTTTAGGGCCACTTTCCGTCTTTGAGAATGCCTTGTTTCAGATTTTCTTGAATAAAATTAAATCTTCTGAGTTTGTAAACCTTTTTGATTATTGGTTCACTGATACTTGATTATTGCTCATATACAATTATTCTTCCTACTGAGATCTGTCCACCCCTACCGCTTACATTGCCTTAACCCTCACTCAGATCAACCAGTACTACACCCCGATCTTTTAAAGGTCCACCCTTCATCATTCGACTGTGCCCCTTTGAGATATTTCTGCGAGGAGAGCACATCTTATGAAATTTCGAGTTCGTTAACCCTTCAAATCTTTGATTCATAAGATATACCGACCGATATCCTCCCCATGCTTTCCCTTTGTAGTCCTTTGTTGCTCACCATTACTTCTTGGGCTGACCCGATTCCAATCTCCTTGATCCTCATCCTAAAACCGCCACATTCCAACCTTCTAATTGAGCCACACCTTCTTGTAATCACTACCCCAGCTAGTCCTATTCATATTGGTGATTTCTCTATTACCCCAAATATATTTAGAGACATTGTTATTCAAAATTTAGTTTTCATTATTTTAAATTTATCAAAGAGTGTGTGTTATTGATTACTCCGTTTTATGTATTTTAAGTATATTATTATTATTCTCATTTTCAGTAGCGCAACCTTACACCGCGCATACTTTTGGTCTATGCTTCTTAATTGCACTATACCAGTTTTCTGAAATATTTTAAACCTATTTTATCGATACCTTACCCTAAACTATTTTAACCTACCGACTAATTTTCACTGCTTTATTGTCGTTAATTTATTTTTGGGTTTTCTGCATATGATTGCTATTATAAATGATTGAACCTTACACTTATTTTTTCTTCTTGCCTTTGATAAACTTAGATGTGCACATATCGGGTTTCGATTCTTATCGAGCACTTTGATTAATATTATTCATTATTGTTGACTGTATTCTCGTATACCTGCAGTTACCCTTATAGTTATTCCTGCCTTATAGCTATTTAGACCTACCTTTTCGTACGTTGTTCTTACTTATATATATTTTCAATTTCTTCGTTCTCGTACGGCTGATAAATCTTTTGTGTTAATGTGCAACATAATAGCTTTCGTTTATGTTGGTATAATCTATCGTTTATTTTAAATTTCGAGGACGAAATTTTTTGTAAGAGTGGTATGATGTAATACCCAGTTTTTCTTTTATATGCTATATCGGTATTTCTAATTCACTTATAAAATTTATTTTAAATTTCTTTTCTGATAATTATTTATTTATTTCTAAAACCCATTTTTTTTAAAAACACCAAACCAAGTAAATTACTCTTTTTAGATAGCCTCTAACACAAATCATATTTTATTTCTCAGCCCATTGTCTTTATCAAAAATTAAACCCAAAACCGGATATAACCAATTCCCTTATTTTAATCCCAAACCCATTTCTTTCTCTAACAAAATTTCCTTTTATTTGCAAAACCCTCAGCTCATTTCTTTTCTCTTAAACCTATAATTCTATCCGTGGCCCACACCCTTCACCATTTTTCCCTTTATGTTTTTTTTTCTTCGGCCTGCTTTCTTTCTCTCCAATTAATCACTTTCTTTTTTTCCCTGGCCTATTTCTGGCCCGCTCCCGCGTCCCCTCTCCAAGCCCAGCGCCCGTTCTCCAACCCGTTCCTATTCATCTTCCTCTAACGGCTCCTTGCCGAAATTCCCGCTCGCGTGCGCGCTTCTCGCGCCGCCTCCTCCGGCCGCGCCCACGTTCCGTGACCGTTACTCCCCACACGCACGCCTTTGACCCCTCCTCGTCGTCTTCCCTTCTCCTCTCTACCTCGCGCACACTCCCTCTCTCTCGATCTCTCGTTTCCCCTCGTTCACCCCAGAAACCCCCTGCCTCGAGCCCTCGCCATCGACGCCGACGACTACAACCCTCATCATTCCTCGCTCGCTCTCTTCTCTCCAGAACGTACCCCTCACCGGGCCCTGCACCTCCATCCACCACCCAACCCACTGGACAGCCCATCTCGGCCGCCTGCACCTCACGCCGGCGAGCTCCTCGTCTCATCGTCGACGTACCTACATCTCGTCGACCGCCTCATCATCATCATCATCATCGTCGTCGTCGTCGTCGTCGTTCTCTCTAACTCTCTCTCAGTCTTCTCTCTCTCCCGACCACTCTCTCTCCCTGTCTTCCTCTCTCTCACTCTCTATCTCTCTGTCTCTCTCACTCGCCATCTCTCTCTCTCAGCTCTCTCCCACACTCCCTCTGTGCTCTCTCTTTCTCACTGCATACTCACTCTCTCTCTTTCTCTCTCTCTGTAACTCTCTCTCTCTCTCGTTTCTCTCTCTCTCTGTAACTCTCTCTAACTCTCTCTCTCACTGACTCTCTACCTCACTCTCTCTACAACTCTCTCTCTCTCTGCCTCTGCCTACACACCCTCCCTCTCTCTCTCTCTTTCTCTCTCTCACTCTCTATTTCTCTGTTCTTTCTCATCTTGATCCTGCACCTCTCCGCAACTCCGGCCATCGACTGGGATCGTTGTTGTCGTCCGAAGCTGCCCCGTCTCCACCTCCGAACCGAGCTCCACCGAGTCGAGCCCCACGACACAAGCCTAAGCCTAGCTAAACCTCGTCGTGGTCTTGTTGCGTCCCGCCGTTGCCGTAGCTGTTAGTCACCAACGTGCCGCGTCGCTGCCGTACTATCGTCGATACGTGTCCAGGCAAGTCCCCACTTGCTACATGCTACTTATTATTAATTACAAAATTATAATCGTTTATATATTTCATGCTTTACTTTCCGTCAAATTATCTGATTCAACCGTTCGATGTATGTTCTCTATGAGAGTTCTCGCTTAAATTGACGGTACTCACTTGTATAGTTTGGCCCGTAAGCCTATGATTCTAGTGTGTGAATTTTATTAGAAAATATGATTGTTAAAGATCAAAACAACTACCCCCAAGTTTGCCTGTAAAACTGGATATTTTCTGTACCTGAAAACCATAAAAATCACCATAAATTATATACATGCTGGATTGATGTGCTCGAGGGCTCAAATCGAAGCCAACTCGACGAACTATAACCCTACACTAGTTTCCAGATATTCCTGTACTCAAACCATGATGATATTTGGATCGGAGTGCGACTCTGGACTGCAGTCCAGAGCGACTCCAGTTGTTGCTTGCTGTTCCGTAATTGGTACCACATGATTTCCTTAACTCGTAGGTTACGGAACTCCGCTGTTCATTATAGATAAATCTATTAGCTAGACAACACAATTGATTTCATTCTGTTTCGTTACCATTTGATATTTATTCTGTAATTTAAAAGATCGGGACGCATAACAGTCCCAACAGAATCAGAACCGACATATTAGTGTTAAACATTGTATATCTTCCGACGTGCAGATGAGATTGAAGATCCGTCTATTGAGTCAAAAACCTTACTGAAAACCCTAGATTTCATCCAACTGTAGCGTCGCTAAAATCTGATCCCAATTGGGATTAAAACGCGTTACGAAATGGATTTCTGATTCTGAAACCGGATTTCCAGCCGCGGGCGCTTAAAATGAAATGGTTATAATTAATGATCCTGGAACCCGATTGGCTTGAAACAAAATTCTATGGATGTACAACTGAACATATTAATTACTACCTGTTTATCGTTTCGCTAAACTATAGACGTATTTTTCATGATAAATTGTGCAAGTGATAGAATACTGTTTTTATGACATCTTGATCGTGCTTCATATACTGTTTACGTATCATATCATACTCATATCATTGCAGTGATAATCAAGTGATATCGTGCATTTATCCAGTGTTAGATTTTAGTGATGATTGTGGCAAGTACGTCAGTGTTCGTGTATCCGTGAATAAGTGAAAGTGATACGTACTTGTACACAATCAGTGACCTATTATTCTATTGCATTGTCGACGTCTGTGGGATGCGTGTACGTGGGACTATAAGTGGTATGGGACACTTATGGAAGCGCTTGCACGGGTGTCACAGATAAGGCATCCGACACTGCCATTTATCTTAGGTGTTAGTCGGGACGTGCTTGATGGAGGTCCTGCCTCCAGTTCTCGCGCAGACTTGTCACGGATCGATTAGTATTTAGGGTGATGGTTAGTGTTTGATGTAGACCACGGGGTGTGGGGTAGTATAAGTGTGAGTTCAACAGAATCTTGGGAGTCCCATGCTGGCTTATATATTTAGGGAGTTATATGGAGATTTACAGGGTATGTGATATATACACCGTGATATTCTCGTTACATGTAGGGCCCGTGGTCCCTTGCCCTTGGGTTCTACCCTTGGGTGGAGGACACTCGCGAGTGGTTGACTCTCACACTTGGACTGACGATAGGCTTAGTGACCTGTACAGTGAGACTTAGAGACTGATAGGGATACTGGCATTTATATTCCTTATATACTGTGTTGGCATACGTGACATATCGTTATACTGCTTCACTGTTCCGCTGCATTGATTACTGCACATTCATATTCATGCTGTCGTTGATTTACTGTTATTCATATCCATTACCACTGTTAGAACTGTCACTTGATTTTATATATATTATATTGCTATTGTGTCGCTCTGACGACCTGAGTATGCATGCTCAGTGTGAGGAGAAGATTTAACCTGGATCAGAACTAAACGTGCATCACAGACTTCTTGACTTGCTATTCCGAGTTACATTCGTTTGTTCCACTTCAGGTCAGTTTATATTATTGTATCTTTCAGTTACTGCATTTCTCATTACCTGCGCATCAGTTACTGTTTACCATGATAAACTAGAAGCCGAGGTGTGACTACGGCAGGACATTTCCTTGACCGTAGGAGCATGGCTGGCCTTGTCTACCCCTTGTATTCCGTATTTTGGGAAGCGGGGCGTGACAGTACCCAACTAAAACCTATTTGCACGACTCCTTTGAGCCGTGGTAGGGTAGTAATCAAAGCACAGTGGGAACTCACACGAGACAAATGACGATCTCAGGTCGATGAACTAACCTGTACACATGTCACCAGGGAACCGCTATCTGACGCTGGGTATAAAACCAACTAGCATGTTCCCGGCGAGTCCTGTCCGGTGTACTCATAACCCAATGAGCACCTGTATATGTCTTTGGTGAACCAACTGACACCAATGGCTTGTGCGACCAGCCACTGCCCCTCGTCGGGGTCTCGACCCGTATACACTAGTCTACTCTGGAGTATCGACGCCCTGTCTCAAAACTCTCTCGACTAGGGACCTTTTAAGGATGTACTTATAGACCCCAGCTCTCACGTATATGATCGCCATCATACTGCTGGTAGTCAAGCAAGAATCCTAAGGGCTCTATCAATATGTAATAGTGATCTGTAAGGTCACCTAAAACTGTACACTATGATAAAGACAAACCAGATAGCATACTATCATCTTGAGTAAGACTGTCCTACCGGCATAGGTCCTCCCTCAATCATTGCAATCACGTGCCTGCGATCCAATAATTGACTTTGAGGGCACTATATCCAACAAAATATTATTGGGAATTTCAAAGGTTGAAATTTGCAATGAGATTGCATACCTTCTATGAGATAGTTGGATCCCGATGCCCACTGCGAGTAAGAGTTACTCCTGGGAGAGTTTTACACATCACAATTAGCCGTTCAAGTAGGTATCTAGAAAGGTGTTAACGGGGTTATACCCCTGGGAAAACGAGGTTTATTTTAATTAGGTCCGTGCGAAAGCACGGGAAACCTCCCTCAAAGTACCGACACTAGCCTGGCTGAAAGATTGGCGAACTTGTAGGGTGTAATTAATCCCGGCTAGTCTTACCTTTTAAGGTTTGAAAGAAGATTTGATAAAAACAGTGGGAGCCATCCTGATTAGATAAGATAATAACCAATCTAATTTTGCAAGAGCATACGCTAAGTGTTTTCTTCTCTCTCTCTCCAGGTAGCGACCATGTCAGGCCTTAATCAAGATAATAATATGGATGTATTGACCGAACCCGCTTGTTATACTGAGCTGGGGAACGTTGGTTCCGCTCTATCTTATAATTGTTATAAGTCTGAGCAGGAAATAGGAGAATATCTGGATTCCCATGCCACCCAAACGAGGAATGAGCATGTTGATGAATCTTCTTCGGGTGTATTACTTACAGAGAACTGTTTTTCAGTACACTCTACGTCCTGGATATTAGATACCGGATCGGAATCCCACATATGTAATATGTTGCATAAGCTAAGAAAAGGTAGAGAACTAGGAATAGGTGATCATTCTGTAAGAGTAGGGAATGGTGCAAATGTTGCAGCTAAATCAGTTGGCGAATATCTCCTCGTGTTACTAAATGGTAATACATTAATTCTGAACGAATGCTATTACATACCTAACCTGATATGCAATATTAAATCAGTTTCTTTATTAAGTAAAGAAGGATATAATTTTGTATTACAGGATAATGTTATGAACATCTTCCTGAATCAAAAGTTGATTGGATCAAGCTCATTAAATAATGGCATATACGTTCTAAATCAAACCACAGTTCTTAACGTACAAAACACACACAAGAGGAAGAGTTCAGAAATGAACGATTCTTGTGGCATTGTAGACTAGGTCATATCAATGTGACACGACTAGCTAAGTTACATAAGGATGGATATTTGAATCCGTTTAAATTTCCATCTTATGAAACTTGCCAGTCATTTCTCAAAGGCAAGATGACCAAAACTCTGTTTATTGGACACGGAGAAAGAGTTACGGAACTCTTGGGACTGATACATAATGATATATGCGGTCCCATGTCTGCACATGCCAGGAATGGTTCCTCGTACTTCATTACATTCACCGACGATCTCTCAAGATTCGGACATGTGTTCCTGTTGAAACACAAGTCTGAAGCTTTTGAGAAATTCAAAGAATATAAGCATGAAGTTGAGAACCATACGGGGAAAAATATTAAAATCCTACGATCTGATCGGGGAGGAGAATACTTGAGCAATGAGTTCCTGGACTATTTAAAAGAGAATGGGATTTTCTATCAGCTTACTCCTCCGTATACACCACAGCACAACGGTGTATCAGAGCGAAGGAATCGCATCCTATTTGATATGGTGCGCTATATGATGAGCACCGCTGAGTTACCTATTTCCTTTTGGAGTTATGCGCTTGAGACAGCAGCATACCTATTGAATCAAGTTCCATCTAAATCAGTGCCAACAACGCCATATGAGATATGGAGTGGAAAGAGACCATATCTTAAACGAGTTAAGATATGAGGTTGTCCGGACTATGTCAAAAGGCAAAATCCGGACAAACTCGGGGCACGATTAGTTTTTTGCAAGTTTGTGGGATATCCAAAGAATTCACAAGGATATATTTTCTACCACGCTGAAGAACAAAAGGTGTTTGTTTCTCAATACGCCACCTTTTTAGAAAAGGAATTTCTTGTAAAAGAAATTAGTGGCAAAGAGGTAGAGCTGGAAGAAGTTCCAGCAGCACAAACTGCAACTGATGATTTATTGGAACCAGAGGATTCAGTAGTCTCCGATGAACCTCAGCCTCTCCGCCGACCTAGTAAGATTCCTCAGCCACCTGAGAGATACTACAGTTTTCTCATTGATGGTGGGAGCGAGGATTGAATCATGAAAGATGATGACCCAACTAGTTTCGAGCAGGCCATCACGAGTGGAGACTCTGTGAAATGGTTGGATGCAATGCGATCTGAGATGGAATCCATGTACACCAACAAAGTATGGACTTTGGAAGTTGCTCCCGAAGGGGTAAAACCCATTGGGAGCAAATGGATCTTTAAGAAGAAACTTGGTGTAGATGGAAAAGTTGAGACTTTCAAAGCTAGACTTGTTGCAAAAAGTTTTTTTCAACGACCAAGTGTGGATTATGATGAAACCTTTTCTCCAGTGGCTATGCTTAAGTCCATCCGGATTCTACTTGCCATCGCTGCATACCATGACTACGAAATCTGGCAGATGGATGTTAAGGCCGCATTTCTAAATGGTGATTTAGAAGAGAACGTGTACATGACTCAGCCAGAGGGCTTCGTGGACAGTGGGAGCAGCGGAAAGGTATGCAATCTATTTAAATCAATCTATGGGTTAAAGCAGGCATCGCGGAGTTTGAACATCTGTTTTGATGTGGTAGTTAAAGAGTTTGACTTCATCAAAAACGTAGATGAACCTTGTGTATCCAAGAAGGTGGCAGAGAGTAAGGTCATCTTCCTCGTATTGTACGTGGATGGCATACTCTTGATAGGAAATGATTTTCGTATGCTGCACTCGGTCAAGCTCTTCTTATCACAAAGATTTTCTATGAAAGATCTAGGTGATGCCTCCTATATCTTGGGGTTTAAGATCTATAGAGATAGATCTAAATGGATGTTGGATTGTTCCAATCCTGGTACATTGACACTATACTAAAGAGGTTTAGTATAGAAGATTCTAAGCAAGGGAATTCACCCACAATCTTAGTAATCACTCTCTCCAAAGAGATGTCTCCCAAGACTGATTTGGAGAGGGCCCGGATGCGAGGGATACCCTATGCTTCGGCAGTAGGCTCTATCATGTACGCGATATTGTATACCAGACCTTGTTAGTTGTATGTATGCCCTAGAGGCCAGTATTTACAGATGATGTATATTATATTGGATGCTTGGACATATATAGAGAGGACTTTCTTGCTCGATATGATAGTATGCTATCTGGTTGTTCTTTATCTTAACATGTACACTTGTCTCTTTATACTGTCTTATGGTTACAAGTTGGTAAAGTCCTTAGGATGTATAATTGACTACCAGGATTATGATAGAAATCATACTAGTGGGGCCATGATAGTCCATAAGTACATCCTTTTAATGTCCCTAGTCGTGGGTGTATCGAGACGGGGTATCGATATACAAGAGTAGACTAGCGTATACGCTTCTCGACCCATGAGATGGGCGGTGGATGATCCCATATCCATTGGTGTTTGACATCAGAGATGGTATACGGGTGCTCAGTGGAGACTGGGTACACTGGACGGACTCGCCGAGAACTCCCAGATGGTATTATACCTCACGTCAGATGGCAGTCTCTGGTGACACTTGTACAGGTTAGTCTGTAGACCCGAGATCGTCATAGAGTCTTATGTAATTCCCGCTGTGCTTTGATTTCCACCTTACCACGTCCAAGAGGGCATGCAAAACGATGGTTTTTGGGTACAGTCCCGAGTCACATGGAGGCAATGAGCGATAGGAGGGGTTCGTCTCTCCCGGTATTGGGAGTTGATGTTGTGCTGTGCTCGATTGGCCATAACAGGGAAGTCCCTGGCCAGGGCTGTTTTAGAGATTTATTGGTAAGTGTTACCAGTAGTTTCTCGACCCGTTATGAGCCTCACATCGGCATAACTTATCGGTTATTGGGGTCTGACGTTTACCACCCCTAGACTTGATATGCGACATATCAGACGAGGAGACCGGACTGTATGGCAAGTGTTACCGTCAGGCTTTTGCAGGAGTTGGAGCGGGCTTGCTTACTAATTTTCTGATCGCTCAATACCCGGGTAGCCGTTACGTCCAGCTAGTACCGCTGACGGCTTGTGGGTGCTTGATGTGATCATCACCTACTGCCGGCGTATTGACGAGTCTTTAGAGTCCTACATAAATGTTTTACTGGCTCAGGTAAAAAGAAATAGGAGCACATATGTGATATGTGCAAGACCAAGAATAATGCGTGTATGTGATACAGTATTCTATTCTCACGACTTTTGTATCGGTCGGTTATATGTGATATAGCCGGGTTGTCGAATCAAGTGTTGATTCGATAAGTCGATACATTGGATATAGTCGGTTATATGTGATATAGCCGGATTATTAAGTCAAGTGTTGATTTAATAATTTAGTATATAATTGTATATTTGATATACTAATTTACATTAACTAACATTTTCTCACTTAAGCATTTTTTCTCACTTGTACACAACTTAATATATGTGTGTGTGTGTGTGTGTGTGTGTGTGTGTGTGTTATATTTATTTGTGTTTTCTTTTTGTATCATGGTTGTTGATACAACATACATGGGTGTGTAAGACATACACCATTCTATTTATAATTGTGGGTTATAATTATTTAAGATAATTACAAAATAAGTGGATATTTGGAAAGAGCATGAAGCTTGTAGAAGCTTGTTTTGCTTTGACAAAGTCCACTAATTTTGTTTTTACTTTAGATATTTGTTAATCTAACCATTTGGATTAGCCATGGTTATGTTTCTGTAAGTCCACGTTGCCCACCCCGGTGCTTATGGGGAGGCGGAAAACATAATAAAAATAGGATTTTTATCAACTATAGGCAACATGGACTATGCTTTAAGGATCTTTACTAAACAAAAACTTGCTAAAGCTAACTTGAAAGTAGCTAAGTGGTAGAAAGGTTATACCTTTGGTCTCTTAGTCCTTCTCTCCTTACTCCTTGGAGTAGTGGAAGGAGGTCACCTTGCTCGTCTTCTCACGCCGAAGAAAGATCCACCCGAAAGCCTCGACCTTTGGCTTCAACTCCAAACTAGAAGTAACTAGGGTTCAAGAAGTGCTAGTCCTTCAACCCTAGATGAGAGTAGAGAAGATCAAGAGAGGGTTTTTCTCAAGCTCAAGTGTTTCTCAACACATGAGAGGGAGAGAGCTTGAGGGAGAGGAAGAACAAGAGAGAGAAAGGATATGATGGAATGAGAAATAATTGAACCATTCTCACTAATATGTGTGAATTATTTTAATTGAATAATTAGCTAGATAATTGTCATGGTTAATAATGACATGACCATTATCATTTCAATTTGCAAAGATCAAAAAGCATCTTCCAAAAGAAATGATGATGGTCAAAGTGTCAACCTAGGTCAACAAGTCAAAGAAGTTAAATGGTCAACAACCATAACCATGGACAATTATTAAACTAATTATTAATTAACAATAATACACACATAAACATTAGGGTTAATAAAATGACAATAGCCATTAACCCTAATCAAGGTCCTCTCCCTCAATCTCAAGCAACTGTGCATACGCACCCGCATTCGTGATCAGAGGAACACGAATACACTGAGAAAAACCAATCTCAAATCATATACTAGGATCCGGCTCAAACCAAAGCCCGCTAGTATAAACTGTCCGGACAGCAAACGTGCACAAGTGCGCGAATGTGAACGAACCCTGTCGCAAAACCATGCGACCTCTACTCATTTTGCCTAAAGGCGAATAGCTCTCTGTGTGGGACTCTAAAGACTCGACACTACGCTGGCAGTGGGTTTAACCACAGACCGCAAGCGGCACTAGCTATACGTAACGGTCCCCAGGTAGATGTCGATAAGAAGACTGACGAGGTGAACCCCATCTGAACTCCTACTGAGCCTGTATGTGACAATCTCCGTACAGTCCGGTCTGTTCGTCTGATACATCGCATGGCGGGCCTAGGGGGCGGTGAACGTCAGTCCCCTAATAGCGGTACAAGTCGTGCCGGAGTGAAGCCCAGAACACCCTGAGATAACACTGGAAACCTACCAGTATATCTCGCTTGCCCTGGCCAGGGACTACTCGTGTAATGGCTCTCCTGGACACAGCGCGATGTCAACCCCCAATACCGGGAGAGACGAATCCTGTCTAACCGTCACTGCCTTCAAGTGCTTCGGGACTGCATCCAAAAACTACCTGTTTGCACGACTCCTTTGAGCCGTGGTAGGGTAGTAATCAAAGTGCAGTGGGAACACACTCGAGGCGAAGTAACAGTGTCAAGTCAGCGGACTAAGCTGTACTCATGTCACCTGGGAACTGATAACTGACGATAGGTATAATACCAACCAACAGTTCCCGACGAGTCCTGTCCAGTGTACTCGTAACCTAACGAGCACCCGTATACTATCCCAAGTACGACGTACTGACGGCTGTGGGACAGACCGTCTCCCACACTGGGATGAGAAGCGCATACGCTAGTCTACTCCGGAGTATCGATGCCCTGTCTCGATAGTCCAACGACTAGGGACCTGTATAAGGATGTGCTTATAGATCACCCAGCTCCCACGAGTGCGAGCGCCATCACAACGCTGGTAATCAAGCAAAGATCCTAAGGGCTCTACCAATATGTATACCTGCAATATGCTAAAAGAAACGCATGCACATATTAAAGCAGAGACAAACCAAGTAGCATACTACCATTTCGAGCAAGATTGTATATACAACTGTGAATATCCCAAGCTTCCATCAAGTAATATACAAACTAGTATGATACAGTAATGGCCTCTAGGGCATATACACTAACAGTTTCTACATGAGTTAGTATATAATACTCACTCACCATGGTTCACTCACTCACTTATTCATTATTCACATTTCATTTTGGTTCATCTTCTTCCTCAAGCTCAAATTCTTGCTGGGGTTTTGATTAAGTGAGAAAGCGAAGTGAGAAAAGAAATTCTAAAGTGAGCCAACTTCCTATTTCTCCATCCTCTACTAGATTAGCACTTTAGTATAGGGTGTATGCTTCACTAATTCTTTAGTTAGTGAAGTAGTAGCTTGAGTTGGCATCCTCTCGACGTAGATCATCTTCGGCATCGAAGACTTCAAGAAAGATCGCTCATTTCTCTACGCGAAGCCATGCAAGAGTCCGGGAGTTCGACGATCGCAGCGAAGGGACTACTACAAGGAGCTTATGAAGTGAAGGGCCGATCTACAAAGGTTGTACTTCCTTTTTCACTTTGATAGTAAATGGTTTACTATGTTTCCATATTGTATTCTAGTTAACAATCATGTTAAGAGTTCCTTTTCACGGCAATTTTTTGAAAATGGCATGGACGATGCCTCCCGAAACCTTGCTGCCGTCGATAGGAACCCTACAGACCTGATGTAGCATGCTCACTAGGTATAGTGAGTAGGTATCAAGCAGATCCTGGAGAGAATCACTGGACAGCTGTGAAGAACAATCTTAAGTACTTGAGAAGGACTAAAGAAATGTTCTTGGTGTATGGTAACGGTGAACTCCAAATTGAGTCCTTTACCAATTCGAGCTTCCAGAGTGATAAGGACGACTCTAAGTCGGTCTCGGGTTTTGTCTTCACCCTCAATAGAGGGGTGGTTTATTGGAAGAGTGTCAAGCAAGAAACCGTGGCAGACACGACGATGGAGGCTAAATACATCGCTGCCAACGATGCTGCCAAAGAGGCTGCCTGGATGAAAAAGTTCATAACTGAACTTGGAGTGGTTCCATCCATCGAGCATCCAATACCTTTGTATTGTGATAACAATGGAGCCGTGGCTTTGTCCAAGGAACCTAGGTCCCATCAGCGATCCAGGCATATTCTGAGGCGGTATCACCTGATCTGGGAGATAGTTGATCGCCGGGAGATCGAGGTCAAGAGAGTTGACATGAAGAATAACACGGCGGATCCACTCACAAAGGCCATACCTCAGAAACAATTTGAGAGACTCTTCGGGATGTTGGGTATGAGATACTACAACAATTGGTCTTAGTGCAAGTAGGAGATTGTTAATTGTATGTATTCCCTAGAGGCCATTATTGTACATGATTGTATATTATAGTGGATGCTTGGACATATATAGAGAGGACTTTCTTACTCGACATGATAGTATGCTATCTGGTTTCTTTTTGTCTTAACATGTAGACTTGTATTGTGATACTGTCTTGCACTCACATGTTGATAATGCCCTTAGGATGTGTACTTGACTACCAGGACTATGATGGAGATCATACTAGTGGGGCCAGGGTAGTCCACAAGTTCATTCTTTAATTGTTCCTAGTCGTGGGTGTATTGAGACAGGGCATCGATATTCCAGAGTAGACTAGCGTATACGCTTCTTGACCCATATGATGGGTGATGGATGATCCAACATCCATTGGTGTTTGACATCAAAGATGGTATACGGGTGCTCAGTAGAGACTGGGTATACTGAACATGACTCGCCGAGAACTCCTAGTTGGTATTATACCTATCGTCAGATAGCAGTTCTCTGGTGACACCGGTACAGGTTAGTCTGTAGACCCGAGATCGTCATAGAGTCTTGTGTTATTCCCACTATGCTTTGATTTCCACCTTACCACATTCAAGAGAACATGCAAAACGGTGGTTTTTGGGTACAGTCCCGAGTCACATGGAGGCAATGAGCGATAAGAGGGGATTCGTCTCTCCCAGTATTTGGGGTGATGTTGCGATGTGCTCGATTGGCCATAACAGGATGTCCCTAACCAGGGCTGACATGGAGATTTACCGGTAAGTGTTATTAGTAGTTTCTCGACCCGTTATGAGCCTCATATCGGCATGACTTATCAAGTTACTAGGGTCTGACGTTCACCACCCCTAGACTAGATATGCGACATATCAGACGAAGAGACCGAACTGTGCGGTAGTGTTACTGACAGTGTAACGTTTTAGAAATCATTATGCAATTTTTTCCGTTAAAAGGTAAAATAGTCGGTGTTTTCCGTAAAACTCGGAAGTGATCAATTTTCAGTATAAACTTGACTGCACCTAGTTTAACTAGAATATTGCTAGTTTGCGGTTTTTAGTGGTCACTTAAAAATTTTGGTTCACTTAAATATTTTCCCTATTTAAAATATTATTATAAGTTGTTAAATATGCATTTAATTAGTGGTAATTACAATTTTGTTTGGGTTAATTATTACTAAAGTGAATCTATGCTAAATTGATCACTAAATTAAGCTTTAATCCTTGTCTCCAAAATATCTAGATATTTATGAATTTAAAAGAGAATTTAAAGAAAAAGATAAGAGGTGCCATGGATGGGAGAGGCATTTATGAGCATTAATTGGTGTTTTAGATTTTTCTACACAATTCCTTAGCCTTCACCATTTTCTTCCCTTGGCCGAGCACCCCCCCCCCCTCGGCTGCCCTTTGTATTTTCTCACCCCATTTTCATCTCTTCAAGCTAAAATAAATCATCAAAAATCCACAAATAATCTCACAACCTCACAAACAAATCCCTACCCATCATTCTCAACACTAAACAAGCTTGGATCTTCTTTAAAGTCATCATTTTGGAGGCAAAATTGGAGTTTAGTTGCTAATTTATGAATCTATTGGAGGTATAAAATCCTAACCCTAAACTTAAATTTTTGTTTAAATACATTAAGCTAGCTTATTAGATATTTAATATAGCTTTAAATTGCATGTTTAGAAATTCATGAAAGTTTTGTGAAGATCAAGTTAGGGTTTAATTGGTTGAAATGGTTAACTGAAAAGTATAGATTTGGGAAAAATTAACCTAGTGGGAGAATGTTATTTGTTAATTTCCTAATTTGTCTAATTGAGTTTAATAGCAAACTAACTTTTACTAAATCATATTTGGGTGAGATTAAAATTGTAGTAAAGGTTTGGGTGACTTAGTTAATCTACTTTGCGATGTTTGTGATCGCTAGATTTCGTGTAAACTTTTAGACTTGAGCTAAAATGATAAAAAGTGCTTACTAGGTTTTCGGATAAATTTGGCATGGGTTTCATTTGACGTTGCGATGGTTATTTATTATCTTCCACGATATTTATTGTGTTGCGAATTCGCGATCGGTACGATCGAGATCTAGGCTTGGTGGTTGCGTAGTTTACGATCCTAGCTAGGGTTGTGCCGTTGTCGTATGTGTTTTGTGCACTAGGTACACAGTGTGTTTATCTTGTGGGCATTATCCTTGCGTTTCGTTATCTTTGTGTCGGCGTAGGATATTTAGCCTTATGTGTTGTGTTTGTGAAATTTTAGGATCACAAGCGGGGACTTCGAACGCTGCGAAGAAAAGAAAGCAGGTGGTCGGATTTTCTTAGCTCGAAATCATCGGTGAGTAGATTTAACATCTATGGGGTAATCGCACGTATGGAGTTATGCGTCAGGGCTGGATATGATATTATAGCTGATGTTATTCGCATATGAGTTGATTGCGCATGAGCGTCATTGCATATTATTACCTGTTGTGCCTTGACTTTGTACCTATTGGACACAACACCATTACTGACGGTTCATATTGCACGAGCACTAAATTGTATGCTACACACACACACCGTCGGTAATTTCCATGACACGCACAACCCATATACATACGTGATATTGTATTGGATAGGGATAATTGAGATAGTGACTCTTATTCCATTGTGCATATGAGATACAGCCGACACATATACATACGTGATATTGTATTGGATAGGGATAACTGAGATAGTGACTCTTATTCCATTGTGCATATGAGATACAGCTGACACATATACATACATGATATTGTATTGGATAGGGATAATTGAAGTAGTGATTTTTATTCCATTTCACGTATACCTTGCTACAGCTACATGTACATCCTGCATACATACTGACATGTACACCCACATACCTTGCAACAGCTATATGTACATCATGCAAACATACTTACATGTATACGCACATACATTACTATAGCTGCATATATCCCTAAGTGGTATTGTATTGCCATTTGATATTGAGACGTTGATTATGTGCTATTGCGCTTACGAAATGCATCATGCATACTTGCATACATGTAGATACTTATATCTTGCTATAGTTACATGTACAACTCATATGATGCAGCACTTGATTTCGGATGATTTGGGAACCGCATGATATATTTTAAAGCTGGATTCATTCAAAAGAGTGGTTTTCCCTTAATATGCCCATATTGCTGTTTTATGTTGCATATATCAGTTTTTCATGGATTTACGCATAGAGATATGGATTTCATATGATTTATGGATTTGAGAACCGTGGGGGTGTTTTCAAGAAATTATGTATTGTTTGAAAATACGGTTTCTCATGATATGATATTTCAGTGCTCCCACCATGAGTTTTTCTCGGTTCTAAGACTTGTGTTATATACCTGATTCGAGGAGCGGATAGGCACCGTCTGCGGGTACATGGTGGACCCGGTATGGTTCCCCGGGGCAAGATATGATTTTTCGTGGTATAGACGATGAGCCTGGCTGGCAGGGCTAGTACCTACCGGTGATAGTATTTGGACTCGGTGGTTATCGTGGGGATAGCGACCGGAATGATGTACGGACATGACATCAGGGCCAGCCGTGGTGACGGCGCCTGAGATATAAGGATTTACGTGTCGATGCTGGACACGGGTTTCATGATGTTTCGGGTGTCGGTGATGGACACTCAGGTTCCATGATTTTGATGTGTCGTTGAGGGACACACACACACACACACACATACACACACACACAAATATATATATATATATATACAGGCACATGTTTTCATGATGTTTTGAGTGTCGGTGTTGGACACTCAGGTTCCATGAAACTTACAGGATATGAGGACCGATCTGAGGATGCGGTTGTTCATGTCATAATTTTGCATTATTATATTCCCCATTCTTATTCATTTTACAAATAAACAGGTGCTTTTGATCCATGTCTGCTACATAGTTGCAGGTTACAGGTTCTCGGAACAAAAACAGTGAAAAAGATGAAAAGACGATACAAAAGTGAGACTACGACCATCAAATGGAAGAATCTTGATCAAGCCTACAGTTTGGAGAATAAACGAAGGTCAACGAACAAGTTCACAAGTACAAAGGCAGTGCAAGGTTCAAGACTTCGACACGAAGCAAACGGTAAAGTCCACGACATTATTCACTGTGGAAATCTGGAAGAAATCTAGAAGACAATCTGAGAAACCAAGTAATGAAACAAGAAGCCAATTGCAACTAAAAGAAGCCCAAGAAAACTCAGCCAACAAAACCAGTATATGGCCGCGGATCCGCGGCCAAAGAAGGTTTTTGGCCGCGGTTCCATGGCCATATGGAGCGCGTGTCGGTGCTAAAAAATGTCGGTGTGGCGGTGCGTTGACTAGTTTTTTCTTAGGGGGTAAACTTGTAATTGCAGACGTGCGTCGATTGTAACCCTAGGGTTTCTATAAATCTATAATAGAAGCCTTAAAACCAAAAACGCACACGCGAAAACAATTCAATCAAATGACGTCGTTGCCGGGGATGGCGTTGTTATTTTCTTTTTGTAATTTCGGGTTAATATAAAATTGAAAAAATCATAAAAACTGAAAAATAAAAATAAAAAATAAAAAAATTTATCATCTTGTTATTTTGTGAAGGGTATTTTCGTTTGAATTGTGCAGGATCGAAGAACAAATTCAGATCTGGAAAAATACAGAGAGCGAAACAGAAAACAGCAGATCTGAACAAATAGAGGAGGACCGCAACAGAAAACAGAAGAAGTTGGGAGGCTTGAGTCAACGAGTCAACCACGGAACCGCGGTAGGAACGCGACATTGGCGGTGGAAGCGCGGTCATGTGCTGACGTCAGCACGTGAAAAATCGCTGTAATTTTTTCTCTTCTTCTCTGCAACCCCAATATCTCCTCTGTAAAAAATTCCTGCAGGATTCTTTGCGCAAAAATTTCTCCCCTTCTCAATAACTTGATCTTGTGCAGGATTCTTTGCGCCGCGCTAAATAAATTTGTTTGCAAGTGATTGTGTTTACTGCTTTGCATATTTTAAATTGACTTTAAGGGGCTTGAACACCAATCCAGATTGGGTGGGGATTTCATTACCCTTCCCAGGACCCCAAAAATCACATAAAGTTTATTGCATTGACCATCAAGTTAATTAAAAAAGATTAGACTCAGCCCTAAGGAATTCGCGCTCAATAGGACAAAGGAATAGTTGTAGGCATCGACCGTTGACCCTAACCTGACTTTGTGGTGCCTAGGCTAGACAGGTAGGGAAAGGTAACTTTAAAAGGCCCGTCTTACGGTGATTCATGAGCGGATCCCTCCTTTCTCTACTTATGCTTATCTGGCCACAATTGGCGGTGAAGAGGCAGTTTGAGGTCCTACTTCTTACCCTTTGGAACAGTTAGGAGCTGTCTAGCTGACCTAGGTGACCCTAGATTTAGGCTTGATTGTGCATTTGTGATTGATTGAACGTGTGTCTAAGCCTTTTATCGAAAATCTTTTTTGCAAAAAGCTCCACATAAAAAAAATACAAAAAAAAGAAAAAAAAATTTACAAAAACTTGCAACTTGTCGCTAAGAAATCCGTGCACCCCACATTCTTTTTCTTCTCCTTTCTTACATCAATGGTACCCCACCTAACAAAACTTTTGCCGAACTTTGGTACCCTCATCCAAACATTGATTCCTACGCAAATTGTTTTGGTCGAATTACGGACGACCCCTCCATGCCTAAAATTTCTTTGAAAGATCGAATAGAAGTGTCTAAAGGAAACAGTTCGACTCCGCAATCCACTTTGTATCAACCATTTCAACCTTCACCACCTTCTTACATTTATACTCCTTTTTCGAGTCCTGTTATAACTCCGAAACCCATGTCTATTGCTGAACATATTGAACAATCTCGTAACCGATCTTTCACTCCTTTCAACACTTCCAGTTCTTGGGATCAACAAGTCCATTCACTTTTTTATCCAAATGTTGATCCTACTTCTGTCCAACCATTCAATTCCTACCAGTCATACCCTACTTTCACACCTTCCCTAGACATTACTTCTACACAGCCATTTGGGAGTTTCCAGAATCCAAACAACTTTGAATCTTTTACTGAAACCCCATCACAACCCATGTCTAGTCTGGAACAGTCGTTGGAAGCTTATATTGTAGCGAAAAACCAACAGATGAGGAATTTGGATGCGTCCATTGCCGCCCTTAATTCATCAAGACAACCTAGTGACCCGGTAGCTAGTTTCCAACTAGCTCCAAATATTCCAATGTATGATGAGGCGGTTGGACAGAGTGAGAATTTGAGTGGTGAAAGTGAGTTCTACACACTTCCAAATCAAACCTACCCTTCCTCAATTGAATCCCACAACTCCGGTTTTCAAACAAGTGTCCCAAATGATTCACCAGTTAAAAATAAAATGGGTAATGAGTTGTGCGACTTTGTAGTGTTTGATTTACCTGATTGTGAAATGCCCTTTTCAAGTGAACCCAAACCTAATCCTTTTGACCTCTATACCTCCAATCTAGAACCTGAATTGATAAATATCCATGCTTTTGATGAGGTGTCCGAAAAAATTGATTTTCACTTGATTGAGGATATTGACGTAGGAAATAATTTGGATGATGAACCCGCAGATTTGACTAAATTTTTCTCTCCAATTCATCATCCCGAGTCATTAAATGTTTCTCCCGAACTGCATATGTGTCTTGATTTTGATGATAATTGCATGGATGAGATATCTTTTGAGGAGAATTATGAGGATAGTATTGAGGAGAGTATTGAGGATAGTATTGAGGATGAACCAGTTTTGTTTGATGTGTCAGATTTTCCAATTCATCCTCCTGAACCTTTAACTGTTATACTTCCTAAATCACCCTCCCTCCTTTCTGTAACACCCGAGCACAATAATACTATTTATATTACTAGTTGAGGGTTAAATATTGCTCACTCCAATTTTCCTGTTTGTTTGGTACTCTTTGCAAAATTTTAACCGGTTAAGTCATTTTGGCACATAACAAATTTTAACTCCTAAAATGAAATTAAAAGTGTCCATGTTGGCCTACTCGTCGCCACTAGTCGCGTGGTAGCGTCCGCGTGTCGAGATTCTGTCCCGTTTGGCTAAACGGGCAAGTTTGGACGACTACGCGCGCGTGCAAGTGTCCGACTTGGGGGCATGCATTTTAATCATTAAACACCACTTTTCAAAATTTGGAACCCGCTTAAAATCCTATAATTTGAATTTGGAACATTTGGGCGCAACCCGGGCTCGATTTGGAAATGTTTCATTTCGCGCCAAAAAGGCCCATTTTAATTTAATATCTTTAAACCATATTTATACGAATATATCTTACCTTAACTGTTTAATCCCCACTAAATCTTTTAATTTTGATTTCCTAAAACCCCCCAGCCAATCGCGTGGCTCCTTTCCTCTCGTGGGCCCCGCCTTCCCTTTCCCTATCTCCCTCTCTCTCTTCCCTCATTCTCTCTCTCCCTCTAACAACTCTCTCTCTCCTCTATTTATATCTCGCATGCAGCCGCCTTCTCTTCCCCACTCGACCACGAGAAACCCTCCGAACCCTAACCCTAGCTCCTCGCGACCTCACCGCCGACCTCCTCACGACCTCGCCGTCGCCGTCACCACCTCGTCGACCTCACCGCACCCGCTTCCTCCTCCCTCCGTCCATCTTCCGCGCCTGCACCCAACCCCCGACGCCTCCGTTCGGCCGCAACTCCCGCCGTCGACGCCGCCCCCGTCGCCGACGACTCCCACGACTCCCTCTCCTCCTCCTCGTCACTACCTCGTCATCACCTTCCTCCTCCCCTCGCCGGAACACCTTCAGTCACGCAGCCCGACCCTGCACCATCCCCGGGTCGCCGGAGAATGCGCCGTCGACCCTCGTCGACGTCACCCGCGCCACCTCCGACCACCTCCTTCTCCCCTCGACCACCAGAGCCGACCACCCTCTCCTCCACTCGTCGCAACACCCTCTCCAGCGAACCCCGAGGCCGTTCAAGTCTTCGCAGCCGTCGTCGCTGCCTCGCCGGCGTTCCAGCGCCGTCGAGCCCGCCGGGGTCACCCTGGTATCTCTCTGTAAGCTTCCTCATCTTTCCTTTTGTGCATTAACCCCCGCTGATCTTATTCCATATATCATTATTGCTAACTTCGTTGCCGTGACTTTTGCCGGAACCCGACCGTGCCGTCTTGTGAACCCGACGCTCCAGCGAGGTACCCTGGTCCGTGTGATCCCGTTGTTCTCTGTTGGGACTCGATCCGTGGCCCGTGCTACCATATCGTGTTTTCTGCCGACTTTGCATCCGTGGTTTCCGGTTTGCGAAACCGTCGAGGCAAGTATCTGAATACTTGCTTTAACATGCTAGCATACGAGATCTAGTCTTGCTATGCAGTTGAATATCATACTATATAATACAACAACTTAATGATGGTAATTGATATTATATTATGAGTTAGAATTGACAGTTGCAGTTATCTTTAACATGGAATCGTTATAATAGTTTCTCGTAATTAATCAACCCACTATCAATCTATATTTCAACTAAATAAAACAATTGGATCATATCTGCTTAATTGTTAAATCATTCACGAGACAATTATTATACTTAGTGTAAATTCATGTAGCTTCATTACTTTATGATTGTGGATATTGCTTCACCTTGTGGCTATTGCACCCCAAAGGTGCGTGAACCTGTTAATAAGAGAATACAAAACATCATTGTGTTTACATGGAATAATATGGTTATTTACTGTTTCCTGCTGCTGTTCAATATTTGATTGTATACCTGTTGTGAGCACATACTCGATTGCACTACATATTGGCCTGACCCTGCTACACATGACATATACATACATACCAACTCATCCTGTTGTACCATGACATTACTTGTTTCATGATTTCATGCCTAATGCCGACAAACCCGACCATCCCTGCTGTCTATCCAGACGGACCTACTTTTACCGGATTTTCTGTTGGCAATAGTCCTTGACTACTGAATACCTGACCTGACATACATAGCTTGGGGGTATGGGGAAATCAAAGGTGAAACCAACTTGTAACTCAACAGTTCGATACATGTTCTGATCAGTCTTACGGGCTTGGCCAGCCCCGGAGTGTTGATGCTGACATCACTCGCCCATCCTACTACCTTTTACTGCTTAGCGGCACGTCTCGGATTCAGCCCCGAGGGCTTTGACCGTGGTCCCGGGAACGCACGGGATACTATTGAGTTACATCGACGATTCATCAATTGGTTTCAAAGACTATAGAGTAGAAACCTGATAGGACAGTTCAGTCACCATTGCACAAGACCCTGCTCTGTTATTTCTTAGTACTGCTTTATTCATGTTCATACTTGCATTGTTTATTACCATGTTCATGTTATATTACTTGATGACATGACGCGCTGACGTCTGGGTTTTGCATGGCCCAGATTCCATACCACTGTCGACGACCGAGCAGGAGTACTTCAGCCAGCAGGCTGAACTGTGAGTTCCTTAGGGTTTAGTTTATTTATTTCATTTCATTTCCAGATGTGAGCCCGCATTATGGGACGTACTGTTTATTCATTGTATTGGATCATTAGCTTCCGCACTTATTGTTTATTGATTCTTGTTTTTATGGATTTGTACATGTATTAGATTAGTTTATTATCTTGTTCTTGATATCCTTACAACCGTAATGTGACTGTGGATGGATACTTCATACCCACAGGTAGCATGGTTGGCTATGTCACGTGTAAGTCGATGTAGTACACCCCATTACTTATGGGGAGGCGGAATTTTCAAAAACAATCAAGTTTAAACAACGAACATCGACTAACCGCTTGAATCGAAGCTAAACTGTAAATAACCGTATTCAAATGAGTTT